>OV839568.1:17838621-20258748 GCA_929447395.1 Epistrophe grossulariae | reverse complement strand
CCTGCATCTCTCTGGCCCTGAGCCGTCTTTTCATCGGTTTCCCGCATAATGCGTATTGCTTCATTTCGCAATCTCTCCGATTGATTTCTTTAAAATAAAATGAAGATTTATGTACATTACAAAAATTAAAAACACCCTAAGTTTCCAATAAAACAAATAACCTATTGGAGTTTGATTCTGCATATTTAGCTAAGCAATTATTAGTCCACTCGCCAGGAGTGTAACGGGTGTAAAGAGCTGTCCTTGCTGCATGCTGTGGATTTCTTTCAAATCCTGTTACTAAGTTTGGAAATGTCAACGGCTCTGTTGACATTCCAGCTGGGGTAAAACATGGTTTCACTAGTTGATTTGTTATTGGTTGTTCTGCCACTGGATTGACCTCAATCATATCGTAGGCAAGAGTAGGTCGCCATGGATGTGGTCGAGTTGCCTAAAAAAACAAAACACCACCCCCGTTACACAATTCAATTCAAACTGTTTTTATATTTACGTATGTACATATGTACCTGAAATGATGAACCTCTTGGGGCAATTGTTGAATTCGAAACGGGCTCCATGCATGGTGGACCACCAGCTGTGCTCCATGGCTGCAATTTTGAATTCTCAATCGTTTGATTAAATTTTAAAGACATTTTTTGCTATTATCCAAAGAATTACAAATTTAAACTTCAAAACAAAAAAAATAAATAAACAAAGAAGGAGCTAAAAATATTAAGCTCAGCTAAAATTTTAAACTTTGTGATATTATGATTATATGTACATGAGTAAAGAGTTTTTAGGTGCTGTGCAAAAGAAAATAATATGTAAAATAAACATAATATGATCCATCTAACGTATGATTCCACAAGATTGCGATAGTCCTTTTTCTCAACATATTGTCCTCCTTCGCAAGACCACTTATCAAGTAGATTATCCTTAACCAGACGTGAATCGAAAACTCTATTCTCGAGATATGAATTTGCGTGCCATTTCATTATTGTGAAATCGTTTAACTTTCACTCACAATTGGAATACTAGACTTTAAAAGGATATCTTTTAAACTTCTTGGATTATCAATGGGAGCAAAGACTGGATAACGCTTATGAAGGTATAAATCTTCGTTTTTCCAGCAAAGCATTTAAAATAGATAAATTAAGTTATGTACTTTCTAAAAGGAAATCTTCTGAGTTGCGTTTCATGCAAGGGTATACTTTCAACTGCAGACGAATGCTACAAATAAATTCCTTTAGACGAATTGAATATCGATCAAACTAATATGAACATTTTTTCGTGTTAATGCGCGACGGTCGTGATAAGAAAAATCGATTATATCTTTAAAATAAATGGTTGCCTGATGCCTCAGACAATGTTGAAGAAGTAATATGAAAATTAGTAGTTCATATATTCAACCTACATTTTTACCGAAGCTTTACATGTTTTACATTGTTTAAAATCTATTGTTTTAATTCAACTTTTTAGCTAGACTATAATGCTTAAGACCAGTTTATCTACAATGAGTAATCTGCACTATGACTTTAACGGGTCCTAATTAAATGGTGTCAATCAACTAAAATCGACTGATTAGCGATTTCCATGATTAACAACTCAAATTTTTGATTCCTTGATACAAAATTTTGGTCAACATGTAAATTTGATTACCTGTTGCAGTAATCCTTGATTATAGATGATCAGCTGTGAACAAACTGGTAGGATTTTAATTAGCTTAAAGGCGCTTATGGTGCAGTATGAAACTAAACTACACATAATTATATGAATGAATTTATTATTTATTGTATATATTAGTTTTTGTAGCGCAGAGCGTAGTACATATGGCTCTGAAGGAAGCTTGGTCTAGTTAGTTTCTCGGGCAAGGCACGAGTTTTTCGAAATACAATTGAATAAATAGAGACCAAGCGCCCTAGAAAGAAGACTGATGATCGGCGTATGGCAGTCGTGAAATAGCTATAACTCCAGCCTATAAAAACTTGGTGGTAGCTCACCCAAGTGTTGTTTTTCATTCAAAAACCTTCATTATTAATATGATGGTGCGAAAGCATGGCAGCTTAACTGAAAGTGTGTTACCAGTTATCACACAAAAACCCCTTATATATGAATGTATGTATGTTGCTGTAAAACTTCGAAATATGGAAATTCCGAAATTGACCAGCAAAACTTTTCAGCAATTTTATTTTTATAATCCAGCCTGGATTATTGTTAAATTTTATATTTGTAACTCAATTTTTTTTTACGGAAACAGCGGAAAAAATAGTCTAATTAGATTTAAAAAAAAAAATGGCCTACAAAATTTTAGGAAAACTTTCCAAACATCAATATAAAAAATTGTTGATTTAAAAATTCACTAAACAATAAACAAAAAGTTCGTTCATTTAAATAAGTATTGAATTTTCAGGACGAAAACTAAAAAAATCAACTACCAACAAGACGAAAATTATAAAGTTCAGCTTTTATGTGCAGTCCTTCTGCTGATTTTGCACTTCCCCACCACAAACAACTTTCATCTGAATTTTCATATGAGAATTTCTTGTCTGAAAATTCAGATAAAACGTTACTAAACGTAACTAAAAGTCATCTAACTTTTCATAACAGCTGGCCAATCAGAAGCTCTAAGATTTAAGAACTCTGAAAATTCAGATGTAAAACGTAATGCTTTGAACGTACCCATTATATATTTTGTATACATATACTTGGTTTTATAACAATTCTTAAGCTAAGTACAGACGATTGTCAAATCTGTCAGTGAAATCACTGTTCCAAATGTCTTACAACCGTCTGAACACACAATTTTTATCATTCTCAGTCGATTAGGACATTGTCAGACTGATTGGTCATTGACAAAGGTTTTAATTGAAAACATCTTACAATTACTGACAATTTCTTCATTGTTCGAAATGTCAATGAGTTGGTTAAAGAGAGATACAAAATAGCTGACAATCAAATTGTACTACCAACCGTGTGAAAGGACAATTTTTCATTGTAAGAAATATGTCAATTGTCAGCTAATTATTAGCTATTGGCAGACCATTGACAGTTCTGACAATATTGTAAGATCTGACAATCGTCCGCACTTAGCTTTAGTTTTAAGGTTCCCCCACACCAACGCGAAACTGTCGCAGCGATGACGAAAACAATAATAACAACACATGGTTGTCAATGAAAACAACATGTTGTTATTATTGTTTTTGTCGTCGCCGCGAAAAGTTCGCGTTGGTGTGGGGGAACCTTTATTCAAAAAAAAAAAAAAACTTTTTTCATTTTGTATTTTTGAAAAACAAGCCAATATTTTTTTCGGTAGAACGGTGGAACGGATACAATATTTCAATACTTCGATATTTTGGTGATGGTGCGAAGTACGAAGTAGATTTTGAGACAGTTTCACTTGTGAAACAGCAGCTGATCCTCATGTAAAATAAAAGGTATGTATAGCTAAGTACAAACGATTGTCAGATCTTACAATATTGTCAGATCTGTCAGTGAAAAAACTGTTCCAAATGTCTCCCAATCGTCTGAACACACAATTTTGTCTGACAATATTGTCCGAAATGTCATTGTCAGACGATAATCTGACAAAAAATTGTCAGGTATCTTACAATCGTCCGAACACACAATTTTTATCATTGTCAGTCGATTAGGACATTGTCAGACTCATGTTGGTCATTGTTAATTGCTTTCATTGAAAACATCTTACAATTGCTGACAATTTGTTCACTGTCCGAAATGCAAAGAGTTAGTTAAAGAGAGATAAAAAAAGAGCGATTGTCAGCTCTTTTTTTATCTCTCTTTAATTTGTCAGACTTTGGGAAAAAATTTACCAACCGTGTGGACGGACAATTTTTCATTGTAAGAAATATGTCAATTGTGATCTAATTGTTAGCTAATTGTCAGACCATTGACAGTTCTGACAATATTGTAAGATCTGACAATCGTTTGTACTTAGCTTGTGCTTCATTTATTTATTTCCGAAACGGATACCTTTCGTGTCGGAATTTCTTCCGAATGTATTATTCTTCCATATAGGGCAGAAAATAATATTATGTGCAACTGTTTTTAAAGGTAAGAACATGTATAATCTTTAAAATTAAATCTTTAATCAAGTTGATGAAGTTTGAAACTATTTTTGTATTACGAACTATGTTGCGAGGCAAGAGGAGGTGTAGGAAGTGTCGGTAAAGGAGTAGGACCGGAAAAGGAATAGGTAGGAAAATTGGAAAGGAAGAGGTCCGAAGATAGGGTTGGAATGTCAAGTTCCGGGGGACGCGGCCTGCTTGCGATGCTCGGCAGTTAGCTCGCCGGAATGGGGGGGGATCTTGCCCCCGAAACTCAACCTCACCTGCAACAAAACACATATCAGGCCTGAGGGAACGAAAGATACACAAAAACTCTCTAATATGACCACGGACGGACGATCACCACTTCAAGGGCACTACAGGTGTTGGTGTAGTGATGCCAACCCTCCCAACCTAGAAATCTGTTGGCCGATCTGTTCAGATTTCCCCAAAAAAAAGGCGATTACCGTGTTCCAGTTATACCATCTTCACCGTCGTTATTCTGCTACCATCGGCACCCCTGAAAATTTGAACCTTAAAAAATCATGTTTCGTTCACACGAAACAAGGAAACACAATAATTTCATCGAAAGGCGTTAATTGAAGTTTTATTTGTATAATAATCAAAAATCATTAGCAGGTACTTTGCTTTGAAATTATTAATCAAGTTGCAAAATTATAACAAACTAAAAACTTTAAATATTTAACCAGATAGTTAACAACAAGAAACGAAAACATAATCAAAAAAAAACTAAGCAAGAAAATGTGACACAGAGATGTTTCCAACGATAAATTTATCAGTACTCTTTTTAGTACTCCGATGGGGTAAAAATTGAAGTTTCGGAAACCTAATTCCCTACCTACAGAGAGCTCTTTGAAGGTGGTCTATTAGCTGAAAACCATATGCATAAATCGCGACAAACGGAGGAAACAATACCTTGCACTTACAAAAATAAAGTTATCATTAAGGAAATATATAAAAAAAATAATAAATAAATAAATAAATTAATAAATATATAAAAAAACTTCAACGCCACTTATAATTATAACAAGAAAACTGGTATATCAAACAGCAAACAAAGTAAATCAAAATCGATACTAAATGAAGATAATTTGTATCTAAGTACTAGGATATAATTTTCCTTCTATATTGGTGCTTAAATCTATCACAATCGTAAGTATTTTTTTTTTTTGTATCAAATTTAACTACGTATATATAAATATAATTTCACTTTTCTTTATGTTCATTTCGGTATACTCTATAGATTTATGTTTAGATGTAAATACCTTCTTTTTTTTTCCTTTTGCTTTATAGGTTTCTTATTGTGGCTGGATTTGGTTTAAAGCTGCTTCGGCTGAGGCACCAGAGTCGGAACTCTCATGAACGCTGGTTTCGGATTTGGTGAGTGTATCCAGTTTATTTTTTTGGATTTGTAACCACTACAGTTTTGTTTGGAAATTCCACAGGTATCGGTGGCGCTTCGATTTCAAGAGGATGGAATCCCCGGGAAAGTACGGTAGCAGTTGGGTATCCCAATGGACTGTACCGCACGCTCAACATGTGACCTCCAGAAGTCGGCCGTATCACCAGAAAAATTTGGTCCAATGAGGCACAATATCAAACTTTTTATGTATTAAAATTATTGTATAACACAAAAAAATGGCCATACAAAAATGTAATATAACACAAATTGTTATAGTGTTGTAGCCAAAAAATGTAACAAAAAAAAGGTGCTTGGCGGCCCAGTGCTTCACTGGCTACTTGGGACCGCCAAAATCCAAAAGAATAAAGTTGTTCGAAAATCTGTATTAAATTTCGTAGTTTTAGCATATTTTCTCCAAAAAAAAATACATTTCTATTAAACTCACCACATAAAGTTCTTTTCACTATCTTATAATATTTTTTATTTTGATTTTATTTGATCTCAAATCCCCGGTTTTTAGATAGCGTAAGTATCTCAGAAAATCTTAAACAAAAAATATGAAAATAAACGATTTAATATACTAAGAAAAACACTTTAATTCCAGTAAACGCACCGTGTAAGTACAATGTAAGAAAACTCGTTAAACTTTTAAATTACAGGAATTTTCCTTTAAGTTTTATTAAGGCAAACGAAATTTAAATATTTGAATTGAACAGACGTCCAATCTCTATCAACCGGCGGAGAAGATTTATATATGAGTAGGCTATATGTCTACCTCAATGACGTGGTTTTCTGTATGGAACATACCACCTTTTTTCACATCCTCCTCCCACATCATTTGAACATCATCCGATCAGAATCACCCGCTAGTCATTTTCCCTATTTTTGTTTTTGTTTTTAAATGTTTCCGTGTAGAGGTGAACCTACTTTATTTCCCCTCTTTTTCTGACATTTCAGAAACGTCACCTCTCAATTTCTTAAAATCTGCCACCTAGAGGGCGCTAAGGTTCGTCAGTAAGGCTCTGTTTTCATTTCTGTCTAGTTCAGAGGAAATATTGTCACCCATATCGTACTTAATGAAGCAGTAATGTTTATGGAGGTAGTTTAGGGCGTTCACAACAAAATTCGTACTTTGGTTGGATAGACTCCGACCAAAGGATGAAGAAAGAGATCGCCTGAGGTGTATGTTTAAGGTCGAACGTTAAAAAAATAATTTTTTACTTCAGTATCCTTCAATTCAATAATTCTCCACATATACCCTATTTGTTTCTTCTCTGTTATTCTAGCCTCCTAAGAGTGTAGACGGGACCTATCTATGATTACTAATTAATAACTAGCCTGGGACTAAAAGCAAAAAAAATTTACTTAAGGTAGCGCGTCCTGGCGTCGCTTCTCTTGTGTTCGAGGGTCTGTTGGAATTTCCTAATTTAATTTTTTGTTTGAACTTGGAACGCGACCATCTGACATTTATATTGGGAAATTTATTTCTTCATTCATTCAATTTAATTTCATTCATCATCAATTATCATTTTCCCACTAGAAGTCAAAGATGCCGGAAGTCTGGTAAGTGTTTAATGTATTTGTATTTTCTACGGGTATATTCTTTCATTTCGTGTAATTTTTCCCTTGTATTTTATATATTTTCTATTCCTAACATTACGAATTTTGTTTTTTTTTTTTCTTGGTTTCCTAGTTTTTCCCCATCGCATTATCCGAGTCCCAGTAGTTATGATGGCATCCATTGTCGCAAAAATAGAGGACGCCAAAAAAAAATATGTATCGTGGTGAGCTACCCACGCTATCCAAGCCGGGCAAACTGCTCATTGCCTAACGTGCAGTTATGTCTTTTTGTTAGAGGTTATATTCCGCCTAACCCTATATGTTGCTACGTACCTATTTACTACACGCCACAATCAAGTTAAGTAAGTATACAACTAGTCCGATTAATTTAATAATATTTTCCTTAACTTTCTTTTCTTAATTTCATTTTTAGATAACTATATTCTTATATAGTTTTTATAACTCCCCTTGTGGTGGCACTTAACTAATGCCCATACGACGACCCTCATAACTATCTGCCGCATAGGTGGGTATTGGCAAACAAAGTTTTTCTTCGATCGCATATGGTAACTAAGTTTATATACTCTCTAACAATTTCATTCATTTATTTATTTACTTTTTTTTCAGGTTATCTAACTCCATATAATAGAATATCGTTGAGATTTACTTCCTGCATCTAGTCAGTACGTGCTCGAATTTTTTTTCTCCAAATTTGGAATTACAACCTGCTGGTGTTGACCAAGGTCATTGACCGCCGATGTACGTAATGTATATACATACCGCCAGCTGATTCTGTACGATGCAGGTGAGTCAATTTAATTTACGTTGTATATCGTTGCTAGAGTTCAAGGATCAACATTTTTAAAAGATGTTTTATCAAACAATAAATGAACATATAAATACAGTATAGAGAGAATTAAAACAAAATCTTAAATTATATCACAGATCGTAAGGGCTAAATTTGATTTAACGCCAGTTTTTGGTCAGGTACATAAGTATATCACAGCAGAGTTATCACATATCGTATTTTAAAGCTAAAGAATAATGAAGATATAATCTTCGGAAGCTATCTAAAAACAATATAGTTTATTAGAAATTAGACATAGACAGAAGTCAATGTTAATAAATAAATAAATAGAAAATAAGTTAACGTTTAAGACAATTGTGCGTGCAAATACAAAAATAATAAATAACAAATAATTGAATTGAAATTTGAAACAAAACTTTTTTAACTGGAATGAATGTGGGTACTGTGTGAGCATATAAAATAAAATGAGTGTTCGTGGAAATTTATACTAAACCTAGATCAGGTACCGTGTGTGGAAAATTTAATAATTTTGAAAGAGGGTTTGCGGACAATTACTAATATTAATCAGGTACGATGTGAACATTTATCCATTGGTTGGTAAATTTTGTTTTCTTTTTATATTAAATGCTGGATTTCTGAAATTATCGTGAACATGAAGTGAACATGGGAACATTTTTTTTTTTTTTTCATCGGTTGTATTACACAGTCCGGTTCTTTCGATGAGGTCGATTAAAACTACACAGTCCGGTTCTTTCGATGAGGTCGATTAAATTTTGATTTCTTTTAATATTTAATGTTGAATTCCTGAATTCATCCTGACTGGTGTGTGAATTATACTAAACGATAAATGGGATACGTGGAATATTAGCGTGCGTTTTGAGACAGTAACTCTGTAGGTTACGAACGATAGGTACTCATGTTTTGGTGAAAAATTATTTCGGTTGTGTTTTTAGTCAAAAATTATTTTGCTTATTGCTTCAAATCTTTTGCGTGGAATACGCCAATTTTCTTCCCGTTTAGATTCTCGACTTCGTACATTTGATTACCTATTTTTTTTATTATACGGCATTTTACGTATTTAGGACACAGCTTGGCTGACAAGATTTTCGAAGCATCACTCAGTATAAAATTTTTTCGAAATACTTCCTGACCGGGTAGATATCTAACCTTCCGTGTACGAACATTGTAAGTTTTGGCAGATCGTTCATTTGCTTTCAAGATGTTTTCGCGTATTCGTTTTCTTATGCACTCCAATCGATCGCGTCGTGGTAGGATAATCAATTCGCTGTCCTCAATAGCATTTAACTTTTGTGCTAGTTCATAACCACTACCGTGCATAATCATATTGGTTCCGAACAACGCAAAGTACGGAGATACCCCGGTAGAGTTATGAACTGCACTTCTCAGAGCACAAGCGATGTCGCTGAGGTAATAATCCCAATCTCGTTGATCCGTTTTCAGATAGGAACGGATTGCTGCCAACAACGTGCGGTTAACCCTTTCTGACGCGTTTGACTGGGGTGCATAGTTCGCCGTTCTAAAATGTTGAATTCCGTATTTTTGTAAAAGATTTTGGAATTCCTTCGCGAGGAACTGCTTTCCATTGTCGGAATGGACAACACGAGGCACCCCAAACATATTAAACACCTCATGGTGCAAGAATTTTATAACATTTGTAGTGTTTGCGTTTTTCAAGGCTTTTAAAAATACAAATTTAGACAAATGGTCCAGAACAACAAAAACATAGGCATTTCCAGATTTCGATCTGGGATAAGGACCCAGAAAATCAATGTACAGTTTTTCAAACGGACGGTCAGTACAATATGAATGGACTATAGGAGGACGTGATACTTGATTCGAGGCCTTACATTCTTTACACACAGAACAATTAGACACATATACGCGGATTTGTACAGTCATATTCGGCCAATAAAAGTTTTGACGAATTCTATATAGCGTTTTAGCAATTCCTCCGTGTGCTACTTGAGGTGGATTGTGAGCCTTTTTAATGAGTTCTTCGGTTAAGCCTGACGGTACCCAAAGAAGCCAAGAATGCTCTTGCATTACTTCTTCACCTACACTACTTCTAAACGCTCGCTTATATACAAACCCGTCTTCTATCTTAAGATCAGGGAGTTCGTCGGTATGATCTTCAATTGTTTGAATTAAATTCAAGTATTCGTCAGATTGGAATTCGGAAGAGTTCAAATCAATTAACGGTGCTACTTCTTCTAAGTCCAGAGAATCTACATGTATCCGAGAAAGAGTGTCTGGAACTACATTCAGGCTGCCCTTCCTGTGCTGTATGTCGAAGGCATAAGATTGCAGTAACAGACTCCACCTGGCGAGCTTTCCACTAAGGTCTTTCATGCTCATGAGCCATTTGAGACTCGAATGGTCGGTAATCACTGTAAAATCCATGCCCTCGACATACGGCCGGAATTTTTGGACAGCCATCACCGCCGCCATGCACTCCTTCTCGGTCACACTGTAGTTTCTCTGGCTTTTGTTAAATTTCTGAGAAAAGAAGGAAATTGGGGCTTCTTCATCCTCCGCGTTCTTTTGAAATAATACCGCGCCGATTCCCGCATCTGAAGCATCACACTGGATGAAAAATCTTTTTGAAAAATCAGGATGCGTAAGAACCGGTGCGGTAGTTAACGTCTTCTTCAGATTCTCGAACGCTCTCAGGGCCTCGTCCGTCATCTTGAATTTTTCATTTCTCTTCTTCAGCAGGTCCGTTAAGGGTGCAGTCAGACTAGAAAAATCTCTGATGAACTTCCGATACCACCCTGCTAAACCAAGCAGCCGCCGAACCTGCCTTGGTGTTTTGGGAACCGGGAAGTCAACAATGGCCTCCACTTTAGCAGGGTCGGTTTTAAGCTTCCCACCACCAACTATGAATCCCAAGTACTTCAGCTCTTTGAAGCAAAATTTGGATTTATTCAAGTTGATGGTGAGATTAGCTTTGCGTAAGCAGTCGGCTACCTCGTTCAACAGGGCGATATGCGTCTCGAAATCCGGCGCCATGATGAGCAAATCGTCAAGGTAGACGAAGACACGATCCCTGAGTCGGGCGGGAATCACCTTGTCCATCAACTGGCATAACCTTTGAGCTGCATTACACAACCCAAAGGGCATGACAGTGAATTGGTACAAGGGTCTTCCCGGCACCGCAAAGGCAGTCTTTTCCCTACTCTGTCTCTCCAACGGTATCTGCCAGAATGCCTCTTTGAGGTCTATGCTACTAATAAAGAAGGTGTCTGGGAGCCGGCTGAGGAGCCCCTCGATATGTGGGAGAGGATTCGCGTTTTTCTTCGTCAGTGAGTTCACCTTGCGAGAATCCAGACAAAGTCTATTCTTGCCTGGTTTTCGCAAGAGAACCACTGGCGAACACCACGGACTCTCACTCTCCTCAATAACGCCGAGGCTCAACATCCGGTCCAGCTCCTCATACAAAATGGCTTGCACCGCTGGAGAAACAGGGTAGTGACGCTGTTTCACAGGGATCGCATCCCCGGTATCAATGACGTGCTCCATGAGCGCCGTCTTTCCAAGACCATCCCGGTCGAAACAGAGAAATTTCTGCCTGACCGCATCCAGCCTGGCCTGCTGATCCGAGTTCAACTGATGAGCGTTCGAGAGATCTGCATCATCAGTTAACGAAATAGAACTAATTAGGTTTGGAGCTAATTGGAAGGTCTTCCAAAAGTCTACCCCTAGGTAGATCTCCTGGTCTAAGTTGGGCACCAAGAAAAACGTAATAAGCTCTTCTCTTTTCTGATACTGTACTTTTGCTTCTACTTTCCCCACTATACTCTGACTTTTACCGTCCGCTGTCTTGATTCCCGAATGAAACGTTTTTACCGGAAGTTTCAACGATTCGACCAGCTGTAAACAATTCTTGCCAAGAATGCTTACGCTGGCCCCACTATCCAATAGTCCTAAGACTTCTTTATCTTCAATTTTTATTTTTGCATAAGGACGGGGGTCTGACGATAGATCTATTCTAGTGGAAGAAATTCGGTTTTTGATATCTTTTCTGATCTTGTATCTGGCTCTAGCATTCAGGACGTTTTTTGACGGTGTATGAATATTAGTATTGAAAATTCTATCTCTAGCACGATAGTATTCTTCGATTCTAACATGAAGGGGTTTAATGATATGTAAATTAGGTTCTCTACTTTTTCCTGTATTCAACTCTTTTTTAGTTGTTTCTCTTTTTAAAATTGTAATTTTTTCCTTGCCCTCTACAGTACGAGGGCTCTCAAGCACATCTGTTTGAGTAAAAACTTCAGATTCAAAAATTACTGGGGGCTCTGGGTTTGGGACGAACGCGAATCCCCCGAAACCTTCGCGTTCAGCGATCGGTTTCCCGGATTACAGCGCTTGCAGTGCGGAGTCTTCACTCCTTCTAGACCGCACTTAAAACAAAATACATTAAGGACTTCTGAATCACAATCAAAGTACGTATGTCCCTGCACTTTGCAGTTCCAACAATTCAAATTTTGAGGATCTGCATATTTGCGAGACGGAATTTTTGGACGGGCCCCACCAAACTGGTAGGCGGCCAGTTGTTCATCATAAGGTTGATGCTGGTCCTCATATTCTAACTCATTCACCATAAATTTGCCTTGTGGTCTTACAGATGGTTTAGAAACGTCTCTATCTTTTCTTGGAAATGCTGTTTCCACATCCTTACAAGCATTCCTCAGCTGATCTAAGGAAAAGATGGGCATAGGATATACTAATCCCACAAATCGCTCATTCAAATTCTTTTTAAGGATCTTTACCAATTCCACTTCCGGAATTGGTATTCTTAACTGTGATTTTATTTTGTTGATGGCTACAAAGAAGTCATCGATTTTTTCTGAGAATCCCTGTCTACGATCAGTTATCTCACGAATTATTTCGTAATCTGATCGAGGGTTCTTGAATTGACGCATCAGAGCGTCTCTAAGCATTGACCAGTTCGGCTGGTAGTTATCTCGCTGAAACTGCCAGAACCAGTCGTGGGCATTACCTGAAAGCAAGAGATGGAAATCTCGCAATATTTCTGCCCACGGACACTGATATTGGCTCTGTAGCGTCTCCAGCCTAAAAATGAAATCTTCCACCGTCAAAGTTGACGGTGGGCCTTCGAATTTAAGACCCCATTTGTTGATTTTGATTGGAGCTTTAAATCCAGAAGTCAACAAATGAGGTGCAAAAGGGACTTGATATGCGTAAGGTACTTGAGGATTCGGTGGATTTCTAGTCTGAGCTTGGTGAGCATCACGAAATTCATTTGGTTGGTTTATCCTATCCTGACTTCGCCTATATGCGTCTGACGGTCTGCTATGTTGTTGTCCAGCATGGACGAAAGCACTTCGGCTGGTATCAGGCTGAGGACGTTGTGTTGGTGGATGGTTTGGTGGTGGAAAACTATACGAAGGTATTGACGGTCTAGGTACTTGGTTATCGTTTGGTGGATTAGGTTTTCCTAGATTCAACTCTTTGAGGAATCCTCCAAGCTGATGCTGAATTTCATCTTTCAGACAGTTGGTTATCTCAGATTGAATGGAATGTTTGCATGAGGAAAGTGCATTTACTACCGTTAAATTAATGTATGCCTTCAAATCCTCGGAAAAGATTTCTTTTTCTTTTCGAGTATTTGCTGGTGGTCTTTGGGATAAACTTTCCAAAATGTCTCTAGAACCACCGCCGTTGAGTAAACCTGAACTAGGGAGTCTAGGAGCTGATAACCTACCTACTCTAGGCATTACTGTTTCATTGAAAGAGCCAAAGCTTCCACCACGTTGAGGAGGTAGCGCTTCTGCTCCCAATCCACTAAGGTGACTATACGTAGGGGTAAGAACTGATTCTCTAGAATTACTGTTGGACTGAATATTATCGATAGGAATACCTGAACTAGCGGGTAAATTGGATGTAGATCGGAATGGTCTTTCAAATGTGAGAGGAGAATGCAATAAGCGACGCCTCTCGTTGTCGTTTAATTGTTGGCTGACTGACCTGGTCAGTCTGACATTATCTTCGATTTCGGATTCTCTAATAATTCGGTTTATACGATCGTCTTCGTCTTTACCGGTGGTATCCATTTTTATTTTCGGAATTAAGAAGAATTTACTAAAAAAAAATAATATGTTTTGTAGCAAGCTGTGCTACACGAAATATAATAATTTTAAACAGAACAAAATGGTAATTTAATTATCTTAAAAAAAAGGTGAGTTATCTTATGAAAAACGTTTTCTTGTTATTGGAAATTTATGCCAAAACTTAGAAATTTCTGTTACCAAATATCACTTACTTTAGTACGTAAAAAATGTAAATTATCGAAAAAAAAAATGAATAGAATTAAGAAACTAGTATAAGAATGTAAATTACGTATAAGGTCAATTTAGAAAATTTCAATAAATTAACGAAAAAAGATGTAAATAAACAAAACAAAAAAAATATAATACTTATCAAACTTAAATCGCTTTTTCTTAAAAAAAAACGTTAAGTTATTATAAGTAACAACTATAAACTTTAATTTAACTTAGTTTCGAAGCAGAATAAACGTAAAGTTTTTCGTTTCGAAAACAAGTAAATTTGAGTACGTATCAATATGTAACTATAGTGCGTAAGAAAAATGTAGAATAATATAAATAAATAACAAAAAAATACTTAAACAAAGATGATGAACTTTTACTCTTTTATTTCAGAAGATATTGACTATTTCGTAGAAAAATTTCGAATTTTGCTTTCAAATTTTGTGTTTTCTAGAGTGAATTTGTTGTTTGTTTTTTTTTTTTTTTTTTCATATGCATACGGGGTGCTTCAGGTAGCGTCTCTGGTGGTTTTTTTGACGACATGGTATGACTTTGCTAACGGAATCTTTGAAAAATAAGACTTCAGACGGACATAATTAAATCCCCTGACGTAGTGAGGTAGAAAAGGAATGACATAAAGAAGAGAAAAGACGAACAAAAACATGGTTCCTCTCCCCGTTCCAGCGATTCCAATCAGTCTCCAAGGACTTTGCTGGAAGACATGAAACGGTGACGGAAACAAAAAAAAACTAAAAAAGTAAGGTTGGAACAGTGCATCGATGTTCGACGATTCGTCAGACATGGCCACTGTGACCAAATCAAAACCTAACAAGACAAACTAGGAAAGAAATTGAAAATGTAGATAGAAAAGTAAAAATTGGGATTGAGGATAAAGGTAAAACAAAACATCGAAAGGGTGACTGTTCTCGCTGCAAATCCCTGAAATTCGTCGCGATTCACCTAAGTGCGTCATATGACCTTCTTGGTGAAGACATACGAATTCAGAAACCCGCAACGAGTCAGGTCGAAAAAAGGAAAGACAGAAGAAAAAAAGGAAGAAAATATTTCTTATCCGCCGTTGCTGCGAGATCTTCAAGAATTCGTCGCAATTCACCTAAGTGCGTCAGAGACCTTCTTGGTGAAGACATACGAATCTTGAAATCCCACAGCAAGTTTGGTTTCGAAAATCAAACACTCATGAACAGCAGTCACTGTGAACTTTCAGAGACTCGTCGCGATTTATCTAAGTACGTCCGAGACCTTCTTGATAAAGACTTACGAGCTCTAAAAACTCACAGTAAGTTTGGTTCGACTATCACGAAAACGAATACTACAAAAATCTTGGCAAAAATGCTAAGACGTTGGGCGCCATTTGTTGCGAGGCAAGAGGAGGTGTAGGAAGTGTCGGTAAAGGAGTAGGACCGGAAAAGGAATAGGTAGGAAAATTGGAAAGGAAGAGGTCCGAAGATAGGGTTGGAATGTCAAGTTCCGGGGGACGCGGCCTGCTTGCGATGCTCGGCAGTTAGCTCGCCGGAATGGGGGGGGATCTTGCCCCCGAAACTCAACCTCACCTGCAACAAAACACATATCAGGCCTGAGGGAACGAAAGATACACAAAAACTCTCTAATATGACCACGGACGGACGATCACCACTTCAAGGGCACTACAGGTGTTGGTGTAGTGATGCCAACCCTCCCAACCTAGAAATCTGTTGGCCGATCTGTTCAGATTTCCCCAAAAAAAAGGCGATTACCGTGTTCCAGTTATACCATCTTCACCGTCGTTATTCTGCTACCATCGGCACCCCTGAAAATTTGAACCTTAAAAAATCATGTTTCGTTCACACGAAACAAGGAAACACAATAATTTCATCGAAAGGCGTTAATTGAAGTTTTATTTGTATAATAATCAAAAATCATTAGCAGGTACTTTGCTTTGAAATTATTAATCAAGTTGCAAAATTATAACAAACTAAAAACTTTAAATATTTAACCAGATAGTTAACAACAAGAAACGAAAACATAATCAAAAAAAAACTAAGCAAGAAAATGTGACACAGAGATGTTTCCAACGATAAATTTATCAGTACTCTTTTTAGTACTCCGATGGGGTAAAAATTGAAGTTTCGGAAACCTAATTCCCTACCTACAGAGAGCTCTTTGAAGGTGGTCTATTAGCTGAAAACCATATGCATAAATCGCGACAAACGGAGGAAACAATACCTTGCACTTACAAAAATAAAGTTATCATTAAGGAAATATATAAAAAAAATAATAAATAAATAAATAAATTAATAAATATGTAAAAAAACTTCAACGCCACTTATAATTATAACAAGAAAACTGGTATATCAAACAGCAAACAAAGTAAATCAAAATCGATACTAAATGAAGATAATTTGTATCTAAGTACTAGGATATAATTTTCCTTCTATATTGGTGCTTAAATCTATCACAATCGTAAGTATTTTTTTTTTTTGTATCAAATTTAACTACGTATATATAAATATAATTTCACTTTTCTTTATGTTCATTTCGGTATACTCTATAGATTTATGTTTAGATGTAAATACCTTCTTTTTTTTTCCTTTTGCTTTATAGGTTTCTTATTGTGGCTGGATTTGGTTTAAAGCTGCTTCGGCTGAGGCACCAGAGTCGGAACTCTCATGAACGCTGGTTTCGGATTTGGTGAGTGTATCCAGTTTATTTTTTTGGATTTGTAACCACTACAGTTTTGTTTGGAAATTCCACAGGTATCGGTGGCGCTTCGATTTCAAGAGGATGGAATCCCCGGGAAAGTACGGTAGCAGTTGGGTATCCCAATGGACTGTACCGCACGCTCAACATGTGACCTCCAGAAGTCGGCCGTATCACCAGAAAAATTTGGTCCAATGAGGCACAATATCAAACTTTTTATGTATTAAAATTATTGTATAACACAAAAAAATGGCCATACAAAAATGTAATATAACACAAATTGTTATAGTGTTGTAGCCAAAAAATGTAACAAAAAAAAGGTGCTTGGCGGCCCAGTGCTTCACTGGCTACTTGGGACCGCCAAAATCCAAAAGAATAAAGTTGTTCGAAAATCTGTATTAAATTTCGTAGTTTTAGCATATTTTCTCCAAAAAAAAATACATTTCTATTAAACTCACCACATAAAGTTCTTTTCACTATCTTATAATATTTTTTATTTTGATTTTATTTGATCTCAAATCCCCGGTTTTTAGATAGCGTAAGTATCTCAGAAAATCTTAAACAAAAAATATGAAAATAAACGATTTAATATACTAAGAAAAACACTTTAATTCCAGTAAACGCACCGTGTAAGTACAATGTAAGAAAACTCGTTAAACTTTTAAATTACAGGAATTTTCCTTTAAGTTTTATTAAGGCAAACGAAATTTAAATATTTGAATTGAACAGACGTCCAATCTCTATCAACCGGCGGAGAAGATTTATATATGAGTAGGCTATATGTCTACCTCAATGACGTGGTTTTCTGTATGGAACATACCACCTTTTTTCACATCCTCCTCCCACATCATTTGAACATCATCCGATCAGAATCACCCGCTAGTCATTTTCCCTATTTTTGTTTTTGTTTTTAAATGTTTCCGTGTAGAGGTGAACCTACTTTATTTCCCCTCTTTTTCTGACATTTCAGAAACGTCACCTCTCAATTTCTTAAAATCTGCCACCTAGAGGGCGCTAAGGTTCGTCAGTAAGGCTCTGTTTTCATTTCTGTCTAGTTCAGAGGAAATATTGTCACCCATATCGTACTTAATGAAGCAGTAATGTTTATGGAGGTAGTTTAGGGCGTTCACAACAACTAGCTGGCCTAAATTCAGGCTTCGGACGATTTTTCAAACTGCCAAGTAACTGAAGAAATTTATAAAAGAAAATACAAATAAGTATTAGCTGTGTTTTATTTTCCCCCAAATCCAATTCAGATCAGATCATGAAAATAAAACAACCCATGATCTCAGTCACAGCTTGTTATATATCCAACTCTTTATTCTCTTTGATTTTTTCATTTCTATACACCCGTTGTCTTTTTTCTTTACACTACTGTCCACGTGTTGGATTTGGAAATCCAAATTCAAAACAAAGTTGTGTTGTTTTTGTAATGAATGTAGTTTCGTAAGCAGTTCAAAAACAAATCATTAAATAGGTAAGCAAGTGCCTTAAAATAAATGTAAAAAGTTCTCGATTCCCCGGTAGTTAATTTTGTGGATTTCAATTCGCCATAAGTTATTCATGAGTGGAAATTATATTTGGTCTGTTTGGTAACGTGAAATTTCTTGCGAATTTGCACAAATTTTCAAAAAATTTCACAATTTGCTGTCAAAACCCATAGAAAAAAAACTCAGTTTTTGGGAAATTTGTTGAAAAAAAGTTACCAAACAGGCATATTATTTTTTTATATCAGCTATTACCCGTCGATTTTGCTGACTGCTGAGCTCCCAGAGCCCGCAACCTCTGTCTGCTTATTTTACCCGTTTTTTATTATGATCCATGATCCATATGGGAAAGAGTATGATAACTGTGGCGCCAAGAAATGATAACGGTTTTTTGTAGAACACTTTAATACAAACATTTTTTTACTATGGGAGGGGGGTCTATTTCCCCCCGGGGGCAATTTCATGAAAAAAGTAATAAAAATGGAAAAAAAATTATTAAAAAAATAACGGTAATACCTAATTAAGTATTATTCATTTTTTTAAAGCCAATACTCTGTTCTGTTGCGATACATTCATTGTTGTTTATGCGACGTAAAGCTGGATGCGGGAAGAGTATGCTAACTTAGGCACCAAGAAATGAGAACGGTTTTTGAAGTAAAACTTCTTTTGCGGCATGGGGGTAAAAATGTTTTCTATGGAGCTGTCAGTGACATGTCAAACCGACATACAAATTCCCGTCACGAATTACAAAATTCACCGTCACGATATTATATTTTCGTTAAATGCAATGGTTCGTGCATTTAATATATTCGTTAAGATGGTTAGTGAATTCGAGTAAGGGTTTTTTGTGGGAAGAATTTTATTTCTGAGGATTTTTTTCTGTTGTGTTGGATTTTCGGCCATTGGTCGATTTAATGCGAGGAAGCATAAATTATGTATAGTTGTAGGTTTATTGGTTTTGCATGGAAATATTCTGCAATCTATTGTGTCTCTCGCTCATTGGGTGTTGTTGAAGTAAAACTTCTTTTGCGGCATGGGGGTAAAAAATTTTTCTATGGAGCTGTCAGTGACATGTCAAACCGACATACAAATTCCCGTCACGAATTACAAAATTCAGCGTCACGATTTTGCAACGGTTCTGAGTTTCAAATCGGGTGCTCTGAGTGGTAGGACTTGAAAAATACTTGCCCTGTTGTCGTGAAAGAAGTTTTACTTCTAGCGCGTGTACATAAGTACGCACACTCTTTTTTTTAAAACAGTTCAATTGTTATTTAAAAAAAAAACACTTTATACAAAATTTGAAAGTTACATTTTCATGTTTCTATAAATTTTGAAATTATGGGTAATGTACTGTGTACCGGCTACCCGAGATTTTGTTGTCTTCTCATAGAGTCTATAGTCAAGAGTCAATATATAGGAATTAATCACATATTCTATTATTACTATCAAATTAAAACAATGTAAATACTCTAGCAAAACAAAATTTTATTAAAAAAAAAAATTGGAAATTTTCAATTTTCTCGAAAACTAGAAAACGTAAAATCATCTAGTTTTCTGTTTTTGATTAAGAATTAATAAGAGCAACGAATTTTAAGAAAAAAAAAATAATATATAAACTCAATGTATTGAAAAATTTTACTTTAAACATTTTTTTTATGTTTTTTCCCAAATTTTCGTTTTTTCAAAAACTATGCATAGATTTTACTTGAGATAAAAACTGGCTAATAGGACAGAGTATTGGTTTAAAAAAAATGTATAATACTTAATTCTAGGTATTACCATTACTTTTTAACCCCACCCAAATGAGGGGAGCTAGACCCCCCCTCCCATAGTAAAAAAAATGCTTGCATTAAAGTGTTCTACAAAAAACCGTTTTCATTTCTTGGCGCCACAGTTAGCATACTCTCCCCTCCATACGGATCATCCTGCGAAAATAAAACAACCTCATATAGTGACGAGAATCAGTAGCCTGTTTTCGGATCATGAAACGTGAACCCAATAAAGAATAGGTTGTTGGTGTTATGTATGTTATTTGATATAATCCATATAGATTATTTTCTGGTAATAAAAAACGGCTTTTATAAACTTATCAGTACAGGAGGTCAAACATATTACAAGGAGCAAAACCCAAACAAAAATACTACACAATTATAATATAAGTAGGATAAGAAGAATGAGGATTTATCTGCGGTGCAATCTAAAATTAAAAGTGAAAGAAAATGACAACTTGCTGATTTGACAGTTCTTCTTGCTCACAAAAATAGCAAACATTTTAAGTTTTCCAATGGAAGCAATATTTTTTCTCAACAATTTAATTTATTTACCCCTTTTTTCCTTGTAAATACAAAAATAAATTTTAATATCAGAATATATTTTTTGCCTTTATCCCATTTCGCCCTATAAATAGCTAAATGATGAAAACATTAAGTCATAAAGCCAAAACATATCTAGCCCTTAATATTCCCTAAATATTACAAAAAAATACGTTTTTTTACTTCACCCTATAAAAAACTAAATGTTGGAAATATTAGCTGTTTTTTATTACAAAACAGCCTCACAGTGGCGGGAAGCAGAAGCCTGTTTTCAAATCATGAAACGTGCACCCGATAAAAAGCAGGTTTGTGTGTTGTTGTTATGTATGTTATTTGATGATCCATACAAGGATTAATTCTGATAATAAAAACGGCTGTTAACCCAAATTTATTTCTTAAGCCAAACCTTTCAAATAAAAAAAGAAAAAACCTAATTCTATTTTTTTATAATACTTTGAGTAAGCGATTTCAATTTGCTATAATAATTTTGACAGCAAAACTCAGAAATTTTTCTGAGGAATCGTATTTATGTAACTGAGATTGCTAAAATCTCAGTATAGCGGGTGTTGCTTTCATGCCCAACAGATGGCGCTGTTCTTTTTTAAGAAAAAAGATTTATAAGAAGGTTTTTTTTTTTTTAATAATATAAATAATAATTGGCGTTTTTTGTAGGACTTAAAGGCCGTTAAAAGCTATTTTGAATTAATAATTCAACAAAGTCCATTAAAATAGTGCTAAGTCTTCTACTTTGCTGATGTATTTCAGTAGTATAGTATATAGAATTTGTATTATTTAAAAAAAAAAAAACCTTATTATATAAACTAAACAAAAACTTCCAATTTAACGATTAGGAATTCTAGTCTTGTTGGATATAGTTCACACTAGGCATTCGTCACAAAATCTATGTAAGATGAACTGAACTTGGCAAAAATTGCGTGTTGACAAAGGCCCTCACTATAGTCAACTGATTAGTCCAGGTGAGATCGCCGGGACGAAACGCCAATTTTTGAAGGACTTAAAGGCCGTTAAAAGCTATTTTGAATCAAAAAAGATTTATATAAAACACAAGCGTATTCACATCGGTGAAGAACTACCGCCATATTAGCTGTGTTTTATTTTCCCCCAGATCCAATCCAGATCAGATGACAACTTGTTATGTGCACAACTCTTTTTTTCCTTTGTTTTTTTTTTAGTTATAGTTTAACTTGTAAACTTTATTGTTAAAAATCAACGTAATATGTTATTAGAAATAAATCGATTAAACAAATTCTAAAATTGTTGTCTTAATGTTGTCTGATGTCTTAATCTAATTTGTGTAAGAAAACTATGAAAAATTGTTGGACCAATTTTAAGAAAGAGACTCGTGTTCTAGGTAAGGTATCCATTTTTGAAATATCGGAATTTCAAAAAATTATATTTATTTGTTTTCAAAAATCCAAAATATAATTTTTACAAAAATTACTACATGCAATTTTAATAAATTAATTTAAATAGCTTTTGTATACAAAAATTAATTTCAATCGGTTAAACAGATAATAAGATAGTCAAAAATCAAAAAATTGTTCTAGGAGAGGTACTGTTAGTAATGGCTTGCGTTTCTGAAATGATATATCATACTATATATTATTATTTTAACATTAGAAATGTTTAAGCGGAGGTATTATACCTACTAGCAATGTGAAAAAATCAACAGAATTTCAAAAATGTGAAACTGCTTATTGCCAAAGTGGGCGAAACGTCAGGGGAATAGACAGAATTATTGCGTTCATGCTTTGTTCTTACTGATCTGAGGAAACAGAATACGAAGATGATAAAACGGACACAAAAAAAAAGGGAGAAATGTTCGTAGGCTTTCCGATTTACATGTGGAGAAGAGCAAATTTAAAAAAGAATACCGCGCTTGCTTTATTCAAAGTTTTAAAATACATACATGCTTTTTTCATTTCTAATGTACCTCAACTATGCTGGAATGGCAAATCGGGTAAATGTTTACAAGTTAGACAGTGTCAAGACTCTAGATAGTTCAAAATAATTGCAAATATATGATTTATCTGATTAACTAAAATGTTACATTAACCAAGTTTTAGACAACCAAGTTTGAGTTGTCTAAGTTAGATAGCTTTCAAACATCAAATAAAATATTAATGTTAATGTTTATGTTTATGTGCCTGTTTACATAGGCATTTTACTGAAGGGCGCATACAGTGAGACAGGTAGATTTTATGTGCGTATTTTTTGGGATGGGATTTTGGGATGGAATTTACCCGTCTCGTTTCTACGCACACATAAATCTACCTGTCTCACTGGTTGCGCCTTTCAGTAAAATGCCTATGTAAACAGGCACTTTGTTTCTTAATATGACAAGAAATGTTCAGAATTTTAAGTTTTCGTAAAGCCCGCATCACACGACGCTTGTTTTCCTGCTATAAATGCTTGCTGGCTTTCGTGCTGGCTATTGAGTTGGAAAATGGCGTCACTGCTGGTTCTCTTGATAGAAGCGATGCTAGATTTCAAAGTTAGCACCGGTGCTATTTCTTTTGCTTGTTTTGCTGCTGGATTTTACCAGACGTCGAAAGGTACATGTATATTTTCAAATGTCATTTTTTCTATTTCGTTTTTATTTATTTTCTAAAAGTTATTTCAACTTAATTACTTTTGTAATTCATTCATTAAATATCTCTTCTCTGATATCGAATCTGGACCCATGTTCTGTAACTCGGCGATAACTTTTCGAGGCGATAAACGGCGAAAAATGGAACCCATAGGATTCCTATGAGTTTTGTTCCATTTTTGTTCCATTTTTCGCCGTTTCTCGCCACGAAAAGCTATCGCCGAGTTACAGAAGATGGGTCCTGTTTACAATCTCTAAAAGGCACCAAAAGGCAATACCCACTTTTGTTGATATTGAACAAAATAGAAAAAAAATAGGGGTATTCCCGATCCGATGCAAACTGGTCTTGCATCATTGCAAAAGTGCAAAGTTTTTTTTTTACAATGGGGTTAGGGTATAGCAATTTTACACTTTTGCATTTTTGCAATGATACAAGACCAGTTGTATCGGATCGGGAATACCCCTAATGTATTAAAAGTGTAAAAGTGTATTAAATTTTTTCCAATATAATACAAACATTTTTTTTATTGGTTTATGGAACAAAACAAACAAACAAACAAAATTGAACTCTATAACTTGAAAACGAAAAAAAAATAGAACAAAATGGATTTCACCAAACGAAAGAGCAACCCCAAATTAGTATGACTGCATATCTAACTCAATTTCGCCAAAATTGGTCTATTGGACAAGATATAACTCAGCCGAAGATTTGGAACGAAGACGCAATTTTGGGCTGTCAATAGCCGTGTTTTTTTGCAAGCCCGGGGGAAATTGGATGAAAAAAACGATGTAGGTGCTAAACAATTAACATGTTAAATGTAACAACAACTAATCCCGGAGAATTCTCGGGGTTTAACTTAAGCGCACCGAAAAACTGTGTTACCGGCATGAATTGCATACATGTTATCGATAGTTTTCTATGAAAACTCCATGTTTTTTACTGTTATGGCGTCGCTAATCCTCGCTGTCGTTTTTTTCACCCAATTCCCCCCGGGCTTGCAAAAAAACACACCTAATATACATATTTTACATGAGATTCGCTCAAGAGAAGACCGCATTTGCCGGAACTGCACTTCAGTGGAATTGAACTTTACGACTTATTTGTAGAAATGTATCATCGACAACTGCACTTCACGGCGCGGCACTATGTGTCATTGATTATTTTGATGCCAATAAAAAGCTGATGACTCAATTATTATTTCTAGTCAACAAAATATTTCATTTTGGCCCAGCCTATCGCAGGAAATGAATTTCTTTATTTCAATGATTGAAGTACCTTATCATTGATCATTGAAATCTTAGAAATGGTTTTATGTGAAAGGTAGGACCAAAAAGAAATATTTTTTTGACTAGAAATAATGATCGAGTCATCAGCTTTTTATTGGCATCAAAATAATTACTGATTTTGCTTTTTAAGTGCCACAAAATAAGGAATTAAAATTTTCGATGATGAGTTTCAATAGCTGTGTTTTATTTTCCCCAAGATCCGAACCAGATTGGATTTGCTTACAAAAATACATGGATTACAAAAACAACACAAGATCCAACTTTGTTTTGAATTTGGATTTCCAAATCCATTTTGAACACACACCCTTAATTTGTAAATGTCGTCAGTAGTGTAAAGAAAAAAGACAAAGGGTGTATACGAATAAAAAAAAACAAAGGAAAAAAAGAGTTGGGTATATAACAAGTTGTCACTGAGATCCTGGATTGTTTTATTTTCATGATCTGATCTGGATTGGATATGGGGGAAAATAAAACGCAGCTAATGAAAGCTATAACTGGTAGCTTAGTAAAGTACCCAAAATTTAAACTTACTCGCAACGTTTAAAAGCAGTCCAAATCCAAGCATACATTTGTGCATTTTTTTTTACTTAAAATTCCATAAAATCACCCTGTAAAGAAATTATATACATTTCCCGAACAGCACGAAAAATCTCGAACTTCCGTATCGACACTTTCTGAAATTCCCAAAAACAAAAACATTACAAACTGTCAAAAAACGCCACAGCTCACAAAAAGAAAAAAACCCAAAAAGAACTAACCAAATTATTTTGTCTGGAAACAACTTTTTTGGAATGTTATCATCATTAATATCCAAAACGACATAGTATCTTTAAAAATGATTGAAACTAATTCACCAGAATCCACTCCAGATGCATCGTCAACGCCAGCGAGTGAAAATGTCGAAGAAATCGCGCGTAACGAGCGTCAGGAAGTCGTGAACTTTGTTGCGGATTTGAAAGCAAAAATATCATCAAAATCCCAACTTCGAAATGGAAATTTGAAGCGTGTTCTCCCAGGTGAGGAACATTTCGCTAGACTCGACTCGAGTTTAAAGAAAAACACAGCCTTTGTGAAGAAACTGAAACAATTCACTGCTGCACAATTGGATTCCCTTACCAAGGACATGAATGGCCTTAATTTGAGCAAATATATTTCGGAGATCTGCACGGCTCTATCGGATGCCAAGATTAAAATGACTGATGTACCGGCTGTTGTATGTTTATGTTCTCATTTGCACCAGACTTACGTGGACTTTGATGCCCAGTTTCTGGAAGCCTGGCAGAAGTCGCTGGCCATTAAGCCCGGCGAGAGGATTTCTAACCCTAGCAAGCTGCGTGTTGACCTGAGGCTCTTTGCAGAGCTTGTGAGCTCAGGAGTAATTGGGGGAAAACAAGGATTATCCCTGCTTGGTAGCGTTCTGATGAACATCATCTCCCAAGACAAGGAGGACCACAGTAACTTCTCTATCATCCTTTCGTTCTGTCGACATTGTGGCGAAGAATACGCTGGTCTGGTTCCGAAGAAGATAGTCATCCTCGCCGAAAAGTACGGCATAGAAATTCCAAAGTCGGATTTCCTGCCCGCCGACAAGCAGCAGAACCTCCGTGCTCTGCTAAAAGATTACTTTAAAAATCTGTGCAAGCATCTGGTGTCGGAACAGGCTGAACTGATGACAATGACAAAGAATATTCGTCGAATTATGGAATCTAAAGGAGAGATCTCCAATGACAAAAAAGAGAAATGTGAGCTAATGCAGGCCAATTTTGACAAGCTGCTCTCTTCCGCACAGACCTTATCCGATCTATTAGATGAACCACTACCCGAGCTTGCAAAGGAGACTGAAAATGGCAATTCCGGAACAGTTCTTGAAAGTTTGCTTGAAGAATCCACAATGGGTGAGTTGGATCCGTGGGGTGATGAAGAGACAAAAGCCTTTTACACTGATCTCCCTGACTTGAGGCAATTCCTACCTAACTTCTCAGCTCCCAAGCAAGACTTGGAACCTCTCGAAGAAGCCATTGAAATGACAGAGGAATCACTTGATGTTGATATCGACGGAGATGTCGATGGTGATGATCCGCCATCATCCACATCCGATCCGTCTAACGATGCTGAGACCCAAGCAGACGACGTGGCCTCAACATCAACTGCTGCCACTGAATCAGTTCTGCCAGACAAAATTGGTTCAGCTCTAATGGAAGCTGGAAGAATAACCAACGCAGGCACCAACATTAAACAACAATTCGAGCAATTCCTAACGAATCTAAATAATTGCGTCAACAAGGAGCTTATCGACTCAGCAGCAATTGAATTTCTTTTAAATTACAATACGAAAAATAACAGGAAGAAGCTCACCAAATCAATTTTCGGAGTTCAAAGGTAATTGTTAATGTCTTTGTTCTTTTTAATGATGATTCATTTTGGCCACCGAAATAGCAAATTGTTTATAAATTACTATGGATTATGACTTAATCCACTAGACGCTTAATAATCCCAAAAAATCCCCAAAAATTATAGCTAACTTGCAAACAAAAATCAAGAACTTATTTTTTTTGTCATGACTAAATTTCTTTTTCACTTTGTTTTACAGAACTCGCTTGGACCTCCTGCCATTCTTGGCACGCTTTGTTGCTATTGTAAACCTGGTTAATATCGATATTGCCATAGATCTATCAGAAATGCTTCGAAAAGAATTCAAGTGGCACATTCGCAAGAAGAACCAGCTTAACATCGAATCTAAAATTAAAATCGTCCGTTTCATCGGTGAGATGGTGAAATTCGGTCTATGCAAGAAGTTCGATGCTTTGGCTTGTTTAAAAATGCTTCTCCGTGACTTCCATCATCACCAAATTGAAATGGCATGCGCTTTTATTGAAGTTGCCGGAGTTTATCTCTATAATTGTAAAGAATCCCGTTTGTTGACAAATGTATTTCTCGATCAAATGATCCGGATGAAAACCAATACAGCACTCGATTCTAGGCATGCAGCACAGGTGGAGAGCGTATACTATCTAGTTAAACCTCCAGACTCGGTGAAATTGGAAAAAAAACTACGTCCTCCAATTCATGAGTACATTCGTCATTTGATATTCGAAGAACTATGCAAACAGAATGTTGACAAATGCATTAAAATGATGCGTCGCATCAAATGGGATGACCCTGATGTCAGTGGCTATGCGATTAAATGTCTTTCAAAGGCATATTTGTTGCGTTTCCCGTTGATAAGATTCTTGGCTGACTTGGTTTCAGGACTGAGTTCTTATCAAGAAAAAGCTGTCACTATGGTTATTGATAACGTCTTCGAAGACATTCGTGCTGGTCTTGAGATACATTCACCGAAGTTGGCACAAAGACGCATTGCAATGGCAAAGTACTTGGGCGAATTGTACAACTATAAATTAATTGAATCGGCAAATGTACTGAATACTCTGTATTCCATCATATCACTGGGCGTGTCAACTGAGGAGGGCGTTGTATCACCATTGGATCCACCTGATAGTCTCTTTAGATTGAAGCTAGCTTGTGTTCTGTTGGATACATGCGGGCAGTATTTTACCAGTGCCCTGAGCCGCAAAAAGTATGTAGAATATTTGTGATATGAATATTTTATTGCACGGCTTTTCCATTTTTTTTGTAGGTTGGATTATTTTTTGGTGTTCTTCCAGCACTACTATTGGTACAAAAAGAGCAATCCAATTTTTAGCAAGGAGGATACTTCAGACTTGTTCCCTATTTTGGTAGACCACATGTACAGAGATTGTCTTGCTAATGTCAGACCCAAGTTGAAGGTAAGAAGAGGTTCATATCCGTTAAATTGCTTATAGTCCAGTCAATAAAGCCAAAAAAACAACCCAATTAGGAAATAATCGCCGGAAAGATGAATTTTGGTATATAGCCTCCTCATGGTGGATTTAAAGAATAAATAACTGGCTTACCATTTGGGAGTTATTCCATTTGGGGGACCCCTGTAATGGGGACTTTTGACAGTTTCTTTAGAACACCACGAGGAGGCTATATACCAAAAACCAGCTTTCCGGCGATTTTTTACGAGTCAAATGCTTTATTGACTGGACTATTACTCATTTGTGTCTTCCAAACAGCTCTACAAGAATTTAGAAAAGGCAAAAGAAGCAATTGAGAATCTAAAAATAGAGCTCTATCCTTCATTAGCTGCTCAAGCAGCCAGCCAAGATGTAGCTGGAGACAGTGGGCCCACAGCAGATGTGGAATTAGATACAATTCGTGAAGATAGTGAATTTGATGAAGTTGTAAGCAGACAAGTATATTTTTTGTAAGAATGAAGTTTAATTATTAAATTCTTTCTTTTTTTTTTAGATAAGTGAGGATTCTTCGGATTCAGACGAAGAAAAGAAAAAAGAGCGCCGGCGCGACGAAGATGAAGATGATATTTCTGGTTTAGAAAACACGAATCAAAATTGGAACGATGATCAAGTAGAAGATAACCCTGAAGATTTAATCGAAAAATCAAAGGAAGATCTTGAATTCGAGCAGATGTTCGAGAAAATGGCAGCCGACAGCTACCAAGAGCGTTTGAAAGAAACCATCAAGCCCAATACCAAGGACATTCCAGTTCCCATGATGGCAAAGAATAGCAAAAAATCCTACGATCAAATACAATGCAGTGGAAGTAGCGCTGGTAGCAATTCCAGTCCTAACGAATCCAAAGACAGTTCTGTGCCATTTGTATTAATGGTTCGTGGTGGAAAGGGCAAACAGCAATTCAAAACATTTGTAGCTCCCTCTGACAGCCATTTGGCGATTAATTTAAAACTTCAAGAACAGAAAATCCGTGAAGAAAATGAAAAAGTCAAAAGATTAACACTCAACATTACCGAACGCATTGAAGAGGAAGACTACCAAGAGTCTCTATTGCAATCGCAAAAAAATCAATCTCAAAATTACTATCAACGTCAAAATCGTCCGAAATTTAGACACCAAAAAGGTGCTCCAGACGTTGACTTGATATTCAATTGAATGAAATATAAAAACATGGTAACACGCACGAGAATACTACGTAATGTAGATAGAAGCGCAACAACTCATGTATCTCTCTTGAACAAGAAAATAAACGAGGAGACGACAATCAATCTCTCACACTCCAACCAAACATCAAGGTCTCTAGTAAATATTCTTCGAATGATGAAGTCACATAAAGTTCTTAAAGCAACCGGGTTGCCCTTGATGCTGATGAGGAAGTCTTTAAGGTTTTTCTTTGTTAATCCTAAAAATGAAACATATAAATATGCCGAAAAGAAAGAAATTAAAAATAAAAACAAAAATAAAAATAAAAGAAACAGAATTTTGTATCCTTTTTGGAGGAATAGTTTTTCATTGAATATACAAAAACAGATTGTCTGACAAGGTAATTACTAGCTGCTTATAAACCCATTATAGGGCATCAGTAATAGTTTCGATTAAGGTGTCCTTGTCTTCAAATTGTATGCCCCTTCATAGCGAAATGTTGTCTTGCAAAATTCATTTCATGCTCCTTGAGTACTTCAATTCAAGTTTATTGGATAGCAACATTTTTTTTGTACTATCCTTCGGACGGCTGCTATGCTGGCTGATACTCAGCTTTTGGCCCTTATTTTAGTCGCTGTTAGTGTAGAATTTGAGGCAAGTCGTATAATTAACCGCTTTTCTCGTTGCTTCTGCTTCCTTTTTGATTTTTCCTAAAGTTTTGTAGATCCGCAAGATAACTTACAACAGTCTTACTTTTATTAAGCCTTCTTGCTATTTCTCGGCCTGAGAGTCCTAAATCCTTGAAAACATCTATTTTTCCTCTTTTACGTCTTTCCGGAACCAATTTGTGTTTAAAATTTTTTGAACACTTTTTTAAATATTCTAAACAAAAATAAAAAAAATCACTGATGTGAACTGCAACAAAATATTCGCAACGGCCTTATCCAAGTGGCGCACCTTTTTATACGCTTTTCAAGTAAAGTTCATTCTTTGATCTTGTGAAATTCCAACGGTTGTTTCTAATTTGCCCTTTAATTTTATGAATTTCTTTTGGGAAAAAAAGTACCTATTCAAGGAATTACGTAAAAAGCACAACGGTCCAACCAATTATGTTCTAGTTCGATGTAAACCTGGACGCACAACCAAACCGACGGACCACTTTTTTGGACTTCTCAATCATAGTAATGCTAGATTTGAAGTTTTGGAGTTTTTCGCTTTTATATGGCGAATAAGTAAATATTATTTTTTTGGCCAGAGCTTTCTACTATAAGGTCAAATGAACGTTCTTGGAGGCGATACATTAAACATTATAAAAGCTTTTTCTGAAATTTTCAAATCTCTATCCAAAGTGAAACAATCAGGTGATAAAAATTTACTTCAACGCAGAGATTCAAGTATAAATAAGACGCTTAATAATTTTCTTATGTTAATATTATTTATTAACTACTTTTTTCACGTGCGTTCAAATTTTATTTATTTTGTTACTATTTATGTGCGTGTTTTCGTTCTTTATTTTTTGTAAAAGCATTTTATTCTTAATATAAAATATATTTGTATATTATGTACGTAATGTATGTATGTTTTGAAAAATCATTACATTTTGACCAATCGGAAAATAATATATTATGTAAATGTTTAAATAAAACATAAATCAGTACAGTTACAAAAAAAGTATTTATATTAATAATTTATGTATGTATATAAATTAAAGGCAAATAAAAAACTTACAAACTATAATTAAAATTCAAAACATTTCTTACCGAGTTGAAATTAATTCTTAAAAATAAAAATATATTATTGCCGGAATACTATTCCTTCGCTTATTTTTTTTTGGAGAATTATAATTGCTTGATAAAGTCTATAAATCTAAAAGTTATATTAATTTGGCTGTACAATAATTTTGTTTTGTTTTATCTTATTCTTTTGACTATCCCGCCAATAAGGCAAGGAGCCTTAGATAGGCACACAATGTTTTTAATTATATTCTGTTTTTTTAGTGTTTAAAAACACGAAGTTTATCTGCGTTTTCGTATAAAAGTATAAATATGCTAAATTTATCTGTTGGAAATACCAAAAAAGAAATCAAAACGATTCCTGTCAGTGGCATTTTAATGATCATATTAATAAAACAAAAAAAAAAACTGTCTATTTTATTTTAGTAGTCAGCATGATTCAAACAGCAGTTGAACCATATGTATTTACTTTTTGATTAAAAAATATTTTTAATTATTTTATACATAAAATATTTAGCAGGCACACATATTTTGTTCTTTTAAGACACAGATTTTGTTTAAAACTTTATCGTTTAGTTCGTTAAAAAAAATACCGTCATGTTGTGCAAATTTAATGTAAGATACTGGATTTGACTCGTTGGAGTAAGTCATTAGGGAAGACTTTAATAATCGGAAAACACTAAATGGCATGATAAATTACGGCAGTTTTAAATTATTCTTTTTGAATACATCAATATATAATTCGTACAACAAAATAACGGTGTTGAAAAAAGAAAGCAAACTCCATCTTCCACAATGGAGCAAACCAGCAAATATGTTTACTTTCCAGCGTACGTGGGATTCTTGAACGTCGTCGTGGCTTGCTTGTAGATTGGATTCTCACCCTTAAAATAAAAACCGAATAATTAATATTTTTTCACAAACAAACACGTTTTGACTTACAGCATCCCATTTTGCAGCCATACGCTCCTTTTCAAATCGCGCAAACTCTCGTCGATCATGAATGGTTGTCAGCAGCTTCCATAACAACAAAATAGCCAAGCCCACCAACACAATAGCTGCAATAACACCCAATACAATTCCCAACATAAATACTTTGGGTGGGCATTCGCGCTCCTCCTGGGCGTATACTTCGATGACGCCGTTTATTTCGGTGTATTTGAATTTGAATCTGCAATCATCGTCGTCATAGTACGAACAAGCCTCGCGATTTACATCTTCGTCGTTAACGTTTTTATCTTCAGGTTTTAGAGTAAAGAAAGTACAATTTGCATCGCAGGCAGCTTCATCTTTTAGTGGTCCAGTTTTCCACATTTTACATTGAACACAATCCTTTAGATCCAGACAACGTTTAGCACAGGTTGGACAATTTTCACAATATCTACCAGAGTAACGACCTTCCTCAGATACTATGCACCTAAAAAGAAAAATCATCAACAAAAAAACATTTTTAATATTTGAAAGAGCCCTATTTGAGAAGCTTAAGTCCATTTTTGTGAACATAACGATAATTAGCCTATATGAACTCACCGTATATGAAAACTCTTCATATATCCCAAAAATTCTAAAATCGTGAAATTCGTTCACTTCTAAAACATTTTGAGTTCAAAAATTAGTTCTTTTAATTTATTAAAAAATTGCATGTACAGGGTTTAGCAATCCAAAAAATATTTGTATGGAGATTTTGCGTTTGAGCCATTTTGCAAAAAAAAAAACTTTGTTTTTGGCAGGTAATGTTATTTTCAGAACTTAAAGGGAATCACCTAAGAAGCTTAAGTCAGTATTTTAAAGAAAATAGTTTCAGCGCTTAAGGCTGTAGGTCGAGGTACAGACCGACAAAATGTTGTCAATTCTCAATCATATAGACCGAGAGCTCACAGCAAATTTTGGGTTTGAATGATAGCAAAAATTCATTGGTATTTTGTTTTCATAAACAAATATGAAAGTCTTGCATTTCGTGATTGGGGCCTTTGTCGGTAATGGTGAATTAAAAATGCGTTTTTTTTTAAAGCCCAGATATAAAGTATAGCAACTAAATCGTTATATTTAATAAAAGATCTGAGCGCCCTAGACATGAAAATGGGGGTCCAAGACATCTTGGGTGGGGTCTTCCGCATCTAAGACGAACCCAAAGATGAGTATGAAACCGATCTCTAAATAAAATGTGATAGCATTAAGAAATATTTTCTCACTGGTGGAAGCTTCCCTTCTGATAACATAATAAGGTAATCCAAGACTTTTTCCATGGGGCCGCTTATCTACCAGATGCACTAAAATAATGCACTTTACCGACAAAGGCCCCAACTACGGTATGCAAGACTTTCATATTTGAATATGAAAAGTAAAGACCTATCTAAAAATACCAGTTAATTGTTGCTCACACCCAAAAATAGCTGTGGGCTCTTAGTCTAATAGTAATGTTAAAAAATTAAAAACTTGTGTTATAAATATTAAAAAAAATGTCCTTCAATGACGTTAACCTATCTATGGATCATTATCTTGTCTAGTTTTATCATGATTCTTGCCTGTCATTATACTTACTTGCAAACACCACATTCGCACTTGCCGTGTCCCGAACAAATTTCACCTTCACCATTAACTTTACAGGTATCGTTAGATGATAAACAATCACATCCTGCACCACTCCATCCTGGTTTGCAATTACAAACACCACAATTACATGTTCCATGATCCGGACCCGAACACAACAATTGATTATGACGATCACATGAGAAGTTGTCACACTCGCAGAATTTTCCTGAATACGCTTCTTCAGGATTTGACCGCTTTTCGCATTCACAAATACCACACAAACAGTTACCATGTCCGCTGCATTCAACGTCAATTGTTTTGTTTGCTCTGCAAATGAAAGGATCATTGTCGGCGTGTAGATTTGAATTTGAACATTCGCAAGTTCGTCCGGAATTCATATCGTTACATTCACAAATACCGCACATATAATCTCCCTGACTATGACATTTAGGCGAATTACTTTCGAACGTTGGATGGGTTGGACTTTCACAGGGACAGCTGCAGAGCATTTCCAAATCAACAACTAGAGTTTCATTGATACCAACTGGATAAATTTGAATTTGTTGTTTCCAGTCTTTGGGATCGGATGGGCACTCAGTAACTGTGATTTCAGCAGTGAAATTAACCACAGTTCCAACTTTGAGACCATCGCACTTGGTTGTTTGAACTTGACCAGAGTCGCCTTTCAAACAATTCGAAAAATAATTGATTTTGACATAGCTATTCGCATTGTCTTTCATTTCAATTGACGATGAAATTTTCTATAAGAATCGAAAAGTAATAGTTGTATTATATGTAAATAACCAAATGTTACACCATTATTTTAAACTTACTTCATATTCACCTCTCACTAATTCCACCACGTTAGATGAATCATCCGACAACACAGCACTTGACGATCCTTCAATATGTTCCGATAACTGTTTATACACATTGATCTGAGCTTGGGTAACGGCGAAAATAACGTTTATCGAATTCTTTATGACATGGTGATTGATCTGAGAGATACTAGGATAGTCCTGAAGGGTTGAGTGGGTATAAGAACCCTCACCATCTAAATGGCAATGGCCGTCATTCGGTTCAATTACACCGCCGAGCTATTAAAAATCAAATTACAAAATGAAAAAAACTACAAAACAAAGAATTATTCATTCAAGTTTACTTACTTTGCCATCACCAGCATAATGAAATCCTGCATCTGTTGAAAACACCAGTAAACGACGAGCTTGATCTCTCCAGCCGATGCGATCGCGACAAACAATAGCTTGCATAATTGCATCAAAACCACCTTCGGGTGCGTCCAAGTTTCCTGATACAGCAGCTTTATGTACCTCTTCCTATAATTTGTTTGTTTTATATTTTGTTGATGTTATTTTATTTAATTTTTTATTTTGCACATTTTCAAAGGAGAAGTTGGAAACATGGAACACTTTTTCTTGAGTACGTTCAAATTGCAGTATTTTTTGTCTTTTCATAAATGTTTTTTTTTATTTTATCTTGATAGACATTTTTTTTTCTTATCCGGAATGAATAGAACAACAAAAACAAAGTCTCTACCCGAAAACCTGCAAGGTTCTATATTCCCACTTCTTCCTTCTTAAGAGTAAGTGTTCGTTGGATACACTTTTGTCGGCACACTATTGAATCTTTTTGAAAAAAAAAAAAATAAATTAGTATTGGCAGCCAGCCCACGTTTCATTTACCCATTATCGTTATTTAACCTTATTAAACTATTTTTATTTATTTACCAGTTTATTAATATATAAAAATAATAATTAGTTTTTACTATTTAGATGGCTTTTCAGTTTTGCAAATGATAAGGTAATGCAAGGCACTCATTAACTGACTTTGGCAAAATGGAAAACGGTTCTCTTTTCTGATGAATAAAATTCAATTTAAAGGTATCGGACAGGTTTCTTACGGTGCGGAGGCTGAAGAGCAAACGCCTAAATCGTCGATTCAACAAGCGCACAATTAAACATTGTATAGGCAATGTCGTTGTTTGGGGATTGTTTTTCCCTTCAAGGAGTCGGATCAATTCATAAGATTAGAGCGATGATGGATCGTTTTATGTAGCGGGAAATCCTTCAAAACGGCATGCTTCCTCTTGAGAGGAGAATATGCCATTGAATATCATTGCATGAGAGGCGGTATACTGTATAGCCGTTATGAAGTGGCCAGCTCCCCTATTCTCAACTCCACAGAGAACCTTTGTGAAATTGTAGATAAGAGGATTGATTGCACGAAGTGCAATAAACAAGATCCTCATGCACATTATTGACAACCTCATTGCTTCTATGCCTCGTTTTTGTGCTGCCGTTATAAAAAAAGATTACGCGACTAAATATTAATACAAAAAATTTGCTACTTATTATGTGCTTTAGTTTTGTTTAGTGAGTTTTGAATTATTTTGTTGTTTTACAAATAATTTAAGATTAAAAGAAATATTGGTATATATGTCAATTTAAGATTATAATGTTGTGACTAGAAAAAATTGTAAATTAGCACAATTTTTGTTCAATATTTTTCAGTTTTTCCAATGTGAAGTCATTTCGTGCTTTAGTTTTGACCAACAAGCAGGCATTTCAAGATTTGTTTTTTTAATTTCACAATTTCTTTCTTTACTTATTTTATTTTTTATCATTTAATATATTTCTTTGATTCATTTAATTTTAGGAGCGTTCACGATTCATAATAACTAGAAAAAGAGTTAAATAATATCACATTTAGTTTTCATCTGGATTTTAGTACTTAAACTAGCCCCAGAGACCAAATTACACCTAATTGAATTTATCGACATTTGATTTAAAAAATTGGATTAAAATGGACATTCAAGGAGAATAGTATGGAATTGGATTTAAAATCATTCATATCTGGATTAATCGAGTGAATAATATGGCGGTAAGAAATCAGCATTGAATTTATACTTTAAATTATTATTAAAATATATTTACATATTTAAAACACAGTTAATACAGATTCAATAGCGTTATGTCAAAAGGAACCAACATTTTAAGCAATATAATTAATTCATATGTTTGATTTTTTTAGTAGGTATTTAAGAAGAAAAATTAGTAAAAGACAACACCAAACACTCAGCAGTTAAGAAATATTAAATTAAAAAAATAATTTTATATCTACCCATCGACAATTTGGACAAAATTTAAACTTTTCCACCAATACTCATATCCAGACATACACACACACTCATGCTATACATAAAAGTATATATGTATATCCAATTAACTTACAAAAAATTTAGTTGTGTTCGTGCCTAAGACCATATTATTAATGAAGCCGTAAGGTGAAGAAGGGTGCGGATACGAAAAACTAAATAAATGAAGAAATGAAGTTTTAGTTATGTATTATGTAAGTTTTTCCTATTAAGTCTTTCGGACCATTCTGCATTCTGGATTACCTATACCATTGAGGTTCTATAATTACTACTATTATTTTATACTTTTAATGAAAGAACCATCGTCGAGAATTGCTAATAAAATCAACCTCGATCTTATTTTGTCAATGCACCGATAGCGAACCTTCAGTAGAGGATACATTAATTATTGTAATATTTCTAGAATATAGAATTGAAAATTTTATCTAATAGGTATGGAATGTTCAATGTTTAACATCCTTTTCCACCTAGAAAGATTTACACTAGCGATCATTTCTTTTTAGCTTGAAACATTGTTTTTTGAGTATTTTAAACTTATAAAAATTTTAATTTAGCATGTGAAACTTTTTTTCCAACTGCATATGTATTTTTTTTTTTCTCCGTTCCGTTTGGATTCTCATAATAAATATTTTTAATCTAAAATGTATGGCCTAAGATCCTGCCATAGAACACCCTACCCTCAACAAGCTACCAGATGAGAAGTATGCAGTTTTGTAGGTAGTGTTTAAACAAACAATTTGTAGATGCGTTGAAATGTGGTCAAGGTATAGTGTTGCCAAAGTTTAAAGGTCAATTTTTTTAATTTATTGAATTATCTTATTATTTTGAAGAAAACCAAAAAATTGACCTTTAAAGCCACCTTGACCACATTTCCCTAAGCAATGCATGTGCAAAAAATTGCATAATATTATAACTTGATTGAAGAGATTATTGATGGGGATTTTGTGATGTGATGATAATAGAATATATCATTATCATGAAATATTTGAACTTGCCCATCTAATAGTTAATTTAAAAACACAAATTAATATAGAAGGTTTGAATGAAACAACAACACTTGAGTGAGCTACCTCCAAGTGTTTATAGGCAGGAGTTATAGCTATTTTTCGACTGCCATGTCGATCTTCAGACTCTTTTAGTGAAAGAACTTTTAATTTTAATATATGATTAAAGCTTTTGTTAAAATTAATAAAATCTTTTATTGATTGGCAGAAAAATGTATGTCCTTAAGCATGAATCAAGAAAGATAATAAGTAAAAAATAAGAAACTTGTTATGATTAGTTTGAAATAAGATTCTTTGATATATTCTTACTAAAAATTATTAATAATGCACAAAAGACAAACCAAAACTCTTTTGCCATAACCCATTATGTACCAGTATAAAATAACTTAAATTATGTATTAAATCTACAAAACGAAACAAATAAAAAACACAACGTTGTAACAATTATTAGAACAGAAAACAATGAAAATATAGCCAGAAAATAATATTATGAGCGCAAAAGAAAAGTGTTGACAGTTAGACAGAAATGCATGACTTTAACATAGAAAAATAAAAGATGAGTGCATGGAAAGTACAGTCTTGTTTTTTTTTAAATAATTGATAATTGATTTCTTACAGAAAATTTCGCTGTGTCTACATTCAAGGTCATGTGATTTCGATAACCATAGGGAGCTTTACAATCTGTGCATGGCTCTTTCAGTCTTTTTTTGGTAATTTTGAAAAAAAAAAGAAATAATAAAAATAAAATTTTAAATAAATACATACATGTAAATATAAACTGCAATTAATAAATTTGCATTCAAATTGACTTATTTTAATGCGTTTGTTTAATGATTAATTCCAATTTCTATGCAAATAAAATTATATTATGTCAAGGTGCCCCGAATCACAAGCAGGAAAAACTTACCACAAAGGGGTCGGTTTTTAAATACGAAAATCTTATACAACCTGTAGTGAATTTGCGAAGGTGGTTCTTATGATGGGCAACAAAATACCAACATTTTACCGCCATATTATTCACTCGATTAAAACATATTGAAACTTAAACCCGGATGTATTTACATTGAATTTATATAAATTAACATACGGATTAAAGTTTTAAACTGGTTTAATAGAGTGAATTGGCCGTTACTGAAGAGTTTAATTTTTGTTGGTCAGGTGAATCAAACTTACATATTTAAGGCTCGTATCTTTTCAAACAAACATTTGTATGCAATTTTTGTTGAACTATTGAGGGAATTATATTTTTGAAAACTGTGAGTAATTTCGGTGTTAATTTGTTGAGGCACATTTTGAATAAGAACAGAGACCTCATGGTAGCAAAATGTTTAAACGATGGAGTCAGGAGATGAACCCAAACAGCATGTTTCATTTCACCGAAATAATGCCCACTGCCACAAAATCCGACTTAAAACACCTTTGAGAAGTTTAAAAGGGCAACAACTAAAACCGGTCAAGAAAATCAAAAAAATTACTGAAAGATGTTTTCGAACAATATTAAAACAAAATATCTTCAGAAGAATCCCACAAACTTAAAAAATTCATATCAAAGTTTGTGGGATTCTTCTGAAGATATTTTGTTTTACTATTGTTTGAAAACATCTTTGAGTAAATTTTTGGATTTTCTTGACTGGTTTAAGTTGTTGCTTTTTTAAACTTCTCAAAGGTGGCTTAATTCGGATCTTGTGGTAGTGCGCATTATTTTGGTGAAATGAAACATGCTATTTGGGTTCATTAAAGCCAAAGGTAGGCAACAATAGATATTTAGTTAATTTTTATTTAATAAAATCTTAATTACTAATTTTTCCCGTAAAACCAACGTGAAAAAGGGCATCGATCCATGGGGGCTTATTTGAAAAGCCTAAAACTAAATTTGCACCACCTAACAAGTTTTTGTAAAAATGAATTTTTTAATTAGATTTTTTTCAGTTTTAAGAAATTTAAGCATATCCAGAATAATAAAATTAAAAAAAAAAAATAATTTAAGAACCACCCTAATTGTATGTAGGTATGGCCGAAATTGTCGCCATAAATATGTTAAGTTTTAGTTTTACTTAAACGCCAATTATAGCTTCTAGATCCGGATCGTTTTAGTACCGTTTAAGTAAAACGACAAGAGTTATTATCTTAAACAAATTAATAAAAACGGGGCATACAAAATGAAATCGATGGGCTAATATTGGTACAAATAATGAAATCCACGCCATTTTCCCTCATTGAAAATTTCGTTACAAATAATGTGAAAGTCTTTGAATATGAACACAAGCAAAACGTTGTTGAATATGAAACCCGATTATCCTTAACTATGTAATTTCATTTGCAAAGTAGGAATAATTTTATTTAATGGGAAAACAAAATATATTATATTAAAATTATAGAAAAAAAAACGTCAACTTACTTCGAGGGAATAGTTGAAACATACGGCATAAGAACCTTATCTACAAACGATCCGAAACCTAATTTAAAGTTTGATGTTATATTTTTCATTGTCGCCGACAACAAATCACCAAGCCCTGAAAGTTTATTTTTGTCGTCTTCCATAGATTTAGACAAGTCCATAAGATAGTAAAGATCAACAGGGTAATCTTTAGCTTGTGAGTAACGGAAATTTAACCTATATGGTTCATCTGTAATAAAAACATATTATTTATTTTAGTAGGACTTTTTTACAAATGCATTAGAAAAAACTTACTTATTCTCATTTTAAGTGTTACTTTTTGCGGACTTAATTGAACAATAGATTCACTTGCTGCACTAAAACTTCCAGAAGAACTGCCCGATCCTCTTGCTGATGATCCATGCTCTGATGATTGATAACTTGATCCACTTGCACTGTAAGAAGAACCAGCTTCATAGCTTCCTCCAGATACCATTTGTCCACCTCTACTAATCGAACCGGCTTTTGTTAGTTCACGACTGACTGTAACTGTTCTTTCAGAACTTGGACTATAGATGTACTCTTCTGGGCATTCAAAAGGCGGAATGCTGGGCTGGAAGCACCTTGGTTTGTCAGTAAAATTTCCCATCATACACCAGGCACAACTCTTCGTCTGTATACATTCATTGCACTTTCGTTTGTTAACACATGGATTTTGGGTATATTTTTCGGCTAATTGTGCTTCAACAATGATAAGTACAGAGCCGATAAACACAAAAAGCGCTAATATGTCTAGTATTCTACTAGTTCCAGTCATGTTTGTCGATTTTTCGTCTTAGTGTTCTGAAAATAAAAAGAAAGAAATTTTAAGCAACTAAAGAATCCAACAATGAAGAGTCAATATCAAAGTTTTATTGGGTTTCTCTACGAGCTTCTTTGAGAATCTTATAAATTAAAACACAAATATCTTCATTTAAGGTCTTAGTTATATTTTTTAACTGAAATACTACAGAGTTTACGTCCTTAACAAGCTTTTTTCATTAAAAAACGAAATCATTTAAAAAAAAGGCGTAGTAACTACAAAACCCAACCATAATCATAATATGTACTATACACCCCTTTCTGAATCCCGATTATTTATAAGATCCTTTGTTTTCAAATTCTAAAAAAAAAAACTACAAACAAATTATACATATGTACATAGGTACATATGTATGTACGTAATAAAATATTGTCAATCGGCGATGGGAAAGCCTTTACTTTTATTTTTTAAATTTCATTGAATTAATTAAAAACCTAATTTCCTACCTTTAGCGTCAGTAATTAAAAACCTAATTTCCTACCTTTAGCGTCAGTATATTATTTTTTTACACTATCAGATCTTTGTCGAAGAGAGCTTAAAGCAAGCTACAACTAGCGACCAAAGATTTGCCAACACAAACTTGTCAATTCTGGCTCATCACTTAGTGCAGTGTTAGTAGATAGTAAGCAAATAACTACAACAAACGCACTCTAAATAAATAATTATAATCAAAATATGAAAACAAAAGAATACAAACAAGAATAAATAAAATAATACAATAAATTACAAATATTTAAAGTCGTGGTACACTAGTCTTCAATACAGTTTTAAGTTTAATTTTATTAATATTAAAATCAAAGAGATTATCATTCAAATTTAATAGTTTGCACATACGAGTTAGAGGTTCATGCAATCCATAGTTAGTTCTGTGGCGGGGTAGATTCATCAGATCAAAACCACGAAGGTTGTGAGTTCCTCCACGATAATAAAATTATGGTTGTTTGTTTATAATAAGGAACATAAGTTCTACATAACATTTACAGAAACAATACCCATGTACCTACTGGTTTTAAAATGATCAATGTGATACCTAGGAGTGAACTCACTCGATATAGGTACTGCCGTATTATATAGGTCCCACATATTTATGTGTAAAAAGCCTAACGCACTTAAGTCAACTCAACACAGGATCCCGCTTTTCTTTTTATCATCAAAGAAACATCATCTATAAACTATTAACCTCTATATTATTTGCCGTCTAATTCTTTTAGTTATTAAATAAATTTAAATTGCTATAGGTCAAACTGGTTGTTCTCTTAAATTATAAAAAATCAAAACATAGGTATTGGAAAATGTGTCATCAAAATCAAAGAAAAATTATTCCGGTAATCATCAAAAATACTTGGGAAATATATTTGTCATCGCCACCTTCACGATTATGTCAACAAACACTTGAATGTAAATATGTATTTGTGAGTCACGAATACATCTAATTAATTTCAGCGTTGCACACATCATTACCTGTTAAAATTTCGAACTCTTAATTATTTAAAATTAAAAAATTTTACATATTCAACAAACCCAATTCGCAGAGGTGGCTAAAGAGGACGCGACGGTGCAAATTAATTATGTAAAATCTCGATAAGATTTCAAACCGATCCGAATAAAAGACGATGATGTCAGAAACCGAAACAGCGCCATCCAAGGTAAACAAACGCTGTATGTGCGCTATTTATTTTTTTTACTTTAAACATTTTAATTTTCTTATCCTGTCCAAAACGAACAATGAGTAATTTCTTTATTTCTATCTGGAAATGATAACGAGAACAAACTTAGTGGTTTTTTGATAAAATTTTGGGAGCCATGTCATGAGCCACAAATGAATCAAATCGATTGTGTACGGTTGGAAATGGCACTGACAAGCAACAAAAAGTGAAATCAGAAAACCAAACCACAGTGACTCATCGACAAATAAAATTAAATCTGAGAAAACACCAAGAAAATCAAAATACACACTAGTGTTGGAACTTCTAGGTGAAGGAAATAAATTGAGTCAAGCGAATGACGGAAGTTGAAGGCGCTAGGAGCTTCTAGTGCAGACAGATAAAACACACAGCTATTGCTCATTGGCGAGGTCTAATAAGCTGAATTGGAAAAGGCGAGGCGATCCCAGGAAGTCAACGCTGACGGAATATTGATTTGGTGTGTCAGAGCCACTGCATCATAAAGAATAAACGATTGTACATATTACAACAATAAAAAAATAACACAATGACAACTTACGTAGGTAGGAAGGGAATTTAGAACCACCTTCAGAAACAAAACAAAAATTACAAATTGCGTGGGCAGAGTAAAATTTTCTTTCTAGATCATAGGCTTCTGATTTAAATGGAGCGAGTTCAACTCCTGGCCATCACTGCACTTGAAAAAAAGACCAATTTACAAAAATTTATTTATAGAAATTACTTATCGCGTCAAAAAGTATATCTCATAAATTCTGTCTATGTATCAAAAGAAATAAGTTAAAACAACATAAAGAGGGAGTCGCCAGAAATAGTAGGGCTTTTTTCGAATCACAGAAAAAACATTTAAATGTTGAAAAAATCTTAAAATTTAAACTATTTAATTGAATTTTATCACTTACATTATTTTATTGAAGATATAGAAAATATGTGTGTTACAGATTTCTTAAGTTTTATATGGTTTTTATTTCCATCAGGGAGGAAATAATTAAAAAAAAATAAAAAAAAGTATATATTCTTCTATAGCACTAATGTCGTCTGATCTTCTCCGAATGTCGAAGACTTTTGAAACTGAGCGAAAAAAATAAATTTTATTTTAATGGCAACTTTCCATTCGACTTCGAACATTATTTTCAAAGGAGTGCGAAAACATTCTGTAAGTGGGAGTGAGACAGCTTGATAATAATTTTTTTCTATTTCGTATTTTGTTCGAAATTATAATGGCGGACTAGGCGAAAAATTGGCGAAGGGGCTAATGGAGTACGTTACACTTTATGAAATAAGGACAAGCTTACATAACAAAAAATTTATACTAGTACATATTTAGGCCTATTCTGGTATAGTTCCGGCTTAAGGGTATGTGTTCAAAATAAATTCGGAAATCCAAATTCAAAATAAAGTTGGAGGAAGTGAGGAAGGAGTCGGTGTAGACGCAGGGTAGGAAAAAGGATTTGGCAGGAAGGTGGAATGGAAACGAATGTCTAGTTCGTGGAACGTGGCCTGCTTACGTAGCTCGGCTTGGGGGGGATCTTGGTGCCGAACTAGACCTCACCTGTTAACAAAAACATACATCAGGCTTGAAAATAAAGTTACTTCAAATACACATGCTTCGATTACTCGAAACAAATAAACACAACATAAGTTTCATCAAACAGTGAATGGCGTGGTCTGAAGTTTATTTAGCCAGGTACAAATTTTATACAAACAAAATCCATGTGTAAATTAAGTAGGCAAAGAATTATTAAACGATTTAAGTTAAGTTTTAAATTTTAATCATTAAAGGATCCCCCACACCAATGCGAATTTTCGGTGGAGACGACGAAAACAACAAAAACAACACGTGGTTGTCAATGAAAACAACACCTTGTTATTGTTGTTTTCGTCGTCGCCACCGAAAATTCGCGTTGGTGTGGGGAACCCTAATACTACGTTTTCATTGGAGACAAAATGAGCTAATTTCGTAAATTACAGAAAGTTATTTTCATTGCAAATTTGCTAATTTCCTTTGACAGATAATTTCATTTTGAGTTTGATTTGCAAGTTAATAGCTTGTTTTTTTTTTGTTTTCTCTTTCTTTTTCTTATACATCAAATTTTGACATTTTCAATGGTTTCCAATGTGTTTTCGGATGCATTCCACTTGGGTGTGTTCATAAGGTTTTTAAGTAATCTCCAACCAGATTTCGTGCAAATGTGGTTGAAATTACATCATTTCGTAATGTGAATTTGTATGGGAAATGAGATGATTTGGAATCGAATTTAGAAATTTTCAATGAAATTACCTCGTTTGGCCCAATGAAAACCTAGTATAAAAGATCTCCACACCAACGCGAATTTCTCATTGTTTTCGACATTGCCACGAAAGATTCGCGTTGGTGTGGGAGAACCTTAACTCTGTATTTTGAATGTGAAAAAAAACTATACAAAATAAAATAAACTAATAAAAAACAAACAAAATGTGACTCTGAACTACAGGGTGGCGCACGAATCGTGCTACAAAAATAAAACGTAATAACTTTTTTTCTGTGTGAGTAATCGGCTTATTTTTTTTTTTATTTTGTAGGTTACTATTTAGATTTATAAAAATGGATGCTTGGGATACGGAGAAAAGAATTTGGATAGTGCAACGGTACCATGCTTTGCAGTCCGTCATTTCCGTCCAAAGGGAATTTAGGCGGGAGTTTGGCGGTAATCCCCCGAGTAGATGGACCATTATGAGGTTTGTAAACATGTTTGCCGAATCTGGAAGCATCGCACGAAGGCCGTACCATCGAGATGCCAATGTTCGGGTTCAGGATACAATCGCAGCAGTAGCATCTGCAATACAGGCCAATCCGAACGTTTCGACCCGAAACTTATCGGGGCAAATTGGAATTAGTAGACGGTCATTACAACGGATACTTCATGACGATTTAAACTTGTTTCCGTACAAAGTCCAAATTACTAGCAAGTTAATCCTCAGGATTTGCCTGTTCGCCTGGAATTTTGCCAAAAAATGATATCAATGGCCGAAGAAGACAACACATTGATCAATTGTTTGTTCATGTCTGATGAGGCCCATTTTGATCTTAACGGCAATGTAAACAAGCAAAATTGCCGTATATGGAATGAGTCTAATCCAGAAATGCTCCATGAGACGGAACTGCACCCAGAACGAGTCACTGTGTGGTGCGCAGTTTCATCAAGGTGTATTGTCGGGCCGTACTTCTTTGAAGAAAACGGTGTAACCGTTACTGTCAATGGGAACCGTTATTTAAAGATGTTGAAGGAGTTTTTTTTACCCAGAACTGCGCCGAAGACGTATACCATTCAACAGCGTTTGGTTTCAGCAAGATGGAGCAACTGCACATATAGCCAGACCAGTTATGGCGGAGCTAAACAAAAAATTCGCAAACAAATTAATTTCTAGGAACTCCACTCTTCGCTGGCCCGCAAGGTCACCTGACCTGACTGCACCAGACTTCTTTTTATGGGGTTATGTCAAGCAAGAGGTGTATAAAACGAAGCCCAGGAATTTAACTGAATTAAAGCAGTCCATAACGACAATAATTGAGGCGATCCCAACTTCAACTCTTCAGGCCGCAATGAATAATTTTTTGACCAGGTGCCGCATATGCGTGGGACAGCGTGGAGGTCATTTGCGGTCTATAATCTTTAAAAACAACTAACTATTTAAAATAAAATTTAATTTTCTAACCAATAAAAAAAAAATAAATGAAATACATCGATTAAAAAAAAAGTTATTTGAATTTCTTACTGTAGCACAATTGGTGCGCCACCCTGTATTTCCCAACAGGACTATCACCAGACTTTCATATGGTAGGTACCACTTTCTTGGCACTTTGGACTAACTTCAACAGCGTCATTCCCTACCCTCAGTGAGCTCAATGGAGGTGGATTTAAAAATCAATGCCGACGAAAAAAATTACGTAAATCAACGGGTGAGGCAACAAAACCTCATCACTTACAACAAGACAAAAAATTATAAAAGTTTAAGAAAAATTAACAGAAATTTAACACAGATAAACAATAAAAACTTCAACGCAAAATATTCCGGAACAAATAATTAGCCAGTTCAGTTTCTTGAGAATTCTGAGATCTCAGCAATCGCAGAAATCTGACGTAATTCCTCAGTGAGATTCTTCACTTTTGCTGTCAAAAAGCTGAGACTGAAATTTTTTGGATTCGTTTGCTAAATTATTTTTTGTCGCAGTTGATCAATTTATAAAAACGAGATGGAGAGTGCTTTTGACTTCTAAAGCAGAAATTTGGTTCTGGGGCCGAATTACGGCATCAGTGACTGAACGACACGTGAAAGAAATTTCATACAAAATAACGAATATCATCGATATTTTGTATGAAATTTCCCTCACGTGTCGTTTAGTCACTGATGCCGTAATTTTGCCCCTGGTTTCACCTTCTCCTCAGTGGAGCTGACAGACGTTTGCTCAGTGAGATCTCAGAATCGTGAACTGGCTAAATATAAACAAAATTTGATCTTTTGTGTAAGTACACATTTATCGCCTTTATCGGCAAAAACTCTTTCAGCTTCTTCACTTTTATCTTCTTTAAGTTTGTTTAGTATAGCTTAGTAATACCTGCCGTGCTCTGTAACTCAGGCGATAACTTTTCGAATCGTTAAAAAATGAAACGCTCCATTCCTCACTTATCGCCTCTGGAAAAAATGTGTTTCTGTAAGTCGAAGCGATACCTTAAATTTTCCATTTTTTACTGGAATTTTCCTTGGAAGGCGATAAAAAGACATTTCATTTTGGCATTTCAAGAACAAAAAAAACAAAATGTGAATACAGCTGTGACTTGTGAGCAAAGCAGTGCAGTCAAAAATAAAAAGCTGTGAGCTGTGCGTACCTCTCGGCTAAAATGTTTTCCTTAATTTTATCTGAGCTAAATTTTGTATGGAAGTGCGATCTGCGTACTAGGCTTTATATGAGATTGCGCGCACATGCATGTTCAACCAAGCTACTTTAAAAGGAAACTACAGAAAATGTCTACGAATTTGTTTCTTTGTGTGAAAGGTACAAGAGATTTTTAAGAAAATTAAAAGAAAAAACCCAAAAACTCCAGGAACATTCTTCATCGTGTTAAAAGGGAAAAGACAAACCATTGGGCCTTACCAATAATCAAATTTAGCGACGACTTAAATATTTCAGTAAAATTAACCTTAATTCTGGTGATCCCAAATAATGTACCATTCATGGAATGTTTAATTTTTTGAAGTCCATTCCATATATGATTCATTATTAAGAGTCCACTTAAATATTAAGGTCATACTATAAATGGTTTATTAGCTAAAGCCCATTCTATTATGGTCCATTTTACTGAAATATTTAAGTCGTCACTAAATTTGATTATTGGTAGGGCCCATTGACGAAAAAAAAACCCAACTCATGGCAGTACCATATTTAACAACTGTCAACCTTTCCACACATTTCCAGATCTCCACTATCTTTTATTTCCAGTACCTACCTACACAGTTGCAAGTTCCACATTGCACTCTAATTATTAATAATTAATGAATGGTATTCATGCAACGTCTTAAACTTTTCGATGTCGTAAAATCGTAAAGTTTCCGACACACGTTTCATGAACGCACCAAAAAACACTTTGCGTAAATGTGGTAAACAATATGGTTAACAACTCAGCTGTTCGTTAAACGTCAAACAGCTTAAAATATTTAATTTAATTTTAACATTCGTAAAATTTGTCATCCGCAATTTAAAAATGCCCAAAGTAAGCCCAAAAGTATATTTATACAATAGTATGAACAAATTGCTTTCAATTATCTATTAATTCTTGAGTTATTTGGCAAAAATGATGGTAAGCATGTTTATTGTTGTGATCAACATATAAGTGCATGTGTGAATGAATTTGTGTTTGTGTAACTCTAACTCCTTTGAAAAAAACCTCATTTTTCCTCGAAATGCCCATTCCTCTATTTTGTCTTCTAAGGTTACAAAAGTTTACGATGTTTACCATCTTCGTTTAACACACAAATTTGTGTCTTAAAGTTTAAGATTTGTTTGAAAAGATTTCCCATACAAATTTTGACAGTTCGTTTACGACGTCGTAAACTTTAAGACGTTTACGATGCTTTTCCGACGTTGCATGAATACCCTTTATATATTGTATAATGCAATGTTAAATTCCAGAAAATCAGAAAGATATGAATGGTTTGTTCGATGTCAGCCATGGGGCGCACTGGGTCGCCCTGAACTCGCTCTAAAACGTCTTATGTAGCACTTTTTTCGCCCTAGGTTATTTGCACTGTGTTCGATGTGTGTTCGGGGTGAGCTCTGAATGTCTCACGAGACCCAGCTTTTTTCTTGGGGCAAGAATTCAGAGCTCCAAAAATTTAAATCGGCTGTTGGCATTCAGGCAAAAACAAGTGTTGATAAAAAATGTCTTGGTAAATATGAGTTATTTTGTTAATGATTTTTGTTAATTATTTGTTTTCATGTAATTACAGACTAAATGCTGAAATATACAACAGCCAATGAAACAATTAAATGAACGAAGAAATCAGATGAAAAACCCGAGCTACCCTGAGTTTTTTGACACTAGACCGACATTCCCAAGGTCGCCCTGGGGCAGAGAACATCGAACAAACCTAATAAATCCATCAATTGGGCTTTTCCAAAAACTATCTTTGTCTTTTCTCTTCTAATTTTGACAGTTCAAAACAACAAAAACAAAACATATGATATCAAACTTGGAGAAATTTAAACAAATGCTTTTTCAGTGCAATGTGGATTTTTAATATTTTCTGTGATTTTTGTTTATATAAATAAGCTTGATAAGTTATTGAAGTTGTTTTTTTGTTAAATTGGCGTTAAAACCATCTTTTTATACGTTTTTATTGGAAAACAAACAAGCACTATATAAAAATATGTCGTTTGTTTCCCTTTCTCCAAGTTCAGACCAGCTGTTTCCTATTTTTTTTTGCTTATTTGAAACTGACGGCAATTGGGCTTTTCCAAAAACTATCTTTGTCTTTTCTCTTTCTAATTTTGACAGTTCAAAATAACAAAAACAATACATGTGAAATCGAACTTGATAAAATGTAAAAAATGCTCTTTTAATCTTTGGAATAAAGTGGATTTTTAATATTTTCTGTGATTTTTTATATAAATAAGCTTGATAAGTTATTGAAATTGATTTATTGTTAAATTGGCGTTATAACCATCGTTTAATACGTTTTTATTGGAAAACGAACAAGCATTGCATTGAAATAATATTTGGCGTTTGTTTACCTTTTATTAAGTTCAGACCAGCTGTTTCTTTTTTTTTGTTGCTTGTTTGACACTGACGTCTGGTGGATATTCCGAATCAGCCTTCGCATATGTGTTACAAGTAACAATTTTGTTTATATGTAGTTACTAAGTAACTATAGGGACATAATAGGTGTGTTCCTTTACTTTAAAACTCTGCCCATTTTTGTGAATTTCTACGTCATTTTGTTTTTTTTTTATATGAACTTTGAGATATTTCTTACAATGAAAAATTGTCCGTTCACACGGTTGGTAGATTTCTTCCCAATTTGATTGTCAGCTATTTTTGTATCTCTCTTTAACCAACTCAGTGATATTTCGAACAATGAAGAAATTGTTAGCAATTGTAAGATGTTTTCAATTAAAACATCTGACAATGACCAATGAGTCTGACAATGTCCTAGTCGACTGATAATGATGAGAATTGTGTGTTCAGACGATTGTAAGATACCTGACATTTGACAATTTTTTGTCAGATTGTCATCTGAAAATGACGTGTCTGACAATATTTGGTCTGTTTGGTAACGTGAAATTTCTTGCGAATTTGCACAAATTTTCACAAAATTTCACAATTTGCTGTCAAAACCCATAGAAAAAAAACTCAGTTTTTGGGAAATTTTTTGGAAAAAAAAAGTTACCAAACAGGCGTATTGTCAGACAAAATTGTGTGTTCAGACGATTGTAAGACATTTGGAACAGTTTTTTCACTGACAGATCTGACAATATTGTAAGATCTGACAACCGTCTGTACTTAGCTCAAGTTAAGATGGTGCTGCCATCGGATCGGTGGTTTCCTCCAACCTCCTGGGAACCATCCATCGTCGTTCTTCTCTTCTCGATTCCACGAACCACACAACCACGATCCCATTTGCCGTTTTATCTTGGTCTGTAACAGTTTTGGCTTTTCCTTTTACATTTTGGTCAGTTTCTTGGTTCCTGTTCTGTTGGAGTTTTGATTTGTTGAAAAATTAACAATCAATCAATGACAATTTCCATGGCATAAAGTTGCGAAATCAATTATACATTTTTGTCTTACTTCTTTTTATTAAACTTTTATTTTTATTTTAAATACACAATTTTTTGGCGATCTGTTTTAACTTTTAGCTTCGGGTCCGAAAACAATATCCCTTGTTCAGGATCACACCAAAAAAAAATTACCCATGCTCTCTCCCGAAGTGCAACCCCACAGTATAACATAACTTTCACATGCTTTTTTGTCAGCTTAAAATATTTGCTTTTCAACACTTAATTATTGTTCTTGTACCATACAAAAGGGTCTACCGTCGCCACCGGCATCGATCGTGTCGGTTTGCGCATTGCTTTACACACCATGATATTCCAGCCTACACGATTTGACATGTGTTAATACATAAGAATTTTTAGAAATGGTTCCAATTCTATCACCCATTTCATTATATTTTTATTGCGGTTAAATTAAACTGTGGTGTGTGGTAAAAAAATGAAAAGGCATTTCTCCTTGGAACAAGAAATAAAGGAACGGGCATATTGAGGAAAAAGTGAAGCATTTTTCAAAATAGTGTGAGTTACACAAACACAGATGCATTCACCCAGGGAAGGCATGCAGTTAGACAGCTGAATCATGGGGCGCCCAAGAGAATTTTTAGCTGTTGTTTTGAGGAATGTATTTTGAGGTTAATCGTTAAAATCGTTAAAATAGAAAAAATAAGCTTAGTAAATAAGCAGTGCAACTTTTGTTCATTTCACAGGTAAGCTGTGTCTCATATTCCATGAATTTGAGCGCCTTGCCATCACCAACAAAAGATAATTCGACCCTGGGCGAGAATTTCAATTTTGACAGATTTATCACGTTTCAAAGTATATTTGCATTTTCAACAAATTAGGCTTTTTTATAGCAAAATGCTATGAATTATCAATTTTAAAGTATTCTACGATAATGTATTTACATAAAAAACATCACTTCACATTGATTTATGTGGAATTTGAGACACAATCAGCCCGTGAAATGAAAAGATTTTTAACTCCATATTATAGGTGTTTTTACACAATTTAACACAGCGCCGCATGTTGTTTTATATTTTTTATAATAAAGTACTGAAAGCTTTCACTATTCTCACTTTTATTTTTTTATATAGTTTAATTATCTTTTTTCACAATTTCAACGACCGAAAATCTCGAAATACTTTCGGCAAAATGACAGATAGGCACCTTTTTGTTTTTTTTTTTTTTTTTTAATTTGGTTCTTCACTCACATGCACTGTATATATGTGATATATAGCTCTTCCTTATCTTCTTATTCTAAGCATTTCTCTCCCACAAATTTGGCAGTAGTATGGAATTCTTTCGCACTTCCAATTTGATATGTATTAATACTCAGTGGGATAGTGTGGAAGGGCTTGTATTTTCTACTACTCATAAGTCCCCTATTACACGATGATTCTTTGCGTCTGACTCTTTTTTCGAATTTCTCTTTGAAAATCATCCTGTGAGTCGCACGCTATTACACGATGATTCTTTGCGCCTGACTCTTTTTCGAATTTCCCTTTGAAAATCATCAAAATAAAGTTATATAAAAAGAAACGTCAAAAAGAGTCTCGGAAAACTTGGCCCACGACTCACAGGGCAACTGGTCTTCCGTCTCATCTTTTTTCTCTTTCGCACTCGTTATGTTCAAAAAGAGTCAGACGCAAAGAATCATCGTGTAATAGGGGACTAACCTATTAGTTGAACTGTTGTGTGAACGATATCTAGATAGAAATTTAATTTTAATTTATTTATTTGCCAAATGAATACAAAACTTTTAATAATATTGTTTTATGAAATAGTTTTATTTATTTTTATCTTTCTTTTTCTGGGTGGTTCATCATCAAAACTAACCTAGAGAGCCAGTGTTCCGAATAGGTTGCTACTGGATTTTGTGTAGTCTCTAAATCAGACGTATTGCGTGCTCATGTGTTGCCTTTAAAAGAAAAAAAAATTATATTTTAATATAACTATATTATACGTATGTATATGTACATAGGTATTTTAAACAATTATTTAAACAAACCATTCTGAGATAAACGTCCTTCATTCGTCCCAGAATATTTGAACGAAGCCTGAACATAAATTCAAGACGATTTGGATGATCGTATAATCCACCTTTGTACCGAATTACTCCGAAGAAATTTTACTAAATCACTTTGGTACCTCTTTGGAAAGGCATTATGTTTTTCTTTTTTGGAGGGTTTCTGAAATCCCAACTCCTTGAACTCATTCGCGGCTATCTTGGTAAGGAACTCTTACAATTATTCAATCAACCAATCGTTTACGTGAAATTAGTAAAATTATGAATAAAAATAAATTTATCAATCTAAAGGCTTAACTACATAAAGCCTCAACTACATAAGCCAAAAAAATAAAAAAGTGCAAAAGTGAAAATTTTTAAATTGATTTTGTGATAGTTTTTCTGACTAGAAAACTTATAAAAATGATGCAGAAAGCTTAAATTTTGGTTTAAAAACAAATTTGTGTATTCTTTTTCACAAAACAACGGCGCTAGCGGTAAAAAAAATATTTTTACTTTTGTACTTCAGTACTTTTTGGCTTATGTAGTTAAGCCTTAAGCCAAAAAGTACTGAAGTACAAAAGTAAAAATATTTTTTTTACCGCTAGCGCCGTTGTTTTGTGAAAAAGAATACACAAATTTGTTTTTAAACCAAAATTTAAGCTTTCTGCATCATTTTTATAAGTTTTCTAGTCAGAAAAACTATCACAAAATCAATTTAAAAATTTTCACTTTTGCACTTTTTCACTTTTTTGGCTTATGTAGTTGAGGCTTAATACTAAATTCGTTTACTTGTTTAAAAAATTCAGAGCACTTAAGCCAACCTTCGGAACTCAGTTCACGCAAACTTCCGGCTCGCAAAATCGCTTTTGATACAGTGTGGAAAAATAATTTGGTGGCAACTGGCAAGTTTTACTTTTACATTAAAATTCGATGCCGACATCTTATAAAGCGATACTCAAATCACATAATTATCATTAGTTTTTGATAGCATCTCTTCAATCTTCTCTTGCTTATAGTTTCCTCATCCAAAATGAAACCACCATTATGGACAAAATTATTTCGAATAAGTTTCATGAAATGTGGACATTTGGTACATCAGCGAATACATAAATCAGCTTGGATTCATCGCCCATCGGATGGATTCCGAAAAAAGGATTCGAAACATTTGATGTTCAGTTCACGTAACAACACTTGTTTGTTTCTCCGAGATCACAAACCATTGCACACACGTGAAAGCCGCATTCATATATTGCACCCTTAGAATGAAAGTTACCTAACTACAAAATTTGGCATCTTTTTTACAACCTTTTAGAGTTATTTCGCTTTTAAAGGTCAGTTTATTGAAAAATAAGAAGTTACAGAAATTTTGAGTTAGGTCACTTTCATTCTAAGGGTGCGATATAGCTCTTATGATACATTCGCTGCTCAAAATCATAATAAATTGGTTGTTACCAGTTGCCAAACAATCCTCTTATCATTGCGACCTGGACGTATTTCGCAGCTTTAAAGGTCTCATCTTTCCGTTTTCCATATACAATTTTTCCTTTATCTTCATCTCATCGAAAGAGAGAGACGTTTTTCATAATGTCTCGTAGAGGCTGAATGATCCCTGGATACACCTCTATTTTGGCGCACCACTTCTTTTAAAGTTATTACCTACAGCTTGCCGCTGGGAGTGGATAGTCTTTTCTTAAACACAGTCGGTAAGCTCAAGGACTTGTTGCTTGCTATGCTAGATTTAGGCTTAGGCCCAGTTCTAGGGCGGCACAAGCCTAGGGGCGGCAAAATCTGAAGCGAATCTGAAGCGCCAAATTTTCGGGCAAAAATTAAATAAGAATTCATAATATAAACCAGCGTTTCTGAAAGTTGGCGCTAGTGGTCCACATTTCACTCATTCATTCACGCTTTTTACTATGAATAGAATTATTTTGTAAGTAAAAATTATGAACTACTTTTTAGTTCCGTTTTCTATTAGAGCTTTTAGGTTTTTAAAACTATAATTTATTTTTAAAACTTAAAATAAAGATGCTGCCATATAATGTACGGGGGTATCAGACCCACTACATCCCCTCCTCTGATGACGGTCGTGGAGATAATTATATTGCCATCGGTCCTTGATACGTGTTCAAGTTTTTCAAGTTAATCCGACTTTTAGAAGTTGTTGAAAATTACGTTCACAGATTCCATTGCATATGTATGTATGTACATTTACACATATCATATTGTAGGTCAACCAAATAAAATCGAGTTAAAAATGTTCGGGCGTTTTCTGGCAGCACCAAAAAAAGGCCCTGCAAGAACGATTAATAACAAATATAATTAGTAGAATTTGGTTAAAAAAAAACAATGGGGGGCGGCGTACTCAACTGGGCCTAGGGCAGCAGCAAACCTAAATCCGCCACTGGCTGCGTGTATTGCTATTGTATTGGCAATATTTTCTGCTGACCATTTTATACGCTTAGGAGGGCATTCCAATTTCTTTAACTGACCCTTTGTAAAAATATGGCCAATGGAGTCGATGGTTGCTTTTTGCTTCCAGCATTGCGCTACGCGCTTTTAGTTTAACTATATCTTCTTGCAATCTAACTATTCCAAACATGGAAATGTTGACATTTAATATTTTTTTTTTATATCGTCCACTCACTGGGAATATTTTGAAGTGGTTTCATCTGTTTAGTGCAATCATTTTTAAACGTTTCAGTTTGTTTACTTTCATCAATTTTGGAGATTATGTGTAGCCCAGTGTCTGTGTGCTTTTCCAAAATACACAAATCATAGGAAGGACTCAAATTTTCATTATTGGGACCCAATGAAGTACTATATAAATATATATTAAAATAAGCCGTAATTAATGTAATTTCTACGAATATTTCATAGTTACTATACCTGGATATAAAGATCTTTTCTGAATTCTTAAACAGCGTGCACTTGAAATTTGCTCCTGTTTTTTTAGAGGCAACAAAAGTGATGGAATCACATTTTCCTTTAAGCGCCTTGCCTTCACAGTTATTCCATGTGATTTATTCAAAGGGTCACAGGGACAAAATAATTTTCCTTAAAATGTTTCAAATTCAAGCAGTTTTTACATTAATTAAATCTTTTCGATGGCATAAGAACACCCACTGTTTGCACATTTTCTGTGTTTTTGGAAAGGAATGAAAAGAAATTTCTCCATTATAAGTTTTTTTTAAATTATTTACACAATACCCGAAGATAGCACAGCATATTTGTATTTTTTTTATTAACTTTTGATCAAACGAACAAAAAATTCACCGGTTTACAAAAACTGCTGAGAATAGCAATGTTAAGCAGTCACAATTAGCCGCCCTTTTTAGATTTTTGACACATGCGCAGAACGAAACCAAAATTCGGCGTACATGTACCTTGAATCTGACGAAATTTGTCGCGACATGAAGTTTCGTTCAGTTTCGCGCGGTGTCACTGAAGTGCATATCTGCCGAGTGCGGTCCTACCTTAAGCGAAAAGTAAAAACAGATCGCCGAAAAACTGGGTTTTTCACGGTCCATCAAAAGTAATCGCAATTGCTGCACAATTAAGTACTGACCTCAACCGCATAGAAATAATGTGCGATTATGCACTGTCTTAACTGGAGAACCCGGAATCTTCCATAAATGCATTTAAATTAAGTCTGCAGCAAAAATGGCATTAGCCCTGAATATTAGAAAAAAATTGTTTCAACCATGTCAAGGAGCCATTAAATCTCTGGATTCTGTCTCTACAAATTCAAAAACTGCCCTTAATTGCCGATCATCTCTCTTGGAGATGGCACAGCAGTTCAACATTCACCTTTGCTGGGTGCCGGGTCATAGGGACATTCCAGGCAACTGCAAAGCAGACGAACTCGCCAAAAGTGGAACTTTACTACCTATACCGTCAAATCGGATAAATATTGGTATACCCATCGCTACCTGTAAACTTTTGCTAAAGCAAGATGCAATAGAGAGAACAAACCTTAGGTGGAGTAATATTGCCACATGTCAGTCCACAAAACAGATCTGGCCTGTGCTGGATCTGAAGCGCTCTAGGAACTTGTTATCTCTAAGCAGACTGCACATTAGCTCTGTCATAGGTGTCATTACTGGACACTGTCTAATAGGCAAGCATGCAACAAGGCTTGGTGTATTTTCTAACGACTTCTGCAGGAGTTGTATGGACGAAGAAGGGGAAGAATGGATTCCTCACCTTCTCTATACATGCCCTGCTCTATCTCAACGACGTAGGCTCCACTTAGGAGAATTTTACTACAATGATCCTAGTGATCTGGCAAGCCATGACATTAATAGTCTCGCTCGCTTCGTAAGAAGCTCTAAATGGTTCAACGAGTAGGAAGAAAGTTTCCTAGATTCCTGTGGTATCACAATGGGCCAACCAATGGTCTAAGTGTGTCCAGCGTTCTGCTTGACAACCACATAAACCTAACCTAACCTAACCATGTCAAGAAGCTTATCTGTAGTTCTTGCAAATAACGGATGCGCTAGCCAAAAAAGCATCCAAAAAAATTTAAGAAACTATTCAAATTCCGTCAGTATTTACAATCAAAACCGCTGAAGTTCTTGGTACATACTGAAGAATTCTATTGGGAGTGAATTGAAATTTGTCGATCAAAGACTGACTGACTTTCAGAGTTAAAGCTAATATTCTTAACATTAAAAAACACGTTCTAGCCACCATGATTCAGTATGAATAAGTTTTTTTCTTTGTCATATTTTCCAATGTTAATTTTGGGACTCAGTGTGTATGAAATAAAACTTGCAGAAATGAGAGGTGGCGTGTAACTTTTTTGTGTTGAGAATTTTTTTAATTTTTTTTCTTTTGTACGAACAGGGTGGAATATTTTGATCTTAGGTAGGTAAGATTGAACTTACATAGATCTAGTGGGATCTTTAATTTTAATTTTGAGTTAAATTCTCCTTGAATACAACAATGAAAGTGATATTAGTTAGTGTGCAAAAAATAAGTTAGCACAGTTGTGATGGATGTTATTTTGGGATTATTTGAACAAGTTTTGTTGTTACAATGAAAATGGCAGCACATATTATGTCTTTGTTTGCGCAAGATCAAATTACATTTTCTTGCTCCTGGTAATGCGCTCTCAGTATTTTGCGCCCTGTGCATTTGCACATATGGTTGGTCCGGCCCTGAATGGAGTCACACCGATCTCCAGCTGTAATTGTAATGTTTGGTAATTGGTATTGTTGGACAAATCCTAATCGAACCACGATTTTTGAATTCCGTTGTAAATGGAGAATCATATCTGCAGTGCCTACCAGACCTTTCATTAATTAACCTAAAAGTTCAGTCACACAAAAAGTGGTTTTCGTTATTTTTAATTTTCTAAAAAAGTACAAGACGTTTGAGCATCCGGTTTTTTGTTGTTTGTTAAAAAATAATAAGAGCAATTTTTGAAAACAAATATAGTATTTAATGTAGTTTAAATATAAAAAAAAACAGTTTTAATTTTATTTTGTTTTTCCAAAATTTTGAGTTTAATATAATTAATTAATAAATAAATTAAAAGAAGACATTTCTTACTTTACAAAAAGGTAACCGTTTCAGTTGTTTTTGTTTTAATATTTCAGTTTAAAGACATTTTTTGTATGAAATTGACGCTCCCGGCTAAACGGGGGAATAGCCCCACCCCCCCAATACGATATTTTTTCTTCACTCGACCAAACCTACACGCTCTAACTTTTTATCACACCTTGTGCGAATGACCCTGTATAAGCTTGTATTCGTTCAAAACGGATGACAACAAACGATGTAGTCAGTGTAGCAAATTAACTGACCCAACCTTGTCCGTCTTTCAAAACTGAGTGTCATGCACACATTAGCACATTTTTTGTATATATGTACATACATATACATACATCTCTAAGTCGAATTTTCACAGCATATCTAAATTATGTAGTTTGAGTTGGAGGGAAAATTTTGGAAAAATTCGAGTTAAAGGGATTAATACTGTTTTTTATCAGGCAGACGTCGCGTCGGTCGCAGCCATGCACTAATGATTTATGTATCTTTTGTAGATTCTACCAAAATTGAGGTTGAGCCCTCCCCACAAAAAAAATCCTACGTACGCTACTGGTTATATACTATTTATAACTCAGACAGAAGTCGCGGCAGTTCAGCGAAGCATTATATAGATATGGGTAACAGCTATAAGAAATATAATAAAATTTCGGCTCATGAATTAACTCATGCCGATTATGAATTCGGCAGGTGAATCCGACGACTTTTCACATTTTTTTTGATCATGATCATATTAATTTATAAAAAAAACTGTCTATTGTAGCCAACATGATTCAAACAGCACAATATATTTTTATTTTTAATTATTTTATACATAAAATATTAAGCCAGGCACACAAACCTATTTTGTTCTCTTAAGACCCAGATTTTGTGTGAAAGTTTATCATTTAGTTCGGTTAAAAAAAATTAATGTAAGATAATGGATTTGACTCATTAGAATAGGTAAGTCATTAGGAAAGACTTTAATAATCGGGAATTATATAATTCGTAGATACTATAACCTACAAAATAACGATGTTAAAAAAAACTACTTTCCAAAATGGAGTAAACTAGAAAATATGTTTACTTTTCATCGAACATCGGATTATTGAATGTCGTCGTGGCTTGCTTGTAGATTGGATTCCCACCCTTAAAATAAAAACCGAATAATTAATATTTTCACAAATAAATGTGCTTTGACTTACATTATCCCATTTTGCACCCATACGCTCATTTTCAAATCGCGCAAACTCCCGACGATCATGAATGGTTGTCAGCAACTTCCATAGCAACAAAATAGCCAAACCCACCAAAACAATAGCTGCAATCACACCCAATACAATTCCAAACGTATATACTTTGGGTTGGCATTTGCGCTCCTTCTGAGCGAATATGTCGAAGAGGCCGTCCTTTTCGGTGTAATTGAATTTGAATGTGCAATCATTTTCGTCGTAGAACGAACAAGGGACGCGATTTTCATCTTCGTCGTTATAGTTTTTATCTTCAGGTTTTAGAGTAATGAAAGTGCAATTTGCAGCGCAGGCAGCTTCATCTTTTAGTGGTCCAGTTTTCCACATTTGACATTGAACACAGTCCTTTAGATCCACACAACGTTTAGCACAGGTTGGACAATTTTCACAATATCTACCAGAATAACGACCTTCCTTTGATAATGCGCACCTAAAATAAAAAATCGTCAATAAAAAAAATTTTAAGCGAAAAGAATTTGGTTGAACCTCTATCAAAAATTGTCGTAAAAACTGTTTGGCTGTAACATTAATCATTAAGATTTGTATCTTATTTGTACCTACAGGTTAGGCGTATTGGCGGAATATTGGCGTTTTGTGTAATGAATATATGAAAACTGATTTTGTAAGATTTGAAGAGCTCTTTTTGAGAAGCCTAACTTAACGATAATGAGCCTCGGTAAACCCATGGTAAAAGAAAACGCTTCATACCTACATATATCCGAAACTATTAAACAAAAATTATAAAACCTGAAATTCGCGCTTTCCAGTTTTTATTTACTTTTCTCCTGCGCATCTATGTACATATATACGTCATCGAAAAAAAACTTCCAGAAATGTTGGTTCTTTAAATAATATAGAGCGAAAGATATTTTATTTTTCATAGATAGACAATATAACAAAGTGTAAATTCCCAAACGAATCACTGCAGAGATGATGCACAATCACTTGCGTATTCATAAAGCCATCAAACCAGCATAAGTTTAAGTGTAAAGTGTTCACTATTGCAAACTTGCGTCAAATAATGCGTAAACTTCAAACAAAACCAAAATCAAGCTAATTCATGATGTGTAGTTGCTGATGTATTACATCAGCATCAGCTGCGTTGCGCATCAGCATTGCAACAAAGAAAATAAAACTTGATTTTATAAATCTTTAAAAACAAAAATTATGTCCGTCAATGACGTCAATCTATGCTCGTGATGCGCGCAATGCGCTATCTTGTTTAGTTTTATCATGGTTCTTGTCTGCCTTTATACTTACTTGCAAACACCACATTCGCACTTGCCGTGTCCCGAACAAATTTCACCTTCACTATTAACTTTACAGGTATCCTTAGAAGATAAACAATCACATCCAAGTCCACTCCATCCTGGTTTGCAATTGCAAACACCACAATTACATGTTCCATGATCCGGACCCGAACACAATAATTGATTATGACGATCACATGAGAAGTTGTCACACTCGCAGAATTTTCCTGAATACACTTCATCAAGATTTGGTCGCTTATCGCATTCACAAATACCACACAAACAGTTACCTCGTCCGCTGCATTCAACGCCAGTTTCATTGTCTGCTTTGCAAATTGAAGGATCATTACCGGCGTGTATATTTGAATTTGAACATTCGCAAGTTCGTCCAGAATTCATATCGTTACATTCACAAATACCGCACATATAATCTCCCTGATTATGACATTTCGGTGAATTACTTTCGAACGTTGGATGGGTTGGACTTTCACAGGGACAGCTGCAAAGCATTTCCAAATCAACAACTAGAGTTTCATTGATACCAACTGGATAAATTTGTATTTGTTGTTTCCAGTCTTTGGGATCGGATGGACACTCAGTAACAGTGATTTCAGCAGTGAAATTAACCACAGTTCCAATTTTGAGACCATCGCACTTGGTTGTTTGAACTTGACCAGAGTCGCCTTTCAAACAATTCGAATAATAATTGATTTTGACAAAGCTATTAGCATTGTCTTTTATTTCAATTGACGATGAAATTTTCTTAAAGAATCGAAAAGTAATAGTTGTGTTATATGTAAACAACCAAATGTTACACCATTATTTTAAACTTACTTTATATTCTTTTCTCACTAATTCCACCACGTTAGATGAATCATTCAACAACTGAGCACTCGATGATCCTTCAATATGTTTCGATAACTGTGAATAAAGATCGATCTGCTCTTTGGTAACGGCGAAAATAATGTTTATCGAATTCTTTTTGGCATAATGATTGATCTGAGAGATACTAGGATAGTCCTGAAGGGTAGAGTGGGTATACAAACCATTACCATCTAAATGGCAATAGCCGTCATTCGGTTCAATAATTCCACCGAGCTATTAAAAATCAAATTCCAAAATTTAAAAAACAAAATAAAAAACAAGTAAATACTCATTAAAGTTTACTTACTTTACCATCACCAGCATAATGGAAATCTGCATCTGTTGCAAATACCAATAAACGACGAGCTTGATGTCTCCAGCCAATGCGATCGCGACAAACAATAGCTTGCATAATTGCATCAAAACCACCTTCGGGTGCGTCCAAGTTTCCTGATACAGCAGCTTTTTCTACCTCTTTCTATTATTTTTTTTGTTTAATATTTTGTTGATGTTAATTTATTTAAAAAAATATATTTTGCATATTTCCAAAGGATAAGGTGTGAGTATGAAATCTTTTTTTTTAAAGTGCGTTCAGTTTTAAGTTTTTCCTTGTCATAAATATCTTTCTTTATTTTTTGCATCATTCTGGGTAGACAATTTCAGGCGTGTTTTTTCCAAGCCCGAAGGAAATTGGATGAAAAAAAAAAACGATTCGTGGCTAAATAATTTACATGTTGAATGCAAAAACAACTATTCCCCAATGGGCTTAGCTAAACCCAGATAATTTTCGGGGCTTAACTTAAGCACGGAGAAAAACCTTTTTACCGGCGGTAATAACATACGTCTTGTCATCGGTAGTTCGTGTGGAAACTCCATTTTTTTCTGTAATGGCGTCGCCAATCCCCGATATCGTTTTTTTCAACCAGTAACCTCCGGGATTGGAAAACAAATATACCTTTCATTTCCTTACCCGGAATGAATAAAGCAACAAACACAAATTCTCTATCATAATTCCGAAAATTAGAAAATCCACAAGATTCTATATTCCTACTTTTTCCTTTCGTTTTTAACAGTTTCGTTAAACACACTTTTTTCGGCAGACTATTGAATCTTTTTGAAATTAAAAAAAAGCAAGAAATTAGTATTGAATGCCCACGTTCCGTTTATCCATTATCGTTATATTAGCTTATTAAACTATTAATTGATGGTATGTCGAGCATGATTAAGGTAAAACCGCACTCGGCGGAACTCCACTTCAGCGACACTGCGCGCACTTTCAGCATGGAAAAGTTGGTCAGATTATCAATTGCCGTGCCGCATTGTGCCACGTTCGCCGTGAAGTGCAGTGCGATATAGCTCATACAATTTTCTACAAATAAGTCGTGAAGTGCAGTTCCGCCGAATGCGGCTTTACCTTTAGATTAATAAATAAATGATTTATTTTTCCTAAAATTTTATAGTCTGCCAATTTTTCGAAGTTGTTACAAAAAAAAAACTCGTTTAAAACTTCAATCCGGATGTATTCACATTGAATTTGTATAATTTACGGCGCAAGGTCACAGGCCAAAAGTCCACAAATTGTGGACTTATAATCCACCCTCATGAGCCAGAAGCCCACAAAAAAAGTGGGTCAATATTCCATAATTTTAAAAAGGAAGTGATTTATAAGTCCACAAATATTTTTTTTTTAAATTACCCAAGGAATTGTTTATTAAGAAAACTGTTGACATTGTCACCTGCCGAGTTGCGTGAGCGGTACAAAGCCCCCCAAAAAGGGAGTTAAAATCCTTGGAACCCGCGAAGTGGGCCACCCAAGGTACTACAACGGAATTGCGTGAGTTGTACAGAGGACTCAAAAAGGGAGTTCTTTGTACCCACTTGTTATACTGGTTGTCCAAGAGAACGCGTATTTTTCTTATTGAACCCTTAAAACTGAATAAACTGAATACTTTTGAAATCACTAAAGTGAGTCAAAAATGCACAATCAATGGGCCAGAAGAAGAATTTCCTGTGGACTTATGGCCCACCAAGGCGCCACTTTTCCATCAAGATATCTTACAATAAGAAAAAAACAAATTTTTTAAATATCAATTTTTTTACATCTTTTAAAAAAAAATCGATTTTTTCCAAGCTTCCAAGCCCTTTTATAGTTTAATTTTGGTTTTGTTTATGTGGATTGGAGCGTAATTTTTGTTCGATAAAAATGATCGCCATATTGTTACGATCAATAGTCGTACCATGTTGGAACACTATTATTGGCCAGAATGGGATAGACTTGATATCAGTGATATGTGGTTTCAACAAGATAATTTTGATTTTGTCTTTCGAGATTTTATTGTAGACTCCTCCTGTTAACTAACATTAATTCGACCGATTAAACATTTGAAGAGTAAATCGAAAATGCACTAAACATCAGAAATCAGCATTGAATGTATGTATGTATATGTATGCTTTTAATTATTATTAAAATACAGTTTATACAGATTCAATAGCGTAACGCTAAAGGAACCAACATTTTAAGCAATATAATTAATTAATACTAAAATTTTGTTTATTAGGTATATTTAATTTAATTTATTATATTTACATATATGTAATATATTTAAAAATTAGTAAAAGAAAATACCACAAACTCTCTTCCAACAATACACATACTCAAATATACATAAACACTCATGGTACTATATACATGACAACAGACTCTTGTCGTAGCCAAGTGGAAAACGATTGTGTTTTAGTAAAAAATAAATAAATAAAACCATTTTATTTTTCTAATTTTAATTTATTTTTATGTTGAATTTATTTTCTTGGGAAAAAATGCTAAAACATTGAATTAATAAACAAATATCAACAACACAGATTTTTGCACGATCTCAATTCAATCGTCATAGTGCTCAGGGATTATGGGATTTTTTTTCGCGATATTTGCAAGTATTGATGTGACATAGGGCAGCTGATTTCAAAATTCATTCTTTTAGGGTGGTATTCATCGAGCGTACTAATAGCGGTATTAAAGTTAAGAGTCTATTAGTTTTAAATTTTTGGGTCCTATTCACCAAGCTATAATAGGTTCTGGGTTTCGCTAAGTAGATATTTCGAAATATTAGTGTTTGGACCTGATGAACGTACCCCTTTCGAACAAGCCAAAGACGATTGTGAATCGTGAGCGTACCTCTTTCGAACATGTCATTGTCAACGTCGGTTTTCATTTCAGTTGTTTTCCTTTTGCTATTAATTGAAATAAAACAAAACAGATTTTTACTGTGCATACAATGTATCAACAAATTTAAAACTTATTTTGAAAATAATAAGTAAGTTTTTTCTGTCAAGATTTAACAATAATTTAGATTTATCAGCTGAGCATTCAGGTAGGAAGAGTTTGGAGCATTTCTGTCTGGAGGTGAAATTATTGCGTTCTACATTGTGATTTCGAAAAGTTTCGAAGTTACTTCTGATATCCTCCGCAGGGTTGTGACTTTACTGCAATTGCAGTAGATCTACTGCATTTTTTTCGAAAAATAAATCTACTGCCTTTAAATTAAATCTACTGCACTTTTGGTTTTACGAAAAAAAATCATTCAATAGGCGTTTTTCTTTTTTAGATCAGAGCTGATTGAGCTGAGTACTGAGCAAAGTCTGAGCGAACAGAATAAATTTTAAGCAGAGTATGTTCAGAGTTCTCTGATTTAATTATGAAACAACTTAATCACTGAAATGTCATGATTATAAATTATTTATTTATTATTATTATTTTACCTTCTCCACTAGAGCAACCAGCCTATTCCGCCATTTTTTATTGTTTTGACGACGTTTTTTTTAATTTCCCGTCATCTCGTTTGTTTTCAGCATTTTACTCCGTTTACTCTCCTATTTTATTCTGAGCTCACAGAGCGTGCCTGAACATGCTCAGAACTAAAAAAGAAACACAAATTTGAAGCCCTGAACGATCAGAGCTAAAACAGAATATATATTTTATTATTTTAAATTATTTATGTTTATTTATGTTATTTCTTATTTTTATTTTCAAAATATAAAAATCTACTGCGAAAAAGTTGAATCTACTGCGTTTTTTTTCCAAATCTACTTCGGACATTTTTTAAAAAAGTCCCATCCCTGATCCTCCGATAGGTTTTGCTCTCAACTTAATAGTGGTGAGAACCACTATTAAATTTTGAGAGCGCTCGCAAATCAGCACTAATATGCATTGATGAATAGGTTTACGAAGCTATTAACCTAATAGTGTTCGATTGCTTTTCGATTCTATTCGGATTTCGTGAATCCTCTTTTTCGGGTTTCGTAGTGGAATTTCCGAGAAAATAGGTATAATAAGAGAGTTTATTATGTTTATGAGTGCACTTTATTCAGGCGATGCATGGGATTTCATTCCGTTTTAAGGTTTTTTTTGAAGTGAATTGGTCCGAGTTCCAGGTGGACATAGAAAGTTTTTCAATTAAAATTGAACAAAGACCAAGCACCACTTAAAAGAGTCTGATGATCGGGCTGGCAGTCGTGAAATAGCTATAACAGCTATAACTCCAACCAATAAAAACTTGGTGTAAACTCACTCATTGTTCATTAAAACCTTCAAAAGGAAAAAAAAAATAAATGTGTGATATCGTTTTGATACTTTTGCCTGATTGCAAAGGATTTTTTTGTTGAGTTTCTATGAATACTGAGATTCGTTTGAAATGTCAAAGTGATCAAACAAATTCTAGATTACTAGTGATTTATCAACGATATCCATATTCGTTTAATTTTTTTTAATTAATATAAAAGAATATTGTTATATAAAGAAAAAATCTAACACTAATTTAAAGGCAAAAACCATGAAAACGTTTTTTGTAATAACTATTACAAAATCAAACTTTTAAATGAATATTGATATTATTTATTCATTTTGGTGCATAGTGAATATAAAAATCGTGAAATGAATGTTAGGACAAGAATTTTTTTTCTTTTTTTGAGTTGTGTAGTAGATGAGTGCATTAAAAGTACGAGTCTTATTTAGTTTTTTTAAATAAATTTTAATTAATTTCTTACAGAAAAATGCGCTGTATCTTCATCCAAGGACATGTGATTGCGATAACCATAGGGAGCTGTACACGTTGTGCATGGCTTTTCCATTCTTTTTTTGGTAATTTTGAAAAAAAAAAAGAATTAATAATTATAATTTTTAAATACATATTATGTATCTACATACATATAAATATAAACTGTAAATAATAAATTTGTATTCAAATTGACTTATTCAAATGCGTTTATTTTAATGATTAATTCCAATTTCTATGCAAATAAAATTAAATTGTTAAGGTTTGTCTTAGGATAGCATTGTGAGCAAGCCTTAATTTGGGAAATTTCTGAGCGTCAGGATTGGGGAAAACATTTTCGTCATGAAATAGGATCGGCCTTAAAGCCCTTCCACACTATCTCACTGAGTATTAATACAAAGTGGAAAAGAATTCCATGCTACTGCCAAATTTGTGAGAGAGAAATTTCTTTTCATTTTTTGACCACACACAACAGTTTAATTAACCTCAATAAAAATGTGATTAAATGTGTGACAGAATTAGAACCATTTCTAAAAATTCTCATGTATTAACACATCTCAAATCGTGTAGGCTGGGAGTATCATATTTTGTTTCCACACTATTATACATGATTTGTTTCATACTTTTTTGACATGTATTAATACTCAGTGGGATAGTGTGGAAGGGCTTATAAGCCTAGTACGCTGCTGATGCGAAACGAAAAATCCCATACAAAAATGACACAACGAAATCATAAACGCAAAATATCGTTCTGCGTTTTGCAGTATGCTGTTCGAAGAGCGAAATTTATAATTGTAGCAGATTATTTGGAGGAGTCTCCGCTCCTTTTTCCCACTGAATTAATTATACAGACTATTTATTGTGTGCGGAAAAATGACATTTGAGTTTTATTTGTGTTTTTTTTTTTGTTATCATACATCATGAGTTTCTCTGGAATTAGTGAAACTCTCCAAGGATATTTTCCTTTGTGTTTTCGCAAGCGTTTCGTTGTCTGTTTGGAGATCACAGGAAATTTTAGTTTCTCATCAGCAGCGTACTGGGCTTTAATAGTAAACATTCTTAAACAGATGTTTAGATGAGTATAACAGTTTTATTTAATAGATTTCGCTTAACAGATGAATAATTATAGTTATGCACTACATAAGGTTTTATGTAGTCTCTATTCAACGTTGCATAAATTCTTATTTATAAAATATTTTCCTTACCTGTGTAGTTATACAGGGGTTGTGTCAAATAAAGTACCAAAAAAAGTAAATCTATTACGTTTTACTTCCAAAACTGACAAACCAATCTCCGCTGTTCATAAAAAAAAACAATTCTGCGCCGCGACGCGACGCACGATTGGATTCTTTGTAATTTCTTTTAATATTATTTTGGTTATTGTAACTTGTGTAATTTTATGTTATTTGAAAATAAAGTAAAATATTTTGGAATACAAAATTCATGTTTATTGATTAAATGAAAGGATTATGTATTTCAATCACTCATATTGTGCATTTATTGAGAAAAATATACATATATATCTATTAGGGTGGCTCTATTTTCGCAATATTTGAATTTATTCTACATAATTCCCTAAAAATGATCAAAAATCTTCAAATTAGACACATATGTATCTTAGGTACCATTAAAAGCCTTTCCACACTATCCCACTGAGTATTAATACATGTCAAAAAAGTGGGAAAGAATTTCATGCTACTGCCAAATTTGTGGTAGAGAAATGTATTTTCATTTTTTTACCACACACAACAGTTTAATTTAACCTCAATAAAAATGTGATGAAATGTGTGAAAGAATTAGAACCATTTCTAAAAATTCTCATGTATTAACACATGTCAAATCGTGGAGGCTGGAATATCATATTCTGTTTCCACACTATTATTCATGTTTTATTTCCTTCCCACTTTTTTGGCATGTGTTAATACTCAGTGGGATAGTGTGGAAGGACTTTTAAAGCGTAAGAATTCAATTCCTCGTAAGAGGTAGTATCCATTTAAAAAAGCATTTCTATTTTTACTTGTAAGGTGGCAGAAAGGCTTGGATTCTATCCCTATAAATAGACTTTCGGCTTGACTACGTTAGCCGCTTTAGAAAAAATTGCACAACATTTTTATATTAATTACATTGTACAAGTGCATAATAATCATTTTTAGGAGGACAAAATAGAAATTCAAACATTGCCCAAATAAGCTCTACCCTACTATCTATGTATTATGTTGTTGTGTGTGAGTCAAAGATTGTTTTTAAAAATATGTAGCAAAATTTTAAAAAATTATTAGGTGTGTTCCTTTACTTTAAAACTCTGCATTTGTCAAAAAATTAAAATTAAAATTTTTAAAATGTCTTAGAACAATTTTCGGTTTTCATTCAATAAAACAATTTTTTTTGTTTTGCGTATGATTTTCCCTCCGATAAGATTGAAACTAGCACATTGAATGTTAGCTGGTTTTCAAGAATATGGCAGCACTGAATGGCCTCAGTATATGGATCCCTAGGGAATGCCGGGAGATAAATGGAGATTATTGAGATTAATTAAGGATTTAGGAACAATTAAGTTATCAATTAACGTAGGATTGTGAATAGAGAAATGAGTTGGATAAGTTGTTTTGACTCTGTTCAACAAAATTTGTCAGTACAGGGCTTATGGGCGAGCTTTTTCTAAAGCAGTAAGCAGTGGTGCCTAAGTTGGGAAAAATGTATTTATTTTTTCGTATTCGTCGGTATTAAACTAACAGACGTTAGCCCTACGCACTTTTCTCTCTCATTTGCGGTGATTTATAATGTTAACTAAGCAAACCCTGTGAAAGCTTTAAAAAGAGACAGATTTAAACAAGCCAATGCAACCAGAGTTAAAGGTTTTTGTTGAACAGATTATAAAGTAAGTTTTATTGAAGTCTCCACACACCGATTATTATATGATGTTTCTGTCTTCTGAATATTGAGAGAAAATATTGTTGAGATCATTAAATATGTCACCTACATCGAATCTCCGATGAGGATAATAGACACAGCCCACTAAACACTTTGGAGACGTGTCATTTAACTCAATAAACTGATAATCGACACTAGACCCAAAAGATTTCATAACAGTTTTTGATTGAAGGTAAAATTTATAATAAATTATACTAACACCACCGCCCGCCTCGAACCCCAACCCTATCATTACGAAGAAATGTATAAAAGAGTCGGATTCTGTGCCAAATATTTCCCTTGGCTTACTCCTTTCACAGTAAAAATTATATTGAACTCCAGGAGAATAGATTCCTCTTTTTATACTTATTTCAATTCTATAAATATGATTCAACGATCTCTCGATAATATTAACAGTGATCATATGAAGTTATTAAGTACAAAGTACTTTCAACTAAAACATGTATAACCTTTTTAACTTATATTTTGATCAGAAATATCTTCATTTAACCATATCTCTGAGATACACAAAACACCAATTACCAGAAACCATTTCAATAAACTACCGATATTAATTATGCTACTAGTAACTAAAAAATCAATTCATTTTTATATATAAAGACTACCAAAAGAGCTGATTGATGCGTATCCAACTTAGAATTAGAACAAAAAATTAATAAAAGTACCACCCTAATATATTATATGTAATTTAGGTATTTCCAAAATTGTCGCCATAAATATGGATTTATATAAATTTTGTCATACAAATGTGTCGTATGACAATTCTGATACTTGTGAAAATTGACCGTCAGTGTAATTATAAGCCATTTTTTATTATAACCATTGACCCATATGGATGATCCTGCGAAAATAGAACAGCCTCACAGTGGCGAGAAGTATAGAAGCCTGTTTTCGAATCATGAAACGTGAACCCTATAATCGTGTAAGGTGATTTGCGATAAGTGAGAGTCACAATCAAGCAATTCAGTCTGTGTAAGATGATATCACATTTGATAGCTAAAGCGCTATCACATCAAAAATATGATTGTCATTTTCCAACAAATTGGAGGTTTCTGCCTGAGTACGACTAGAGTTACCAGCAGCCTACAAAAATTGTATGAATTTTTCAGAGTTCTTTTTTTTACCGTTCATACAGACAAAAATGAACATTCTTGTGACCAAAAAAGTTTACTACATTCCGGAATATGAAGAAAACATAAGAATTATATCACAAAGACGTCATTTTCGTTCTATATTTTCGATAGCTCATTACAAACACTTGAAACATTCACTATGGCAACCATGTTTTTGACAAATGCCATTGGAAAGTATTCAATTGTATTGAATTGAGTTGAATCACCTTACCCAGACGGAAAACTAAATGACAATCACATTTGACCACGGTTGATGTGACAATAATTTATCACCTTAGCCGATTCCACCCCTGGTTCATGTGTTGTTGTTGTTATGTATGTTATGTATGTTATTTGATGATCTATATAGATCAATTCTGATAATTAAAAACGGCTACAGCAGGATTCACATTCAATGACAAGGTCATCAACAAAATATCAAAATCGGGACGTACAAAATGAAATTGATGAAATGTAACCCCTCTTTGAAAATTTTATTAATTTCAAACGAAGTGGATGAGAAAGTCTTTGAATATGAGAACACAAGCAAAACGTCTTTGATGTTAAACCCTATTCTCCTTAACTATGTAATTTCATTTGCAAAGTAGGAATATTTTCTTTTATTTAACAAGATAACAAAATATATTAAATTAAAATTAAAGAATAAAAAACGTCAACTTACTTCGAGGGAATAGTTGAAACATACGGCATAACAAGCTTATCTACAAATGATCCGAAACCTAATTTAAAGTTTGATGTTAGATTTCTCATTGTCGACGACAACAAAGCAGCAAGCGCTGAAACGTTTTTTTTGTCGTCTTCCATAGATTGAGACAAGTCCATAAGATAGTAAAGATCAACAGGGTAATCTTTAGCTTGTGAGTAACGAAAATCTAACCTATATGGTTCATCTGTAATAAAAACATGTTATTTATTTTAGTAGGACAAAACACAAATGCATTAAAAAAAAAAAAACTAACTTATTCTAATTTTAAGTGATACATTTTGCGGACTTAATTGAACAATAGGTTCACTTGCTGCACCTCCACCAGAAGAACTGCTCGATTCTCTTCCTGATGATCTACTAATCGAACCGGCTTTTGTAAGTTCACGATTTTGTATAATTGTTCTTTCAGAAATTGGATTTATAATGTAATCCTTTGGACATTCAATATACGAAATGCTGGACTGCAAGCACCTTTCTTTGCCAGTAAAATTTCCCATCATACACCAGGCACAACCTTTCGTCTGTATACATTCATTGCACTTTTGTTTGTTAGCACATGGATATTGGGTAAATGTTTCGGCTTCAGCAATGATAAGTACAGAGCCGATAAACACAAAAAGCGTTAATATGTCGAGTATTCTTCTAGTTCTAGTCATGTTTGTTGATTTTAAGATTCGTCTTAGTGTTCTGAAAATGAAATGAAATGAACATTTTAAATAAGCCAACAACGAAGAATCAATATCAATTAAGTTTATTTATATTTCTCTACAAGCTTCTTTGGAAATCTTATAAATTTCAACATTTAAGGTCTTAGTCATTTTTAATTTCGAATACCACAGAAATTACGTCGCGGTCGTCAACAAGTTTTTTCCAGTTAAAACGAAATCATTTAAAAAATTAAAGGAGTGTTTATCATGATAACTACAACCATAATATCCACATAAATATGTATACATATGCATACGTATGTTATTATCTTTAAGGTATATGTATGTATTTTAATTGAGGTTTTGATAGCAGCACCCTCAGTGCCGTAGTTTTGTTTTTGAATGTACCCAATTACAACGTAATGTTTGAAACGTAACGTATTCTACGAAATGCTCACGTTTTAAGTTTACCCTATCGCCGGCATAGATTTTTACACATCAAAAATATTTCAAAACAACGGCAACACTTACAATTTCATGTTATAACGATTTCTTAAAGCCAGAAATGCATTCTTCAATTCTGTAATTAAATCAAATTATTTTAGGTGAATACTTTTTGGAAAATTAATTTTCAATGTAATACAATATGTTGAAACTAAAGGTAGAACTAGAATAGGCGGTAGCTGTCGGAAGCTAGTGTCAAAAGCGAACGAAAAGTTCCTTTCCAAAACGTCAAATTCATAAGTCACCCATAATGCACTTGAGTGGTTGGAAGTGATTTTCTTGATTTTTGAAGCTAGCTGTCAGTCCACGTACGAAAGAGCGGTCGGTGAGCGCTCTCACGTCCGACGGCAAAAGTTAACGAAAACTAAACGAAAAGTTCCAGAACGCAATTATGTGCGCGTTATATGAATTTCTTGTTTTCGCTCGGTTTCGTACGACCACGTACGTTGGCTTCCGCCTATTCTAGTTCTACCTTAATTTTTTCCAAAATTAAGGGTCCCCCACACCAACTCGTCGCCACCGAAAGTTCGCGTTATACGTTATTAAGTAGTATTTTTGTGTTTTTATATGCTTTTTTTCTAAACCGCGCCATCTGCTGGGCAGAAACGCAACACCCGCTATACTGATATCAGTATACCTGACAGTGTTGCAGCTGATGAATTTAAAAGGTTGCATAAAAAAGGGTCACAAAGAAAAAAGGTAACGTTAAATTCTTTATTAAACATCTCGATAAATTAACAGTATTATATATATGTATCTGTAAGAATAAAACATAACAAAAATTTTCCCTCTGCCTAAATTGACTTATTTCGAGTTATATAGATATAGAAAAAGTTAAAGTTTAATTTTTTAAAAAATTTTTAAAAGTCTAAAATAATAATTTTTGTTTTAAATACAAAAAACAATAATATATTAACATTTTTAAAGATAAAATAATCTTAAAGTTTTAAATTCTAAAAGGTAAACAATATACATTTTATTTAATCACTCAGTCTATAAAAGTGCTACGGTAACATAAGGCATGATTAATAAAATAGCAAAGACTTTTTCAACCTGAACTACCATTCAAGATCTCCTTTGTATCTTCGCGTGCAAGAAAGCTCTTTGAAAAGTAAAGCCTACGAATTTCTTGTAACATTGGACAAATAGCTACAAAATGGAACACATCTTCGATTTCATTATGGTTGCACAGACTACATATTGGGCGAAGGTTAGTTCTATCATCTATGTGGTTTATAGTTTAAATTCAGCATCTCGGTCCTTGCTTTAAAAATAAGACTAATTATTTGATTAAAAGAGAGTTTCTTGCTAAAATAATTTTTTCTACACAGTGTCAAGTATGTGGTTTAGTTCTTTGTATGTAAGCCTATTTTGAGACGTTTGAGCTCTTCTATACAAACATTGCAGATAAAGAGAGTCATCTACATTAATGTGATCGAGATTTAAACTGTTTCGGTTAGCCAACTCGTTCCATTCTTTAAAAGACGATAGATTACATCGCAGTGCTTATCTGATAATTTGTTTGTGAAGGTTTGAATCAGGTCTACTCATAACATAACCTTAATTATATAATCTGCATTATAAATATAAAAGTTTTTAGAAATATTTGCGGTATACCAGATTCGACATATATTGCATGAGTGGGCGTTGAATAGCGAATTTGAAAATACGTTTTAAAAAAAAACTTTACAGTTACAGGAACAATGCCTGCATTTTATTATCCACATGATCTGATAAATAAACAAAATGTTAAATAGTCGAAAAAATATGTAAACAAATGAAAATGTTCTACTATTACACTGAAACTAACAATAAGTATAATTTATCAAAAAAACAAAATGCTCCACTATCATCTCTTGGTAAAACATTCCAATCATTGCCTGTTGTACAATAGTGGTTCGGCCTCGGTTCAAGAATTTAACTCACCGATTCTCTTTAGCTTTAAGATAGGTATGTAGTTTTTAAATATATTTAGTATTGTATATATATGTTCAGACAGTTCATCGATAAAAAGTATGCAATTCCCGCCGGTAATACAGTTTTTCTCCGTGCTTAAGTTAAGCCCCGAAATTATCTGGGTTTAGCTAAGCCCATTGGGGATTAGTTGTTGTTGCATTTAACATGTTAATTATTTAGCCCCGAATCGTTTTTTTTTTCACTCAATTTCCTTCGGGCTTCGAAAAAAAACACGCCTTATAAATAAATAGAAAATAGTAAATATTCAACAAACCCAATTTCCAGAGTTGGCTAAAACTACGTGACGAACGGTGCAAATTAATTATGTAAAAAGTCGATAAGATTTCAAACTGGTCCAAGATGAATAGAAGACGATGATATCAGAAACCGAGGCAGCGACATCCAAAGTAAACAAAAGCTGTATATGCACTATTTAATTTTTGTTTACTTTTAAAATTTCAACAAATTTTTCTTATCGTGTCCAAAAAGAATAATGAGTAATTTCTTTAGTTCTGTTTCCCCTTTTTGACATGATAACGAGAAAAAAATTAGTGGTTTTTTGATAAAAATTTCGGCACAGTGATTCTTTTTTGCTATAGAATGAGCCACAAATGAATCAAAATTCAAAAAGACTGCGTACGGTTGGAAATGGCACTGAATATTGACGGAAAGTGAAATCAGAAAAAAAGCAGAGTGAGTCGTTGACAAATAGGTACGTAAATATCAAATCTTAAGCCTTAACTACATTGGCCACTTTGTGGAAAATTATAAAATTAAAAATATTAATATTCCCGTTAGAGCAGTATTTTTGTAGAAAAAAGTTTACAAATTGTTTTTTAACCCAAAATTTAAGCTTCCTGCATAATTTTTGTAAGTTTAGAAAAACTACCAAAAAATATGTTTGAAAATGTTCACTTTTGTACTTTTTCACTTTTTTGGCCAATATAGTTAAGGCCTTAGAAAACACAAAGAGTGTTGAGTTTCTAGGTGAGGGAAGTAAGTTGAGTCAAGCGAATAACGGAAGCTGAAGGAACGAGAAGCTTCTATTGTAGACCAAACAAGAAACATTGCAATTGCTAACATTGGATAGATCTAATGAACTGAATTGGGAAAGGCCCAGAAAGTCAACGCTGACGGAATATTGATGATTCGTTGTGTCAAAGTCACTGCATCATAAAGAATTAACAATTGTTCTGCATATGTATTACAATAAAAAATAAAACTGTGACAAATTAAGTTATTTCAACTTTCAAGGAGCAGAGTACAATTTTCTTTCCAGATATAGGTTCCTGATTTGAATGGAGCCAGTTCAACTCCTCACCATCACTACACTTAGATAAAACACCAATTTACTAAAGTTTATTCAAAGAATTTACTTATCGCGTCAAAAAGTATTTCTCATAAACTATGTCGATGAATCAAAAGAAAGTAAAAACATAAAAAAACAGGGAGTCGCCAGCAATAATATAGGTCTTTCTTCGAATCACAAAAACATTTAAATGTTGAAAAAATCATAATATTTAAACTATACTTAAATTTTTTGACACTTACTTTATATTGTGGAAGATATGTATGTATATGTAGAAAAAATGGAGTTTAAGTTTTCTTGAGTTTTATATGGTTTTTATTTCCATCAGGCCCAGGGAGGAAATAAATTCAATTTTACTATCGCACTACTGTCGTCCACTGATCTCTATAACACACTGGATTGGATAGTAGCTTTGTGCCGCACCAATTTTCAAACAATTTCGTACCATCAGATTTAGTCATTTTTGGTGCGACGCCAAACATTTTTGGACTTGTGGTCAGTGGAACGGCTTCGGACTAAATCCGGCAGTCTCAAACTGTTTGAAACTCGGTGTGGAACAAATGTTTCAAACAGTTTCAGACCACCAGATTTTGTATTTTTGGTGCGAAGCCGAACAATTTTTAACTTGTGGAATGGCGGTCTGAAACTGCTTGAAATTATGTGTGGAATAAAGCTATACAACATACAGCCAAGGCAGTTTCAAGTTTTGACATTTGCCGAGCACTGCAGTGCAAACAAAATACAACTGAAAAGTAAGAACTTTGAACGATATATTTAATTTATTTAAGAATTAATCTACTTGCTATCTATAAAAAAGAAAATGTTTATTATTCCTTGAAAAATTTAATTGCTAAGGTCTTCCAAGAAAGTTTTCTAACGACAATAACTTTTGGTTAATAAATTTTTTTTTGAGTGGTCGGATTTCAATTAAATGTGATGTTGCTACATTTTGTTTATTTATTATTTCATGTGTTTGAATATAACTAGTAAATAGGGATGCTAGATTTGAAACATTGATATTCGAAAAAAAAAACTCAATTTTAAACCAGTCTTTTAAGTCGGAACCACATTTTTAGGGTTTGATGTGTACACTCTCAGTCTTATTGGAATTTTCAGGAATGAATTCTTCCTACTATTCTAGTTTCATTTTTTATGAATTAAAAATGAGAAAAAAAATGTAGTATCATAAGGGCTTAAATGGAACATAGTATTTTCTAAACAAAAAATTAATTAATTCAGTCAATAGTATAAAGTATAAAAATTTAAATATCATTTATTTAATATTAATAGTAAAGTTTGATAGCATGGTATGTTTTATTTCTCTGTCTCTGCGCTGTTGTATACCTTGATGTGACCAGGTTTTTTTTAAATATATTATACTGATTTCATTCCTGTTTATTAAATTTTTGTTTTAGGTATGCATTGGATATTATTATGCAATTTTAAATTTTTCTTTTGTTCTAAAATATGAAAGTTATCATTCGAAATTTGTTTTGCATCCCCTAAAAATAAAACTAAGCCATGTGTGGATAACAAGTAAAGTATTTAATTTTTAATTTTTAATAGCTTTATTTTAAACCTGTTGGTCACACTAAAACGAAATAAGGGAAGAATAGCAATTGTTATTTTTTTTTATAATGTAAATTGTATAAAGTATCTTCAAAGAAAGGAAAAAAGATGGTTGTGAAATTTAAAAAAAGGGTTTTTGTTTTGAAAAACAAAACTTTGGTTAAACTTAACTGCTTTTTGAAACTTTTTGCAAAACGTGGCAAAAAATGACAACAAGTGAAAAACATGAGCTAGAGTACCTGGGTGGGGATAGCATTTTGATCTGTCAAATTAATCTGAACTGAAAAGACATATCAAAAACTGTTTTTTTAAACTTTTTGCACACAAATGCCTTTATCGTTTATTTAGTTTTCACTTTTCCCTACGTTTTTCTAAAAAATAATTTTATTATTAATATTGTTAAACCTTTAGCTTTTGCTGTAAGAAATAAGCAAGCAAAAAAATAAATTTAAGTATGAGAATATTAAAGCAACTGATCCTGGAAATCCCGGGATTGGAGCATTATAATCCTTGGATTTTCGGGATCGAAAAATGGGCCGGGATCCCAGGATTCGGGATTGTATTCTCTTGTTGTGGAGTCGACTGTGCACAATTATCATAGTCTGTTGTAAACTTTTATGCTTTCACTATTTAGTTATTCTCTTCCCTGTGGTGCGTTCTTTTTTAATAAAATGTTTACTATTATGTCTGTTTGGTAACTCGAAACGTTGTACGACATCGTACGACGTAGCACATATTTTCTGTCAAATCCCATAGAAAAAAATGACAAGTAGCAACTTGTAGCAAGAAGTTGCAGTAACCAGACATATTAGGTATGCCAAAAACTGAGTTTTTTTTCTATCGGTTTTGACAGCAAATTGTGAAATTTTGTGAAAATTTTTGCAAATTTGCAAGAAATTTTACGTTACCAAACAGACCATTTGTTACACTATTGTTAACTTTGGTCGTTCCTAAATGGAAAAGTGTGGGTTAGGTTAGGTTTATGTGGTTGTCAGCAGAACGCTGGACACACTTAGACCATAGGTTGGCCCATTGTGATACCACAGGAATCTATGAAACTTTCTTCCTACTCGTTGAACCATTTAGAGCTTCTTACGAAGCGAGCGAGACTATTAATGTCATGAGTTGCCAGATCACTAGAATCATTGTAGTAGAATTCTCCTAAGTGGAGCCTACGTCTTTGAGATAGAGCAGGGCATGTACAGAGAAGGTGAGGAATCGATTCTTCCTCTTCTTCGTCCATACAACTCCAACAGAAATCGTTAGAGAATACACCAAGCCTTGTTGCCTATTAGACAGTACGTGTCCAGTAATAACACCTATGACGGAGCTAATGTGCAGTCTGCTTAGAGATATTAAAGTTCCTAGAGCGCTTCAGATCCAGCACAGGCCAGATCTGTTTTGTGGCCTGACATGTGGGAATGTTACTCCAACTAAGATTTGTTTTCTCTATTGCATCTTGCTTTAGCATAAGTTTACAAGTAGCGATGGGTATAACAATATTTGTCCGATTTGACAGTATAGGTAGTAAAGTTCCACTTTTGCCAAGTTCGTCTGCTTTGCAATTGCCTGGAATGTCCCTATGACCCGCCACCCAGCAAAGATGAATGTTGAACTGCTGTGCCATCTCCAAGAGAGATGATCGGCAATTAAGGGCAGTTTTTGAATTTGTAGAGACAGAATCCAGAGATTTAATGGCTGCTTGGCTATCCGATAACATACGGATATCTGTGGTTGATATCACGTTTTCTTTGAGCCAAGACAGGACTTCTTTTATCGCCAAAAGTTCCGCCTGGAACACGCTACAGTGATTGGGAAGACGGAAGGAGAGACTTAGTTTCAGCCTATCTGAGTATACACCTCCACCAACCCCGTCATCAGTTTTAGAACCGTCAGCATAGAAGTGGATCGATTCATCTTCCAGGAAAGTCAGGTCATCCTAAAGAGATCTGGAAGGAATGGTAACCTGAAAGTTTTTATGGAACTGTAACTGTGGGGTGGTGTAATCTGTGATACTTGGGATTGATCTGAATGAGTTCAGAATGATCGAGTGGCCAATATCATTGTTGGACCATTGTGCCACCACTGTGCGTTTTGTAAGAGTTCACTCAAGTCTCAAGGTATTGGGATGTTTTCCTGATACGGCAATAGCAACGTCACCCGCATAAGCAATCACACTGTACCTCTCCTCCTCAAGGCATATCAGAAGTTCATTAACGACCAAATTCCAGAGAAGGGGAGATAGGACATCGCCTTGCGGTGTTATACCTCAAATCTTCTGGCAGTGGAAAAGTGTAACACTGTGCAACATTATGATGTCATGAATGTCAAAATGTTAAATGTATTACACTCTGTAGGAACGATCAATGTTAAAATGTTCTCTTACTCATAGAAAAATATGTCTTCGATAACGCGTGAGGTGGCGCAGTCGGAAAAAGACTGGTTTCGACACAGACAACACACCATAACACAATACATTATACATTTTCATACAAAAATTGATACAACGAAATCATGAACGAAAAATTTCGTTCTCATTTTTGTTCTGCGATACACTGTTCAACGAGCGATATTTATAACTGCAGCAGATTATTTGGAGAAGTCTACACTATTTTTTATAAAAGAGTAATACCTACTATTAAAATACTTTGAATTTTTGTGATACCTACTTTTTTTGTATTGTAGTGAAGATGTTACGTTTTTGTTTTTAATTTTAATTTATTTTTATTTGATAAAGAAAAAAAATACTAGAAATACTTTTTTTTCAAAATAGCGTGAGTTACACAAACACAAAATCCATCCACACAGGGAATGCGTGCAGTTAGACAGCTAAATGCTGGAGCGCCCAAAGGAATTTTTGAGGAATGTATTTTGAGATTTTTAATCGTTAAAATAATAAATATGTATAAAAAGCAGTGTAATTTTTATTCATTTCACAGGTAAGACTGCTTTTAAACGATGCAATCATCCCTTGCGATTTTTAAGAAACTAAGCGGGGGACGTATGTGGTGGCCGGGGTAGACAAAATTGCTGAAGTTGAAAAAATTGCAGAGTTATCGCCCCTTCTTCTTTGTGCATTTTCGTATTTTTTGAGATATAAGCAGAGTGAAGAGTGTGCAGATATGGTTCGTTTTCATTTAACAAAAATTGCAACCATTAAAAATTATTGAAAACTATTCAGGCTTAACTACATTCAAAACTTTTTGCAAAAAGTACAAATGAATCGGTGATTGTTAAAACAACGTAAGTAACACATTTTTCGAAATCACTTTTATTATGGTTTTGCACTGCTTAGGGGTAGAGCTATAGGTTGAGAGCAAAACTAACATAAATTTATACCTGAAACACACAGAAATTCGAGCGCGAAATCGGCATTGTCAATGCGGTCGCGTGGTAAAAATATAAGGTTTTGTGTCTCTCCTGTAAAAAAACAAAAATATCACTTATGTTGTTTTAACAATCACCGATTCAAATGTGATACTCTAGCGACATCTCCTTTCAGATATTTTTACCAAAACTGCCATTTTGTTGAAAAAATCCTAGCACCATCTGAATGAAAAACTTTGCTCCCCTAAAATTTCCCACCCAGTGGTGACATCTGTTAGTCGATTTTTGTGTGTTGCTATTTTACTTTTGTGCAAAAGTAAAAGTTAGGACCGCTTTAATTTTTACTTTTGTAAAATTTGAGAAAGAAGATAGGATTTTGTAGTAAGTTGAAAAATACAAAACATTTTGTTCACTTTTGTACAAAAGTAAGTTGAATGTAGTTAAGCCTTTGAGATTATGTATTTACTATTTACTTAAAAAACATCACTTCACGTAACTTATGTTGATTATGACAATCACCCCATGAAAACAAAAAATTGTAAACACCATATAATAAGTGGTTTTACACGATTTAACGCAGCACCGTATGTTATCTTATAGTTTTTTAATAAATTAATGCAAGTATTCATTTGGTGTGTTAAGAAAAATGAGATCTCAGAGATTTTTCTCACTCAAAAAGTGAGCAAGCGAATCCAAGATTTTTTTTCCTCAGAGTTTTGACAGCAAAACTGAGAAATTTTGGTGAGGAATCCTGTTCAGATAACTTTCAGGTAATTTTCCTAAACATGCCTATTGTGTTAACTTTCATTTCACATTTCATTTCACTTACATTTCACTTTTTTATTTAGTATTTTCACTATTTTAAAGTTTTAAAATCTCGAAACACTTTTCTATATAGCTCGTCAAAATGAAAGATCGGGAATTTTTTTTTTAATTTGGTGCTTCCTCTTCCTTATCTTCTTATTCTCAGCCTTATTTATTAGAATTCGCTAAACACCTCTAAACGGCTGAATAGTTATGTAATGCATAAGCATTTATGTAGCCACTATTCAACGCAACATAAATTATTATTTATAAAAGATTTTCCTACCCTGTATAGTTATAATACGCTTGTGTCAAATAAAGTACCAAAAAGAGGAAATCTATTACGTTTTACTTCCAAAACTGACAAACCAATCTCAGCTGTTCATAAAAAAAAAAACAATTCTGTTGTGCAGCATATTGGATTCTTTTGTTTTTTCCTAATATTATTATTCAGATTATTGTTATTTGTGTGGTTTTTGTGTTGTTTGTCAATAAAGTTATATATTTTGGAATAAAAAAATCATTTTTATTGATTCATTAGAAGATTTGTGTTTTCTTCACTCTACACGGTGGTGTTTTTATTGAAAAGAAAATATATCTATTAGGGTGGCTCTTTTGTTCGCAATGTCTAAAATTATTCTAAGTCCTTTCCTAAAAGTGATACAAAATTTCCAAATTTGACACATTTTAAGTAATTTGGCATCAATTTGAAGTTCTATTAAGTGTGCAAGAATTTAATTCCACGAAGAGGTAGTATCCAATAAAAAAACATTTCTATTTTTTACTTTAAGGTGAAAAAAGGCTGGAATTCAATCAATTGAAAACTATTCAGGCTTAACTACATTCAAAACTTTTTGCAAAAAGTACAAATGAATCGGTGATTGTTAAAACAACGTAAGTAACACATTTTTCGAAATCACTTTTATTATGGTTTTGCACTGCTTAGGGGTAGAGCTATAGGTTGACAGCAAAACTAACATAAATTTATACCTGAAACACACAGAAATTCGAGCGCGAAATCGGCATTGTCAATGCGGTCGCGTGGTAAAAATATAAGGTTTTGTGTCTCTCCTGTAAAAAAACAAAAATATCACTTATGTTGTTTTAACAATCACCGATTCAAATGTGATACTCTAGCGACATCTCCTTTCAGATATTTTTACCAAAACTGCCATTTTGTTGAAAAAATCCTAGCACCATCTGAATGAAAAACTTTGCTCCCCTAAAATTTCCCACCCAGTGGTGACATCTGTTAGTCGATTTTTGTGTGTTGCTATTTTACTTTTGTGCAAAAGTAAAAGTTAGGACCGCTTTAATTTTTACTTTTGTAAAATTTGAGAAAGAAGATAGGATTTTGTAGTAAGTTGAAAAATACAAAACATTTTGTTCACTTTTGTACAAAAGTAAGTTGAATGTAGTTAAGCCTTTGAGATTATGTATTTACTATTTACTTAAAAAACATCACTTCACGTAACTTATGTTGATTATGACAATCACCCCATGAAAACAAAAAATTGTAAACACCATATAATAAGTGGTTTTACACGATTTAACGCAGCACCGTATGTTATCTTATAGTTTTTTAATAAATTAATGCAAGTATTCATTTGGTGTGTTAAGAAAAATGAGATCTCAGAGATTTTTCTCACTCAAAAAGTGAGCAAGCGAATCCAAGATTTTTTTTCCTCAGAGTTTTGACAGCAAAACTGAGAAATTTTGGTGAGGAATCCTGTTCAGATAACTTTCAGGTAATTTTCCTAAACATGCCTATTGTGTTAACTTTCATTTCACATTTCATTTCACTTACATTTCACTTTTTTATTTAGTATTTTCACTATTTTAAAGTTTTAAAATCTCGAAACACTTTTCTATATAGCTCGTCAAAATGAAAGATCGGGAATTTTTTTTTTAATTTGGTGCTTCCTCTTCCTTATCTTCTTATTCTCAGCCTTATTTATTAGAATTCGCTAAACACCTCTAAACGGCTGAATAGTTATGTAATGCATAAGCATTTATGTAGCCACTATTCAACGCAACATAAATTATTATTTATAAAAGATTTTCCTACCCTGTATAGTTATAATACGCTTGTGTCAAATAAAGTACCAAAAAGAGGAAATCTATTACGTTTTACTTCCAAAACTGACAAACCAATCTCAGCTGTTCATAAAAAAAAAAACAATTCTGTTGTGCAGCATATTGGATTCTTTTGTTTTTTCCTAATATTATTATTCAGATTATTGTTATTTGTGTGGTTTTTGTGTTGTTTGTCAATAAAGTTATATATTTTGGAATACAAAAATCATTTTTATTGATTCATTAGAAGATTTGTGTTTTCTTCACTCTACACGGTGGTGTTTTTATTGAAAAGAAAATATATCTATTAGGGTGGCTCTTTTGTTCGCAATGTCTAAAATTATTCTAAGTCCTTTCCTAAAAGTGATACAAAATTTCCAAATTTGACACATTTTAAGTAATTTGGCATCAATTTGAAGTTCTATTAAGTGTGCAAGAATTTAATTCCACGAAGAGGTAGTATCCAATAAAAAAACATTTCTATTTTTTACTTTAAGGTGAAAAAAGGCTGGAATTCAATCCGTATAATTATTTTTCGGTGTTACTAAGCTAGCCCCTCCAAAAAAAAAATGCACTACTTGTTTGTATGTACATTGTACAGGTACATAATAATCATTTTTAGGGGAGGATAAAAAAGAAATTCAAACATTGCCAAAATAAGCGCTACCCTAATATCTATGTATTATATTGTTGTGTGTGAGTCAAAGTGACATTTCGATACTAAAATATCCCTATACAGACACTATTCAACCCTCAAACGCGTTCAGCTTATAATGCCACTATTCAACGTTGCAAAGTTTTATAAATACAATTTTCGTGTTTAGAGGCATTATAAGAAGTGTATAGGTTTATGCACTCGCTATAATGCGTTTATAAATTCGGCTGTTAGTATATAACCATCTCTTTTTTCATTGTGTTTGTATATTTTCTGTGTTTGTTGGCTTTTTTCTTTGCACTACAGTTTACACTACCTTACCATGATAATAAGAAAAAAGTACTAGTTTTTGGATCAATGAAAAAGATCAATGAAAAGATTCTCAGTACAGTGTTCTCTTTTGTTTTCACGATAAATTGCTGAAGAAAACAGAGGGGACTGCACTGTGGATCCAGTATTGCGGATTCCACAATCTACATGAATAACATACAAACTAATTTCAAATTATTGATAAACAAAGAAAATAAATTCCATGAATTCAAATGAAACAAAAATTGTTTCATTCCATGACTCAGATAATTTGACGTTTCCATACAAACAATCGGTAGAAAAATGATAATTAGTCTTTATCGGGACTAGAATTAAAATTATCTGGACTTAGCTGAAGTTCATATGGACTTAAGTTGTTTTTGTATTTACGTGTTAATTCCTTATGTCGTTTTTTCTTCCAATTGTATGTGGACTTGCAAAAAACACGCCTATTATAGATATCAGGTGTGTTTTTTTTTGGAAGCCCGGAGTGAATTGGTTGAACAAAACGACAACGGGGATTAGCGATGCCACCACAGAAATAAAATTCACGCCGATAATACAGTTTTTCCGCGCCCCAAGAATAATCTGGGATTGGCTAAGCCCGCAGGGGATTAGTTGTTGCATTTAACATGTAAATTGTAAATTGACGTCGATCGTTTTTTTCACCCAAATTCCTCCGGGGTTGAAAAAAAACCTTAATGTACGTCCAAAAGTACGAAAACTTTTATACCAAACGACTAATAAAAACACAACATATGGCAGTACCATACTTCAGAACTGTCAACTTTTCCACACGTTTCCAGATCTCCACTGTCACTTATTTCCAGTACCTACATATTTCCACGTTCCACATTGCACTCTAGTGTGCTGTTTGCAAGCGCCCATGTTCTTAATAAATAAAAGTTTCTATCCACTAACCATATCGAATGCAAAACGTGAAAAGTAAAATGTTTTCCATTGTTAAACAGTGACTATTTTTATACAAAATTTATCAAAAAAAGTTAGTATAAACTTTCATTAATCCTATTAAATATATTTCCATTTATAAAAACTTGAATTTTATGTGAAAATTGATAAAAGAAAAACCTCCTTGAACAGAAGAAAAAAAAAAAAAACGAATTAAATGTGGTGTGGTTTTAGTGGTATAGTTAAGTTGGTGCTGCTTTGCCCTGGTAACTCATCGGAACGGTAGTTTCCTCCAACCTCCAATCAATTCCACCTTTTTCATATATATTTCCTTTTATTTTATTTTGTATTTTATCTTTTTCTGCCTTTCGAATTTTTATACATTTTCTTGATTGCTCTTGGTGGCTCGGCTCGGCTCGGCTCTCTCTCTCTCAGCCTGTCTGTGTCCGCGCCGCTGAGTGCTCTTGCAGTGTGGAGTGGATCTGAGCTGGGAACCATCCGTCGTCGTCGTTTGCTTCGCCATCGTTGTTGTCGTTGTCGTCGCCGTGCTGCAGTCGTTTTGAGAAATTTTTCGCACAAGACCAAAAGTTTTCCTCCTCTCGATTCCACGAACCACACGACCACGATCCTATTGCCTTTTTTTCTCGTTCTGTAACTTTTTTGCCTTTTCCTTGTACATTTTGGCCAATTTCTTGGTTCCTGTTTTACATTCCTGTTTGGCGGCTGTTGGGCTATAAAAAAGTGAAATTTCCCTTAGTTTTAACTTAATTTTTGCCATTTTATTGTTTTGTTGAAAAATTAACAATCGAATTAGTGACGATTTCATTGGCCATAAAGTTACGAAATCAATTTTTATTTTTCCTTCATCTCTTTAATTGAGTTTCCATCGAGTGAGTGAACGAATGTAGCTAAAGTCTCTCGGTTTTGGCCTATTGGGGAGGGAAAGTTCCTGTTTCCTCAACGCAAAAGTTAAGACGAGTCGCTGTGCTGTGCGTCACTATTTTCACGTTTTTATCATAGCAAATGGCCGTGGAAGAAGGATTTTTTCATCAACTTGCTTAATGGAATCAAATAAAGATTAAGAAATCGTCGATAGCGAAAAACTAAGGGGAGTTCTCATCAACCTTCTCTTAGTTGGGATAACGAATTATATTGCAAAAGGTCGCGATACTCCAATTTCTTCTATTTACCCAACTTCATTCATTTTAACCAACTAATCATCAAGAAAAATAACAACAACAACAGAAAGGTCTACACGTCCGTCTCTACAACGAGTTAATTAAAACAAACATTTTTATATACATTTTATAGTTATTTGGAAAGAGAGTGAGCAGAGAGAAACGGAAGAAAATCATAAAAAAAAATTGTTTTCTTTCGCAACGCGGCAAGTGGCAGTCACAGAACTCAATATATATTTTTTTCTTGCTTCTTTTCTTTTACTTTTGGTAAGTAATTTTTTTTTTACATATTTTTGGTTCAATTAAATCACTTATTGCCATTGTGATTGGTTTTGGTTTGATTTCGTGGCGCTGCTTCTTAGGTTTTGGCCAATAGAAGATATATGGACAGACATAAAGTCTATGATGTTTTCTGAGGGCGAATAAGTGACATTTTTGTCGTAGGTATTTGCTATTAGATGTGAGTCTGATTTTGTTTCATTAAGATGAAGTCATTTTTAATAGTTGTATTTTTTGTTTATACTGATAAACAATAAACATTTTAATGAAACTTAACATTACAATGTAAATGTTCCCGAGATTCTTTCGGTATCTACAATCAAAACCAATGAAGTGGTTTCATTAAACGTGAAGACCATGGAATACGTTGTGATCAAAGATCAAAGGGCTTACCTCTTTCGATTTGTTGACCTGGGGGGGAGAGAGGGATAAAAGTGTATTTTTACCTCAGTTTTGTAAAAAAAATTCTTTATAATTTTGATACTTAAACAAACTTTTACCGAGAAATCGAAAATAAAAAAGTTATAGTTAAAAATATACGAACGTTTTGTCATTATTTAATCAATCAACAAAAGTTAAATGATATTTTTCTTGAAAACGTTGGTTTGTATAGCAAAATTATAAAGAATTAATTTTTCTATAAAACCGGGGTAAAATTTTGTTTGAGGAACTTATATGCCAAAAAACCCCTCCATCAGTCAAATGAGAGGGGTGGGGTGGGCGTTACACATTAAGTAAAAAACGTCCTATCCAAAATGCGAGGTTCGGTCAAAATTTTGTAACATTTCAATGACAAACAATAATAAAAAAATATTTCAGCAGAAACATAAAGTTAATTATTAAAAAAAAACATTAACAACTAAAATAATATTATTTAATAAGAAAATTAAAGAATAGATTTCTGGTTAAAAAAAACTAAAGCATGATATTGTAAGTGTTGCCGTTTTTTTGTAATTTTTTTTAGAAAACTTCCGCCGCCGCCTAAACGGAAGGAAGTATAGGTATATACCATTTCCAAAATTCAAATATACTTCCTACACTCCTGCCTTTTGTTGAATCTTATGCAAAATACTCTTTCTACATGTCTTATAAATACTTTAATTTGGAATATTTCGTTCTATGTTTTTAGAATTTTGTTTAAGTTAAAACGACCAAATGAATATTTTATATTTTAGTATCAATATCCATTAAAACACTTTTGATATTTACAAATGTTCTTTATTACATGTATGCATGCATATTTTATTTAGTAAAATTTTACGATTAAAATTTAATAAATAAAACAGCTTATAATAAAATTAATATAACAGGTTATAATATAATATAATTTAAAACAGCCTTACACAGTAAATGCAAAAAATACAATGGGTCGTATTCATAGTCATTTTATAACTGTTGCTTAGTTAGAAGGTTTAATTGAATTTTATGACATTTATTTTAATTGTTATGGTTTGTCATTCCAATATTTGAAGTTAAATAATTCAATAAACCTCTGTTTTAATAAATACAGAATTAAATTTGATTAAAGAAATTACCTATATTAATTAATCCAAAAGATCTTAAAGTGCAGTTTAGTAAAATATGAGTTTATCGAACGACTTTGAATAGGTGCGCGTCATTATTTTTTTTATAGCGAAAGCTTTAATACCTAAAATTATTCAAATTATGTTTGCTAGTTTCTTGCACGAATTGTTTTAGGAATGTTTTCAGCTGAATTATAGTATAGACCTTTAAAGCTAGCAATATTTTTAAAAAGTATCATGCTTAATACCTTAACCTCATGCTGTTTAAATTTTCCCACCTTTACAGTATTCAAATATTTGCAACTAGTTGATTTAAGTATTTAGGGCCAGTTTCACAGTGCACACTTAACAAAATAAGTGGCACTTAATTTTCCCATTTTGGCACTTAAGCCGCAGTTTTACTACCTGAGTAAGTGGAACTTAAGTGGCCAACATCGGAGACTTAAGTGTCACTTATTCCGATAAGTTTACACTGTGAAATTGGGAATTAGTTATCCATATTCAGCACTTAAGTGACACTTACTTCACTGTGAAACTGGCCCTTAAAATACTTAAATACTAACAACCGGGAGAATTTTTAAACAAAATTTTTTGAAACCTACGAACAAATAATTTTGTTTGTAAAATGTTAAAATAGATATCATGAGTCTCTCATTTATGAAAATGCTTAGAATGGCAAAACGGGTAAATTGTATAACTGCCGAATATCTGCAGATTGCCTTAAAAAGCATAACAATATGTCTACACTATCAACAAAAAAAGATGATTAATTACATTTAATTCCCTGGATAAAGATACCTTTCATATTATTTAATCATGTCGTTTGAGGAAACATCTTGGATAATGGTAATGCTGACATCATTTTAATAACAACAATAACAAAACAATGGGCTGTTATTTTGGAACTTCACCAGTCAAGTCTTACTAATACAAAATATAAGTTGATATTAAGCAATGATTAACAAACAACTTAATATGCATTCGAGTGAAATTAAATGAAATAAAACAAACAAAAAATATGAACCCACAAAAATAAACAAACAAATAACTCATAAAAAAAAAGAACTGACCCTATTTTCGGAGTTTTTTTTTCCTAGAGAGCAGCAGACTTTACGGAAACAAACGAAATTACCTTCGAAATATTTTTTTTTTCTTTTAAGAATGTAAATAGCAATATGTGAATCTTACGCTAAAGTAGGTGGAACAGTAATTTAATACGAACTAATAACACAACACTCATATAAGACGCCTACTACAGTTTCGCCAACGGTCAGACACACAAATATGCCACCTCAAGAACAAGTGGTGTTGTTTTTGAATATATAATCAAATCAAGCATTACTATGTGAGACTGAGGCTATTATGTTTTGACCAAAATCGCGTCACTTTTTACAAACCGGGAGTAGCCGCAGCGCAGTATCACCAGAAATGTGTGTAAATCTAATTTGCATCGAATTGAAACGCAAGGTGATTCGTAAATGTGATATCATCACGAGGAGAAACGCTGTTTCATCAAAGTTTGATGTAATGAATGAAACCAATGAAACCAAGTCATATGCTATAATTAGGTTTTGTTTTGTATATTAACTTGATTATACGTTTTTTTTTTTATATATATTTTTTTCTTCTTACTGTCATAAAGGCGGGTGAAAAAAAATTCTGCTCGAATTGAATATTATAAAATTTTACTAAAGCTAAAGCCAATTAAACCAAATAGAACACCAAAGATTTTGGAGGTCAAAATACACCTGGAAATGATTCATAATTGGTTGGTTTGGCTTTTTCAATGTAATCATAAAATTTACCCGAAGTTTTTAAATTTCAATACTCAAAATAATAATAATAAACAATAAACAAAAAAAAATAAAAATCAGGCAAAATGGTATCTTACAGATACAAAAAAATACATATCTCGAAGTTCGAACAACAAATGCTCTTCAATGATTTAACGAAGTCGTTACTTTATTAATTTGAGAAGAAATCCATATCTTATTTTCTAAGGGTTTATGATGATATTTGCTTAAGTTTAATTTCAATTATTTCAAGACGTAAGCTTGATAATAATCAACTTACTTCTTTCGATTCTGAAAAACAAAAAATGTTTAATATTTGTGAACAATAACTTGTTTATTTATCGCAAATCAAATTAAACTTGCTCGAACACAATAACCGACATACTACGTGCTCGAATCATCTGTACGGGTTCTGCGTCGTCTTGTGTTTTTTGAAACGACAGTTTTGTTTTTATTTTGTTGTTAAGTGCTTCTCGCTACTCAGCATGAAGTGTGTTTGTCAAGATTGCTTTACAATATAGGCAATACAAATCATAAAGTAATTTTTTAAGTGCATTTAAAAATTATTAATTTCCCAAATTTGATAAACAACAGGTAACGTGTACACAAATATTTATTTTTTACCATAAATATTTAGTCATAAATTCTACATAATATGTCGATCATAGTATGTAATTACATTTTACTATTTTTGTAATAATAATAAATCGTGTAAGCTGGAATATCATGCTGTGTAAGATGGGCAGTCATATTTTGTTTCCACACTATTATACATGATTTGTTTCCTACTTTTTTTGGCATGTTTTAATACTTAGTGGGATAGTGTGGAAGGGCTTTGATGGACCATCACACACTGGCTGAATTTTGAACGGGACTAAATCCCGAGTTACTTTTTCTTGAATCGCACAAGGCCGTTACACACTAGAGCATTCAACCTAGGGAAATCGAAATTTTGTAGGCGAGGGAGCTGAAGAGTGCGGAATGAAACGAACAAAACGTTCCTCCATGTTTGAAGTAGAATAACAAATTTTAATTACTAATACAGCTTAATTTGCTTAAAAATTTGGCAATAACAATTAGGCGTGTTTAGAAAAATAAGATCTAGGAGATCTGTTACATGAATAGGATTCCTCAGTTTTGGTGTACAAATTCTGAGGAGCAAAAATCTTATATTTGCTTGCTCACTTTTTGAGTGAGAAAAATCTCTCTCTCAATTTTTCTGAACGCTCCAATTGTTGTGAGGTCGACAAAAAAAATTTGTCAGTGAAGGTTACTGAAATGTCAGGGAATGCATGCATCATTTGTTAAAAGTCTACGACTTGTTTTGGATTTAGTTATTTTTCGTCTAAGAGAATAAAATGTACATAGAATTTTTTGGATCTGCTCCAACGAAGAAAATTATAGTGAGACGTAAGAAACGTGATCTCTGAAATCTCAACGAATATCGCTATGCAAACTAATCCTCCAAACTATGATGGTATTATGATGTGGGGCATGTTTTAAATGGTATTGTGTAGCTCAAATCTTTTCATGAAAGAAATTATCCACCAGAATTTGTATGTACAAATATTGGAAGAGATTTAAGCTCACTTATGTGATTCTCTGCCAAAAGTGATTTTTTAAATTAATTTTTTTTCAGAAAATAGATTTTATTAACTTCACTCTTAGACAATAAATCTGTAACAAGAAATATGTATAACAGTACAAACAAATCTCGAAGACACGGTACTGACAATTTTTTTTTTAATTTCAATTCGATGTTTCCATTTTGAAAATAACTTTGTCGAGCTTCTTTTTTCTGATTCTCTTTTTTTGTTTTGAAATCTGTATTTCGAAGTGAAAACCTTTATTTGTATTCTGGATTATAACTCGGCTTTTGTGGCACGGATTTGTTTTTATGTATTTATTTTATCCAAAGTATTGGTACCATTCTAAATGAAATTATTTAATTTAAGTTCATTGTAAATTTATATACCAAGGTGCTGATATTTTATTTAAAAATCATAAACTCTTGGCTGACACTATAATGGTACTGACACTATACCGGAATGACAGCATATCACTCCTCAAAGTGTAATGAGCAGGGCAAGGATTTCTGTGTAAATACATATTTCAAATGAATAATATAGTTTTTCGAATCAAGGAATTTCCTTTAAAATGGCATTCAATCGTAAGAGCTTAATTTTGGATTTTTTACTATAAATGCATTTTTTGTATTTTTGTTAACATCTGTTCCGTGCATATTTTTAATACCTTAAACAAATCTTAAATATTAAAATTTTTACTTTGAAGAAAGTCCATAAGTTCCTTAAAAATTTGCATACCAAATTCCATGGAGCACTAACAACAATTACAAAACAAGTCATTCCCGCCAAGAAAACTAAAAATGTTTTAAATAAAAATAACAACATTTTATTCACTGATAAAAAAAAAATAATGGCGTTTTTGATTGGTAATCCGGAAGAGAAATACCAATCAAGCTCTTCAAATAGATCAATTCTGAAGTGTTAGTGATTCTGGTTTCGAATTTGAATTCAAACCCAGAAGCAATTTGTGGGGTTCCGAAGGCTTTTGGACGACCAATCGAAAACGCCATAAGAAACAGACATGCCACGGTAATATCATTTTGAGTGGGAAAGTGTCCCAAGCCGTGTAGTAGTCTTAAATTCTTGCATTGAAATTCTTCTAAGTTTTTTATTTTCGTTTTCGGCGATCAGATATAGTGTTATTTACTACGTATTCTAACAAAACACCCAACTTTTCAGGGCGATTTGACATTTATTTTTAATTATTATGTGATTTTTACGATTTGGGTGTTTGAAATGTTTAACCACCTTTGAAGATGGAGTCAGACACAAGTTCTAACATTCTATAATTACTTTAAAGCTTTTATGCTTAATAGTTTTCTTAAATTTTTTGTTCGGAATGTACTCTTTTCTTAAAAATTGGAAAGTTCTTTTTTTGCATTCCAAACAAGTTGTAAGTTATTTTAAAATTTTTTTTCAATCACGTCCGATAAGTGCCTTTTTTAAAAATTTCCTACCATGATCCAATGGTTGGAAATAGTACCCATAGTACCTACGTATATTACAATTATGTATTTGTAATTAGAACAATTTCGTGCGACACAGTTGTATATATTTTATTTTTTCAAACACGTGTGCTCTGGATTGTTAATGTGATCACTAGGAGCACGCAGTTTATGATTATTCCTGAGGTCTCATCCAGCGTCACATTGAAACTGATGCCATCGTGCCACCCACTCATTTGCTCCTCATTTTCGACGTGACTTCTCACCAATTGTTCCATTAATACACATCATTAGGATTAAAAATACGATTTGTTTTCTAATTCGCTTTTGTGTCGGCAAGCGCACCGGCCGCAACGCCAATCATTCCTAGGAATAGTGGTGCAAACTATTCTTCTGCTGCCACACATATGTGTATCTTTTTTTGAAAAGACAAAAAAAAATATATTAACTTGCAATAAATCTAGATACATACATACATATGTATACATTTATGTATGTTTAGATATACGAATGGATGGCGGGGCGTACACCTATGATATTTTCGCATTTTATTTATTTAGCGAGCTGTTTATTTGTTTTGAAAGAATTTTATCTTTCTGTTTGTTGGAGCATTAAAAGATAGAGATAAAAAAAATATAACCATGAATTTTAAAATAATAGATAAAGTTTTTTTTTTTCTTGTAAAAGAGACTATATAGGGAATGTATTGGTTTCGTGTTAAAAAAAAAAAACAAAATTTTTATCAAAAAGTAAAACATTACAGTGATGAATGGAAAACACTTTTTTGACTTATCTTATCGCTTGTGATTTAATTTTTACGCGAGTAGAGGCATGGAAAGAGTCAGTGTTTGTCTTACACCCGAAAGCTTTGAAATTCTATTTTCTGTTATAACTGACGTTTCTGACGATGACAACACTGAATTTTCTTTTATTATGTTCTATTCTGCTGTCTTATTTCATTAAACAAAGTTTATATACACAGTCTTAGAAAAGCTATAATTTAGCTGTCCAATACTGAAATTTTCCAAAAAAAAAATATCCTCCTGGAAGTAAAATACATACACAGTGGAATTAAATTTTTACTATAAAGCCTAGATATAATAAAAATTAGTTATCCTTTTAAACTATATAAAAGCATGTACGTACATACGAACCAGACAAGTATTTTATTAAGTTGTTTTATATTTTTTTCTTTTCATGGTTATAGCCATATAATAAATAAATGCAGGAACAAAAGCAAAAAAAAAAAGCTTCATGAAATATGATGCAAAATAAGTAAAAAAAATAACAAAACAAAGAAGAGTAAAACCCCATAAAATAATATGTAAATAGGAAGAGGAACATGTAATTCTCCTTGAAGTAGCAAGGAATCAAGGTATAAAAAGGGTATAACCACTTCAAAAGTCACCGACTCCATCATCATCATCATCGTTGTTGTAGTCGTTGTCGTCACCATTGTCAGTTATGGTGTTAAGCACTGCTGTCGAAAGTGCTTGTTTAGTATCATTTTGATCCTATATTATGCGTAAAACAAATCCTATTATAATATTTCATAAGCTTGACACATACTTACATTTGTATGTTGCTTTCTATTTCATTTTGTATGAATAATCGTAATCAATAGCTCTGAGCACTTATGTAAGTGTTCATTACATTAGAGCCGAAATTATGTTATTTCGCAATTTTCGGAAAAAGTATTTTGATCTCAAATTTGCTAATTTAGTTTGACAGATGATTTCATTTTGTATTTTATTTATCCGATATCGGTTGTTTGTGTTGTTTTCTCTCGGTGTTTCCGTTTTGTTTTATGCATCGAGTTTCGACATTTTCATACAGAAGTTTATCAAAGTTTTTTAAGTGGATTCTAATTGGGTGTGTTCGTAAGGTTTTCAACTTATTTTCAACTTAATTTCTCCCAGATTTTATTTCAATTATTTCTTTTCGAAATTTGATACTTTTTAATGGGGAATGAGATTATGTATTTGTAATCGAATTAAGAAATGTTCAAAAAAAATTATCTCATTTGCCATAGGGAAATCGTAGTACATGTTTTTTTGAAAGTACGCATACAATTGAAAGAAAAAAAACGACATCTGAGCTAAAAGATTTGAACGTAAATACAACAACAACTTAAGTCCAGATAATTTTCGGGACTTAAGGGCCAGTTATAGCTTTAATTGAAACTCATCATTAAAAATTTTAAGCATTTAAAAAGCGAAATCCGTGATTATTTTGATGCTAATATAAAGCTGACGACTTAATTATTATTTCTAGTCAAAAAAAAATATTCAATTTTGTCACAACCTTTCACATAAAACGATTTCTAAGATTTCAATGATCAATGATAAGGTACTTCAATAATTGAAATAAAGAAATTCATTTCCTGCGATAAGCTGGGCCAAACCGATATCATGGCAGTTCGTAGGCAAGAGAAGTGTGGGGTGAGGACTCTCGTGAGCCGGGAAGAAAATATAAAAACCGGACTCATCAGATTTGTTGTTGTTTCAATGTATTTTGAGGCGCCTCAAAGTTTCTAATGTAAACACGATGAGACTCCGGACTCAATCTTTCCAATCTAAACAGGGTCATTGATAACAATGAGTAAGGGTGCGAGCTTTTTTCTATATCGGACGTTTTCTAATTAACAATGAAAATTTTTTATTTGCCTGGCTGTCTGTACAGTGTACATGCCAATTATATTAATGACAGATCATAATTCATTCAAAACAAGATCTTTAAAGCATTGTTTCACTAAGCGAATACATATAAACTAAATCATAGTTATTATGCCTGTTTGGTAAGTTTTTTTTTTGCAACAAATTAACTAAAACTAAAACTGAGTATTTTTTTCCTATGGGTTTTGACAGAAAATTACGAAAATTTGTGCAAATTCCCAAGAAATTTCACCTTACTAAACAGACCTATTATTGGTTTTCGAAAATGTTTTGACAGTTTTTATATCATTTTACAAAAGAAATTGTTTGAGTACTACTGCGCTATCAGAGTTGTCGTGCACTTCTCGTGACACTAATTTGATCAGCCAGTCTTCAATATACTTCTTAGTGCTTCTTTTGTTATTTTATTTTTCAATTGATTTGATTATCACATTTCACATAAAAGAATTCTGAATAACAATAAATCACGAAGCATTAGCATCTGGTATCAGAGAACTAAGCAATTCTTATTCCTGTATTTTTTATGTCATATGTATATGAAATATTCCTTTTTCAAAAATCTATACTCGAAATTTTATAATTCAGTACCGAAAATGTGCTACCCTTGAAATAGATATGCAAAACGACAGCGCTGTTTGGCAAGACCAGCCAACAACAGGAAAGTTGTGTTGCACTGTCGGTACTTAAATATCGATCGATACCAGCAGAACCCCAAACCAGAGACCAAATCAAGCAACCAACCGGCCAACACAACTTTCTCACTCACTCTCTCTCTCTGTCTATATTCCTCTCAGTCGCTCAAAGTCTTGTTAACTGGCTGTTTTGTTGGCGCAGTGGGTCCTTGAACTGAGTTTGATATGAATTAATAATAAACGCAGCAGAAGCAGCATAAATGTCAACTTGTCTGTTGGCTTCACCCTGGTTCTGGTTTCACTTTGTTTTTTTTTCAATTTTTTTTTTTTTTGTGATGAATTGTGATTGTTTTTGTAGCTGGTCCTGCATTTTATTTTGTTCTCAGGCGAAATTAATTCGTATTAAGGTTAATCAAACCATTAATAACACATTACAAAAAAAAAAACAAATGCCTTTGTGTGTTCCATCATCATAATCATCATCTCGTCATATTTTTCTGTGCTTTAATCTGATGTAACAATAGTTTCAATTTGTTTATTTTTGTTTTATTTTTTCCGACACGATTGGACAATCCTTCCTTTCTCTTCAATAGGGATTGGCGTATAATCAAGGTCATTTTGTGTTTGGCTTTAGGGTAGTGCACAAATTTAATTCGATTCATCATCACTTTATATGACTCAATATATTGTAAAGCACCTATGTACATATGTATGTATATTGTATATCTTCTTAGTTAAGTTGATTTTTTAAATTTATCTTTAGGCCAAGTATTTCATGTTTATATTTTTCATGTATCTATAACGATACCCCGAGGATTTTTCTGGGATAAGGTGAATAGTGATTTAGGAAGAGAGTATATACATAGTTTATCATTTTATGCGTTAGTGTATTATATTTATTTTATTTTATTTAAATTACATAACCAGTTGCTAGAACCTAATAGTTTTCTTGTTTACCACAAATTAAGGAGTGTGGCCAACCCTTCTGGTGGGATATACACGACGCGTTAATGCTAACACGTGTTAAGATGGCCGTTTAATATTCATCGTGGGTATATTTTTCTTAGCTATTTTCGAGAAATTTGAACGACGAATCGTATATATATTTGTATCTTCATATTTAAGAACGTTTTTAGTAACGTTACATTAATCTTTAAATTTAGTTCCTTTAACAGACAAAATCACAATGACAACAGTGGTATAAATTCTTTTTTTTTTTCTCTTTTTTAATTTTGTATGTACACACTACACTCAGTTAAGAATACCTTACCATTTGCAAAACAAAAAAGCCATCTACCCACCAGAAAAAGAACAAATTTTTGGATCATGAAATAGATCGAATTGGAAAGCATGATTAAGGGCCAACTTCGAATGAGCATAGTAACCAAATTTTTTATCAAGGAATCCATAATTTGAGTTCTAAGGGCCAGCTTGTTCACAGTGGTTTAAATCTGTACCTACCATGACTTTCGGTTGATAGGCGATTGGCGATTGCCATGATTAAGAACTCAAATTATGGATTCCTTTAAAAAAATTTTAATTACCATACTCATTCGATGATTCGATATGTACATGGAAGTGTTGTGGAGTAGTGTTTCGCTATCGCTCCATCGTATTTCATATGCGTAGAGCCATATTTGTCTCGTGTGATGTATTGTGGTTTTATGAGTTTGTGCAATTAAAATAGCCGAAATACAAAATAACCTCGAATATAATTTGTGGCATTTTGTTATAATGTCAAAAAATGCGTGATTTGGCTTTTTTTTATTTTTTTTTGGGCGATTTGACATTTTAACCCCGATTTTTACTTGCGATATATACATTGGCACCTACTATAAGGAAAAAAATCTACGGAAACTTAATAAAAATGGTTTTTAAATGGTACATTCCACATTTTTTGATTAAAGATTTTCTTAAAAACTGTTCAGCTGATTTTGTCCGATTTTGTTATAGAGATTGTTTCAAAAGTATTTTTTTTTTTGAGAACTTAATAATTCCAAAAGGACGTGGCCGATTTTTTATTAAACTTGGCAAGCAGTTATTTAACATTCACCTCTATTACGGTTGTCAATTTTCAATTTTTTTCAATAGAGTCTGGTCAAAACAGCATAAGTGCATTTTTCGTAATTGAGTTAAAGATGCAGAAATGTAAAAAAAAGTCAATTTTCATTTGGTCTTAACAGTAAAAGACTATTAAGTGAACCGATTCATAAAATATTCCATGGTTCTAACAATACTTCAGTTTTGTTTTTAACTGAATTTCGAATAAATTTTTAAACTTTAATATGCATTTGTCTCAAAACAAAGATTTTGGACTTATGATGTTTTGAAATTTGGTACATCAAAACTCAATTTATAAAAAACCCGATCAACTATTCCGTGATAATGATCAATTTTCGTGGAATTCACAACGTCCTGCACCATTCTAAATGATCAAAAGTTGTATCAGTTGGGTTTTTTATTATCGATTTTCAAAATTAATCAACTATTTATTGATAATTGACAACCGTAATAGAGGTGATTATCTAACAGATTTTAAATACAAATTAATATCAGTCGATCTACAATATTACGTTTTATAAAATTTGTATCAACCGTTTAGTAACGGTATCTCTCATAGATCCATTTGTTTGGTTTTTGACTATCTTTTTTATACTATTTTAATGATTTTTTTTATAAGATTTTTTCTTATAAGTTTAAATAATAGTTGGGATTTCATAAGACAAAACTTATACCTTCTAACAACAATTAAAAATAGATGTATGTATTTATTATTTTTTAATGTGAGTCAGTTCATGAAAAGGTTCTCTAACTGCTTTCCTACATTCATAAAGACATAGAGCTTGATTATACCGGTTCACAGTTACTGAACGGTACAAATAATAAAAATAATAACGCAAAGAATTCATGATCTTCAACAAACAAAATTTAAAAAAACAGTCCAAACCAAACTTCTAAACTTACCTTCTCATGATACAAATTTGTGTGGGAAAACTATGTATGTATGTATGTATGATCTTAGAGGCACAGTCTAATGAGCTCTGATTAAACTTTTATAAGGATAACCTTTTGATCAGTTTAGGAAATAACAGACACCTAATACGCATAAGTATATTGTATTTTATTGTATTAAGTCAATCCTTACAATGTACAGTATTTCAAAACTCAATAGCCTACCCTTGCGATCAAGTATACACGGGACTCATTCGTGCATTTATTTATTTTTTTTGCAATTATTTAGAGCTTATCAAACTTCTTTCTCCTCTTATTTTTTTTTTATTTACTCACATGACAGGAGATTGTTAATTAATGACATTTTTTTTTTATATTTTATCAAACGTGTTATTATTTTTTAGAAGAGTGTGTGAGAAATTACGAACGACAACGATAACTTAACTGTCGAGTTTTGAATTTCGATAGCAAAATAGTAATAAGTAGAGAGTTGATTTTTAATAAACTCGGCTGATAGATTGGATGGGATTTGCATTTTAAATAAAAAATGTTGAATACTTAAATTTAATAACCAGACAAGAGAAGGAAGGCGTTAATGCATTTAGCAAATAAAGTGTCAACAGAAATGAACACGTACTTGTTGTATGTAGCTGTTCAAAATTGTTATAGCTTGTTTTTTTTTTCTTTTATTAAGTCTAGACATAGCTGTTAGAAAGTTTATTAAGGATCAAATTTAATAACCTATTTTATCAACAACTTAATTGTATGCGCGCATGTTCTTATGTTCATATCATTTTGAAGTTGTTGGATTTTTTTTTCAGGAAACCGATTTTAGCGCTGCCCGCGCCGTTTTGCGAACTTTCCGAAAACGAATTCGAAATGTCAGAAATGTAGATAGGTACACTATTTGTAAATTTCGGTATTTTTTTATTTGGAAGAAGGTGAAACTATGACCGCACATGAAAATGAATACAATAAAATTGTCAACGTAAAAAGGAGGCATAATAAATAGTTTTAATATATATTGGTAGTTGTGATAGGTTGAAAATAATTTCTTCTGAAAAAATTTTGGCATGCAATTTAACTAGAAGGTAAAAAAATAAATTCGGGGTTTTAATCAAACAGGTGAAGTGGTTTTCGTCATACCGTTCGTTAATCTGTGCGTTGGTTTATTTCATCAATCTAAAGCCTAAAGCTATGATAATACGGTCAACGTAAATGGTCAATGCGTTGATTCCTTCACGTCACCAAATATATCATAATTTTACTGTCAACGTAGACCAAGTCAATGCATGAGACGTTGACGTTAACATGAGTGACAGCAGTCGGTCTATGTTGTCCCAAAATGCGTTGACGTGTTATTTGTGTCAACGATTTTTTTATACTTTATACTTATACTTTGGACATGTTAAACTATGAAAATCAAACGGATGGACCATATTCAAAAATTTTGGGGGTTGATGCCGAGTTGACAAGATCAAAAATTAACTATATTTTTCGTGTTGACGACGACACGAAACAAGCAAACAAGCAAGCAAAACAAAAAAAGTTCGATAGCTCTTGCTGAAAAGGAGATAAACACTTTCTCACTTTTTGTTTGTAATGCATTAGGTCTGTTTCTTTATTTCTCAAAACTGCCAATTTTGACCAATTCTAGCCCAATTTAATTTTTTTATGTACATATGGACTCGGACAGAACTTTGGCTTAAAATGGGTAGCGCAGAACTGAACAAAAATGAAAACGCTTATGATGTTACCTATGGGTGTAACCATGCCTGCTCTTTAAAAAGAAGACACAGAAAGAGGCACATGAAAAGTCATGATGACATGTGGTAATGTGTCAAAATATAAGAAAGCTTAAATACAAAGAAAAAAAAGTAACTGAAAAGTTATTGATTGCAATTAATTAAATATTATATGTGTATTGTGTGACTCAATGGCCTAATGGTGCCTGGAGGCGATGATACACTTTTAGATAGCTCTATTACAGATTTTTATTAAACAGCAGAAGCTATTATATAAGTATTTTAAGGAATTCAATTTGCCGTTCGCAGAATTTTCAAATTTTAATAATTCTTATTAACGAATTTACTTGTCAAATGAATTTCCTTTGTTCTTTAAAAATATAGAAATAGATCTTCGTCAATCAATTAAAAAAAATTTCCGCATTCGATATAATAGTCAAAATCAATTGATCGATCAATTCGCCGCAATTTTTTTCTTAAAAATAGAACATAATTTAACAAAACAACTTAAAAACACGCTTAAATGCATGACCTGGCATATTATTATATCAACCCTCCGCATTGTTGGTGTTCTAATTTGCTTGACACAAAATATATGCGAGCTAATAATTCGCAGTCATCACTCACAGTCACACGCGGCATAAATCTATCAAAAATACACTCTCATAAGCTTCTATTCATTCGAAACGGATGACAACAGACAATGTAGTTTGGTATATATGGAGAATAGCTCCGGAGTCCAGTATTAAGATGATAAACAGTAGGACAAAATATTTTTATAATTGGAATAAAATTAACTCCAAAATAAATAAATTTGTATTTATTGGATTTTCTTAGACAACTCTTGGAAAGTTATTCAGATAGGCATTGTCTTCAATAGTTGGATATACTTTTGATATAACCGTATTTATAAACGCATTCCAACAGTGTTCTCTAAATATATCCTCATTTACTCGCTGACATACCTGTAATCTGTAATGAAGTAATGAATTTGAGTGAACATTTAATGAACTTTTCATATATTATAAATATTTAATCAATTAGAAATAAGAAACCTGCTTTACCTCGTTCATTGAACTTTCCCACTTTAGAAAAGGTGTGTGGACAACTAATTTCGTCGACAGTGAATGAAAAGTGTTTAAAAATAATGTTTTGGAGTTTGACAGCTCTCAAAAATAAGAAATACTTTGGAATGGATTTTTGTAATTAGGTACGACTGTCAAACTAAAAGAAGCTGACATTTTGTACCTACCACCACCTTTTTATAGTTATTTTATGTTTAAAAATAAAATTTTTATAATAAAACTAGATTCTAGTCTTATTTTTGAATTAATTATTTGCTTGATTTTTTTTTTTTTGTAATTTTTAATTTTGACCTATGTTTTTGTCTTCTTATATAACTGCATAATAAAAGTCTTATATTTTTTAATTGAAAGACGAACTTGTTCAATTTAAAAATTTTATTTATTATATTTGTTATTCTAATTTCCATACACACATACATATGTAAATATGAACATACATAAATATGTAAATCAAATCTATTTCAAAGACTAATCAAATACTTACAGAATACAAAAAAAATATGAATCTATAACCACAGACAACCCTGATGATGGTTGTGAATAACTACCCGCAGTCAAGTCCGTGGAATGTGATGCCACTTATTTCTCACATTATTGTATCATGTAACAAATGTACACAATCATTTTAATTGTTATCAGTCCACAGCAGTAAGCTCGTCCATAAGCCACTTGAATCACATGGTCAGGCAGAAAACAATTCATTTCAAGTCCAAATGAATTCATTCTATCATTTCCAAATGCGAATATAGTTTCGGTTATATAGTTTAAAACTTTCATGTCGTTTTCGTTTAAATTCCCTAGTAATGCGAATATGAAGCGGCTTTGGTTAAGCCCGCCAATGTCAGTCAGAATCTTGCGGTCGATTAAAATATTTAAATGCAGTTTGCAGTCTAACTTCCAAGCATAGTAGTGAGCCAGTTGCGTAGCAAAAAAGGGGCTAGTGCAACTATGTATATTAAATATATTTAAATACAAAAAAAAAGAAATGTTTGTCTCTTTCCATAAAATTATGAATTATGTAATTTTTTGCTGACGTTTCAGAGCAGTAGCCAGTAGGTATACTATACAGTTGACCAAGGATAGTTTGATTGCAAATCTGCCTCATTTAATGTAGATAACACAGTTCGTTGTTAGTTTTATGTTTCTGAACTTCCTCGAAAAGGCATTATTACAGTTGAAACAAAATTTTAGATGGAATCGGCTAACCCATACACCAATTGGTACTACAGTCTTCTTCGTCTGCTGAACTGGGTTGCGAGCACGTAACTTGATATAATCGAGTATTGTCGATCGGCGGTCAACTCGAAACAAATTATTTTTGGCAGCACGTAATTTGAGACGAGTTTCATTGTCTTCCAATTAAAAATGTCATTGTTGTGAACTATAAAGTGAAATGTCAAATTAATTACATATCTTAAAAAAAAAGTACGTTCATATAACTTCAAATTGCATTAAAAATGATATTTTTTTATTCGGATGAGGAAGTACTTTAATGCTAAAATCAAAAGAAGATAGCTTTGAGATAATAACAATCCATGCTGTCAAAACTGATCATACAATCGAGGAGACTCGATCGAACGGAAATAGGTGCTGCCAATGCTCGACTGTATCGGCACAATTCGATTGTATAAAGTTACGTGCTGGCCCCCCTGTTTAAAAAAAAGCGAGTCTTAACCTTAGAATAATAAGATAAGGAAGAGGTGTATATCACATTATACAGTGTATATGAGTGATGCACCAAAAGATAAAAAAGCCTATCTGTCATTTTGCCGATCTAAATGAAAGTGTTTCGAGATTTGTCAACGTTAAAATAGTGAAAAAAAAAATAATTAAACTAAATAAAAAAATGAAATAAAAGTGAGAATATTGAAAACTTGCAATACTTTATTAAAAAAATATATAAAACAACATGCGGTGTTGTGTTAAATTGTGTAAAAACATCTATAATATGAATTTTTTCATTTCACGGGATGATTGTGTCGCAAATTCCACATAAATAAATGAGAAGTGATGTTTTTTATGTACATAAATACATTATCGTAGAACACTTTAAAATTGATATTTCGTAGCATTTTGCCTTAAAAAAGACAAATTTGTTGAGAATACAAATATTCTCTGAAACTTTATATGTCAGGTGCCTATCTGTCAAAACTGAAATTCTCGTCCAGGGTCGAACTAGTTTTTGTTGATGATGGCAAGGCGCTCAAATGCATTGAGCGCCCGTAGTGAAGAGTAATTTTACTTACTTTATGTGGAAAATAAGAGACACAGCTTAGCTTTCAAATGAACAAAAATTACACTGCTTTTTACAGGATTTAAAGCAGCACCGCATGCAGTTTTATATTTTTTTTTCAACGAAGTATAGCATATATTTACTTTATTTACTTTTATTTCAATTGTTTATTTAATTTACTAAGCTTTTTTTTACCATTTTGACGATTTTAAAATCTCAAAACACGTTCCTCAAAAAAAAACAGTTCAGAATTCTTTCGGGCGCCCAGCTGCATGCGTTCCTTGTGTGAATGCCTATGTAACTCACACTATTATGGAAAAAGCCTCACCTTTTTCTCGATATGCCCGTTCCTCTATTTGTTCTTCTAAGGTCTTATCAAAAAAATTTTCAGTTACAAAAAAGTGATGATTTTGACGTATGTGAATAAACGAGAGAAGGATAAATTGCTATTTGGTAAAGAGCTCTTATAATTCTATTGGAAAAAAAGAGTAGGGACTCCAAATAATCTGCTACAATTTTTGTTTATGATTTATGTATGTAATTTTCCATTGGTCGTCAAAATGAAGATGAAATGAAAATGACAGTTCTTTTTCTGGATTTCATTTCGAAATTAAAACCGGAAAGCTTCTGGACGACCAAGGGAAAACGACATTAGTTGCGTCACTTTTGAATGAGATTATTTTCTTGCATAAGCAGCGCACTAGTCTTTAAGTTTAAATTAAAAGAAATTATCCTAGGTGGTCAAATGGACTTATCTTGAATTTCTCTCACTATACTAAAACACAACATTTTCTGTATAAAGCCTCGAGAATTCTTGAATACAGCCCTGAAGATAACTTTTTATTTAAAATTTTGTATATTTATCTAATGGGAATGTAATTTTTTTTCATAAACTTTTGTAATTTTCAATTTGTCATGCATTCACTTCTCATTGGTATAAACGAGTAATAAAAATGATGAAACTCTCGTATATACTGCAAAAAATAGTTTTTATTATTATTAAAGTATGTATAGAGGTTTATTAAATTATAGGCAACTATGCCAAATGAAGAGCAGCATTATGATGATATTTTAATTAACTTTGAGAAATGAAACAAATATAACGACAAACTGACCTTTCGCTATGGAGCGCCGCCGCTGCCGCCATCGAGTCATCGACCTGCAACGAACGGCTTTCATTTTGCCGTTTGTAAAATTATGATGCTTACATAAAAAAATCTACCTTTTATTTTGTAATTTTTCTGATGTTACTTTTGTGTTTCTTGCTGTGTTTTTTTTTTTGTTCAATCTAGTAGATATATTTTAATGGAGGAAGGAAACAAATTAATTGGATGTTTCACAATTTAATGTTTTCTATTTTAATTCAGAAAATTATTTTAATTGCTTAAAACATCGTGAGAAATATCTATCATGGCTAAAAGTAGACTTAACCTATGTATGTAGGTAAAACGAACTGGTTAATTTAAATCAGCAAAAGCAAATTATTTAAAACGGGTTTATTTGTAGACATTTCTGATATTGGGTAGGTATTATTCGTTTGTTCTTTTTTCAAAGACTTTAATTAGATATACATAATATGTACCTATATATGTATGTATATTGTATTTACATTGATTTTGGTTAAAGTTATATCTACACGTGTTGCAAAAATATTTGTATAGGAAAATTTAACTAGGTATACATAGAAATTGCAGTTGTGCATCAAACATCATGTGGCAATACATACATGGTGTGGGTAATGAATGAAGTGGATAGAGTGCTTGACTGAGAAATCCCTTCCACACAATAGGTCTGTTCGCTTACTTCCCCGAAACTTCCAGATTCTACCAGTTTTATTTTTTATATATGAACTTTCACAGTCTCTTTTGGACTAAAAATGGTAGAAATGGGTAAGTTTGGGAAGTAAACGAAAAAGGTTAATCTCAGTGCAATAACCCATGTATATTGTATAATAGTGTGGAAATAAGATTTGGAAGCTCTTCACACAAGACCTGACAGCCAATCTTCCAAAATTTCACAATCGATCTCAAATGATTGGACATCTGTTTAAAATAGATACTGATTTATTAGAAGTATTTTTTAGACCAGTAAAAGGAATTCCAGAATTAAACGTTAAAACTTTGAATTTTTGATTTACATATGGTAAAAGTCCCAAATGTTTTGCTTTCATAATTCATTAATTTATCAGGCATTGCGTCAAATGCGGTAGTTCTGATTTTTAATTTTACTCAAAAGCTAGGAAACATTAAAGCATTTGGTTTTTAGTGCTTGACTCAAAATTAAACCCTTGAATTTAGAAACTAAAAAATAGGTGTTTTTTTTGCGAGGCCATAAGAATTTGAAGAAAAAAAAAAACGACATCGGAACTTAGAGATTTACATGTAAATACAACAAAAACTTAAGTCCATATGGACTTAACTAATTCCAGATAATTTTCGGCACTTAACTTAAGTCCCGATAAAAACTGTATCACCGGCACTAATTATCATTTTGGTATCGATAGTTTGCATGGAAACGCCAAATTATCTGAGTCATCGAATGAAACAAAAAAAAAGCGATCATTTGGTCTGTTCCTTACTTCCATTTACTTACCCATTTTAGTCAAATTCCATATAATAAAAATTAAATTGGACTAGTATTGTAGTAAAGAAACAGACCTATTGCTATGGAATTTATTTTGTTTTCCTATTAATGACATGAAATTAAGATCTAAGTTTTCATTTAATTTTATTTTATTAAGGGGAATTATTGTGTATATGAGTTTTTTTTAAATTTAATTTGGCAAGGCTGATAAGTTTTTATTTTTGTATGCTCACCATAAAGCTGCAAAGGGAAGTGTAGACATTTTGTAACAGTGATGGGCTTGTTTGCTGTGATGACTTTGGTAAGTCCCGATGTCGTTTTTTTCGACAAATTCTAATAGTATTTCTAAAAAACATGCCTAATATAAGTTAACAACCAGGGTTATTATGAGTTTCATCCGAACATTATTCCATCTGAATGATTAGTGTTGCCTCTAAATTTTGAAAAGTTATTGCTAGTTTTGCTCGAATAAAATTTCACTTCGAATCAGAATTAAAAAAACCGACATCTTCAGACAAATGGTTGCTTTAAATATCCCCTTCACTGTGGTTAAAACAGGGAATCAAATCTAAAATTCTAACTTCTTTGTTGATAAAATCATTGCTAGAATTGAATTTGACGCGGGAAAAATGTATTTTTCTATCAGTTACCATACTCTAGTGCCACTCGTGCTGAGTCTCAACCCTAATTGATTTCTCGAAACAAAATAATATGTTCATCTCCATTTTTAGACAATTGAATTTTCAGACTGTTCTCCACGTTTTTGAATTCAATCGAATACACATACCTACTTCGAAACTTCAAATTTACACACACTAACAAACACTACCGAATGTCGCCATTTTTGACAAAATGACATCTTCAAGCATTTATCATTTTTGAGTATTGACAAGTTATCCAACGAAAATTTTTGTATGTATGTGTGATGTGTGTTCTTAGTCTTGTACTTTATGAAATTGGGAACAGAAAAACACTCCGAAAACATAACTCTGCACACATAGTCGAAGGCTGTTGATTTTTGAACTAGTAGGAGTGAAAAGGATTACTTCGAACGTCCCAGTGAAAATGACATTATACTTAAGGTATAGTGTTAAAAGAAAATCAAAAAACTCAAAAATGTAAAGACAGTTTACTAATCAGCGTTTAAAATTAATATGAAATTCCAAAAAATTAAGATAAACCTTCAAGTGTTGGACGATTTGTATTATTTTATGAATAAAACTTCTGTTTTAAGCACAGTACGCTGCTGATGTGAAACGAAATTTTTCCGTACGGACAAACACAACAACAGAAACCTATATGCTGCAATGAAACAAACAACAAATAAAAACATGAATAAAACTCAAATGTCACTTTTACGGAAACAATTAATGGTCAAAGTAATTAATATTGAGCGAAAAAAGAAAGGAGACTTCTCCAAATAATCTGCTACAATCATAAATTTGCCTCGTCAAACAGCGAACTACAAATCATTTTTGTATGAGATTTTTCGTTGCAAATCAACAGCGTTCTAGGCTTTAACGGAGAAAACATTTCAAGTTCAAATATAAATCCTAAAAAAGAATAAAATAAGGAAGATGTAGATATCAGACAAAACAAAAGGTGTAAATAATATGACTTTGTATGTCCAATTTAACATCGTAGTAATTTCTATTGTTTCACCCAAGTATTTTGTTTACCATTGTCGCTCTATTAATACGCCTTAGTACATAGACAAAAGACATACTTTGTTAAGTTCGTCTGCTCCAATAAGTCAATGAAAGTAACCTCGTAAATTATTAAAGATGAGTGAGGATACATCGTGTCACAAATGTTAAAATTGTTCATAGAATAAATTTGCCAACGTATAAAGCTCCTCTCTTTTCCACTTTATCTATATGTACATACATATATCGTTACACAAATTATTCATGAATTTTATAATGGATATGGCCCTGGTATAGAGTTTTATTATTCAAGAAACTTCTGCATTCCCTTATTTCTGTGCTGTTTATAAATATGAATTAATATTAGATTTTAAAACTATTATAACCAATTGTAAAAGAATAAATAAATAAAACATTTGTTCTAAAATGCAAAAGAAAAAAAGCTTATAGTTTTGTCTATATTTCTATATTTTGTCTTGTTCTTAGATCAGTAAATATTTAACCTGTTATAATCTGCGACTTTTTTGTTCAAAGCATTCAAACTTGAAATTTATTATACATATACCTACTTATGTTTGATATTTTAAACTTTTCTGTTTTTATTGCATTTTTTGATTGTTATATTACAAGCAAATGAACAATGTATATTTTTTGCCACATCCATATTTTTTTTTTATTATTTTCCTATTAATATACAAAAGTGATAAAACATAACACAATATTTTTTGTTGTTGATTTTATTGAACTTTAAAATTGACTTTCAATTTGAACTTTGTCATTCTGTTTTTATCAAAACTTGGACCTGGTTTCATATTAACCTTCTCCAAAATTAGTTTTACAATTTATGATAAATTCTTTCTTATCATTAGTATTTAGCAGATAAGATACCGGTTAATGTATAATATACACATCATTTTTGGAGGACTTCAAAAAAATTTATTTGAAGGTTTCATAATTTTTAGGTCTTAAAATGTTCCTCAAGTTAGCAGAACAAATTTTTGTGACGTCATAATTAGGAGCTCATTAAGTGCTAATTAAGTACCCAACAATATGATTAAGTGATATAAGTGAATATGATAGTGCTAAGTCTTCTACTTGGCTGATGTATTTCAGTAGTATAGTATATAAAATTTGTATTATTAAAAAAACCTTCTTATATGATTCAGTGCTCCAGTACTTTTGTTGTAAATTAATGTTCTGCTAACTTGAGTATTTCAAAAAAATAGTTTTTCATATTCTGCAATATAATTTTCTCAAACAATTCAACTTTTATCGACACAAATCTTTTTAATTAATTAAAATCCCAATTTATAACATTTTTTTTACAAGCTACTGTTAATGCCAACACGCAGGACCAATGGGCATACTTCGAGTACCACAAAGTTTTATTTTCAAGTAGTGCGAAGCGCTTTAATGCACATCCGCTTATGTCAATATCGCCAGCGCGCGTACGCTAATATTTTGAATCTTTGTAATTTTTTGCCTCCTCTTGTGTTGAGTTGAGAGTTTTTTACTATTCATTCAAGAGCGATGTTAAAGACAGCGCATGCACAAACGGACGAGTTTGGCGGGAATGCCAAAAGGAGACATTACTCTATATAACCACAGAAACTATAATTCCAACTCTATTATTTGTGATATAACACTCTTCAAAACGAAAATAGTAGATGTCTATTTCTGACTCTTTTAATAAAAAAAAAACAAAGTTACAAAAAAAAGTTATTTCCCCCACGTTCTGTATAAACATTATATGTACATATGTAGCTTATAATGAGCAAAGAATTTATTTGTGTTTTATGTCGACCTTGTGTTGCAAGCATTACCCAGTAATATTTAAGTCAATTAAGTTCCGGTTCTATTAGTATCACAGACAAAAATTATTCTTCAAGAGTTACTCGACACCACTAATAAACTTTTTTTTTTTTTATTTTTTTTGCTTAAGCTTATTCAAATAACAATTGAACTAGTTGATATCCATTTGTAAACGTACACCAATAGTATTTTTCTTTTGTATTTTATTATACAAACAAGGTATCAAACAGCACGATTTTGTAGAAATAATAAATTATAAAAAAAAAATATAGAATTATTAATTTAATTTTTATTTAATCTAAACGGACCCTGAGTCATAAAATTGTGCTACCGAGTGTAAAAAGATGATCTAATCCAAAATAAGAAAAATTGTTTGTTATTGTTATTTATGATTACCCACGACACGATTCTTCAAACTACGATTGTATTTTTTATAAATGAAAGAAAATATTTATATCTTGTAGCAAAAAATCTTTATACATAAAATTGTTTTTTTTTTATTCGCAACACATTCAAGTCTCTTGAATTTTTGTATTTTAATATAATGGTAAGCAAATTCTTGTCTTAAAATATGTACTTGACATTATGTTTTACTTTTTTAATATAATCAATAAAAGAAGAATTATTTTATATCTTTGTATTGTAGTTAGGTAAAAAGGGCATAGGTCAAAAATCATGCTCCTTTTTCAAAAATTATTATGAATATTATGTAGTAGTGCCATTTTATAATTTAACAAATTGAAATGGTTTCGATTGTTTATTTTTTCTATTCACGTCATTTCCACAAACTCTTTTATTTTTTTTAGCACTATTAATGTCTCCTATTTCTTTAGTAGACCCTACAAAAAAAAAAGATACTTTAACCAAGCTACCCTCATGCGATTTTTTAAAATGTTAGTCTTCTGCATATATGTATGTATATGCCCACCATTTCTATGTTCCTTGTACGACGTTGCTATGTTGTTGCATTATCCAACTTTTCCCTGATTATCGATTCCAGCTTAAATCACTCCAATTGAAAATTTTGTAACTGACGTTTTGTGGCGTATGTGTATCTTATACCTTATAAGGGCTTTTTAATTTTTTATATTTTAATGATGATATTAACGTATTACAATTTTGCACAAAAAATGGTAACTTATAAATAATATTTCTGTTTTTTTTCTATTTCAGAATGAAGGCCAATATTCGATGTGATAAAAATGCATAAATAGGGAGAAACTATATTTAATTTATAAAACTAAAATCGCAATAAGCAGGACAAACGAAACTACGGAAGACCCAATTACTTACAAAATGCTGCAAAACTCAAATACAATCCAACCGAAAGTTGTTGTGATAAGGCGTAGACCGAATCAGGGATTTGGTTTTACGTTACGTCATTTCATAGCTTATCCCCCAGAAGACGATCCTTCCTGGCCGGTTAGTTTAAAATATAGAATATTTTATATTGAAATACATAAAAACTTATTTCTGTTTATTTTTGTAGGAAACTTCCAATTCATACCAAAGAAAAGCAATGGAAACAATATTTATCAAAGAAGTCCAGGCAAGCGGACCAGCATGTTTTGCAGGCTTAGAAACAGGGGATCGTGTTTTAATGGTGAATAACATTCCGATAGCTGGGATCTCGTACAGTTTAATTGTTTCTATGATAAAACAAACACTATCGGTACTAACATTACATGTTGTTCCGAAAGAATGCGATGTTTTGCAAATGGTAATTTGTAATTTTTGGATATTAGTTATATAAGTGACATTTTATTTTACTAAGTAATGGTTAGTTTTAAATGGACTTTATGGTCTGAAACCCATTTAGCTAATACAATTATTTTGTAAATATAAGATGTTATATTTTGTTCAATAATAAATATTAACATTTATATTATTTTTCTCCAATAGCACTATACAATAGCACATACACCGGAGTCAAATCGTTTGGCGAAATCTGGTGCTATTGCTTTGCCTGGTAGTGGTGTTGCTGCTGCATGCTCCGCACCATCACATAAATCCATTCATCAACAGATGATCTCATATCCCGTTGGTTCTAGCCGTTCCAAGCAAAATACAAAATCAATATTGAGCAATGAGGACTATCATGATCTAGGAGGTCGTTATAGTCCTTTGCTTATGCATGGAGACAATGCCTTTTCACGGTAAGTTTATAGTTTATTAAGTAAGAAGAGTAGTTTTTATGTTATCGATAAAAAACTTAATTCTTTTTATTAGTAAATGAAAATTTAAAAGTTAGAATGTTTTGATTATCAGTCAAAAGCCTTTCACGTACTCATAAAATTGGTAGTTTTCACAGAATACATAATACAAAATAAACCCTATCTGAAATTTTCTGTCCAAGAAATTTCAGTTCTGTTCTTTCACATTTTAGCAAAATGTCAGTATAAAGGGCAAATGATGAAAGCTAAACATCTTGTCATTGGGCAGGTTCAATAAAAATCGCTTTACATTTGAATTTTCAGTTTTCTGAATTTATGTCGTTGAACGCAAAAAAAATCTGAAGTTTCAGTCGAAAGTCATTGTGTCAAATTCCTGCATTTACCTATAAGATTTACATTGAAGCGAAATAAAATAGAACTTTAATTACATTCGTAAATTAAACTTTGAGCATGGGTAGTTATGAGGATGAAATTATTTGTAACTAAATCAGCAGCAGGTTTTATTAATTCCATTAAAAGTCTTTTTATTGATATGTATGGCCTACAAAAATATAAAAAACTTTCCTAACATCAATATAAAAAATTGTTGATTTAAAAATCTACTAAACAATAAACAAAAAGTTCGGTTATTTAAATAAATATTGAATTTTTATGACGAAAACAAAAAAAATCAACCACCAACAAGACAAAAATTATAAAGTTCAACTTTTATGTGCAGTGCTTCAGCTGATTTGGTACTTCCCCCACCACAAACAACTTTCATCTGAATTTTCAAATGAGAATTTCTTGTCTGAAATTTCAGATGAAACGTAACTAAAAGTCATCTAACTTTTTATGACACCTGGCCAATCAGAAGCTCTAAAAATTCAGAATTCTGAAAATTAAGATGTAAAACGTAATGCATTGAACGTACACATTCAGAGATAGTAGAATGCAGTACTGAAAAATTTGAAAATTTGACAATTTAAGAGTTTCCATGCACAAAGTAAAGAATCGGCCTGATTAGACTAAAAAAGTCTTCAAAATAAAAAAAATCAGAATAAAAAAGAAATGAAACTTTCAAGAATTATAGCCCAGATAAAATAAATAAAATCGATGTTTCTCTTCCTAGAGTTTTTATAGTTGCATTCTCCAGCAGATTTTGTATCCTAAAAAAAAACGCTGAATACAACTTGTAAGTAGTTTTGCTTCTCCAGGGTTTACGAAGAAAGATGTTATGTTGAGATGGAGCTAGTGCTGTATAGTTTGTCACAGTTTAGATGGCTTCAGGTGCGGGTAGCGATGTAATTAAGTGAATTACCACACATCTAAATCCTAACTGTGGAATTTCATTTCACAAGATATTTGATTTGATCCCAGAGGTCTCGGTTTCTAATTCAGTGAGGAAGTGAAAAAATCCTCCAAAGGTATGAAATTTTAAATTAATTAATGAATCTCATCAAAAAGAAGATTTTGGAAGCACTGTTTTTTTTATTCGTTAAAAATTCATAGGAGGAAATGTTTGTCTCCGCTAAATAAACGGAATTTTTGCTGTATTTAACATGGCAATTGTATTTTAAGAAAATATACATGCACAAAAACATACCTGATTTTAATTTCCTGTTAGATGTAGACAAAATTTGTATGTTGCGTAATTTTATCTTTCTCAAATTGTTAAATTTTCTTATATTATAAAGAACACGAATGCTTTCGGTGTCCTCCTCCCAATAAAGGAATGTTTCTGCACTTTCCAGGCGAAACCTACAAACCAAATGCTTTGCCAGATATTTTCATTTTCTCTTTAAAATACATAAAGTTAACGGCGATTGCCCTTAAACTTGATACTTCAAGAGGATTCCTTACAACGGAAATTTGATTTTTTCTAAATAGACCCCCATAATTGTAATGATGGAAATGTTTCCATTAATAAGGATGTTGCACTGATAGGTACTCCTGATTTTACAAATTATTCGAAATCATTTATTAAATCGAGTTATCTACAAAACGCAAGACATCCTTTAAAAATAAAATTATTATGCTCAATTAAAAAAAAATAATGCCAGTTCTGAGATCAAATTCGACCTCAGAGCTTTAAAAACCCTTGGAAAAGTATAATCTGACTTCGGAAACAGAAATTGTGTGACCAGTGTTATCTTCTATATTTTTCTTAATAAAAAATTAAGCTTTGATTATTAAAAGAAGATATTTTTACTGCGTATAAATTGTTGAAAATGTCTTTCTTTTAGACTTATTTGTCATCCAAGCACTGGGCAATTCAACCTGGGAAAAACTAATTTTATAGGCATAAAAGTTGCCAAATGTCCCCCTTTCGATTTGAATTTCTAATACAAACAATAGTTGTTTCTACTGTCATGGCCCCTATTTTGTAATTAAAAAAATATTAAACACAACTATTTACAATTAAGATCTTTTTTTTTTTTGAAGAAAAGTTACTCTGCTTCAAAATTTGAACAAGTGTGTTTTGACTCATAGGGCCATCGCAAACTAGAGTAATTCAACCTGGGGAAATCGAAGTTTGTAGGCGAGGGAGCATGCTTACATTTCGAGTCAGCTTTTTTTGAAGAAAATATATTTTGGGGTTAGTCTCATTCAAATTTAAACCAGTTAGTTTTGACCCAAAGAGCTTAATTTCTTTTTCACTGTAAAATTGAATTTTTGTTTAGGTATCTAAAGCTCATTTACTGAAACGAAACTAATGGCGAGCTTCGAAAGTATATTATAAGAATACAAATAGCTAGGCCTTTATTGCATAAGACGACGATAGTCTGACGACATCTTTTGGCCGAGTGTAATGTTTCATGTAACACATAAATGCACGAACCGTCTGGACGACGTCATTCAGACGATTCAACTTTATGCTTCGTGTGAATGATAGCGATCTCACATTGAGAGATTTCACGTTACCTCTTGTTGATACTTTTGAGTTGTTCTGAGACTGTGGACGATAGCTGACGCAACGGATGAACGGATGAAAAATTTACGTGATGAGCGTGCAAATTAATTTCCCTGCCGTATAGCAGAATAGTGAGGAATTTCGAAAACCTTAAACAATTTTAAGGTCGAATTCGAATTTAAAGCATCAAAAATCTTGGGCAAAAGTAGTCTAGTTTAGAAAATTAAAAAACGTTTTGAGAAATGTAATCAACAAGAATACTATTTTTTAAGAGGCTATAGTGCAGTGGAAGTGTGTTAAGTCTTTCCTTATCATATCTGCCCCTGGCCAAGGGTCTCATCACGTATAACGAAAACAATCGACGTTATCGTTTTTACTATTGCTATCTCTATCATATAAGTATGTAGAAAAAAGTAAAGAAAGTTATTTGCAAAACGATATCGGTTTACGTGAAGTAATGTAGTTCATACTTCATAATTTATTTCCATTTTGAGAATCCTATTAATTTTTTTGTTTCCTTTTGTGAAATTTCAATTTTGTACATATACCCATGGACATGTATATTAAAACTACTATTTTGAAGGCAGCTGAGAGGAGTTATGCAGTGTTGCTCTTCTTGTGTTTGCTCCGTAAAAGTTCTTCAAATACAACTATTACAACTCTTGTGTATATTTTTTTTATGAGAATAGTACATTTATTTTATACGATGTTAAGGCCCTTAATAAATTGTATTTCCTTGATTCTAGATTGAATAGACGATTTACCAAATTTTAAACAAGCTAAGCATCGTGATATCTTTTTAACATTTTACTAAAGCTAAAATCTTTTCTTTTTTAATATCATTCTAACTCAATAATGCTATTTTGACAATTACAATTGTCAAAAAGGGTATGTTTATTTAGTTTTTGGCACGAACTGTCAATGTTTTACGCATGTTAGTTGGAGTTTAATAATAAAATTTTCAGAAAGTAAGAAAATTTTGGTATCATGGCTTAACATCAAGTAGCTGTATTGATTAGATTGACTAGTAACACAATTTGCTCGAAAACGTAAATATTCTTTATTTAAATTAAATTAAATGTCACTTTTATTCAAATTTTGGACAACCGATTCCGTTAATTAAGTTAGAAATCTCTTAACGCCATATTATTCACGCGCGATCGATACTTATTTACATTGATTATATATAATTTACATCCAGGTTTAATTTTTAATCTGGATGAATCAAGTGATTAATATATCTATTATCTAACCAATAGCAATACAAAACGTTTATTTATAAAATTCTAGAGTTGGACAGCAGCCTTCAGTGTGACAATGTTTATAAATATGGCTGAGGCTGTTTAAAATTTTGCGGCAATTCTTTTAACTACTCATATGTACAAAATCATCATTATGAATCATCTTTCTTTACCCAATTATTTAATCTATGCGTATAGTGTGTTCTTCTAAAGAATGAAACTCTACATGACTTACGTGATGAATGGCTCCTGTGCGGATCAATTTCCTTATATATTTATGTTTATTTCTAAAACCGCAAAGTTTTCTTGCTTAATTTACGAAATTTATACCTCTTACGGAACCTGTCAAGTTAAATCCATATGTGCATTGCAATTCCTCTATTATTAAAATTCTTCATTCAGCTTGTAGTCGTTATTGTTGTATCTGTGAATTACGAATCTCGGTCTCGGGTTTTTTTAGTTATAACCTAAACTTGTTCGCGAAAATTAAAGAGAGTACTTGAAAAAAATTACTATTTTTATTTAAATGTCAGAGTATGTGGTTGGTATCTACAATTCATACATATTGGGTAGATTTTTGTGCGCTCCATGTTTTTATATATATTTGCAGCTTAATGTTCGATGTGGGTGCTTGCTTAGTGAATGAATCCGCTCGCATACCGCCATCACCGCATTCCTATTAAATAAAACATCCAATCCAACAACAGCAGCTTAGGCAATGAAATATCTTTATTGCTATACAAAAAATAAATAAATATAAATACAAAATGAAAACCGCGAATATAAAGCTGCTTCTGCTACTGTAGCCTGACTGACTGGCTATTCGGACATAACACGTAAAAATACGTAAAGTCTGAAAGAGACTACTTAGCATTGCATTGCATTACTTCGCTCTTGGTACCTTCTCCACCTCAATTATTAATTTCAATTTTTTTGATTGATAGGATGATGATGATGTAGATGACGACGACGATTATCACAATGATAGTAGTACCTATAGTTAAAAAGGCAACAATAAAGAAGCTTCTCTTCTCTTATAGTTTGACGACATTTCTGTTTCTGTGTGTCGTCGTCTTCTGATGATAAAATTTTATATTCTAGTGACTGCGAAAGCAACGAAGCGAGGCACGGGGCAAAAACGGGGTTGAAAATCCGCAAAAAAAAAAAAACAACAACTATGAAGACGATGTTGTTAACAATAACGGTGTACTCCTATTCGATTGATAACACACGAATTATTGCTCGACGCGACGACGACGAACAAACGAAGAAGGAAGTGGGCTCCTCTCTCTCTTTGTCTCTTTACAATTATTTTTGATAGTGTTCATAGTGTTGTTATAGTTTTTACTTTCATATTTTTGTTTAACAAATCGTTTTTTTGTAATTTACTATTTAGTTTAAAAAAAAAAAAAAAAAAAAAAAAAAAACTGGACTAGCTAACCCCCACGCTAGTGATTAGTACTGACAACCCCACCCCTTAACCGATTTACTAATGTTTTACACGTGATGGTATCTCTATTTTAATTAGTGTTTAACAATCGTATTTATTTCGTTTATTTGCTTGCGAACATTTATCTAAAATTACATCTATCTACTTTCAACTAAGCGGTGTTGTGTTGTAGTAAAGCTTGAAACTTCGAAATAGCACACTCCGTGTTAATTTGATAAGAAATTCGTAGTCGACGTGCGTCGGCTGTTTAAACACTGTTTTTTTTTTTTATAATACTTTGAAAAAGTTACAAACAAAATTTGGATTAAATGAAAAGATACTCGGAAGATACAGCACGGTAAGACACATTTTATGAAGGTTATAGGTGCTCATAGAACCTATTTTATAATTACTGATATTTTTTTTGCACTTTTATCTACCTTTTTTGGTTGATAAGTTGATAATAAAACTAAAAAGCACGAGCATAAGCCCTACTCATCATTCAGTCAGTCAACCTTTCAAATCAAGTGTCTGCTTCCCTTTTTAGTATTTTTTATTTGTTCATTTCACTTTCTTGTTTGCCATCGCGTCTCTACTAATATAACAACTCTATTGTAATATTTTTTTTTTACATTGTTTGGTGGTGCTTTATGTAACACTTTGAATACCTCCGCATTTAATATAAAAGGGCATCGCGCGTCACGCTCGAAACGAAGAAGACGTTCAGCAGACTGTAAAACAGTGGAGGTTGAAAAAAAAATGAATTGTATTTATTTACTGTTATTTTATGCTTGGCTTTTATTTGGCAACATTAAATTTTGTTTGTAAATAAAAACAATTAAGAGAGTTTTTTTTTTATGATAACACATACGCTTCAAAGCTTAAGTTTTATACAATTCTTGAACCTATGTTATCTTTATTTTTTACATAATTTGGTTGCAATCGACACTTTGTTGTTGGTATATTTCATTAAACCTTTTAATTAAAATATTCATGTTCAATATTTTTTTCAAATTCAGTTCAACTTCACTCTCGGATCACTGTTTAACCCAGAGATTTTGGCTGCATTTAGATTTTCGATTTTATGTTCTGTGTTGTTGGCCAAACGCGGGATAACAAGAGTACATTAAATACATTAAATCCAGCTTTATGTAGAAGTCAACTTCTAATAAAATTACTATTATGCAACTGACATTGAAAATGCTCATTTTTTTGTAAGGTAAAATATTCTTTGGTAAATAAAACTTATGATAGTTTTAAATAATAATAAATTTGTAAGTAATTCGTTGATGATTGAACAAAAAAAATTACTTAAGGTTGCTCAACATCAAGTTTTAGCCAAATTAACTGTGATCTAGTCTTTCAAAATGGTTTTGAAGTCTTCAAAAACTCTACTCAAACCAAAATTAAATTTGGCAAACTGGCACCTTGAAATGTATATTCTTCACGGTTTCCGATTATTTGAATCCTTTTAATTAATAGACTAACATTGTAAAAATTATGTGAGCTTTGGAAACTGCTACATCCATATAGTATAGTATAGTATAGTATATCTATATGTACCGAATAGAGATTACAGAAAAATATTCTAAAACAGATTGCCACAAAGGCAATTAAGAAAGATTTGATAATATATGAGGATCAGTGAACTCCTTACAATTTCTAGCACCAAACTTTTTGGCATGGAATTAGTCTTTGCTACCTTGTAGCCTCTGTAAAAATAAATAAAAGTCATGACACTTGATCTATTTTTGTAAGAAAAAGAGCCAGGTGAGACATTCAGAATAATAATGTCAACTTAATTACCGACCACCACCTTGTAAAGTGTTTATATTCATTTATATACCTGAATATATTGAATCATTTCTTATTACTTATTATGTATTTTAAAGCCCGCTATAAGTACTCGTAGGCCGTAGCTATTGCTATAAACATATTACTTTTATTACATCTCATTTCCCTTATAAATTAAAATTTCGAAATGATGTAATTTCAATCAAATTTGCACGAAATTACGCACTTATAAACCAACACTATTAATACAAAATGCTTAATTATCTTCTAATTAACTAAACAACTAAAACCTTAATCAACAATTAATTCAAAATATCAAAATATTTATTTATAAACAATAACCTATCTTAATTAACGTTAAGTAGAAAAAAAGTGTGAGTGCCGGGACTCACGGTTAAGATGTGTAAACATCAACATTCGTCCGAATGCCTCATAGACCGAGAGCCTACATCAAATTTAGGGTGTGGAAAAATTTACTGGTATTTTTATATAGATCTTAACTTTTCATAAGCAAATTTGAAAATCGGTAATGATGCATGGAAAATGCCAGTCGTATTTATAAAATTTTTGTCTACTTAGACACTGTCTAACTATTTTCAAATTGGTGGAAATATGCTTTATTTAATAAAAATAAATATCACATTATTCACGGTTAGGATAATCTACTCTTGTGTCTTAGTTAGGCAGCTATAAACCAGCAATAAACAAGGTTTTTAAACACATTGTCCAAAGTTGGACAGTTGTCCAAAGTTATACAACTTTTATAAATAAGACCATGCGTTTTTTAGTTTACCGACAAAGGCCCCAACCACGCCTATAAAAAGTTAAGATCTATCTAAACATACCAGTGAATTTTTGCGATCACTCACACCCACAAACTGCAGTGGGCATTTTTCATGTCAATGACCTTATTTCGTCTAATTTGCCAAAAAAGGCGGCCTTCTATGTTAAAACCCTGCAGCCATGATGAAAGCGCAGTCCATGTACTATATGGTCTAAGCAACCAACCACATTTCAACCCAAACTGAAATCGACTTTTTGATTTCGTATATAAACACTCAGCGTTAAATTACTAAGCGTACATAGCGTTGAACGCACTCAATTTTCTTGAAGCTCAGAACAGAGTATATGGATAATTCATAAGTCTGCTATTACACGATTAATCTAGTTGCATGCGCCTTCTTCGAATTCTTCTTTGTTATTTCGTCCGCTGTTTCAAGCGCTATTACACGTTGAAACCAAAGTCATGAATCTAATTTGACAGTTCTCTTTATTTTTCATTTTCGTTTGGGCTGTGCTCAAGCAATAAAAAAACTTTTCTGTTTTTATTTTTGTTTTCATTATCAGATATATTGAAGGAAGAAAGGTTTGTGTACCTTTAAATGAATAACAGTCAAGAAAAGCAATAATTTATTTTATTTATGTTGTTTTTAAAGATGAATTTCTCATTTCTGGAAAGCCTGTAAGGCTATCGATAACAGTGCGTTGCATCGAAATTTACTCTTTGAACAACAAAACCATATGAAGCAGAATAGTAAAAAAACGGGACAAGAGAAAAGAGAAACGTCAAATAGTTGCACCGAAAATTTTACCCACGCGACACCGGTCACTTTTTTTCCGTCTCATCTTTTCGATTTTTTTTTCTCTTTTGCACTTACGTAGTTCGAAAAGTCGCATGCGTCTAGATGCATCGTGTAATAGCAGACTAATCTCTGGCTCAGAATCAAAATCACGACCACGGCTACAAGATAAGAATAAAGACTACAAGATACGTAACGTTTTTTTTACCCTACCGCCAGTATAGATGTTTACACATCAAAAATCTCTGGAACTGAAAGGAAAACAAAATAGAAAAAGCGCTCTGATCTCAAAGCAGTCATGTAATTGAAAAAAAGTACTGCAAAGAATACAAAATACGGATAATGCTAAAGAAGCGTCAAAAAGAGTCTCGTAAAACTTGGCCCACGACTCACAGGGCAACTGGTCTTCCGTCCTATCTTTTTTCTCTTTCGCACTCATTATGTTAGAATAGAGTCAGACGAAAGAATCATCGTATAATAGGGGCTTAATATATCCTCTAAGCAGCCAACCAAATTTCAACCCGAACTGAACTCGACCTATCGATTTCGTATATAAATACTCAGCGTTTAGATACTGAACGTACATATTGTTGAACGCACTCAATTTTCGTGAAGCTCAGAATCACGATCACGACCACGATCACGATTACAACGTTACGTTACGTTTTCTTTTCACCCTGCCGCCAGTATAGATGTTTACACATCAAAAACTTAACGAAAATCTACTATATACAGCAAGAACTCTGTTGTCGCCAAAGAGTATTATTCACTCTGCACACATATAATTTACATTGTAAAAGGTCGCATATAGTTTAATCCAAAAAAAAAATGAGCAAGATGGGGTTGAGCGTAAATTGTAAAGCTCGGGTCAAATCTAATATGCGTGATGGATCCTATTCTGTAAATTCTATAGTTGCCCAAGGTTGCATTTTGTCCATTTTGAATATTATTCGTAAATAAAAAAAACGGGTGGTCAATTTAAAACTAGAACTTAAATTAGTTTATCAATGCTGATGACATTAGTTTCGTTCGTTGAACTTTACCCAGGGTTGACCCATGTTTTCTTGAAAACCCCAAGAATTGTCAAAAAAAACTTGTTTTTCGGTTCTCAAGAAACACTCGAGGGCTGCAAATTGTGTTGTTGACATTCAAAGCAAGAAACAAGAAATTCTGTGCTCAATAATTAAAACATAAAATTAGTTTTAAAAATGAATTAAAACAACTTCAAGAATTTCCCTTTGCTATTTCTATTTACTGTCATTCATTTTTTCTTTTAATTTATATTTCTAAAGTAATCAATTACCTGCAGCAAGCGAATCCACACACAAATAATTGCTTCAGACCACATGCCACTTTGGTAGTTTATTCGTTACCTCAACTCACCACAGCAAAGCACCTAGCTCTACTTCAGGACGAGTTCAAGCTGACCCTATTTATATAATGCATTACGAACGGAGTTCACCTTTAAATAACCTGTTTAAATTGTACAACTATCATAATTTATTAATTAATTTTTCTGATGTATCAAATACTGGCTTTAAAATAATATTTATAAATTCTAAGAAACATATTGTACGCTGGAAATTAATTAATTAGTTTATTTCAGCTTATTTTTAGGCAAAATTTTTCATTTTAAAACTTTAATTTGCATTGATTTGTATGATACTGATGCAAAGAGGCACCGAAACAAGAAAACCAAATTATTTAAATCTCCTCTCAAAGTTTCTACTCTTATTAAATTGACTCCTATACTTTGATTCGGGGATCTCTTCCGCTAAATTTCAAACTTTTTATAGTCTTCTATTAATAAGTTTTTGACCGCTACTGTTCGCATAATAAGAGTACATATTACTGAAAAATAAAATATTTCGCACTGTGTATGTGTGTGTTTGATTGCGCTTCTTTTTTATTTGATTTTGAGACATTCATGTCATTGCATTATATTATGTGTGATTGATACAACAATGGAAGTGCGATGATGGCATTCCATTTCAACGACAACGATCAACGCATTACACTGCTTCTGGCTTCGGAAATTTTAACTCTAAATTCCATTGCTCCAATGTAAGCATATTCAATCAAATCAAACTATCCACGTCTGATGTAAGCCTGCTCTATTCCCCGTAAAATAAAATAAAATTAGACAAAAACATATTTTGTAAATTAATTTTGCAATATTGGCTACGCATGGTGCTTCTTTTTTGTTTTTGTTAATATAGCTATTCAAATTAAAATTAATTAAAAATTTTTGTGCGTACACAAAATTCATCCGTTTTTGGTAAAACAAACCAAAACAATGATTCCACATACAATCATATTGGCTCAACGAATCATCAAACTCATCTTTTGTCTCGAAAAGCTATGTCCAAAGACTCTATGATGATTGGGCCAGTCACTTTGTGTCAACGAGCGTCGTTGCCAGTGTCGAAATGTATTCGTCACGGACCGCACCTTTTGAAAACACTTAATAGGAAAATTCTTTTAGGGTACCTTTGAATTAATGGAATTTAAGGAAAGATGGTTAAAATGACTGCATTTAGTGCGGTCTTTGATTGTTTTTGTAATCTTTGTTGTTCGTCTTGCAGCAGGCAAGTCTAATTGGGTACTGTTATCAAAAACTGACGAGATGTTTATCTGTTCTTGTTTTTTGTTTGCAGCTCTAAAGCTCCACCTAATTTATCAGTATTACCGAGAACAGCTGCAGACAATGACCTGATGATCCGGCTGCGAGAAAGCATCAAGCAGAAGGAAGAATTCCTCAAATCACCACTGCCGCACACACAGCCGAATTTTTTTCATTCCCAACAGCCAATGACGATGTCGGCTCGCGGTCAAGTGGCGGCAAAAATGTCTGCCAAACAACCAATAACAAGAGATCTCCTGCCGGCTAGTTGTGATATGCAAAACTTCTATGCGAAAAATCTACCACCGAACTTGGCTGATAGCATGAGAACGACCAGCAATAATCGTGGTGATATTATGAAAACAACGATAATGCGCTATCGGAATATGTCCAGCACCGGTAGCAGTGGGAGCATGAGTGGTGCAAGCAGTAGTAGTAGTACAATGAAAGACAAATTCCACAAGGAATTGGAATATCTGGAATCCCTACCTGAAATGGGTGTGACCAATCAAGTGTAAGAAAAAAACTACTTTAATTTTGCTCTCTTTTCTGATTTTGATTATTTTTAAAGGTTTGAAAGGAAATTGGTTTCAACACGAGCGAAAGGAGGATTTGATCCATTTAAACCACTGACGATCAATACATCCCTAGAGGGTAGTAGTATTAGCGTGCTAAAGAAGCCGATCATTTATGATACGGTGCAGAAATGCGTGGTAGATGGACAGCAGAGTAGTAAAATGGAAATCTATAAGGCGAATGTGGCATCTGCTGGAATGGATGAATACCATGTGCCAAATAGTAAGTCTATTAACAACTGATCTTAAGATTGATTTTTAAAAAGCTGTCTTTTTTAGAATACTCCTCTTCAAAAACTGTTGAAAATCACCGTACAGAATCGAAACAGTCGTTGACTGATATAGCAGAAGCTGGGGACATGCCAAGCATACCCGGTAAATATACATTAGTAATTTTATTGATTCTCGTTGACAATAAATAAAAATCTCTCAATTTGTAGCTTCTTCAGAGGTCGTTCGGCGATATAAGCCAATAAATATTGACGATAATAAACCGATGCGTAGGATATCATATTTGCGGGCCACCAAAAACGAAAACGAATACAGCACAGATGTGACGACAACAACAGCAAGTGAAGTTTCAGATGCCGAAAGTAAGCGCACATCGATAAATAGTGAAAAACGCGATAGGTAAGTTATTTTGTTTGCTTATTTTCTGTTGATAGATTCGCTTACACTGAATATTATATATTTGATTCTTTTTTCAAGCATTCACATAGAGAATGTTCCTGAAATGAATGGAAAATTTGAAACAAAAGATGTGGCAACTGAAGTGGAAGTTTTTGAAACCGAAATGGAAGTCAAATCGTCGTGCATTTATGGAAAGGTAAGATTGAAAGATAAATCAAAAATTCCAGATTTCATTGATTTCTTTCCTTACATACAAGCTAACAATTTCCCCTAATACTTCTCTTTCTTAATTTTGTTTCGTTAAGAATTTTAGTGTGATAAAAGATTTTATTCAAGAGCTATATGGAATAATTGTGATCAAAGAATGACTGTCTTTTATTTACAAATAAATGAATTTTCTCTTTTTACATTATATGTATGGTGAGGGAAATGCATTCTAATTCGATTTTTGCATTTCCGTTATCCAAGCAAAGTTTAACTTTAAATCTAGATATCGATATTGATTTGACAATGTCATCAATAATTTGTAAATTAATATGTAAATTCATAAACTATCACTAGATTACAAGATTTATCTTACTTACAACAATAATCTAACTCATCTGCTTCTTCACTTCTTTACAGCGAATGTCAGAATACCGGTCCTGGAGACAGGTGAAAATCGAAATCAAAGGTGATATCCTAAAAATATACTCAGGTCGCAGTTCTAAATCGGAAACCAATGTAAGTCCAAAACAATTCAAATACCCCTTTCATCTTTAATTAAACAATTAAATAATAAAAAAACAAAAACTGACAAATCTTTCCTTTTTTAGGTGATAGAACTTGATGTTAGAAATTTCAACATCGTTGACGAATCGGCTGATAAGAAAAAATATGTATTCCGCCTGCAATCTAAGCCTCGAGTACAAAATAATTTAACAACATCTTCTTCGTCATCATCATCAGCATCGGTCCCAGCATCAGGAAATACCGATATGCTATATGATGAAACTCAAGAAAAACTATCTTCCTCCTCCTCTTCGACAGCAATGAATAATTTAGAACACACAGAAATTGTTTTCAAGACTAAAAGTGCTACGGAGATGAAACGCATTTTCAATTTACTCCAAGAGAAGTGTAATCTGAACAATAGCGATACCGTAAGTTTAAATTTAAAAACAAGATAGTTCAGTTTAGTTATTGATATTCTGTTGACAGGATCTCAAAGAAAAACAACTAGCTGAACCGCAAAAAACTGCAGCTACAACATCAATGCCGACAATAACGTACTGTGATGATAACGTTCAACAACAACAACAACAACAACAAGAGTATTCACCTCAGAGTTCAACTTCACGGGGTGGTGATATCGAAATTGAATCGATATCCCCCGTTATGAAATCAAGAAAATCCCAACACAAGAACCTTCCTGATAAGGATCTTGGTTCGCCAAAGGCTAAAAACTGGAAGGATTTACTTTTCCGACGGAACCATGGGACTAGTGCTGATATTTCACCATCAACCCTGGCGTCGAGTTCCAAAACAACTGGTTCTATTGGTGTGCCTCTAAGAACGTGTCCAATGGTATATTAGTTTGCTAACTAATTTTTGGTCCTACATTTTTTATCAATTTTTCAATTTAGTCTAAAAACAACGAATACGTTCCACTGATCGTAGATGTCTGCACGAATATTGTTGAGACCAAGGGTCTAAGTGTAATCGGCATTTACAGAATACCCGGTAACAAGGCGGCCATTTCCGAGCTAAAGGATCAAGTGAATAAAACTGATTTCTCATGGGATCGTTGCAACACCGATGTCAGGTGGGAAGATGTAAATGTTGTTTCGAGTCTGTTAAAGCTGTTTATTCGAAGTCTGCCCGATGCATTGCTGCCAAGTAATTTCTACAATCACTTCATCGAAGCCGATAAAAAAATCGGTTTACTTCGATTGCGTGAGTTGAAAGATTTATTGCGATCGCTGCCACCTAATTCCTATGAAACGATGAAGCATTTGATTAGGCATTTAAGTCGTGTGAGTAAGAATTGCCACATTAATTTGATGGAGCCGAAGAATTTGGCCATTATCTTTGGCCCATCGATAATTCGAACGCCCAATGAAACACTCGAAATAGCAGTCAAGGATATGAAACATCAGTGCAGGATTGTCGAGCTTTTGCTGACGCAGGTAAGAATGGAAATGCATTTAAAATCGAAAATTCAAATCCAAAACTTTTTTTTTATTTTTCAGTATGACTACTTTTTTGAGGACGGTGAACTACCTGAAATTGAAGCGAATGTAGCCAGTATAACGTCCTCATCGACGTCATCCTCACATCAGGATCAGACAAGTCTATTGCTGGATAATGTTTCTAAAATTGAACGCATCAACGACCGAGAATCGCTAACTTCACGGCTTATTCCTCATCTTCGTCGCCGAACACATTCAAAACGAAGTGCTGTCAGCTCTGATACGTACTCGGGTGAAAGTGTTTTGGTAAGAAAAACTATAGATGACAGTGAATATATTGATATCGGGATTAAATTGCATGTCGAATTTCAGTCTCTGGAATATGGCAACAAGAAGGCATCAGATTCTCCACCTGCCGCAAGCACACCCACCTCAAAAGAACAACAGTGCAGTATTGAGAATGCTAGCAAAGAGCGGAGTGGTGTGGATAATGTTTCAATTTTGACAGATGAGGAGTCCAGCAACAGTCGCATTAGTGATAGTGGTGAGCTAAAAATCGAAAGGAATCCAATGAAGGAGATGATGCTTATGGTTTGATGTTACATTTCAGGTTCAATGTCGTTGACAACAATCACAGACACATTGGATTCAAAGCTTCGAAATCTTCGCAGTGGTTCGGAATCCAATGATGAAAATGGTAGTCCAAATCGCCAACGCGATAATTTTGCACGACGGCACCCTGCCGGCCAGCCACTGATTCTACACGAGAACATTCCCTACGCCGATGAGTCGCCCGAACGGCATCATCACAACGAAATGACAAATTTTAAGACTTTTGCCTCGCGAAATAGCGCAAGTGTGCGTGATTTTCCGAAAAACATTCGATTTTCTTCTGTATACGAAGCCGCGTGTTCGGATGACTCTGAAGGTTCCACCACCAGTGACCCCAAAGAGGCTTTAATCATCTCGTCGCCGTCGTTTTTTCTCGAGCGCTACAAGAAACGACGTGATCACCGGCTCTTTCGTTCTGCCTCCTTCAATTGCCGAAACTACTCAAATCGTAGCGCTGCAGGGGGTGGAGGAGTCGGTGGTGGAGGTGGAGGAGGGGGAGGAGGAGGAGGCGGCACAGTAGGTTGCAATAATTCCGCATTAACTAAAGATGAAAAGACTGATATGAATTTGACTAAGAAGCGACAAATCCAGAATAAACAGAATCGTTCGATAAAGCGACGGCATACGGTGGGTGGACCGCACGACTATACCGCAACCACGGTGGTAAGGCGAGCTGCTGCTCCCCCATCGCAGTTAGCTTCTGGTGCCGTTGTTGTGCCTTCAAATGGCAGTGGCAATAATGTTGCCGATCATTTTTTAGAAGTAGGAATTCGAATAAAGAATGTAAATAGAAGATACTGATAAAGGCGAAGAACATAAAGCAGCTAATTTATATTATATATATATTTTTTTATTCATGAAAAAAACAAACAGATCAGAAGTAAAATACATGAAGCAACAATTTTATATTTCTATACACAAAATAAATAAGATAGCAGCACGCATAATTAATAATTTTTTACAATATTTTCAACAATAATAATTTTTTTTTTGCATGCAAATACACACACACATATATAAGTAAAATATAATACATAAAGAAATAAAATGAAACCACACACAAAACTGAGTAGATACGCATGATTGTGTAAATGAGAGTAGTATTTATGTAAAGAATATATATTTGTATTTTAATATAAAATTGTGTTTAATTGAATAAAGTTAAATTCAATGCTGTAGCACAAGATTGCGATATACATACATATATAATGCTTTTATTATATACGTCTCTTTATACATAGCTATATTTTTTAAATGTTTTTGTTTTACATATTTTTTAATTTTATTTGATTTTATTATTATTATTTTTTAAATAATTGTATTTGTATTATTCATTTATATATAATATTAATATAAATTATATATACAAAAATATATATATATATATAACTATATATATTATTATGTATACAATGTTGCATGTGAGAAATTAAAACAAAAATAAATGAGGTTTAAAATTATGTAATAAATATTTTGTATTAAAAATAAAAGTGTTTAGGAAAGATAAAACAAATATACAGGCATGTAGAGAAGTAAAATTAAATAAGAAAAAAAAATAAATATACGAAACTATGCGACATTTTAAGGAAATGCATTTTGATTATTTTAATTTTGTATAAAAACTTTTCTCGTATTTTCGAAACGCCTTAGTTCAAAAATTTTGCATTTTGTGATAAAAGCAGCAATTTTTTTGTTGTTGGTACATTATATGAAATTGACTTTAAAATATTGCCCCACTCAATTATTCCACCCCTTTAGGTTATAGGGGCAAATTTAAAAAAAAGATATTGAAAACGAATATAAAAATACAACGATAACACTTACAATATCATGTTATAGCTTTTTTAAAGCAGTAATTAATTCATTAATTATATTTCTAATGAATTGATTTAAGTGCTTAGTTTTTGAATAAATGACTTTTACGCCCATGTTCTGCATTCCACATATTGTGAATTCACATGGCGAAATTGAATTTAGGTGTTCCACAATTCGTTCGAAATGCTAATAGTGAATTCTAATTTCGAACATGAAAATTGATGTTCTGCATTTCGGTTCATTCCGTTTTCTAAACGTTTTCAATCCACATTTTTATGCGTTGTGAAATCGGTGCATTTGCAGATAGTTTTGTACTTCTTGGTACAAAATGTAAGCAAACTTTATGTTTTTGTTTATTTATTTATTATTATTTTCGTAGGAAACATAAGAACATACGAATTAGAAAATACAAAAATCATCAGAACCATTCATATTTAGGTAGGTATATTCACGCGTCGGGCAGGTTCTTTCTTACAAAATTGTTCGGCAAATTTTTTCTTTCGAGTTCCGTTTTCTTTTTTCCCTTATGCCAATAATATAAAATTAATTTTCATCTTTAGTGTAATTTCACTTTAAACCACAATTAAAAATGGAGGCACCTTGCATTTTGACATTTCGAACTAATTGCGAAATTTTCGAAAACGAACGAATTGTAGAACATGGAATTTCAATTCATGTGAAATTGAAATGCGATTTCAATTCGATTTCATTCGAAATGCAGAACATGGGCGTTAAACTCAAAATGTGTGCCTCTTGCGAGGAATTGAGTTCACAACAGTTTGTCCCCGGCTATATCTTTTTTATTTTAAATTTAATGGTAAATAGTCTCTTAATCAAAATTGCAGAGAATTTTAAATTTTCTACAACATTTTTACAGAACTTTGAAATACAGACTATTTATTAGAGGTTTTTTTAATGACGTCATAACTTTCTTATCACCACCTGAGATAATAAAAGATCGAACTTAATGTAATTATTTATTTCATTCATTCATCAAACAAAGCATACAAATCTCTTATAGACTACAAAAATTCTAACACTCATCAGATACTTAAATTTAACCACCAATGTTTAAAAAAGATAACAATTTTTTTTAAACAATCTTCTTAAGAACATCAAATTCCAGAACGCTACAAACGGAGTTTGCCTGCCTTAAACAGCGTGTTAAAGAAAAGACCAAGAACGGAAATCACGCGCCGGTACATGAAAAGTGATCATTGAAAGCAAAGGACAGTTGATTTTATAATTAATTAGATCTCTGACAAACATTATTTCAAGACCTCCAGATATTGGATCCCTAGTAACAAACATCTCGAATTGTAATCGCATATCGATGTTCCAACGCAAAGTCCTTATAGCTATTCTAGTGAATTTTTTTGGGTTCCACACAATACAACAATATTCTTAAATAGATCTTAAAGCCCTTCCACACTATCCCACTGAGTATTAATACATGTCAAATTGAAAGTGGGAAAGAATTCCATGCTACTGCCAAATTTGTGGGAGAGAAATGCCTTTTAATTTTTTTACCACACAGTTTAATTTAACCTCAAAAAAATGTGATGAAATGTGTGATAGAATTAGAACCATTTCTAAAAATTCTTATGTATTAGCACATGTCAAATCGTGTAGGCTGGCATATCATGCTGTGTAAGATGGGCAGTCATGTTTTGTTTCCACACTATTATACATGATTTGTTTCCCACTTTTTTGACATGTATTAATACTCAGTGGGACAGTGTAGAAGGGCTTTTACATAGCTAAAATAGAGCGACCTCAGTGTAAAAGGATCTGTGAAGTCATTGGAATTTCTGTAAATAAAACCAAGCATAGACCTTGGCTTTAGCTACGATGTAATCAAAATGACTATTGAACGTAAACTTTGTGTCAAAAACTACCCCAAGATCTTTTTTTCAGTTACTCTTGTTAAATACCAATGTTGTAATCGAGCTATTTTTCCGGCTGAATGAAGAACTTTGACATTTTTAAACATTAAGATGAAGATCGTTTTTGCTACATCAAACAAACAAGTTAGATAATATCTTTTTGAAGATTAAAACAGTAACGTTGACTTAATGGTTAGATATAGTTTGATATCGTCCGCATACATTAGGCAAATACAATGATTGAAATATTTAGGAATATCGTTGATATAAATGAAAAATATGAGGGGTCCTAAATGACTACCTTGGGGAACACCAGAAGTAACTACCACACGATTCGATTGAAGATTATTAATGCGAACATACTGAGTTCTACCAGTGAGATACGAACCAAACCATTTTAATAAATTTGAGTGATAATCTTTCAAGTTTGGCTAGCAGAATTGCGTGATTTACACTATCAAACGCTTTAGAGAAATCAGTATAGATTACGACATTACGTCACACTGAAAACCTTTCTCGAGAGAATCTATCACATACCTAGTTATCCCTTACAGGGATAAAGCCATGTGACAGAGGAGAAATAATTTCCAATTTGTTATAATTTATAAACAATTTTTTCAGAAAGTTTAGGAATTGCTGATATTTTGCAAATAGGGCGGTAATTAGTTGCCTCATTGTTTGACCCTGACTTAAAAACCGGAGTTAAGAAAGAATTTTTCCGATTCTCCAAGAAGACACCTTCCCGAAGAGAGCGGTTAAAAATAAATTTAAGTGGAACTGCCAGAGCACTCGCACACCTCTTTAACACAATGAGGGCAATGCCATCAAAACCTGGCTGCTTATCTTCATTCAAGTTATTTAATTCGATTTCGACTTCAGTTAAGCTTACTTGCAGGTCACCAATATTAATAAGCTCAGGGGAAACTCCAATGTAATTCCTAAACATGATGGATTGTACATTGAGAGAAAAAAACAAGCAAAGATATAAAGATAAGATAAGGATCGCTTGATGTTTCACCTAAATAACACTAGTTTAAAAAAAAAAAATGTTTGGACATTTAATGCCGTTATTTTTTTCGTATATATTTGATCCCACTGACCTCGATAATAACAATACAAATTTTTTCAATGGATAGGTTTTCGAGATGAATGAATGAGAATTTTTGAATTTTTTGTATGCTATGGTCGAAAGCAGCTATACAATTTAGCCCTTATAACATCTAGTTTTTCTTTAAAACAATATTTAGTAAATTTAAATGTTCCAGGTTTGTCGTTTTTGACTTAAAATTGATAAAAGTATCGAATATTACAAAATAGTACTTAATAAAGTTAAATTTACATTACAAAAATTAATTTGAAACTTATTTTTAATTTTTTTTATTTTCAAAATGTCGAGTTTCAAAATAGGTATATATCTTGAAAAACTATTACTCAAAATACCTTGAACTAAACTGTAAATTAAACAAATGAATTTTGGGTTTGAAAACAAATATAGTATAATATTGTTGGTGTTGCCGTTGTTTTTTTATTTTAAAGTATTTTTTTTTAGAAAATTGTACTTTTTATCTGAACGGGGGGGGGGGGGGCGTAGACCCCTTCCTAGAAAATTTTTTTCTAGTTTTGACCAAATTTACACGCTCTAGGGTGTTGATGCATCTTACGCAAATCACGCTGGATTTATAAGGTTAAATTTCAAAAGTAGTGACAAAAACAAATTTCGGGGCTTGTAAATAAACCGGCCATAACTTTGGTACTAATCCATATATTCTTTTCGTTTATACCTCGTATTCTCGCCTTAACTATCTTTTCTACGTAAACAATCCAAAACATTTTTTCTTTTTATGATTTCATAATTTTTTTGGTAAAATAATAAATTTTATTTTCTCATTTTTGTTCAAAATTATAATTTTTTTTAGATATTTTGGCATATATCTTTCAAACTCTTCAACTTATCAGGAAAAACTAAATGTGATTTGCATTGGTAATTTAAATATTAGGGGTATTCCCAATTCGATGCAAACTGGTCTTGCATCAAAGTGCAATTTTTTATTTTTTTTGTTTCTAATTTTTTTAAATGTGATTTTCGTGTCTAGGAGGCTAAAATGCATACAAAAAAAAAATAGCGGCATTGAATGTCCATTTTGGCTGTAAACTAGTTTACCAGGAATACCAGTTTATCTTTTTTTATCGTTTATAAACTTCCAGAAACATTTGCTATTTTTTTTTTAATTTTGATTCCATACTGAGAATATATTGCTTTTAAAGAAATTTATTTAAAAAATAAAATTCTTTTTGCAACCAACAATATTTCTCATAGAGAGCCACATCGTTATTGGAGGCCCGGAACAACTAAAAAGCTTTATTTTTCTTATTATTCTTATTATTCATATTAATTAATTTTTTATTAAATCAATTAGGTTTAGATGAAGTTTTAGGTAAAAACTTTGGTGTAAATAAATCAACTGCCTCTTTTAATGAATTAGTAAATGTGCAAAACGCACTTAAGTTAATGCTGCTTAAAACAGACGCCCAACTAGTAAAATTCATAAAATTAGATAATTCAGTGAAATTATATTTTTCAAAATTGTAAATATAATAATCATTGTCAGTATTTTGTTTTACGTATCCATAAAATTTAATGCTTAGACAAAGAACATTCATGATTATCAGAGTTTTGAAGGGGTGGTATTATGGGACTGCTAATACTCACACTGAATTCTTTATCAACAAATACTAAGTCAAGAACTCGATTCAAACTATTACAAAAACAATTTATTTGATTAAGTCCAAATTCAGCTATAAGTATCAACAACCACAATTTCGCACTCTTTATGTACATTCAAAGGATTTAAACAATTTTCTTCTGGGTCGTGTACCCAATTAATAAAAGGCAAATTAAAATCCCCCAAAATTGTTATATTTTGATTATATTTAAGTCTTTTAAGAATTACAGAACAATTATTTATATGTATTTTTATATAATCCAAAAGAACTATTTGGTGGGATATAACTTAGAATGAAAAATACATCATGCGAATTATCAACGCTTATACGTACAAATAGCTGGTCCATATCGAATTGAGAACTCAGTTCAGACGACGAAGAAGGCTAGCAGCACACCTCCATCTCGGCACAGAGCAGGGGCCTATTTCACGGAACATACATCACATACATTGTATGAATGTATGTACCTTAAAGTAGTCGCCAAATTTGGCTCATTGTAAATTTTGAATTTTTAGAAAAACTGCGTCAACTGAGAAAACGAATAGGAATTTAAAAAAATTAAAATTTACGCCCACTCATATAGGTTCCTATTTTACGTCACATATATTTCTGTGATGTATGTCCCCTTTCACACGAGGAAACAAGTTGCCGGAGATTTTTTTGACGTTTTCCTTTAATTTCCTTAAAAACCTCTTGTACCTTTCACACGAAGAAACAAAATCGTGGAAATTTTCTGTTGTTTCGTTTTAAAGTAGCTTGGTTGAACACACCCTACTGTGTATGTGAAGAGGAATGTCAAAAAAATCTCCTCAAATCGTTGACCGGGGAGATTTCATTTTCCCCTCTTACTTCTTGCCCTTCTCATCTATAAACTGAAAGTTGCTGGAAACTCAGTTTCCTCGTGTGAAAGGGGACTATGTGATGTATGTTCTGTGAAATAGGCCCCAGTTGTGTCATGTGTAACGAAATCGATCATTACGAAAAACATTGAACATAATAGGTGTGTTCCTTTGGGCCTTGCAAACTACTTTTTATTACTTCGCAGTAGACGGTGAATGGAACGCTTTAATTGTTGCCAAAAGAAAAATCTAACCTCAATGTAGACGAAAGCTTTGTTGTTTGTATTTGTATTTTATTTTAAATTATGGAAAACATCAACAACAATAATTTACTATGTAATTTCTTCTACTGCAGGTGTCGCTTTCTTGCGTGGATTCATTTCGTTACTACATTATTAAAGTGCTTTGAACTACTGTGACCATAGAGTAGAAGTAGTTGAAAGCAACCAAAGTGCTTGGCAGTAGATGCTGCAGCCCAAAGGAACACGCCTAATAATGGCGGCTGAAGTTGCCTAGTGGGTGTCAGGCCCTAGCCAACAGTGTATTTAAAAATGAAACAAACCTACTGTTTAATTCTGGCAGTACTATATTTATATCATGGTGAACTGGAACCTTATTCTATGACTGGAACTACACCATGGCGAGTGGTAGATTCTCTGAAATTCTCCACCAAAAATAACTGGTGCTTTAGCGGAATTCGATTTAAATTGTAACAGACAGAACAGGACGGCCATATACTAGAGCCTCCGATGGCTATATACTGAAACAAGAAAGAGATAGATAAGGAACTCATGGTTGTGTTAACAAAAAAAGAAAAAAAAAAAGGAAAGCCGGTTTGTTTGTTGTTCTAAAATTTAAGCATGTGTTATTAGTTCATTTCTTCCAAGTTCTAACGTGCATACTCCACAAATAAATCAATAAAATTAATATGTTAACTGATGCCGATAAAAGTTCACGGATGCCCTGGTATGTATTTTTATATTTCTAAATCAAAACATCCGCTAAAGTATTTCATTTAAAAAGGGTTGAAAAATACCGCCCGGCCAAGCTTGACGACCTCATATCGCACGATGAAATTATTTCCACGAGTAAGTTCTTAAGTTTTATCTCAGCATGGATAACTAACCTAACGCTATTGAATTGCAGTTAACAGATTCATTGAAAAGAAACAACTCCCACATTTACTCTTCTATGGGCCTCCTGGAACTGGTAAAACCAGTACAATTTTGGCATGTGCCAAGCAGCTTTACACACCGGCACAATTCAAATCTATGGTCTTGGAATTGAATGCCTCTGATGATCGTGGCATCAACATAGTCCGGGGACAAATACTTAATTTCGCATCAACCAGAACCATCTTCAGTGGCACGTTTAAATTGATTATATTGGATGAAGCCGATGCAATGACAAATGATGCCCAGAACGCCTTGAGAAGAAGTAAGTGAAGAGTAGATTTGTTTGTGAAGTTGATAATCCATTTAGTTTCATTTAGTCATTGAAAAGTACACAGAAAATGTTCGTTTTTGTGTCATTTGTAATTATCTGAGCAAAATCATTCCCGCTGTTCAATCAAGATGCACTAGGTTCCGATTCGCTCCTCTATCTCCTGAGCAGATTCTACCTCGATTGGATAAGATCATTGAATTCGAAGGGTTTGTATGCAAATCAGCCTATCTTATGTAATTTCTATGCATCAATTCTGTTAGACTGACGGTTACTCCAGATGGCAAACAAGCTCTGATGGTCCTCTCTAAGGGAGATATGCGCAAAGTGCTCAACGTTTTGCAAAGTACATCGATGGCATTTGATATTGTCAATGAGGATAATGTCTACACTTGTGTTGGCCATCCATTAAGGAAAGACATCGAAAGAGTTCTGGAAACTCTGATGTCCACTGAAAGTTTTGAAAAGGCTTACGATGGTAAAGAACAAACAAACACAGAAAACCTATACCTTTACTTTTTCAGCATTCAAACTTTATTTTATTTTTAAATTCAGAAATTCAAAAGGTTAAAAATGCCAAGGGTCTAGCTCTTGAGGATATTCTAACAGAACTTCATTTGTTTGTTATGAGAAGTATGAATTTGTATTTCTTTTGAGCACTTGAGGCTTATTAACTTTTTTTTATTTTATTTTAGTTGAGCTACCAATGAGTGTTATGAATAAAATTATAATAAAAATGGCTGATATCGAAGAGAGACTAGCCAAAGGATGCATCGAAGGAACGCAAACGACAGCTTTGATTGCAGCATTTTTCATTTGTCGTGATATGGTTACATTGGAATCATGAAACCGGTTGGTATTATCAGATCCATTTTTCTTTGTTTCAACTTGTTTAAAAGTGCCCAGAACTTTGTTCAATACTAAAAGTGAGATTTTTATTTTTGAATCTATAAAAGCTGCTAATATTAAATGATGTAAACTAATATAATGAAGTGGACAAATTTTATATGGAATATTTAATTTAGTCGATTTTTTTTTTAAATTGCAATTGGTCTTTTAGTTACCTACCTACCACTTTTCCTGTATAAACTTTTACTTTTGGTTCTCGCTTTGCTTTTTTTAAATTGGGTTCTTTCATAAATGCATGGTTACGAAAGTCTGACTGATGCACTGCGTTCACGTTTAATTGATATAAGCTAACTGGTTATCTTATAAATGTTATACCTTAGATTTGTTTCTGTGTGAGTGGATAACAACAAAAAGCTTTTCATAGCTTTTGAACGTGAATCGCTAGTGTTTAGACCAAATAAACTTTATCTAATTTAAAATAAAAAATACCAATATGTATACAGATATTTCATCGCAAATGTGTAATTATGAAAAACTCCGATTTTATTTCTTAAAACAGAGACAGTTCAGTTATAATGCAAACGATGATAATATGTTTGTTATGTTTCAAATGATAAATAAGTAAACATTTATGGAAAAATAACTTTTTTATAAACTTTGCCGATAAAAAAAGTAAAGTGTTATACACTTTTTCACCGGTGCATTTGAGTATTCTTTTGAAAAAGATTACGCTTATCATAAAAAGATTGTATAATGTTCATAATATTCAATCGATACCTACATCCAGATTATGTGCTACGTGCGTTTCATGACGGATATTTCAGTTGCCAAATAGACATTTAAGGGCAGGATTCATGCAAAGTGGTAAATTCTTATTAAACGCTGTAAAGTGGTAAACGTGGTAAACGAACTTTCAAAATTTTTATGAGAAATTTTTAAATGAAGATTAGTAAATGTGGAAAACAAATACGGGTAGGTATTTTGACGTTTCATGTGTCACAATTAGAATTAAAATTTAAAAAGCAAAAGCAGTTTTTTTTATTAAAACAACTGAGGTATTTGGTAAGATTAAATTTAAAAGACTAAACTAATAAATTTAATAGAATAAAATATAACAGAAAATAACGTTTAAATATACTTTTCAAGGTTTGAATAAAACAACATCACTTGGGTGAGCTACCACCAAGGTTTTATAGACGGGAGTTATAGCTTTCACGACAGCTACGCCTATCATCAGACTTCTTTTAGTGTAAATCTTGATGTTAATCAGGGTTCTTTTGAGGTTTCTTTGAAATAAATACTAAAAATCGAACATATAATAATATAATGAAAACTTTTTTACTTTTAGAAACCAAGTAGAAATGATTACACCCGACACCACCAACAACGATTGTTGTTGTGCATGGACGGCAGCTTGTTCTGTCAACGTCAAAAAAGACAGCCCATTATTTTGTGGCAACTGATAGATGCCTAATGGTTGTGGCAACTGATAGATGCCAAATGGCAAAACGAAAATAAAAGCCAGTTTTTTTTTAATACTTTGTTTGTGCTTAATTTTGATATTTAAAATATAATTTTAATTTCATATAATTCAGTAACTTTGTCGTCTCAAAGGAGGGATACTCCGGGTCAGATCCGGTAGTTATGATATTGGCTTAGTGAATAAGCCAAGTATTCGACCTCGAGCGACGAACGCAACATTGGTAAAAATCATTGGTAAATTTCATTTATTTAAAATTTAAACCTTAAGTGACTAGTTTTCTATTATAACTTCGCTCTAAGATTTTAAGATAACTAAATTTTCTTCAATTTGAGCCCAAAACCGTCAATATAGAACCAATAGTTTTCAAAATACAGCTTTTCAAAATTAGGCAATAATAACGTTATAACAGTAGTACCCGTGCGTAGCACTGTTACGCCTAAGGTCTTGGGTTCGATTCCTAGCCTATGCCACCTAAAAACAAATGTTTTCCACGGGTTACTGCCTCTTGCGAAGAATTGACAAATTAAAGAAAAAGTACTTCAGTCCAAAGTTCTGTTAAAGTTAATTTAGTTTCAGTTTATTTAATTAGCTTATACGAGTTGTACATTAAGAACTTAATCTTTTATAGTACAAACATTTTAAATAACATACATATTAATGAAGGAAAAAGATATATAAACATTTTTAGACTTAAAATTAGTTTAACAGAAGAAGGTTCTGTGGTCTTTGCGATCGCGGAAAATTTAATTTATTGTATAGGTAGGAAGAAGATCCGGTTTGCATAATGTTATGGAGGAAAATACAGGGGTGAAATTCTGTATCTAAAAAGCGATCAAACGTTTTCGTTTGTGCGAAAGACTTGCATAAAGATTTTAAGCAAATCTTTCGCACAAAAGAAAACGTTTGATCGCTACAGAATGTCACCACAGTTTCTTGCTTTGCTATAATTTATTAATGTGCATCCGGTAATGTTACGGATATATGTATTCTGATATATGCTCATTGCGTCGAACTCCATATATATAGCGAACTGCATCATTAAAAGCCACTTCAAGTTTGTGCCTTGATATCGAGTCAAGTTCACTATATACCACTTCAGAGTATGTTATGATTGGTAAAATTAAAGTGGTGACCAACCTTTTACGTGTTTCGATAGGAGTAAAACTTGCAGCTACCCAAAGCTTTCTTAAACAACAATATATTTTGCCAATAACATAATTTATATGGTTGCAACAAGACAATTTTTGATAATACGAATTCCTAGGCTTGTCACAAAATCAACTAAAGAAAGTTTATTGTTAAACAACATTATATCAGGCAATACATTTTTATCAAAAGTTTTGTGAGAAATCGCAATGACTTGTGACTTTGTCGCATTTAAAAGAAGGCCATTTCTGATTGACCACTCATAAATTCGTTTTAGATCTTCATTTAAAAGGACAGTCAGCTGAGAAAGAGATGTAAGGGGCCTTGCAATATGAAGCTGTACATCATCCGCATACATATGAACAAGTGTATGAAGGCATTCTTTCGGTAGGTCATTAATAAAAATGCAAAAAAGGATTGGGCCTAAAATTTCCCTGTGGTACTCCTTGGGTGAGATATTTAAGAGCTGAAAATCTATCCTTTACAAAAAGATTTTGGTTTTATTCAGGGGCAAACAAATTTGGTTCAGAACAAAACAACACAATTTCTTAGAAAACGTTAGAACAATTACTTAGAACTGATATGTGTAGGTAAGTAAAATCTGCAAAATTAATTTCTGATCAAAAAATAATTAAAAATTTTTTGCGCATTGGTCGGACATGTTTTGACAAATGTGAACCAACAAATTTAATTCTTGAACCGCAGTTAGGCCAACTTTTGAATCAACTTGCCCAATTGCGAAATAAAAGCAATTTGCAATTTTGCGAAATCAATTCCAAATTTGAACAATACAAGAACAAGTTAAACAAGTTGTATGATGATGTAATGCAGTAGTATAGTATAGTAGTAGTAGTAGTAGTAGAAGAAAGTCGAAGTAGATACCCATTTTCGAAATTCTGTGATAAAGAAAACTGCATAAACATGTTTTTTATTCGGTTTTAGTTAGTTTTTTAAACTCTGCTTTTCAAAATAGGTATTGGTTCATAGTAATAAAAGCCTTTTATTTTATTTAAGTTAAACATTTATTAACGAAATTTAATTAATTTATCACAACAACGAATTTAGAACCTATGTAGATCTACTTTTCCTTCCCATATTATATATATATATATATTATATTCAGACATTTAAAAATATTCTGCGATTCCAACATTCTAAGCTTTGCACTGTACACAAATTTGTATGATAGTAACTACACTTTGAGTACGAGCATGTTACAATAAAGAGTAAGTATGTAGGTTTTCAATATGGAACGTGCTATGCACCGTAAGTTATAGGTCTTCAAATCCTATACAAAAAATCCGTCCTATAGTTTCCCTTGAAAGACTAAAATTATGTGTAAATCTTAAATGTACAACCAATTTATTTAATTAAAATGAAAACCGTTAACGCAACAATACAGACTAAAGTTTTTATAGCTTAGATTGGATACTAGCCAATTTATTTAAGTATTTGTGCGCAGCCTCATAATGAGGACTTGTTTCCTTTCTAACTTTTTCAATCCATTCTTTGATTTTTGGATATTTGTCACAAGCATCATAACCAGCAGCTCCTTAAATAAAAACAAACAAAAATCGATTAAATTTATTACTGTGCAATTTAGTCATTTAGTAGGTATGTATACTCACTTGTTTGTTCAATTTCACACGCAGCAAATATATCAGCAGCTGTGAGGCGATCACCAGACAAATAACTTCCTTTTTCCAACCAGATTTTTTCAAAAATATCCAAATTCACCTCCATGTTTTCCTTTAGTTTTGCCATTTTTTCAGCTTTTGGCGGTTCACCAGTCATAAGAGGTTCTAGAACTTTTTGTCTGAAGTACAGTGCACATCCCAAACGAAGAGTAAGATGATGCCATTCTAGAAATTCATCGACACGAGCTTGTTCTTTGATATCAATAGGATAAAGAGCTGAAGAAATACTTCCCTTCTGATTTAGGTATCTTAAATCATAAACAACAACGACTAATAAATATTTTGTTTTGTTTGATGTTCTTTATCAAAGTTGTTTAACCTCAAAATAGCTATACTTTCGGCCAATTTAAATCCATTATCATTGATACATGGGACTTTTTGAAAGCGATTGATATTCAACTTGAATTCCTTAGACAAATGCTCTCCTATAAAAATTAATTAAATTTGTTTTATTTTCGAAAATAAGTCAGGTTTTGTACCATACCTTTTCTTAATGCGACCGGGCAGTCAGTAAAAGGTGTACCACTCATCTTCAAGATGATCCACATAGCCCTCGAGGGCTGGGACATTAGGTCGTAGTAATAAGATATTGGTCTTCCCATATTTATTCCCAATTAATAAAAGATATTTTTAGTTTGTAAAAAAATGTATGCACAAAGTCAAAACTCAAAGTCCAAAGTGGGTAAACTATTTAATAATCACTATAAACGATAAAGCTTCGTGAGGTAAATAAATAGTTTGACAGATCAAAATATGATAAAGTTCATACAATTATTGAAAAGAAAACGTCCGATTCCTCAAAAATTGGGCCTTGTAACATTTTATTCAAATGACTCCGAACTTTTAAAGTTACATAGTCCCTTATAGAGCATATAAAAGTTTTCAAATACCTATAAGTTTCTTCATGTTTTGACCTGAGTGAATTGAAATAAATCGATTTAAAAAATAAAAAAGACGAATTGAACACAATCAATATTTTTGTAGAAATTTCTTTGTATAGTCATACCTAATTTTACTTGTTCTTCTCGCAGTGAACTATGTATTTCTATTAAAACACAAATTTAATTACTCGATTGTTCTTTTGGTGTCTCAATAAACGGCGCCAACGAAGATGAATTTTTGGTGAAATTGAGTTCTTTGGTGTTGCTCTTTTCATGGAGATCGACTTCACCTAAATTACATAGTAAATGCACATATAATCAATTTGATTACGATGAAGTAAAATAATAATGATTCAATTGTATTTAGGGGTGGCCTGCACTAAACTAAGAAATTTCAATTTTTAACTAATCCTAGGGTTAGTTGTAGAGAATAATCTTGATATTGTAGGTGAGCTCCTTTACTTTGAAATTGTGATTTTCTGAAATAATAAAACATATCTTCTATCTGTGATTTTCTGTTTAAGAATGTCAGTATGAGAATTCCCTGCGTTCGGTAAACTATCAGGTAGGCTGTCCACCTATCCTAAAAATTTTCAAATACGTTGGGTTGTTGTTGCATTAACAGTTTTGTCAGAAGGGATTACAACAACACAAACCTATCCGGATAGCTTTGGATTTATCCCCGAACGCGACCATGAAAGAAACATCATATCTTGCGTGTCAAACACATAAGGTAGTGTGAATTTGCTCTCTCACACTTTGCGCAGTTTTAATATTTCTGAGAGAATTTCTTTCTTGCTCTTTAAAATTTGATATTTTGAATGTTTCTGTAATAGGATCGGATCAGAGCTTTTGCAACTATGTACCTTAGATTCCTGTAGTACAATTTATCGACAGATCCGACCATGTTTCTTAGAAAAGAGCTTTTTCAACTTTAGACAATTCAAAGCTGATAACTCTGCGTGCAGCACTTATGTAGCTCTTTCGAGCTACTTTAACAAAAAAAAAAACATAGAAATGGAACACATTCCTTTCTTGATTCCTCAGACCCGGAGGCTTAAGGTTTATTTTTAAAATCATGACAACTGGTTTGAGACTATACATCGATTTTATATCACCACCATGTCGTTCTCTTTATATTGTTCTTAAACAAAGTGGTTTTCCTTTTGAGAAAGTTTTAATTGATTTGGCAAAAGGTATTCATTTTCTAATTTATTAATAGAACTTGTTTAAAGAAAAATAGTAACTATAATATTATGTACTACATTTTCAAGGAGAACAATTAACTAATGAATACAAAAAGCTGAATCGGTTTCAAAAGGTGCCATGTATCACAGATGAAGATTTCAAACTTTCTGAATCTGGTGCTATTCTGAAGTATTTTGGTCGAATATAATAAAAATCTTATTTTTAATTAATTATAATCCCAATAATAGATTCCTTGCCTCAAGGAATTGCATTTCTGATCGACTTTATGGTGGCAATGAGCAAAAACGTGCTCGGATTGATGAGTATCTACAATGGAACTACACTCTCCGCAAAGAAACTCTCAATTTCTTTCATTTAGATTGGTTAACTCCAATGCGAACAGGTAAACCAACACCAATGCATGAATTACACGAAGCCAGGAGAGGATTGGAAAGAGTTTTCGAAATCTTCGAAAAGACATGGTTAAACTCGAGTAAATTTTTAATAGGAAATGAAACGACGGTAGCAGATATTTTTGGGGTTTCTGAAGTTCAACAAACAAGTAAGCACATCAGTGTTGTATTTCAAAGGCAAATTAATATCAATAATTAAACTAACATTTTGTAGTACTTTCGAAATATGATGTTGGAAAGAATTATCCAAAAATTGCTGAGTGGATTGAAACTGTACGTCAAGAAACAAATCCCCATTTTGATGATGCACATAAAATTTTACATAAAATTGCTGAAAAACCAAAAGTTTGAATTAAGTAGGAATAAGGAAATATGGTATTGAATAAAAAATACTCCTAATTCCAACTCATAATATTCAACATAAATTAACAATATCATTTGAATGTTTTGACTTTAGGAACAATTGGCATGTTCATGAGATCTTTTGAAACTGAGATCTCGGAGATCTCAGCAATCTCAGTTACATGAACAGCATTGCTCAGCAAAATTTCTCAGCTTTGCTGTCAAAACTCTGAGGAAAAATAATCTTGGATTCGCTTGCTCACGAGAAAAATATCGTTAGATCACATTTTTCTGAAAGCGTCAAATCTCTTGAGAGGTGGTTTCAATCAATCTGATTACAAAAATGTGATTCCCAAGATGTTGACAAAGTCGCGATGAATGGTTCCAAGGTTAGTGACTTTAAAGGGACCCCCGACTTTTCGTTATCCCCACCGTCCGATATACGACTAGCTATAGAACCTTTCAATTGCTACGGAAGTCCTTACGGCCGTCTCAACGCGAATGGCACCTTTAATAATTAATATCCTCTTTGACAAGGAAGACTAGCAAGAAATTTTTCCAGAACAACGTTTATAGTACCCCTCGCTGAGAAGAACACCTTGTGACAGTTCCCAAGAATGTTGAGTATTTGCACCTACATTTTATAATTTAAATTTTACTCCCCAGTCTTCAACTGAAAAACAACATTTTTGGATTTAAAATAATTTAATTAAAAGGTTTTTACCAAAAGAATTGATTTTTCTACAGATTCATTTACTATATGGCAACTTAAAGAAGTCCACTTCTTCCCTAATTATACTTTTTATTTCTTTCTGCAAAAGATCATGCAATGATTCACCGGTGTGTTTGTAGACCCATTTTCCTTTATCCTTATGTGGTCCAACAAAATCATATCTTTTGGGACCACTTGTTGGAGAACTAAGCCAAATTTGTTTGTTTGGAGATTGCCTATTAATCACATAAGTCCCATGTTCTTCACCTAGCTTAATTGTAAGGACACCGTCCTATAAAAAAAAGAAAATATGTAGAAGCACTTTAAATAGAAGTGCATATGTGGAAGAAATAATAATTTACACCATATGTAACATCAGTAGATCCTAGATGAGTTGCTCCTTCAGTGATTTCCTCAAAATAATAACATAAAGAATCTAAGGTTTCGGTGCAAACTTTATCATAAGACGCAGCATCCAGTGCTTGACTATCAACTTCCTTGTTGGTAGAATACAACTTTGTAAGTAGAGATGGTGTTACTGTCAGATGATTAAAGAATTTGCATTTAATTTGAGAACTTTTAAAAATTCTGTTATATACCTATTCGATGTCGACATGTTGCTGTTTTAAATGTATTTTTACAAATATTTCCAAATAATCGAATGGTGAATGCCATAACTTGAGGACTTTTCGAGAGAACATGCAACTGTCATGTTGACATTTCGATTTAGAAGTCAATCCAGTCTGCAAACCAAACAGTTGTGCAGAAATTTTTGCCGGGTTGCAGAATTTCGTTAGGTTTTTTAAATGCAGTTGAAATGGTTTTAATCTACTACAATGTAATTTAAAATTTTAAGGTGTGTGTGCAAGGTTTGTTTTCTTGAAAAATTCCACTAAAGGTAGAACTGCATTCAGCGACACCGTACGCACTTTCGCATGAAAATGAACGAAACTTCATGTCGCGACATAGTTGGTCAGATTATCAATTTTGTCGCAAAGTGTCGCGCCCTGAAGTGCAGTTGTCGCTAAGTGCAATATAGTTCCTACAGATAAGTCGTGAATTTCAGTTCCGCTGAAGTGCAGTTCCGCCGAGTGCGGTCTTAGCTTTACTATCACCAATCACACATATGGCTTACCCCTATATAATAAAACGATACGGATCCTAATGAAGACAGTGTTGTATGCTCATCTCTTTTTGTCGTTTTTTTTTTATTTTTCATGTAGATACTTGTCTTTTTTGATTACACTACAGTTTGTACTCCCTACCGAATGTAGAGCCGTCTACCCGTCAGAGTAACTTATTTCTGGTTCCATAAAGCAAACCCCGATAGAAACCTAGATCCAAATTTGTTTTTGTATTACGTGTTAAAAGATAACCCCGACCCAGACCCGTAGATAATAAAACGCGGCTATTATTAACTATAGACAACAGCTTTAAATTGTAAAAAAAAAGAAAAAGAATGGCTACCTTATTAGACAAAATTATTAGGGGTATTCCCGATTCGATGCAAACTGGTCTTGCATCATTGCAAAAGTGCAAAGTTTTTTTTTACAATGGGGTTGAGTATAGCAATTTTACACTTTTGCATTTTTGCAATGATACAAGACCAGTTGCATCGGATCGGAAATACCCCTATTGAAAATCCGACTATTTGATCCAAAGTTAAGCATTTAAGTGAACGGGTGTTTTTCAATTTCAGCAAAAATTGGGCAATTCTCAACTGAAACACGTCGGTCATTTTTTCTGAGATTTTTTTTTTCGATGTGAGAGTTACAGAACGTAGGCACTGGTCTACTGATTCATAAAATCCAGACCGATATAATCTCTGGAAAAATTACTTGAAGCAGCCCATTGAACGGATTTGGAGTAGCACAAATGAAATTGGGATTGCAAAAGTAGTAATCCGAGCGCCCAAAGGAAACTGGCAAATACTACTACTTTATTATCGACATTGCATTATCTTCTACTACATTTTTGCAGAAAATCTGCATAAAAAGTGAACGAACACTTACCGAAGAATGAAACCGCAACCGACACATTTGGATTTAACGAGCTTTTTTGTAATGAGGTGTCACTTGACTTGTCCAAAAAACTAATTTTCAACTTCTTTTTCCTGTTTGTTGAATGAGTGAAGTGAAATCTTAAATTTTCTTTTAATTAATTTATATAAAATCGCATTTCCATAGGTAATTTTGCGAGGTAAATAATTAAAAACTTATCACCCTGTGAATGACTAAAAATTTAACATTGAACAATTATTTTCGTGGTAATTTTCCAGTTTTGTTCGTGTTCTCGAGTTTGTGTGAATTATAATAGGCGACACGAGTAAAACCCGCGCGCCCTCCTTATCGGAATTTTCAAATAAAATTGCATTGCAAAGGTAAGTTTATTTATATATACAAATTTTGCTTTCCCATTGATATGTAAAAATTATTTATTGTTTATTGAAAATAAAAGTTGAATGATATTGTGGAGCATCTCAAGGTCTCACTCCTCTTTCCATGAGTCATTCAAAAAGATATTTCACTTTTTTTCTTTTTTTTTTTCTTCATCTTTTGCAATATCACAACCAGCAGTAGAGGGAAAAGATGCAGGCAGGTTTCTTTTTGTTGTCTCGAATCGAAAATGTTGGAGCTTATGTAAAAATGGAAAAATGGCTCACACACCACAATTAAGAGAAAGACTATGTCGTCATCGTCATACATTTCGACAGCGGCACGGTTCGCGACAGCCGCAACCTCTTCTCCAGTGCACTTCTCTATCTATATATGCTTTGAATCTGCCGCTGCTGCCCAGCCTTCTTCACCAACATCGTAGTCAAATGATTCTTTGTCGTTCGTCATCGACCAAGTTGTTCCTAAGCCGGGTGCTCTTGTTGCGTGTAGTTGTCAACAAGTCGCAGTGGTTATTTTGATTTTTTTTTTTAGAGAGTATAATTCGTGTTTTGGTGCTCTCGAACTTATGGTTGTTTTGTTTGTTGTCCAGTCTCGATACAATTTTATTGTTTTGTTGGGCCCAAACCTAAAAATAAGAGGATCTTGTTCATACTTGCTGTTTGGTTTTTGATCGTATTTTGCTTGTGATGAACTTATGCTTATGCGAGTGGTGTGCAGGTAGCCGCGGAGCAAGCAGAATTGCTAGTATTGATTTAAATTGGAGCATTATCGCCATCAAGGGTGAGTGATTATGCCGTATTCGGGATATGTTGTTATGTATTGTCTGTACCTAAAACTAAAATGTTCAAATGTACAAATGTACATTGAAAACATGACCAAATATTTACCTATACTTAGAGAAAAGGGTCTGGACTGTTCGCAATGGAAATGAACATTTTAGAGTCTGGTCTGATTTCCGTCCATGACAAAATACGTAGGTACGAGGTCGGTGGGCATGCTTCGAGTATCTAGAGTTTTTTTCAAGTTGCGTAAAGCTCGTTAATGCCCAACCACTGTTAATACGATAAACTTTTATAACTGGGTGCCAGAAGTATGCTCACCGGAAGAGGTCTGGACCTGCGGGCCCGCATAAACGCTTGCTTTGTACCTATGAATTTTTACCCAAAAACCAAATTCCCAGAGCCATTATTCATTGCTACATACAACAAAATTTTGCTTAAGAATTACTCACTGGACAAATAAAACTAAGTCCGAGTACTAAGGTTATTAGGCGACAGTTATAGCTATAATTGGAAATTTAAAGTTTTGGGGCACTTAAAAAGCGAAATCAGTTATTATTCTGATCATTTGCTTTTTGACAAAAAACTCTAACAAATTAATGAAATCCAAATTTTGAACTTCCTCCGTAATTATTTTTTTTTTAATTTAGCACTAGCCGACACAATTTCACAACAAAACAAAATATTTTTCATTTTACAGAAAAAGCTATGTATTCAGATCGAATCTCACACCATGAGAGATCTCTTCTTTCGTGTTGAGAATTCACCTAGAATTGTTCTTTTTCTTGCAATGAAATAAGAAAAGGGTACATCTTTTGACAAAAAATGCAAATCTTTTCGTGAATGAAACTCGCTATTAATTAATAATTCCTCAAAAACGCTTAAGAAACATTTTGTGGGTATTTATGCCAAAATAAATAACGGCTGCTCTTGGTAATTGGTTCTCGGCATAAGTTCATACTAAACTACGTCCCGTCTGAACTATCTTCTAAAACTTTTGAATTAAATCCTCCTAACGTAACTCTTAAACACGACCCTTCCTGTGCAATAAAATGAAGAGCAAAACTTGGTACAACTGAATCGAATTCCAATTTTAAATTAATCTTCCAACCAGGCAATTTAAGAGGAGGTTTTTAAAATGACTTAATTTTAACGGCTACGTATGCATTTGATTTTATCAAGCTGTTAATTTTTTTCTTTTTCTTGTGGTTGATATAATATGAGCTGGAAAAACAAAATAATGTAACTTGGAAGCATAAATATTTTGAAAAAATGAAAATAAGCACCTGCGCTGATGAAACTGTCGATTGACATTGAATTTCTTCCACGTAATAGTGAACAGGCGAAAAAAGTAAAATTACTTCAATTGATAAGGGTGGAAAACAATCGACTATGTACGAATGGCTCAGGAACAATTATTTTTGTTTGCAGTTTGTATTTACAAATCAAGACGATCGTCATTTTACGCGATAAGGACGCTAGCGAATGAATCATATCGGTATTAAAGTAAGCGATATTAGTATATCAGATAGTTATAGCTTTCATTGAAACTCATTATTTTAAGACACTCAAGAACCCAAATCCGTGATTATTTTGATGCCAATATAATATATATATGACTCAATCAACTTTTCTAGCGCTCAGCCTTCCAGACAGTATGACTTTTTTTTAATTAATAAATTATTGAACAACCTTACCTATAATATTTGAAATATTAAAACTTTTTTTATGCAGAAGGTGTGGACAAATTGAAATTTTTTTGGTGATAGTTTTCAATGAAAGCTATTACTGCTACCTAATGTTGTCATGGATTGGATTTTGATATTAATCTAATATGAAAAAAAACATTAACTCAAATTTGTACACATTATCGAATGCTGGCATTTAACAAAATGGATTCTTTAAAGGTTAAATTTTGACAAGTAATCACACGAAACACTTTATATACATATGTATTTAAGTGTTCAATTTATCGCTGTTGAAACAGAGAACATAATAGGCGTTTTTCTTTTTTAGATCAGAATAGAGTTCTGAATTGAGTCCGAGCATATAACGAGTTCAAAGGAACGAATCTGGTGGACGAATTGTAGTATGAGTAACCTCAACCAGTTTATAATGGGGGCACAATGGATCCTAAGGTCGCAGTGCAATACCCACCCCTATTCATTCATTCATTCATATCGAGCATGCTCTGAACATCCTCTGAACAAAGCGTGTTCCGAGTGCTTGTATTCAGCATTCAACTCGGTCTGCTCAGTTATTTTATTCTGAGCTCATAGAGCGCGCTCTGAACAAGCTCAGAACATGTTCAGAACGAAAAAAGAAACACAAATTTGTAGCTCTAAACGTTTAGAGGTAAAAAAGAAACACAATTTTTTGTTTGACAGTTCAGGCTCTGCTCTGAACTAAAAAAGAAAAACGCCTAATAACACTCCAAACGTCCAAACGCCAGCGTATATAGTACAGAATTGCGACTGATTCGTCAAACCGTGCCATTTCAAAGTACATAATTTAAGATTGGCTAACCTTAGGAACGTACTTACTATGGCTTATTAGAATGTATTTACGATCGTTTTTGCAAACAATTTATTCTGAAATTTACCTGCTGTTTTCTTTACGGTAAAGATTATTTATTTCCAGAACATACCGTGATAGGCTTTTTAAATTAAAAAGAACATCTTGCTGACACATAGCAATTATTTAATCACTGTATTCACTTAGGTATATCCGCTGCGGTACATATGTATGTAAGTAGTAAGTAGTAACTGCAACACTTCTATTATCTAGACAAATATTAATTAACAAATGAAAATACATTCAATGGTGTTATCCATAACATAACAAAGGCAACAAGGTACTATATGGACTTTCGAGTCAAAAGATACCTGAAATATTAATTGATTGATTGTTAAAAGATTGTAAATTTTGTAGAAACATAAATTTATTATTACATTTTTAAATTTAGCAATGCCTGATATTATTTTGATTTAGTTTTTTAAAACAAAAAAAAAACAAATATCTACCTTCTGTGAATTTAAATATATTTATGAATCTAGCACAACGTTAAGCCGTTGTGTATTTTATTACTTTTATCTCAGAGATGTTAGCGCAAATTCTTATCGCTATACGCATTAGCGTTTAAATTAATAATATATGTATTTAAAGAAACACACTTATAAAATTGAGTTCATGTGGTGCAAGCCAGACTTTAAGATGAAAGTAAAAAAAAATATGTTTATGTTTCCGGGCGGTCGTCAATAAGCAGGTGAATCGACCGACATACATCGACTTTATAACTCACAAAATGCATTGCGATTTTAGGTGTTTTTTTTTTTTTTTTTTTTGCAATCCCGGGGATAAATTGTTTGAAAAAAAAAATCTACAGCTGCGATTAGCGACGCCATCACAGAAACAAAATGGAGTTTTCATACAAACTATCTATAACAAGTATGAAATTCACGCCAGTTATAGAAACAGAAGAAAACACCTATTATGTACATATTTGACAGAATTTTGAAAATGTTCGTTGATACACTTTTATATAACAGTTATATTATAGTCTGGACAGTATTATAAAAATAAAACATTTCGGACTTATACCAATGTTGCTGAAAAATTATAAGATTTACGGGTTAATTCTAGAATTTCGAAATATCAGGGTTTTTTATTTTAAAAAACTTTTCATTAAAAAAAACAATTGGAATTTCTTTTTTACTTCATTGAAAAAAATAAAGAAAATATCACAAAAGAGTGTGCGAAATGCAAACGGACATAATACTAAACTATTTAAGGAAAATGAGACTTCGGATACTCGCCAATCTCAGAAATATGAATGGATTCAGCAGAAAAAATTTCTCATCAGATTTGCTGTCAAAAAATACTGAAGAAACAAATTTAGTTTTCGCTTGATAGAGCAATATTTTGTGAAATCTTTTTTTGTGAACTGTTTAATTGATCGCAATCGGGTGTGAAGAGCTTTTAAGTTCTTTTGTCACAATATTATTATTTAAAATTAAGGGTATTCATGTAATATTGTAAACTTTCCAAAGTCGTTAAATTGTAAAACTTATACGATACTCGTTTCATGAACGCCCTTAAAAACTGCTTGCATAAATCTGGTAAGTGATCTAAACTATAATCAGCTGATTCAACCTACGGCATTCATTTTGTTTATTTTCTCTTCAAATTTGTTGTTCTCTTTTAAATTGTATATCATATCAGCCATTTTAATAATTTATTCTTTTCAATTTAATTTATTTTTCTTATTTGAATTGAAGTGTTTTTCGTGGTTAGTGACAAATTGTAACACATATGTAAGTATTAAATAATGCCATTTCAAAAAGTTTTCCACTCTTACCATGTTCTTCATTTTTAGCTCATTAAATCATATCATATAAAGTGTCAGCCAAGAAATAAAGGGTTTTCCCTTGTTGATTTTCAATAAAAGGAAAAGCACTTGAATATCTGGCAAAAAACAGTATAAATTGTGAACATATTTAAAAATCCTTTTGTTGTTATCTCTTCTAATGCTGCTACAATTTGATAAATTTATATTAACGGCAACACAAAATAATATTCGATTTCATTTTGTCTGACATTTTTTTTAAATGTGAGTTTTCATTGTCAATTCTGAAATGTGAGCGTCACTGGGCAGAAGGGGAAACCTGAACGAGATTTCTCCTTTAGAAGTCAAAAGCACTCCCCATCTCTTTTTTTTATAAATTGATCAAAAATATCAGTCTCAGCTTTTTGGCAGCAACAGTGAGGAATCTCACTGAGGAATTACGTTCAGTTTTCTGCGATTGCTGAGATCTTAATGAACCTGAACTGGCTAAATGTAAATCGAATAACATTTTTAATAACTCTTGTATGACATTTTCACGTTAATGAGCTTTAATGTTTATACACACTCATATCGGACTTTTCAGTAATGAATTCTTTGAACTACTCTAGTATCATTAGGTTTGCCCTTTACTTTGAAACTCTGTGCATTTGTGTGAATTTCTACACATTTTATTTATTTTTTTATATAGGTATGAACTATTAATTTTCAATGAATTCAAAATGAGAAACAAATGTAATGTCATACGGCCCTTAACGACACAAATTCGTATCGAAAAGTTTACGACTTGCTCGAATTTTTTAGAAATACATATAATACCCTTCAAAGATCGCCCTTATGACACCTACCGAACATGAATTACATGACTGTCTTGTTAGTTAGGTTATAATCTGTTAATTTATTGTGCGGCCATTATTCTATCCGGTGAGGTGCTATACCTGGAATCGGATTCGATCTTCGAATCCACTCATGTAAGTTAAATGATACCTATACAACTGGCGCCGAACAATACCATTTACAATTAATTTTTCTGTAAATTAACTTTTTAAATCATTCTTCATATTGATAACACAAATTTATCGCTTAGATATTTGGACACGAAAAATTTTCTAGGTCTCTATAGTCTCGCTATCTATGTACATTGTACATACTTATCGGAAATCTCTTTCTTTTGTAACCACAATATCACATACATACCTATAATAGAAGATTGTTATTTATTTATATATTCTGTCATAAAAAAATATTAATTGTTCCTTTGAATTAGCTACATATCTTACTTATTAAATAAGAAAAATGGCAAAGAACTTGACATGAAACCCGCCATACTATTATGTAGTTCAAGAAGTTAAGATATTTATTTTACAATTAATTATTTTATATTGGACTTTTTATCAAATATGTACATACATACATACAAACATAATATGTATGTTTTTTTTTTTTTTAATTTAAATGCCACAGCCTTGCCCTCAAATAACAAATTGTCCAATCACCTCTAACCTTAATTTATATTGTTTTCTACGAAGCCATGCAGTACACATCAGTTTAAAGTTGTATTAAAAAAAATTCAAAATTTTTTTTATTTATTTTACAATTTATTGTTTTTATCTTATCTCAAAATAATTTACTAAAAGCAGTACAACTGTATTTTTTTTATTGTATTATGTACTTAAAGACAAAACCGCACCCAACTTCTACCGATGAGCATCTCTGGTTTTGTGTTGAATTGAAAAGAAATAATTGTTATTTGTTCGATGATGATGATGATCACCAACATCATTGATCAAAATAATGAATTTATAAATATGTATGCACATATGTATGTACATACATATGTATGAAGGCCCTGTGAGCAGTGACTTGTTGGTCAAAGTCGATTGTAGTTGTAATTATCATTTTCATTCTTTTATTACAGTTTTCACGTTGTGTTACTGCCTGATCACAAATTTGCAACAAAATTTTGCAGTAATATTGAAGCCATCGTTGTTATTTCTCTTTTTCTCTCCTTTATGCTCTTAATGTTTTTTATTCATTCACATTAGTCGTTGGTGTGTCATATCTCGTATATGTGTATTTTTATGGCAGCAAAACACACAATTGCTGAAAAACTCTGAGAAAAAAATAAAAAAAAAATTTTGCATTTCTAAAAGCCCCGGCCTTACGCAGCAACTCTATGCAGGTAAAAAAGGACAAGTATTGGTGTTGCAAAAATAAAATATGCAATTTTTTTTTTCATATTAGGTACATTCTTTTTTTATGTTAGGAATGTTATTCAATTGGCGGATAATGCGACGAATGATGGGATCTCGGACGATATTTTTTTTACTGAAACACCTACACTCTGGCTCCATCGGCAATGTTAATTGTTGTGGATGTTTCATTGCTGGGTTAAAAACAATAACATTGCACACCATTGCCTTGGAGATAACAATAATTCCCTCCATATACCAAGCGATATTGACATTGCCAAAGTGTCTTGTAACACATCACGCGAGATCTTTCTCCCATTAAGGCCCGGTGCACACATGCGTTTTTTTGACGCCGCGGTGACGCAGCGTCACCGCCTTTGCGTCGTACAGTACTCACAAATAAATTGAGTAGTGCACACACACGTGCGGTGACGCTGCGTCATCACGCGTCATTCTTGCGGGAAAAAAAACTCGCAGGTTTCCGCGAGACCGCTGCGTCACCGCAGACGCTTTTGCGTCTTTCAGTACATTGTTTGTTATGGAGCAGTGCACACATGCGTCATTTTGCCGCAAATTAAATTTGGTAGAAAGATTTCAAAAATGGAAGAATTTGAAATCGAATTATTTATAGGTGAAATAAAAAAGTGTCCAGAAATATGGAATATTGCTTCGGAGCCATGCCATGACTGGCAAAAGAAAAGATATATAAAATACTCCTTTTATTAGCCAATGATAAACAAATGGATGTTTAACCAAATAACGTCCTTTCTTTTTAAGATCATAGTTTTTATCCACTAGTTAAGCACAAATTACTTGCTTCTTTTTATAAACCTCTATTGCTGCAAGCCAACCGCGATTTGCAGATTGAGTCCAGCGAGAAAAACCCGCATGTGTGCACTGAACGATTGCGTCACCGCGGCGTCAAAAAAAGGCATGTGTGAACCGGGCCTAAGGGTTTATTTCTTCTTACAGGAAATAATTAATAAGCAATATTAATTTTTCAATAAACAAAACACAACAAAACCAAGAATATCTACACCGAAATTACAAAACAAAAATGTTTCTATCCACGATCCATTCGCATTTGGACTAAATGTCGCAAAAACTTTCAATTGATTTTTTATCAAAAACGATACATTTTATATTGTTTTGTTCTTCTTCGTATGTTAACATCTAATCGGAAGATAAAACAGCATGACTCCATTAGGTATTTCATTTCAAGATATCGTTCTAACAGAATTTTAGCCCTATTGAGGTATCTGCTCAGAAGAAATACCAATACGAAAATCAAATCCTATCGGAACTTTGATAATTCTGCAACTTTTTCTTGTCGGAGATCTTGGGATGAAATCTAATGCGCAGTTGTCAAAAATTATTTTCTTAAAGCGTTTTGTCGAGTTGCGTTGAAGTGTGTTTATATTTTTTTCAGAAGATTTGTCCGATCAATCGGAAAGCATACCTCGATTCGAGATTCAGCGATTTTAAACAAATCGGAGAAAATTTTTCTTCTCAATGGACTGATTATCTCTTGCAGAGTCGGGGTGTAATGCCAATGAGCGTGACAATTAATGCCCTTATTTCAATTATGTGTTTGTTTTGTTGTAATTAAAAAAAATTTCAGTTCTATATTACAAAGCAGTTCTTAATATCTACATGACTCACGACAGTAATAAACTTTGGGTCTTCGCTCCACAGTACAAGCGCAATTATTTTTGTATTATTAACCCAATGTAATTACATCATCAACACGTGATTCAGATTATATTTTGTTATTGTATTTGTAATTACATGTTAATTAATTTGGATCAGATCAAAATAAGAAATAAAAAAATGGCTAATATCTTCATTATTTCATTGACAATGATTGTCAGTTACGAGCAGACACCAGAAATGTTTGTCAAATTGCTTTATCAGTAAACTATAAGACGATTTTGTGTCAGTTATATACCCAGTTCTTTAGTAAAAATGAAATTCAGTACGAGCATGATCGTACGACTCAACGAAAACACTTTGTTTGCCATTCGATTTAAGGGAGAAGGGGTGGGGTGATGATCGCTAAAGCACAACATGAAAAACAGCAACCGATAGCGGCTTTTAACGCCAACCGCAGTTTCAGTTTCTTTTCTGCTTCGCGCACAGTAAGTCTTTTTCTCGTTGGCCGTCGTCTTCGACGAAGTTAAATTGTGAATCAACAAAAAAAAATATAAATAATAATACAACAACAACAAAAAAAACTTATAAACTACAAAACTCGTTGTACTTGTTTCCGCTTCAGTGTGTGTGTGTGTGTTAGCTCCTCTCTATTACTCTCCATCTTTGTCGTCTCCAAATTTTAAACCGAACCTCCACTCGACATCGTGTGTGCTCCACCAAAAGCCTTTGCGCCGCCGTGTGTACTTAACCATCATCATTGAGAGTGAGAGAAAAATCTTGTTATATTCATATTGTCGTCATTACCACCATTTTTTTCTCCAAATTTTTTTTTTATTGTTTAACGAAACACAATGCACAAATAGAAAATTTAATTGTTTGTTTAACAATCTCTTATATTTACTGTGACTTATAAAAAAATAAAATTGGAACTCACTTGCTGTTGCTAGAAGGAGGAGAACGTGCATATACACCAAGGTAGACCTAAGAACATAGGAGTTGACGAAAGATTATACAGAAACAAGTACGTAAAACTAATCATACACGGGCGTGGAGAAGATAGGGAAAGGGGTCAGCAGTTGGATAGAAGAATGAAGTGGGAGGGGGGGAATAGTTTCAAATTGGATTTCAATACACATTGTTATCGATAAATACCTTTTGGTTTCTTACTTTAAAATTGTTGAGAATATCCATGACATTTATTTTAAGTGCTTTGCTGATATGATTTTATTATTTAGTGGAAAAGAACAAATTTCGGTTTTGATGTGTCCTACATTTCCCCCAACCCATATCTAGCTAGTGGTCTTTTTATGTCCAATGAACCAGAGCGAGAACGAGTTATGGAATAACAAATCAATTTTAATAAAAAAAAAATATTCATAATCAGCAAATATATAAATGACAAAAAAAAAAAATGTCTCCGTGTGGTGTGTGAAGAGGTCAATTGGCACCGCACCTCCAAGAATGAAACTCTCCAATATTTTTTTTGTTATGGGGTTAAAAAATGCGTGCCAGTCACTTTCGATTTATAATAATTTTATTATAAACTTTTACTCAGTTTGTGGTGCTGCATTTATTTTCTCCAAGTAAATAACGTACCTCAAAGAACTCTCAATTGGAGATTTTTAAGTACGACGAATAGTCGTGATAATGATAGTATATGTAGTTGATTGACCGAATACCTCAACAACTTGCTATTTTTCTTTTTCATTTTTCATTTTGTATCGATGCCCCGTTGTAAGTGACATACTTTCTATAAAATTGCTTGGTTTTCCTTTTGGATTTGGATAATTTTGCTACCAGTATTGTTTTTTTATGTACATATTCTTCTTGTCATTATAGGTAATCATTTTAAATCGAACTCAAGATTGTAATAACTATACGTAGAGAAGACGAATAAATTTGTCCAGGAATTCTAATTCGGTCTTTACCCTCGACCTACAGCCGCTGAAATGATTTTATTCAAACTTGGTTTTTAAGGGATACCTATGTTATTCCCTAGATTTGGCATTTTTATTCAGCGGCTTTGATATACATAATATGTACATGCCATGACATATGATTAACAATGTAAAAAAAAAATAAACAACCTAACCTCCTCATAGCACTGGTTTTTTTTAAAGCGATTTTGTTATTCAACAAAGCTAATTTTCATATTTAATTTTTTTTTTAATTTTTAAGTAGCATTAGGCCTTCTGCACACGAAGCATCTCGTCATATACGCGTATTACGATTGTTTGTAGCTCACGTGTGTTTCAATTGACAACCGCAAACGAAGCGTAGGCTGCACAATTCTTCGCAGCACACAAGCTTCAAATCGCTTCCCACAATGTCAGTCACCAGGTGTATTTACTAAACATTTTGATGAAATTTCAATACATGCCAAAATTGTGTGGAAATGTTCAGTGTTTTGTCTATTAAGCAAGTTTCGTGTACAGATCTTTGCAGAATATTGCACGCGTCTATCGCGAGACGATTCGTGTGCAGAAACGACAAAACAATTTCAAATAATTGCTATATTTTATTGTTTTCTTTTTTTTAGACAAACTAACCTTTTTATTAATAACTTCTAATTGGGTTGGGTTTATCCGGCCATCATGAGTTAACAAAAAAAAAGACCAATCTGAAAACCATTTATTATCTAACAAGTGACAGTACTTACTATGTATCTGATAAAAGTAGAAGTTCTATTTTCGATCAGGCGCTTTACTCAAGATAAATTATTTAGCTTAAGCTTTTTTGAAAAGATCTTTAATTATGTTCAAACAGTCTCGAATAAAATTTTTTTTTGTAAAAGAACTTAATTGCTTAATTATGCATATTGTTTGTTTCTTTAAAAAATTTAAATTAGGATTTATTATTATTCTAACAAGAAATTGTAACAATTTTTTGTATTTTCGAACATGTGATCGGGAAATGTATATGTGGAGGCAGAAGTAGATCTGTTCCTATCGCTGTGAATGTCTAGGAATTCCTGTTTAAATGTGTTTTCCTACTCAGTCGTAGTTTTTTTTACAGAATAGAAATCTTATGAATAAGAGAGTAAAACATAACCCTTAATGTAAGTTTCTACCCATACTTTGGCTATAAATAAGTTAGTTCGTTTTTTTTTTTGAGGACGGAAATTTCAAATACATAATTTTTCCTTTTTTTTACGTAGTATGTATTCCGGGGAATATCATCGATATTTTGTATGAAATTTCCCTCACGTGTCGTTCAGTCACGGATCCCGTAATTCGGCCCTTATTTTATATTCTGATTCTCAATTTGGCAATTGATTCTAAACCCAAACACTCCCATAAATAAACTAAAATCACACATTAATTATTTTTTATAATGGAAATAAGTGCGAAATCTTATTAATAAAACGAACAAAAAGATAATTTATGTAAATTGGCTAATTCCCCAAGTAGTAGGTGTATCAACCAGTCAACAAGTTTAAAAAACCTAAGACATTTTTGCCAACGACTATCATGTATATAAAAATAAAACAAACGCTAGTGACAAATGTAATTTGCAAGCTCAAATGAGAAAGTATGTATGTGTGCAAAATTTCACACTTTTCAGAAACATCTAAAAAGCCGATCAAAAGTTAATTCACGAATTTAAATTTTCTATTAATAAAAAAAGTAAATGCATGCGATGGATAATTCACATTTAGTACCAAATATTTACGAACATCTACTACAATCAACAAGAACTCTGCTATCACCAAAGATTTTTAGGGCCAGTTTCATAGTGCACACTTAACAAAATAAGTGGCACTTAATTTTCCCATTTTGGAACTTTATGCGCAGTTTAACTGTCTGAGTAAGTGACACTTAAGTGGAAATTGGGCATTAAATTTTCATATTTGGCACTTAAGTGACACTTATTCGAGTGTAAAACTGGGCCTTAATTATACTGTTCATTAACATCTGTACACACAATTTCTTATTTGAGCTTATAAATATGGCGCAAAATTTTAGACGATCTAGTACGATGTTAAAGCATTTTTAGTATGATGCTAGGTTAAAAACACGATGTTCCAAATTTTAAAAGAATGAGTACCATATTATTTTTTTTTACATTTTATTAAAGTTAAAATAACAAAATGGATGTTTTATTATTTTCTTATCATACCAACGCTGTTCCCATTATTTCTCACACTAAATCTTGGCTAAATGTCGAATTTGAGGAGTGGGGATAAAATTCCTCAATGAGAAAGAAAACTTACAAAATATCGGGAACGGTTCCTCGCACTACTTTTTAAACGTCAAAAAATATATTCGAATAGAGTTGCCGTAGATCAGTGGTACATCTTAATCACATAAAATATTAACAGGGAATAATCGTACCAGCTTACATCAAGTTTATTAATATAAACACAATAAATTTGTAATTATGCATTAAATTATGAATCTTAAGCGTGTTTTTCTTCAAAAACCAAGATATTGATACATATTTGAATTCAAGTGACAAATTCTATCATCTGACAGAAGTTAAACTGGCATTTGAAAGTCAGTCCAGAAATAACTAGAAGAAATTCCTCGGATTATTTTCAAGAAGTTGAAATGTTTTACTTTTTCGCGCATGTTTCACTTTTTACTAATTCTAGCACAACTTTTAATGACAATTGCTTAAAAATTAACTTTTCAAAGCATGTGATTCATTTGTTTGTGAATAAAATTCTTGATCAGTGTGACTCAAGTTTATTCTTACCTTAAAAAAAAAAAGTGCAAATAATTAACAGTTCATATCTGTACCGACAATTAAAAATTAAAATAAAAAATCAGAAATATGTATTTAACCGGAATTATGTTATCATAGTTTATTTAAGTTGAATAACTCACAAGAGCTACGTAACGTTTTCTAGCAGCTTCTACTTGAGTACCTATACACTTTCCGTTGTCGTTTCGTTCTTTCTCATACGATAAAATTCCAGTCTCTATTTAGAAAAATAAAATAAAGTCCCAACCAAACATGATTATATAGCACTAAATAGCACCTACCGCAAAATGCGTGAATCACGACTTAGAGAAGTTCTTGACTGCACATAGATCGCGGGTACTTGTACAAGCAATCAACCAACCAGCACCAACTTCAAACTTTTTTAAATCGTTACTTGTTTTAATGTGGGACATGTTATTTGTTTCTCTTCTTTTTTTTTTAATTCAATAAAATGTATTTTTTGTGTTTTGTTGGACGTCGTTTGTTGTGTGATGTTCGATTTAATGTGGTTTCGTGTGACGCTTGTCAATGCTACCTTATGTTTTTTTTTTTGTATATACACTGTCATGTACCGAAAGTAATTACCGGTCAGCACACATACAGCCATAATCATTGTAATTAGTCAGAGTTTTAAGTTATAACTTCAATGGAAAAAATTTTTCAACTTAATCAATAGCTTAACCTGAAGTAAGAAGCAGTTGAGATGTACATTTTGCTTAGTATTTTAACGATAAGCACTTTTTCCTACTTTAGTACCTTTTATGTGAAATTGACGTCTTTCAAGTTTTCTTTTCCAATTAAGTATAAGTTTATTATATTAATGGGATTTTTTTTTGTTTTAAAATCACGTAATCAAGACATTTAGAATTTTTACCTCAATTCTAAATCGTTTTTAGTCATTGTTGACAGTTCTATGGATTAATTAGATAGGTAACAGGTACTGTACGGACTTATTATGCTAATGGCATATTATTTTAGAATTTATAATGCCTATCACGTCAAATAATTCAGAAAACAATAGACAAACTGTGACTTACAAATCTCAGATAATTATTTAAATTGGATATCCAGTTCCTGATGAAGAACTTAGTAAAACTTAACGGCGAGCATATTATTATAAACACAAAATTTAAATACATATGTACATAATTGAACGAATATGTTTAAGTAGCAAAAACCTCCAAAACTTGAATTTGTCTGTCAGCTTTGTATGATCAATAATGCGGTTCTAACTTTTAGATCTTGTATTTTGAGTGTGTACTACATAACATTGTTTTTGTTTAATTCAAAGAAAAATGTAAGCGTTTTAATTAATTAACAAGAGAGTTTTGTATCTTTTTTCTCTGACATTTCTCAAAGAAAACCTGTGAACTGTCAAAAAATTGATTTTTTTGTTTGATACATACAAGATTATTTTTTTTTCTATAATAATTACCAATTTAAGCATTGGAATTCGTTTAAAGCTTAAGAGGTTGAATTTGAATAGATACATACCTTGAATTTTAATTCGAATGTCTTCCTGAAATTCATTTGTTTGCAAAATATATTTTTTGTATGATAGCTTGCTGCAAACAAGCCTTAAACTTTTAAAGACAAGTTTCCAATTATCATTGAATGGACACAAATGAACATTGAGATTTGTTCAATTCCAAAAGGAAATGTTTCTTTTTTTGTTGTTGAGAATTTAGTGTAAAATGATGTCACAGTTTAAACATAAACATAAACAGAAAGTCCGTCTCCCTTCTGTCACTAAATTAGCCGTCGCTGTTAATATGTCTCTGTTTAAGCAGATTTTATAAAAAGAAAATTTTATTTTATTCAAATTTATTCATGGCGTGCGTCGCACAGACCACAGTGTTGCGAGTCCATACAAATGTTTATCAAAAATAATAGCGTTGAAAGTTTTTGAAGTTTTGTTGTGTTTTCTTCGCTAGTTGAACAGCGTACTAAAGAACGAAAAACAGATTGACATTTTACGTGTACAATTTCGTTGGGTCATTTTTGTATGGGATTTTTCCTTAAGTTTTTTTTTCTGCAAAAGGTAAAGCAGATAGATTCAACGTAAGCAAAACTAATCAAGTAAATAAATAGACATATCTTGATCTATTTTATTTATTTATTTAAACAAAAATAATCTATAAAATTATTATTGCTCAGGGCAACAGGACCATAGATGTCATTTTTGTCAGTATACATTTTATATTGATCTATTTTAAATGTCAATTTGGGAAATATGTAAGACAAAAATTATATACACGAGTAGTTACCCATAATTCTGAATTTTTAAAATGACAGCCCTGCTACATATTTGCAAATAAAAGCTCGTAATTCTCAACCTTTTTTTTTTGTTGTTGTTCATTCTTTAAAACAGCCTGATTTATTTTATTTGACTCCGCTTTTAAAAATATCAATTCTTTTTTTTTTTCGTTAAATTACTTAAGTTATGCACAGGTTTTAGAATTTTGATCCATCTGTTCATGTCCTACGTATGCATAAAACCAAGTATCAGGTGACCCACATGCTGCTGTGAAAATGGAGATTTTTATTTTTTTTCAGCAAACTTATCCGGATTCTCTCATCACGTTTTCTTAATTAGTTTCTTTTTTCTTGTTGAATTGAATGAAAATTAAATAAAAGGTTGGATATTTTTATGCCGCCTCCATTGTCGTCATAAAACAAATACCTTTTTATCGAAGAATACTTCCCTAAATCATATCAGAAATAAGAAAGAAATATTATGTAGATATTCTCGTTAGTATAATTAGATGAAATCATTTTTATATTTTTAGCTAAAAAGGTGTGAGATCCAACTGGTTGGCAACAGTTGCATATACATTATGTAGGCACATACAATAATTTTCATTTTTTTATTTAATAAAAGCAAGGGTACATTTTATCATAATCATGATCATTATCAAATAGAATTTTAATTACAGTTTGATTAGACTAATTGCGTAATTGTTTGATTTTCTTTTTCTTTTTTTTTTTTTTTAATGTCAATTTTGTCGACCCTATTTCCAAGTTCCAAAGTTTACCATCGTTTACGAAAGCTCTTGAAAATGTGTTTTTTTTCTTAGTGTACCTACAACAAGCTAAAAAATGCACATAACGGTCGAAAATGGCACAAAGAATAAAATTGTATTTTTTTTTCGAGTCGTTTTAAATATCGAACATAAAGATGAATAACAACGAAAGAGTTTTTTTTTGTCTTCTTTTCTGAAAGTTCTCGCTGATTAAAATTTAACAATGTTAAAATACAATAGAATACAATATTCTATTTCTCTTTATTTATTGAAACGTAACACTTCATAGACTTTAATAAAAACAGAAAACAGAAAATTCATAAAAAAAAGAAATTATGTAAGGAATTCAAATTTGATTAATGGCGATTGATCCATATCTTTTTCCAAGTATGAAACCTTGCGTTTTGGTCTTGTTTTCATGGACAAAAAACTCATCTCGACTATTTCTTCATTTGACTTAGGTGGGTGTCATAATAAATCCGTTTTTCTTAAAAAAATTTGAACACATAAAACACAACATGGGGTGCTTTGTAACCCCAGTTCTCACGTTATACCTTCTTATTAACAAACCAAAGCCTAGCGCGGGTACTGCTCTTCGGTAAATCATACCTTAGAATATTAAATGATAAATACATAGAATGGTAGAAAGATAACTCAAGCTAAACCAAAATTACAGTTAAAATAAAAGAGCCTGGGGTGGTGGAGCACCCCTGTTGTCATTCGAAGGTTAATATGTGTACTTTGTATTGTCATCCCGTTTAATTCTCAAATTATATTTTAACAATATTCTAAATTTTTTTGTTGTATCTCTAAATAAATTTTGACTGGCTGGGTTGCAGTTTCTCACCAAAACACGTCTAATGACGTCTCAATGCTTTTACTGTGTAAATTAACTAAAAAAATCCAAAACCTATAAACCTACATTAATTAAAAAAAAAACAACAAAAAGATTCTCGAAATTGTCTTACAATAATTTTCTACTAAATTAAACATCAAATAAAATCACCTTCTCTATATGATTTATATCATTGTCTGACTGTGTACAAGTGGAAGTAACCACCTTACATTAAAACTACCATTACTCAACTGAAGCATCACGAAAAAGCAGTTTTTAACACGCAATGTGATGAATCGGTTGATTGAGTTTTTTTTTTTTTTTTTTCAAGGTTTATAGGTTTAAAAATGAAGACTCAACACTGATGAAACAATAAATGGCTTTTAATTATAAATGAAAAACAAATAACAATTGATTATAGTAAAACATTGACATTTATTGCATAGAAACAGACAGTTTTTTTTAATTTTTTTTTATTGTTTTTGAAAAATATGATTTTTTTTTAAAGAGTCATGTGTTTAACACACCCCGTTTTGTTTTGTTTTGTTTGTTTTTGATATGAATTGAATTTTTATTGAGACTTTTTAAGAAAATTTTACAAAGAGTACAATTCGGAATATATATTTACTTAGCAGAACTATGTTTACTGTGGCTATAATGTATTACCTGCTCTATCTAGTTTCATTTTTGGGAAGCCTCGTGGCTGTCACTTATAATATATATAAAATATACATATAGTTATTCTGCTCTTGCTCAGGAGCAATATTTCAGTTACGTGTTGGACGGATAAAAAATATACATATCGTCGTCGTTCTATGAAAACTCCCTAAGTCCATTTTGTTTTTTTTATGGAAACATTTGCATTAGTTATGGATATTTTACTGACAACAACTTGAACATTTTTGTGATTGAGTAATTTTGAATTAAGAATTAAAACAACATTAAAGTTGAGACTTACATAATTTTAACTCTTGATATTTGATTAACTATGGCGAATTTAAAAAGCGGTATCGCAGTTTTTAAGAATTGGACTTAGGGAGTTTTCATAGAACGACGACGATATATACAATACCTATACAAATACCTTACAAACTAATATGCCATGGAATTTTATATGAAGTGAAATCAGTTCTGCGCTGTTTTTTTCAAGCGGGAGCTCAATACAGTTAAGTCTTGTTATTACAGTTTTATAATGAAAAGAACTGTTTTGATTATTTTACATTCGGTCACGTTGCGGTCTCAAACCATAGGGCCGTACTAAGTTTCGTTTAGTGGGGCTGTTCGCAAACCTTTACTGGAATATTTTACTATAAAATCCGTCGCTTGCGTTGCGTCGACGTATACAACTTACAGCTCGATTAAATACACACGTTCTTATGAGAAGCGACCCATAGGTAACGCATGAGCTGTACGCAACGCAAAAAATACCTGAACTTTAAATTTTCGTCGCCGAATTCAAGATGTCAACAAATTTATTGGTTCATCCCTATCAGTTTTATTGGTCAACAGATCCGTTGTCGCAACGCAAGAGACAAATTCTCTGGGTCGGCCCTTTTAGTCAGAGACAGAACTAGATAGAAGTGATTTGTGAAAACTGTTAAAATCATTTTCGGTTCTACTTTTCGAATCAAATATGTAAGTCGGAAGACGATTTACCTAACAGCGTATTGAAAAAACGAAAAGAACACAGAATTTTTCGTTTCGCATTAGCAACGTACTAGGCTTTATGCTGGATCTACATGACTGTAAAATTCTCAGAATTTCTGCTACAAAACTGATAAAATCCATTCTTAATGACAAAATGTGGGTATATTTAACCGAAATCAATGGCGCTCTCAATATATGCACAATGTCTCAGCAAAGAGTGAGCCATAAATTTTTTCAGATATTTTCAACATTATTAATAACGAAAGCGCCGAAATTAAATAAAACGTCATTTGCACTTGTCATGAATTTTTGGGGGCGAAAATGATGACAGACTTTAGACCATTTGCACAATGAAGTCATCATGGAAAAAATTATGATAATTTTTCATCATTCGTGTAAAAGCCGTATATTTTTTTAAGCGTCAAGCGGGGCCTGAGCGAATAGATCTCGTTCCGATCTATTTCAGAAATCCTCATTTAATAATTGTTTTTTAATACTGTCAAAATTGTCCGCTTTGTTTGTGAAATGTTTGATAAGTTTTTGTTTTTAATTTGGCGCTTTCAGAAAAATGAGATCTCAGAGATTTTGTTCACTCAAAAAGTGAGCAAGGGAATCCAAGATTTTTTTTCCTCAGAATTTTGACAATTTTAGCTGAGAAATTTTGCTGTATTAATTTCTGTTTAAAGCGCTCATGCTGTCATCCATTACCTAATAAAATCGTCCCCTATCTCACGAACTAACGTAACTTTTTTCGCATTTTACAAAAACGTTTTTTAAAGGTGTTGGTTCTTGTCAAAACGATTTTTTCTTATTGTGTTTTATAAACTGTAGGATTTCTTTTTTTGAATTTAATAATCGATTGAATGGTTTAAAGAAAAACTACAGCTAAAATATGCATTTTCCCAAGATGTTAAAAAAGCAGTTATGTCAGTTCGTGAGATGAGGGATGAAATGAATGAAGTTAGCCGCGCTCAGCTTTTTGCTCGATCTGTTCGCTCATTTTTTCCCGAGCTCATCGAGAGAGCTCCGATCGAGCTCTGAGCTAAAAACAATCTGCGATCTCAGAGCGATCTAAATTTAAAAAAAGTAACATAGTTCTTTTTTGACAGCTGTCAGTGTCTTGCTCGGGGCTAAAAAAGAAAAAAACGCCTAATGGCGAGCTGACACCAGGGCAAATGGGATGCTAATCTGATGTGCCTACGATTTCGTGTTAAGCCTTATAAGAGACAATTAGTCCACAATAGAAAAATAAGAAAATTTCTCCACTTCTAAAGTGCCCAATATGAAGTTATTGAAAACTGTATTAAAATTTTAAATTAGTTTTTTTTTTTAATTTTTCAGGTTTCAGTCACTAACTTAACACTAACAATAACATTTTGGTAACCCATTTAGCCAAAAGATTTTATGTTATTTGACAGAAAAACTGACATTTATATTTTGACAAATCTCATATTTCTGATCATAAGAAATTAGGTATGTTCGTTTACTCGACAAAAATTTTAGTTTATAGTCTATCATAGTAGATACTGGCAGATTTGACAAGTAAATGAACAGAACTAATTTCTATAAGCAGAAATTTGAGTTCTGTCAAATTAATGTCAACGATAGCAATGTTTAAACTGAAATTCACAGGCAGGACTTGTATTTCTATCTCGTGAGCTCTCTCTCTTCTCAAAAAAAAGAAGAAACGATACAATATTCAAAGCCTGAAGGAAATTTTTAGATCAAATTTCAAATTATTCGGAATATTTAGAATTTCACATCAGACGTTAAAAATAAGCAAAGTAATTTCGATCGAATTTTATAGAAATTAGCCAACTTTAAAATGTTACTTGTGAAAACTTTATGTGTTATCAGTTTATACAGCTTGCTAAAAAAAATATCATAATTATCGTTTTTTGTTCGGCCTTAAAAATATAAGGTCACGAGTGTTAATTTTCCGCCGTTCATAAATCACCACAGCTGCAGAGTTATAGTATAGATCTCAAACAATGTTATCTGATAGACGCAAATAAAAAAAATATATATTCTCTTCGAGCATCGCATTTTGTCGATGCGCAGGAACAGTGTACATAAGCTGAATTTAAAGTCAACTCAATCATAAATAGAATAATATAGATTATAGATGCGTTGGCCTCGTTTTCGAAGAAAGATAAAAAAGATCTGTCCGGTTTGTCTATATAATGATGAGTACGACTTTTGATCCAAAAAAAAACAACTTGCAATAATTTTCAAATCGATTTAATTTTTTTTTTGTTTCATATACCTACTTTTTCTTGAAAACAGGAAATCATATATATGTAGGTACGGAGAAGCCAATGATATTGTGCATATGGCTTAATCAATCTAAATAAGGCGAAAGCTGAATCTCTGCTAAAAGTATCGATTTACTTTTCTCTCTCAAATTAATAAACCAATATAGACTTTTTAGGTATCAGATTGGTGCTATGTATATGATTGTGACAAACGCAACTGTAATATTGTATTACTGTTTATTGTTGTCTGTCAGATGGGGATGAGAAAAAAGGGGAAAAGGAGGGCGGACATAAAAAGAGGGTATTTATACGTATATACAAAAGTGTACTAATTGTAGTAACGAACGATGTGAAATAGGAAGAGAAATAGTCACACAGCATGACTTTCTTTCTTATACATATACATAGCTAAAATATTATAAAAACTTGGTCACAAACTTAAATACGAAAGCTGATCATTTGCTCAATAACGACCTCCAGCAAATACATTATTAGTTAGTACATACAAACACAATATAGGTAGGTATAGAAACGAGTCTCTCTTTCACTATTTATTTATTCCCATCAGACAGCTAGATATGTATATGCGGCTTTTTTGTTGCAGCAGCAACAACAGCAAAATCACACAATTACAATAAAGAAAAAGTGAATTGAAATACTTGTCCACATTTTGATTCCGCTTATGATGACTTTTTTTTTTTTTTTTTTGTATTTCGTCTTAATATCTGTGTCAAGTTTACTTAACTGATTTAAACAGCATCTTATATAGAAAAAAGTAGTAGAAGTGTATAGAAGAAGAATAATAATAGATCAACAGACTTAATATACATAGCTGTAAAGCTTGTTAAGGAGCAATGATTGACATTTTAAGGCTAGTGGGATATAAGTCTGGCCGGTCATTGGGCATCATGTAGGCATTGTATATAAGATCTTCAACTTTGTAACACTTGAACACCAGTTTATGAGATCTGACTGACGACTGTGTCCGTTTGGATAAGTTGAGTCCTTAGTCTTAAGAAAAAACATTTGCAGTTCACGGGAGAAATTTCCGGAACGCTTGTGTTTGGTATTTTTTGAGCAAACATGTCTTTATTAAATAAATGGGTCATTCATTGACACCGCTTGTGAAGTATAAAAAAAACCACACGTTTTTTGATTTTAATGAGGTGAATTTAATAAGTGGAAACGTCAAAATTACCAAATCTTAACGAAAATCTTACACATTCAACAAGATCTCTGCTCTTTTGTTTGTTTATTGACAAGATTTAGTACATAATTCATTCACTTTCAGCCCGTGTTTGAATTGGATTTAAATTTCTTTAAATTTTATCCAAAGCTAAATTTTTGACACTAATGAGGTGAATCTATACGTGGAAAAAGTCAAAAGTAACAAAAAATAAGTCACTAATTAAAATATTTTGTTAATAAAAAAATAAACAGCTCATTTATTGAATTGAAATCGCATAAAATTTGTGTGAGGTGAATTTAATATGTGGAAACGTCAAAAGTAGTACAGTAGAATCTCGGAAAGATGAACGGGTCTATAAGATGAACAGCTCGGAAAGATGAACGAAACATTTCCACTTTTCAGTGTTCAAAAAGATGAAAGGTTGAAATTTAGTTCTCGAAAAGATGATTATTTTATTCCGAACATAATTTTTTTTACTTTTTTTTGCCTTTTAGTTCCTCCTGGACAGTACTTTTGGGCTTGTTTGGAATTGTTATGTACAAAATATTTAATGTTTTTATTTATAAAACTGTATCTTCTTCCTTAAATAAATGTTGATGAACGGGCCCTGTATTATATCTGTTCATCTTTTCGAGATTCTACTGTACTTAAATCTTAACGAAAATCTATTAGATTCAGCAAGAACTCTGCTCTTTTATCTGTTTTATTGATAAGATTTTACACATACTTCACTGTTTAGAAAAAATTCATGTTTTATTTGAGTTTATTAATATCGCATAATAAATCTATATAAACTGGTTCAAAAACGATAAAACTTTCATTGTGTTCGAGAAAATATCCGATAAGTTATCCATCCATCTGTCCCAAAACTTTGAAATATATCGTTGAGTTGTTGTTGCATTAGTCGGTTTTTTCACCAGAGGTTAAAACAACACAAACCTATATATCCGGATAGCTTTGGATGTTTCCTCGAACGCGACCAATTACATCATTTTTTTTACTAAACAAACATCAATTTCCGGTGTGTCATATGCAAAAACATCATACAAAATATTCCCACCAGAATAGCGACCTTAAACTTGTTTTTTTTTTGCCAAACTGTTCTATCTATATCCATTTGTACGTTATATATTCATATGTTTATATAAACTCCCACATGGATAGCTTCTGATAAATACAATTTGTATTTAACTGACAAAAAAAAAAAAACGAAAATTCAATGCAAGTTCTGTTTCAAATGCCTACGAATTCAATCGCCCCCTATCTAAAGTTGGACACGCTTTTATTATTTATTTGTTTGAATGCCAGCCAAAAAAAAAAACTACAACTCATTCTAATGTATGCCCGACAGGCATTAGTATATCCGCCCGCACTCTCTTCCTTTCGTTTCAAATTTATCGCGTCAACAATTAATCGAAATAGCAATTAAAACAAATTTGAGGGGAAACCGAAGCGAAAAAAAAAACTATTTTATGAATGAAAAACATATGACTATAGGAGCAGAAATAAAATCTATTTTTATAATCTAATGCCTCTGACCTTTGCATCAAATGATGGATGAATTTAAATATGAAATCAGAAGATCAAGCCATTATATAGACTTTAGAACTTTCAATTAGTCTATTTTTATCAGTTAGAAAAACGTATAGCTTTTAATGGGGATTACCACATAGTTGTTATCAATTTGCTAACAGGTGGTTTTAGATCGGTCGTTCTACCGAAATAAATAATAAATTATATACAAATTATATTATTTTGTGAGTGGATATGGTTTTAAAATGGTATATATATAAAAGTAATTTATTTTTAGATCAATTTTTTGATGTCAAAACATAAAAAAAAAGAATTTTTGACTTCTCTGTACTTTTTTTCACTTCCACTTTATTACGAGAAAGAAATGCTTTTTTTTTGTCATCTCTTTCTCGTCATGAAGTGGGAACGAATTAAAGTAAAGAGACGCCAAAAAAGCCGTAAGAGGCGGTTCAATGTGAACAGAGTTTAATATTGAATTTGGAAACACACTTGAGCACTGAAATGTCATGTAATTAGTAATCTGTCAAATTACCTGCAAATTTTTTTGCTCGGTCATTGTATTCAAAGTTCATGGATCAAACTCTGGCTCTGTTCTAAACCAAACGCATGATGCTCTAAACAAAATTGTCAAAAAATCTCAGTCTCAACAGAGTGTTGATTTTTACGTTTCTGAATAAACGAAAGAGAGAAAGGCGGATATGTTGCTCAATACAAAAAGAGTTCTCATTGAAAAACAACATAGAGAATAAAAAACATACCCGATTAGATTGAAAAAAATTATTATGTAATAGAATTGGGTGTCAAATTAAATTCATCAAGACATTGTACTATGTACCTGTTCTTCTTGAACTATTCTTTTTATATTCTATTCACATTGTTTTATCACTTTTTTGTTACACCATAATAAGCACTAAGTTTCCATATTAACTGACAAAACAAAAACCGTAATATATATATAATTTACATAAATTAAAAACTCGTTCTTAAAGCTGTTATTTTTTTTTTGTTTACATTGTTCTTGTAACGTTGTATTTATGGATGTATGTTGTATGTTGTAGATGTATTATAAAATAAGTCATTTTGTACTCATTGTTGTTGATTTAATCTTTTTTAACTGACACTTACAAGTGGGGCATAACAACGGTATATCCAAAGTAATTGAAGCTCATTTAATTAGAGTTTTTGACAAGATAATTACTGAAAATGTGTTACTTAACTGAAAGATTTCACACCTGTTAACCTAAGAAAATTGGTTAAGAGATACAAAACACGATTAATGACGTAATTAGTTAAGATTGAAGTCATTTAGAACGATATGAGTATATAGAAACTGTACCCTGAGATAGTATATACATAGTTACTTTGTGTGGCATTGTTTTACAAAAAAAATATAATTTAAATTGCATTTAAGGGGTAATTCTTGAACCTTACTCACTATTAGCTTACGGTTCGTTTGGCATCTAGTATAGAATGATAATTCTTATAGCATAAAACAAAAAATATTTGTATATAATTATATCTTTACACGTGAGGTAATTAAATAACAATCAAAGCAAATAATAGAAGCATATACATAGCTCTTTGATATTTTAACCTTGACCTATTTTTGGTCTACATTTGCGATTACTTATAATTATTTACCATATTATAAGCTAATTGTATTTACCTTTAATCATCTTTAATGATTCAGATAACAAATGGTAGGTAGTCTAAATTAAACGAGGCATGGTAACTTTCAGCCATTATACCGAAATGATGATATCATAAATAAACTTCCTTGTTTTTTATTTCAAATGAATGTATAGATAACTATGTATCCATTTAATTTTAAATGAGCTACAGTTTTTCATACTTGCTGATGAATGTTCAAAGTGGGTGAAAAATTTCATATTATATTCAATAGTTAAAATAACTATTAACTTGATTGAATAGTTGTTGAATGACTATTAATATAGTTATCTTCGACACCTTTTTCGCGTTTTGGAAATGCTTACCTGAAAGTGTTTTACTTGCCGCGTATATTCCAGAACAAGTGATTAGTTCCCTAAAAATTCTTTAAAAAATTCAACAACAACAAAATTTCATCAATCATTTCAATTGATAATTTATTGTTTTTAAATAAGGTTTTTATAGAAGAATAAATACAAAAATTACAATTAATAAACAACAAAAGATTAGAAATATTTAGGTCTTTACTATTGTTTTTTGATAGTCATTCGACAAATTTCATTGGATTTTATAGAATCAATATGGCAATAGTTACAAAAGTTTATTTTTTTCTCTGAGTGTACATGCTTAGTTTTCTTTTAATTCACAAATCTGATAACATTGATAAAATATCTTATTAAAAACAATTAACTACTAATTCACGAACATTTTTACAAAATTTAAATAAAAGCACTTTCAATTTCACCAAGTAGACTATTGCTCTATTGAATAAAATAAAACTGCTAATTCACGTTAAGTAGCAAATCTTATCGAAAATCTACTACATTCGACAAGAAATCTGTTGTCGGCAAAGCGTATTATTTAGTCTGCACACACAATGTGTGAACCTTTGCACCTACACTTTCTCACTTTAACTTATCTGTCCACAGGATTTGCTTTCTTTTGCATTTCAAAAATATTTTCTTATTTTTAGCTTAGTTAATTAATTTTCCTACTTGGGTGAATTATCCAATTAACATGAATCAATAATTAACAAAGTCCAAAAAAAATAGTGCTATGACTTCTACTTAGCTGATGTATTTCAGTAGTATATAGAATTTGTATGATTATAAAAACCTTCTAACATTAATTATCTTTTTGTTTGATTTATTGATAATATTTTTTTTTACTTACTTCACTGATTAAATATATAATTCATGTTTGATTTGAGTTTATAAATAGGGGTGAAATTAAGTGCTGCCCCATGGATTTTCATAATATATATCCAGTTTTATTCCAATGCGGGGGCATAATGCATGCAAAAACAACTTAAATTAAACATTTAACATCAGCCCCACTTCAAGATGAATAGGTGGTATGGTACTGTCTTGACAGTTTAATTTCGAATTTGTATATACTTTTTGTCTTGGGAGATGATATCGCACTTCGAAAAGACAATGTCTGTCACTTACTTCTTCGTTTCGTGTCATTTTAGATAAAGTTTCCTCTTTATTTTTTAAGCACTTAATTTGTGAAATATTCTTCCAAAATCAGCAAGATTATTTTTCAATGTTTCCTCTTGAATCTATTTATAGACATTTATAAATCGTATCGTGTCTGGCATATTCTCGCTTTTTTTTTTGTTTTCGACTGCCATCGTCGCGGTCGTTCTCATTGGTCTTCGCCCCGCTCATTCCTTTTCAATTTTTTATTGCATTGTTTTCTTCGCATAAATCACTAAGTGGAATGTTGGAATATGTGTCAAGTTTAATCGGTTTTATTGTTTGCGATGATGGCTATAGCTATTATGGGTATAAAACGTCAAATTCTTCGACGAATTATTTAACTGATAACTTGCACAGAAATGTTCATTATTCGAATTTGATTATTCAACTTACAGCAAAGAAGATAAAAAAAAGACACAAAATCACCACCATTGCGAACACATACATACATACATATATTGGAAGTTAACTATTTTTGTATTGTGGAATGACATCATTTTTAAATGACTATTTTGAGAATTCATCCTCTTCTCCAAAATATGTACATAGGTATTTTTGTATTCTCTACAAACATGCATTTTGTTCTAAATTAGATAAGATTTCCTTTTGATTTTATCCGTCGCCGTTCTATTATATTATTTTCAAATTATATGAAGGTATCTCAGACACCTTGACACTAACTTAACACCAAATATGTCATAATAAAAATATTCCTTTTCAATGCAAAATTATAAAAATGGTAATTGTTATTACTGCTACGCTGCCGTCATTTAAACTACCAGTTTTTTGTTTTACTGCTTTTTTTTAATAATTTGAATACATTTTAAGTTAGAACTATGACAAGTGGTTAACCCCCTTCAATACAAAAAATATAAACGATGCTCGTGTTTATATAAAAATTTATACGTTCATCGAAAACGATTTTTAATGGACACATGGTGAGTTCAAGTATAAACATACGAGTGCAGCAATATACACGTATAAATCAATTTTATTACTATTTTTATTTATTTTTCAGTTGTAGCTTTAATAATGTAAGATGAATGACGTCGTCGTCGAGTGGTGATGGGATGAGATGATGATAATATTGATGTTGATGATTATAATGTTGTTCAGTATTATGTACACGTATAACGCAGATTAGGTTTAAAAATAAATGACATATCGTGACTTGTAATTTTTTGTTTTTTGCGAATTACAAAATAAAATTATATTTTTACATTGGGGCCTTAATTTGAGTTGAAATATTACTTTCATACGATTTTATATTAAACAATTCAAAAAGGAGTCGTAAAATCTCCGAGCTTGCGAACACAATAGGTCTGTTTCTTTACTTCCCGAAACTGACACTTTCTATACTCATTTTAGCTCAAAGTTCTGTCAAAGTTCATAAGAAACAGATCTAATTATTAGCGTACAGACAATTTGACAGATGTTATGTCACATCCGATACTTGCATTGTAAAGATTGACATTCAGTATGTTCAGCAGACACAAGGTTTAAGTTGCCCTAATTGGAAGAATTACAAGCTCAAATAAAAAAATGTGTGTGCAACATTTCACTCTTGTGAAAAAGTGTATTTGTGCAGACTAAATAATACTTTTCTGCAAAAGTTCTTGTAGAATGTAGTAGATTTTCGTTAAGTTTTCCTACTTAACGTGAATTACAGTTAATAGTTTGTTAAAAAGATATTTTATTTTGTGAGTTAATTTTTTGATCAATTTTAAAGGTAGAACTAGAATAGGCGGTAGCTCTCCGAAGCTAATGTCAAAACCGAAAGAAAAGTTGCTTTCCGAAACGTCAAATTCATAAGTCACCCATCATGCACTTGAGTGGTTGGAAGTGATTTTTTTGATTTTTAAAGCTAGCTGAAAGGGTGGTTGGTGAGCGCTCTCACATCCGCCGGAAAAAGTTAACGAAAACTAAAAGAAAAGTTCGACTTCGCAATTATGTGCGCGTGATATGAGTTTCTTGTTTTCGATCGGTTTCGTACGACCGCGTACATTGGCTTCCGGCTATTCTAGTTCTACCTTAATACACAAATCTAAATTTGTGAATTAGAAGATAATTAAGCATTTTTTATTAAAAAAGCATGTTTATCTATTACAAAACAATACAATTCGGTGTATTTTTATTTATATTAGATTCAATTTAAATTCTTTTTTAAACGGTCCCATATCAATATGTACTTGAAATTAGCATTCTATTCTATAAATTCTATACAAAAATTGATTTATGATTGAAATATAGAAATTTAACCTTCAATAATGTTCTAATAAAAGTTGATTTCTTTTGTCACGCTTTATTTTTTTTTTTGTTTTGTTAATTATTATAATATAACACTTTGAGAGAACATGTTAATTTTTGTTATATAACTACATAGATAACTTCAAATAAATTCGAAGACAAAAGAAAAACATCAGTGCAAAAATTAATTATGACAGCAATCAGTCAGAATAAGACATTTATTTTATAGAAATGTTCTTATGATGTCAATTTTGGTCACAATGATTCATAAAACAAACAAGCCTACACCCTCGTGTTTGTCTGTCGAGTTTTTAAATGTTGTTTACACCGCCCGCATCTGCTTTGGTTCGTGAGATCTTATTCTATCATCAGATATAATTTATTTACAGTCATGAATGACAGATTAATTTGCCGTTAAAAAAAATAATAAATAAAAAATAAATTCTCATTATGTATGTACTTGTGATTTTTTTAATGGGCATGTAGCTTATTAAATAATTTTTATTTTGCAACAGAAACTTTAACGCAATCCAAATTAAACAAACGAATCAATACAAAAAAAAATATAGAACTCACATTTAAATTTGTTTGTTTCTTAAGAGAATGGTCTCCACTTTATGAATAATCATGATGACTAAATGGAACGATGGATTGTTGGGACTTTTTTCATTGATTCATATTTTACTGATTTCAACATTATACGAGGATTTAAGATGCACATACACACAAACTGCACCCCATTGTGCCAGTGTCGTTCAAATATTAAGGGTATATTTATGGAACGTGCGTCGTTGACTTTACCTCGTGGTAAAATTGTAAAGTTTACCACACACGCCTATGAACGCCCCTTTAAATCTGGTAAACCAATTAAGTGCTGGGGTTCTGCCAAAAAAAATTATATCAAAATATTGTTTTTTTTTTTGTAATTTATTCTTTATTGAACATGTATAAGTAAATTTTTTTAAATTTAAAATTATGACACATTACATATCAGAATACCGCTATTTAAACTTTTCCTTAATTACCATCTTCTTTGTTGATTTGTTGATAAAGTTAACCATCTCTGGTGAAAGTTTGTATTACAAATTTTGACACTTTGTTTACCAAATTTAATACGCTACCACGTCACAGTACAAAAATCTAAGGTAATATTATATTGTGCATGTTTTCAAAGTTGAAAGTGTCAAAAACTTAAAAATAGCTGTTCGAGTGCCCACAGGATTTCAACACGCTTATTAGAAACAATAACAAAATATTGAAATTAGACAAGTAAAGGGGCTCTGGATCCACCATTTTCCCACCATATTACCTCGATTTTGACAGATGCGCAGAATTACACAAAAGTGAAAACGCTAATGATCTTACCTTGAATATGTGTACAGTGCTACTACGTTGCAGGACTACCCTTATAGGAGCAATTGCTCCAAGCTTAAAATTTGTATTACTTTGTTAAGTTTAAAATGATATTTATCGTTTGCATCTCCCACTTTAAATTATTGTAAAAGGCCAGTAAACTAAAGTTCCATTTTAATTTTAACGAAAAAATGATAAAAAAGATAAAATTTAATTTTTTGGAAAAGATTTCTGATTAGAAATAAAAAAAAACTGCAGTGAAGGCATTCATTTTTTTTATTAATAATTCTTTATTAGGGGGTTCACAGTTAACGACGTGTCGACCGACCTAGTCGTTTTGGTAACACGTTCACATTTAACGACTGTCGTTTCGACTTATTTGGAAATAAATTTTCAAAGATCGACATTTCGCGTTTTTCAATATTTGTACCAACACTAGCGCGTTAATTTCATAGTTTTTCGCTCTCGTTTTGTTGTTTTCTTTCGATTTCAACCTATTCACCACTAATCTTACGAACAAAACTGAAAAAAGGCGTAAAATTTAAATTTCGAGTCGTCCGACTGCCAATTCACATTAACTACAGCGGTCGTTCGACAGAGCAAATAATTAAAAAAAAAAATAAACTACAGAGCTAGTCGACTGGTGAGTGGTGTTCACATTAAAAAAAACTAAATACACGACACGTGTTGAGGAACATGTCGTCGATTGTGAACGGCCCTATTGAAATATAGAAACTTCCAAAATTTTAGAAAAAGCGAATAATTAAAAAATCTAAACTCAAACAATGAAACCCTCCTAAAATTACATACATTTTATTTCCCCAATATGGATATTTGATATTGATATTTCAGTTTGCATGCAGCACACTTCCATTTGTTAATTTGATGTGTTCGACATCTCTCGTATTGCTATCTCACTTTCAATGGTGAAAACTATTTCGTTCAGTTTTAAAAGCAAAGGATAAAATGCAGGGATGGTTTGCAAACTCCATTTTAATTTTTTAACAAAATCTGTTAAGGACATTGATGCAACCACCCAAATTTATTTATCATGCCTTTTCGCAAAAACCGCTTTAACAGCATTTTGGTGCAACTGAACACCAATGATTTAAAATTTGGGCTAAGCGTAGTGCCTTAATGAATTCATATATTGCTATACATGTGTAATTTACTTAAGCTAGAATTTTCCTTATACTCGTAATAACAACAGAATATCACATAACCATTTTCTAAATTTAAGAAAAATTTCTATGTATGTATGTACATAAATTACTGTCAATAAATAATAGTTGTCACCAAAGATAAGCTGCCATACTGTGTGTCAAGTATCATTTTATTAAGTATACGAACATGAGAATTATTAATTTATGAACATTTTTGGAAAACTAAATTTTGTTCCCTTCTAAGGGAGGTTTGTTGATACTTCACATAACGATTTAAGTTCAACTTAATTTCTTAAGTATCACTTTATGACATGGAAAAAGTACCCCTTACGAATTTAAGTTCAACTTAAATCGTTATGTGTAGTATCAACAAACGGGTCGAAATGATCTTGAGGTTTGTACAAATTAATGTCAATACTCGTTACATTTTTAAATATCAGTTAAAAGCTTGAATACACACATTTTGATCATAAGTAAATAACCAACGATACAATTCATCGGAACTATAATTTTCCTTTCGATTAAAATGATTGCAAAATGTAGATACGTGAACAGAATTAAAATGTTATTAATTAATTAATTTGACAATTCTGTCAAATATATTTTTATGTATGAGTAGGGTAGGTAGCTTCAACATATTAATAGCTATATGGATGGAAATCGAAACTCATTTCACTTTCAATTAAGTATTTAATCAACCTTAAGCTTTTAATAATTTTGTTTCGTCAATATTACCATTGTGATTCCATATTAATTTACCAATAAAACTATTATTACAAATGATTTATTACCTGCGATCAATTTTGTATGCAAATAGATAAACATGTACGCTATGAAGTAATTCTTGAAATTTTTGTTGTTGTTGCTTTCAGTAAATTGATTAGATAACTTTTGCTTTTTTCACCCAATATACTGAACGATTTAATGACTCATTGCATTACCTATACTGTTAAAATGGACGTTGAAATATTGCAAGGAAAGGCTAGTTTTAACCAGAAAAAAACAAATAAGTTTTATTGAGAAATTTATTTTATCATGAAAATTTGAAAAAAAAAATAATAATTTTTTTTTTGCACACCAAAATGTTGATGGAAGTTAATTGAGCGGGAAGTCGTGTTTGCAAAAAAAATAAATAAAATTTAACCGCAACTAATGATTAAAGCAGCATTTTAGTAGATACGGGAATACTTCTATGTTGTGGTAACTGCAATTTTTTTTATTTTTTTTTTTGAGAACAATTTTGTTAAATATGTGAATTTTTTTTACTCTTATCGACCTATAATCGCCGTTTTTATGGTAATTGCCCAAACAAAAGTTTTGCAGGAAACTATATTGTTTTGTTTTAAATAATTTTATGTACATATCGTCCCTCATCTCACGAAGTGACGTAAATGCTTTTTTTATATTTTACAGAAACGCATGTTTCTCTTGAGTATATTCCTCGTTTTTATAGAAACTAGATACCTACTCTCTATAGAGTCTCTTTGAAACAACAATTAAATATCAGTTACGTACCAGCTTCGTGAGAAACTTTTTAGCAGAAAATTCAGTTATGCCAGTGTCATAATATTTAAAATCAGAGTGTTCCGACAGGAATACAGGGATAATATTTTGTGAAAATGAAGATTAAAGTAACCTTAACCTAAAACAAAGCCTATCTCAACTTCGAAAATTTGCGAGTTACGTCACTTCGTGAGATGGGGACGATATGACGTATTTTAAATTTAAATTTTATCGCTTACAATACTTTTTTTATTTTATTTATTTTCAATACTAAGTTATTTTTGGTCTATAATATTGGAGAAAATATGAAAAATGTATACTTTTTGTTACTTTTGCAAAAAAGTGAGTTGAATGTAGTTAAGTCTTAATTCACGTTAAATAGCAAATTTTAACGAAAATCTATTACATTCAACTAAAACTCTGCTGTCGCCAAAGACTATATTACATAAATATATACATATTTAAATTAATTTACAATAGTTCTGTTTGGTAACGTGAAATTTTTTGCGAATGTGCATCAATTTTCCCAATTTGCTGCTGGGAAAGTAAATAGTTTTGGGAAACAAAAAAAAAAAATTCAAACAGGCATGTTATTATCAAAGACGATTTACAAAGCCAAGCCAATTAAAAGAAGCTTTAAGTTTATTATTATTTGTATGTATATAATTAGTTTTAAGTCTAGTATAATTATCTGTTGATGTATGTATATAATCGTAGGTAAATAAATAAATAAATAAGTTTTATGTGAATTCCTATAAAATTTGCTCATAACAGTATTTTTACAAACCCGACATTGTACCTACAATAATGTGACGGTAATAAATATACTCCTAAAAGCTATATGTAACATGAAAAATGGAAAATTTTATCTTTGAACTACGTGCTTAAGTGGGGCGCAACAAGTAGTTTTTTTTTGTTAGTGTATTTATTTTTTACATAAAATTCACTTTACATTAATTGTGATACTCAGTTTTGTACTTATAAATAAAATACCTTTTTGCTTCATTCATGTTGACTAATAATTTAATTTTTTAAATTTATTTCTAGATTTAAATTTTGATAAAGAAAACGAAACTGCATCAACATGAAGCCCAAATCATCGTCTGTAAGTATATTTTCTATTTTTTTTTTTCTTTTTTTAAACGGTGTTTTTCTTTTAAACCAGTTTAAACCTCAAACAATTATATCTGTCAAACTAATTGTCAGATTTCAAACTGTCAGTGTCATTCGTCATCCGTAGTTCTTACAATTTGATCGTGATGACATACAATAACTGTACCTGGTTACAAAATTATGGTTCTACGACAAAAATCAACTGGCATTGGATCGAAATTGTGAACAAAAATCACAAAACAGTTTTATTTGTTTAAATAAATATAACAAACAGATTGACTTAACTGAAACTGTGGCGGTTTTCATCGCATCGTAAAGAGCGGATTCTTCTTAAAGCCTAATACATACCTGTGAATCATGTCGTGAATCCATACAAATTTGCATTTTTGTTCACCCGTGAGCGTGCTCCCGAAGCCATGACAAAAAGTGGAGAGTTTGCGTTCACGAGCGGTGAACCATATTCACGCGCAAAATGTACCGGAACTCTTTGATTTTTGGTGTAGCTTTGACAATTTGACCATAAAAGCTGCAAAAGTCAAGCAAATTGTGTTAAAAATTCACTTTCTCCACTGATGGTTGTTCACTTCACGAGGAAGTATGTACTAGGCTTAGAGGAATTAAATTTAAGTAACGCATTGCGGCAAGACTTTGAAGTATTTGTTATGCTGATTCAGCAAGCATTATACAATGCTATACTATACGAACGACATATTGACTCTTTTTGCCTAATATAGGTCAAACATAAAAAATGACTGCGAAACAGAACACTCCTAATAAAAATAGATAATAACTATCTATTTACATATGTACAATGTACAGTACATATCTATTAAGGGATACTTGTATTGAAAACTTTTAAACATTTTCTAAAGAATAAATTTGTCAGGCGACATTATCTAAATATATGTATAACAACTTGGTCACATGTAAGCTGACTTAGCAAGCAAATAAGGCAGCAACGAAGACGTCATAATACGCACGTTTATTCGAGTACAATATTCTTGCAAATTGTATACAGCAAGCTTATTCAAAAGTCCAGGGAACCAAAACAAAACCTTGTTTTTTTGTATAATACATCACTCTATCTGCACCATAGCACTCTTCATGTGTCTTAACCATCCTCAACATAGACTTTATTGTGTTTTCTTAGTGAGTCATTACCAACAATATAAACGTATGTGTGTGTATGAGGGTGTCAGTAGGCCAGTAGGCTTAAAAGGTAAAAATAAAATAACACCCCTAACAAAAGAAACCACCTCATACCTTTTCATGAAGTAACCTAAAAAAGGAAACAGAAAAAAAACCGTAAAAATGTTAGCGTCCTATCTTTTTAGTATGTCAAAGAAATAACTACAGAACGGTCGTAGATTCATAAAAGCTTCGGAAAGTTACATTTCATTTTTAAAGTCAATTTATTTTGAAATTATAAAATTTTCTTCAAATCATGGTTGTATATGACAATAATCGGGCGCAATTTCAATCCAGTGGAAGCTTTAAACATAAAACGGTTAGTTTTTAAAACTAAAAAAAAAAACAATATTAAAAGCTAAGAACTTTAAATAGTAGTTTTTGGATTATCGGGTTTTGCATGATTAAAATGTGCACTCAAGGCCAACAAAAATAATTAAGCTAAGAACCTAATTTTATTTTTGGATAACTACAACTCGTAAACCGTTCTTTTGTTTATAAAACTGAAAAAAAAAACAAACTCGTCATATGAGGATAATTTCACAATGAAGCTGTATAATCGAGTTTCAGGGCGTGGCGCAGATAACACTACTGTAAGCCGTTTCTATGATATTAGTTTCAAAAGAATTCTCACTTTTATTTTTTTTTTTAATTTGAATCACCTAAGTTATAATTATAAAATTGAAAGTGAGTTTGCAGTTTATCCACCTGCCTGAGTTTCAGTTTGATATGATTGCTTTTTGTGAGATAGATGATTTTGGAGAAGCACGTACTAGTTTAGTCATATAAAAAACTAGCGGAGCTCGGCGATGTTTGTGTCGCCCTATTACATATAGAAATTTTGTTTGTTTTATTAAATATATGATTTAGGACCAAAATATCACATACCCTGCGTGCCATGTTACGCTTTAACCAAAATAAATATTTACGTTGAAAAATAGTTTTTCTTCAGAAAAAAATTTATTTTTCCGACAAGTGCAATTTAAAAAAAAAAAATTAAAGAAATGTGGGTGTGGCTTTAAAAAAAATAAACGCAAAATTTCAACTTTCTAGAGAACTTTAATAAGGAGCAATCTAAGATATAAGAAAAGCGAGCGTGGTAGTGGGCGAATTTCCAAAAAATATTATGTTCAAGAAAGTATGTATTAATACAAATTTCCTGCTTTCTATGGACTTTTAATAAGTAACAAATAGGTGTACAAAAAGTGGGCGTGGTGGTGGGCTTAAAAGTGCTCTGGAAAAATTTCGTCATCCATTAGAGAGAACATCACAAATGCTTATATTAAATTTTACAACAAGCGTCTTTGACTTGGAAGAAACACTAACAGCCATATTAATAAAAAAAAACGATTAACTCATCTCTAAACCACGAGTTTATTAAACCATGGAATAGGAATTTAAATTTCCTATTAATAAAAGCAAAATATTCGTGGAATAACAAACTGACGTTTATTGAAAATCCTTAAAAAAATCTACTACAATAAGTAGACTTTCCCTTATGTTTAATCCATTGAAGTATTATACATTGACCTTTCATTTCACTAATGTGAATTCACATGACGAAATTGAATTTGGGTGTTTCACAATTCGTTCGAAATGTTAATTATGAATTGGAATTTTGAAAATACTGAAAATTGATGTTCTGCATTTCGTTTCATTCCATTTTCTGAACGTATTCAAGCCACTTTTTTATGCATTGTGGAATTGGTGCATTTGCAGATAGTTTTCTATTTCTAGGTACAAAATTTAAGCAAATTTTATTTACTATTTTTGTTCCTTTTAGTATTTATTTGTTATTATTTTCGTATGAAACATAAGAAAATACGAATAAAAAAATACAAAATTCATAACACTCACGCCGCGGCCGCCGCGCACAGTGGTTCAGGGGCGGATAAAAATCATTTTATCGACTTTTAAATATTTAGATTTTTGACATTGTAGTTTGATTAAGGAATAGTTGAAGCATTAGGATCAGAATTTTTTTCTATTAAATCAGTTCGAGCTCCAAAGTTAATAAACGAGACTTCAGTGATTTTGAAGCAAAAAACGAGCATTCTTCAAAGACGATTATTTTTATTTATATGATTCTTTTGATTTTTTTTGTTTTTTTTTTTCTCTATTGGGCATATAAAAACAAATAAAATTTTAGAAAAAAAATTAAGATATGTAGTTGTAAAATTTTTTTTTTACGAATTTTTAAAATTAGTACCTTTTCTTAAGTTAAATTCAAAATTCAACTAAGAAAATATTAATGTTCCCTGGTCTTCCCTAGTCGGACACATAGTACATACTATACATAGAACCGTTAAGTATCGAATACAAAAAAAATTAGCTACTAATTCCTGCGAACCTTCAAATGCACCCAATTTAAAAATACCTATTTTTCAACGATTTTTCCTGATACACCCCCAAAAAGTGGGTGTGGCAAAAAACTTTGTAGGGCTGCTTGTTAAAAAAAACATTTTCTACACATTCTGTTGTTTATTTTTTTTCATTTTTTTTAGGAAAAGATTTAATAAATAAGATTTTTGTCAAAAACGCCCTCAAAAGTGGGCGTATTATTATTTTTTTTGTGCAATTTGTATCGTTTTCTAAGAAATTGGTCCAAACCCAATTTTTTTGTAAAAAAAAGTTTGTGCTAATGAATTATATTAAATTACGTTATCTACAACTTTTTCAAAGAACACACCCCTCATTTATATCAACTATCACAGTTAGAAGACCTTTTTTTACAAATCTAAAATTTCCTGTATGTTATATTTATTGCAAGTTAAAACATCTAACGATGCTCTTGATGTGTGGCAAGTTGCGGCGGCCGTCTTTTTGAAACCACATATGTACAAGGAAGATCATTATAACGTGGAAGATCAATTCTTTCGATGTCGTTTCAAAAATAATAATCGATATAATAAATGATATTCCACTTTTCGCCTATCGCTAGTTTCACCCGAAATTTTGTGCTAACAAAATTCCCCTTATTGTGAACATTCATTTCGGCCTAATTTGATTGATTGATAGCCTAAATGTTCACCTATTTTTAATAGGCGAACGAAATTTCGTTCGGGTGAAATTCACAATAGCTTTTAAAATTCCAGGGGAACAAAAAATTTTAAGGTGAAATATTTTTCGGGCGAAAATCACAATAAGGCTGAATATGTTTTTGCGGTTATTTTGTTTATTGAATTACAATACCCAGATATGTGGAAATCTGCCTCTTCATGTAGTTTTTGAAGTACAGATTTTGTTTTTAAAATCATCTTGAATTTCCTACTGTTCTAAATTCAGATTAATTCTTTGCTGTTCATGGTCTCTGGGATTTATTCGTTCGGCTTAGCAATATTTTAATTTGTATAACGGTTTTTGATGTTTTACTTGGTAAAAACAGGTCAAGTAGACAGCAAAGATAAATAATTAAAATTGAACTCTTCAAACCGACTCCGGTTATTTAATTTTATATTATTAAACTGTAAGCGTTCTTATATTGGATACCCAATGTATTAATCTTAAATTGGGTGCTTTCAATGTGGGTTAGCAGATTGTTTCTTGTTGTTTTTTGCTTTGTAATTCAAACAGCAAACGAATTTCATAACCAAATTCGCGACTGCTTCAAATGGAAGTTCAATTGTCGGCGTGGCCTTTATATTTGCCATGAATATACATAAATAATTGCCTATATGTATGCATGCAAATTATTTCTGAAATTAAAACAAAAATCTGTCCACTTGCGCCGCATAAACCACCCTCACCGATGACGCCCACTATATGCACGATTCATTGAGCGTACATGTTTTTTTTTCTATGGCTTCTCATTGCCGCGTTCGTTTCGAATTTGTTATTTTTTTTCTCTCGAAAACATTAACCCCAAAAGCTAATTGGATTTGGCATATATCGTGAGCTGTAGGTGCTATAGCCGCGCTAGGTGACCAGTGACCACACTATATCAATGCATTTTATACTGGAAAACGTTAATTAGTTATTTTCGTCACAATTGTTATAATTACGAATCTAACTTCATTATCATTACCAATAAAATGCGCGTCTATTTTTCATTCCTCCTCTAATGAGAAATAGAAAACTTAACTTAGGCATTATTTCCTATCACGTGCCAAGTAACCGTGACTGACTTTCTAGAGACAGAGAGATGTTGATGATGATGATGTCCAAGAAAACTAACCACGCGACGGACGAAGACGACGACGACTGCAACGGCGACACTGACAAATGATAAAACTGAGAAAGTTTTCTTTTTTGTATTTGGTAAAAAAAAAAATATTTACCAACCACACCCAATGGTGCAGTTTTTATTTTATTTTTTCTCTTGTCACTGTTTTTAGTTTTGTTATTATTTGATAAATGAGCACAGATGATGGTGAATATAACTTGAATTTCTAATCAGGGATTTATTTTTTCCTTTATTTTCTTTGCAGTTAAATGTGCGAGTTACCACAATGGATGCCGAACTGGAGTTCGCCATACAGACGACTACCACCGGCAAACAGCTCTTCGATCAAGTTGTTAAGACAATTGGCCTACGTGAAGTTTGGTTCTTTGGATTGCAATATACCGATTCGAGGGGTGACTTAACATGGATAAAATTATACAAAAAGGTAAGGATAGTTCCAGAAATAATTGTGTTTTTTTTATCATTAATTCTTCACTTTATGTATTTTTATTACTTTATAAAGAATATAATAATAAGGTAAACAAACATTTTGATAAAAAGATAGAATCATGTAGTTGGTTGTAAAAATGAAAATAACAAAAAAAAATAGTTATAAAAACTTTTCAACGACTGATCGACATCTACGGTTCAACGTGCCTTATTGCACAGACAAATCCCATACTTCTTTGGAACTTCGAGGTAAAAGAATTACTGAAATTCTTCAAAGCAGAGAGCTACAGAGACGTTATAGTTAGGATGGTTTAAAAAAGCAGCAGTTAAGAAAAAATGTAATAATAAAGCTACTCCGAAAAGTTAAGATAAAGGATCGTATGACACGTATATGGTGGATTAATTTTGAGAAAGTGATAAATCAAGCAGACAGACTAAATTTAATGCCCTTCATCCCCATATATATTTGAGTCTTAAGGGAAATCAATATCAACTTCATATATTTTCATATTTTTTGATTGGTTAGGTCGCTCTCGCCAAACTCTATAGCATCTCCTTGGAAATTAGCCCTGTAATACGGGTCATGAAGGCTCTTTGTCTTATAGGCAAGGTGTATATAATGGACGATCTAATAATCTCAACAAAATTACCTAACCTTACTTATAGGCGGTTAAAATAACAATAATTAAGATAATTTTAATGATAGTTCCCGGCTGGTACTACGAATATTTTCTCCTTATTAATTTTGCTAATTAAACGAGTAAAAACGAGAACAAACAAAATTCGCGAAAAAAACTATATATTAGCAATCGTATTTGGTTAGTTTATTCCTATGAAACAGTTGTTTTAGCCCTAAACGTACTTGCTATGTATGTTTTCGGACGCTTTCTACTAATAGATTTGAACGATAAACGGATGGAAGTTAAGCTGACAAATCAAAAATAAATAGTTTACCAATTACAAAAACGACTAGTCAATAGTAAGCCGTTTCTCCAATTATTTATAAAAAAAAACACCACATTATTAATTTTACAAAGAAGTTCACTTACCATCAGATAACCCTCATCACTATTCATAAATTAAACGTTAGGTTTCAAAATTAAGAACTCGATATTTATTTCACCATTACAAGCAGCCAGATAGTGCGGTTTTAAAAACAATGAAATACCTTAAACGAGTAAAAAAATACGTGGATAAAAAAACAAACGACGAAAATGGAGAAAACGATGATGACACAGATACCGAGGATATGGTAAGCCGATGACAACGGTTAAACAAAATCCAGTATACCATCGCTAGTAGTAGGAATTAAATTAAAATTGCTAGAAATTATTGGTAGAGCTTTCAACATGCAATCTATTACAAAAAAAAACACCTTAATTGTCCATGTTTTTTTCAAAACTCATTTTTTTTCCACCTCTCATGCTTTCGATTGTCTTTAAATAGACAGGATCAATGCCGTTTTCCACATGGGTAAAGTTAACGGAATTTTCCTCGATAAATTTCTCTTATAAAAGATTCAAATATTTTCTTTTATTTAAAAACTGTGGATTTATTAATTTCAGGTAATGAATCAAGATGTAAAGAAAGAAGATCCCCTACAGTTTCGATTCAGAGCCAAATTCTATCCCGAAGATGTGGCCGAAGAACTCATCCAAGACATAACTCTGCGCTTATTTTATTTGCAAGTGAAAAATGCCATATTGTCGGATGAAATCTATTGCCCGCCCGAGACCTCAGTTCTGCTAGCATCGTATGCCGTTCAGGCACGCCATGGTGATCATAATAAAAGCACCCACACCGCTGGCTTCCTATCGAACGACCGTCTTCTTCCGCAACGTGTCATTGATCAGCATAAGATGTCCAAGGATGAATGGGAAGCCTCGATAATGACCTGGTGGCAAGAACATCGTGGTATGTTACGCGAAGATGCCATGATGGAATATCTGAAGATTGCTCAAGACTTGGAAATGTACGGAGTGAATTATTTCGAGATCCGCAACAAGAAGGGAACTGATTTGTGGTTGGGTGTAGATGCATTGGGTTTAAATATTTACGAACAGGAAGATAAGCTGACTCCAAAGATTGGATTCCCATGGTCTGAGATCAGGAATATTTCTTTCTCGGAGAAACGCTTTATAATTAAACCAATTGACAAAAAAGCGCCAGACTTTGTATTCTTTGCGCCACGCGTTAGGATTAATAAGAGAATTTTGGCCTTGTGCATGGGTAACCATGAACTATATATGCGTCGCCGCAAACCAGACACAATTGATGTTCAGCAAATGAAAGCACAAGCCAGGGAGGAGAAGAATGCCAAGCAACAGGAAAGGTAAGTTGAAATTTTTTTTTTTTAGTTTTTTTCATTGCTAACCAATTTAATTTTAGAGAAAAGCTGCAATTGGCTCTGGCAGCCCGTGAACGCGCCGAAAAGAAACAACAAGAATACGAAGATCGTCTCAAGCAAATGCAAGAAGAAATGGAACGTTCACAAAAGGACCTCATGGAGGCACAAGAAATGATTCGTCGTCTTGAAGAGCAATTGAAACAATTACAAGCAGCAAAGGACGAGCTCGAACTCCACCAAAAGGAGCTACAATCAATGTTGCAACGTCTCGAAGAGGCTAAACACATGGAACAAAACGAGAAGATCAAACTCGAAGAAGAAATTCAAGCCAAACAGGCTGAAGTGTTCCGAATTCAAGAGGAAGTCAATGCCAAGGACGACGAAACTAGACGGCTGCAAGCTGAAGTCGAAGAAGCAAGGCTCAAACAGGTTTGTTTGTTTGTTTGCAAATGTTAAAACTAATTTTTGTTTAAAAAATTTATTTTATTACTTATATATTATTATTTTAAGGCTGAAGCTGCTGCTGCTTTATTGGCTGCATCAACAACACCGCAACATCATCATGTTGCCGAAGATGAAAATGATAATGAAGAAGAATTGGCCAACGGTGATGTTGGTGGGGATGTGTCAAGAGACTTGGATACAGATGAACACATTAACGACCCAGTTGAGGATAGGCGCACGTTAGCCGAGCGAAATGAAAGGCTTCATGATCAATTGAAGGTAAGTTTTATTTAATACATCCACGGTGCACAGGTTGGAACAGTGACAAAAATTAAGCAAAGAAAAATCAGATGAAGAAGTACACGAAATAGAATAATCTGTCCAATAATCTGTAACTATTTCATTGATAAAATTCGTCGAGAGACTTTGAAAAATGGATAGAATCTCATATTCAATTCTCACCTTTTCTCGATGAATTTCATCGATGCGAAACACCACATCGGTCCCTTACATCTGCTTTTTAGACGTTAACTGCAGTGTTTTTTTTTAAGTATAAATCGAGACCCCTACACCTTTGGGATTTTTTAATCTAGAAACTAGTTGGTCAAGTTTTCAGCTTCAGGATCAATACGATCACCTTCCAACTCCAGTTGGTGATTTACAGATTTACAGCATCAAATCATTCAAAACTTGGACTTTTAAATAAAAGAAAAAATTCAACAAATCAGTGTTTATGATAAATGGGGCTTTTTTGGTCACTTCCTTCTTTATCCAAATAAACTTTATTTTTACTTTTTTCCTACGTTTCGTCGTAATTTTTCGACTTCATCAGGCGTAGTTTATTAAATCTATAGAAACTTAAGATTAACAATTTCAACAATTTCAATCATAATTCCTCAAATCCTAGAAATTTTTTCTGTTCGGAACTTTAGTTATTTCAAGAATTTTCTGAAAAAAAAAACTATTTGGCTTGGTTTATTAGATTCTCTGATTTGTCATGAAACAAACCTAGCTATCCTATCATTTGTAGACAGAAAATTTTGTATTTCGTTATTGGAACGTTGAAAAAATAGAGAGTGAATTAAATTTCTCAGTCTCCCCGTATGTACATATTATACGTCGCAATATTTACATCTAGAGGCTAAGAGAATCGATTTTTTATTTTAGTTGATATAGGACTTCTTAAACACTACAAATAACATACTTCAAAATGTCATTTATTTTCTTTTACTTAGAGGAAATATTATTTTTTTTTTATTTTTAACTTTTCAATTTTATCCGCCCTCCACATACAAAGCATACAAAAGTCAAAAAAATTCATAAAACATCTACAAATAAACTTAAATGAATCTCTTTTAAATGTGTTATACTTTTATTACAGGTTCTTAAATCAGATTTGGCACATTCTCGTGATGAAACCAAGGAGACGCTCAACGATAAGATTCATCGTGAAAACGTTCGTCAAGGTCGTGACAAATACAAGACACTTCGAGAAATTCGAAAGGGCAACACGAAACGTCGTGTCGACCAGTTTGAAAACATGTAATGTGCTTAATTCACCTTATAAACAATCAAATAAAAAAAAACTTAAACACAAAGTAAAAGGTTAATAAAATATTTAAAATTAAAACAAACAAAAAAAAACATTTAAACGCCATTGCAGTCGTCCAGTTATATTACAAAAAAAAAGAAATGAAAAATTGTTAGTCGAAAATATAAGTAAATATATTTTTTATTTAATTACTAAAGCAGAGACAAAGTCGATGAAACTAACAACAAACAATGAAGAAAAATAAAAATACAATATTATTAACAAATATAGAAGGTTTACTTTGTTTTCACTAAAAATATTATTTGTATTACAACAATTGTATAAATAATAATAATACAAAAATATATTTTGTTTTTATTATTTTCTTTATCAGATATATAAGGATTTAAATATTAAAACAAAATATTTGCAAAAAAAAAATAAAATTACAAATAAAGACTAAATAAAAAAATATCAGAAACGTGAGTGGAACAATATAAAATTTTGTACTTGCTATCAAAAACTTTTTATATAAACTTTTTTACATGATATTCTAATAAAAAATAATTAAATAATAAATACAACTGAATCAAATAAATTACATGCGCAGCCTTGAAATTAAGAAAAAAAATCTACTGAACAGCAGCAGTGTAAAATAATATATTTCTGTACAAAACTACTAACGAAAAATAATAAAATAAAACGAAAAAACTAGTATTAAATGAAGTTTATAAAAAATCATACAAAACTATAATTATTTTTAAAGAATAATATCGTTCTGCTTAGATATTACGATTTTTTTTATGTTTAATTTACACAGTTGGGGAATTTTTATCTTTCTATTATATTATTACATAATTATAATGTTCATTTGTTAAATTAATGTGTTTTTCTTCTTCCTCTTGTCTTATATCGTTTATCGTTTTTTTGATTTGTTAGGGTAGTGAATATTCTGTATAGTTCTCAATATTTGTTTCCTCTTAATACATAATTATAATAATTACCTTTAAAGTATACAGAAACTTAACAACATGTAGTGTCACAGTAAGATGAACTAAAAAAAATAAACTGCATTTTTCTATTAAAATATTTTTCTGTAAAATTTAATTTATAAACAAATAAGTATCTATGTATTTTTTTTTGTTAATGTTTGGCCATGTTACAAGTAAATTTTTCTGTTGAGCTTAAAATAGTTTGTCGTCGATATAATATAACCAGCAAATAAAATATGAAACAAATCAGTGTTAGGTTTTCTTTTTTTTTTCTTATAAAAATACTTAAATGCGAACGCCCAAGTATTTTTATTTTTTTTTATTTAATATTTTAAAGTTATTTCCATTGTATTATTTTTTCTTTTGAAAATAATAAAAAAAAGCTAAGAAAGAACGTTGTATGTTTCACAAAAAAAATGAGAAAGATAAAATTTGGTTTAAGTTTGAAATGGAATGGGATTCAATCAGAAAACAGAAACACCAGCATGAATGATCCGATATATTGTAATAAAAAAAGAATATTTTGTTAAAAACAAAAAAATGCGTTTTTTTTAATTACGTAAAGAAAAAACCCATAGATAGTGTCGGAGTACATGAGAGAGTTTTATTTTTCAAATACCGTTTGAAAAAGGTGTAAAATTGAATCGCTCGCCTGGAGTTCACATTTACTACAGTGGACCGGTCATTCGGCAGAGCGAAGTGTCAAAACATTTGAACTATACATCCAGTCGATCGATGGTCGTTCGACTCGAATGAACGGCAGGGAAAACGAAACCTAGCGAAACGTATAGCAATTATGAGAAACGATAAAGCAGTGAAGAAAATGTTGCCCAGAGCCCAACGAAATAGAAAAATTATATTTTTTTTAAAACGCAACAAATTTCACACGCGAAAGCCGAAGACAGCTGAAGGCACTCGTTAATAAAATATGACTCGTTTTTTTACGGTTCCAGTTTCTCGTAATAGCAATTCGATGAATACGCGGTATTACAAACGATAATCGTTTTGCATAGTCAGCCTTATATTGAGTTTCAACCGAACAATCTCACTTTTCGCCTATTGTGAGTTTCACCCGAAATTTCAAGTTCGAGAAATTCCCCTTATTGCTAACATTTGGGCAGAGTGTAACAGCCTAAATGATCACTTATTTTTAATAATTCCTTTTTTGTGACCTTTTAAAGTAATTATACTCACTTATTTTTAGTAGGCGAAAGAAATTGCGTTTGGGCGAAAATCACAATATCTTTTAAAATTCCGGGCGAACAAAAAATTTTTAAGATGAAATATTTTTCGGGTGAAACTTGGAATAAAGCTAAATAAGCCCACTGGTGTTCATATTAAAAAACGGTATGACATGTATTGATGAACATATCCTTGAATGTGAACCCCACTAAAACAAGGAGAATTACATATTCTGGGGTGCCAGCATGTAGCTTCATACAATCGAGTTTAGTCGATACAATCGAGTTTAGTCGATACAATCGAGCATAGGCAGTTCCCAATTTTGTTCAATCGAATCGAAAGCAGTCGACTAGATTGTATCAAAGTTACGTGCTAGACCCCCAGCCTTATCATGAGTTTCACCCAAACAACATTCCACCCGAAAAATTTGACTTTTCGATCATTGTAAGTTTAACGCGAAATTGTATGTTTGAAAAATTCTCCTTATTGTGAACATTCATTTCACTTATTTTTAATAGGTGAAATTTCGTTCGCGAAAAAATCACAATAGCTTTTAAAGTTCCGGACGGACAAAAAATTTTAAGGTGAAATATTTCTACTCACAATAAGACTGATTGCTTAAAATTCTTATCACATTCCAAATCACAACTTTATTAAGGGTTCATTAGCTGGATTTACTATAAAATAGACTCAGTTAACACCCCAAACTTTGTTACCTACAAAAGAATTGTGAATGGATTTTGTTCGATTTTTTTTTGTTTAAAAAAAATACAGATATTTTCAAAATCTTTAGATGCAATATTGTTTCTATTGGGAAGCACCCGATAGCAAAATTATTATATTATAACAAAATCAGTCACGCAATTATATACGTAACTCAAAATTAAGGCAGTATGCTCAAATAACGTCAGAATCCTATTTCCGTACTGCAAATTTTGTGTCAAAACCCTGAAACGCAGTTTTCCTGCAATCACTTTGGTCATAACAAGTAAGAAGTTTAGTCAAATTCGTTACAGCCGTTTTCGATACGGTATGAGTAAAAATGAATCCTCTAGGGTTAAAATCGCGAATATTGAGGAAATTCTTTTTGGATTTTTGACAAAGTTGCGTTCGGCTCTGGATGTCAAAAACTACGGTTATTCATTAGCTCAACTTCATAAACAACTCAGTAAAAAATATTTCATCCTATAAATCTCTACACAAAAAAACAAGGTGCTCAGGTGAGATGTTTTTACCCAGTTAATAAATCTATGAAAGAGATTCCTTCTTCGTGTGAATGTATGAAAGTTTATGCAAGTACTAATGAACACGTGACACAAGAATTACGCCTTTTGGTTGCGTTTATAAATGTTAGACGAGTGTGACATCACACCATTTCTGCCTCAATGCGTTCCTCAATGATTTCTATTTTTTCAGTAGAATTTCGAAAAAGTAATTCCATTCATAAAAATAAAAAACTTGTTTCAATTTAAAAAATAAAGTATGTACGTAGTTTTTATTAATCATTTAACACACGCTTTTCTTAAACGAATTACAGGAGTTTGTTTGTTCTTAATTAAAAACTTAGATAAATTAAACCAAAAATCTAAATTTTTATCAGAACAAAATGCCCTCATGCACAAACCATCTACTTACAACTAACTTAAAATAGTACGAGTTATTGTTTATTTCTAAAAATAATACAAAATAATCTTACGTTTTTAAAAAATAGTTAAGCATCTAAAAGTTAATGTTTTTTTTTCAAAAATTCAACTAAAAACATAAATATCTCACAATCAGTCCAAAGTAAAAAAAAAAGAAGAAAATAGAAGCTTCTCTGTGCTTTTTATACAGAAAACCTGCCAAATATTACATTTATTTAATTTAAAAAATTAGAAGACCATTGTTCTATTTTTTTGTAAACAGTTATCTGCAGACTTTTCTGATGGCAGTGTCATTTTATTTATCATTTTTTTTTTCAGAAGATTCTTTTTTCTTAAATAAAAATTTGTGAATTATAAATATTTTTCTTGTAGTCCTATTTACAAATAGTTTACCTTAAATACTAAAATAACTAAAAACAAATCTATGAGAGCGTCTGACCTTCCTTCCACTTCTTCAGCAAAGCACCCCTTTGAATCGGAGGCAGTTCTTCGTTAATTTTACGCAGGTTAAATGCATTTGACCTAGACTGTGCCATGGTTTGTGCCTTCATTGGCTTCCAGTAGTCCTGATGATTACAACTTACCGAAAGGGGCTGTAAGGTTGAATTCAAAGAATTTGCTGTAGACAAACCACAAATGGAACCAGCGGAACTAGCCATCGGCGGTTGAAAGGTGCCATTCATTAAAGGGGTGGGACGGTGGAATGGTCCTCCTTGGTCGATTGGTTGGAAACCATTTTGAAAGTCTGATATTGAAGTAGAAACTTGTGGATATTGCTCTTGGTCGGGGCAATTTGAAGTTTCTCGGTGATTTGCACTCGATTGGGACTCAAAACCAGAGGATTGCGAGGAAGCACGTGAAATATTCTCCTGAATGGAATTCATAGCATTACGATGATCGTGAAAATAAGCATTCTTCTCAACTGGTACTTGGTTTGCGGCTCCAACTTGCCCACTATTAAAATAGCCACCTGAAAGCCAAGAAGCTGAGGGATTGTTAGTTGCTAAGCTGTTAGTACTAAAGCGGGAAGGGGTTAGTAGGTTAGATCTCTGATAAACAGCGTTGCTAGATAGGGAGAAGGGTGAAGCTAGTGGTGTGTTGATGAAACCAAGTGGATCTTTTTGGAAACCACCATCGTTCAGTCTGTTTGCATTTGCCGAATTTAGAGTAACATTCATAACCGTAGGAGCTGTGAATGAAGTGTTGGCTCCAAAGGTTGATTGCGGACGTAAACAATCGAGTTCCAAATTTGAAGCAAACAGTGAGCGATTCGTTGAGAAGTTACTCATCGAAGCAGCGTAGTTGCGGTTCCTTAAAATTGACTGATCAGGATCTCTAGAAAAACTCTGAAATATGGGTGATCGTGGAGCGCCATTCAAACTCAAAGCTGAAGAAGTAATGGGAGATCTGATCAGACGTTCTTTAGATACTTGAGAATGTGAAATAAATGAACGGCCACTAGAGGCACTCATAACACTGTTTCCGCTGCTATTTAGTTTTTGACTTATCAAACTGATGGTCTCGCGAGTATCTTCATCACTGAAACAGTCTTCTGAATAGATTTTGTGAAAACTACTAGATGTGTCATCATTTCGGCTCAAATTTGAATCCGATTTACTAGAAAGGGATAAGTAAACCGTGACTAGTGATGCAGTTAGCTGGAAATAAAAACAGAATTAGTTCAAACGATCAAATAAGAAAAAAACAAACAATTTCTAACAAAAATGATATCGCTCGATGCATTCAGCATTTCATAGTCAAGTATTCCACCAGCAAACAAACTCCACAAGGTCAACAAAAATGTAAATCGACTTAGTTTAAATCCGTCCACGAAGTTATGTAAGAATGCAAATCCCAGCATCAAGAAGGGAGTAGCAAGCATCAAAAACGAAGTCATATTCAAAGTGGCCACCTGTGGCATTTTCATTCCCATTGAGTATAGCGCCATCATTGCAATCGTCCTCATGAAGAGACCAACTTTAAGTACCATCGGATGGTTGGTAAGAATTTCTGAATACGAACCAAAAACTTTGATAAGCGCCAGAATATGTGAGACCATTAAAAATGAAATATGTCCAATGCGTTCACCGAAAATAAATGTCAAATGTTCCTTGCTCAAATCTGGAAGACCCCGGAGAATACAAATTATGTTGATTAATGCTACAATTGCAAGGTATGTGGAAATTTTGCGTTTCAATTTGTTTTTTTGGGCATTTTTTATGCGAGCAAAATGGGGTTGTTTGAATTTTTCTGCTCCTTTGATGATAAAATCGAGGAATTTCGAACCAAGAACCATTTTTTTCTTCTCACGAAGAACTCTTTTTAAATGACGGTCGCATGTAGTGCAGAGGCGGTATTGTTCTTCTAGGTGATTTCTAAAATGGAATGAACAGAAAATGTAAGTTCAATTTGAGCCAAAAGTACAAGTTGGTAAAAAGGTTTTTTCATGTTAGTTTTTTTTTGTTATTATTAATTTATTGCCAATTTCATGACAACTGTTCTTTAAGAAAATATAATTTTACCCGAGAAAAAAGCTACCAACTTAAAAAATTTTCAAAAACTGGCGCGTTAAGAAAAATGAGATCTCGAGATTTTTTTCACTCAAAAATTGAGCAAGCGAATCCAAAATTTTTTCCCCCAGCCTTTTTACAAAAAAGATTAGAAATTTGGCTAAGGAATCCTGTTCAAGTAACTGAGATTGCTGATATTTCGGAGATCTCATTTTTCTAAACATGCCTGCGAAGTAATTATGATAGCAGTAAATTGTTTAAGATTAAAAAAAACATTAAAAAAGCAATTAAAATGATAAACAGTATTGGTTTTGTGGTGACAACTGTGTTCTAAGACAATTGAAAATGCAAGGATAATATCGATCATTTGTACCTATGTATATTTTTTTCTCTTTAGCATCTGAGAAGTTATGTTTTATTATATAAATATACATATATCACATATCACACATATCTTCGTTCAAAAACAAAATGGATTTTTGTTTTTTTTTGTTTAACTATGACAGTATTGCGGTTCGAACTTTTAAATTTAATAATTTCGGGCATTTTTTTTTTCAATATATTAACACTTAAGTGGCGATAGCGATAAAGTCTTGATAATTTCTTGCATAAAATATTCAAGAAACAATGAGTATTCACACACCATATCTCACTCTGGTCTCGATTCGATTGAAAAAGCAAATAAAAAGGAGAATAAATTTGTCGAACAAATATTAAAGCGGTTTCGGAGCGGGCAATATGAACAGAATGAAATTCTATGTGACCCTTTCGAAACTTTATCCTTTACATTTTTACCTTTTGTTCCGTGATATTTAATTAATTTAGCATGTTGTTGTACCTCATCAACAATTTGCTTGGTTAAACATTTAAGTATGTTTAGTAAAAAAATCCTTATTTTTTCTTTGATGTTCCCCGACAATTTACGTAGGGGAGAATTTGATTTGAAACAAATGAAAAAATGTGCAACATACTAAGCCCATAATTGCAGAACTGATTTACAATCACATTCATTCAACGTTCATAAATACCACAAACCACAATCGAGATTCTTGGTTTAGGCTAAAGGTGGAGGTAAAGACACAGAACTATGTTGTCATCACAATGTTAAACTCTCGAGAACGAATCCAAAACTCGTATGTTTTTCGCATGTATAAAAGTAAAGAAAAAATGGATATTAAATCTTGGAATATTGAACCTTGGACAATCCGCATCTAAAATAAATTATTTTTAGTCGATTGGCATATCATATTCGTACGATAAACTTACCTAATGACGAAACCATAGTCCTCCCACACTTTTACTTTTGATAAATGGAAGTGTTAAAAATGAGGTAAGTGCAAATACGTAATATGTAAAGAAGTCCTCAAAATAAAAAGAAACGTGTACCAGATTCTATTGAACCATAAATGGAAAATTACTTCTAAAGGTATATTTTACCTAACTATTCCGATGAAAAAAAAACAACAAAGGTGACAATGGCAGAAGGAACCTAAAAAAAGGTTGAGAACCAGATGTTTACTGAGAAAATAAAATTAATTCCGAAATTGAGTACCTATAAAAAATGGGTAAACCTACATTGTAACTACACAAATCATTTTGTACGTAAAACTTTGAAAACTCTTTTTTCTTTAAGAATTGGATAACATTCCTTTCCCTATTGATGAAAACAAGTTTTCCTCTCGTTACTTACTTGTACACATTGAGTTCATCTTCGAATTTGGACTCGTTCTTCGGTTCGAATTGTGCCAATTTTTCAATTTTTAAGCGCTGACCCTCGTTGCAAACGTGACAAAATCCATTGGCAGGGAATTGATCGCTAAAGTCGGAAAAATCATTCTGCTGATCATCTCTCTTAGTCGAAGATAAATTACTGCAGTCCAGCTGTTGATAGATCTCCCGATTGTAGTCGCCATCCTTGGTGAATCCATTGTATTGCTCACATTGTGGACATGTAAAGCTATTTGCTTCCAAGTAGGGGACTTTTGTATTTTGATTGCAAAACCAGCAATTAACAGTCACTTTGAAGTTTGATCTAAAATTGCAAAAATCAAAATATTTATAAATAGATTTGAGCACATTTTATAATGCGGGCGAAAAAAAGCGGAAATTCGATTAATTGACTAATCACCTTATTTTAACGTATAATTTGTAAAGAATTAAAACAGTCACGAAGCTTATTGATAAGAGCGGTATGAGGCTTATCGCCTGTGGTAATATGTGTTGCATTTTGTAATTCAATTAATATTTTATAGCACAACCGATTGGATAACAATTTTTTTAATAAACTTTCTTTTTTTGCAAACAAACTGAAAATTTTTGTCACATCACACGCGCACGAGTACGCGTGCGAAAAAAAGTGTATGAAATGAATTTTGTTTTGTGTTTCGTATTCGTTTTCGGGTGTATTTTCGAAGCAAGGCCGCCTTTTTTGAAATGACAGTTAGTGTGGTGAGTTTAATTGGTTCTCTTGAAACTAAATCATATATAAGGTAAGAATATTTCTTCAAATGTATTAAGGCCTATATGACACTTGATTTTTAGGTCTAGTGGCCGGAGACTCCCGACGCCATTGATGGCGGTGGGGAACACGAGTGGTCGGAAATTTTATAAATACGACTGTCGTTGTCTTTTTTCTTTAAACTACTGACGATATTTTCGAATTAAGGGTGTGTGTTCAAAATGGATTTGGAAATCCAAATCGAAAACAAAGTCGGATCTTGTGAATTGTTTTTGTAATACATGTATTTTCGTAAGCAAATCCAATCTGGTTCGGATCTCGGCGAAAATAAAACACAGCTATAACTGCACAAATATTAACAGCCTGTCACTGTGATCCTGTTTGTTTCTTATGGCCAGTTGTACAATAGTGGTTCAGTCTCGGTTCAAGATTTTAACTCACCGATTTTCTCGGATTAACTAACGTTCAACGCTGGTTCAAGTATGTAATTGGTTATTTTCACACACTTTAACAGTAAAACACTGTTGAAACTCAATTAATTCGAAATCAGTGGATAAAAATTGCTGAACCACGGTTTAAATGTTTGTACAACTGGCCCTTATAAGGATCTGATCCAGATCAGTGCCTACGTTCTGTAACTCTTGCTTTGATAAAATTGTTCGAGAAACAGTGATAAATGGAAAAAAAAACTCATATAAAGGCTCTCCCAAACAAACGCAAAATCGTGGCGAATCATTCACAATAAAGGCTCCCCCAGACCAACGCGAATTTTCGTTGGCGACGACGAAAACAATAGCTGCGTTTTATTTTCCCCCAGATCCAATCCAGATCAGATCAGGAAAATAAAACAACCCAGGATCTCTGTGACATACGTTATATACCCAACTCTTTTTTTCCTTTGTTTTTTTTATTCGTATACACCCTTTGTCTTTTTTCTTTACACTACTGACGACATTTACAAATTAAGGGTGGGTGTTCAAAATGGATTTGGAAATCCAAATTCAAAACAAAGTTGGATCTTGTTTTGTTTTTGTAATACATGTATTTTTGTAAGCAAATCCAATCTGGTTCGGATCTTGGGGAAAATAAAACACAGCTAATAATAACAACGTGTTGTTTTCATTGAAAACTACGTGTTGTTATTGTTGTTTTCGTCGTCCGAAAATTCGCGTTGGTGTGGGAGAACCTTAACACAAAATATGACAAATATACGACGCTAACCAACAACAAAAATCTGTCGTTTGTCGATGCGGAAGTAACAGAACGTAGGCACACATCATGTGGATGATAAAAAAACACAGCTATTAGAACAGTAGTGTTGTTGTAAAACCAAAAAAAATATTCTTCTTTTAAACTTACCCTTAAACTTGATTTTAAATTGAATGACATTTAAATTCACCATAGAAAGTATTTCCCCTTATTTCTGACAGTTTATTCTCGGTGGCTTCACACGTGTTTTTATTCAAAACTTTGCATTTCACTTATAATTTTGCCGAAATTTATCAGAATACTGTAACAAAATGCAAACCGACGATGTGAGAAATATTTCAATTAATAACTTTTAATCAAAAAATATTTACTTTTTCAAAATCCAGATTAACACGAATTTATTTTGCAGGTTGTTTGGAGTATCATCAACAAAACTTTCTGTTCCCACAAAGTAAAGTAAGTTGTGTGTGTTTTCTGAATCGAATTTGTTTAAGAAAAAACATCTTTTTCAGAACTGACACCCGAACATTTTGTCGCCATGAATACAATTTAACAGGTCTCTGCACAAGGAGAACCTGCCCGCTGGCAAACAGTCAATATGCAACAGTCCGAGAGGAGAATGGTATTATCTATCTGTTCATAAAGACCGCCGAACGTTCCCACATGCCCAACAAACTCTGGGAACGTGTTAAATTGTCGCGTAACTTTGAAAAAGCCATCCAGCAAATCAACGAGAATCTGGTTTTCTGGCCAAAGTATATGATTGCGAAAAATAAACAACGTTTCGTGAAGATCACTCAGTACCTGATTCGAATGAGAAAGCTGAAGCTACGCAGGCAAAAACTCATTGTGCCACTTTCGAGGAAGATTGAACGCCGGGAGGCACGCCGAGAACAGAAGGCTCTCATTGCCGCCAAGATTGACAATCACATTGAAAAGGAATTGCTGGAACGTTTGAAGAAAGGAACCTATCAGGACATCTATAACTTCCCTCAAACAGCATTTAATAAGGCATTGCAAGCTGAAGATGTAGACGATGAAGAAGAGGTTGAGGAAGAACAAGAAATCGAGAGAGAAATGGAATTAGATGAAGATGTAGAGAGGGAGTTAAATATGGATGAGGAGTTCGTTGAAGCTGACTCAGATGAAGAAGAAGATAGTGAGGAGGACGACGAAGATGTAGAAGATGTAGAAAGTGATTCGGGCAACAAGGAAGAAGTAGAATTAGACAGCGATTTTGAATCTTCAGAAGAATCAGATATTGAGGTCAGTATTGAATTTCGTTTGTTTTCTTCTTTAGTATCGGGACAGGATATAAATCAACGGATCTATACGGTTCGTTGTTATGAATGTATGTTCGATGTTCTTCGAAACGTGATAGGATATTTCTTTTTGTGTGACCATAGGCGTGTTTTAGTGAGAAACTGCAACTCAGTCAGTCAAAATTTAACAAGAGATACAACAAAAAAAAACTACTGGCATTTATATTAACTTTTTCTCCAGTCAAATCTTACTGGATGAAAGTAGTATCTCCTACTCAAAATCAGTGGGAACTGTGGATCGTTTTCTTGATTTTTTTTTACTTCACTGAGCTATATTCTCACCAAAACACGGCTCATGGTAAACACTTTCACATTTACTAAACTTTATTGCATATATTCCAGATTGATTTAAACTATCAGTTTTGTCTTTTGTTCAACGAGCTTTCGATTTTTTGAAAAAAAAAGTTGAGAGTTCATAATATCTTTTTAACTTTTCGGTATGTTTTTTGATAAGACGATCAATCAAAACTTCGTTATATCCGTTTATTCGCGCGATTTGTTTTATTCGTTCATATAGTTCATTGCCGAACAATCTAAACTGCATAATAAATGTACCAAAGCATGAAAATCTGCGTGTTTATGATGTTTGCAAGAATTTGAGTAAATTTTGTATGGTTCTATTTTATGCTAGTCGGTGTTCGATAAATAGCTGGCTCAAATGTTTTGCTTATTTTTAATTTTAAATCAAGGAAGGGTAGTTTTCCTTCTTTCTCGATTTCATGTACGAATTTTATCGATAACATTTTCTATTTTAGATTTCTCTACTATCATCTACATACCGATGCCATATATTAACATTGAAAATGGTTATAGGGTCGTTTTGAGAAAAATATGGTGTTACCAAAATGATTAAATGAACAAATGAATATATAACAAATGAACGAAATGAACTCTAGCGTATAGGGGGCTCGGATCGAATTTTTGGTTGGTGTTACCAAAGAAAATGCCAAAATGAACCTAAAGACACAATCGATGAATCGTACCTACACGTTGATCGTCTCCAACCGACGAGCTTCAGTGGAGGATAGTTGAATTTGTATGAAATCTTAAAATCACTCGATTTGAGCGCACTTAGAAGCCTATTACTCAGGTTATAATTATCGGATGCTTAATATTAAGATAGATAATTAAAGATAAAATGACAGGCTACAAATCTGCATCAAAATTTTTGCAAAAGCTTACAAAATTTCATACTAAAAACGTGAAAGATTAGGTTTTGAGGACTAATTTCATCACGGCAAATGACGTGAGGAACAAGAAAACAAAAAGAAAAAGAAAAAAACGTACCCACAAAGAATATACATTGCTGTAAGGGTGTTGGCAAGACGTGCGTTGGTTGGAGTGGAATGTGTGCAATAAAAAACCACCACTGCACTGTGGCTGGCGGCAAACACAATTGGCTTCGCATTGGGAACAAAAATGATATACATACATAGCTACATTATTAAGTAGGTTAGGTATGTCTGTAAAATGTTATGTTGATTAAATTGTTGTAGGTATTTTGCAAATATTATTCGTAATGGTACGATTAGGTTGGTTTGGTTGGCTTATAACTTCTGTTCTAACAATCGGATATTTAAAATAAAGGTCTTAAAATGAAGGTAAAATATCAAACTAATTTATTCAGTTGAAAAATAATTGAAATAACATAAAAGTGTAGGTGAAAAACGTTTAGGTTTAATTCATCAAAATAAATAATTGCATAAATTAAAAAATTGAATAAAAAAAATAGGCTTTGTTAGCATCGCCAATAAAATTCATATATGTACCTACGTATTTATATAGGTAGGTACATACATTATTCATGTACATTTATATAAAAGGATTGATTTATTTGGTCTGGTTGCCTTTTTACTTCTGTAGGTACTAATAATCGGATCTTAAAGATTAAGGTTTGAAATAAGTTAAATGTCAGGCTTCAAAATTTATGTGACAAAACTTGACTTCATTCTTAATCATTTCGATTGTTGAACCTAGAATATGTACAGAGACTTATACTTGAACTTCTTTGATTATAACTTATAACTTTAGTTCTATAAGGGATGTTGAAGGTTAAGGTATTTAAATTGAGGTTAACCAGGCTAGAGGTAGAATTAACCTAGCGAAACAACTTAAATATAATACCTAATCGAAAAGGTTTCATTTGGTATCTTTTGTTCTAATTATCGGATCTTTGAGGTTAATGTCTTAAAATTAAGGTAAAATCTCAGGCTACAAATTTATGTGACAAAACAACATCTAAACCATTGCGATTTTTGAGCTTGACCAACGTCTAAGCCAATGCGATTTTTGAACTTGACCTACGTCCAAACCAATGTTATTTTTGAGCCTGAAATATGCAAAGGTACCTACTTCCGTTTTTCTTTAATAAACTTACAACATTAGTTCTAAGGGCCAGTTGTTGAAGGTTAAGGTATTTAAGTTAACTTTAATCAGTCTAGAGGTAGGATTAACTTACCTAATCAACTTAAATATAAACATCGAAAAGGGTTTATTTGGTAAGCTTTTATCTTCTGTTCTAATTATCGGATCTTTGAGGTTAAGGTCTCAGAATTCAAGTAAAATCTCAGGTTATAAATTTATGTTACAAAACTTTACTTACGTCTAAGCCAATGCGATTATTGAACTTAGAATATTCATAGGTACTGCAATATAATTGAACTTCTTTAATAAACTTATATAGATTTAGTTCTAATGTTCAGATGTTCAAGGTTGAAGGTAGAACTATAATAGTCGGATGCCGCCCTAAGTGGTCGTACGAAACGAAACGAATACAAAGAATTCATATGACGTGCCCATAATTGAGTTTTGCTTCGTTTCGACAAATTGTTTACTTTTGCTTTCGGAAGTGAAGAGTGCTCACCGACCGCTCCATGCGTAAGTGAACTGAGAGAATTTTCTTCCAACATCTTCCGACTATTACAGTTCTATACCTTAAGGTCCTCAAATGAAAAAAAAAGATTCAATTTGGTTGTCAACTCAGCTGTCAACTTAATTGGTGCTTTGCTTTTCATATTTCAACCATTTATATTGTCTTAAGAAATTACACGACTCGAGTTTATTAAATTTATTAAAAGATGAGTTCAAAATGCAAAATATTATAGAATACCTAAAAACAATTAGGTAAATCAGGTTTGCATTGAGCTTGAGCTATACATCAAATTATTTATAAATTTGGTCTCGCGTTAAAAAGGGTTCACTTTGACAGTAAATCGAATAACTTGCCTATATACAAATAGTTCAATAAGTTGAGAGACTTGTAAATCAATTTGAGCAAATTTGAGCAAATATTTGATTTTCTTGAACATCAATGCCGTGATTAAATAAACTGAACTGAACAACATTAATTTAACCGCCAATTGGGATTTGACATTAAAAATATCTAGCTATATATTGTTATTTCAGACTGAAGAATGGTTTCTTAGACAGCTTCAGAAGTTTTAGTGCAACTATAGGATACAAATTAGAAAGATTATTCATGTTTTTATTTTATCGAGCTAACATAAGTCATTTTCAATGTCCCCATAGTTACTCTATGAGTGAAATCTGTAAATTTTTTTGACAGTAATTGTTTTTCCTTTAAACTAAGCCATAAACTATTCACTTATTAACGGGCTAAGTAGTTTTCCCATGTTTGTGCCTATTGCCAATAAATAAAACAAATCCCGGAATTGGAAAAAACTGATTCATACAGATTTTTGTAGCTCTAATATAAAGCATTTTTGTTAGGGGAGCTAAATCTATAGACGCTTAATATATTCCGAATTGTTCAAACGCAACATCAGCAATTTTTTTCACGTAAACAATAACAAAAAAGTGATTATAAATACTTTGTTATTGTTTTTACGCAAAAGAAAAAAAAATATTTGTTAGTGTTTGCGTGCAAAAATTTTGCTGAGTTGCTATAAACTTAAACTAAAAACACGGCTAATGTTCTACACTCTGTCACTTTGTTATCCATGAAGTTTTCCAAAATAGTTTAGAACAATCTTTGCTTCATAACTTATAATTAAAAAAAGTAAACCCCGTAAAACAAAGCTGTACATTTCTGTTCTAATATTTTGTGCTGTCAAAAAGAAATGATTATTTTAATAAAAATCAGCATTTAATGTGAGATTTCCCAAAAGCGAGAAATTAACACGTGAAATACCATTGCATACTTTAGTATTAAAAGATTGATTAATTCCCACATTTACCACCTAGAAACAGGTTACTGTTTAACTTTTAATTGAAAAATACTGAAACTTGGTATTTCAAAACACATCATTAATATAATCAATTTTTTAACAATTTACGGTCAAAATATTTTGAATTATTAAAATGTATCTATAAAATAACCAATTTAAATTTGTATCAAAATTAGTTGATAATAATTGACAACCGTAATAGGTGTGTCTGACCTTCGAGCATAAGTTTCCACTTGAATAACTTCCTCTAACCCAACCTGCACTCCTCTCCATGTATTAATCCCGCACATCGCCATTGGTTGATAAACTTTGTTTGAGAACGAATGTTTTATGTATATTTTTTTTTAAATACAAGTAGATTTGCCAATGTTACAGTTAAATTGCCTTAGGATAGGAGATAGGAACTACATATTATTATTCACAATATTAGTGAGCCTAATGATCTCTGTAAGTTCACCTTTCACTTATTCACTGACACGCTAAGTGAGGTGGCAACAATACAAAGAATTTTATTTTTATAGCAATTAATTTCATAATAAAAAATTATTTTAAATGAATAGCCTTGTGGGTCTTAAAAAAAAAAAGAGATTCATGTTTACTTCACCTTGTCATTATTTAAGTTTGGGGGGTTTAAAAAAACTAATTAATGTAATTCATAAAAGATAAGGTTGATGAGAAGTAGGCCTAATAAAAATACGTTTGATACGTTTGTATTTTCAAATTACATATTTGAATCTATTGAATTTTTTTTTTAATAAAGTAAATCGAATTCATAAAAAGATCTTTAGTATCCACTAATTGATTTTTCAAACTCAACGTGCCAATAAATTGTTCATACAAAATAAGTTCTAACTGAGAACTATTAAGCGTAAAATTGTATTCAAATATAATCTTGCTAAAGCTTCAGAGATAAACAGCTGATAAAATCTGTACAAATAAAAGGCATAATGTACCTTAAGAGCACATGCATATCAAATGCAAAACTAATTTAGCTAACAAAATTCTATCATTCTATCTGCCTGATGGCCCACAGTCTGAAAAAATTCTTATCGTCATAATGCAAATATCTTCTACGGATGGAATAGCTATCCTCAAATCACACTAATTATAGATTTAGAAGAGCATTGCTAAGCATACGTAACATATATTCACGGCCGACAGCTTCATAAAAAAACCTGTCATTAAATAGCAAAATCTAAGTGCAGCGGCTTTCTTTCCAACTACATTATTAAAACAACAAAACAAAACAGAACTGTTTGATACAGGCTTGCTTCTTTAAGTATACCTATTAAGTGCTCATTCCTCATGAATTATTCGCATATCAATTTCGATCACAAGAAACACTCCCCCACTCTCGACTGAATGAGCTAAAGATTCCGGCTCAAATGAAATATTTATTGTAAACGCTTACTTAGTTTGTTTTTTTATTTTTTTTTTTAATTATTGTGCTACTATCTTATCCAGGTATAATAATATCGGTTGTATGAACGTAACACGCTTTTGAATGTACATATTCGTATTAAAAAAAAATTACGTAACCGTTGTTTACATTATCCACATTGTACATTTATTCTTGTTTTGAATATCTCGCATAAATGTAAATGTAGATCAGTATCAGTATGTATCTTTTCACATTCCTTTCGATGCTAAGGTCATATAATTCGACGTGTCGTCGTCGCGAGCTAGCATCTTCTTCCAAAAAAGGAGTTAATTAATCTGAGGTTGTGAGGCGTTTCACCAGACAGATCTCGATTTTCGATTTTTTTTTTCAATAACTGAGTCACATAACACAACATGTATGTAACTTAACAGCTTTCCGACACCGTGCTATTGATTGGGAGGCTTAAACTACCCAATGAGCATTTTACCATTGCAGTCTCACTAAAGCTCCATTGTCGTACGTCGTGTATCTGTAAATCGGCTCAAGTTACCTTTTTGTTCTTTTTATGCGATCTTCCTCGTTCGTTAGTGGCTCTGTTTACCATTCAAATTGTTTCGAATTCAACTGACCAACACGTTGAAACTCTTATTGCTTTTTATACTTCTTTTCCGGTATTGTGCGCGCGCATATTAATCGGTTTCTTCTATAAGTTTTTTTTATTTTGTCTCCCAGCTGATAGTTATCACACGGTCAAGGTTAAACCAAGTCGAGAGTGAATTTAAATTAACACCGGCATTATTGTGACGCACTTGGTTTGACTATTTACATTATTTGTCTTTACACCTTTTTCTCTACCTGTCCCTAGATAAAAGAAGAAAATTATTTTAAATTGATTTTTTTTTTTTTTTTTTTTTTAAATTAAATTAACTGTGGTATATTCATATATACAGGATAACGGTGTTGGTGCATTTGTGAAAAGACCAAAGGATATCAGTGACAAAAAAGATGATAAATCAAGAAAAGATTCTGCAACAAACACAACAACAACAACATCAACAGCTAGCGATAGTAGAAAAATCGTTAAGGGCAAGCGACGACTTAAGAAACCAAAAGTGGAAATCGAATATGAAATGGAAGCTGATGCCCCGACACGGGAAAGGATACATAAGTGAGGTACAAAATGTGAATTTGTATAAAATGAAACTTTTTATGAAAACAAATAAATATAGAGAAATAATTATTTTACAATATGAAACAAAAAACAAAACAATAATTTATTATGGTGAGTAAATTGTTCTTTTTTTTATTTTAAAGTTCATGCCGGGTGGTGATTTCATGATAAGTATATATGATATGGAGTTTAAGGATAATTTATACACAATTATTATTGTTTTACTGAGAAGTTATTTATTAAACTTTTGTTTAAGTTTTAGTCATTCGGTTTATATACATTGTAAAAGACACAGCAGATTGTTTGTTGTTGACCGCAATGTTTTCTTTCTCAAAAAAAAAACGATTATGTTAAAAACATTAAATCTTAATTTTGGAAGGTAAATAAAGCTTAGCAGCCTAACTGTAAGTGTGTTATCACATAAAAACCTCTTATAAAAAACTTCGTTGTGCATAAGATCTTTAGTTGTCATTGAGAAATAAACTTTCTAAGTTAATGTGGCTAAACGTAGAAAATGTAAAACACGGGTATAATAACGTATTCAAATTACAATAAGAATGAATTTTTTCATTGATTTGTTTTGTTGGTTATAAAACAAATTATTAAAACAAAATCGATGGAGCTATTAATGTGGTATATTGGAATAACCCGACAATAATTTACTCAAAAATTTGAAATTGCTTAGAGATTATACACACAGTAGGAAGTTTAATCGTAATAGACCGAGAGCCCACAGCAAATTTTGGGGGTGTGAATGATAGCAAATCTTAACTTTTCATAAGCAAATATGAAAGTCTTGCATTCCGTGGTTGGGTATGGTATTAGCAAAGCCCAGATAAAAAGTATAGCAACTAAATCATATTTAATAAAAGATCTGAGTGCCCTAGACATGACAATGGGGGTCTTGGGTAGTGTCTTCAACATCCAAGGCGAACCCAAACATGAGTATGAAACCGGTTTCTAAATAATATGTGATAGCATTTAGAAATATGTTCTCACTGATAGAAGCTTCCCCTCTGATAATCCAAGAATTATTCATATTTCATATTTGGATATAAAAAGTAAAGATCTATCTAAAAATACCAGTAAATTTTTGCTATCACTCACACCCAAAAATAGCTGTGGGCTCTTAGTCTATAAAAGCCGCTTTTGAAAAAAACTAGAAAAACCGAAAGCTTTGTACGGCAGCTTTTCTGTACAAATTTTGTAGTAAATCCGTTTATTCATTAAGGTTCTAGTTCTAGACTTAGAGGAACAGGCGCATAGACAAGTAGCCCAACAGACGGTATAAATGTCACTTTTAAAATAATTGAAAAGGTTTTTTTTTTAGCCCAGAGCAGGGCAATGAGCTGCCAAAATAAAATATTTCTTTTTTAGCTCAGACAGATGAGAGCGCTTAGCTTGTGGTTCTTTTTTTCCAATCAAAGCCAACTCGGAGTGCGCTCCAAAAGGTCATAATAAAATGACCGAACAGACTGAGTAAAAAGCATTTTTAAAGTAATATGTCAGATTACCAAGCATACATAAGCATATACTCTAGTTAAAGCTGAATATAGTACATTGGGATGGGTCAAATAAAATAAATCATGAAAAATGGGTTACTTGGGCGCATAATAAATATATGCTCTAAATATCTCAAGTGTTTATTTTCTATAAAGTTAGTATGATAAATAAACAATTACAATGAGGATCTGTAAATGTTATTATTAAGAGCTTACATTTTCAGAGGCTCTTATTAAGGCTCCAAGCAATACATTTTTCAAGTTTCAAGAATAAACAGATTTTATTTTATTTTATTTATAAATTAATTACATACATATATTATTAAATAAATAATTAAACTTAATATGACCCACCCTAGAGTACATGCCCTGCTTACATAAATCTACTTTCTAAAAATAATTATCCTTTCGTTTTAACTGTGACGCATCATATATGAGTAAAAAGATAACTTAAAAACAAATTTGCCAGGTAAGCTTGCATATAATAAATTGTAGGTCATTACTTTAACGAAGATCGATCGTATAAAAACAAAAATGTCGTTTTTACATAACTCGTGATTACAAAATGTAGGTGTACCTTTAAATGCTAAGTGCAAACACACTTTCGACCTTCGAAAGATTATTATTTTCCCATTTTCATTTTATTTAGTGATAATGCTAATTAACTAACAATAATTACAATTAGAGCTGGTGATGCTCAACATATATGAATATACCTACAAAATAAAAATAAATGGAGTGGGTTGAAAATAAATTCCTCATAAGGGGTGTGTGTTTGACGTAGTTAATGATGCAACTTACTAATAAGTAATGATAATGAGACTTAAAAAAAAACATACAAAACACCAATTGATTTCTGGCTTGAATTAATAATAACTTCTCAGAACTTGTTTCTTTTTTTTCAATTATGAATAGAAAAAGAGTCAATTATAAAATGAGTCGTTCCGAAGCCAATGCGATTAAGTCCATTGAAGCATTAAAGTAAAATGATGCTATTTAATGCACTCATTTCTTAAATGTTTGGTCAGTTAATCTATTCAGAAAAGTGTATAGTTCTTTTTGTTCTAAAGGGTCAAGAAAAATTCCTCTAACTAAAAGTTTCTTTTTTTATAAACATAAAACTTACTAAAGCTATGATACGATTTTTACGAAATTAAATTTTCATTTATGATATAAGCAAGCCATTCAAGTATGTATATTATGTGAACGGTACGTTGAAGAACGTATTCATAAATCGAGCCCTTACCGCCAATTTATGGTAAGCCACAAAATGTAAATTTTATAAGACATTTGTTTTTGTTTTTTTCCCTGAGCTGCAAAACGAAACGAACTTTGTGGCAAGGCTGAGATCATGGTCCTATGTATTAAATCAACCGGCATCATTATTTATGAGGCTTATATAGACTCGAAAACTACCGAACAAATTTTGATGAAATTTGAAAAGTTTATTTCTATTAGCAGCGAGATGGTTTAGAACGTGGTTTGAGTAAAATTCGTCGATTACCATGCCCCCCTTTAAGATATTTTACTTATCCCAATATTCAAAGACCTTAGAACGTTAAAATTTTTTAATTAAGCTCTCTTCATCCTAAAGTATGACATGTTTTATTTCTACCGCCTACTACAACGCCCATTTTTTCTTATATCTGAGATTCTTGCTTACTTTACATCCCTAGAAATTTGAAATTTTGCAATTAAAATTAATTTAAACCAGAAGCATGATATGTATAGTTTTTTTTAAAGCCCACCTTCTACACACCCATTTTTCCTTTAAATAAACTTTTCTTTGAAAGTTGAAATTTTGTTGTTTGACAAATGTCAAACGCTGCTATCAACTATGACCCGATCGAAATAACAAAAATAATGATTTAAACCGCAATTTTAAACAAGAAACTTCTGTTCCTTTTATTATTTTAACAGAAAAATTATGTACTATATAGGTCAGCACGTAAGAATAACATAATTGTGCTCTCCTGGAATCATTTGATGATGGTAGCTATAGCTACCCCCCCCCCCAACTTTACTATTGCTTGGGTCTGGTCGATACGAGCACAGATAAAAAGCAGCATCACTTGCCTAACAAAGGAAAGTGGTTTACATAGCCATAAGACTATGGAATTTGCGATATTAATTTCGCTCACGATTAATTTGTTTTCTCTTTATCTTTTTTTAATGTTTTATTGACAAATTAGTTATGTGGTAAACTAGGTGCGTAATACCTAGTATAACCTATCGAATAAAAATGTCGCTTGCCGTAAAATGGCGGTTAGGGTTCGAAATCATAAGTTATAACAAAAAAATTTCGACGACATGCTGGAATCATGGCATAGAACTGGGGCCCTATACTCTTTTTTTCGTTCTGAAATCTTCCGAAAACTAATATTTTGTACGGAATGAAATTTACTACTTTCGGATTTACAAAATTTCTTTAAAAACAAACATTTTTCCTCGACTTTTTCTGTATTTTGTTTTGGTTTCGTGATTTTGAACGAAATACAGAGTACAGTCCGTGGTAGAGTTTTTATATCTTTATTAAGTATGACAAAAATAAGTTAATAATTGTAGGGCAAAATTGAGTTTTTTTGTTGGATAATTCATCTAAGACTTAGTCCGCTGTGATTCCAATCTCACGATAAATTGCCAGAGCAGCCAAACTATTCAAACGGTCCTTAATAACCACAAAACAATACAATCTTGAGTTATTTATTCCGCACTGAAAATCAAATGATCAGAAGGGAACAAACCCACTTATTTTGTCCTGTTCGTTTGAATCGTATTTATCCGTGTGATGAGAGCAGTGTAGTAAGAATCCTAAGCAAGATGAGTATTCGGGAAATTTTCCTCTGGATAATTGTCCATGCAGAGCCTCAATGGCACTATCATAGGAAACTAATCTTCTGTATTTTTATTTTCTATATTCGGACTAATCTTCTGTCTATTCTTTTGTACTCTTAAGTCACCACTCTCAGAAATTTTTGTAAAGCTTCATAAATTCGAGAAAGCGCATCTTCCTGTTATAGGTATGTTCGTTGCATTAATCTTTGGTGATATCCACAACTTGTATCAAATCTAGATTTTCTTTTTGAAATTTGCGACTCAAATGCAAACAAAATTGGAGTACCAAATAACCTTTAAACTAGATAAAAACTTTTCAAAATTCTTATTTTAACCAGATTTTCGTAAATAAACGAGAATATTTCACGAAAATCATCGACTGCTTCATACTTTTACCCACATCGAGTTAGATTTATTTCTTCAAAGTTTTTGTTCTTGAAGTTTCATCAGATTCTTCGATAGTGTTTTGCAGAATCGATCTTCTTTTAGTTAATGCAGGGATGCATTTATGGTATTTGCTCTTCCTCGAAAAAATCCCGAATAACGTAGAAAACCCAACTTTGATCACTAATTCATGCGGCAGATAGAACAAATTTAATGATAAGAGAACCCAAAAAAGTCAACATACAGCCCAATTCTGCTATACGTTCGCGTCAAATTTCTATTCGGATGAAATCGAATATTCCAAAAGGCAAATAAATTGAGATACAAATAAAATTTTAACAATTAGATTCTCTCAAGAACTTCAAAAATAATTACTGATAGAGCTTTGAACTGGAAAGATTGAAGATCTTCAAGAATGATTAGTTACAAATTGAGTGACCAATTCACGGGAATTGAAAAATTCGATCGGATCGGATAGAAGAATAGGGCTGAAAGTTATGGAATTTGTTTTCATTCCTTTTGTGATTAGGTGACTTATGGTTAAGCTGAAGACTCGTGAAAGGGGAGGGGGGGTGATTGGTCCTCTTCACCAACTCCCCTTCCCTTATCTACGCCACTACCACATTTCATTGATTTTCTTGATTATCAAACTTATTGGCACCATTGCTATAGGGAGGAATGGATTCCTTTGCTTCGTTTATATAGTTTTCTTTTTTCCATATAAGGATCAAATTCATAAGCATTTAAGTTTAATTGTGTTCAATTCCGACAAAAAATAATTGAACAAGAGAATACAACAATATTTATGTATATTCAACTGGCTAAACAATGTTCACGGCGAGTTCCATTTTACATCAATTTTGGTACATGAGTCTGCAACTTTATCGAAAATGAAGTCGTTCAATATAGGTACATACTACCATAATTCCTATCAGAACAAAAACATGAATGTCAAAAATTAGCCAAGTTCTTCTATATAAAAATCTGTATGTACCTAATAACTCAGCCGTGAAAATAAGGGAGATCTAAAAGTATGCCAAGTTCTAACTTTATGAAGGTTTATCAAATATTTTAAGTAGATTAATATTGAAACAACTCACAAGTTATGAGATAAATTTATTATTTAATAATTACTGACTTAAATTTGGTGGGTTCACTGGTCAAGTTTTCAAAACGTTTTGAATTGTGCGAAATAAAAAGAAAACTTGCCAACCCACCAAATTTTAGTCAGTATAATTATTAAATAATAAATTTCTCTCATAACTTGGAGTTGTTTCATTATCACTGTACGCCTGTGCTTGGCTAGCTTACGAAATATTCAGAATTTGAAGTTCCTGACTTTATTGGTACTGAAGTTAGAGGGGGGTCGAAAATCGCATGAGTTTGTTCCTGTTAAAAGGGTGTAGTGCCAGAACTTGGCTGGGCACTACCGTGCCCTTTGATCTGTTCATCTAATATACTATATGAGTTATTGACAAACCTCTAATTATGGGTTGCAGCTTCCTCTAAATTCATTTCAATAAAGATTTGACCGGATATAAAAAGTCGTGATATTTGATGTGAATAATATTTACCAAACGTCACGAATCATAATAAATGTCGATTATAATTTTGTGCGAATGACTTTTACCCAATACCAATAACAATTCCTATCCTATTGCGATTTAAATATTTTATTTGATAGAATAAAAAAAAACTTGAATTAATGTCTATCTATTAAAAATATAGTAGATATGTATAAACTGCTGAACAAATATTTACTAACTCTGATAGGAACAAACACAAAGAAAGACCCCAGTGCTCAGGCGCAAATGTTATAGGTGTTTCTATATAAAAATATACAAATATTTGTCTAAACAGTTAACCAACTGCATTACCATTCAACTCGACGGCAAAAACAAATTATCATAATTGTGACTATGACAATGAAAAATATACTCGTATAGGTACTTCATCAAGGTAATTCTACCTACCGCAAAAAATTCTCTTTGATCAATTTTAATTCTGCGCATTATGGGAAATTACGTGTTTTTTGCTACGTATACGCCACACTAAACTAGTAGGTAGTTTTTTGCATCGATTATAGCAATTGAACATATTCTGCATTTTTCAATGAATAAAATCAATTTTAATTTAAAAAGCCTAGATTTATTTCCAAAATTTTGAAGGCTTTTTAAAATTGGCAATGTACATACATAGAAAAAAAGTCAAAAATTAACATGCGGAACTCATAGCTAACATATAAACTTGTGACCAAAATGTATTTTTAATGTATCATTATAATATTTTCGTGTATATATGTATGTATATATTTGTATTACGTATACGCCACCGTGAACTTGTGTAGTCTGCAACTTTAACCCATTTGAATTCCACGATGAGTCAGATATTTTTTTAGTCTAACACATAACACACTTCCAAAAATGTTAGTTAACAATTAATAGCAAAACGTTTCATCTTTCCGGTTTATCTTTCTAAACTTGTATACATATGTACATATGTATATAAACATTAAAAATAATTTTAAATACAATTACAATTATAACTGCGCCATCAATCTGTCATTTACATACATCTTCGATACTGCTTCTGGAAATGTATATAGTATATTGCGCTTTTTATTGTTGACCTTTACCTGTCAACTTTATGCCTCATATTTTTCACGTTCATCAAATCGCATGATTCAGGTGTTTGTTTTGTGTATTATAAAAAGCTGTTTCAGCAATTATAATTTTTTCATTAAAAAGGTAGAATTAAAATTATATACATATAATATGATTTAATCGTATATGAGCTGCGCAAAGTATACCTTTACTCATGATTTGATTTGATGTATGGCTGGTACATGGGTTTTTGCTTTTATAGTTACATCATTAAAAAATAATTATTCACAAAAAAAATTGTTTTTAGAAGAATTTTGTTATTTTAAGGGTATTTCATTAAGATAGAAATTATCATTATTACAGGGTACAGTTAAAGACCTGTAAGTAAGTTCATCCTATCTTTAAATTTAAATAAAACAAAGTGTGTCTGAGATATCATCAAAGTTTGAAAGGCCTATCAATGCCATTATGTATGGAATATAACATCGTTCAAATATCCGACGCGGCTTCTCTGAGTGGCGCGCATTCGAAATGTCAAATTTTCTATGGCTCTGGCGCATAAATCAGGTGGACAGTGACGATATTTTCGGTAGATCTTCCGTTTCGTCGTTTTACGGGTGTTGGTTGACCGTTTACAGAACCAGTGTACTCAAATTTATCCGCCACACTGCGAATAGTCCTATTAGTAGGACGATTATGGCGATCGTAAAATGGGCGAAGCGCTCGGAACGTTGCCCGAATAGAACACCTATTTTCATAAAACAGTTTTATCATTTGTACGTGTTGTTGAACACCAGATCCGTCCATGGTGATTTGGCAAAACAGACTCAATAAGTGACAGATAATTTGACAGATTTAGCTTCAAGAATATGGTCGCCAGGGGTGGACTGGGAGTCAAAGAGCCTCCCGATACTTTAAGAAAAAGGAATAAGCTGATTTCTATTATGTATTTAGTTAACAAACAATGTAATTTCATGTTTTGAAAACATTACGGCAATAATGAAAATTTTTGAATTTTATAATTTCTACTACATACTACCGAAAATACTCACAGAAATTAAAATATCGTTTTTGTTCTTTTCTATTCTGTTTCTGCGGCCCTGAAATTTTTTGTTTGTGAACTGAAAGAACTCCAAAAAACTATAGAATACAAAGTTTTGTAAGAGAAATAATAGGGGTCTCCTTAGGTTACCAATGGGTCCACAATAGCTCAATATTTAGTGTGGAAGCCCCAACTATAGTTTCGTTTAAAGTATCTGAGAGCATTGTGAGGATCCCCTTGGGCTTACAACTGCTCAATAATTATAATTAGTTTTGTTCCAATAGTGTTAATTTGTTTTTATTTGTTTATTTATTAAAATCAGACTATATCCATATAGTAATTAATAAAATGTAATTCAGATTAATTTTCATAAAAAGTAAGTTCCTACTATATTGTATTTTAATTTATTTTCACATAATTTTTTTGTAAAAAATTGCATCATATAATCACCCTTATTGCGATAGGCGTTTTAGTAAAACGCCAGGAAAACGACACGGCTCCAAAAGCGTTAATCGGCGTTTAAGTAAAATTAAACCTTTACCGTTCTCTTCCGTCTTCACCCCTCTAACCTTATAAGGGTCCACTTTGTTTAAAATCACTTCGACAAAAAATTTAAAGGACAATTTTGTAATTTCTATGTGGGCTAGTGCAACCAAATCAGATTGTGTTACAACTAGACCTGAAGATTACGGCTGGGTTTTAAAAAATGAAACATTTCTGCCCCTTTGGTTTGAAGGAGAGCCAACACCTCTTGATATGTCGATGACATTTTTAAATGATATTGATGAAGAAACAGATAATGAACAAGACTCCGATGACGAGGAATATTAACGAAAAATTTATAAATGTACGCATTATTTATCTCTACATTATGTCATTCTGTTGGTATAACATCGTTACATGTGTATATTGTAGATATATTTTGCTATATAATTTTCTGTTATTTGAAAAAATTATGAAATTATAGTAAAAAAAAATTAACTAAATAAATTTTTTTAAATAGTATCTGTTTCTGTGTGTTATATTTTGATTTAAATATAACTGAAGTTGGAGTTTTGGTTGAGAATGTTAAAGTTAATGGTTAAATATCAAGTTCTTTAATAGTTTCGATTACTTGAAAATGCCAAAACATAAAATTATAAGTACTTAGCACTTTTATAAAGTTAAAAAATAGTTTTTTTTTTTAAATTCATTTTTAAGTGCAAAGAAATCATAAAAAAAAGTCAAAAAAATAGTTTAAACAATTTTTTCTTGACTGAAGTTATTCGAAGTTAAACGAAAAAAAAAATCAATTTTTGTCTTCGAAGTGGTCGGGCGGCAGGTTATTGCTCGACCACTGGATTTATAAAGAGGGCAGTCTTACCTTTCGTTTGATACCCATATTACCCATAATCCCGATGAGATATGTAGGTTCTCATCTAAAAAACGGTTTTTTGAAATGGTCGGGCAGGCATTTATTCCCTGATTTTTTTCGCCCGAGCAATACTTTTAGAATCTGCGTGCAAAACTCTTCCTATTGACAATAAGTGTTTTCTAAATCCCTATGAGATAGGTACTCGTCAAAAATCGGTACCGGAAGTGACCCTGTCCCGCCAAAACTTCCCTGAAAAAGTTTGCCCGACCAGTGGTTTTGAGAATGTTATTAAGAGTACTATCGATTGGTACTCATCATTTTTGTAATCCCGATTAGATAGGTCGCCTCCCGGACTATAGGGACCCAACAGCTTTATCATCATTTTAGGGGCCCCTAACACAACTGTGTGGGCTTCCTGACATTCGTTTGGGACCACGTAAGCTGTATATTTACGGTAAGGCCCCTATAAATCCAACTTTATGAGAAGGTTATCTTTTAAAAGAACAGAAAGTACTAGCAGGAACATTCATGCACTTATTGTTCTCCCAGGTTGCCCGGTGGAAGCCGCATTTTAAATGCTTCTTGGTAATAAAATGTATGTGGGAAAAAAATAATTTTTTTGAATTTTTTCCAAGGTTTTTATTTCTGATACCCTTTCAAGAATTACAACCATTGATCGCATATTGAAATTTAGTGCAGCAATTTCGTTTTCTTTACTTATATTTATTTACATATATTCCAAGCTAAACTATTACTATTACTACTAGTTTTCTAATTGTTTGAGGTCAGTCAATATTAGCTGTTTTTTATTTATCTCCAGATCCGAATCAGATTGGATTTACTTACAAAAATACATGTATTACAAAAACAACACAAGATCCGACCAAATCCTTTTTGAACACACACCCTTAATTTGTAAATGTCGTCAGTATTGTAAAAAAAAAAAAACAACGGGTATAAGAAGAAAAAACAAAGGGAAAAAGAGTTGTTACTGAAACCCTGGGTTGTTTTATTTTCATGATCTGCTATTATCATCGGTATTTTTTATAACTCTAAATATTTTTGCATCATCAGCATATGTACATTGAACAACACGATTTAAGTTTATCAGGAAGATCATTAATGAAAATAATGGCGCATATTCATAGTCATTTTTAGACCCCAGTTTATCTTAACCTGGAGTTTATCCAATGTAAATTAGATAGGATAAACCCAGTATTTTTTTTAGAAACAACTTAAACAGTGACTATGAATATGTCCCAATGAATTTAAATTAGGATCTAGAATAGTTCCTTATAGGACGGCCATAGGCTGTTTGGTAAGGTACAGATTGACATCCATTAAAAACAATGGCGTTTTAAAAAAAATATGTTGACAGTCGCTTATATAGCTTCTGGTCTTAGGAAAGAGCTGCCTGTATAAACTTTTCTCAAAAATCAATGGCCGCGTTCAGGTTGCACTATTTTAGATACTATAGTTAGTTATCTGCCGTTAATTTATTTATTTATTCCTCAAAATTTTAAAAGTATTTCTTTCTAAGCATATATCTAAGCAATAGTTAGTAATTTAGAGCAATGACTTAATGGTTTAGTAATCCATAATTAGTTCTATGTGAAACTTCAAATAATAACGGCCTCGATCTCAATGTTCTTGAAGAAGCATTAACATTTATGTTAGAAAGTAAGCAAAAGCAATCAATGAAACTACACAAAACATCTCGCACAAACATTATACCACACATCTCTCTGCGTGATTCAAGAGATTGTATTCCTAACAAAAGACATTTTGAGGGATACGAATAATGAACAATATTAACATTACCAATAAAATTTCTCAAAGCAAAACGCAAGAAGTTTTTCTACACTCTTTCTATCTTAGCAATATCATTTTGAGTTGTTGTATTCCAAACAACACAAGCATATATTCCAAGGAAGGTCTTAACCCATTTACTACCACTGTACCCGCTTGGGTACAGAAAATTGAACAACTTTATGGTTTTACCGTTGTCCTTCTTCAAATTTGTTTTGATGAAATTTGTTTTTTTTTTGTTCGTTGACATGTTTTCAACAAGTAGGCGTGCAGTTTATTGTAAATAAAATAAAACGGTAGTTTTTTTTATTACTCCGCGTCAGGTGCGATTGCGATTTTCTCAGTTTTTCGGAGCTTGGCCTATATTTTGCAACAGAACAAATATTCATTCCATCAATTTTCTTTTTATTTTTTTGGAAGTAGTTCAAAAACTTAGAATAAAATCAGATAAAAGTGAAAAATCAAGTGTTCATTTATTTTTACGCTAGGTAAGTACGCGTAAAGTTAGGTGTACCCGCTTGGGTACAATGGGAAAAACTGACAATTTTTTTTTATAGAATGGATTTCAAAGCAATCTCAACATCATCATTTTATGGAAGGAGATTCGATAATCTTCCAAATGCAATCGAGGAAAATGATCACAACGGTGTGTTTGACATTGCATTTATACCACCAGATGTAGATTACAATACAGACGAGGATGAAATAGGCACAGAAAATTTGGATAACGATCAAATACCCAATGATGTTCCAGGTAACATTGAACTTTACATTAGGGATGAGGATTTTGATAGCGAGGACGAAGTTCCTTTATCAGTGATAAGATCCTCAATATCGGGGCAATCTCAAACCCAACCACGATGGTCTAAAAGAGGTACTGATATGACGATGAACCGTTCTAATAATTTTGAGATAAACAAGATGAATATGAAATGTGCTTTAGGCAATAAGTCTCCAGTCGAAACGTTTGAAACACTTTTTGATAATGAGGTAATGGAATTGATCTTGAATAAAACTAGTCTTTATGCTTCTCAACATAATCATCATAACCTCAATTTCCAAAAAGAAGACTTGGAAATTTTCATAGGGATTATGTTCTACAGTGGTTACAACTCAATGCCCAGGGAGTCTATGTATTGGAAATTAGATGAGGATACAAGAACCGCATTGGTAGCAAACAACATGTCGCGAAATCGTTTTTATGAGATCAAAAAATACATTCATTTCGCAGATAATAACCAATTAGATGCTAGAGACAAAATGGCAAAACTCAGACCGCTTATGAATCTTTTGTGCCAAAAATATCAACAATGGGGCTTCATGCACGAAAAATTATCCATTGATGAAGGCATGATCAAGTATTTTGGCCACCATTCTTCGAAACAGTTCATAAGAGGAAAACCTGTTCGTTTTGGTTTCAAGAACTGGATGCTGACGAGTAGTTGTGACTACCTATATAACTTTGATACTTATTGTGGCGCAAAAAATGTGAACTCTGATGTGTTACAAATGCCACTAGGATCTCGAGTTGTACTTGAGCTTCTAGAAAAAGTTCCATTTCCTTCTGATCACATAATATATTTTGACAACAATTTTACTTCTCACGAGCTTTTGCGATTGTTGCGAGAGAAGGGCTTCAGAGCTACAGGGACAGTAAGAGAAAACCGAACAAAAAAATGCCCATTGAAGCTGAAAAAAGAATCCAAGAAGGAGAAAAGAGGGCATTTTGAGCACGTATACGACGTAAACAATAATATTCTTTTTGTAAAATGGAGCGATAATAGTGTTGTCACTATGGGCACAAACTTTGATACTATACAGCCCATGCACTATGTCAAACGTTGGTCATCAGTAGAAAAAAGAAAAGTTTTCATTCAGCAGCCCAACCTTATTGCAGATTATAATAATGGTATGGGTGGGGTTGACTTACACGACCAGTGTGTCAATGCCTATAAAATAAAAATTCGAGGCAAAAAGTGGTGGTGGCCGCGCTTTTTACGTGAATGCTAAGCTCTACATTTGTGAACGCTTGAAAACTATATAAAGTCGCAGAGGATTCCGAAGATGACTTGCTATCTTTTCAAAGAGATATTGATATTAGAAGATATACAATTCTTCAACCGTCGACATCAAAACGCTCCATATCTACAAGCGTTGCTTTATCTGAAGTTCACCATTTTCCAAAGAGGATTGAAAAGCCTCTCAGATGCAGAGTATGCCACATGCGAATCAGATGGGTTTGTGAGTTCTGCGACATAGTTCTGTGTGTCGAAAAGGAATGCTTTAAAAAATTTCATACACAAAATTAGCAACCACATTTTCCCATTGTACCTGCTTGGGTACAGCTTAAAAAACACACTTCCTACTTTTTTAAAAGAATTAAAAAATTATTTTTGTATTCCTTTGTCACTATTTAATAAAGTTATGTTACCAAAATTTTTAAATTTTAGTTTTAAATGTCTTTGGTAATAAATGGGTTAAAATACTAAAATACAAAGATTTTAGGAAAGCCTCAATGCTGTTGACATTTTTCATAGGACAGATGAGTATGCCAGAATTTTTAGGATAGCTTGAGATTTATTTTTTGGCAACAGCTGTACAACAGCAACAGATTTTACAGATAAATGTGCATTTCATAAATAAGATGATAGGAATTCCGTCAGGAGCTGGGTTTTCTTCAAATCAAGTCCTTTTACAATGTTAAGGCCATTATAAGGAGTTGTATTATACATTTACATATACAGTTTGCGTATTGTTATGACTATGGAAAATAATTTACTATTAGACGAAGTTATATTATCAACGGAATATACAGATTGAAAATATTCTAAAAACAGAGTACATAGTATACATACTTCATTAGGACACTTATAGAGCAACGATTCCTTAATCTCATTTCTTTTGGAAATGAGTTTGATGATTTCAAACTCATAGGTACTAACTACTAAGTGACCAGAAAACTTTTGAGTTACTTTTAATTGATTCCTCAACTTTGTTGATGTAAGTCGAAAATAATTTTTTTTTAATATTCTTAGATATGCTCCTTAGATACGAAAAGGTTTTTATTTAGCTTCTTTCAAGTTTTTGTATTTCCTATATAAGAATCTGAATCTATCTTTAAGCTTATAAACAACTTCATCAGATTTGGGAAGTACCAAACACGATATTCACTTTTTGATAATTCCTTAAAAGGAATAAAAATATTTAAACATTCTTTAATGATGTTGTAGAATTTACTTAAAGACAGATCAACATCTTCAAAAGAAATATTCTTAAAGCGAACGTTTGAGAAATATTGAACTATGTCATCCTATTTAATAATATATGTTGATAACTAGCTGACCCGCCCCGGCTTCGCACGGGTTGACAAATGTTGGTTTCGTAAAAAATTAAGAAAATAAAATATTAATATGTTATTTATGTACAACAACTCGACCTATGTGAAAAATGTGGGAAAGTGGAATAACCTTAAACGCAAGGGAAGATTGCTATAACTCGCGTTAGGTATTTTAATATATTTTGTATAACTGTTATCAAACCGCTTCTCTGAACCCCACAGCCTGCAACCCCTTATATTATAGAAATTATGCTTTAAACTTTTTCTTGTTCGTCTTCTTTTTCTACGGTCATTTTCAATTCTTAATTCAGTTTGTGCGTTTGTTTCATTTGAACTTGACTGTGAATTTCTTACGCGCATTGATTCAATGGGTTGTTCGTATAGTTCTTCATTTTCATTATAATTTTTTTTTTTTTGCGAGTATTTCTTCCTGTATTTTGTCTTTTCGGGGGCATTTTTAGGAAATACAACCAACGCAAAACATTCGAAATGACGACGTGACTTTCGGCTGTCAATATATTTTAGACACTCCGGTTACTCCGGTTAGACGTGCTCTGTATATTTGTTTCGCTTATTCACATCGCGATCGTCACGACTCACGTTGCTTGGTGTGAGTACTGTCACTTATCGTCTTGTAAATAATTTTAACCGGCAAAATCTTCGTCGTCGTTCCGAATGTTTCGCGTAGGTTTGGGTTAACCTTTAAATTCATAGCAATAAGTCTCCCATAAGCGGAGTCTCTAATAACCGCGGAAGCGGAAACCAATTTTAATAATATCGCCATAGTGTTTGGATCTCTCTTATGCACATACCACTTCTCTCATTTTGTTTGAGTATTCCTTTAAAGTTTCCCCCACACCAACGCGAATCTATCGCGGCGACGACGTTTGCTTTAAGATCCATTTCAAGAAATTCTCTTTTAAAAAAAAAAATATTTAAACAAAATCTTTATTTTTGCCACAATACAGCTGGGCCCATAACCTGATGGAATTTGCTTGAAGGAATCAATAAAACAACCTTTAATGAACGATGAGTTTTTATTAATAAATTAATTTTCAGAAAGAAAACAAAATATTAATCTACAAATACTATGGTCTACAAAATATTCTCTAATCAAGTGATTTCTAAACAAGTAGTTAAACTACCTGAGAGTGTATTTCTAACATTTTCGTTTAATTATGTCGAATTCCTTTCAACAAAAGAATCGAATTTTCTTCTAAAAATAATCGAATTTTTTCTGTCGTTGAAAGGAATACGAAAAGACGAAAAGAATCGATTTTTTTTGTGATTGTGTGTGTGGCACTTGACAGAAACAATTTTGAAGTAAAATATCCAGAAAATATTCAATTTGGAAAATATTATTATTGTTAATTGAAAAGCAACGCACTATAAAATTCATCGAAAATTCGTTGCAACCAAAAACACAATTTGTTTTCTTAAAACACCGCGACATTCAATTTGACATTTTAGAAATTTCAAATCATGCTAGTGTGTGTGCAAATCGGTGTAAAATCTTTCAACGTTCGTTGCAGTGGGCGGATTTTCTTCAAACAACTTTCTAAACCATCCCGGTGCTATTAGGAACAAACGATGTTTTGACTGATAAATTTTTCGTTTTATGTCACGTCCCACGGAAACGGGATAAAAAGCATCCGTTTCCTGGTTCTAAGCTACCTCCCCACCAATTTTCAGCTAAATCGGTTCAGCCGTTATCGAGTTATAAATAGTGTAACCAACACGACTTTCTTTTATATATTATATAGAATTAATGAATAACAATAATTTTAAAGTGACAAAACAAAGGAGATACGAACTTTTAATAATGAACCAGATTAATAATAAAAGAAGAAAGAAAATAAAAGTACCTACGATATAAAACAAAATAAAGAAATTGAGAAATGTTAAGATATCAAAAGGGATAAAAGGGAGGATATTATATAATAAAGTCGTTACAGATGAATGTAAGCTTTTTAAAAAGTTTGCATGTCGATTGTCGCCTATTATGGGCAGCAAATTTCTAAAACGCGATGCAGTTTTGTGAATTTTTTTTTTATTACCAAAAATAAAAAAAAAACGAGGTATATTATAATATACTATGCACATACTTTGATCTCTGAGATGGCGGAAGTCGGAGCTCATTATAATATAATTATACAATGACGTGTTTTTAATATATATGCACATATTAAGAATAGTGACATGTTAAGCGGGTTTTTTAGATACAAAAAACGTAATATGATGTTATCATATCAACGAAGATCATAAATAAACCAAATTAAAGTATTGAAATCTAATTTTAGTATTATTTTACTCTTGGTGTTGCATCACAGCGTTTAAAAAAAGTGTTGGATTGGCTATAGATATGGGGAACATCATTCTATAGTAGTTGGCAGAGCCGTGTTTGTTTAAGCTACCGTGAATTTCCACAAAAAAAAAAATAAAGAACTGTGCGTCGAAATTTGTATATTTTGACGGACAAAGGAGAAAATATCGTCACCTGATTGCAGGAACCAGCTTACTCAATTTTCTAATTTTTGAGAAAGTCGCAAAAAACGTCTTGGCCTCTTTCTCAGGCTCCATTTTTGCATGATAGTACTGGTAAAATAATAACACCATATTTTTGTCTGGGCTACTAGTTGTAGTAAAGAGTAAAAATTACGATGCGAATCGATTCAAGGTAGAAAAAATTCAAGCACCTCAAAAATAAAAAAAAATCGAGTTAGCTGCGGTTCCTGCAATCCGGTGACGGTATGTAAACACAATGTGTACTGTGCAATGTAACACATGGTGAAAGAGTTTACCTTTTTCCTGATACCAGATTATACTTGTGTTGATATTCTCAATTCTGAATTTGAAAAAGGCCTTAAATTTGAATTCGGCTCATTTAAAATATCGAACAAAAAATTATGGCAAAACTTAAAACTAACCTATTTCTCGAATGAAATATAAATTGAAAATAAGTTTTAAGGGTAAGACTAATGACGTTATCATAATGGCATCAAATTTTTTTTTATCCAGATTTGTCAACACGGAATTTGATTTTTTGAATCAGAAACCAGTTTTTTCGCAAATTTACCCCTTTATTAATAACATAACACCAGTTGGTACAATTCCTCGCTACAATGCAGAACTAGTCATAAGTCAAAAATTTCAAAAAACTTGTTTTTACGTCATAAGGAAACATTATTGTGTTCCGTGCATTTCTGTATTATCAAAGGGCACGGTAGTGCCCAGCCAAGTTCTGGCACTACACCCTTTTTTAACTTTATTCCTACGTCCAGTAGTTCCCTCAGAATTTTATTAATGCAATATAATCATCATGTCGAAAGTATTTTACGGACTAAGGTTTTTAGTACTGTTTAGCACAAGTAGCCCTAAGTCCACATGAGAGAAGATGATCTGTGTCCAAATTATGGAGATAAGCTTGTTCTACATTCAAAATATATACGCGCAATGATATGTCCAAAAATCGCCAGAAATGATAAATTTGTTAAATTAAACTATAACCCTTATGATTCAGCTCAAAAAAAAAATGTATTGTAATATGTATAGTTTTTTTATGCCAATGCATATCATTTAAACGCAATAAAATCAATCTGAAATTGTTATCTATCAGCCACGAAAAATATAAAATTTCTGATCGAAATCTGAACTTAAGAAACGAAAACCACATAAGATGCCGTAAGGAGTTTTTCTGAAATATTTCAGTTCTATTCTGCTAAATGTTCGCGTGAAAGTTTGTATTCTTTTATCCGTCGCAGAGAAAAAATTGCTCCAAAATGCGTATCAATTGTGACAAAAATGAACCAAACAATTAGATTCTATTGAGAATTTCAAAAACAAACTTCTATTAAGATTTGCTTAATTTATCACAAATTATTCTTTAAACTCTTCAATTTATCGAGTTCCAAGCTCTATCAATGGCCATTTTTTTAAGTTCTTGAGAAAAACTAATTGTTAAAATTTTATTTTTATCGGAATGTAGGTATATACTTTTTGGAGCATTCGTTTTCCTCCGACGGATAGCAGAATACGAAAATTCACATGAACGATTAGCAGAATATAGGGCTGATTATTATTTAGTTTTGTGACGTACATAATGTGTAGTTCATATGTATGTTAACTCAAATAAAAAACTTTTTGAACTCAGATTAAAATCATGTCGATTATGGAATCCGCAGTGATTCACAGTGCAGTCCTCTCTTTTCTCTTTAGCCATTTGTCATGAAAAGAAAAGAGTACTGAGAATTACTGCGGATCTAGTATTGTGTATTCCATAATCGAATCGACATGAAATCTCTGAAATCTAAACTAATTAAGGATGATGAACATAACTTCCACGTAATAATTGGTCTGTTTGGTAACGTGAAATTACTTGCAAATTTGCACAAATTTTCACAAAATTTTATAATTTGCTGTCAAAAACCATAGAAAAAAAAATGAGTTTTTGGGAAATTTGTTGAAAAAAGAGTTACCAAACAGGCACCTTTAAATAAATTGTTAAAAGAAGAAAACTGAAAGCTTTCTCATAAATTCGTAAATAAAAAAAGGAAATCATGCTCGGTCATTTCCCTTAGATCTAAATAGTCTAAAAAGATCACAATGTTTACGATTCGATAAAGCTTGTTTGCTTGCAAATAAGGAAAACATTTCTTATATCCTTGTTGTTCATACTTTAATTTTTAATAGTTTATTAACAAAATACAATTCCATATGAATTAACTAACGTCTTCTTCTTATAACACGACGACCGCGACTGCTAGAACCAGATTTTCTTCTTGACCCAACCCCAGCTGATCGTTTTCTAATAATTTTTCTTGCATAGAAAGCCTAAAGAATAATACAAATGTCATTCTTAAATTTTAATATAAATTAGTAGTAATTGCATACGGCCACAATATATTTTGTTTTTTCCTGAGGGCTTAATTTGTGCCATGCCTTCGCTGCTTCTTTTGTTTGTTGAATCGCTGGTTGGCATTTATTTTTCATTCTGTATTCTCTGCAAAAATTCAAATATGGATTTCTCGTAATGGGTCCAGGTTGGCATTTTGAAGTTGAGCGGTTGCGTCGGTTCATTTTCCTCATTTTCCTTATTTAAAAAATTTTTTTTTATATAAAATTTAATAATTACACCTAATTTTTGTTAAATTTATCACGTAAGATTTTGTTTCAATAGAAATTTTAAATTAATGACAAATATAGTTTAGTAGTTTACTTCGGGAATATCGATTTTTGAAAAATTAACAGGTACCTATGCACATAATTTATTTTAAAACTTTAAAGGAAAGTTCTTGTAATGATATACACATATTGTATCTATGTACGAGTAGTGACCATTTTATTCCAGGCTAGGTAGGAACATGGACTAGGGAGTGATGCTTTTAAATAATACAAATTTGAATTATAATACTTTTGTCCATAATAGATCAAGAGCTCGCAGCAGATTTTTGCGTTGAAATGAAACCAAACGATATTTATACCATAATATGTAGTCCTGGGGAAGGTAATAACAAATACTTTCATCTGCCAGTACGTAGTGGTAGCGTTTCCGAGAAAAACTACAACTTTTCTGAAAATAGAAATAGTGAGGGAAACCACTTCATCGCATCCCAACGCCCTCGATTCCCTGATTACAAATATGGTTTCGACAGACCTCTAGGTAGCCGCGTTTTTAGACTTTTGGGAAACCATTGAAATCGATGGCATCCGAAAGTCCCCGACTCCCTAAGTGCGAATATGGCCACGGCAGACATCTAAGTGGCCGACAAACCCCCGACAGACGTGCGACATCTTTTCGTGAATGCGAATTGTATAACACTTTGAATTAATTTAATTTTTTTGTCTACTTTACGATTATTGTGTGTTCCTTCCTTTACTTTGAAACTTTGTGCAATTGGGAGAATTTCTACACATTTAATTTTTTTTATATGAACTTTGACAGACTTTTGTGTAGAAATTCACACAAAGGCACGAAGTTTCAAAGTAAAGGAACACACATTCTGCAAAATTTGCAGAATAAGAGCCAGTTTCTTCACAGTGGGTTAAATGCACCGAGTTTAACAGGTTCTAATTAAGTATCGATAATCGATCAAAATCGGTTGATTAGCGATGTTAATAATTAACAAATCAAATTTTGGATTCCTTGATAAAAAATTTGGTAGCATGCACATTCGATGATAAAGCAGTTGTAATTATCAGCTGTGAACAAACTGATATCCGTTTTCAGATGCGTTATAAGTCCTTTGCAGCACCCATACATAAACACCCAGGCAAAACATAACATTTCATTAGTTTTTTTTTGATTTTTAAGTTTTTTTAATTTCTTGAAAAAGTATACATTAATTTTTTTATTATTTAAATACAGTACGCTTGATATTACTTACATGCTAATATTCTACAATGTTTTTTTGTTTTTACAAACAAAACTTTTAAGTTGTGTAATTTCATAATTTAATTTGTTTTCGTTCAAAGGTCAATGGAGTAATAAGAGAAAAAATGCAATTTGAACGCAAGTCAAAGGTAAGAAAAAATATCTAAACCAAGTCTAGATTAAAGAAAAATAAACAAAAAAAGGTTTGAATTCATTTAAATAACACAATTTTTCTCAATTGATCTCTATTTATATGCTTGGATGGCTTTTCCTTTGGGATAGATCATGAAACCACATATCGAAATTAAGTTTCTTAATACTCTGAATATAAAAATAAGAAATACTTAGAATATGAAGGAAATTTCATGACGAGGAAACAAAAGAAATGATTCATTCATTCCACCGAGTGTGAGTAGAAAAACAAACAGCAAACGAGAACCGAAGATCCAACTAGATATAAAAGCTAAGTCAATTGAAAAAAAGAGCAATTAGTATGTTAGGTATTCATAAAGTTGTGACATCATTTGTCATTTTTTGTTCTTAATCTGTGCTGCCGGCTGCCTGCCGCAGAAGAACATAGATCTTCTCTTTGATCCATTCCTTGTTATATGGAGCGTAAGTGTTTGTGGACTTTTGGTAAACCAAACAACTGATGTCAGCCAGTTGATCTACGAAGTCGAACAACTGACTGATGTCGTAGGTGATCGTTGGGGTATTTGGATTGCGACGCTTCAGGTGCTCCTCGTAAATTTTGCAAACACCCTCCATGCAATCGTTGACGCTCTCATAGTCGCTGTAAGTGCGTGTCTCTGGTCTGATGCCAGGTTGAACGAGAAGAATTGTATGTGACATAATTGAAATCAAAAATGCTAGTTTAATTAAATTGCTAGAAAATTATTTTGTAGAAAAACATAAAATAGCAGGAAGGCGGCTGCGGCTACGTTGTTGTGAGGAAACCACTATTTTTTTTAGGTTAACCTGAAACAGAAAATTCTGTATTAGATATGATAATCTTTTTAATTACGTTTTTCTAGATCTAATCATACTTCAAGGTCTCTCGGTGAGTAATTGATATCTATGCTGTTAGTTTTTGTTTTCGTTTTTTTGATTAATGCATAAAATTTTGCGTGATTTTATATAAAAAGTTATATTAAATTGATGATAAAACGAAGAAGATAGAATAAGAACACTTTACAACGGGGTATAACTGTCTCATTTTGTATTTTAATAATGTAATGGCGTTCTTTATTCTTTTTCGATTTATGTGTGTGTGAAATTTATCGAACTGAAACTAACTTCGGTGTATTTTCGTATTTTGTTTTGATTCAATCATACTGTGCAAAATAATAATGGACAAGTTTTAGTTTTTTAGTTCAACTTCACGATATAGATGTATGGTAACTTTTTTAAGTAATAGGCGCGTTTAATTATCACCAATAACCCTTATGGTTCACCCCGATAAAATAAACGGATCCTAATGAAAATGGTGTTGTATGCTCATCTCTTTTTATCTAATGTTTCTATCGGGGTTTGCTTTATGTAACCTGAAATAAGTTCTTACTCTGGCGGGTAGACAGCTCTTCATTCACATATTTAAACCGTAAACCACTGTTGAGTCGTAAAAAAAAAATTACATACTCCGATTAATCACCATGTAATTTCAACGAAATTACCTCATTTTCCCTAGTGAAAACGTAGTATAAAAAACACTTCGGTGGAACTGAACTTCACAACTTATTTGTAGGAAATTGTATGAGCTATATAGCACTAAGCGACAAGGGCACTACATGGCGCAAAGTTAATAATCTGACCAACGTTGTCGTGACATGAAGTTCCGTTTAGGGCCATTGTACAAATATTTAAACCGTGGTTCAGCAATTTTTATCCACCGATTCTGGCGGATTAATTGAGTTTCAACAGTGGTTTACTGTTCAAGTGTGTGATAATAACCAATTACATACTTGAACCTGCGTTGAACGTTAGTTAATCCGCCGAAATCGGTGAGTTAAAATCTTGAACCGAGGCTGAACCACTATTGTACAACTGGCCCTTAGTTCCGTTCTTAAGGATCCCCCACACCATCGCGAAATTCTCGTGGCGACGAAAACAATAATAACAAAGTGTTGTTTTCATTGATAACCACATGTTGTTATTATGGTTTTCGTCGTCGCCACGAAAGATTCGCGCTGGTGTGGGGGAAGATTTAAAGTGCGTGAAGAATCGCTGAAGCGCAGTTCCGCTGAGTGCGGATTTACCTTAAATATATCACTTAATTTAATTTGCACAGTATGTAACAACCGCTGTAACTACAAAGTTTGATATTTTTCAACATATAGATGTCGCAAGCTACAACAGAAAGGTGTCATCTACCTACCACCTCTCCTAAAACAGCTGTTTCATTTATCTCATCAAAAATCAAATCACATCTCTTCCCTTCACACATCAACAAAACACCTCTGAAACAATATTTTTCATCTCACTCTCACCTTTAAAAAAATGACATTTCTCGTCTGTCCACACCGACTTACCTACTTGAGATAAAATTCCAACAACCAGACTCCAGCCTCCTTCAAAATTTTGTTTACATTTTTTTGTTTCTGTAAATTTATTTTATATCACAAGAAGAAAGAATTAAAGTCGCCTTAAATTTAAAGTTTATCAAAGAAAACAGAAACATCCCATATTTATAACAAATAAGATTTTACGTTCCACTTGAATGACATTCACATTTCCGCAGAATTATACTGTTAATTAAAAACAAAACAAAAGACATCAAAAATTAAAGTATAAACTAGAATCCAACTGGAAAATAAAATTTTAAAGTGCCGCCCAATTATAATTCCCACCTGCTTTGTGTCTGCTGAACAAACAATGCGGAGCTTTTCCGATGTTTTCATTCAAAACTAAGGTAAATTTTTCCTTTCCGTCAACAAACGATTCCTCCCTTTAGCTTTTGCTAGCCCAATGGAGCGAGTGGATTTGTGTGGCAGCAAGCAAGAATAAACCATACGCATTTACTTATAAATACAAAAAAAAAAAAAAAATTGAAAAACATTTCTTGTCTTCGTTTTGCTTGGTTGCGCGAGAAAATTTCATGGAGCTTTTCCTCATTTTCTTCTCATCTCATTCCAGATGCCCAATGAGCATGTCACTGCCCTGCGTTGCCTCCTCAATGCTCCCTTCCGCGATATAAACACGCCGGCCATCACAGATCGTGTTGCTCCAGTCAGAGATGTGGTATTCCTTGACGAGGATGCCAACCGGAGTGTTCGTCCTCTCATCTATCGTTCCATATCATCACCTCAGTCAGCGACAGACAAAGCCACGCCATCGGCAACAGCTACAGCCACAGCCGGAGCAACAACAACGTCCGATGAAACTCAGTCAACCGAGAAGTCAAGAAGGTAAGCCTCTGTGAATCTTCTTCCCATCAGACAGCTTGAACTCAGCTACATAGGTCTGATAAGAATGAGCAAAGTCGTCATCGGTCGGCTTATCAGTCGTTGTTTACTAATTGGGATAGACTAGGTAAATGTAGTTCTTATTGGGTTGGGTCAGTTGGTGGTGTTGTCGTCACTCGCCAAGTTTTCTATGTCAATTGTTATCAATTGCCTTTGGCAGTAATCGAATCCAACAAGCAATTAGTTTCAGTTTCAGAAGATAGCGACTGCTGCTGGGTCGCTCTCTACTCGTTCTCGCCGGCCGCGATATTGCGTAATCTTCTTCGTCGGCAAATACTACTACGAATTCTATTAAACGATAAGAGTTTAATTGTTCACTCAGTTTGCTTCTATCGATGTCATTAATTATTTATGAGTATTTCGTGTATTGGTTTTGGATTGGAGCAGTAATACGTTTGTTTGTTATCTTTTGGTTGATTTGAGTGAGAAGAAAGAGGGGGACTTTAAAGCGGAAGCAGCACCGTGTTTCTATTTTTTTTTTTTTTTTTAATAATAATTATTATTTTTAGTGCAGCACGATGACTGCTACAAGCTGTTTATGGTGTCTACGAATCAGAGGAACAAGGTCTGTCTCCTCTTCTCTTCTTATGTCTTGTTTTAGTTTGTATTTTATTTATTTTTTTCTAATGATGTGGACTAGCATGGCACGGCTATGAATGGCACGCATTTGTTTGCTCTCAATCAAACACATAGTCGGGTCGGGTATGAGTGAGGGTGGGTAAGTGGGTGGGTGGGTGTTTGGTTGTGTTTGGGGTAAACCACTTGTAGCTTGTGGCATTGAAGTTTGGCCATGAACTTGAACTATATAATGCTGATGATTGAGGGGAACAAATAATATCAACAAGTCAAAGGAAAATTTATTGGTGGGTGGGTGTTTGCTAAAAGAGAAAATTTAATAGGGTGGTAACACAGAACGCAGCGTGTTGCCATTTGGGATTTAAGTTTTAATTAATTAGATGAGAGCAGACGATTGGAAGGCGCCGTTACACATTTTCAAAACAAATACAAAAGTGTTATCTATGTTATTTTATTTTTTTTTGTCTCCTCAATTCAAACACTTTTAGCAATAAAATTAAATCAATTACTCATTGGTAGAGACAATTTGTATGAAAGAGGGTTTTATCAATGAGATGAGGTCACTCGTCAATCAATTTATTGAGAATGCATTTATTATTGTTTACGATTGAATTTATTATTGGTTGTTTATTATGTTAAATTGAAAAGAAATACTCGCAAGAAACGAAGTTTTTTGTCTCTGAAAATAAGATAGTTTGGTATACAAGTTAAATGATTTTCCTGTAGAGTTTTAGAGAAGCACAATATAGGAACCAATATCGACGAGACATGTCGAGGGCATCCTCCAGATTAATTTAAATTTTTTGCAGTACTTACTGCTTTGTCTTATCTTAAGCGTGGCTTTGCAAACTGTCTTAACTTCAATATGCCTTTTTAAGTTTTCTTTATTTTATACAAAATTAAGTTGAGACAAAGTGAAAAGAACATTGGAGTTAAGACAATTTAAAAAGCAGCGTTTAAGATAATAATACTCCGTTTCTTTCTCCTCCTAGTCCAAGCTTGCATAGTAGATATTGTCGGATTAACACACCTGTTATGAATCCAAAATTTTGTCAAATTTTATAGGAAAGTAAAGGAAAAGACCTATATCGATAAAACTCTCCATGAAGTCTTGGTATCAGTTGGAAACTACGGAACAAATTCGTTTCGCTACGTAAGCATCACGTATAAATATTTTAAAAATATCGCATGCAGAGGAAAAAAATGATTACTAGTACGTAGACGTACGTCCCACTTTTATCAAATTTGTGGGAAAAATATATATTCACACACACGTACAAACAAAAGACCAGCAGAAGTTCGATCGATCAATTGGATTTTTTTAGGAAAAAGAGAAAGAACTTTCAGAGAAAAATTATTGAAAAAGTTATTATTATTTTTCCAAAATACCTTTTAATGGCCTTTAGTCCACAGAAATTGGCCCGGCGACGATCTCACTTGGAATCATCAGTTGACTAGTGAGTGTCTTGTCAATACGCAATTTTTTTCTTACACAGATTTCATGACGTGTGAATTACATAATATAATATCCTATTATTATTTGGTATTTTTTTGTTTGTACTGGATATGAAGTCTCTATAAAAACGCGTTTTAACCAAAATGTCTCGCTACCGGCTTATCGTAAAAAAAATTGTTAAATTTTTTTTTGTATATTTAAGGCATCTCTAGGAATTTTAATTACGTATTTTATTTTTTAAATACAAAAATATTTATTAATAAATTTATTTTTTATTTATATATGTTAAATTACAGTAAATAGTTAAGGTATCAAAAGCATAGTTAAGGTATATAAAGCCATCAACCAATAAAAAACATGAATCCCTTTGTCACGGTTTTTCATTAACGTAACTAATGTATAAATATACGTAAAAAAGTGCTATCTCCTCATATATGTAGTATACCTCCTACCTAACAAAAATTAATCCTTATCGATTTAAATAATTCAAAACTAGAAAATTGTCTCATCGATTATCATAACGTTTGAAGAATTTTATTAAATTGAATTGCAGGGTCTTCCCTCATTGCCTTCGCCGTGTAGGTAGTTGGCCAAAAAAAAAAATAATGGAAAATAATGCGCGGGGGTATTGGAATTTCTCAATGGTAAAGTAGAAGTGAAAACTAAAGCAAATTTCCAATTCGTTCCTTCTTTTCATGTAGCATTGACTAAGTATTAACAATTAGTAGTAATGTATGTATGTATATGTATCTATGTATAATATGTAGAGTTCTAATGTTTCATTAGAAACAAAAAAGACGTTCTTAATTCTTTGTGTTTTACACCAAATTCTACCTTCAAATGATGTTGTTTGTTCATATGTTCATTTGTCCTCAAATATTCTGTACTTTTTTCCATTTCCTCATGCACTTAAAGAAAAAGCTTGCATTTCCATAATCACAGCTGCTTCTTTTTAACTATGTTCTACTAAAACCTGATATTTTTGACATTTGCCCTTGAAGTGGAACAAAATAAATATAAATTCGTTTTAAAATCTTCACTTGGATTTTTTTTCCCCAGATTGGCGCTTTTTCCTGGGCTAATTTTCGAAATTGAACCATCTTTTGAAGTCGCAATATGTATGTTGTGACCTATGCCTAGTATGGACAAAAAGTGTAATTATGTTTCTTGGAGTAAATATTTAAATATAAACTATTTGCCAAAAAGTTGTTATTCGAGAGTTAAAAGATAAAAACCGTTATTTTTGATTTTTGTCCAAATTATATCATTTCAATGATCACTATAAGTAAAAAATGGTTGATGCTTTCTGGTAGCGGGTAATACATTTACAAATTATGTAAAAAAAAAGATATAATATGTATATCGTTTAAGAGTTGTATGCTAAAAACCTATATTTTCGATACTTTGTTTGTTTGAAGTAGCAATATCTTATAACTGATCGCTCATATAGAAAAAAATGTCATATTATTTTTCGTAGAAAACATTATGATCTATAAAATAAGCAAACATTATTTTTCGAAAACCTCACCATTTAAGGGTGAAGATTGAAAAACTATTATATTTTCTTTTTCGCCATTGTTTTTTTTTTAAATAATGATATCTCTTAAATAATCATTTTTAGGAAAGAAATATTAATGTTTTCTCTTAGAAGATGACTAATGTACAAACTTTGCATGAACATTTTTCGAAAACACTCCTTTTATGAGTTAAATGTGAAAAACCGACAAATTCGTCTTTTAATCGGTTAGTTGGAGGGTGTAAGAATAAAATCACATGATATACAAGCTGTGCATAAAGGAGTTTCAAGTAAAATTTACCATTCAAAAATTACATACACACGGTTAAAGTGCAGAATCTTGTTAGTCGTTTTTGCATGTTTTTCAGAAATTAATAAAAAACCTTGCAAATTTTGTATGGCGATCTATAGGAAGAGGTTTTGAATTCTGCCCTTTTCTATAAAATGTTCAGAACATCATTGTTACGATGAAATTCCCAAAAGATGGCTCTGATTCTGCTTATTTTGTAATAGTAATAATATTTTGTTTGGAATTTTTCGAATTGCGTGGTCCTTTACTTTACTTTAACCGACGACAAAACCAATATTTTTCACATAATGCAAAATTTACCATACGAAAACTTTTAGTTCCTTCAGTGTAACTACACCTCCATTCTTGTCTTTCCAATGCACCGAACTGCTAATCAAATTTAGAACAAGAACAAATGAAAACTATCAAAAAGAATCCCTACAAATGTATTACCTTAGGTTTTCAAAGACCTGGGCAAAAAATTTTCATTTCGCGTGCATTTAGTTTGGCTGCGGTATCTTTGGCGTATTATTGGCGAAATCAACTGCGTTCGGTGGTGTTTTTTTTCTGTTCCCCGTTTTTTTGCTTGGTTTTCAACCAACAAACTTTCAAAAAGGATTACTTCTGGATATAACTTTTTTCTATAGGATATAGTGTTTGAATGTGTTCTGTTTTTTTTTTGGAAAAGTGCTTAAGAGCCCCTTTTAAAGATCGACGTTCGAAAATCGATAGAGTTTAAAAGTCAAAAGTAAAAAAAAAAAAAAACTTAGAACTAGTCAATGTTTTCATATAAACTAACCTTTACTTTAAAAGAAACAAAAAATCTGTGAATTGTGTGAAAAAAAATTAATTAAATAAAAAGAAGTTGTAAACCATTAAAATAATATAAATCGGCAAATTATTGGAATAGTTTAAAAAAAAAAATAAAAACCAAGTTTATTTTAGCAAGAGCAAAATGCCTGAAGAAAATAGAGGTCGAAATGAAAGTTCAATTGTCGATTATGACAGTGACGAGGATGATTTTGGAGGAAGAGTAGATGATTTCGAAGAGGAGGATGAGTTCGAAATTGACGAGTAAGTTACTTTCGACCTATGTATAATTCTTTTTTTTTTGCTGATAGGCGAATTTTTGGAAATCTTTGAAGGATTAAAGCTCTCCCAAACTAACGCGAAACATTCGGAATGATGACGAAACTTTCGGCTGTCAATATATTTTACATGAGATTAGATAAGTCATCGTATTAGTGTGGGTACTCAAATTTGTCGCCTTGTTAATAGGCGCGTTCAGAAAAATGAGATCCCAGAGATTCCGCTCTGTCAAAAAGTGAGAAAGCGAATACAATTTTTATTTCTCGAGAGTTTTGACTGCAAAACAGCAATTTTTCTAAGGAATCCTATTTATGCATTTCGACAGGAAAAAGTTAAGTCGTCGCTCCGAATGTTTCGCGTTGGTTTGGGAGAACCTTTATTATATATTTTTTGATAAAACAAATTTCCTCAAAAGAAAAAAATGGTTTTTCACTATTCAAACTGTTCAGCTGAAACATTCAGTTTGGTTTTTAAAGAAAAATAACCAAAAACGCTTTGAATCAATATTTATTCCAACCACCGCCGCCGCCACCGATTGATTCTTTTTTCTTAGTAAAGCGAAACACTATCACCACATGGTATTAAATAAAATAAAAGACCCAAAAGGAATTGAATTTGTATCGATTTCAGGATATCTCTGTTGGTGAAACTTAATAATAAGCTGCTCCATGAGGTCAGATCTCATATATGTAATATGTATACATATGTATAATAATCTGAATCCTCGTGAAGCGTTTGGGTGATTTCACCATTATCGAAAGGAGACACAGGGAGAGATTATATATGTTCTGTACATGAGCCAGCTAGCCAGCCAGCAGTGCAGCCATGCATCCGAGCATGAATTTCGGCCAATTTTATCCAATGGAGTATTTTTTTTACTACATACATACATACATACATAGCTTTGGGTTCAGGATGTAAATAATTCGTTGTTGAACATTTGGAATCTCGTATATGACATTTTTTCGTAAATTTAAAATTTGCTAATTACGTTTAACAGTTTATTTTAATTTTATTTTATTTTGAATTTGATTTGCCTGTTAGTCCCTTTTTTTTTTGTTTCCTTTTTCTGTTCCGAATTTCGACATTTCAATGGAATAAACTTTGAATAGATTCGACTTGGGTGTCACTGTGTTTTTAAAGCTCGTTTCCGAATTTCCTGCAAATTCAATTGAAATTATCTAATTTCGAAATGTGACTTTGTATGAGAAATTAGATGATTTGGAATCGAATTCGGAAATTTTCAATGAAATTAAGTCATTTGATCTAATAAAAATGTAGTATAAAGGTTACTCCAAACCAACGTGAAACTGTCGCGGCGACAACGAAAATAATAATAACAACGTGTTGTTTTCATTGACAACCACTTGTTGTTATTATTGTTTTCGTCCTCGCCGCGACAGTTTCGCTTTGGTTTGGGTGAGCCTTAAAGCTTATTATCGAATAAAAAATCTACTTTTTTTCGAATAGACTCGCGCAATAAGACCTTATGTTATTTTAGTTCAATTTCTTTGTTTTTCATTTCGTATTATATCGTAATAAAAGGTGTCATATAACCTATTGCTATATAATATAATCCTCTTCTTTATGTCAAATAATTATTAGAATCCGGTGACATTTTTAAGACTTGTGCGATTTGATTTTGAGCATTTTCATATTCCAAGAGAAGCCAAAAAAGAACAAACAAAAAAGTCGTTGACCATCTTAATGTACATACATACATAATAGATATCCATGTTGTTTTCGTGTCATTTACTGTTTTTTTTTATTATTTTACCATAGATACACATCCCCTTGAAATTAATCAAGTTCAAAAAGAAATTTTGTTGTACCTTCAGAAATCCTTGAAAATCTACGAGATTTTGACTGTTTGACTTAAATATTCATGCATAAGCTTCAAAGTTCTATACCAACACTAGAGAATGCATGCATCGATGATTTGGTTACATACAGATACTTGTGCTATGCTTACGGATCATAAGCATAAACTTTACAACAAATGAAAGGAATATATGTACTTTAGGTTCTTTAGTACTTTATTCCAAATGAATTTGTACAGTTTTATGTACTTTCCTTTTATAAATAAATTATTTATACTCACTTGCAGTCACATGCACATTGGCACACAGACAAACTTTATGCAGAGTATATAATATACTGTATAAAAATGCATACATAAGAATTCACTCGTCTTTTAAGGATAAAATACTCGTATATAATGAACAAGAACTTTCTTTTTACATAAATGAAGTTATAATGAATTTTTGTTTTCGAACCTGACATGTTCAAGTCTGGGGATTTGGGATGCATGAGACAAATACGACCGTTTGGGTTTTTTCTTCTATATGGGAATTATGTACATATTTAGTTATGAGAAAATGGTCTTTTCTTTTTTCTGACATTATTAAGACTCATGCAAAGGTTTACATGTGACATGCGAGAAAAGGTACTTTAAAATTCCATATTAATCACGAAGAGTATGTATGTATGCATAAGTTTCATTGTGATAAATAAATAAAACCACTTGGTTTAATATTTCGTGAACATTTGATTGTTTTTTGCCGGTTTTTGATTCTGGTTTCTAAAATGTCAAATAAGAAATATTAATTTTTGTTTCTATTCGTGAAGGGAAAACTCCTTTCTTGCTTATTTATTTAATAAATCATTGCATAATTATTGCATTATTACATTACATTTATATAAAGAAAGATTTATTAAGTTTGTCACGAGTAATTTAAGAAATGAATTCACTGATTAACGTGATTATTTTTTTGCAATGTTCTTTATTATTATAAAAATGTTTAAGGCTAAATTTCTACTTGAAATAAAAACATTCGTCGCAAAAAGTATTTTGACAAAAAAAAACCGCATATTTTTATTTACATCTTTTTTTTTAATTGATAGAAAAAATGTCAAAAAATACACAATATGTAATGGTATGAACTTTCGGAAAAAAAAAATACAGATATAATTAGAATTTCGATATCCAAAATAATATAAAAAATATTTTTCAAAAATGTACTTTTTGTAATTTGACAAAACGTTATCGATAAGAAAAAATGTCCTGATAAGGAAAATATACAAACATTTTGCTTAACTTCATGAAAAATGTAAATTCGGTTGCCATTGATGACTTTCTGCAATCGGCTTAGTAGGTATATTGATTTTATTAAATTTTGGAAAGTTTAGAAATTACCTGCCACCAGGTTTCTAGTAAGTAATTATCTCTTCACGAGTTCTTCTTAAATATGGACTTCTGATTCGATTAATATAAAGGTCCATACATTTCTTTTATAGTTAAGGCGGGAATTTGAGGCTCCTTTTATAAAATTGGCTATAGTAAAAATAAATAAAATAAAATGAAATAAATATTTCGATGGCCCCGTGCAAAACAATACTAAGTGCATTTTTTTATTTGCCAGGAGAGACGTTTAAAGTTTGTTTTTGTTTGGGATAAATGTCGAAATAAGGCATTATACTAAGCCCTATTTGACCTCTGTTTTCAAGGATTCGCAGGAAAAGAATTAAAATACAGGGCTTTCAATAGTATAACGGTAGCTTAAAACTATACTATGTGCACTTAGTATAGTTTTGCACGGGGCCATCGGTTTGTCCAATCAATTTTCACCTGAAGTAATGGCATGGTTATTTAAAATATCCAAAGATTGATCCTTTTTCATTGTTCCCTCAGTCTCGATCGGTAACAAGTCTCCGGTTTAGGAAATCTGCAAATTTTAGGTTTTGTTCTGGATAAATGCTCTTTTAAACGATATGTCGATTTCTTACTGTTTTTTCACAAATTTCATATATTGGGGTTTTAAGTGATGCCAGATGAAATTTAAAAAATCCCTCCGGCTTAAAAAAAAAAAATCCCACGATTTTTGTGCTGGCAAAAAAAAAACAATCATATATTTTTTCTGGTACTTCAATATTAACAAAAAAACTAAAAGATTTTATGAAAAGTGAAAAATGTGAATGAATAACCAGGCTAAGAAGACACTTGCGATTTCAATCGGGCGACTATTCAGTCGCAAACAATGGAAAACATGAGTATGAAATTTTGATTAAAATTTCGACGACTTGAAAATTGTAGTCGCAAAAAGCAATAAACGTATTAGTTACTTAAGTTTAAAACTGTTTTATTTAATAAAAATCATTTTTTATAATACTTTCAAAAAAAATTAAATAAGACATGGATAAGAACCATCTGTCTGAGTGAGTGGTAACAATTATTTCGACAAATCGTAAACATTATTAAATTTCTTCTCCTTTCAAATATGACAATCTTAGTTTTTTTGGTATTAATTCGAAGACCCCAAGATTCGCAAAATGAATTTAGTCGGTTTAATTGCATTTGTAGCGTGAAAGGATTGCCAGCCAGTATAACTTAATCGCTAGCGTATAACAGGACTTTGATTTTAATGTTGGCAAAATTAACTCCTCAAAGAAGAACATCACATAAATCATCAGTGAATATGGCAAACAGTCAGCCATATCACAAATTTCATCGTAATTGAAAATTTGCTAAGAATCACGAAAAACGTATTGCAGAATCCATTCGTAGTGGAAAATCTATTAAGAATATCGACATTCGGGAAATTTGCTATCACAAATTCCGAATGAAACGGAAAAATGACGTCCTTTTCTACGACAACTGATTCTTGTCGTAGCCAAGTGATAAACGATTGTGTTTCATTAAAAAAATAGTTTTTTCTTTACAAATTCTAAAATTTGCAATGGTTGCAAACGCAAAATAATCAATTTTTATTTTATTTATTTTGTTAAAAGTTCTTAAACTCTCAAAATAATTGAATGCCACGCCAGTAAGAAACATTGCAAAGAAGTCGAAACAAAACAATTGCACTAAAAAAAAAAACAAAGGAAGTAAAAGAACACATCACTTTTAAAACAAGCCGGATTAAAATTTGTTCCTCAGTACATTTGAAACCACTTTATTTTTATAACTTTAATTTATTTTAAGGCTGAATATATTATATTCTTGGGAAAAAATTCTAAAACATTGAATAAATAAACACGATCAATAATTTGACAGCTGTAATAGTGCTCTGAGATTATGGGATTTTTTTTGTGATATTTATTAAAACAAAGAGTCTAGCTATACTTAACACAAATGTTTAGCTTTTTTGTGTAAAACAAAAAGGGAAACAAAATGGGACTTTTTAAAAAGTTTAGGGATTTTTATTTTTAAAGCTCCAAGTATTACTGTAATATAGGACATGTGATGGCTGATTTCGAAATTCAGAATTAATTCTTTTAATGAGGCATTGCTTTTTTCGATTCCATTTGGATTTGGTGAATCCTTTTTTTCGGGGTTCGTATAATGGAATAATCCATTCGGGGATTTTCCACGATAGATTCTGTGATAGGCCTGAGTAAAGGACTAAGGAAACATCCTTGGTGAACACCAGCAGTTGTTTCAAAACGATTTGATAATGCAAGACCATCCCATACGCTTGCACCAAATAAAAAAAACACACAAGTTTTGGATTAAAAAAAAAAACACATCCACAAAATTTTTTTTTAAATTTTTATATAGGTACCTACATATGAATGTATAAAACATTATTGGTAGAAATTTTTAAAAGGGAAACACTACGAATCATGTATACGATAGACACGATAAATAATTATTGAACAATTCCAAAGAAATTAACTTTTATTGATACATAATAAATAAATATATTCCTCCCATTAACATTTCTTTTTATTCTTTTTTTTCAGGGAAGAGGGGTAAGTTTAAAAGAAAAACAAATTTTACCATTGTAGCCAATTATAAAAATTAAATTCAATTTGAAACTACTACATAAATACGTATGTATCGAAGAAAAGCAACCCTCAATTAGTTTACTTAAAATAAAAATATTAATATTAATGATGTGATGTGCGTGATACAGCTGCACAATACAAATTTCCCTCAGGATATTATGTTGGACAACCAATAAACGGAAGTTAAAAAAAAAATTAATTAAAAAAAAAAAAAACAAATGAAAACAACTATATTTGCGATGATATGCAATTAACTTTGAACAAATCCTTACCCAAACCATATATTATTTTGTAGGCATAAAAGTGAACACAACCCTCAATTGAAAAAAATTGTGAGAAATTAAAGAACGACATTGTTTGTAAAATTATCCTTATGTGACAGTGATTTTTAAACACACGTACCAATACATTTTTTTGTGAAGTGATATGCGTGGTGTGTCTTTTTTTATAGTTTTCCTTTCAAAATTTAGTATTATATGTATAGGTACTATACATATTATGTGTTTGTTAAAGGTAAATTATACTGAAAAGGTAAGTTTTTATTTAATTTTTAATTTGTTTGTTAAATGTAATTATTTTTAAGTTTATATTTCCCTGCCTACTTATATGAAGCAAACATTGTTTTTTTAAAAAATAATGTTAATGTTTTTGTTTTTTTTTAAGAGGGTAACCTTATGCAAAAACTTTCCATTGACATGTATTCGAAAATACTATTCTTTGAAAACCATTGTTACTGCAATTTTCAATTTTTTGAAAGAAGCATGAAGCATGATCTACAAGTATTTTTCTTTCAGCGTTAATCATTTAAAAATTATATGCGTTTTCTCGGCATTTCATCTTGAATAACTCTGTATACCTACAAGCCAGATTTGGCAATAGACTTTTAAGCAAGTATTCCTTTCTCCAAAATATACAAAATATATAATTGTTTTTAAAAATCTTCAATTGGATTTTTTTCACAGATTGGCCTTTTAGGGTGAATATTTTTCCTGGGCTATTACACCTCACATAGCAAGTAACTTGAAGTCATACCTAACTGACATAATTCTTTTCCGTACCTGTAGTTTCAAAAATTACACAAAACAATGAATAATTTTGACCGTTATCATTTTTGAATAGGTACCAGCATGGTACTACTGCAGTCATCACTGAAAGCATTGTTATGAACATTTAGAAATCATCCCGGAAAAACTACTCAACTATGCTGTTGGTAATGAAATCTGCTTTAATCCTCCCACTTTTAATTCTATGTATAGTTCATACAAACAAAATTTCGAATGTTATTAAAAATCTAAAACAAACACTCCTATGTGTATGACGTGGTATAAATGAAATTTCCGCCTTCACAGATACGTTTCCAAAACTTTTTTTTACCCCCGTTAACCAGGTGAACCTACGCTTTCAATATATTTTCTGAAATAAAGGATATATATGTAGATATTCACAACAAAACGTTCGCATGCATAAAAGAACCAATATCCTACTCATAGAAATTGGCATGATGTGAATGAAAGAAAAAAAAAAAGGTTCGAAGCGTGGGGAGTCATGTGTGGTAGTTTACCTACCAACATCAACATCTGGTATTTCTAGACAACAAGAAACTATAGCGGGAAGAATGGAACGACGTCGTATCCTGGCCATAATAATAACATTCGAATAATTCCATTTGACACAAAATATTCAACTGCATCGAAACCATGCTGTTTCAGATAAAAGCACAAAAAAGCCAAGTTGCCACAATCAGAAGAAAAGTTTTAAAAAAAATCACGAGTGTGAGGAAAAACGACAACGACAACGACCGAGCGAAAGAACAACGGTTTGTGTAAGTGTGTGCGGTTTTTTGTATGGTAAATGACAGCATATAAGAATACTTTTCTATTAAAATAAGCCAATATGTATCCTTTGAAGCTAAATATGAAGCTATAAGGAAGAAAACGCAGGAGTACCTGTATACGGTACAAGTTCCAATCCTAAAAAAGGTTGGCGCCCTTAACGAATATTTTGAGCAGCGCCTGCAATGGGTTGTTCAGTAAAGCAGCTGGTTCTACACGGTTCCAATTTTAAGCAATGCTTTTAAGAGTATTTTGTAACTTCTATTACTTTTTAGTTTTTTTTGTCTTGTCTTTTCTCATACCGGACCCACCTGAGAATATAACTTTGAGTCATGAGAGATGCCAAGTTAGCGAAGCCACGTTTTCCAATAAAAAATTGGTTAGGAAAATAATTCGCAGTTAATTATTCGTTCAATCTTTTCTTTGTTTTATATCTTTTCTATGTTTTGTTGTATCTTCGGTAATTTGATATCAAGTAAGCGAAGCACCGTCTCAAAAAGGGGTAAAATTTCTTATAGTGAATATTTTGCTCAAAAATTTGTGACTAATAAGTTTTGATAATTTCAATATCTCCATGCAATGTTTTCTATGTTGTTCCTAAATTTAAAAAAAGCGAACAAAAAAGTAAACATAGAAAACATTCTACATTGAGAAAAGTATTCTATATTTTTAGTGTTGTTTCCTAAACTAAAAACAAACAAACAAAATACATGTAAAACACTGCACGACACGACAAAATTAATATTATCATAATTAATAACCGACAAATTACTATACAATAGAGTATAGACATTTAAATTAAGTAATATTAAACCTTTTTTTCGAGGGGGTTTTTTGCTAGCAAATTTATATTAACTTTAGTAAAAAAAAACCAAAATCATATAAATTATCGCACGACTAAAATGAAGTTGCCACGGCTTATCAAAGATAAGCAATATATATTTTGAATGAATCATACAATGAAATAAGTTTCTTCCTCTTTTCCAGTGTATTCTTTGTAAACTTTATAAATATAAATTTAATAAAAAACCCAAAAACATAGAATATATCGCAAGACTAAAACGAAGTTTTCGCGGCTCATCAAAGCAAATTATTAAGCAGTCAACCATTCAATAAAATAAGTTGATGTCCCTATTCGAGGGGTGCTTTGCTAACTTCATAGGAAAAAAGCCCATAAACATAGAAAATATTGCATACAAATTTGACATTGTCACAACTAATTAATGCAAATTATTGAGAAATAAAGCTTTACTTTAAGGAGTTGTAAACGCCTTTTAATGTGGTACTTCGCAAACTTGATATCAATTTGGTAAATCAGCAAGAAAAACATAGAAAATATTGAACGATAGATTCGAAAATATCACAACTAATTAACGACTTTTTACGTCTAATTATTGGTAAATTATGCAATTTACAACTTTTCTATTCGCGAATGTTGCTTCGCTAATTTGACATTCATCATAAAGAGCATGCTGCTTCCAGAATAACTGGAAAAAAACATCGCAAACCTTGAATATTCTAAGTAACACCAGAAACAAAGTCCAAAAAAACATAACTTTTCGATTTTTACATTTCTAGCCCTTCGGTATAAAGAAGCCCTTCGATTGTATAAACTTTTGAAGTATGTAATTAATGTTGCTTAAGTTTATCAGTGCAATGTCAATTACTTCAATAGTTTTAAGCCTTGTCATGGCGCCCCTTAAATTCAAGCGCCCTATAAGTCTAATTATTCATTTCTATGTACCGACCGGCCCTGAACCCTGATGCCTGATTCCCGGTTCTGTAGTTTGCGTTGTTGTGCTCATTGGCATTGCTGGTGATGGTGATGGCATCGCGTTTCGGAATACAACAAAACAAAATTTTGTCACGACACACAGCCACACGAAGGAAAGTGAAAGACAGGTTTAGTTTTCTGTTTTTTTATTTTCTCGTCCTTTTCCGCTTCGTTTCCAGTTTTTCTATTGTGTGAGATTTTCATTTCACCTGTTAACGTGTGTGCAGATGTAGTGGCATAAGATATAAAAAATCGTGGAACTGAAAGGTTTGTGCAGGATTCACGTCCGCATAGTAATCGAGTTCTAATCTAACTAAATGAAATAGGAAAATAAACGAAAAAAAAAAAGTTGAAAACAAAAAATACCTTTGCAGCAGAATTTTCATTCCTAGAAAAATGATACACGAGACACGACGACCTCTTTTGGTGAGCAATCTCAATCTCAATCCGAATAAGACAAGAAAAAGAATTCCTTGGTGCTCTTCTTCATATAATAAGGATATTACTTCCCAGCCACATTACATACATATGGAGGTAAGAATGTACACTTTTTCTTGAAAGGAAATAAAAAAAAAAACAAAATGATAAAAATGATAATGGAATACCTTTAACTCGATGACAGGGACTTAACTTGCCAATCATTCTCGGGCTCTGGGGTCTTTATCATTATTTGTTGTTTATAAAACTCAAACGTGAACAGGAGCATTTTATTCAATTTAGTTCTTCAGTTCCGTCAAGGGACGGATGAACCGTGCGTAGGGACAATGGCATAGTAAATCGAGATGCAAAATGAAGTAAAGTTGGATGACCCCTGCTAGAATTATTTTAATTTAAAAGAGAGAAAGGACAACAAATTTTAATGATAATCTGATATAAAGTGTTAATCTAAGAACAACCAACTATTTTAATTATTTTAGTAGACTGTGAAAAAAAAACTGCGAAAGTCTTCAGACTTTGGTATAAAAAGGAAATTAATGCAAAACCTTCTTCAGGCATAGAAGCTTCTATCATCAGTTTTTTTTCCCAGAAAGATGATTTCAACTTTTACAACCATCGTAATATTTTGAATTAAAGTTCCTATAAACATGACGATCTTGATTTTTGGGTTCATTTTGTTCCAGACAAGTTCATTGGCTTATTAACTTATATAGAGTTATTAAATTTCCATTTAATTATTCAATATCGAGTTTATAATGACTTCTTAGTCAGATACTAAAAAAATATCGCAAGTATTTAAAAATATTACATCACATCTACTTATAAGAGTCATCATCGCGTGTTCAAGACTGTGGGCGGTTTCTATTTGAGAAGAGTCAATAAAAATCTTCTTTTTTTTTTTATAATAAATATCATGTTTGTTTTAAGCCAAAGTGAGAGACATTTGCAATATTTTTTATTGGAGGTAAATAAAAATTAAATTGCGAAAAGAATATTTCTAGGGGACACCCGGGTTTGAACCGGGGACCTCTCGATCTGCAGTCGAATGCTCTACCACTGAGCTATATCCCCGCTTAAAGATAGCCCCGCAAAAAAAAATTTCTAAAAAATAAATAGTAAGCATGGATCACAAAATTTTGTTTTATAACTTAAAAAAATTTTTTCTGGGAAACGAAAGGAAACGAAAGTTTGGACAGGAGAAGTCAGGGAATTTCGAAAGCGGTCAGGGATATTTTTTCCAGCAGTGACAATGAAAAAAATTAAATATTTCATTGAACTCTGCCCACAATTTTGCCCCAAAAACAATGTGTATTCGGTGCTAAAGTCGTTTTTTGCAATGGATGGATGGAGTGTGATATAAAGAAAATTTGAATATCAAAGAGAGCTAAGGGAATGAGAAAAACGAGCTTTTTAGAAGTTATTTTAATTTAGGAATCAAAACATTTAAAAAACTTAATTTCAAAATTCGAAAAACATAATTTTAACAAACAAAACTGCAATAAAGAAACATTCTTATAAAGGACGAAAATAAAAATCAATCTAATTAAAAAAAAACTTCCATATATCAAACAAAGTCACTATAGCGTTCGGAGCAGATAAGTTCTGTCTTGTCGCTGTTAATCTTCAGTGTCTATTTGAGGTAGAATATTAACACTTCAGCCACATTCTTCGGGTTGATGATTACTGTTTTGCTTTTTCTATATATACAAAAAATTATTAGTAAGGAAATCTTTGATTATGAACATACCATTTTTGCATTTAAAATGTTAAATACTTTTAAATTCGGACAATCCTGTTTTTAACCTAACATCTTACTCAAAATGCTTTAACATCGTACTAAATCGTATGAAAATTTTGTGCCTCTGTTTTTATTTTTCATTTGTCCCAGAAAAACATTAAATTTGGTTAGGGAAAGTCAGGAAAACTTATTTTGAAAAATAAGGGCAACCGTGTATTATTCACAAACTTTTGATTTTGAATATATTTTTATTGTCTATTTGTTCGGCTACAGCCTATTTTCCTATTTTCTCATAAATGGCTTCATATGTTTTTTTTTAAGTGTTAATATAAGGTGTTAGCTACCTTTTGGCGATTATTTTTTTTTTTTTGGAAAATTTCTATAATGCCTTTTCCGCATAGAACCACTTTTAAGATTTTCGTCTTTCCTCGAAAACGTTTGAACTAATTTTTATCAAATTTTTAATTAAGAATTTTTCAAAAGTTCTAATAATATTTTGTACCAAAATATTCCAAAACAATATTATTTGGAATTGGGACAGAAAACTATTCAAACAATTTTTTTTAAACTCTGAATTTCGAAAACCACTTGGTCGATTTTTATTACACTTGGCTCTTTTTGGTTTTTAATATTATTAAGCAGATTTTCAAGAAATATAATTTTTATTACCAAAAATAGCGGTATCTATCCAACTGTTTAAAAACCGTTAATCAAAATTTAATTTTTTCTCGAAAACGACTCCTTCGATTTTGATCAACCAAAAATTTGTAGGTACAATAAACCATTTTTTTTCCAGTACCTCTCATAGAACACTATTTTTTTTATTTTCTACTGTCTCATAATATATTTAATTTATTCAAATTTAATTTAATACAGAAGCTTCTAATAAATTTAAATAATATTGCAAATCAAAATTTTCAACATGTTTAGAAAAAAATAATTTAATTTAAAACATTTTATAAAAATTCGATATTTTTTCGAAACATAAATTTAAATTTCACAAAATTAAAAAATTTTAGTACCAATTTTTTTCTTTTAAATGTTTTTATATATGTATATACCTACATAAGTACAATTTTACTCAAAAAGTAAAGTGGCTTAGCTCAACTTAAGCCAAAAACATTTTTGCTTATTAACAGTGGATCTCAATTGATTTTTAAAATTTATTCATTTAAATTTAATTCGAAAATATTGATTAATAACACATACCTACAAAATTTAACTTCTTTAAATTTTCCCGAAATTTTTGTATTTTTCTCTTATATTCAAAAACGGTTAATTTAAATCTACCATCCGTTTTAATCCATCAGCTTTAGTTTTTCCTACAAAGCTTCATTGTATTTTAGTTAGAGTAGTTTGCGGTTCTGTACAGTGTTAATATGCAGTTCTGAAGAAATTATCACAATGTTTACATCACCGAACACCGTTTTTGTAACACTTGCGGTCTGACAGAATTTTCGAGTTTATAATTTTTTCATGAATCATAAAATTTCTAAAAATATTTTTGTTTGTTAAATTCAAAATTGAAATTTTTAGCACCAGGGGAGCCAAGATCCAAGATCGAACAAACAAAAAAATCGTAGACCACCCTAATGTGCTTCTGTGTATGAATGTATTTATAATATCACAAATTTATGTTGCTCAACTAAACTGTCGTTTTTTCTTAATTACTTATAATAAAAGTACGTGTACGCCAGAGTGTACCGCGTTAATAAATAAAAAAAAAAGTTTGGTTCAATAATTAAATTATTTTTAAGGCTTATTTTTGTGTCACTGAAAAAGGAGGTGACATTGATTTATTTTTTTAAAGAAGCTTTTGCGAAAAATTCCAATTTTTAAGTTCATAAAACGTTTTTTGCTACATGTAAGCAAAATGTAAAATGTTGAAATAATTTGTAATTTGTTTACAATAAAACTCGTTATGTATAAAATGAAATAAAATCTTCCCGCTCATTCATTAATTCATTCATTTTTAAACTTTTTGTTTGCTTCCGCAGAAATCGTTAATTAAAGTTAAAAAAAAATAAAACGTTTTTTCGTAATGTCAATTTAGTACATATATTTTGAAAAATTCATTCCAAATTTAAAATGTCATGCCATTGTAAATTTTGCCGTTATTTTTTTTATAATTTTTTATTTTGAAAAAATATTTGTCGGATCTGTACCTTTTAAAAAAAATTCTGTTCCCATACATTTGAAACCATATACGTGGGGCGCATTCAATAGATAATAATAAAGAGTGAATAGAGTGGCATGTTTGCTTATAATGACGTAAGTTAGTTTTAAATCGATTGCAAAATTTGAACCGAACAGATAACCAAACAAACAGAAGAAAACGATTTAATAAAAAACTTTTTAGAAAATACTCTTTTTTTTTAACTGGGCACATTGTTAAAGGGTTTTTTTTTTAAATGTCCAAATAATCTTTTTTCTAATGATTGTATACTTATAACTGACCTTTGGCCATTGACAATTTTCTATGTAAACAAATAAAATTACAAAAAAGAACATCTTAAAGGGGACACCCGGGTTTGAACCGGGGACCTCTCGATCTGCAGTCGAATGCTCTACCACTGAGCTATATCCCCGCTTAAAGATAGCCCCGCAAAAAAAAATTTCTAAAAAATAAATAGTAAGCATGGATCACAAAATTTTGTTTTATAACTTAAAAAAATTTTTTCTGGGAAACGAAAGGAAACGAAAGTTTGGACAGGAGAAGTCAGGGAATTTCGAAAGCGGTCAGGGATATTTTTTCCAGCAGTGACAATGAAAAAAATTAAATATTTCATTGAACTCTGCCCACAATTTTGCCCCAAAAACAATGTGTATTCGGTGCTAAAGTCGTTTTTTGCAATGGATGGATGGAGTGTGATATAAAGAAAATTTGAATATCAAAGAGAGCTAAGGGAATGAGAAAAACGAGCTTTTTAGAAGTTATTTTAATTTAGGAATCAAAACATTTAAAAAACTTAATTTCAAAATTCGAAAAACATAATTTTAACAAACAAAACTGCAATAAAGAAACATTCTTATAAAGGACGAAAATAAAAATCAATCTAATTAAAAAAAAACTTCCATATATCAAACAAAGTCACTATAGCGTTCGGAGCAGATAAGTTCTGTCTTGTCGCTGTTAATCTTCAGTGTCTATTTGAGGTAGAATATTAACACTTCAGCCACATTCTTCGGGTTGATGATTACTGTTTTGCTTTTTCTATATATACAAAAAATTATTAGTAAGGAAATCTTTGATTATGAACATACCATTTTTGCATTTAAAATGTTAAATACTTTTAAATTCGGACAATCCTGTTTTTAACCTAACATCTTACTCAAAATGCTTTAACATCGTACTAAATCGTATGAAAATTTTGTGCCTCTGTTTTTATTTTTCATTTGTCCCAGAAAAACATTAAATTTGGTTAGGGAAAGTCAGGAAAACTTATTTTGAAAAATAAGGGCAACCGTGTATTATTCACAAACTTTTGATTTTGAATATATTTTTATTGTCTATTTGTTCGGCTACAGCCTATTTTCCTATTTTCTCATAAATGGCTTCATATGTTTTTTTTTAAGTGTTAATATAAGGTGTTAGCTACCTTTTGGCGATTATTTTTTTTTTTTTGGAAAATTTCTATAATGCCTTTTCCGCATAGAACCACTTTTAAGATTTTCGTCTTTCCTCGAAAACGTTTGAACTAATTTTTATCAAATTTTTAATTAAGAATTTTTCAAAAGTTCTAATAATATTTTGTACCAAAATATTCCAAAACAATATTATTTGGAATTGGGACAGAAAACTATTCAAACAATTTTTTTTAAACTCTGAATTTCGAAAACCACTTGGTCGATTTTTATTACACTTGGCTCTTTTTGGTTTTTAATATTATTAAGCAGATTTTCAAGAAATATAATTTTTATTACCAAAAATAGCGGTATCTATCCAACTGTTTAAAAACCGTTAATCAAAATTTAATTTTTTCTCGAAAACGACTCCTTCGATTTTGATCAACCAAAAATTTGTAGGTACAATAAACCATTTTTTTTCCAGTACCTCTCATAGAACACTATTTTTTTTATTTTCTACTGTCTCATAATATATTTAATTTATTCAAATTTAATTTAATACAGAAGCTTCTAATAAATTTAAATAATATTGCAAATCAAAATTTTCAACATGTTTAGAAAAAAATAATTTAATTTAAAACATTTTATAAAAATTCGATATTTTTTCGAAACATAAATTTAAATTTCACAAAATTAAAAAATTTTAGTACCAATTTTTTTCTTTTAAATGTTTTTATATATGTATATACCTACATAAGTACAATTTTACTCAAAAAGTAAAGTGGCTTAGCTCAACTTAAGCCAAAAACATTTTTGCTTATTAACAGTGGATCTCAATTGATTTTTAAAATTTATTCATTTAAATTTAATTCGAAAATATTGATTAATAACACATACCTACAAAATTTAACTTCTTTAAATTTTCCCGAAATTTTTGTATTTTTCTCTTATATTCAAAAACGGTTAATTTAAATCTACCATCCGTTTTAATCCATCAGCTTTAGTTTTTCCTACAAAGCTTCATTGTATTTTAGTTAGAGTAGTTTGCGGTTCTGTACAGTGTTAATATGCAGTTCTGAAGAAATTATCACAATGTTTACATCACCGAACACCGTTTTTGTAACACTTGCGGTCTGACAGAATTTTCGAGTTTATAATTTTTTCATGAATCATAAAATTTCTAAAAATATTTTTGTTTGTTAAATTCAAAATTGAAATTTTTAGCACCAGGGGAGCCAAGATCCAAGATCGAACAAACAAAAAAATCGTAGACCACCCTAATGTGCTTCTGTGTATGAATGTATTTATAATATCACAAATTTATGTTGCTCAACTAAACTGTCGTTTTTTCTTAATTACTTATAATAAAAGTACGTGTACGCCAGAGTGTACCGCGTTAATAAATAAAAAAAAAAGTTTGGTTCAATAATTAAATTATTTTTAAGGCTTATTTTTGTGTCACTGAAAAAGGAGGTGACATTGATTTATTTTTTTAAAGAAGCTTTTGCGAAAAATTCCAATTTTTAAGTTCATAAAACGTTTTTTGCTACATGTAAGCAAAATGTAAAATGTTGAAATAATTTGTAATTTGTTTACAATAAAACTCGTTATGTATAAAATGAAATAAAATCTTCCCGCTCATTCATTAATTCATTCATTTTTAAACTTTTTGTTTGCTTCCGCAGAAATCGTTAATTAAAGTTAAAAAAAAATAAAACGTTTTTTCGTAATGTCAATTTAGTACATATATTTTGAAAAATTCATTCCAAATTTAAAATGTCATGCCATTGTAAATTTTGCCGTTATTTTTTTTATAATTTTTTATTTTGAAAAAATATTTGTCGGATCTGTACCTTTTAAAAAAAATTCTGTTCCCATACATTTGAAACCATATACGTGGGGCGCATTCAATAGATAATAATAAAGAGTGAATAGAGTGGCATGTTTGCTTATAATGACGTAAGTTAGTTTTAAATCGATTGCAAAATTTGAACCGAACAGATAACCAAACAAACAGAAGAAAACGATTTAATAAAAAACTTTTTAGAAAATACTCTTTTTTTTTAACTGGGCACATTGTTAAAGGGTTTTTTTTTTAAATGTCCAAATAATCTTTTTTCTAATGATTGTATACTTATAACTGACCTTTGGCCATTGACAATTTTCTATGTAAACAAATAAAATTACAAAAAAGAACATCTTAAAGGGGACACCCGGGTTTGAACCGGGGACCTCTCGATCTGCAGTCGAATGCTCTACCACTGAGCTATATCCCCACTTATAATATTCCTGTCACAGAAACTGTTCGTGCCTTGAATCATGAACGAAGTCATGCAACGATAAGTACTTATACAACAATCATTTTTTTCATTTTAAAAATCAATTTTCTCATCTTATCACAAAAGCTATTATTGAAGCAGCATGTTGTTTGATAAGATGACTTGATGAGTAAATTATCAATTATTATTGTTCCAATTGTTGCGGCATATGCGGGAACAAACGAAAATTAATTTAATTCAAGTCAATCTTATATCATTATTGTTGTTAAATTGTTTATAATTGTATATAAGTATCTACAGTAAAAATAGCATATTGGAACTAGTTTTTTTTTACATCAAATTGACTGCGAAATGAAAACAAATCATATGAGTTTTCTCAGTAAATTATCATTCTAACTGTGATGTGATAAAAGGTCTATTAAAAGACTAAACAAAGCTCAGAGGAAAACTGTTCTCTCCCTTTCTCATTCTAATTCATCATCTATCAAATGCAATTCACTACCTGGCAAGCTGTCAAATAGAATTCAAAAGTCACATCACCTGTCGAAACTATTATATCAATAGCCATTAATTTTCAAACTTTAACGGATAACTAACTCCATGCTCACACATCACACATGCATTCTCTTTGTAATTCACTAACTATATAAGGTTATATTGTATGTATATCTAATCTAGGTATACAATTTAGGTATGTTTATATAAAATGTATAATTTAATCACACATATTATGTAACATAACGTAACATATAGACAACATTGTTTCGCACTCACGCTTTGTCCTTTCAATCAACTGTCATGTTTCTGAATATTCATACTCCTGCCGTTCCATTCCCTTATAGTCATGCCATGGAAAGCTTCTATACAGACATATTTGTATGTATATTTTTGAGTAAACGAAGTAGAAATCTCAAATAAGATTTATTAAAATAAACACACCCAGCCTATAAATTGCAAAAAAAAAAAATAGAAATAAAAAAATCACAGGTTAAAAAGTTCACTGACACATTCCACCTGGTAGGATTAAGTACTGGAGTGTAAATTTTCGCACGGACTCTGAATAATTCCAATTATCGCAACCAGTCGATAGAAACAACAACAACAACAACAAAAAAGTACAACACAAAGGAAGCAAACAGCACCGGAAACATTGGAAGTTCCGGAATAGGTAGGTAATAGGTTTTAGGGCTATAGTTTGGCAGCCGTAGAAAAAAATTAAATTATATTTTTTTTACAATCAAACATGCTAACGTACGATCAAACCGAAGAAGACAAATGTTGATCCACCGATCATGTGGCAGTTGTGATTTTTTTTTGTTATATTTTAAAATTGAGGAAACAATAAAATCATGACCCAGTATATTTGTTTAGTTAAATACTACGTTTTATACAGATGTATAGGAATTTTCAGTTTTCTCAAAAACTATGACGCCTTTTACAATTGTGAATTATCAATTGATAAACGATGTTTGATAAATATTCAAATTTGGTAAATTACAACTCATTATCTCAAAAAAACTGATTTACTATTCTGTAACAGCTATTAATTTTTTTGTAATTATTAACGATCTGCCTTTTCAATGATCAAAACTTTTAGAGGGAAATGATTTAAGTTCCAAATCAGGATTGCAGTACTAAATTACCACTTAATTCTTGCATCATTAGAAGATTGAACTTCAGTTGTAGTCTTTCCAGCCAAACAGACCTTCTAAAAAATATTGCTTTTCAATATTTTTCAACTTTTTATCATAGGCTCGTCGGGTCCAAGGTTTTACCAAAAAAGCAAAAAACTTAAGTCTTAGCGATAGGTTATCTTTATGCACCAATCACTCGTTCTTATAATTCTAATACATGGTAATATTTACTTATAACTATAAAATAATATTATTGGTAAGTGTGCATGTATGCTCTTCAATAGAACTCTTTTTCATATTGTCCCTTCATACTCTTTTTCTAATAAGACAATAGTTGTTGTTAATGATTTTAATGACTTAAGAGTTATCTTTGATACTAAATTCACTTTTGATCTTCATATAAATCGGGTTGTATCGAAAGCCAACTCAGTATTTGGGTTTTTGAAAAGAAATTCATTAGAATATTAGAATCCATATACTTCGACCCATTCTAGAATACTGTTGTGTCGTTTGGAACCCTGTAACAACTAAAAACATCAATAGAATTGAGAAAGTTCATAAGAATTTTTTGCGCTTTGCTCTTCGTCGCTTTTTTGGATACAATCAAAATGAACGTCATTCATATGTCTCGAAATGTTTATTGCTAGGTTTGCAATCTCTAGAAGTTAGACGTAAAATATACAGTGTCATGTTTGTTCGTGACGTTTTTTGTTCCACCATTGACTGTGGGAATTTATTGTTTCTGTTCAATATTTATGCACCTCAGAGGTCACTAAGATCTAGACCTTTTTTATGGGAACCTTCTCACTGTACCTCCTATGGTTCACGTGATCTAGTCTCTAGTTGCACTAAAATATTTAACTTAGTTTATGATGAAAATTTTGACTTTATTATGTCTAGAGAAGTTTTTAAATCTAAATTAAAAGAAGCTTTAAGTTTATTATAATTTGTATGTACATAATTAGTTTAAGTTGTTTTATATTTTTGACCAATTTTTTCGTAAAACTTTTCCAATGTATATTAGGCTGTTTTGGTCTTTATGATGGAAATGCGAATAAAAACAATATTTATTCCATTATTTTTCCCAACGTTTCGTAAGTTTTCCTTACTTCATCAGGGTAATTTTATTCAATTTTGGTATTCAAAAATTACATACTAAATTGCTTCTTTTTTGCCCCTTATTGCATCCTTCCCGGAGACGGCACTGACACAAAATTGAACATAAAAAAAAAACAATCATAAATATAAATAAGAACAACAAAATAAAAACTATCAAACTCAAAATTGACAATAACACTTATATCACAGCTTGGCATCAGGTACTTTAATTAAATAGCTACGGCATAACATTGTTTTATACTATATTATTATATAATTAGTTTAAGTCTAGTATAAATCTGTTGATGTATACAATCGTAGATAAATAAATAAATAAATAAATAAATAATTTTATATAAATTATATATTCAGATATTCGTGCAACTAAATAATATAATGCAAAAGAAGTCTGACTGAGATAGCAGTATCTACTAAATTACAGTCGCCTGAGATATAGCAGGCGCCACTAAATTACAGTCTGAGATAGAAGGTGCCACTAAACTACAGTCTGAGATAGCCGAGTCCATCAAATTACAGTCTGAGATAGCAGACACTACTAACTTACAGTCTGAAATATCAGACGCCACTAAATTACAGCCTGAGATAGCAGGCGCCACTAAATAACTACTTTAACCTAGAGCCAAAGCTTTTCAAAAGGGAGACTCACCAAATACTCTTGATTGGTACTATATTCAAACTATGGCAGAGCTGTGTCTTCTTCTGTTTCTTCGCGGTCTCTTATAAATATTTTGGTTCAAACTGAGTGTGAACTATAATATGACTAACAAAATAATATTCGTATTTTAGTATGTTAAACAAGAGATGGTTGAAGTAGTATGTTCAGGGGTGTCAACTTTCAATATTTATCACTATTTATTAGGGTTGTACAAGAAATTTGCACCCTTATTACAATTGACAATTATCAATTGATAGTTGATAAATTTTGAAAAATTGATCTTTACAAAATCCAATTGATAAATTCTTTGATAAGTGTAGACCGTTGTGATTTACAAGAAAATTAATAATTATCATAGACTAGATGATCAGGCCGTTAATCGAAAATCGGTATGAACAAGTTACTAAATTTTGTGAGTTCATGACATAACCATTTCAGTTTGGACCATTCATTATGGGACACACTGTAAATGTCATTTTATTTGATTATTATTTAATAATATGTTGGTCCGTTTACTTTTTTCCTACAATGTTTGATGTCAAATATATCATTGAAGCAATGATGAGCCACACAATAAAAAAAATACATGGTACAAAAACATTTTAAAAATTGGTTCGTTAACTTTATCAATCCACTGTTATGAAAAATTCTATTTATGAAAATTTTTTTAAAACATAAAATTTTTTTAAAACATAAAATTTTTTAAGCAATCGATTTTGAAACACCCTGTAAAGCAATTTTCTTGAAATTCACCATTTTAATAGCATTCGAAATTGATTTATTTCCATCAAAAGAATGAAAAATATGAAATTCGTATTCATTAGACACAAATCAATGTTTAAAAACTTTTAAAATAAACAGCAACTAAATACGACCAAGTGATTCCCATTAATTTCTATTGATTTTCGTGCGCTCCAATGTGATGATTCACTTTAGACATAACAAAAAAAAATTTGTTTAAGAATTATATACGGGAGTGTTTTGCCAATCCCAATTTTTTCCTCAAAGGATAGGGCGCCAAAAAACAACGTCACAAATTATTGTTTACTAAAAATGCACTGAGAGTGCCGTGAGATTGATGTTATTTGGCTTAATCATTTTGAATCAACAACGAAATAAAAAATAAAAAAAAAAAATTGATGATGATGTTGATGGTGATGATGAAGAAGAATGGAATTAATGGTATTTTTGAGGTGAAATTGATGATGGGCGGGGAGGAGGGATAAGAAGTTGGATTGCTGCAATAATTAACTATTTTTAGATTAATTTCTCGTATCGTTTTCTATTTCTAGAAAATGAAGAAAAAAAAAACAAGTTTTCCCATTTAAAATATTTATTGCGATTCGAAAAGGATAAAGGAAAAAAATACTTTTGCTTTTGTTTGTTAACCTTTTGTTTACTTTTATTCTTGGAAAGTGTTTTAATGGTACTGTAGATAGTTTTAGAGTACTTTAAAATTGATTGATTGGTGATTAAGGAATAAATATTTCCAAGGCAGTAGGTTAGTGCATTTTTTGTTTTTATATCTATTGGAATATGTTTTGAAGTAGTTGGAGTTTGGAATCAAAATAAAGGTCATTACATTATTCTAGAGAAGCTTAACTGAGAGCATACCAACAAAAATGTTGAAAAGGGAAAAGTTGATTTTTCGAATTTATTCAACATTCCCTTACAAAAAAAAAAATGATTTTGTTAATCTGTTTGTCCGTTCAATTTGTTAAACTTGAAATGTTCATTTTCGCAAAAAAGAGAGTTGAAGATTTTTAGAAATCTTTAAATATAAGGCGATCTTTCTCCAAAATGGGTCTAACGAATTTTATACAAAAAATGATTTATGTATAGATATGACCAACCTCTTTTTAATTAACTCTTTCAATTTTAGTCTCATATAAAACCTATTTTATGTACAAATTCTATTTTTTCCTACATGGCAAAAATATGAATAGTTATAATAATAAAAATATTTATCTATTTGGAAAATTAAAAATTTCCAAAAAAAAAATATCCAAAAGTCATATAATTAAGTATTTTTATGTTTGAACTTTTCAAAAAATTACCTCTCAAAAACACCCCCAGTTTATTTAATTTTAAATACATTTTTAATAGAATTTAGCGAAAAATTGAATTATGTATTTAAATTAAAAAAAAAGAAATCAAAAAAAGTGATCGTGTCAAAAATTTTGTATCAAGGAATTTATAAAAAGATAATTTATAAAAAGATAAATTCTTCAAGGAACACAACTGTTTTTTGTATCACTAAGGGATTAGTTGGACTTCCTCGAAAAAGGGGACATATCAGTGGGCGGAAATTTGATGTGATGATTTATTTTACCATTCTTTGTCATTACTGAAAATTTCATTTGATTCGATTCAGTGGTTTAGATTTTTATCAATTATGACAAACTGATCCATACAAGATTAGCCACAGTGGGGCAGATTTACCCCATATGATCGTTTCAATTCATTTTAAATTCATCTTATATAATTCTAGGAACTTGAAATTTCTCATGTTTTCTTCTGAGAACAATATTTAGATATTTGTATACCCACACCCATCCACACGCCCTTTAAACGCCCATTTTTGTATTCGTCAATTTTTTTTTATATCTATATACAGAGTGTTTCTGGGATGTCAATACTTTGGGAAATGTTTCTAAAACATGTTTTAAAAAAATCGCATGGAAGGAGTTCTTTTTCCCCAACTTTTAAGTTCTACGAGATTCCAGAAATCTGAAATCAAAATACGATTTTTAAGAATTGATCACTTCACTCTATAAATTTAATAGGAGAACAAAAAAAAAAAAATAATATCAATTTTTTTTTAAATTTTTTTGCCAGCTTTTTTGTCACTTTGTCCCATTGTAAGAAAAAATTCAAAAATCTAAAAGTTTCTTATATTTATCTTTGATTTACGAATTTGTTTTTGGAAAAGAAAGTAATTTTGTTTCGAATCTATACCTACTATTTCTTTACCTTTCACACCCAAAAAATAGCAGTGTGCTCTAAAAAGAAGTAGTTTTAGGTTTAAAAAATCGTTTGTTAGTGTTTCTGTCTGTTCTACGTATTCAGTAACAATTAGTATAACATTAAGTACATACATAGTATAGACAAAAAAATATATATATATATTCCTATCACTTGTTTTTTGACTGTTATTCTTTATAAACAATTATAACCAAATAAAAAACATTTAAAATCTAATCATATTTTTCAATATAAAAATATAACATCGACTTTAGATCTCTCGTTAAATTTTTCCAACGAAAAATTTCTGTGTGGGCTATAATTTTTATTAGATTTTCATTTTTTCTCAAACAAAATTTTATTACCAAAACAATTTCAATAAAAAAATAACCTGTGCTTATAAGATTGAATCAAAGTAAATCACGCGAAATTTTTCCAACTAAATCCATTTATTTCAAAACATCATAACTTTTGCTTATACTCTCAAACAAGATTTCCTATACATATCTGTATATATCCCATCCACAACAGTCCATCTCTTGTAGACTGGATAACAAGAGTGTACGAGACACAACCACCATTCAATCTTTCTGCAACTTTGAAGGAAATATGATGCACATCACATGAAACTATTCTGTGTTTTTTTTTTTATTTTTATTATATTATACAACGTCCATACGTTGCAAGTTTTTGCTTCAGTTATTTATAACCTCATCCAATAAATCTTTTGAACTTCTATGCTATGCGAAAAAAACATATTTAGATAGGTACCTTATACCTATGTAGTGTATAATAAAAGTTGGGGAGAAATAAAAAAAAAGGAAACAAAATAATTTTTTGTTGTCTATGAAAAATTAAAATAAAACGCACGACTGGGTCACACGTATTTGCACTTTTAAAGTTTAAAGTAACTTTTTTTAATAAAAATAGTAGAGTTTTTTTTTGTTTTATCCTAGAACTGCGAATTAATTTTTTCATTTAAAAAAATATTTTTATCGCGAAGTTCAGAACAAAATAATTGCCAAAGACGCGTTTGATTACCTCATACGTATAACCTGTTTTTTTTTTTTGAGAGTTAGAGTTAGACTAAGAACGGGACTCGAGACAAGAACTCGGATTATCCGATTCGAGATTGAAATGAGACTGTAATTTTTTGACTAAAATTATTGAAAATTCTCCATGTCATGTTAAATGACCAATCATCTTAGCCGTTCAGATTTTGCAGAAAATTAAAAATATTGAAAAAATAATGGTTTCAGTGTACCTAAATTAAAAAAAAAGTGAAACAAAAAAATATATGCACTTGGGTGATTCTCTGCCAACTGTGATTTTTTAAAACAAAATTTTGATAAAATTAGAACTCATTGAAAATTAATTTTTTGTATTGTATTTATCTTTACACAGACATGGTATTAAATCTGTAAGAGCCTTTTACTATACAGTTTAAAATACAAAATGAATGAAATGAAGTGAAATGTTTTTAAAGCCGAAAACATGGCTATGACACTGTTTTTTTTTGGATCTGAATTTTAATGCCTTCTCATTCTTTTTGACAATATTTTTTGTAAGCTTCTGAATCCCCTCTTATGTTTTGACGTTTCAAACTTTGAAAGGCAATTTTTTTCTTCCAAATTGTATCTTTTTTAGTTTTTTAAATCTTTTTTTCGGAGTTGCAGTCTTTATTTTTATGCTGGATTATTACTCAGCATTTATACGGATTTGATTTTACTTGTTTTGTCCGAAGTATTGGTACTAAATAAAAAGTGTATTTTTCCAACGGCTCCACACAAACACCATCAAACTAAAAACAAGATGGCTTTTAAGCGCGAAATCTTTTAAATTCAAAAATATCAAATATATACATACATATGTATGTGAAACAGGGTAAAATACAATTTTTAAATAAAACCCCGTGTTTTCTATAAAAATCACTTCTTACTTGAATTTTGGGACACCCTTATACATTTGTACATATATCGAAAGTTTTGGATTCGAAAAAAAATGGAACTCGAGCTTTTGAATCCCAATCTTACGCTATGAAAGAAGGCGAAAAAAATGGTTCCCATAATTTTGCCCGTTTGTCTGTCTGTCTATTAGACTACAGCCTAAACGCGTTAAGTCAAATTTCTTGAAATTTGGTAATTAGCGTTCTTTTGACTTTCCAAAAATAATGTTAACTGATAATTTTTTTTAAAGTATTTTTGAATAATCTTATTCCTCTCAAAAATGTACCCAGAGATTAAAAAAAAATAGTTAATCTTAATGACCAACATTTTTAACCACTACATGGTTAATATATTTAATTTTTGCTTTTCTCAAAAACGGTTCAACTGATTCTGATCAATTTTATAGAGAAAGTTTTGAAAAGTTGAAATAGTACCTATGGTATAAACCAAAATTTTCAAAAAATATTTTTGTGAGATTTAAAAAAAGGTTAAGGTTAATTTTTTTTATGTTTTATAAAATCAACATTTGGAAGACGATTAAGTTGATTTTTATTTAAAAAAGAAAAAAACAAAAAATGAGAAAATCTCGTTTTTCTCGAAAACACATCCTAATTAAATTTCTATGTGTACTAAAATATTAGTACGATCTACCAGGGATGGAAAATGACATTTTTTTAATGTACTGAAAACTTCTTTAAAATTTTACTGAAATGAAGTCAATTGTACTGAACATTTTTTTTGTTGAATGAAAAAATATTTTATATGTAACGAAAATATTTTATTCTTTAAAACATAAACAAGAACAATTCATAAATATACATACTTATGTACATATGCACACAAATAAACAAAAAACATCAAATATAAATAAATAACTACTTTATAATACAAAAAATTTGAAAAACGTACAAAATGCAAGCACTTTGACAGGAAATTATTTATATAATTATTTTTCAGTCTAAAAGTTCTTCTGTCAAAATTCTCTCATTTTGCACGTTATTTTTAAAAATGTTTCCATTTATATCAAAATCATAGACGATGAATTCTTTAACAAGTTTTTTGTTGCTATCAAGGCAGAACACGTTTGAACTTGCATTTTGTTTCGACATTTCGACTGTATAATATTCCGGTATGAAAAAATTCCTTCGACATTTGCGGACGAATGGGGAACGGAAAGAACGGCTTGTGCAAGGAATTTTCAGTGAAATTTATATTAAATATTCGTGCGTTGTTTTTCAATTAATAATAACAAATAAATCACAGACAATAATAAGTTTAGTTTCATTTAACAATTAATAAGGTACCTAAATAATTACTTTCTTCATTTTATTTTTAAGTCGTTCTCGGTGAATTTCAAAAATGAAATAAAAGATAGTGGAAATAATGTTCTCGAAATTCAATCAACGTGAGTAATTGTACTGTTCATGGGCAAATAATATTGTTTTGAAAGAGAACTCCATTTCATAGGAAGTCTCAAGTCGCAATGTAGACAAATATAGGCCAACCGATTTTGTAAAAAGTAATAAAATATTAATATTTCCATTTGTCCTCCACAAAGTCTTGCAATTCATCGTCTATTGCGGGAAATTCGCATAGCAAAATTCCTGCACTTTTGTTAATGGAATTATTGAGCTCGATTTTGTTGCTTTTAGTTATTTTGTTTTATTAAGTTTATTAAGTTAATTAACTGACTGATTATAGTGAAATTTCACCACTGGTAAGTTGATTTGTAAACAGCTTCCTTATAATTTCCAAATTGAATATTTTTTTGACGTTTTACTTCAAAATTGCTGCTGTCAAGTGTCACACACACACAAACACTGAAAAAAAATGGATTCTTTTCGCGTTCCTTTCAACGACAGAAAAAATTCGATTTTTTTAATATTTGATTTTCAATTCTGTTCCGCCGGGCTACATAGATGCATTTTTAATTTAAGAGCTTCTTATAGGTTATAATCTTGCAAAAAAAACTAATTTGGCATTTTTTTTTGAATACATTGAAATTGAATAAAATTGAAATTTTTTTTCTTAAAAATGTGAACAAAATTTTATATACAGACTGTGTATATGTATATAAGAAAAAAATCGTATGGGAGTGGGTGTCTATTTCCCCCGTTTAGGCGGGTGAGAGAAATTTCTACAAAAATCTTCTTAAAATAGAAAAAGAAGTCATTAAAAAACGGCAACACATAAAATGCATATTATAGCTTTTTGAAAGCCAGAAATCTTAAAACTAGTTTTGTTAAAATTTTACGTCTTAAAGTAGTACCATTGTTTTAAATATTCATTGCTCCTATCAATTTTTAGTCAAACACTAAAAACCATGTAGGTATGTACTTAAATTTCTTCTAGTTTTTGAGAAAATTGAAAATATCAAAATTTTATAGTAAGTAGTACCTACTAAGTGGAAATAGGAGCTTTGGAGCAACTTATAAGCGGATTATAGTCAAATTAAAATAAATTTATTTTTGTAGGTTGCATAAAATAAACGATACTATAACTAATGTTTGTCTTTTACAATCAGATGTTTTTTTTTAATGTTCAGGCTTAAAAATCACAGTGTGATTGCACATAAGAGCAAGACCGACCGTGCGATCCATCTGTGCATTTTATTTTTAAATAAAGTCATTCTCTTAATGTTTCCTATTGGTCATTTTGTATCATGAAATTTTAAATTGGTTTGTTATTAACCAAAATTTAACTTTGTCGGATTTTTTTGCCGTTTAGCCATTTTTGGTCTAATTTTCCCTACTTACATATGTTTCACTTGGGTAATCATTTTTTTCAAATCTTTAAAAAATTTATTTATAAAAAAATATTTTTGCAACTGTACAGTGGACTTGAAGACGCTATTTATTTTTTGAGTTATCATGTTCCTCCCAAACACTATATATAGGCCATCAAGGTCGTAGCGTTTAGATTAAAATGAATAACAGTATCTCGGGTCCTTTGCGTCCGTCCGTTTGGGCGCCCGTGCGTATTCTATAATTTAATCTAGAAGAGCCTAAACGAGCGGTTTACTTCAAATTTGGTACAGATTATTTTTATGTGATTCCTCCTCTGAGAGAAAATTCGAAATTTCCGTATATCTTTTCAATGATTGGCCCGATTTTGTTATATGTAATTGTAATCTGGTGCATCTAAATACTGCAAACAATGTAACATTTAAACATTTTGAAACCAATCTACAAACAAAAAATACAGTTGTTAACCACAAGAACAAGTTCATGCGCGATTAAATCGTGCATATTTTTCTTCTTTTCTTGACCCAACATATACCTCACTTAGTTTTTTTTTATGTCATATCTTATTCAAATCACCCTGATGTAAATATTATGATTTATAATTTAGTAAAAACATGAACTCTTTTTTTTTCTTGAATCCATAATTTTTCCTTATTTTATTTCTTCTAACTTCCAAGTATAAAGGAAACAAAATACCACCGTTCCAAACAAAATTACTGCAATTCTAATTAAATTTTCTATTTTAGTTCAATTTTTGCAAGGAATTTTCTTTTTCTTTATGTAGAAATTTATACGTTGATTTGTAAATCTTTTTGTTTATCTTTATTCCTGGAACTTTATTTTCAGAAACAATTTCACTCAAACAAGTGTTTTTTTTTTCTTAATTTCGCACAAAACGAAAAAAATAAATACACTCAAAATCCCTCATTCCCATCAAACAGGTGGGACATATTTTCAAAATATACATATACATACAAATATACTTATACTCAAAATATAGATAATAGAATTGGTATTTCTTCCAACAGGTGGTATTTGGTATTTCTTCCAATTTTTTCTAAAAAAAAAAATATCAAAAATATCTTTAATAAAATAAAATCAAAATTTTGATGTAAAAAAAAACGTAGGAATTTTCCGAAAAAATAAAACAATATACTCACTCAACAACCCCAATCTGCCATATATGTATAGATTGGGGAAGATAGAAGAATATGTCATAAATATCTCAAATGACAATATACCTGCTCTACATCTCTCCCGGATTTAAAAAAAAAAAAAAAAAAAAAAAAACACGGGTTACATCGGGATGGCCGGCTTCAGCCCTTTTCCTAGTCGAGCCTATATAATAACCTGGATAATGTATACCAACAACCACTTGTACCGACAACAGGTGGAGTGTTTTTCTAAACAACAACAAAAAAAAGGACATAAATCTCTCTCATCACAAAATAGCTCCTATATTCTCTGGGTGCTCTCAAGTATTCTCTCTTATTGCTTAAAATTGCCCTGCGCTCTAGAATTGAGTGAGTTTTTTTTTTATTGGCCTGCCATTATTGCCACTGTTCCAAACCACTGTGTTACAAGGAGGAAAAGCCCAACACACAAAACATTTTCTTCAATGAATTTCCCAGCAATATTTTCTGAATTCAGTTAACGGTTTTCTCTCGGCGAGATTTGTTCGTCTAATTGATTCGTTGTTGATTCGAGAAAGAAAATCTCAATGTTTTTTTTGTTTTTGTTTTGTGTATGAATTTCTAACGAAATTCAAACTAACTTAGTGCAGAAGTTTAAACATATTTGAACAAAAAAAAAAATAAATAAAATACTTACAAAAAAGGAGTCAATTTCGGGTCAGTAATTTGTGCTGAAAATAATAAAAAAACTAAACCATAAATATATACATACATATGTATATATCTTACCCTGAAAATTTATGGCTATCTATACTCCTGGGATATTGACAGGAGTTATAAAAATTATAAAAAAAAAACATACTTCCTCCCTGTTGCTTCTTTTTCTTCTCGTTCGTGTGTAAATTTTGTCGGTTTTTGTTTGTATAAGTAGTTTCGTCCTTAAAAGATATCCTTTTTGCTGACGCTTGATTTCGCCTCTTCGTCGTCGTCGTCGTGCGTCGTGCGTCGTCACTCGGCCACAGTGCGGTTTCTTGTCGTTTATAACAAACAACCAAACAAATCTAGGTAATAGGGTTATGTCTTAAAGGAAGAATTTATAAAGTGTCCTCCAAAATTCGTCTGTTTTCGTGTACCTAGCAATCCCTTTATTATAATGTCTGTATTTTCAATGATAAAGTGAACACCTGTATTCTTTGTGATTGGCTGCGTTGAAACGGTTTTTTGGTTTTTTATTTTATTGTTTTTAAGTCATAAAAAAAAAATAAAAAATAAATAAAAAAAACTTTCCACCCCATTTCCGGTGGTGTAGCTGAATAAATAATAAATATTATAAAGGGGAGAGAAAGTTCAAGAGTCTTTTCATGCAATATGGCTTATGGCTATAATAAGTAGATATAAAAGATATAAATATTACAATTTGTGCTTTTGTGCATCCTTGAGAATGGTTGTTTATTAATATTTATCCAGTGTCAGTGTGTTGAATGAAGACATCATACAACAAATAAGACAACAAAAAAAAAAAGAAAATATTGTTTTCGAAATAAGAGTTTGCCTCCGCATCGCATATATATACTCGTATAACGATGAATTTGAAAATATAAAGGTGAGTAGACTTTTGTTTTGCTTTAACTTTTTTTTCTTTTTTTTTGCTAAGAGGACGACTGTTTTTGAAGGATTGTTGCTTTGTGTGCTTTGTTCTTTTTCTACCTTCATCATATTTTTTTTTTTAGGTTTTTATTTTCCCGTTTTCTCTCTCCTTTATAAAAGGTCCTTTTCGCGTTTTATTTCCGAGTGACTGAGTGGGTTTGTTTTGTTTTTTTTTTTTTTCAATTTATATATATTTTTTTAATAATATCACATTTTTTGCTTTTGGAGCTTACTATACCTACCTATACGTATCTTTATTTGTTTCAAGATACTTTAAAAATATTTTTCAGAAATTGAAATCGTATCTTTTGTTATAACGACAGAGATTGTAGATAGATGTCAATACAATGTATCTATCTACCTTTATCAGAAAATTATATACTATATATACATATTTTTCAATAATAACTGGAAAATATTATGTTAAGAATCTGTTTTTTTTTTTGGAATTCTTGTGAATTTTATTTAGAGGGTATTTTTTTTATTGTTGTTGTATGGAGTGGTTTACTTTTTATCATGAATTGTTAGGCAAAAAAAGCTGTTTTAGACATAGGTACACTACTTAACCCTTATAATGGACATCAAAATAAAAAAATAAAAGAAGTATTTATTTGTTAATGAGGAATCCATTTCAATGTTTTGAAAGATAAAGCGCTGTAAAAAATATATACATATGTAGATACTTATGAGATTTAAAAAACATGAATATTTTTTCATTTTTTTCGAGATAAAATAGTTATTTGGTATCTATGTGTTTTTTAGGGTTGGTTACGAAATTTCGCAATTTAAAATCTCAAATACAAGATTCAGCTTTTTATTTATACATTGTATAAATTACGAAATGTCATTTGATATTTGCTTTCAAAGCAATTTAAATAGAATTTTTAGTTTAAAGATTGTTGAAAGAATATACCTATCGACAGTTAAAGTCGAAGACCCCTTGAATCGACAAAATTCCAATACAAAATTATTAATGCAAAAAAATCTGCAGAATCACAGCCATATTTTGGCAATTGTAGCGTTACTGAAAAAGACAGAATTCAAAACCTCTTACTATAGATCGCCATACAAAATTTGGCAGTTTTTTTTTTTTTAATTTCTGAAAAGCATGCAAAAACGACTTCCAGACTTTCTGCACTTTAATTATCGATATATGAAACATATTCCAAATTCAGAAAACTTTAGACACAACCCCAGTGCAGTTGTTCATTTTACGAATTTCAGATTTGAAACCATCTAATACGAATTGTATTGTATGGTCTTCTGAATAAAAAAAAGTATTAAATATGCATTTTTGGAAGAAGATAAGGCTAGCAAGCCATAGCTTTTACCTGGAGCTAAAGTTATAAAGTTATAGCTTCAGCTTCATATTTTTAACTTTTGTTTGTTCGACTTTAACTATAGCTTTATTTAAAACTGTTATTTTATTGACAGAAACAGTATTGTTTTTGTGTAAAAATCCTCGAGATTTTAATCCCGCATAATAGAAATAGAGTCTTGAAGTTTTTTTGGGAAAATAACTTTTGGGTTATTCTAAAATAAGATGTTGGATCTTGTGAAAACAAAAAATTAAAAGTCATTTTTGGACGAATCTAAAGCAAGCTAGTCAAAGCTTTTACTAGTAGTTGAATCTATACACATTATAGCTTTGCTTTATGCGAATAAAAAAAATTGCACCTAATAGCTGTAAAATTATAGCTTCGAATTGCTTTCGTTTGCTTATTTACATGTTTCGGGTTAGCTGGCTTTACATTAACTGTTATTTAAAAATAAAATTTTAATCAAACGTTAAGTTATACGATTACAGATGGATAAACCCAAAATTAATGTGTTTTATGCACACCATCCGTCTGACGGTTTGTGCGTCTGCAATCTAGCTTTGACTATTTAAAATAGCTATTAGGTACTAAAGACTTTTTTTTAATAGCAAGTTTAAACTTATTTTTCTTCACGGAAAATCAAGCTTTTACTTAAAAATCGGAGTTATAGTTTTTTTTTTTCATTCACAAGATCCTTTGATATCCTTTGAACTTGATGCTAATTCTTTTTAAAGGCTTTAAAAAAAAAACAAATTAAATAGGATTTTTTCAAACCGGTAAAATGATTGATTCTATTTCGCTTTCAACTTAATATTGCGATGATGGAGAAGTCCAAGAAAGTAGCTTTCGTTATACCGTCCATTGACGTTGGACTGTGCGCCTTCACCTGTGGGTCTGATAGTCCGTGCGTTCACTGTACCTTAAGGTTGAACTTAAACAGACGTAACCATTTGATTCTGGTTCTCCCCAGGCAACCAAATTTATTTATTTTTGTGTTCTTTTTAAAGACGTCTTTCGATGATTAAAATATTAGTATACAAAAAATACATGTTTTTCAAAACCTTGTTGTCCTTAATCGCTTCGAGTTTTTCAATTTGATATGACAAGACTTAAACGAGAAGTTTTTAGAATATGAAGGAAATTCTGTTTAATCATTAGGGAAATAATGTCGAGTAATATGGCAACTTTTATTTTAAACATTAATTTATATATTGTACTATATCCAGTAATAAAAAAAAATATGTTATTACGAAAACAAATTATCTTACAAAATTGTCAATTGAAAAATAATTGGTGATTCGATATCTGGAAAGTGATATGGAACATTATTTTTTTGTGTAGTTTTTTTTGACACACTCGTTAAATGCAATCAGAAATATCAAAATTAAGCACTTTATCTTTTTGAAAGGTAAAAAAAGCAGTTCTAAAATTAAAATGAAAAATTAATAAAAAAGTAATTAGGATGCATATGACACGAGTGCCATATAATACTGATCTTTCGAGGTGCCATATGTTCAAATTTTACATTATTACTGAGATTAAAACAACTCAAACAAACATGTTTGTTCATTTAGCAAACATACACGTCTAGTTAATATGAGCACCTGGCACAACTAATAGGTGTACTACAAAAATTTGCTTCAAATTAACCCGAATTTTTTTGTTTTCTGTTCTGTAGTATAGAAATCTAACAAGATACACCGATTTCTATTGCATCCATTAAGAGCTTACGTTGAACTAAATGATTTTATGATAATATCCCTGTTTTAAAAATTGGTTATGGGAAATATTAAAAAGGTTGACATATGACTGTGTGACATATCACATTGTGCCATATCACAGAGTTTCATATCACAGGGTTCTATATCAAAGAGTGCTATGTTTCATATCACAGGGTTCTATATCAAAGAGTGCTATGCCAATTGGTAAGAAATCACTGGATTCCATATCAGGAGGTGCCATATACGTAGCAGGGTGCCATATCAAACCAGACATGTCGTTATGAATAAAAATGGGCTGTTTGAAAAAAAACGCCAATTTTTGTAGGACTTAAAGGCCGTTAAAAGCTATTTTGAATCAATAATTCAACAAAGTCCATTAAAATAGTGCTAAGTCTTCTACTTGGCTGATGTTTTTCAGTAGGATAATATATAGAATTTGTATTATTAAAAAAAAACCTTCTGAAAAAAATACTTTATTTAATTTTTGCAGCCAAAGAAATTTTTTTACAGTGGTTTTTAAAAAAAGTTTCAAGAGTTCATTTTGAAATCTTTTCTGACATAATTACATTATATCTGACAGAATTTAGGAAAAACTAAACAAGATGTCTACAAAAAATGAATTTGCCATATTATCCCCTCCTCAACAATTTCCTCATGTTAACACTTTAATTTTTTAAATCGATTTGTTTCCTTTTGGTCAGAGAGATGACTTTCAATTTTGAACATAATTGTTATCTTCAGTTTGACTTTTTGTAGTAAGTGCTTTTAAAATATAGAAGGTGGCAAAATTTCCAAAATTCACACAGATCAAAACATGAAAAAAATAACTGATGTTTTGAAACTTTACTGCTCTCTATATCTTTTTAATCACTTACCTACTTCAGAGCGTCAAAAGACAAAATTAAGCTCAAAATTGAAGACTGAAATTTTGTCTTTTCGACTGAAATTACAAAAAATCGATTTTTAAAAATAAAATTACCAAAATGGGGGAAGTTTTTTTTTACTTTGAAAAACTCTTTTAAGTGAAAAACCCGGATACCTGAAACATATTTTCAGTTAAATTTAATATTTTTCATTGAAAAAAACTCTCTTAAGTGAAAAAAAATTTAATGAACAGAACAAAAAATTTGCTGAACGCTTTTACTTCTTTTTTATTTTTCACCTCCACCAAATTTTCATCACGAAAATGACATTTGAATTTGTTATATGTCAGAACCCTTTTTGGAATTTTTAAATCCGCTTAGGTGCAATTTTGTTCACATATCCGGACTCCGCTTAAGTGAATTTTTTTTCACTTAAGCGGGGGTCGTTTGAGTGAAAAACCCGCTTAAGTGACAGAAAGACTGTGACATTTTGCAGTTTCTCTTAAGCGGGTTTTACTGTATTTCAATTAGTTATATATTGATTGGATGTTATCTTTACTGCAAAGTATTTAGTTTTTAATCACTCGGGAGTGCCACAAGGAAGCAATTTGGAACCAGTTTTTTTATTTTTTCATGTCTTACATAAATGTATACAACTTCAGTCCGTTGCTTTATGATTAGAGCGAAAGACTGTCCCTTCAAAAGTCTGGGGATCGAATTCCACGGATACTGGAATACCCTTCTTACGAGGAATTGACTAATAAGTAATAATCCAATAGTAGCCATGTTTTTTTGCAAGCCCGGGGGGAATTGGATGAAAAGAACGACGTCGGTGCTAAACAATTAACATGTTAAATGCAACAACAACTAATCCCAGAGAATTCGCGGGGCTTAACTTAAGCGCACAGAAGAACTGTGTTACCAGCATGATTTACATACATGTTATCGATAGTTTGTATGAAAACTCCATGTTTTTTACTGACATGGCGTCGCTAATCCTCGCTGTCGTTTTGTTCAACCAATTCCCCCCGGGCTTGCAAAAAAAAAAACACGTCTAGTATCTCTTGACATGAAAAGAAGCCTCTCACTTTAATCGTTCGGATTAGGGAGAAAAATTATAGGTCCCTTCCATTCCTGCAATCTTACAACACTGCCAAAGGAATGGTTGAGAACTGTAAGTCACTTGGCCCTGGTTCTCCATACCAGCAATGACCAAGATACTAGAATCTTTGTATAGATACAAATTTCAAATTCTAAAACTAATTCTTATTACTGAAACTGAATTTTAAATATATGTATATTCATTTTCGTTTTCTTATCAAAATACATAAATTCTTAAAGATGCCCTAAAATATCATAAAATGACCCAGTTGAAAATAAATAAAATATTCTTATTTAAATAAGTAGAGAAGAGGGAAAGTTCCTCAAAAAAAAAAAAAAAAAAACCTTGATCCCTGAATTTTACCAATACCATAGATATTCGTATATGCAGTGTACCCTCAATAAAATAAATTTAAAATATTTTCTTTACCCACTCAAGAGCTCTTTCAAAGCAGAACACTTATTTTTTTTTTTTTTTACATATTTTTGGTTTATTTTTTATTTTCTTGAATATGTACTTTAATGACGCACTTCCTTTAAAACGGAAGAATCCAATTTCTCATATAAACATTTTAACACTGGCAATATCTATGGCAATTACAGATACCTACATTGATTGATTTTAATATGAAATATTTTTAACCTCAGTAATTAAAAAAAAAAAAAAATCTAATCATATCATACGTCGTCCCGTAAATACATACATATATAAATTTATGTACTCGAATATAAATTAAAATTGATGTTGTAAATAATATTCTGTGGGATTCAACTTTAGGGGAAGTATATGTATAGGATGCCAGACGCCAAAAGCCTTGAAATTGAATATTATATTGAGCTGTTACTTTAGATTATAAGAACAAATTTGTTCTTTGTTCTTGGTTTTTTTTTTTTTTTTTTTTTTTTTTTTTTAAAAATGAATGGATGCCATATAAATATTTATGAATTTTAATGGTAACAGCCGTAGACCGTAAGTTAATAGAATTTTTAAACCTTCAAACGTTTAAAAAATGTATAGGGTTTCATGAGGATGCGGGTTAACTTAACATTGATGAGGGAGGGGAGATTGTTTCCAAAAAAAAAAAAATGTTAATTATGAAGGACTTGTCATAATAATCAATATACATACATAAGAAAAATTGTATATAATTACAAATAAATATGTACATTTATATATTTTTTAAGTAAACATTTTTTTTTAAATTCTGTCTGTGAAAATTGTGCCTTTGGAAAATTTCTTATCCTAAGCTAATATATTGATAAGGATTATTCATTCAGACAAAATTCTTGTTGGAAATTAAAAACCGTTTGCCATCCAACTCCAATTTAAATAAAAAAAGAATTAAATACACGACTGAGTCACACCTTGTTGCTCTAATGTACGACCACACTGTGGTTTTTAAAGCTTGAATATTGTAAACTTATTCATCTGATTTTAAAAGAAATAAATAAGTTTTCCTGTATTTTATGCCAACTGGGAAGAGTATAAGTTAAGTTGAAGGTATTATTATGTGAGTACAAAAATGGTACATCGTTTAATTATTACGAAATTAAAAAATAAATTTTGAACAAAATCATCTTTAAATTTTCGAAATATCGAATTTTCAAAAAATAATTAAAAAATTTTTTTTTTTTTAAATCCAAAACTTGTTTTGAAAATTTTCATATCAAATATTATTTAAAATTTCTTGTATACAAAATTTAATTTTAAAATCGGTTGATGATTAGATAATGAGAAGTTGAAAACTAAAAAAATGGTTGTAGGAGGGATACCGTTAATAATGGCTTAACGTAAAATTTTTTTCTGTTAAATGCTAAATACCAATGCTATACCCCAATACAAGAACGCACACAATTTTTAATCAGAATCTTTTTAGTCGTTTTCAAAAAATTAGAAAACTTTTATGGTAGCTTCCGTTTTTTTGGTTAAAATCTTCAAGATAATGTCAAAAAACTGCTCGGTGGGAAGTCTAAAATTTGAAAAAAAAAAAAATAAATAATAATTTTTTTTTTTCAAAATTTTTCGTTACTAATTTGGGTTATAATTTTTAATATTCTTATTATTTTTCAGTCGAACGATAAAAACCAGATGGCTGTAAGTCTTTTAGTTTTTGAGAAAATTGAAAATTACCAAAATTACCAAAATTATTATTTTTTTTTTCAAATTTTATTTTTAAAATTTTGAGTTTATGATCATTTACTCAAAAACTAAGCACTAAAATAACTTAATTTAAAAACATACATATAGAATGAATATCTGGCTTTAAGATAAGCTATAACATAATATTGTAAGTGTTGCCGTTGTGTTTTTATATTCATTTTTTTTTTTTTAGAATTTTTCCCTAAAAAGGGGAACAAATAGAGTGGGCCGATATCTTAAAATCATGTCCATATAATGTACCCACAATAAAAAAAATTGATGCTTTTATAACAAAATGCACAATTTTGGAATTAAGCCGGAGTTACGTCCCAGACGTCACCCAAACCGTTACCCCGAATACCGCCCACACACCCCTTCGCCTAACGGCACTTCCAAATTTTATATTAATCTTTTTTGTAGGAAATATTTCAAGCTACAAATTAGTCTTTAACACTTTTTTTGTACAATTTACCATTTGGGAGTTATTTCTGAGAAAACATTTTGGGGACCTTTAACCCTCCGGACAAATTGTTAGCGGCGCTCATATCGATGAACGCCATTAAGAACGCCATAAGGTGGCTATATACCAAAATCCAGCTTTCCTGTTATTTTTTTCGAGTCAAATGCTTTGTTGACTTGACTATTATGCTTACATTATAGATTGTAATATTTAATACAAGAAAATAAATATTATCACCATTTTTCCATATACTAGGCATCAGTTGCAAGATTTTGCAATTTCAAAAAATGTTCTAATTTCTGCTTCCACGCATGCGGAAAAAATGCAAATACTGTCTTAAATGTTCATTAAGAAATTTATTCTAACTCGAAATCCAGAAAACAAAAAATTCCTTAAACTCATAAATCAGAAAACCAATGGAAATTCTGAAAAATTATGTAAAATACAAAATTTTGGCAAATTATTTTATTTTATATAATTTTTCGGGATTTCTGAAAACAATTTCAAATGTAAACCAATATTTAGGTATAACTTTTCATTCTCGTCAAAGCAATTTTTTTTAAGATATCATTAGTTTTCCTTCAGTCGTGTTGTAGTTTCATTAAGTGTGAATGAAAATATTTAAGCCATCTCAAATTTATAATATTGCACTTTACTTTAAAATATGAGTTAGTAATTTATTATAATTTATTGCTTGTGATGTTAACTTTATTTGAAGTTTTGTTGTTGTTATTTTTTCTTTGTTAAATGATTATTTTGTTTTTGTTAAATAAAAGTTTTACATATTATAGATGACGATTTTTAAGACTTATTTTTATTTAACAATTTGAAGCATTTTTTTCAGTTATAATAATAGGATTTTGGGGTTTTGGAATTTTGGGTTTTCTGGATTTTGAAATTTTCAATTTTTGGGATAATGGCTTTTCGGAATCATGGGTTTTTTTCGGGATAATGGGTTTTTTAGGATAATGTGTTTTTAAGATAATGGGTTTTCGGGATTTTGGGTTTTGGAGATTTGGGGTTTCCTTGATTTTCTGGATTCTGGATTTCGGAATTTTGTCCAACTCCCTTCTAATGACATTTTGTATTATGCCTGAAATTTTTTATCAAAGCTATTTGAGTGGTTAAAATTTTATTGAGCTAAGACAACTTAACCACTGTGCATCTCGACGCGCAGAAGAAACAAATATCCTAAACAAAATTTTTGTGAACTGTTTGTGATACCAATGGCAAAGGTGGGGCGATGGCTCATTCCATCATTCTATGTCCCACTTCATTGTTGCACTCAATGACGAATAATGTTCACGTTCATTGTTTTTAAGGAATCGTAGTCTTCAAAAAAGCACCTTTTTAAATTCCAAAAATTTGCTGTTTGCTGTCGCTTAAATCTAATTAAATAAACAATTTCTAATCATTTTGTATTTTGTATAAATATTTAATAATGAAACCACATGTAAAAAATAATCAGAATTCACGCGCATATATAGTACATATACCGTTCTTCGATGATTGCTATAAACAACACAAATTGTTGGTCTTTTAAAACAAGTTATAGTGTATAATATTTTTAGGTTTTCTAGGCAATTCTTTTTTTTTTTTTTCCACCGCACATTTCCTTTTCCTGGCGGCACTGGTATAGATATAATATTATACCTACGTGTTTTAAGTAAGTTTGCTCCCATTCTTAACTTTTCTACAACTTCTTGGTTTTCACTCAATTCACGTTTTACCCTTAAGCTTTAATGTTTTTTTTATTTATTTTTTTATTTCTCTTGGTAAAATCCATCTTACAACATATATACATAGGTATATACAAACACACACTCAGAAACTTACTTTATGAATTTATGTCATTTTCTTAAAAGAATTTTAATGGAATGTGAAGGCAGGTAAAAGTTTTGGAAATACATACAAACATACATGTACCTACCTACATATAAAAATTTTCACAACAACTTTTCCATCATCCCTAAGGGGAGACATAGGGAAAGGGAGTAAGATGAAAGCCATAAGCAACACCCAATGGACAAAAATATCAAAAAAAAAAGAAAGAAAAAAAAAACAGTGCCATCTGTCTGTTTGATACTACACAGATGTAAATAAGTATAGGACACTGTATGGTATATGTAGGTGTTAAAGTCAAGAGTAGATCTGAGGTCAAACATTATAATATTGTCTGGATATTGTTGAGCATTTTTAGCAAAGGTCTTAGTCAAAGGTCGATGTATGTTTTATTTCTTGTTTTTTTTGTTGATAAAAATGGGTGCCGCAATAATTTTTGTCTGTTAACATAAATAAATATATCCATCTTGAAGCAGCTGAACTGCGACTTCTTTTAAAAGCTATAAATAGCGTAGGAACTCTCCCTTAAGGGATTTAAATCAAACATGACATTACGATTATAGTAAACACGAAAAATTAAGTCCCGAAACTCTGTTTGACTATATACCTCAAATAACAGCCTTAATCATTGAAGCAACTCTAACAAATTACACAGAAATGTTTTGTTCAAAATTTATAAATCAAATCGGTCCTTCCTTTTAGGCTGTAGCTCGTAGTAGTACAGTGTTGTTAGATTTTATTTAAATCTAGAAATATTTTTTTTGGTTCGGCGTCCGATTATCGAAAATCCAAACACCCGAAATTTCAAAAGTGCAAAGTCTAGAAGTTCTAAAATCTCAAAAACCCTCGTTCAAGGAAACCCAAAGTCCAGAACGTAAAAAATCCCGAAGGCACAAACCCAAAAATCAATTATTCCAAAATTATTTTCCCGACATCAAAATCCCCAAAAATAGAAATTAAAATCCCCAAAAATTTTATCAAATTTTTCATTTTATATTATTTTTTGGAATTTTTACCTTGAGTTAACGCAATTTGTTTTTAGTTATGTTTTACAAATGAATTCAGTCGTTATTAAATGTGAATAAAAAGATTTCAGTAAAATAAAATTTATAACATTACTTAAAATATAATTCAAAATAATTTATTTAAAGTATTTGACTTATGTTTTTTTTTTTTGTATTCTTTTTGAAGTTTAGTTTTTGTCTTTTGTTTAATAAAAATTTAATAGAGCTGACTGAAGATGTTGCAGACTTATTTAACAAATAAAATAAAATAAAAAATAAAATAAAAACATTTTCAGATTTAATGCCGGTATTTTGGGTTTTTGAGATTTTGGTTTTTCGAGATTTTGGATTTTCTGGATTTAAGGTTTTGTGGCTTATGAGTTTTCCAGATTTGGGATTTAATGGATTGTGGGTTTTCGGGATTTTGGGTTCTGTGGATTTTAGGTTTTCTGGATTCTAGGATATCTGGATTTTGAGTTGTCGACATAATTGGTTTCTGAGATTTTGAGTTTTTGGGATAATAGGTTTTCGAGATTTTGGGCTCTCTGGATTTTAGTTTTTTATCGGTTCTGGGATTTCTGGATTTTTGCTTTTCTGAATTTTGTGATTTATAGATTCTAACCTTTCTTTATTCTGGGCTGCCTGGATTTTGTAATAATGAGTTTTCGAGATTTTGGGTTTTCGGGATAATGGGTTTTCGTAGATTTTGGATTCTCTGGATTTTGGGTTTTCTGAATTCTGGGCTATTTGGATTTTGTGTTTCTTAGATTTTAGGCTTTCTTGATTCTAGGCTTTCTGGATTTTGTATTTTTGGCTTAATGGGTTTTTCTAGATTTTGGGTTTTCAGGATAATGGGTTTCCGGGATATTGGATTTTCTGGATTTCGATTCCTTTTTTTTTTTTTCACTACAACAATACTTGTCTTCTAAAATAAGTAAAAATATAGTTAACGCTTTTCAGTCTACTTTAAGGTCCTTAAGGAAGGCTCAAGTTTATCATTCAGAAGTAAAATCAGTGCCCTAAGGATGTCCTAACAAGACGAAACGCGTCGGCCAAATTATTAAAATAAAAATAAAATTAAAACCGTGGAGCAAAAAACAAGTGTTTTTTATTATCTTTTAAGTAAAATCCAGCTGAACTGTTATAACCTGCTAATCTACCTTTGGCTATGCATTCATATGCATACAATTATTATGAGTTATGAGGCTCTGTCTGAGGTTTTGACATTCAAATGGAAAAATATGAGAAAGGGAGAGAGAAAGTTCAAGTTCCTCGTAAAGTCGTTGGTGCAATGAAATATATGTATACGAGACAAGGTATATACGAGACATGATGAAAATAACGTAAAAAAGTGTTGCCGCAGGCTGAGAGGTTTTTTTTTTTTTTTAAATCCCATTAAACCATGTTGTTAAGAATTTGTCTGAATTTAGCTAATTAAGGGAAGTCAAGTATGTATATGTAATCTACTTTGAAGTATAACTAGCTAGCAGCTCCTAACTATCTTCAATACTCTCGAAAGGGAACTATGTAACTCTTAAAATTATAATTGAAAATTAAAAACTAATAGAGAAAAACATATGTATTTAGGTATATAATAGTTAAAGTGGGCAAAATGAGCCGTTGTAGAATTTTTATTTTTTTTTTTCTCGAAAAAATGTGCCATAAAATTGAGTGCTCTTCAATATCTTTTAGGTACTTATTTATTTATTTATCTAATAGAAGCTTTAGCTTAACAGTTTAATTACAATTTTATAAAAAAAAAAAAAAAAAAAAAAAAAAAAAAAAAAAATAAAAAGAAATAAAAAAATTTTTTTTTTAAATTTCAAAAAAAGTTAAAAAATAAAATTAAAAAAAAATATTTTTTTTAAATTTTATTTAAAATAAAAAAAATATTTTTTTTTTAATTTTATATAATAAAATAAAAATAAAAAAAGGTTTACTTGTACCATTCATTTATATTAAGGTTCAATATAAAATCCTCCACAGAATTTTGTTTTTATAAATAAACACGTCGATAACTATCTATGTTTACCGTTTACTTAAACAAATTTGACAAATGTTTTAAACGCTTCATTTTAATTTTCCTTTAATTGAAATTCATCGTCTGGCACTTCTTCGTTAAAACTTAAGTAATTAATAAGTCTGTCAACATTTACAAGAGATGTATATACAAACTTTTCGTATGTATCCTCTTACCTTTATTTGAAATATACTTACCTTTATCATTAGTCAAGCCAATTCATTCTCCCCAAAAACATACAAATTACATATAGATACTCACTCGTTTATCTTATTCTCTTTCCATTAACAAATTATTAAGCCGCTGAGTAGTAAGTATAGACTATAGTAGGTATAGGTATAGTAGCTCAACTTTTGTGTGTGGTATTATATTTCATTTCAATTACATATTTGATCTCTTCCTGTGCAGTACATCAGTATATAGATATATGTATATACATATATGCAATTTATACACATGAATATATGTATGTAGGTAATATGAATTATTATATACACATCGATCCATTTTCATTCCTGAAGTTTCATCCTGTAAAACTTAAATCAATTTCCATTAAGCTTTAATAAATTTATATATGTATAATACCTACATACAAAATACAACTGTCCTGTCTTCCATAATACGAGTATGAAGGAATAATTTTTTCATTTTCCTTTTGTCTGACTAAATGTGTATGCGTGTGTGTAAGTTTTACAGAAACATTGTGTTCTTAAAAAAAAATATATAAAATCCATATCCTTGTAAGCGTGATATCCTTAGGGGATTAAACTTTTATGTTGATGTTCAATTTCCATTTAAATTAATTCCTGATTTAGTAAAAATGATTTTAGATAAACTAAATACGTACACAAATATTGAATGAAAAACTTTAATATGTCATAAAAAAACAAAAAAAATAATAAAGTCTAAACCGCCAAATTATATTCACTTGATTAATCCAGTTTTTTTAATCTGGATGTATTAACATAACATTGAATGTATATTAATTTACATATATCCAGATTAAAATTTTAAACCGGATTAATCGAGTGAATAATATCGCGGTAAGGCATAGTTGGTGAGAGTGGAAGATTATGCTAATTCCACGGCTAAACCCGGTTTAACTCGGAAAACATGTTTTTCACTTAAATTAGATCCTTAGGCAACTTAATAACTCCGGATTAACTGAGTATGATAATTATCCCTTTCAACTGAGTATATATTTCTGAGGGATGTGTGTCAAAGAACTATTGAAAAAGAGAAGGTGACACTATGTAAATTGGCATTGAAATAGTGTAGCCCTCTCTATTTCGATAGTGATAGTGTCGCTCTTTGATTTCGATTGATTTTTGACAACTAAAAGTTAAAGTTAATGCTAGACTGAAAAACTGGCCCTAAGGCACAAAAACATTTCGAGATCATCTTAGTTTCGGCGTTAAATTTAAAATTAACTTCGGAATATTGTTTTTCAGTCAATTAAGTAAGATCCCAAGTTAACTCCCAGTTATATTCAAACATTCAGTAAATTTACTCTAGATTAAGTGGATTGAATCATTTCTGTAAGATCATGCATTTTGCGTGTCAAAAAGAAAAAAAAATTACGTTGCAGCTGAGAAAAATTTAAATAGTTTCTAGGTATGGTACAGGACTAATTTCTATTGCAAGTGCACTATAAATTTATATTTTATCGATATATTTGTCAGTCATGCTTGTCAGAAAACCTCGACTCCAAAATTTAATAACTTATAAGCTCCATTTCAGAATTTTAAAAAGGGAAAATAAAATTTATCCTTTAAAATGATATTTCTGGCAGGTTCCAATAATTTGAGTCCTGTGAAGTTAGCAAAAGAATTGTTTGAAATTGAATAAAAAATGAGAGTTCCCTCTAGAATTCTTAGTTTGCTACCGGGAACTCTCATTTTTTATTCAACTTCACAGGACTAATAATTTGTATACAGAAATGTGGCAGTCAGACAGATGGCGTTACGATCTCATAACGCCATCTGCTGGCAATCCCATTTTCGTGAGAAACAAAATTGGTCGATTGTCAATTCTATAGTGTTTGTCATTCTTTAGAATCAATATTTTTTTCTTCCCATACAAAATAGAATTTTCAAATGTCGTTAACATTAACCCCTGAAAATATGCAATTTCGGGTTTTAACGATTTTCCGACTTTCCAATCGAAATTTCCAAATTTCGGTTCCTTTGTGTGTTTACCTTGTTCAATATAATTCCCCATGCAAAACGGATGCTGAGTTGTGCGCCTACGAAAGAAATTTATTTTATAAACTCAAGAAACTCAACTTTTAATGATTTTTACAAGTTTATACCATTTTTTTCTCCCTTAAGAAAATATAATGGGTATAAAAACAAATTCAAAACTATAAGAAAGAACTGAGTAAAAATCTTGTTAAATTTGCACTAAAAGTTGCAGGAATCTCACAAAACTTGCATGACTTAATTATTAAATCAACATGTTATACAAAACAAATTATAAATACAACATACCCGTTGACTTAACGTTTCATATAATTATTTGAACTTTTTTGTTTGTATCTGATGAAGTTAACCTAGCCTTGCAAAGCTAGCGCCTAGAAACCAACGAAACCTGTTCAAACAAAGATGGAAGGGAAAATTGTTAAAAATTCAATAAAACAAGAAAAGTGTTTATATACGCCCGAGTGTGCCACAGTTTGCTTATAGAGAAAATACAACTACTACATATTTATTAATTTAAGGTTGGTCATAAGTAAAATTTATTAAAAAAATTTCGTTCGTACATATACATGGATCAGTTAGAAGGACCATTATTTAAAAAAAAGTCACATTGCTACAAATTTTCTTTCTGGGGATTAACCCCATTCATTGGTTTACTTTTTTGATACTAAAACAACATAAGGCGTCTGTTTTATAAGCCCGGGGGAATCGGATAAAAAAACGACGTTGGTGTTTAACAATTTACATGTTAAATGCAACAACAACTAATCCCTATATAGGTTTAGCTAAACCCTAAATATTCTCGTGGCTTAACTCAAGCACGCAGAAAAACTGTTTTGCCGGCGCAACGTGAATAACATACTCGTTATCAATAGTTTGAATGAAAACTCCATTTTGTTTCTGTGATGGCGTCGTTAATCCTCGTTGTTTTTTTTTCAACCAATTGTTCCCTGGATTTCAAAAAAAAAAAAAATATAATAACATTGTGAATATGAATTATTTTTCCCAATAAATATATAATTTATAAATAACTCGAAACAGCGCCACCTATCGGTTCAAGTTTTTGTAATTTTCCTTTTTGATGAAAAATATTGTGAATATGATTCATTTTGATTTGTGAATATAATCATTTGTTAATTACTTGACTTCATCGCCATCTAACAAATCAGTAGATTTACAAAAGCCTTGTCCGTGAACACAATTTATATTTTCGCTGAAGAGCCTTTTTATTGATTATAAAGAATAATTATTTAAAAATAGAAAACTTATTAAATAAAAATCTGAACACAATTTGGTTTCACATTTAATTTTCCCGCAAGTTATAAAAGGATCCATGAAGTCACCCTGGGGTCGCCTAAAGGGCTATTTTAAAAACCTAAACTCTCCCTGACAATCAAATACTGTGTTTTTTGAGACCTGAATTCGCGTGTTTTGTTAAGAAATATTTATACAAATTCAGTACGAAATTCACAAAGAAATCCATCGGCAGTAGTCTGGTTTTAATATTTCACATATGGTACTATTGCACTCTATGAACACATCCATCGAGATACAATTCAATTACCAACATCTAAGAACAAAACTAACAAAATCCAATTCAAGACTCGAATAAACGTCAAAAATCTATCCTGCCCAGTATGATTCCACTTTAGCTTTTATCGGCTGTAATCCTACTGGCGATGTTGTATGCATGTAAAATTATTCTATACAACGGATAGCTTTTTAAATTCAAAACACCTATTTTCATAGGTTTAATTTTACAATTTGATCACGTAAACTAAAAATGGTGGAATTATTCAAGTAACAGTATGCTTCGTTTACTTATTCTGCTTCGCACGGCTATTAGGTTAACTAAACATTGGGTCATGTAAATTGCACATATAGAACTGTCGTCAGTTTAACAGTAATCTAAGTTAATTTATATAGTTGTTCCTGTTAATTTAACATGATGACTTATTAAAGAACGTTCAAAGCCTTAAAGGTGCAATGTTGATTCAATTGTTACATTAAGTTGATTAAACAGAATGTACAAATCTTGTATGTTCTTAAATATTTAACAAGATCAACCGTGTTGAAAAAAAAAACAACAAAACGACAACTGGTTAATTTCTATTTAATTTTACATGATGTTTTCCTGGATTGTAGTTAAGAGGTTCGTTTCCTCCATAACTATAGTGAGATAATAGTAGATTTTAAACGTTGGCATTTATTTATCGATAATTCTGTGGTAACAAGGAAAAAAAAGTCGATTTTAAATATTTTTCAGGAGCGACGAAGTTTTTATTAAACAATTCAAATTTAATAAAATGCTCTAGAATTTTATGGAAAATCTGATCGCTTTCCACTAGTGTGGGATTAAAGGGAATATGGAATAAAAATCTCAATTTCATCTAAACTCAACTTTAGCGTGAGTATGGAGAGAGATTTTTAAGAAGCTTAAAGGTAAAAAACTTCATCAGCAATTCTAGGTCTTAGATCAAAGAACTGCATGTAAATTACAGTATCATCATACGAAGCTTTTTGTATAGCTAGCTATCGGTCCAGGGAAAATGTTAATTTTGAACGAAAAGACTTGCACATATGTATGTAATGTATGTATGTATGTGTGTACAAGGAATTTTCTTTCGAATAATCTCCCTTTGTAATACAAAAACATCGGTTCTTTCATTTCGATAAATCTACTTTCTATATTAACTCTACATTCGCCTATATACAGATAAGCCATGAGTCTCCGGAGCTTTTTATTTTCAGCTTCTTCTTTATCCTTCATATTGTCATATTGTTAGTAAGTGTATCTTAAGTAAATTGTGACAATAGAAATGAAAATATATTCCAGCTTAATGACACATTATATCTAATTTCCAAATCGAAAATAAATATGTGCCACTCATGCAGAATTTTCCCAATAGAACCAAATGGATATTATATCTAAATGCAAAGGTGAAAACAATCCATATGGAATTTCCATAGGTATCTTTCTGACAAAAAAAAATATTTGTTACCAAATATCGTTATACAAATGTTAGTAATTTAAAAGAAATCAATAAGAAAACGTAGATGGAGACCAAAAATATTGTATAATGTTCTTGTCTTATACGATTTCTTCTTGGTTATGTGTATTTTTTGTTCTTCTCTAAAACTCATGTTCATCCTTAACACACCATCATTTTTCAAAGGTATGATTAAACGCCTGCCAAAATGTATTGCCTTAGAAAACAAACGACGAGTAAGATTGAACCTTTTTCCTTGGGGAGCTCTCATATATATACAATGTGTGTGGTATGGTGTGGTTGTAGTTACTGGTTATCCTCGGATATACAAGGAAGCCTGCTGCGATATATGTAGCTTTTGAAGCCTGAAAGGTGAGATTTATATTGTTATAGGTATTTATTTTTTTTTTCAGTTGTGGGCTGTGTGTGGTGTGTTTGTTATATCTCGAGAACCAAATCGACAGAGATGTACCGCACTAAAGTCTTGGTAAAGTCTCGTGAGTCGGTATACCGTGACGCATCAGATTGTCAAATGGATACATTAAACCGTTTCAATCTGGGGACTTGGTAATAAATCCAAATTGAAGATTTTATTAGAAAGGTGATAAGACTCGCAGGTTGGTTGGGGGAAGAAAAAAAAAAGTGTTTCTTCATATTATTTTGTGTATGTGTGGGTGGGTGGTTTTTTTTTGTAGTTTCCGCTCTTCTTTCTTTGAAAAAGTATAGAGAAATATAAATTGGGGATTTTGATGATAATAAGTCAATCATTGGAAAGCTTTTAGACTGTGAGATACTAACGGGTGATTTTTTAAGAGGTTTAGAACTTTTTTTTAAAAAAAAACACAAAAAATTCGAAAAAATGAATGAAATATTTATTTGAGTCGATAGTTTGAACCTTGCAATTTAATGTTTAAAGATAATTTCATGCAAATGTTGACCGCGGCTGCGTCTCAGGTAGCCCATCCGCTGAGTCCAATTTTGGCATACTCTTTCACACATATCGGCCGGTATCTCACGAATGAATGCATGGATGTTGGCTTCCAGTGCGTCAATCGAAGCGGGCTTGTCCCTATAGACATTAGCCTTGACATACCCCCACAAAAAATAGTCTAATGGTGTCAAATCGCACGATCTAGGCGGCCAATTGACCGGCCCGAAACGTGAAATTAACTGTTCACCAAACTCGCCTCGCAATTGCGCCATTGTTTCGCGTGCTGTGTGCATGTGGCACCGTCTTGTTGAAACCACATATCATGCAAGTCAAGAACTTCCATTTCGGGCAAAAAAAAGTTTGTTATCATCGCTCGGTAGCGTTCACCATTGACAGTAACGCTGCGATTCGCATCATCTTTGAAGAAATATGGCCCAATAATGCCGCCGGCCCATAAACCGCACCAAACAGTGGCTTTTTCGGGATGCATTGGTAGCTGTTGCAATGCTTCTGGCTGATCTTCACTCCAAATGCGGCAATTGTGCTTATTTACGTACCCATTCAACCAAAAATGAGCCTCATCGCTGAACACAATAAAATGGAAGCAGCGCGCGATGAACATTTCGAACCGAGCACGAATTTTGATAGTAAAATTCAATAATTTGCAAGCGTTGTTCATTTGTAAGACGATCCATGGTTAAATTGCAAACCAAACTGAAGCTGTTTGACAGTGACACAAGGTACTAAACACACGTCAGCTGTCAAAACCAGTGTTGCCAAAACCAAACCAGCTAAAAAATCACCCTTTATATGGTTAGAAAAAACAAAAACAACATTGTATTATGGTCTATTATAGGGATTTATTTTGTTTTTGTCGTAGGAATTTATTTTTTGAATTAGGTTCAAATTCATAAGAATTTATGTGGATGAGCGTGCGTGTGACTTTTTTTTTTGATTTCATCTAGGTAGGTGTTTAGGTTAGCTTTGCCAGGAGTCACTGAAACTTATAAATATAGAATGTTTTTTCTGTTCGGGACTTCAGCCCAAATTCTTATTTTATGTAGTGTAAAATGTATTAATTAATTTTAATGTAAAATGGTTTTGATTAAATAAGAAATTATGGTGGCAGAGACGATGAAAAATGTTGGTCCTGGAATTCTGTATGTCACTCTTTCTGCCAGTCGAACTTGAATACTTTTACTGGCGATGTAGGTAGGCACTATATCGAAATTTATATGCATTAATAAGGAAATCGAACTCGAAATTTTGACTAATTTCGGAATTAGCAAAAAATGGCACTCGCACATTTCTTTTTAAATCATCTAAATTTTTTTTTATGACTCATTACTCAAATTCGAAGAAGAGTGTACAAAAACAGTGCGGAAAAACTTCATGAGGAGATTTCTAAAGGCAAGGTATGTATTTTATTTATTTTGACATAAGAAATACTATCTAATAAGCCTATTGCGAAATCATGTACGCATAAATTTATATTCAAAGTCAAATTTCGAAAATGTCGGTTTTCTTCGGATATAATAAATTTTGAAATCGCTACATATTCTTGCTGATGCCTCGTATGGAAATTGAAGCTGAATTCCAAAACCTATGTTTTTGACATTTCGCCTTTTTAAGGTATGGCAACTTACAAGATAAGTGATCGCTCGAATGGAACAAAATGTTTTACCAAATCTTTTGTCAAGAATATAAAAATTTATAATTATTATAATGTGAGCATAAATTATGTTCCGAAAACTTCGAAATTTAACAGTTTTAGCAAAAACTCGGTATTTTATTTTTTTTTAAATTGTTGTAAGGAAAAAAATTTTTAAAATTTAATTAATATTAAATATTTTCTTTTTTTAATTGTATATTTATTGTATGTTTATTTATAAAATCTTAACAGTTTCTTGTAGAGGAGCACATATTGTCAACATTTTATGCGGGTTAATTTTTGTGATACATCCATAATTTAGAAGTTGTACGTGAAAAACCGACATTTTCGTCATTTTCCTTTTTTTTTTGAAAAAGCAATATCGTCTAAATGATCATTCGAAGAAACAAAAGTTCTAGAAATTTTTTTTTGTAAATAATTGCATGATCTACAAGTTTTGCATGAAGTGAATTTTCATTGCGTTTATTGTTTAAAAGGTTTACACGAAAAACCTTGTATTTACCTTCGATATTTGACCGTCAATAAGTTTATTATGGGCTCATGATTTCGCAATGTTTTTTTTTTTAAATAATTTCTGTGCCAAAAATTTGTCGGACGATTTATACCCACCGATGCGACCTATTATAAGGTATGAGCTTTGATCTACGTTTTAGTATTTTTATTTTTTTCAAAAACTTTCTATAACGTTGCCTCCGATAGAACTGTTTCTCTTTTTTATTTTTTCTGACAAAAACATGTTTTGACGTATTCTTCTGTTCGTCAGAATCGAGTGGTTACATCATTTCGTCTGTCATTGTCAATTTTTTTAGGTAACATAAACCAGTAACTAACCAATTAATTATCGGGTTTTATTTTTCAACATAGAAGATCATGTTAAAATTTAACAAGATACCAGATTTTGACGTCTTCGTGTTGAATTAACACCGATTTTCTACGGTTTTCTTATTTTCTATTCAAAAATTCCAAATTTCGGTTCCGAAGTGTATTTACTTGTTTCAATACGAATTAAAAAAAAAAAAAACCCCTTACAAATCGGGTGATGTTCAGCCGCGTTACAAACAAAAATTCCAATTCATTTTTGTATATTTAGGTTACCAACAAAGAATATCCTTCTAATTTTTTGATCAAAGCCCAGCATATTTTATGCATCAGCAAAAAATAAGCCAAAAAACTGTAAAATCAACACTGCGTTCGGGAAGAATTTAAATTCAAAACAATAGTTAATTTTATAACCTTACAATATAATAAGAAGACATACTGTCAAATCAACACTGTTTTCGGGTTATATGAAGAATCATTTTACACACTTCATATCGTACACTTACCACCATATTATTCTCTCGTTTCATACAGATTAAAACTTAAATCCGAATGTAAATTATATAATTTCAATGCAAATACATCCGGATTTAAGTTTTAATCTGAATGAATCGAGTGAATATTATGGTGGTTAGACACTAATGATTTTAGAAAAATTACATGATGTAATGTTAAAATGAACAGACACAGTTTTGATTTAACTCATGATCAGGTTAAGTTTATAATATAATCAATTTTAAAACAACTCTATGGAACTTTAAGTCAACAAGTCCATTAAGTAAAATTTAAATTCACAAGACACAGTATTAAATTAGAACGAATTTTATTAAAATTAACACTGCAGTCATGTTAAATTTATGATTTTGATGACATTTACAAGAATTTAATGTTGAAATAACATGATATCTTCTTAAATCATCTATGTTTATCTCTGTGTAAAATAATAAATAATTATTATTAAAATAATTAAGATCTGAATTTTCAAAGAAAAATGGTCGCTAGCATTAGTAAACATTGGCAGTGATTGTAGAAATGAAGTAAGATTTAAAATAATAGCCTTTGTTTATGTTATTATTTGTATTTGTATTTACTGTAGTAGAATATTTATACATTATTTTCTTAAAGTATATTAAACAATTTACAGAGTTATGGTATAAATCTACCTTACATTCTGATAATTTTAATATTTTAAAGAAGAAAAAGAAAGTAAAAAATAATAATTGAAGAAAAAGTTTATATCATTGTTAATATTTGTTTTAATATTTTAACAAACTAAAACCAAAGTTAAATTAGTTTGTATCAAACAAAAAATCGTGGCTATTTTTAAGTGGACGTTCTAGTAATTTGTTTTTTTTTTTTATTCTTTACTTAATCCTGAATATTCTAAGCGACTTGAAGAAAAGAACAATATATGTGCGTTTTATTTTTAATCAAATTTGTTTCTTGTTATGCTTGTAAAAAAATCCGATAGCCTTAAAAAACAAAACATCAAGTTCGTTGGCGCAACACCCCTAAAATATTTATGTATTTAAAAATGATTAATATCCAAATTATGGGCTTATTGTCTGTTTATTTTTAAATTCGTATTCAAAAATATTGTGCTTCACAAAAATAATACTTCTTTTTTGTTACTATTTATATTCAAAATGGGGGTGTCACCTCCCATTTATCAAAAAAATAAATCAGATAATTATACGTGCTAATTGTATGTATGGTAGCAATAAATGCCTATAATTATGTGTTAATTATGTATACAGCATTAAAACATATTGTTTTCATTGAATATATCTACATATATTTTATTTGATTTTCAAAAAATTGAGGATGCAGTTTCATATATTTATACGACTCTAAACCTTTAATAACATAATTGATATAAAATATTGAATAAAAAAATTTTTTTTAATGCCTTATATAATTAGCACATAATTAACAGATTCTTTTGATTTCAATTTTTTTTGAAAATTCGTTTTGGGGGAAGTAAAATGTAGCATTTGGCCTACCCCTTATTCATCTTTCACTAACTACTCATAAATTATTAGCAAATTTCCATCAGAATACTTTCAAAAGCAGCACATACTTAATTATCACATTTTAGTTTTTAGTTTTATTAAAAATAAAAAAGTTACAATGTAAAGTTTCCGAGCATAACACATTCAAATGCAGCACATAATTATCACATTTAAGTTTTATTATATTAAAAAAATTCTCCAAAAATAAAGAAAGTTACAATGCAGATATCTGTATACTTAATTAAACAGAATTATATTTAATTTAATGGAAAGTGGGGCAAGAAGGACCACTTAAGCTTTACACACTCCTAAATTTTGTTCTATTCCTAAAAGAGGAGCAAATATTTTTTCAAATAATACTTTAACCTTTAAACTTCATCAAATTGCACAATCAAAATAGTTGAACAATTGTATATAGAGATATATACACAATTATACAACCTTATCTCGAAAGTCCGTTTTGCCCCACTAGCGGGGAAAAAAGGACCTTTGAACGTTTTGCCCCACTACGTACTTGTTGCATTTGCCCCATAAGAAAAATATTTTTATTTTTCTTAATATTATTTACTTACCTTTATTTCCACCAGTTAAAAATAGCACTTACCATCACAAACAACACAAAATAAACAAAATTTTCGGGATGAGTTTTGCAAATTGGAAGTTTTTTAAAAGATATATGTAGTCCGTTTTCAAACTTTCATCATTTAAATCACAACTAACTTCAGTTTTTCAATGAAACTAAGGGATGTGTTGGGAAAGTAGGTTTTTTATTAGTTCTAACTATTGAATATAAGATGGAGTTAAGAAGCATGGTAAAAATGGGTTTGGTTCTTTTTGCCCCGTGGTCCTTATTGCCCCACTCTCCCCTATTTCATTTATATTTTTCTTTTTTTTTAATATTCAAAATTTATTAATAAATTTTTATGTTGCAATTGAAAAGTTGCTTCCTTCTATCGATAACTACTCCGAAAATTACTGAGTTCCGTAATTCATTCCGGAAGCATATTTAACTTTACTTTTTCCTAAATCACATTGTTTTATAACAAAAAAGAGTAAAAACTTTATATTTATAATACATTTTGACACTTATCTGTGAATAGCTTTTGTTTTAACAAAAAAAAAATCTGAAAAGTCCTTTTTGGTGTCTTATTGTTCAACTCTAGAAATTATCTGCCCGCTCTTTCAAACTTCCATCAATAGAATTAAATTTTCCTTTTTTTTTTTTTTCAAAAAGGCACAAAGGACTCACACTATATTTTAACTTCATGACGATGATGTTATTGGTGATGATGATAATAATTGTAGAAGGCGTTGTTTTTTTTTTTTTTTGTTGGACACATGTTGCTACAGCGCACTCATTTATTATGCGGTTTTCCGACCATAAACCTACATTAAAATTCCAGAGATTTTTCATTTGCCATGGTGGAAATTTTCTTTTTGATTTTTTTTTGCTTTTTTTTCATAACACAATTTGTCATTGGGTTAATTTTATATAATTAATCATTTCTCTACCTAGACTTTATTTGTAATATAAATGTGTGTGTGTATTCATTTAAGTTAAAACGAGGGAATAAAGGATATTATACTCGACTCGTATTCACTTCAGACAGATATTTAAGTTAAAAAAAAAAAAGAGAAAACTTAATTAAATTTGCATTGAGCTCTTGAGAGTCAGAGCATATGGTATAAGGTATAGCTTGTTTAATGAAAAAAAAAATATTTATAAATCCACCCTCATTAAATGGTTAACAATTTATCATAAATATTTAATTTTATAGTTTTAATTTATTGTTGTATCTAGAAACAAATATATAAACAGGAAGCCAATTACAGTTGTTTATGTTGTTGTTGATTTAAAAAAAAACACAACAATGTTTGATGTCATGTTTTATAGAAAATACACAAGACCAGCCGTTGCCAGGTTGAAAGAAAATATAAAACAATTAAATTAATGATTGCAATAAATTAAAGGAGACAACATTTTTATTAAAAAACAAAAATACAAACGTTGAATGAAAATGTGCAAAACATTCCCCTTGAAATTCATACGTCCTACAATATGCATAGAGCTGCTGTGACGTATGAAAACAAATGAATTATTGAATTTTGTACTGAATTGCTACTTTGTTTTAATTTTTACTTAGAAATGTCTTCACTTGAATTGGTTCAAATGTGAAAGAATAATAATAAAATAAAATTAGGGTTTAGTTAAAACGAAGTTTCAGTCGTTTGGACGAATTATAAAAATAAAAACTATTTGACTAAAATAATATGTAAATAGGTAAAGACTAAGATTTCCACCGTAGGGAAAATATGAGACTACGGACAGGACACATAACTCCAAATATGTAACTGGGATGAAAAGTAATCTATAGCCCAGACAAAAATTTCCAAAAAGAAGGCCAATCTATGGAAAAATTTAACTGCAGATTTTAAACGCAATTGTTTTTAATTCAAAATAGCTTCTAACGAAATTGTGTTATTTGACCTATGTTTTAATGGTCGCGCTGCAAAGCCAGTTAATTTGAAAAAATGAGTTCTTATGATGGCGCATTCTTGGTCGTTTTTAGATAAACAAAAATTAAACCTAAAACATTCTTAGAATTTGTTGTCCTTTTGTTGTCTGTTTCTGATGCATTTCATAGCCAAAAAAAATAAAAATATATAATTATGATATAGCAATATGTCTCCCCTTAAAGCAACAGTATTATTTCAATTGAAACCTACGCTCTTTGTGCTTACTATAGAATCTGTTCTTTTCGTAGATTATACACAAAAAAAGGAGCCAAACCACATTGCCAGACATACCCTATAACTTAAACAAGAAACCTTAAAAAGACAACTTTTTGGCCAAAGAACTAAAGATAAGATTTTTTTTTTCTTTATTTTGTTTTCATGCCAAAGTGACTGTAAATTACCAAATTAGAATCTGATATATAATAATTTCTAAGTCGAAATTTTAGCTTGCGTCTAACCCTATACCATCCAGATCCACACAATGAATATAAAGGATACTAAGTTACACATCTGGGGATCTGTGGAAAAGAACCATGGATACAACAAAATAGTCGAGATAATATATATGGGGTTGGAAAAAAGAATCAAAATTCATAGAAAAAAGTTGTATTATTTTTTTGTTTTGTTTTCATCCTTGGAAAGGATACAACTGGTATATACTTACCTACTATGTAGATTTGTAAGCATATATAGTTTGTGGGTTTTATTGGGGTTGTCTGCTTGGAAGAACGTCAAAGTTCGTTTAAGTTTATTTATGAGGTTAATGAAGGACTAACGTTTTATAACACTAGCTTTTGTGTGTGTTGCAACAAATGGCATGTCAACGGTCTAATTATTATGTGCCAATGTATTTATATATTTTCTTGTTTTCTTCTTCTCCATGAGAAAAAAAACAAAATACATGGAAAGCATTATTCTCAAGCCAAAGCAATTATACAACAAAAAAAAGAAGGAACAACATCCTTGTGGTTGAAAAAGGTCCATGATGGGAATAATATCATGATAGCCAGTCCTTATATAACATTTGAGGAGTGCTTTTTTGAGAAAAAGGACTTAATATTAGCCTTAGGAGGGTTTGTGTGTACTATATTGTATTTGACAGTATGAAAAGTATGAGAAGCAATCTTTTTTTGTTTGTTAAAAAGTACCTTCTCTTTCTAAGAAAATTCTAACTTGTTATATCAAGAAGGTTTGTAATATGGCCTCCACTTAAAATACATATTTTTCTCAAAATTTCAATGTAGGTAGGAAAATTCACTAACCACTCGGTAAAAGAAAATTTCAATGAGAAAAAACCGTATGGCAATAAGAGAAAGCCAACTGGGATGATCTTAGTAATTTTTTCAGGAATTTTAAATGGTTGCTATATGCTTCCTCGATAATCACGTAGATTCCAGGAATGATATAATTATAAACAGATTTCCTAACGCTATATCGAAAGTAGAGAACCTCGTTAGTCGTTTTTGCATATATTTCAGAAATAAAAAAAAACCTGCCAAATTTAGTATGGTGACCTTTAGTAAGAGATTTTGAATTCCGTCTTTTTCTATTAAATGTTCAGAACAACACCTTGACCCTGAAATTGCCAAAAGGTGGATCTGATTCTTGATATTGATGTTTTAGCATTAATAATATTTTTTTGGAATTTTTCAACTTACGAGCCTCGATTGAAGAGGATTTAAAATAAGAAACCGAAAGAAGAAAGCTCATATAGCAAAATTATTTCTCTAAAGAGATTTTTTCACGGATACTGTCCCTTGCGAGGAATTGACAAATCCTCTAAGAGTACCTTTTGTCATGAAAAAAACACCTAATTTAGACACTCGAATTCGGCAAAAAATTTTAGGTCTCTCCCATACACTAGGCTTTAGTTCTATATACGAGCTGTGGCGCTACCAACAAATGAGTGAAGTAAATTTTCGATGCTACCAACTAAACATACTATACTGAGGAAAACCGGAATCAGTTCAAACAAGCTAGAAAAACATTTAACGGTCATAATATTCGAAGAACCAATAAATGAGCAGAAATTAAGGCAAAAAATACTAAATTTATAATGAATATTTTTTGTCATTTGAAAAAAAAAAAAAAATAAACTCCTCATCATTGTCAGTTTTGACATTTGATTCTAGAGCGATACTCCCGTAGCAAGCTTTCAAGGAACCGCCAATTGATTTTCAGCACAGTTTGGTCCTTATTCGATTTTCCCCAAATCTTAGGACTCAACTTCTTTTCAAGAAAGTTAAAAGTTTTATGTGTCGAATTTTAATTCGCCAGAGTTCTTAAAGATCTCGAAATACATAAGTTCGCTGATTCAAGTAATATCTCGTCGATTATTCTGAAGAGGTGTTCTTCTATGATGGCAAAATCACTGCGAAACTATTTCGGTGGGGGTTGAAATACCAAAAACCCAAAATTCCAAACAAAAAATACAACACCCCGAAAACTCAAAATCCCAAAACCAAAATACCTGAAACCCCCAAATGATAAAATCCAAAATTCCGGATTCTCGAAATCCAAAATTCTAAAAAAAAAAACAACTTCCTGAAAACTTATAATCCTAAAACCAAAATTCAGAAAACCCAAAACCCTTAAAGCCCACAATCCAGATTATCCAAGATTTCGGTTTCCCGAAATAGAAAAATAACTTGAAAGTGACTTAGAAAAACGGTCCATTAGTAATTTGATTGTATATTTCAATGAACAGCAAAACCAATAATTTTACATCAAGAATCGTTTCCCAAAATATTGATACCTAAACCAGAAACACAAGCTATAGAAAAATTTATAAAATGGATATTTTAGTGGGTTTGTCGAGGGGTGGTCTTGGAAATATCTAAATATTAGTCTCAAAAAAAAGGTGCATCATTACAGGTTCTTAGCTTTTCAGAAAAACTAACTTTTAGGGTATTCTACCCTGCAATACGTAGCTTTTGAGAAAGAGTAAAGAGTTTGATATCAAGTTTTTTTTTATCGAAAATGCGTGGTTTTGATATCGAAGGATGATTCGTTGGATGAGAAATTTCCTTTCTGATTCCTCTCTACATGTCGTTTTGGTTGGTTATAACTTCGAAATAAAAAAAAAAATTATGGTGTGCCACAGGGCTTTGTTTTGTCACCGGTTCTCTTTCTCATATAAACTACCTATCTCCTGTTTGAAGCTTCTAATTTTTTAAATATTTTCACAAACAAACAGTAGGTACCTTTAACTTGTCATATTCGCTTCAGTAAGTTCACATTCTTGTTCTTCGGAATTTGAACTGTAAGGGCAACGTATGAAAACTTCATTAAATTTTGATCATGACAGCATTGTCTAGTTGAAAATTAAAAATCAAGATAAATTTAATAGGTGCGTTCAGAAAAATGTGATCTCGAGAGATTTCGCTCCATCAAAATCCATCAAGCCCATTTTCAGACGAAAGAGTTAAGTACAAAGATTCACTCTTAAATCGCACATACTCGAATGATGTGGAATGCTTTACCTGGGTCTGTTTAATCCCTCCCATTATTATTCAAAAAAATTCAAAACTAATATGCATTGGTATATCCTTATTAACCACCCTTTTCTATTTTCCTAATTTTCGCATACTGATTTAAAGTAATTATAAATGTTTAAGTACATAAAATTAGTGCATACAGTCATAGGCAAAAATATTAGTACCTCTGAAAAATTAAAGTACTTTAGAAGTAAAAATAAAATGATAAAAATTAAAGTAAAGTAGTATCGTTGGAATTGTGTTTTAGTTAATAAAAAAATAGAAAATATATGAGTTTCATTGTGAATGACCGCTCATGATACCAAAGAAATCGCGACGCTTTATAGACTACAATTTGTTTAATTTGTCTGGTGATGCTATTTTCGTAAGTTTAAATTAAGATCAAAGGCAATTTACACGATTTTGCTGATTCTTGGAATTTTCGTAGTCACAGCAATTAGTAATAAGTATCCAAGCATTTGTAGTTTTCAATCACACGATTTTTTGAGTCGCCAGAAAGTAGACACATGGTTTTAAATGTGAATGTACACGTCATATGAAATTGAAAAATCGCCAAACTTAAAAAAATTTATTCTTTTCTATTTTTTGTGAGCTTTTCTTTAAGCCTAGTACGCAGCTGAAGCGAAACGAAAATTTAAAAAAATTAGCTTTCTAGCTGTTGTATTTGTTTTACTATTAAAAAATCGCATAGTTGAAAACCAAAAGTATGTGCATGGAAAATATTTGTTGCGATCGCGATTTATTATAAAATCGCAAGTGAATTCCTAGCCTTTGTTGTATTTGTTTGCAATTAACTCGGATTTAAATTTTCGCTATGAAAATGTTTGAGATTTTTTTCTCGCCTTGAAACTACTAAGCCTACCTTCGTTAAGCTTTCTTTTTAATAATCCTCGAGGGGGTTCTTAGTCCTACTCCTTTATGTCTGCAACCAATTGATTTGTGATTGTATCGTTCTTAATAGATGATAGCACATATTAATAGCCGGTCTTCCCTGTATTTGGTAAAGATTTGTCTGTCTGATTTGGATGAATTAAAATCTTCCAAAATCGTTCGGAGACAAAAAAAAATATTTCTCAGTATAAAAAGTTAAGGGTGACTAGTAATTTTGGCCAAGACTGTGTGTATATACTTTTCTATCTCCTATTACATTCACATTCACATTTTATTAAATTTATAACTATATAAAAAAAAAAAAATCAAATTCTGACATCCAGGAAGTTGGCCTTTTCTAAACTTTTTTTTTTTCCTTTGTAAACCTTTTCAACATTGACATCATAGTAGGAATATTTTATAGAAAGTAAAGACCTTGCGTCATCAACACGGAAGCTATTTTCTATTTAAGTTCCAATGAAATTTCTTCTATATATAGCCAGAGTATTGTGGTTTACCATGAGAAATCATGTCCCACTCATGGGAGTTGATAATATTTTGGTTTGGTTAATGTGGTCGAGGGTTATACATACCTACATAGTAGATCCTATATACCACTCTGTCATCACATTGAAACCAAGGTCCATTCCATTCTACATAATACATATATAAGGTTTTTTGAAAGTCTTTTATCAAAATCAGAGGGTAATTTTAGTAGTTTGGTTAAAACTGTAATCTTATACGTATATGTATGTCATTAAATAAAATTGCTTTTAAACGTAACAACGAGTTTGAGAAAGTTTTAAGAGAAACTTCTATATGAGTGTGTTTGTGTGTATGTGTTGTTTACAAGTTAATCCGCATTAGAATATTTATTTTAATAAGGATGTCTTTTATTTTTCAGAGAATGTTAAAGTGAAAAGTTGATCATAAGCTTTACGATTATAAGGTTTTCATTTAATTTGAACGTCAAAAGATCATCAGATTAAAAATATCTATTATATGGTTTTAATTCGATTCATTAAATAACCGCGGGAATTTATATGGAGGGCTGATTATGAATCCAATGGATTTATGGCGCATCATGGCTTTTCATCATTACCCTTTCCATTGTTTTAAGAAATGATTTTCTTTTTTAAAGACATATATAAATAAAACACGTTGAAATTGTGGGTGGGGTAATGGTAATGGCCATAATGGTGCTGCGCAGCTGGGCTTCCTTTTAAGGGGCTTTTATGAAAGTGTTTTTTCTCTTAAGTAAATTGTTGGAAAACTTTTCTACACCTACAGTAAATGTATCTGTAGTTTTATTTATTATAGTTATTTTAAGACCTGGTTTTATTTTTTTTTATTTATGGCCAAAGTCGCCAAAAAAGTAGAATAAAAAGGATAGAGATTCGAAATTTTCTTAAAAGTCATAAATTTATTATCTAAATAGAACTGGAATTATCTCTTAAAAAATATTAACCACATACCTACTATAACAACTATATTAAGAACAAAAGACAAGTTCCCTGACATCTCTGTCAATTTAATTTTCATAATCCATATGTCCTTAAAAAATTACAAATTAAATCATTCAAATCAAACCATAAAAGACACATAAATATGTATGTATGTATATAACAAATTTCACTTAACAAAAATATACAAAAATTGTAACACACATTATGTCATAAACAAAAACACGTTCTAAATTATACTAAAAGCTCGTGCCTCTCAAATATGATTTCCCTTGTCATGTTTCTAGGAAAAAATAAAAAAAAAAATTGCTTCCTTATTCATAAAGTCAATCCTCTTAACAAACACACACACGAGCACCTAACAACAATAAAATACAAAACAAAACACACAAAATACAAACAAAAAAATGGCTAACTAAGGCAAAAAGAAAAAAGTCATATACTTATACAATTTTGATGAGAGTTGACGCCCGAATTTCAGACTTCTAGGGAAATATTCCAAAAACTCTCGTTCCATTTGTACATACATTTATAAACAAATCCTCCGGCCACAACATAAAATTTTATACAGAATTTTTTTTTCGGCGAAAAAACCTGTCTTCCTTTCTTTGTATGTCAACTTACGAATATAAAAAAAAAGAACCAAGACTTTTGTTTAACATTCACTTTGGGAATAAACTTGAGTTTATGTGTGAAAAAAAAAAAATTGTTTTCAATTTAGCGAAAAAAAAAAATTAAGAAACAAAATGGTTTCGAAATATTTACTAGGTGTGTTGACCTTTTTAATGTTCACATTAGGAAATGCTCAAAAAAACTATTAAGCTTTCCAGTTTCATTAAGACATTTTGCATCGGAATGTTGGCACTATTTGCTCAGGTCATCTGTCATTTGCCACGGTATAAAATAGTGTTTCGAGATTTTAAAACAATAAAATAGTGAACAAAGCATATTAAACTAAATAAAAAACTGAAATAAAAGTAAAAATAGTGAATGTAATAGTACTTTATTTAAAAAATATTATACAACATGGGGTTCTGCGTTAAATCATGTACATATAATAAGGAGTTAACAATTTTTAGAGCTTGTGGTTGTCTCATAGTCTACATAAAGTAATGTGAAGTGATATGTGTCAGATAAAAACATTCTCGTAGAATACTTTTAAATTGATATTTCATAGCATTTCCCTGTAAAAAAGAAAATTATCTGAATATAAAAACATACTTCAATCACTTGAATTATAGTTGGATTATATTTGTCAAAATTAGAAATTCTGGTCCATAGGCGCATTACGTTTTGTTGGTGATGTCAAGGCGCTCACATCTGTTGAGCGCCCGTAGTGCAGAGTTAAGGTTACCCCACACCAATGCAAATTTTCGGTGGCGACGACAAAACAACAATAACAACACGTAGTTGTCAATGAAAACAACTCGTTGTTATTATTGTTTTCGTCGTCAACACCGAAAATTCGCGTTGGTGTGGAGGATCCTTTATTTTTCAACGTTTTAAATTTTCTTCCCATTATTTTGTATGTATTGAATATGATACACAATTAGCCAGTGAAATGAAAAAAATTGTAAACTTCTTACTACCTACGCGTTTACAAGATTTAACAAAGCACCGCATGTAGTTTTATATTTAAATAAAGTATAGCATGCTATTTATTTCACTTTTGTATATAATAATTTAGGCCCGTTTGCTGATACTACACATAAATTCTTAAGTATCATTTTAAGGGGTACTTTTTCCATGTCATAAAATGATACTTAAGAAATTAAGTTCAACTTAAATCGTTATGTGTGGTATCATAAGTAGTAATAAGTTTTTTTTTATATTTTAATGATTTAAAATCTGAAAACACATTCCTCAAAAAACCAGCGCCCCAGCATTTAGCTCTAACTGCATGCCATTCATGTGTCAATGCATTTGTATTTGTATATAACTCATCCTTTTTGAAAAGAGCCTCACAGCGGATGCGTTCATTGAAAATGGTTACTTACCAAAACCAACATTAATCTGTTCGAATCTTGTCGTAGATGATTTAACTTGTGGATGATAATTTTTATTAAAATAATTTTATTTGCATCATCGAAAATGTATTTTGTTATTTTTTTTATAATAAAATAATTCCCTGTATAATTTTAATTCTGCATACAAAAGTTATTTTTTCAAAATATTTTCAAAACTACCATACTCACCGAACATATATTCCACATTTTTAATTTAAGTCACATTAAAAGAAATTTATTTTTTGTTATGTTCAATTTTATCAATTTCTGGTTTTTAGTTTTTGACTTAAAATTTATTAGATCATTGAATATTTAAAACAAAAAATACTACTTTATAATGTTAAGTTTGGAAAACTAGTTTGAACAAAATTTTGTTAATTTTTCTTCTTCAAAATTTGAACATTAATTTTTTTTTTAGTTTTTCTCTCCCGCTTAAACAAAGGGAAATTGATCGGAATTGATTCCCTCCCATACGGTTTTTTGTCTTATTTTAAACCAATCTACAAGTTCTAGTATTTTGTCTCATCAACAGCCTTTATATTACAAGCTTTCCCGCCTGGCTTCGCTCGAGTAGACAAATCTAAGCTTTGCATAAAAAGTACTTCGTAATTACTCCGAATTCTAGTTAACTCAGTACCACTCAAAATTTAATCTGTGTATAGATATTTTACAGTTTAGATATAAAATTTATAAAATAAATAACTTGACCATAGAACCATCTCTCGGCAAATTGTTTGGTTTACACAGCATATTTATTGGTAGTTTGTGTAAAATTTTATGCTATTCATATGTATAAATAACAAAACTACAATTTTTTTACATGATTTTGTGGTGAGAAAATAGTAATATCTAAATTTAGCAACCGTGAGTTTAATTTAAATAAAAATTATTTTAATTGACGAAATAAACAAAAAAAAAAAAAACAGAAATGGGGGTGTGGAAATTAGTTAAAAAATTAATAAATTCAGAAAAGGTGCGTATACGCCCGAGTTTTATTGTTGATCTTAGAGAAACCAAAACTACTATGTATTTTTTATGAAATTATTTAAGGTTGATGGTCATAAGTAAAATCTAAAAAAAATGTTGGACTTTACATGATGTTAGAATTACCGCGATTTAATAGCAGCAAATGTTCCATCTAGGGTTAATACGTTCATTGGTTTACCTTTTTGACACTTAAACAACATAGATATATTGTGAATATCAGTGATGTTTCTATATAAATATAACATTAATTTATAACTCGAGCACAGTGGGGTCAGTAGATAAATAAAAACTTTTTTCATGAAAATATACATAATATTTGTCAACTTGAATGTTGATCGGTAAAACGGTGCCGAAAGTTTACTTACGTCGAATATACCAATTTTTTTTTTATATACATATACACCACTGTTACGATTGTCAATTTATCAGTTAATAGTTGATAAATATTAAAACTCGATATATAAAAACGCAACTGATAATTTTGTTTGATAATTGAGAATGGTGCAGATCGTTTTGAAGTACAAGAAAAGTTGATAAGGTTTTTAATAAATTTAGTTTAAATGTACCAAATTTCAATATTTATCAGGTATCAATTAATAATTGATAACCATAAAAGATTTGATCGATTTAAGTTAAGGAACGTTTAGAAAAGAGCTCGCAACTATTTCTATTTTTAAAAATTACCATGAACATTTGTATGAACAAAAATAATTTTCGCAAAATTTATAGTATTATTTTAGTAGAAAACATAAAAGCATACGAATATAAGAATAAACAATTGATTAGAGCAATTTTTCTTGCAAAATTTCGTTTAATTTTGTATCTTAAATTTTGCTTCCTTTTTTCCTCTAAAAATTCCATTAATACTGCAATTATTTCCATACGCAGTGTTGTTTTACTTTTCAAAACAATTAAAAATGGACGCACCTTCAATTTTCCGAAATTTTCGAAAGCGAACGAATTGTAGAAGAGAATTTAATTTCGTGTGAAATTAATTGATTTCGCTCAAAATGTAGAATATGGGCTTTTGTATCCTAAAAATATCAAAAATGTAAGAATTGATATGGAGAAGGTACTTCCCGTTAGTGTTGCAACGGTTGATTAATTTGTTAAGTTTGCTTCTAATATTTAGCAAATCAATAATAAATTGTATTCGTCGAACGCCATTATAAAGATGTTGACTTTGGTTCAAATAGCGCTTTTGTTCTCAAGTGGGTGGCACCACTTCAATATCCACCACCATAATATCAAACCTTGGAACTTAAGGTTATAAAGCTATTCCCCAGACGGAAGTAGTTCATTAATATCCTTAAAAATAACCCTAGAGATAATCGTTATCGTTAAGTTAAAATTGAGATTGGAATAGTATAAAAATTTTCAAAAACCTATTTTTTTGATTTTTGGTTTTCCGTACTGTACAACAACATAATGTATTTTAAAATAAATAGTGACTTTTTCAGTCCGTAAACTGTAGAAGTCGTTTTTTCAACATATTTTGGCCAAAGGTTCATGAAACTTGTGTTGTCATATCTGAAAACTAGCAAAGCAACGCTCGTATATAAATAAAAAATACATACAAAATTGTTTCCAAGAATTCATTATTGAGAAATTTTGATTTTTGAAATCATAATTAATATAGAGAATCATCACCCTTACGTAGGTAGAGTACATATGTATATGTATACGTTAAATATTAAAAATCCTTGAAATCCCTCTTCCTGATTTGTCCTTATTTCCCTTTATATTCACAATCACAATTCATCATGTTATACTTAATTACAATCTCGATGAAAATTTTTTGAATTCATAAATTCTCCTTAAAGCTTCGTCATTGTCATCCAAAAGAACGACCTTAATTCTTTGCTTATACATATACATATGTATGGGTCACCTGCAGAAAAAACCTTAATGTCCGTCCAAATTTACGTAACTTAAGAATTAATGTAAACAAAATATACACGCATAATTAAGCAATGCTTTTTTTTATTTACAAACCATCAATCAACTTAACCACACACGCAGGATATATGATGTGTGTCCTTGTATAAATACGTATACAACATCTCGGGCATTAAAAAAAAGGGTGTTCCTGCTGTTTACTTCCGGTGCGCTGTTGCCATTTTGCAAATAAGTGGAACCTCGTGTGAATAGTCATGTGACGAGAGTGTGTGCATTGAAAATACATGTATATATACATCTTATGTGATTTTAAAGGGCTGCCTTTATATATTTATGTGTATCCCTACGTATATTATAGCTACTTTGGGTTAACCAGAGGTAATCATCATTCAAATGCATTTATCCTCTTAAAGGAAAAAGCCTTTTCGTCCTTTATACCAAATTCTAAAAACGTACATACATCTTCTGTGTGTTTGTATATATAACTATAAGACGATGCTGGCAGAGTTATTATTATTTAGTAGGTTTTACCTTATCTGAGTTTTTAACTGCGTGTTGTTAAATATTCAGCACCACCTGAGTGAGCATATGGCATAAATGAGTTTTTTTTGCGGTCTCCTATAAGTTTAATGTTCGTATTTCATTTTTATGGCACTTTTTTTTTTTTTTTTTTAAGAAAACTTTACATAATATTGTATGAGCCCATTAACAGCTTTGGGGATTCTCATTTAAATGATTTATTTATCATATATATACTCGTATGTATGAACTTTTCAATAAATTAAGTTTTCTCATATACTCTAGGGTGGCTTGGCTGTTGAAAGTGATAGAAACTTTCGATAGGTAAAGCCTTTATTAAGTTATGTTAGATTTTTTAATACATATCTACACTATGTATGTATGTACATATGTGTATTAGTTTCAGTTGGATTTGTACGTTATTTATTCATTATGCAAACACATTTATCATTTTAACATTATTAATTCCAAATTGTTGAAATTCGTGTTTTAATATCAAATTCATATAATTGACACATAAATCTAATAATCTGACATTTATTTACCACGTTAAATTTACCATGAGAATAAAAAAGAAGAAAAAGGTTTGTCAAACTTAAAAAATTGTTTTGGTAGAATCCAAGCACAAACACTAACGTAGAAGAAAAGTCGGCGTGTTAGTAAGCGAATTTAGTAAAAATTTCGGTTCATTAGCGCTTGAGAACTAAATTTCAGCTTTTTTATAGTGGCGTTAAATAAGGAAGCAACTGAAATAATTCTTAAATTCTATATAAGTCCCAATAAAGATTTATTAAAAAATGTTAAAATTTCTCATGGTGTTTTTTTTAGACCTTTACCGCATGAATTATTGTTTAAAGAGGAAAAAAATAAAATACGCTTAAAATGACTTCTTTAGGTTGTTTTAAGACGTTTTTTATTAAAAACCAAAAAAAATTTTTTCGTTTCAATACAAAACTCAACCAAATATGTATATTTCCAACACCTTACTGCATACAAAGCCAAATATGGCTTGTAAACTTTTACCTCTCGAACGAACAAGTTAATCATTTTTTTTTAATAAAAATGTATTCATTTCAAAGAGAATTAGACACATAATCCGAAATATATTTTTATGATCACTTAACTCACCCAACAGAAAAGTTATTATTATTTGAAATAAGAAAATTTTTCAAACTTCCGTTTTCATTGACAACAAGTAACACACTGACCTGCAAAAATGAATATCTTCCTTCTTGTTTGGTGCACGTGTGCAAAAGCACAGCTTTTTGTTCTCAGAAATACACAGAAGAGGATCTTGTTGCCTTTTGATAATTTTTTTTTTATTAAAGTCAGGAGAAAAGAGGACATAACTGTAGGAAGCCATATTTGGCTTCGTATGCGGTAAAGGGTTCGAAAAAAACTGAAATATAGAAAAGTAGGTGTGGTAGTAGGTAAATTACCAAAGAAATTATATATGTCATTCTATAAGTTCAAGAAAGCTAAGGGATGTTATTTAAGGATAAAAGTAGGCGTTTTAGATGTTGGATTTAAAAATACAAATCTGATGTTTAAGACTCGAGAGAGCTTAATTACATAATTTCAACTTTCTTGGGATCTTAACATTTTAAAAGAATGAAATAAATTAAAAACACTTGTTAATTCAACAATTTCTTGGGATGTTAATAAAAGTGAAAACTCAATAAAAAAAAAAAAAACAAAAGTGGGCGCGGTAACAGGTGGAATATCCAAAAATTATATTCATCGAACATAGTTCAACAGAGCTATGTAAAGAACTCAAATATAACAAAAGTGGTCGTGGTATTTAAAAAAAAAATAAAATTAAAAATTGTACATGTGATTCAGGAAGTTCAAGAAAGGTTAGGAATGTAAATTAAGGAGAAAATTCTGATAAAATACAAATAGGCGTGGTAGATAGTGGATTAACAAATAAACTAAATAAAGTGGGCGTGGTAGTAGGCAGATTCCCAAAAAATTTCACATTTCATACTTTAAGCACAAGATATTTTTATTGAAAAATTTTCATTTTCCCTAGGACGTTAAAATATATAGGAGACCCTTCAAATATAGTTAAAATGGCTGTGGAAGTGGGAGCGAAAAATTTTAAAAAGGTCATACCAGCTTACAAAACTTTTACTTTTTGAGAGAGCATTGATTAAAGAGAAAAACGAAATAAAAGTAAAATGGTCCTGGCAGTAGACGTATTTTAGGTAATCGACTTTTTAGACTTTAGTTAAGAAAAATTTCAAATAAACATACAAAAGTGGGCGTGTTAGTAGGCGGAATACCAAACGAAATTGCAAATGTCATACCATACTAAAAGTTTAAGAGAGCTTTATTGTTAGTTTTCTTTTTTGATAGGAGTATAAAATGGAAGAAAATTGTGTTAGTGGGCGGAAAAAAACTAAACATGTCATGCTTTAGATTAGATACAACATTCTTACTGTAGAGGGACATTGAATAAGGAGAAATAACAATTATAAGAAAAGTGGGCATGGCTGCTTAAAAATTATATTTTGTATTCGGAGCATTAATTTTTTATTGAAAAAAAGTGGCGCCCAACGCTCGTTTTCTCGTCTAAAATAAAAAAAAAACACGTTTCCATCGAATTTTCAATTAGAATGTTTCTAATGTTTCAATTCACCTACATTACATTATGGACTAACACACATACATGTTAAATGTTCATTCTATGGATTCTACATTATAGAAGATGCTTCAATCACTCATTCCTTATTACAACCTCATGTATTAGTCACTTCTTTAACTGCTTTTTAACTCTGTGAATTGAGATTTTCTACTTTACTCTCTCTTCTTAAAAAAAAAAAAAAATAAATAAAAGAGGTGACAAATAACTATCAAGACGCCGAACGGGATAGAAGGACGACAATCCGAACACTTGCACTTCGAGTATAATTGACTGTACACCAGATTTAAAGTAGCACTTCTATTCAACTGCAGAGTCTCTTTTATGCGGGTATCGAAGTGTTCCGGTTTCTGTTTGCTGAGTATGTGAAAAATTTCGATTTAAAGTGCAGGCACAGGATGAGCAAATACATACATACATACATTTATATAAAAAGGACTTCAGTTATAAAAGAAAAAAAAAAAAAGAAGAAAAAGAAGAATGAAGAGCGAAGCAAATAGAACAAAGTGAATGCATAGAGAAGCATAATAATAAAATGAGAAAAAAAAAGAATAAAAAAAGGATGTCAGGAAATTGACTATTTTTAGATTGAACTGAAGCGTGTGTCCCATAAGACTAGTCTCCCTCTTCAACAACGCCCCCTAACGTCAAATAGATTCCCTTGAATGAATGGGAATCTATTTTTAAACGTCTACTACACAACTAAACCGAGACCAATGACGATGACAACAATTGAGTGTCGAGAGCAAATACATCCAAAGCACTTGGGTTATAGTATAAATGCGAACACCTCCCTCTGTAGATATAATACTCGAGTGCCTGTGTGCAATGCAGGATGTTGCAACACCATAGTCCGGACGAAACAAGTATCCTCAAACTAATTACTGATGGGTATGAGATTACGTACCTACATATAGTTCTTTGGGAGGTATTATCATCGTGTGTTCCTATAGACATATGTAGACAGTGAACCATCTCGTTCGGCCGGTCGGTTGGGCCGCGTGTAGTTACAAAATCTTTAGCGTGGGTGGCGAAAATGCATCACCAATCCCGCACTCTATCACCAGGGCAATAGAAAGGATGCTTATGTAAGGTATTCTATAGATTCCTCAATAGTATAGAGAACATATATGTAGCAAGGCATAAACACACACACAAACGCACATTTAAAACATCGGTTGTTTATATGAGTAAGACTTGACGATGGTTACTAATAAAAGTTTTGAAGATTCCATTCGACCGAGTTTCAGAAGCACGCACTTGTGCTGATTAGGACTGACTTTATACTTGCATCTGCCCTGTTATGTGATTTATATCTGATTGTTTGGGATTTAAAAAGAGGTTGAGGCAAGCGTGGGGGGGGGGGTGGGTGATTTTCAGATGTTGCAGGATTAGTAACTTAATTGGAATTTGACAGGGAAATCTTGCTAATTAGAACAAGCATTTACTAGAATAAGATTAGTTCTGTAAAAAGTCATATGTGTGGTTAGCGGACCGGAAAGATCTGTGGGTATTTTTTTTGTTGGGTTTTAATTAGTACGTACGTCTTATGCCTCTTTTATGACAAGGGTTTGAGAATTTCTACTATATGCTTTAAATTCGATATAATTTACGGTCAGAATATAACTACATTTTTTACAAATCTGCTTTGAAGAAAAAACAAGCAGAACTCGTTTGAAAATTTTTAGCTGTCCATCTTTCTCATGCTTTAGACATTTTGCTTATACATGCGGTTAGTGGATTAATACAAAATTTTCTTTTGAGAGATTTGTTGAGATATTTAATGAGTAACTTGTTTGAACGTCAAAGAAATATTTGAGCGCCGCGCTCATTAGTTTTTTTTTGACATTTTTGTCACGAAAACTATAGGTTATACGTTTTTTTATTTTTTTGATCAATTATAAAAAAATAACATGTAAAAATTAATTCAGGCCAAATGTTTAGCACGCCCAAATTTAAGGGCTTTTTTTTTTACTAAATACATATTAATGCGACCGTTATTAGGAAAATTAAATGTATAAGCAACAAAATATGTAGGAAATGTCTTTTTCAACAGTTCGTCGATAAGAAGTTTTTACCACGCCCACTATTTTGGGACGTAAAGCATGAGAAAGATGGACAGCTAAAAATTTTCAAACGAGTTCTGCTTGTTTTTTCTTCAAAGCAGATTTGTAAAAAATGTAGTTATATTCAGACCTTAATTTTTTTTTTTGTTCAATCTATGTATCTTCGCCTCTCTGTAAAAACCCTGTAATTCGAAATTAAAAAAAATTAAATTCATAGAAACTGGTTTTGATAGAGACAAACAGAATCACAATACGGTTACAAGGCATTGATTTTTTATTTAAATGGTTTTTTTTTATATTTATTTCTAAACTGGTAATCCTGTCTAATTTCACCTTATAAATTACAAGCTCAAAGACTGTGTTTAAATTAAATAAACTTTTTATCAATTCCTCTATAATTATTTTGATCCGCCTAAAAGTATGCACTTTTTAAATGTTTTCTTCCTAAACAAATTTACAGATATACAAAAATGTACATAGCTTCATCAATATTTGATGTGTAAGTTTTGTATTTTTGTCTAAAACACAGAATGCAGGTCTGGAAATAAAAAAAAAAAAACAAATCAATATTGGTTAGGAATAAATAAACACATTTACCACTACCATCTAACGAACAAAATTAAAAAAAAAACCCTTCAATACAACCACAAAAAGCATTTGAAATTGAATTTAACTATTAATCACCACCACCCGGTTCTGTAAATCCTGACCCTACAAAGAGGTCATCTAGGATATGCTAAAATACATGATAAATTTATAAGGAATGAAGTTTTGGAAAAAAAATGTGTTCTATTCATGAATCTATCGCAAACTAATTTTAATCAAAACCGATGTGGTTGTGGTGTTTTTTTATTTTATTTTTTTTGCTATTAATGAATAAATTTAACATTTATGTTGTGTGTTTTCTTAGTATTCCAAAAACATTCATGTGATGTGAATATATAGTTATTTATTACAAGGGTTTTAGTTTTTGTGCTTCGATATGGAAGAGTTAAATATTTTTAATGTTAATTTTTTTTCCTGATACTTATCTTGAGTTGGGTCCATTTTGATAGGCCTTTTTTTTAAAGAAAGTAAGCATTAAAGAAAAGTAATTTTTTATGGGAACGTTTAAAAAGTGACAAGTTTTTTTTTTTTTTTATTTATTTTGGGGTCTATTAAGAATTTGATGGGTAAGTTTCCTTAACACATCAAATTCTTAACATGACCTTTTTTTCAACCCGATTGGCATCTACGATTTCTGAAGAATATAAAATAAAAATAAATTTTCTTATCCCAGCATACAATTTTGGACTTTTTTTTTACAAATACATAACATCAAAATTTGTGTGTGGGGGAAATATTTTAAAGTGATATTTTACATACTTAGATACTTATCACTGCCGCTTAAAGGTTATGTTAAGCCTCAAGGCAAGATTTTTCTGTGGCCACCTACATACATTATTCTTTTTACATATTATAAAGATGTAAATAGTTTCTAAGGGGACTCTTTCAAACGTCTAGGTAGTTAAACGGGATAAGATTGTTTATTCACCACAGAGTCAGTTGATAAAAATAGCTCCAATAAGTTTTTCTTAATACTATGCCATTAATGTTTTTTTATTTCTATTGTTTGTTCAAGTATTATATAATTTATTATATTTTTTCTTGCCTCTTCTGGCTCGATGTAAAAGCGGTGTTATTATTCATTTTGTTAGTAATTTAAGGCTGATGTAATCTAGTCGTAATCCAGGGTAATCCTGAAGAAAGCAAGTAAAACTCAGGTTAACAAGGAAAGAAAAGAACTCCATTCATTTTCCAGAATTGTTTATATATATCTTTATTTCAACAAAGTAAGAGATTTACAAATCTATCATAAGGTATTCTAAATACCAAGGCATTGCATATGCTACAGGAGTTAACTCAGTCCAGTTGAGATTTCTTACGTCTTCTTGTTATATTTCCTGCTTCGACATAATGTGAACTATAAAAGTGACGAAATAAAAATAAAATTAATTAATTAATTATAAAAAAAAAAAAATAAAAATATTTTGAGTGATGGCATCGACTTCATCGAATTGTTTGATTCATTGTGGTATCGAGTGTGGAGGGATGGTTGGTTGTGGAATGTATAGGGTGCTGATGGCAGTTCAGACAACGTGCGGTGGTCGGTAATTTAGTTAAATTTGACTAAAAAAAAAGAAAAAAATTACTAAAATACCTTTAAATGTAATCTAAACAGCTTACCGTTTCATTTCTTGTGAGTTCATTAATTAAAGAAAATAGATCATGTGGTCCCAGTAATGATTAAATGATTGAAATGATTTTTATGGGTTCATGACGTTATCTCGAACGACAAAAATCTAGAATGCAAAAAATCTAGAAAAAACATTTTTTTTATCTAGAATGAAAAAATATCGAATGCATAAAAATCTAGAATGAACAAAAATATCGATAGACTATATCTAGAAAAAAATCTCTAGGTTTTTTTTTAAACCTATATTTAAGGAATTCAAACTCAAATAAAACTCATTACTTATTATATTCAGTTTATTAAACAATTTATTTTTTGGGCCCACTTGTGATAATATAGATTAAACACGGTTATTATATGTTGGCCCGCACCAAATGATAAAAAGAAACTTTGCATACACCCAACCTCGCACCTACCCCAAATCCTATAGCGTGCCCAAGCAGGGGGGTTTCAGGGGGGCAGTATGCCCCTCATACATTCTTCACTGTTTATACGCCGTAAAGCTGGGTGCTAGCACTGTACTAATTTTCTTTCAAATAAAACATCAACAAATTATTATTATATTCTATGCCTCTAAAAAATTTAGGACTTATGTCCCATTGTTAACAAAAAATATTTGGGGCTTGGGTCTCACTTGGGTGAATGGTTATTAATTATTATTAATTCTAGATTTTTGCATTCGATATTTTTTTTTTCTAGATTTTTGTATTTAGATTTTTTTTTTTGTGAGATTTTTTCAATTCTAGATTTTTGTTTTCGAGATTTGTACTTTCGAGATTTTTGCTTTCTAGATTGTTTTTTTCTAGATATCGTGGTTAACCCGATTTTTATGAACATTGACCCCCATACACAAAATCGAAATAACTATACAGACGTATTTTATTGACTAAGGGAAAAATTCATCCATATATATTTCTTCAAAATAATTCTGGTTATAACTTTAGTGTAAATAAAAATGCATAGATTTGGGGAAAGCTGTGATTTTAACTATACACAGAAAAACACAGAGTGCGTCACAATCAATTAATTTTATTTATTGAAGTAAATATTCGATAAGGACTTAACTTAAGTAAAGGACCTGTAGTCATAATATGACCTCAAAAAATGAATTCTTTTCTACATGGCTATATGGATATTGCTCACTTACGGCAACAATTTGTGGTAGCCGAAAATTTTACTTCACAAAAATAGCTGTCTTATTTGATCTATTCGATCAATGGCGCGTCGCGTCGGTTATATGCTCGAAATCACATTTATAAACACTAATGCCATATTTTTCCAATAAAAACATTACTTTAACAACTGTCACCATTTTTATTTGCTTTATTTAATTTTAAATTTCTATAGCTCTAAAAAACACACACCCATTATTTTCAAACGACTCGATTTTAACAGAAATTCAATATGTCTCCAACTTTTCACCACTTGAAAGTTTTAAGTTCATTATCCTCTACATAAAAACTAGAAAAATCAAACACTGCAAAAACTTTTCCTTTTCAAAAAGAGTAAAACATATCGATAAAGAGAAAGAAATCTTCTCAATTCAGTGCTGAAGTGGAGTGGAGCCGAATCGGATCAAAATATTATTTACCTCCATTGGTCTATAGAATGTTCTGTCAATGTTAATTGACACTGTCAGTTCTGTCATGTCACATCAGTTTATTGATTCCATTAGATAAAATCTCTAATTTCATGATAAATTTTGTTTGTTTTGTTAAGTTTCCATGTTTTATTAGACTCAAGGAAAAAATATGTAATTTTGGGATATTATAGTTTTAGCACAACAAGAACAAATAAAAATAAAACAATCAAAAGAAATATGATTTGTCACAGATGCTGTACATTTTGTCAACAAAATAAATAAATAAAATGTTTACATTATGTTTGTACACATGTATATGAGAAGGACTTTTTAGATGACGGACATTGTCCTTCCTAATTAAGCAATAGAATCAGTAAAGTTTTTGTTACTTTTTTTTTTTTTTTTTTTTTTTTGCACTTGAAGACTTTTTATTGCCTATCAAAGTTGGTGTTTTACTTAACCAATGATAATAAAGTAAGTGTTTTATGTTTATATTTAAGATTTTATTGCTTAGAATCAAGTCATATTATATAGTCGTGATGTTTTTGGTTCACCAAAAACACGCACAAATTGGATTTTTTTTTGTTAGTAGCATTTGGTATATAATAAAGCTCACATTCTGGTCTTACCTTATTGATCTTAAGATAAAAGTTTTATAGAAAAATCATAGCGTACATGAAAATCAGAAAAAATAATTACTTTTTGGAAAAAAAAAACACATTCGGAGAATTAACTTTTATTCATTTATTTGAACTCAGGCTCATTTTTAGATTTTTTTGTAGTTTTAGTGAACAGTTTTTGAAAAATTAATCTTCAAACTCAAAATTTAAAAAAATGTTAAAAATGTTGCTCAAAATTTTACGTTATTAAGAACTATAAACCAGATGCTAAAATATCTAAGTTTTTGAGAAAATTGAAAATAATTTAATCTATAACTAGTTTATTAGTGAAATAGGATATTTAAAGCAACTTAAACATCGAAATAAAGTCAAACTAAGATACACATATTTTTGTTACTGTCAAAGTTCTCAAAATACTAGCAGACATTTTAGCGTCTGGTTTTAAGTACATATTTGATTAAAAGTGGACAAGATCATTGAATATTAAAACAAAAATAGTAAATAATAGCGTAAAATTTTGAAAAAAAAAAATATTTTTTTTTACTTAAAAAATTTTTGGTTTGAAAATTAATTTTTCAAAAAATTTACTAAAACTATTAGGTAGGAAAAACTCTTAAAATGAGTCTCAGTTCAAATAAATTAATTATTTCTAAAATTTGACCGAATTTTACAATTTAAGTGTTTTTTTATTATTATTTATTGTATTATTCATACATGAATGTCAGATTATTAGACTTGACCATTCTTTATTCCGTCAATTTCATTGAATTTCTGAACAACAACAACAACTTAAAGGTGCTACCACCAATGGTATACGAATTAATTTATAATTCGTTTTAATTAATTATTTGGCTGGAGATATAGCTATTTCAAGGGGTGCCAAGCCCTATCATCGTTTTTTCAAAAATTAATTTTTCAAAAATAAATTTTTTTTCAAATTTTCATGTACGCTATGATTTTTCTATACAACTCTCATCTTGATATCAATTAGGTGCGACGAAGAGATTTCTAGCTTTACAGAAAGGTTGTAAGTTTTACGGCTTTTTTTTTTTAATAATTTTACATCTATTATAAGTCAATTTTTTAGAAAATTGCTCCTTCCGTCTGAAACTGGGCCCACCCCAGCTTTTAACGGATAGAAACAAAATCCAAAGCTGCGTATTAAATTAACGAAAGAATAATATGCCAGTAAAAATAATGCTTTTACGTGTTAGTCAGGAAATGTAATTAGCTGACAAGTCGAAATTTTTATTATATTTTACAAATTTTTAATAAAATATATTTTTTTGAATTTTCTAAAAATGTCACATGTAATGGTTTGTGTTTAGGATATTTTAATTAAAAAATTTCAGCTTTCTAGTAATGCTTATTAAGGAAAAAAATTCAAATATGTGAAAATTGGGCGTGGCAGAAGAATGATTTTCAAAAAAAATGCGTTTTTAGCTACAGATATCTTATTTACACAATTTCCACTTTAGCTAAAGCCGATGAAAATGGAGAAAATTTTGCATGGAAATAGACTAATTTCGAAAACAATAATTAATACACACTCCATGCTAAAGGTTAAAGAATTTTTAATTTCAGATTTTTAGGAAAGTTTTTTGGTCGAATTTCGAACAAATTTGTACATTAAATGGTTTAGGTCCAAGATATTTTAAGACGGATTTTCAAAAAAAAAAAAAAAATACGCATCATACTTTTTGTTAAAGTTTCCCTACATACAAACTTTTAGATTCTTAAAGACCGGACGGTAAATAAGGAGAATGTTTAAATATGTTTAAGAAAAGTGAGCGTGGAGGTTAGTGTGAAAAATTACATATAACATGTCTTAAGTTTAAGCTTACACTTTTATATACATACCTACATAATTTTTTTTTTTACTTTGTAAGAATGTTTTGTTAGGAAAAAACTCAAATATAAGAAAAGTAGGCGTGGCAGTGGGTGGATTTTATTAAAAAAATATATTTCAAACTTTCCTTCCACTTATAACAATAAATTCTGAAAACTAAATACTAATCGTCCAAGTGGCATTTTCATTTTACAATTCGTAGAAGGGCGTGGCAATAGGCGCACAAAATTATGCATATTATTTCTTAGGTTCTAGAGACCTCAATTCCCTACAAAATTTAGGGTTTCTGATGTCGTTTTTAAGAAAACTCAAATGTAAGAAAAGTGGGCGTGTCAGAGGTCGGAAAATATTGTGGTTTAGGTTCAAGAGAGCCCAATTATTGCAATTTTGCAGATTCTTATTAATGTTAAATATGTACGTACATATATGCATTTTAAATAAAAGTAAGTGTGGTAGGTGGGCGGATTTGTAAACAAACTAAATAATATATTATCATACTTTATATTAAAGATAGATAAATAACAAAATTTTAATTTTTTTGTTTGCTAATACTTTTGCATTTCTTATTCTTGGTAGATGTCAGCTCAGTATTTCCATGAAAAACACTTTTTATTTAAATTCAGTTACTGCTGTTATTATTAAAAAAAAAGAAGAAAAAGTTCCTTAGTTATGTCGATTGGTTAGATTGTTTTTCTTTAACTTTTGTTTTTGTTTTATTCAAATTTTGAATTTGTTTTCATTTCTTTTATTTTATGAATTCATAACCTGCCCTTAAGGTACATACATTTATTTGTGCAATGTATCTACAGATATATATGTACCCACATATGTATGTATGTAGATCCCAAGTATAAGACATTACTGTCTATAGTTTACTCAATTTTGCCATAAAATTGTTGTATTTATTTGCTTCTGCATGTAATATTTTTAGGTAGGATATTTTTCTTTTATATCACAAACATTCTTAACCTAATTACCTTAAAAAAAAACTCTACCAACATGGTCAATATGTACAATATGCATACATATATATTAATCAGTCATCTGTCCATTAATCAAATTAACTTCAAGCTTAGGCAGTTTTATGACTCTCTAAGCTTTAAACACGCAATAAAACATTAAGCACTTCTGACAAATTATATTATTATTAAATATTTCTTAAATTAAGAAATAACACTTTATGACTGAATGTATTTCTGAATGAGTTGAATGAGTCAAAATTGAAAAGTTCATCGAAGAGAATAAAATTCATCAAAACTATTACCCCAAAAACAGTTTATGAGTACAATAAAAAACAAAAACACAAAAACAAAAACATTTTACACTCAAAATAAGTTTAATCTGAAAAAGGATTAGAAGTAAAACCCGACTTTTTAACACCCTCCCCTCCACTTAAGACTTTCATCTTCAAAAAGACCCTCCTCTACTCTATATAAATTTCAAATCGAAGTGCAAAAGCAATATAACTTAAGCTTATACTACTTATCTTGAGTAATAAAACTCGCTTAATATAAACTCGCCACCACCACGACTAACATCACTGTGGTTTGTTTTATTGAAGAAAACTGCATCCCATTTTCTAAAATGAAAAGCTTTCCTTAAAAAAAGAAACAACAACATCTCATTAGTTAAGGGATATGCTATTTTCTTCCATCTTAAATAAGCAAAACATAGTAGTATTTTTTTTTTTTTTGTAATCATCTCTCACTGCACATTTCTTAGTTAGTACCTATAGTGAGTGCAGCACAAGTTGAAGAAGAAGATAAACTTCTTTCGAAGAAAAAAAAAATAAAAAAGGGTTCGAAAGTTTCTTAATAATCTCGGTGCAACCTCGTAAATCACCAAATGGTAAAAAGAAAGTACCATCATCACTCCCACTTAAATGTATATAGTTATAATAATGTATGGTTGCCAACTAAAAGAAAATTGGTTAAAAAAATGTAATTGCAAATAATATGTTTTTTTTTTTTGGGGAAATTATATGTGACAGATAAAAGATAAGTACATATATACAAATAAATCGCAACTGGTTTTTTGTCTTTTGACGCAAAGTGGAAACATTTGCCTGTTAATTGGATTAAAATATTGAGATTATACAAATCAAATTTAGAGTTGAGTCCATTTGCTTTAAAAATAGTACAAAAACGATTTTTAGAAAAATTACCCAGATATGTTTTTAAATTTTTTTAAAACCAATACCTGCCTACCAGCCTCTCGAAAATGGCTCATAAACTGAAGCACGGTTGGTTACCTTTGACAAAAAAAGCAACAAAAATTATTTTAGGTATACTAACTGAACATTTTTTTTGTTACCATTTTTGCGCTAATTTGCCAAAAATCCATTATCAAGTTGATTTAGATGAAATTTTTCAATAGACAGTTAAACATTAGATAGTATTATACTTATTCCTCAGATAAAGCAAAAACGTTTTAATTTTTATTTCTCTGATAGTTTACAGATGTCCTTTTCAGTTGGATTTTGGGAATTCATATTGAATTTGTTTTTTTTTTCTCTCTTACTTCATATTTTTCATATTTCATAGAAATGGTTGGAACACTCCCAAAATATAAGCCTAAAATGAATGATGACGTCCCGTACACTATGAAAAAAAACCCAGCTAACTTAGAATACGGAATGCGTAGCGAATGAGTGAAGAAGTGGCTGAGAACTGCAAATTGTCATTACAAAATGTAACCGAGGTTTAATTCGATTGAATTTTCTATTCAACCGGTTTGTGGAATTCGTCCCTGATATTGTGGATTGGGAACTTATTTTTGACAGTTCGCAGAAGATAAGTTGTTGAAACTGACCTTTGACAGAGATGACCATTTAAACATTCGCCATTAGGCAACCCTAAAAACTGTCACTTTGATATTTGTTTTCAGGTCTGTTTATGATATCCCGGTTTCAGAGCGTCAGTCTAAGTGAATTCTGACTAATAAAGACAACAGGACAGCGAGACGCACTTTAATAGCCCGATCTTTGTTTCTCGGACACCATTATTTCGATAAATGGCGATTTTGGCTGTTTTCAGCTATTATAGCGGACTTTTTCCTGTAGGGTTATTTGAAGTTCAAAGGGTCTAGAAGTCTTGTAAAGACTATAGAAAATGTCCGTTTATCAATCCGAAAAAAATCGAAAAATGCTGGGAAATGCTGAAAAACGAGCACATTTCGTCATTCGCTCTATAGTGGCAATCATTTTATTCATATCATATTATTTAAAAAATATTCTGAACACATTTTCAAGGTTCAAAACAAATAAAAAACAAAATTTGATATCAACAAATATTGTAAATTAAAATCTATAGACACTCTAAAGCCCAATTTATACACTTTTAAGTCTTAATGGATTTTTGTTTGTTGTAACTAAACTTGTTTTAAAGCTAATGGTACCATTAAGGCGTCACTTTGTCAAATACTGAATTTTATTAATTTAACTAAAGCCACGTTTAAGGCAGGTAGTTATGACATTAAAAAAATTTCACCTCCCATTAGTTAAATGGCTCGTTTTTATTGGCATCTTTAAAGTTTAGTAACGATTTTTAAGAAAAATTCCAAAATGAATTTGTTGTTACTTTGACTTATTAATTGTCAATTAAGCCCACGTTTAATGAAGTGTCAATTTATTCACTCTCAAAAGTCAATATTTTTGTTTGCCTCATTAACCCTCCATTAGGATTAAAAATGTCTCTTAAAATAAGGATTTTCAGCGTTTTAGCTAAAAGTACTTTTAAATTAAATACTCGATTGAAGGCTGCCTCCATTTAAATGCTAAAAAAACCTAAATAAATCAAATTTTCTTGAAATCTTAAATTTCCTTTTTTATAATGCCACATTTTTATAATTTAACATTTAACGGTAATGTGAATTTTTTTTTCGAAATACATAAATGAAATGAATTACTATTTTAAGTGCTGCCGTTGTTTATAAATGCTTTTTAATATTTTTTGTTTCTGTTTAAAGTAATTTTTTTTGCAGCCTCTTCTATAGTGTTATGATGCATATTATACAAAACACCCTGTACAAAAAACATTTAATTCTCGATCAACTGCGCCAACAGAAGTTTTATTGACTCATCTAATTGGCCATTTAATTAATTTTTCTTATGTTTTTACTATCCTAAAAGGCTGCAGGTTCGATGTACTTCAAAACTTGTTTAAGCTTTGCACAGAGAAGAGGAGTATACGTATTGATTTTTTTGTGTTCACCAAAAATTACGCTACCTGTTATACAATCATCGTTAAAAAAAAATATATACATATGTATATGTATATTTTTCTCGAAAATGGCTCTTATACGATTTTGTATTAATTAAAAATTCTCTATACATATAGAGGATTTGTCTTTTGGTGAAAATTAATTTAATTTAGGTACAAGTTTTGGAAGGAGTGGTGGTGAACCACATCATCTCACTTGAATCTCTCATGTATATCATTTGCGTTCCTCCGGAAACAATTCTGTGGTATTTGGATAACTCCAAAAATTAATTGCTTCTTCACGTTTCCATTGCCAATGTATGTTGATTAAGCTAGAGCCTGTAAACGGATGGACCGATTTGCTTTAAATTTAGTACCTACATACATGTTAACATGAATTTAAATTAATTAATTTCATTATTAAACTGAAAGCTTTTTTTATAACGTTTAAATAAACATTCAAATGCCTTTACTAAAAAAATAATGTTTTGCTGTTTTTATCAAACATCATCAAATTAAAAAAAGGAAAGAGTAAGAGAAGGAAATAAAAGGTAAATGAATTATCGGTTGTTTTAATGAACAATCCCAAATTATGCATTAATGTTATGATGTTATTTTTTCGAAAGGTCTTCCAGTTTGTAGAAAAAAGAATTTGCCAGAAGTTGATTTTCTGGGTGGATGATAAGTTGGTTGGTTGTGACGTTTTCCACCTGATATGTCCTGATTGGGGCACAAATCAAATTGATGATGCCTTTTCTGCTCATGTGGGTTCTGATAGATTGTTGACCAAATCTGACCTTTGACTTAAAAAAAAAAGTGGCAACCTTGTTATAAAATATCCCCTCGCTACTTTTCATCACAACAGTTTTAAACAAAATTTTGCCGATGTGTTGGTTTTTTTTTTTTGCGCTTTCTCTCATGCAAACATGCTGATTTTGTTTACTCTATGTAGTAAGTGAGGCGAAAAGTGTAAACAAACAACAAACGAGAAGTACTCTCAAGTCTCTGGACCACTTTCTTTGGCAATGTTCTCCTTATATTTGACTGTCAAAATAATCTTTTAGAATATTCTTATAGTCCGAGAAGTTGTGTTACAATTTAATATTTTATTCGATGTTTATTTAAATGAATTGTTTACTTTCTCTTGAAAATGAAATATGATGTGTGATGCAAATGCCCACCAGGCTTGATTTATGTACGTTCATTAATATTTCAATACCTTTAAGTTGTAAACGTTCTTTTTGATATGAAAATAGTACCAACAAACATATTCTCGTACTGTATTTATTGATAAAAGAAAAAAATTAAAAAAATTGAATTCTTTTACATATACAAATTGAAAATATTGAAAATATATGTTAGCACGAACTTGAACTTTTGGTTAAAAAATATAATTTGGATAGACATAAAATAAATGGTTTTTGTTTTAAAAACGTTATGATAGACGAACAATATAAAAATGTCAAAAGTACTAAAAAAGGACTTTTCTTTAATTTTTATTTTGACTTAAAAGAAATTATTTATAAAATTTTTAAGTGCTAAATTCTATTTGTATAACTTTAAAGTACCAAATTGTTAAATTGTATGCAAATCAGCTCAGCCATAAATAAGATAAAGCAACTACTCACAAATGAGGAATTTTTTGGTTAAATCTGAAATTCAGTTTTATTGAAATCGCTTTGAACATTTGAGATACAAAGTACCAAATTGTTAAATCGTATGCAAATCAGCTCAGCCATAAATAAGATAAAGCAACTACTCACAAATGAGGAATTTTTTGGTTAAATCTGAAATTCAGTTTTATTGAAATCGCTTTGAACATTTGAGATACAAAGTTTGATCAAAATCGGTAAAGCTGTTTTCGAAAAAAAAAAATGAATAAAAACAAAAACCAGTGTTACCGTTGTGGTTTAGCTAAAATAAAACTTCGAATTTGTCCTGAAGGGGATCGCATAAAAATGCTCTGTACCAAATTTGAAGCCAATCTGCCGATCGTTTAGGCTTTTATCTCAAATTACAGTAGACGCACAGACGTATAGACGAACACATGGGCGTACAGACGCAATTCGTTTTCGCAAACGTCAAATCAGCGTCAATTTGATCATCAAATGACCGTCATTTTTTTAATCCAGATTGCTGTCGACAAATAACGGGTGATTTTTTAAGAGGTTTAGAACTTTTAAAAAAAAAAAAAACACAAAAAATTCGAAAAAATGAATGAAATATTTATTTGAATCGATAGTTTGAACCTTGCCATTTAATGTTTAAAGATAATTTCATGCAAATGTTGACCGCGGCTGAGTCTCAGGTAGCCCATCCGCTGAGTCCAATTTTGGCATACTCTTTCACACATATCGGCCGGTATCTCACGAATGAATGCATGGATGTTGGCTTCCAGTGCGTCAATCGAAGCGGGCTTGTCCCTATAGACATTAGCCTTGACATACCCCCACAAAAAATAGTCTAATGGTGTCAAATCGCACGATCTAGGCGGCCAATTGACCGGCCCGAAACGTGAAATTAACTGTTCACCAAACTCGCCTCGCAATTGCGCCATTGTTTCGCGTGCTGTGTGGCATGTGGCACCGTCTTGTTGAAACCACATATCATGCAAGTCAAGAACTTCCATTTCGGGCAAAAAAAAGTTTGTTATCATCGCTCGGTAGCGTTCACCATTGACAGTAACGCTGCGATTCGCATCATCTTTGAAGAAATATGGCCCAATAATGCCGCCGGCCCATAAACCGCACCAAACAGTGGCTTTTTCGGGATGCATTGGTAGCTGTTGCAATGCTTCTGGCTGATCTTCACTCCAAATGCGGAAATTGTGCTTATTTACGTACCCATTCAACCAAAAATGAGCCTCATCGCTGAACACAATTTTTCGATAAAAAATCTGATCCTCGGCCAGCTTTCCAAGAGCCCATTCACCAAAAATTCGGCGTTGTGGTAGGTCGGCTGGCTTTAGTTCTTGCACCAGCTGTATCTTAAAAGGCTTTACGCCCAAATCCTTCCGCAAAATTTTCCACGTAGTGCTGTAACAAAGGCCTAACTGCTGGGAACGGCGCCGAATCGACATTTCGCGGTCTTCTGTCACACTAGCTGATACGGCCGCAATATTTTCTTCACTACGCACAGTACGTAAACGTGTTGGTGGTTTAATGTCCAACAAAGTAAATTTGGTGCGAAATTTGGTCACAATCTTCCGAATAGACTGCTCAGAAGGTCGAGAATGCCGACCATAAAATGGAAGCAGCGCGCGATGAACATTTCGAACCGAGCACGAATTTTGATAGTAAAATTCAATAATTTGCAAGCGTTGTTCATTTGTAAGACGATCCATGGTTAAATTGCAAACCAAACTGAAGCTGTTTGACAGTGACACAAGGTACTAAACACACGTCAGCTGTCAAAACCAGTGTTGCCAAAACCAAACCAGCTAAAAAATCACCCGTTATACAATCGTTCTGCTTGCACAAAATCTGTTTGATCTAACATCAGTCAATTTTCTTGCAAACGCATTTGACGTTTACTGCACAGTTGGGCCGCAAACGACCGCGGGCGGCGCTATCGAAAACAATGCTTTTTCATAAAAATTTCGTTTTTGGTTTTTCGAACAGTTGACTCCAATATGGTTCCCAGACATTAATTCCCGTAAATCCATTGTTTCCACTATAAACGTGTGTTTCCGATTTCAGTAAAAAAAAATTAGTCATGCAAAAATATGTATATTTAATCCTTCGCAACACTACCTCTCAGACTTTTAAAATTATAACTAGATGATGCGTTTCTTCAACCAGTTCAAAATTTCTTATTTACCTAGCTAATTTTTGCAATAATATTTATTGGGGTGGAAATATAAAAACAATATCTGTATTCAACAATATATCGTTTCTCATTTTCCATTTTCATATAAGCAAAACAAAATCGATGAAATTTGTGCGCATAGAAAACTGACAACAAATAGAATTATAACATTTACACAATGACTTTCCAAATGATCAAAATTTATTTCACTTTAAATATTTTCGGTGATAGCTTTGGGATTATTATTTTTTTTTTAAATACCCCTTCCCTCCCCCAACGCAGGATTATCGACCCGATTGGCATTTATCCAACTAAAGCTGTTAGCGGTGTTTAGTAAGTGTGTAAAGAAAAAAAAAAATCAATGCCGCAACTAATAAATAATTAAATTTTAAATCAAAATCAAAATACAAAAATTTGAGTAATTTTTCTTCAATGGTGCAGCAGCAGCATCAGCATCAGCACGTTGAAAAGGTAATTATCATCGGACATGCATCACTTATACACGGTTGTATTGTAAATAAATATTTTTGTTTTTGCAAATTGTGTGAAGTCTTTGAGGTATTTTGGATTTGTGGCGATTTTAAAGTAGAATATCCGGTTTATCTGTTGTCGATTGTATACCGATGTACATAGTATATGAAAATGCTGGGTCATTGAGTTCTATGGAAGTGACATGAATTTAATTTTAATTTTAGTGGGGGCTTAACCCCCATTTATTCCGCTTAATTCAAGCTACAAGTATAACTTAAAAAACTAACTTAAATCTAAACTTATAACTATGAGTGGGGATGGGACAAAAGGAGTTTGAGGTTGTAGGTGCTGATGTTGAAATCAAATGAGTTTGGATTCAAATTGACCAACCGAAGCATACGGGTCAGAGGTTCATTAAGGCCATAGGAGGTGTGGTGTGTTGGTAAATAGAAGAGGCGAGGGTTTCTCAGGTTACGGATGTTAGTGTTGAAAGAAATCGAGTTATAGAGAGAAGAGCAGTCAACTGAGCCAGAGAGAAGCCGATGTATGAAGAGTATGTCAGCAATTTTTCTACGTTCCTGTAATGAGTTGAGGTTTAACAGTTGGAGGCGGTCACGATAAGGGGGTAAGATCAAAGGATTTTCCCAGGAAAGGTATTGAAGTGCAAAACGAAGGAATCTTCGTTGGATGCTTTCTATTCTTGATATATGTATATCTTGATATGGAGACCAAACCTGAGACGCATATTCAAGTAGAGGTCGGACAAACGTCATGTAAAGCGATCGGGTCACGTAAGGGTTAGAAAATTCTTTAGACCATCTTTTAACGAAACCCAATGCTGAGTTGGCCTTGTGAATTATTTCATCAATATGAAGTAGGAATTTAAGTTCGCGGTCACATAAAAGGCCAAGATCCTTTATATTTTCTACTATCTGTATGGGGTGATTATGAAGATAGTAAAGACGGGGAGTTGTTTTAATGCGTTTACGTGAAAAGGTCATTGTCTGGCATTTGCTAATGTTGAGTTCTAAGCAATTTTTTGTACACCAGGTTGCAAAATTGTCAAGATCTGTTTGTAGGAGAGATATGTCTTCATGTTCTGCAATGATTTTGAAAAATTTTGTATCATCAGCGTAAAGGGATATTTGACAGTGTTTAATGACCATGTCAATGTCGTTAATTGTAAGGATAAAGAGGAGAGGGCCTAAATGACTACCTTGGGGGACACCAGAAGTGGCTAAAATAGGATTTGAACATGCGGATCTAAACCGGACATAATATTCGCGATTCTCAAGGTAAGAAGTAATCCATTTCAGGAAAAGGGGTTCGAAACCTAAAGAGGAGAGTTTAAAGACTATAAGATTATGAGAAATTTTGTCAAACGCTTTGCTGAAGTCAGTGGAGACCATATCAACTTCATTCCCGTTTTCTAAGGCTCTTAGAGTGAATGAAACGAATTCTACAAGGTTTGTGGTGGTGGATCTGTTTTTTAAGAAACCGTGCTGTGCTGGGGTAATTAGGGACCCGCAACGGAAACTGAGGAGTTCATATAAAATGCTTTCAAAAATTTTTGGGATATGAGAAAGTTTAGCAATTGGTCGATAGTTTTTCACCTCACCTTTCGGCCCTTTCTTGTGAATTGGTGTTATGAAAGATGTTTTCCATATCTTAGGAAATGTTCCTTGAGATAAGGACAAATGAAAAATTTTTGAGAGAGGAACTGAAAGAGCAGAAGAACATTTTTTTAGGAAAATGGCAGGAAGGCCATCAGGTCCAGGGGTGAACTCATCATTAAGTTTAGAAATTTTGTTTTCAATGGCCGATGGAGCAATGCAATCGGGTAAGAATGGACCCAGCGAAAAATTCGGTAAATACTCAAAATAGGTCCAATCTGGTTTAAAAGAATCCTTCGAGAATGAATCTTTAAAATATGATGCAAAGTAATTAGCTATAGTTAGATTATCATTGGAAGTTTCATTATTGAAGGACAAAGAGGATGGATACCCATCCGACTTTCTTTTGTGATTAACGAACTGAAAGAAGGATTTGGGATCGTTAATAAGGTTAGATTGAGTTTTTTGTAAATATTCACGGTAGAGAAAACTGTAGAGTTCGTTGAAATGAAGATAAGCACCAAGGTACTTGGAGTAGTCAGTTGGGCATTGAGAGCGTAGGAAAATTTCCCACAGTTTGTTCCTTTGGTTACGCAGCGATCGAAGTCTACGATTATACCAAGGCGGGGATGACGGAGAAACTCTACGTCGGTAGGAAGGGACATGCAACGAAATTGAGTATTGTAGTTCACTGTAAAAAAGGTTAGTGGCATCTTCAACAGACATATTTTCAAAATCAAATGGAACTCGGTTAATATAATCGTTAATTTGGGAGAATTGGGCTTTATGAAAATCATACAAAAAAGGATGTGAAGTGGGTGTAGCTTCTAGGTACGAGTTGAGGTAGAGTGTTAGTAATAAGGGGGGGTGATAATTATCAATAGCTGTAAGAAATTGGGGACAGAGAGTGACTGAAGAGTTATCTGGGTCGGTTGAGAAAATAAGATCAAGTTGTCGGCTCATATTATTTAGAACGCCACTCACTTGACTGAGGCTTGAATCAGTTAAATGATCGACAAAAAGGCATTCTTTTGCAGAGGAGGGATTACAAATGTAGTTTGATCCTTGGTCTGACACAGTCCATTTAAGGTGTGGAAGGTTGAAATCCCCACAAATTACAATTTCGTCGAGGGGATCGCATTGTTTTATTAAATGATCGATCGCGCGAACAGCAATTTCATATGTTTGTAGAGGTTGGGAGGGCAGTATGTAGAAACACATAAGATAAACAGACGTTCTAAGAAGTTTTATTTTAACTGAAACAAAATCTACTTCAGATGTGCTTGAGATTGAAAAAAGGGATGAGTCGAAAGTATTTTTGATTGCGATAAGGACTCCTCTGCAAGGAGAGCCAACGGTGGGCCGATCATCATCTCGATAGACATTAAAAGACGAGGGGAACAACTCTTGGTTATTGATACTGGGGGTCAGGTTAGTTTCAGTCAAAGCGTAGACATCAAAAGGGAGGGAGTGTGATTGTCTTAAGACTGAGTTGGTTTTAGATCGAAGACCTCTTACATTTTGATAATAGATAGTTAGAGGGAGGTGTTGACGTGTTTGAGCAGAGTTTGGATTAGGAACGAAAAAAACGGTTGTAATCATATCTGTTGCGTTGCAGGTGGGATATTCGTTTAGACTGTACGTATTGACGGAAAGTATCCAGATCATCCTTAACTTTTTGTGGTGGTAAGTTAAAACTGTCATGATATTTGATAAAAATTTTCATGAGCTTAGAAAATTCAGAAGGCAGACCTTCCTGTTGGATGGAAACCAAAACGCTAGTTCTGGTTTTCCCTTCGTAGCAAACAGAGTCTGACTTGTCGTGCAGAAATGCTAGGAAAATACGGACATTCTCATAAATCTTCTTGTCTCTAAGCCTAGAGAGAGCATAGCGACATTCAGTGGAATCTGCATTTTGCTGGGTAAGTTTGACTACTGGTGGTAAAAGAGGATCAAAAGAGTTGTCTGAATTTTGTTGATTTGAAAGGACTGTGCGTGGTTGAGATGGATTAGTTGACTGAGTGGGGTTCAAAATATGGGAGCTTATGAAATTAGGATATTTAGCCCCTGATCTTAAGTCGAAATTGGGGAGAATTGGCGAGGGAGATCGAGATGAAGGTGGTGATGGGGTTGGAGTGAGTTTAAAAGATACTCTTTTTGTTTCTTTAGGTGGGCCGGAGGCACTATGAGAGGTTAAAGGAACACTTGGGGAGGTTGCGGGAGGTTTAAATTCGGGGGCATTTACATTAAGTCTATTAAAAATATTATTAGAGAAATTGGGAAATACACCCATTTTGAAGGTCCAGTTGCGGTTAGGTTTTGGCGTGTAACTTGGTGTGGCGCTTGTTGTTGCAGGTCTTCTGGGCGTTTTAGTCTTCTGAGTGGAGCGAGATGAATCGTGGGATGGGTTTTCTATCCATTTAGATATCTTCATATTATGTATGATAAGCTTTTTTCCAGGCCGGTGGAAAAGCCAATCATAGTTAATTGGTATCGATACCTTGAATTTTTTGGGGAGAAGTCGATGACATTCCACATCCGGGATAGAATAATTCTTCATAAAGAACGATTGGACCCATGCGGAACTGGCATTTCTAGGGGTGTTGGTTAGGAAGAATGACGATTTATTTGATTTTTTAAGTTTATCAAGTCTTTGGTTCCATTCTTTCGTAGACCACGAGGTACCAAATTTTGTAAAGCGTGTTTCGGAAGGGGTGGTGCTAGGCGGTGGTTCATTTGAAGGTATAGCAGAAGTAGGGTTCATGGCAGCGGAGTCAATAGCAATCTCAGACGTTACAGGGGTTGGGTTCACGGTGGTAGGGTGAAAAGCAGGAGGAGTCGGATCGGCAGACAGAATCTCATCCAAAATTGATAGATTGTTATTGTTTGAAGAAGGTACGTTTGAAATATCAATTACTTCATTAAGAAGAGATTCTATTTTTCGCGAGTGTTCATTTAACGATTGTATATCACTTTGCACACACGAAGACTTTTGTTCTTGGTCTCTTACTTCATAAGCAATAGCAATAAGAGCGGAAGAAACTCGCGAAAGCATGTCGTTCATATTTTTTATTTCATTTAGAACTTCAGGGGAGGAAGGGGATAAGCAAGACGAGGGGCTTTGTAAATGAAGATCAATATCGGATCGGATTTGATTTAGATTGGCCACTAAGTTTTTGTTTATTTCTTTCGCGGAACTACTTAAAGAATTAAGCTTTAAGTCTATATCCGAACGAAGCAGGTTAAAGTCATTAGAGGATACGGTAGCGTTGTCACGAAGAGGGATATGGGATTTAATTGTACTCAATTGTTTTTCGATCGCACACAATTTGGTCAAACATTGTGTAGCTGAAAGCTGAGATTGGGAATTAGATTCTTCAACACTTTTAAATAGGAGATCGAATTTTTTTGACAGGGATTGGATTTTGTTTATATTCTTAGCGTTGTCGTTTGAAAGAGTTTCTCCAAGGCATTTTATTGCGAGCATTATATCAGAAATTGAAATAATTCTACATTGCTCGCAATAAAATACAAAATTGTTTTTATAGTCATTTAAGTAAATACATGCACGTTTACTAAGGCCAACGCATGAAGGGTGGAGAGATTTACCGCATAGGCCACTACATTTTAAAAGATCCGCGTTAGCATCAACGTTGACACAAATATCTTTGGCACACGACATATTTACAAAAGAAAAGAAAAAAAAAAAAAACAACAAATAAAGTAATTATTGCAGACTAGCGATTATAAATGCAACGGTGAAACACTTTATTGGGGTCGCGGAAATAAGAATTTGTGAAAAAAAAGTAATTTTTGCAGACTAGCAGTTAGTAACAATACACTTTATTAGGGTCGCGGAAATAATAATTTATGAGGTTCGAACTTGCGAATGGGTAAATAAATGGTATGGGCGAAGTGAAGAAAATTAACAGAAAAGGGAGCAATTTTAAAACACGTCCGATCAACTTGAAAGGTGATAGTACGAAACGGATGTTTACATTCAGAAAATTTGTTTTTAAGTTGTTGAACGTGACAGAAACAGGAGTAATGACGTTTGTATGTTTTTCTCAAAATAAATTGTCAAGGTAATTGTTAAAAAAAAAAACATGGTTGTTTTCAAAAGCGAAAAGGAAATGTTTGCTTAAGGCCCTATGCACACGAAGTGATTATTTTCGAAAATTCTGAACGTTTCCACTCTTATTTAACTTGATGTCAAGAGCAACATTGATTCGTTGAAGTTGTCGCATGATTTTGAATTTATCGAGCTTATGTGTGAAGGGAGTTAAAAATAGCGAGAAAGAGTTAAAAATAATGTCTGAATCATTTCTGTGATGGCTAATTGGAGCTCGCGGTAAATTTCTGCCGCTAAGAGACATTTCGATGCGTCATTTAATAAAACGAAGGCGTTTCCTAGACATGCCTGTAAAGTTTCAATAATATTGCATATACAATTTTGGATACAACAAAATTGGGATTTAAAAAAAAAAATTGGATTTACAAAAAAATTTTGGATTTACAAAAAAAAATTTTAAAAATTATTTGTTTGAAAACTCGATGTTTAACCGGTACATTGTTTCTTTTTTATTTTTTTTTATTATTTTATAATACCAAAAACTGGCATATCAATTTTTTTCATAAATAAAAAAATATTTAAATTGTTTCCGGGTTGATAGCACCTCATATGTGGGATATTCGCTAAAAAATTTACCTATCTGATCTAAAACGTATATTCGGAAAAGTTCAGTCATAGAAAATTTTGAATCCATGGTTAAAGCTTTACGAGATTATAGATTTTAAGCACCTCATTTATGGGATATTCATAAAAACAGTATAACATTTGAAAGCCAACAAATCATATATCTATTTGATTCATGTTTGTATCCTCACATAATACTACCTTTAACTAAACTACGGTTTGGTAAGTGCATAAAGGTAACGCCTATCATAACTTATTTAATTTAATTTTGATAGTTCTTCTCTCCTCACATCGTGGAAGTAATAATTAAAGCCATCAGGACCATCAAAATTGAACTTATTATCCGAAAAAAACACATGATGCCATTCATTTTTCTAACTCATTGGGAGTCTAGAGAATTCGAAGCGCATACGTTTCCTTTGCACGTTTAGTGGTGATTTCTTTTCAAGTTTCATTCGTTTTAGATGATTTGCACTGTTGAAACGCTTGCACTTATACCAGCTTTTTGTATTATTTTTGCAGCAGAACCACACAAATTAGAAGCACATCTTAAAATTGCTCTGCGATCAACTGCTGTTGTTGCCGTTTTTTTTTACCTCCTTTCATGTTTTCTTCCGTACGAATCATTATTTCTTAATTAGGAATAGACAACGCTGAAACCTGTGTAAAATTTTTCAGCTATAGTATGCCCGGTCAGCCCTTGTTTTCTTAATAAATCGATTTTAGCTTTTTCAACACTATTTAGGGATTTTGATCTACCCATCTTCGTCCAGAGAAAAAATAGCGGTACCTTTTGAATTATTCTTACTGATTTCTTTTCTCAACATCATAACCAGTAGGCATCATCAAATGATACATTAACACGTAAGGTTTGGAAAAAATGGATAACGTACCTTAGAAAATTTTTGTGCTTATTCAGTTGAAGCGGAGTGCACATAAGAGCAATTTCCTTTGACCCAGTTATGTCAATTAAAATGAAAAATATGAATAATATTGCTTTAAATATATAAAAGCCTCAATTATCTTCATTAAAATATATTAGTGTGAGGATAATGAGACTCAAATGTTGTCACCCACCGCCGCACCGCCATGAACGATGGTCGCTGTATTGGACAATTAAAATATATGTAACTTTTATAAATCAATAAATGTGCCCTATAATTAGAAAGATAAGCTCTGTTGTCGCGCGATGATGTTTTATCTCCACATCCTACTTCGCATAAGTTTTCCAAATTCCAAGAAAAATTAATTAATGTTAAATTTATTTAAAAATAGTTTAAATACTGTCTGCGTTAATTTAGTATACATAAATAAAAAGAACATATTCATAAAGACTTTTTTAATTGGACAGTTAATAAAAATGCGTATACACTCAAGAGAAATTTCTGAAATATAAAAAAAAACAGAATCAGAATTTTCTGAACTAAGTGTTAGTCAAACAGATTTTACAATCGAATAGAAAAATTAGTCCAACGAAATTATTCTGCCTCCTTTAAATTTAAATTGAGGTTGCTGTTTAATTTTTCCAGATTTATGTGTACATATTTTAAGCTTTAAATTATTTTCATTTAGTCCTTTTTAAAACCAATAGGTAGGTCAACAAAAGCTTATCACTTGGTCACGCGGTGTCTGTTCAATTACAAAATGGCTTTAGGATGAAGTCAGACAGATTGAATTACCTACCGTGAAAAAATATAATCCTTACAAAAAACTCATACATATATAAAACAAATTTTAAAACCACGTTCACAGATATTTTTATTCTGAGATATCAAGTAAAAAAAAGTTCAATCAATCCCACACCACATGCATACTCTCATTTTTATTATACGAGTACGTATACCTAATCAAAATTCATCCCTACAAAAATTTGTTGGACAATATTCTTTTCAATCAGTTTTTTGGTTGGTTTTATACATTCATCATGCCCTCAAGATTTTTTCCCCTGAAAAATTTCCCGCTATAGAAAATATCCTTGTTGTAAAATGAATTATTAATTTTAAATTATGTGCATATTTTAACTTTTAACATAAACATTTATGCCAAAATATAATCAACAATTTAAATTATTTGTTCCTCTTTCTGCCTTATACAAAAGATTAGATTTGTTAGAAACAAAAAAAAAGAAAAACAACGGTAGAAAAGTTTCCAGAAGCAAAGCATAATACAATTTCGAAAACAGTCTTCTTCTCCGAATATTTTTCATTTGTTGTGGTTTTTAGAATAATTCTCATATTTCAGTTATATTTCGATTTTTCTCTTTTAGATTGAAGAAACAGAAAAAATATACAAAAAACAAAACAAAAATTGCTTTCCAACAAAAAACAAAATAAAAAAATTCCATCAACGAAATTTTTGCAAACAGAAATTGAATACGAAATTAAAATGGCAACACAAAAATAAAAAAAAAAGAAAGAAAGAAACCAAGTTTTTGTAACCAACAAATACAAGATCCCTGAACAAAAAGAAAAAATAAATAAAGTTTCCATTTCACTCGCAGTTTGCAGGCTTTTTATCTTCATCATCATCATCCTCTGGTGATTCTGGTTGAATATTTCATTTTGCTTGGATTTATATGTCAGTAGAGGTGTTTTTCGTGGTAACCTGTGAAAAATACTAATTTCGCATTAATTTGGTCCAGGACTAGTGTAGATATACTGACGACGCGACTTGGCGTTGTTAAGAAAAAAAATACATATTTAAACAGGATCCGGTGGTTTTCTATCAACAAAACAAAAAATAAAAAAATACTAAAAAGAGGATACCTACATATACATATACATACAACAACGGGAAGAAGAAGGAATACGCCGTTGATGTTGGTGGTGGTGCTGTTTTGACGGTGGTTTCCTTGCCAATTGTAAAATAACGATATAGGCAGAGAGAAAAAAAAAGAAAGAAGAGTTTTTTTAGATGCCTTTCCTAGGATGCCAAATGGAAAAACCTTGCTAAAGGTATGTACATAAATACATACATAGATTTTAAAAATTTTCAAAAACAAAAAGTTTTCTGTTTTTATTTTTGAAAAACTTTTTTTTTTTAATTTTTTTTTTTAACTTTGCTTAACTTTTAAAATTCCTATACCGACGAATGTGCTTCAAAATAAAAACAAATCAAAATATATTATGTATTCAAAAAATAAGTTTAAAAAAAGAGGGAAACGTTCGTTGAGTAATATTTAATTGACGAATATTGTTTGATATTTTTAGTATAGAACCTCTTTTTTTCTTTGAATAATTTTATTTTTGTTTAGAAAGAAGGTATGAGAGGAATGCTTAAGGCTTATTGGATTCTGCATAAATAAGTGAACTTCGAGAGTAGGGGCTGTAAAAAAAACTGCTTCGATTTGTATAGTAGAACCTTTAAGTGTAAAAATTTTGTTGAATTATATTTTGTTTTGACACCGGCAGCTCTTTCCCTCTAAAAAAGGTTATAGAAATAGATAGGTACCCTTTATCCTTGAATAACTTTCCAAATCCTTGAATAACTTTCCAAATAGATATTTGATATTTATAGTAAAAAAAAGACGACATCGGTACATCAAGATTAATTTGAAACTTGTGCAAGATGTTTTATACATTAATAATGAATGTGATGTGCAAGAATGTAAATACTAAGAACCAATTTTCCGGTGTCTAAGTTAACTTTGAGTAAGAACAGAGTAAGTTAATCCTGTAAATAAATTAAACCCGAGTTTACTCAAAAGCATTTTTTCAGTGAAGTATCAACTTTAAGTCAATATCTATCGAAATCAGAGGGCGACACTATAGAAATGCGCTTTTACTATCGAAAAAGAGTGGGCGACGCTATGTTGCACTAAGGAAAGTTCGGTTTCCATATATGGTCCCCCTGTCTATTTTTATAGTATTTTGACACAAATCTGACGTCAATTTCTTCATTAAATTATCGTCATTTTTGACGCAGATATTGCTATCATATCGATATGCAATCGTCCTGCTTATACAAAATCTGTTTGATCAACGTTAGTTAATTTTCTTGCAAACGCATTTGACGTTAACGAATATGCTCTATATTTTTGTCGTCAACTCGATGTTTTGCTGCAGAGTTGCACCGCACATGATGTAATCGAACTTAAATGACTTAATTTAACTGCGTAATCGAAAATAATGCTCGAAATTTGGTTTGGGTTTTCGGAAAACCATTTTTAAATTTTGGCACTTTCAACTTAGGCAACATGCGTAATATATTACCTTAAACTGTTCATATCATATATTCATATCAGTCAAAATTAAGCGCACAAAATAATTGTTCGGCGCTTTGATTTTCAAGCTAAATTTTGAATTATTCTGTAATTTTTTTAATTTTGTGTGAATTTTGAATTTATATAACATACAAATAGAAATTTTGGAATATTTTGAAGAAAATATCAAAACGTAGCAAGGGTTTTAGCTGATAATTTAGCGTGAGCTGTGAACTAGTTTTAAGTCTATGTCCATTGTGTAGGGACCAATTGAAAATTAACCAATCATTAATGTTAAATTCAGCTAAAGCATCTTCAGAGATGATCCTTGGAGGAAAAAAAAAACCTCGTCAATGTAAATATGAAACTGACAGTAAGATAAAACAGATGTCAAATCATTTATGAACAAAGAAAACAAGAAGGGCCCAGAGACTCATTCTTGAGGAACTCTACTACTAACAGGAAGAGAGGAAGACGGTTTATCATTACACGGTCCAGCTAACATGAGATTGTTCAAAATGATAAAATAAGATAGTTCTGTTATCGCTAGACTATCGATTTTGAGGTCCAAGTTAATACAGAGTACTAACTAATACTCGGTAAAAAATTGACTGTATTTGGGCTTATTACTTATGTGAAGAAATCACTTGGTACCGATTTGAGTACTTACAATTCGTATAATAACGTACTAGCATTTTAAGGAGCTACCTAGTACCGATTGCTAACTAATACTGACAGCTCTAGAGCTTAGAACTTCTGTGAAGAAATGAGTTCATACTGTTTTGAGTGCTAACTTTGGGACTAGTACCGGTACTAGCGTTAGTACTCTTTGAAGAAATCGGCTGATAGAAAATTTTAAATAAGTTTTAAATGAATTTTGTCACAGAGATGATGGCATACTTTAGAAAAGTCAAGTAATGTTATCACAGTTGTAGAATTATTGTCAAATGCTAGTTCCTTTACTTTGAAACTCTGTGCATTTGTGTGAATTTCTACACAAAAGTCTGTCAAAGTACATAAAAAAAAAAAAAAAAAAATTGTGTAAAAATTCACACAAATGCACAGGGTTTCAAAGTAAACGAACAAAGCTTTTAAGAAGAATTGAAGTATAGCTCGAAATCATGACGGGAGCGATTGTTTGTTTTTATTTTTTATCTAATTGCTTATGGAAGCCATTTCTAATTTTTAATATTGTTACGAAAGGTGAGATATAAGAAATCTAAAGAGAAGACAACAAATTTAATAGATGCAAAAAAGAATACTATATCGTTAGTTGCAAGATAAATTTTCTAAAAAAAAGTTTCTGGTTCATGAAAGGGATTGTTTTATTTTTTTTTTGTGGGAAATATAAAATTTCATTGTCTTTCGTCGATTTGTTGCTGCTTTTTATTGATTTCCGAATTCTCCCAAAAAATTTCCTTGCGACCTAGTAGTACTCTTCACAACGTATATGTGCATCTCACTCTTAGAATGGCAATTTTTTTAATTCTCTTCTTTATTTGACATTTCACAGCAACGTGGTCGTTGATTTTTGTTCAAAAAAGATGTGTTTGATTCATTTATCGTAAAGTGAATCGCATATCGTAGGAATCGTTTTTGTTACAATATCTTTCAAAATAGTATGTCAGAGCATTTCAAGACAATCAAAATGTTTTCAGCGGCGCACTGTGGTGCAAAATGACTTTTTTGGTTGCAAAAATCGTACTTTTTGAGCACATGAAGATATTACAACAATTTTTTTTTCTTCTGAAAGGAAATTACTAAAAAAAGGATCGCCCATGTTCTGCATTTCACTTATTGTGAATTCACACGACGAAATTGAATTTGGGTGTTCCACAATTCGTTCGAAATGCTTATAGTGACCTGGGATTTGGAAATTTAAAATCGATTTTCTGCATTTCGGTTCATTCCCTTTTCTGAACGAATTCAATGCACTTGTATTGCGAAATTGGTTCGTTTGTTTATAGTTTTGTATTTCTTGGTAAAAAATGTATGCAAACTTTATATTTTTGTTTCTTTAAGTATTTATTTATTATTATTTTCGTAGGAAACATAAGAGCATACGAAGAAAAGAAAAGGAAATTCACCTGAACCATTCATATTTAAGTATACTCACACCGTCAAGCAAGTCTAATATATTAGATTTTTCTCGCAAAATTATTCGGCTAATTTTTCGAAAGCGTTCCTTTTATTTTTCCCTTATAAATGGCAATCATAATGAATCCATTTAAATCTTCACTGTAATTTCACTTTAAAAAACAATTAAAAAAGGATGCACCCGAAATTTTCGAAAATGAACGAATTGTAGAAAATGAAATCTGAATTCACGTGCAGTTTAAATGCAATTTCAATTCGATTTCATTCGAATTTTGTAAAAAAAAATCTGCGGCTGCTTAATTATTCACAGGGTGTTCCAAAACAAAATTGTTCACAAAAATGGATGCATAAAGTTAACGAATAAAAATTTTATGTTTTTGGCAATTATTGAAACAGTACTTATTTTTTTTTTCATATTTTTTAGTAGAACGGAAAATAAAAATAGAAATTAAGACTTTCGCCCCCGATAAACGCAAAACGAAATTTTTGGTTTAATATTGTTTCCAGTAACTCCTATTTTTTTTATTACTGCTTGACATCGAGGAAGTATTGACTCAATCAAATTTTCAAAAATAGAAACAGGAGTTTCCAAAGCGCCTTTTAAAAGTCGCCCACAAATTCTAAATCGGGTTTAAATCGGATGCGATTAAGACGGCCACATTTAAACTTGAACATTTTTTTTTGTCGCAAACCATTTTTTAACAGCTTTGATGAATGTTTCGAATTATTATCCTGCTGGAACACCAAACTCAAAAGTTTTTCTTCTTCAGTGCATGGAAGCATTATTGACTCCAAAATGTCTCTTTATTATAAATAAACCGTCCATTATTTCTTTAATTTAATGTAAAGGGACCGCACCTGGACAATTTTTGTAGGCTCCAACGTGCTTGACTGTAGAATGTACATGGTGGTAAAGATATCTTCTGATCGTTTTCGTTTTATGTGATGAGGTCACTGGGCTTTAAACTTGTTATTGTAATCTACTTTTACCATATTGTAGTAAAACAAGTTAATTTTGCACTTATTGCAAAATTAATCAAGTCGATTATGAAATCCGCAGTGATTCGCAGTGCAGATGCATTTATTTTCTCTTTACCCATTTGTCGTGAAAAGAAAAGAGAACGCTGTATTAAGAAACACTGTGGATCCAGTATTGCGTATTCCTTAATTGATATGAATATTTTTCTCATTATACATAATATAATACTTGTACACTTCTGCTATACTATTTGATCGAAACGTTCGATTCACGCGAATTTGTCATTCAGTTTGCCCCAAATAATTTTTTTAAATCTTCTAACTTTCCATGTCCAAATCTTAACCAACATTTATTTTTTTTTTAATTATCAAATAAAATTAATTGATTCAATTTTATCATTCTAATTTATAAAAAATTTGAAACAATCCTTTCCTTCCGACGGAAAGCAGAATACAAACTTTCAAGCAAACTCTTGGCACAATACTGTTGGTATTTAAAATTCCTTGAATTTCTAAACACAAATAATAGTTAGGTATAGATTTATTTAGGCTTGTATTTTATTTCACTGCCTTTTAAACATTTTAAGTAGATACTTCAGTAAAAGGAATTGAAATAGATTAAAATATAATAATACAAATTTTACTAAAATAAATATTTGCAAGGAATTATAAGCATACAATTTCTGAAATGAAACTTATAATGTATAATTAAATTCTTCGTAAACATACATAAATAATTTTAAATGCAAAGCAATTGTATACTAGATACATTTTAATTTAAAATTCATTTATTATAAAAATTCCTGTAATATCTTTCATATTTATATAAAATTCTCTTTTACTTTTAACTGTCATTAAAACTTGTTTCAGCTGCAGCTGATGGCTAAATAAAATCAAATAACAGCACATTTTACGACCCACACACAAACACAAAACTAAATAATAATACTTTTCGTCTATTTCGTATTCAAATTGCCTTTTTGTAATTTATCGCCATCATCATCATCATCCAGCCTCAAATAGAAGCTGCCCATAAGGCCATTAGAGACTAAGAGCGTAACCGCTACAATCCAAACAACTATAACAACAGGGTTTTATCACCACAGCGAAACATCAACCACAACCAACCAGTTGCTTTGGTTTAATTGTATATGTACCCGCCCCTGTTAGTTCAATTTCAGCTCTATATACTCGTAGGTACTTGTCAGTTCTAAATAAATCAACTTTTAGAATCGTGTCTCTAATTTCGTTGATTTATAACTCTAATTAGCGGGTATAAATAACAATGGTTGCTTTTTCCACTCTTTCCATCTCTCTCTCTTTCTTTTTCTCCAGGAGTATAACTTTTTGTATAGTGATTTTTTTTTTGCTAATGTATAAATTTATTCCAACCGGAAACGCCCTCTAAGTGAGGCGATCTTAATAAATTTAAATTTAATGTATAACTGAATTTTAAGCACCAATATTAATTCTTTATATAGCTTTAACACTTTCTTCAGGTTTTGATAGCGACCACAAATCATTTGTGCTCAGTTTGAATTCAACCCTTATTTTCATCTTTTTTCTTTTTTAACTTGAGTTATGTAAAGCCCTAATTCAATAAATATTAATAGCTTAGATATATATACGGTACATATAATCGATTAGGAAAATGCAATAATTTCCCAAAAAAAGGGAAGAATATAAGAAATGAATAAATGCTTTATCACGTGTCTTGAACAATTATTGTCCATTGTTGAATTATTTATAATTAATCATCAATATACGTACACGCAGTGTATTATCATTGAGGTTCGTGTTTATGTTGAAAATAAGACGATAGATGGAAGCATGTACAAAAAACAAACACGCAAATTTAATCCTTATGACTGAGTAGTGAGCAGCTTACGAGTATTAATTCATTGTTTCCGAACAATAAGAATATTCGAGAGATATGTACGAAACAATATTCTCCGTTTGTATAGATATTTCGATCTATGCAATAATTAAAGATATGGATTTGTAATTTGTAGTTCAGTAAAATATGTATAGGAGGAGAAAACGGATGAATTTATTAGTTTGAGTGGGACTAAAAATAACAAAGTAAATTCCTTCCTTGTGTTAATCGGGTATTAGTTAATGTTTGGTCCTTTCAAACTTTTTCTAAGTAGAGAGAAACTATATTTATAGTCTTCTTAGAAAATTGTCAAAATTAACTTCAAATGATTATAATTATTGCGAAATATCTTGAAATCTTATTTTCAAGGATATTAAAGTAAATTTCGTAATGATTTTGAATGAGTTGCTTGTTTTTGAGAAGAGTTTATACAATTCTATCAAATGACTGAAAAACATAGTCATTTAAGGTATAAAAAACAGTCTTATTAAGAAATAGTCGCCAGAAAGCTCGATTTTGGTATACATGTATAGCCTCCTTATGGTGTGCGCCGCTAACAATTTTACGGGGGGTTGAAGGCCTCCCCAAATGGTTTTTCAGGATTAACTCCCAAATGATAAGTTGTACAGAAAAAATGTCAAAAAGTAATTTGTAGCTTAGAAAATTTCCTACAAAAAATATTAACATACTTTTTTTCATAAAAATAACCGTTTTTGAAATAAACTAAGTGTCTTGTGAATAAAAAAAAAGTTTAAGCTTTTTTGGAGGAAGCTAAAGCCAACTTGTCGTAGCAGCTAAAGCTAGACAGTTCTAGCGAAATCTTTGTTTTTTGTGAATACAAAAATGATAACGCTAAATAGTTTGTGCTAGAAAATTTTAGTTTAAGCTTCGTAATTTAAGCTGTTCGTTTCTTATTCCCATGTTTCGACTAGGTGTTCGATATTATATGCATATATTGAGTGCAAGAAGAAGGCGTGGATGTTTGCAAGCAATCAGGAGAAACCAACCGGCAACTCGCCATGCCGAATTCGTGTTTTACTTCACTTCGATTTTATTTTATGAATAAAGAAGACGTTCGAGTTCTTATAATAAAATCATTTGTTTGTGCGTTATTAATCTTTATTTCGTTACTTCATATACAGTCCAATTTTCAGAATAGCCGCATTACCTTACACTAGGTATAGCTTAAGCTAGACCTGTTCATAATAAATATAGACTGAAAGGAGCGTTGTTTTGGATTTTGTTTTGCCACTATCTTTAGTATTGGTCTCGGGTATACATTTTTGTATTACATCGTCCGTCAGTCTATGCGTCTATAGGTTCACTGTAGACCAATTTAATTCAAATTTGTGCATTGCTCCAATAAAACAGTTTTTATATTTTAAAAAGTATGTACAAAGAAAATTGTTTTATTTTGAGCTATTCTCTAATATTTAATTAACAGCTCGCACAATTTTTTAGTACCTGCTTCATAATTTTCCATTAACTTTGTAATTGTACCTTTTAATGCCTTATATACCACTAATGCCTGGCCACCTTACAGCAAGAGCAAGTTCGTGCCATTGAATCGTACATTTAATTCTATGTGCTTAAAAGTCTTACATACAGAAGAGCGTTCAACTCCTGCAAGATCTTGTCCTACGCCATACTGAAATCCAGGTTCACTTATAGATGTCTCAAAAATATCTGCATTCTCTGCTAAGACTCCTCCTCTACGCTGCATTGAGTCTTCAAAAAAGTTATCAGAAAGCCACTCCACATTTTGAGCCTTGTGAATAAAAAAAAGCTAAAGCTAAAACTTTGATTTTTTAAGTAGAAGCTAGATTTTTGGTGAGTAAAAATAAGCTTAAGCTAGTTAGTTAAATATGTTTTCTAGTTATAGCTATTTTAAAATAGCCAACGCAAAATTCATTTAGTTTTAGCTTGTTTTCCCAGCCTTAGCTTCAATTTGTGTGAATAAAAATAGCTTTAACTAGACAGTGTGAAAAAACTTGAAATTTTTGTCGCTTTAACTTTAATATTCTAGTTTAAGCTATTTATTCACACAAATTGAAGCTAAGGCTGGGAAAACAAGCTAAAAGTAAATGAATTTTGCGTTGGCTATTTAACAGTAGCTATGGCTAGAAAACATCTTTAACTAGCTAGCTTAAGCTTATTTTTATTCACCAAAAATCTAGCTTTTACTTAAAAATCCAAATTTTAGCCTTAGTTTTTTTTTATTCACAAGGTTCTAAGCGGAAGAGTTAAGGGTTATACTTTTTCTTTATAGTGGGACGGCTTAAATCAAAAATTGTGAATTTTGTGATAAAAGCATAAATTTTTTTTTATTCTTGGTACATTATTATTATAATTATAAGATATTGGCCCACTCAATTAAGTGAATATAAAAACACAAGACAGCACTTACAATATTTTGTAATATCTTTTTTTAAAGCCAGTAATTCAATTTGATTAAGTTTTTAAATTAAGTTATTTTAGTGCTTAGTTTTTGAATAAATGGTTTTCAAACTCAAAACTTAAAAAAAATACAACTCGAAAAAAAACATATCGACAATTTTTTGTCTTCAAAATTTTACGTTCTTGGCAAAGCTATGAAGTTTCTTACTTAATCCGACATTTTGTTGACTCAGCGAAAAATGTGTTATTCCAATAAAAAAAAATCATTTAAAATATTCGTTGCTTGAATTTGGTTTCTTGGTATACCCCCACACAGTTATATGCCACACGTTCACATGAGTTTCAGTAGATTGGTCAGAATTATTTCCCATATGTAATCTCTAATTTATATTTCAAGTTTTGTTCTTCTCTATTTCCTTGGTGCGCTCTTTCCATTTTAGCTTTGCGTCCAAAGTTATTCCAAGGTATTTGGCAGTATTGGCGCAAGGTACAGCTCTACTGATGATAAAAATTGAAACTTTGCTAGGCCTTTTGTATCTAGATTTGTTAGGCCTTTTGTGCGTAGATTTTATAATAGTTGATTTTCTTTTATTGAATTTAAAATGTCATTGTTGCTTCCAAACTTTTACTCTATCGACTGCATTTTTTTTTTAATTTTTTTGTTACCTTGAGAGCACATTTCTCAGGCAATAATATCGTACTGTCATCTGTAAAAGTGAATAATTATAATTTTGTGGCAAAAAGACTGAGTAGCTTATTTTTTATAAGCGATTTTTCGATTGTTAGTAGTTCAAAGTTTGAGAGCTACTATTCTATCTCATCCCCATTTTAAAATCTTTACCCGTTGAAAAGCTATCTTATAATTTCTAAAAACAATAAACACTAATTACCATTATATATTTTACACAATAATGCGATTTTCTCGAAAACTCTTTTTATAACATATAAGCTACTCTGTCTTACTGCCAGAGATATCATTGTTGCCCCACTGGAATATCCCTAGTATAAAATAAATAAAGGCCCTATGACACTTCCTTGTGGAACACCAACTTCAATATATATTTTTAAATTTCGAATACTCTTGCTCTCACTGTTTTCTAAAGAGTCCAAACTGTCTTGGAAGATCTTTACGCACTCAATTCTCAAATGCCAAACCTCGTCGAAGGCTTGATCAACATCTAGAACTAGATAGGGACATAGATGTATGTCCCTAGTGTCTCTTCAGCAACATCTGTAATTCGATGCATCTGGTCGAATACATTGATATAAAAATCAATAAAACTCCTTAGAGTCTTGTTAAAAAAAAAAAAATAGAACAAGACTAGGTCGCATTATTGACTTTTTTAACGATTAAATTTCTGTCTTGTTGGCCGAGCTTCTTAAATAAATATGATCTAATACAGTTTGAGATTAGTCTTATTTCTATAAAAAAATTCCCACTTATGAATTTATCGATATAAAAGCAATGCTTTCACAATTATTTTGGATGAATTTCTTTTTGAAAATGTTAATTCATTCACAGTTCATTCGTTTCAAATGATGAGCCACGAGATTAATAATTTAAAAAATAATTTAATTAATAATAAAACTAATTTAATAACATTTATTAGCAAGAGAAAACTATGGAAACATAAGTTATGCTGAAATTCCTAAGTTGATATTTAACACGAAAAGATGAATTCGAACACAGCCAAAAATGTCCTTGATAAGGACATGATTTCCCAATGCGTTACGGTTAATAACCAAACAGATAATTCGGAGAACCTAAACGCGAACCAAACATAAGTTACGTCAACTTTGTTTGGCAAAGGAAAGGAGAACATTTCCTTTTATTGTGCAATTGTCTTTACACTTCATGGAAATTGTTCATTACATGACGAACGCAACGGGGCCAAGTTGCAACAATTAACTATTGTAAGGAAAAATTTGTATTTTTTTGCCGATAACTTTGTTATCTTGGAATCCTTGTTTATGTACTACTACACTCTGGTTATGAACTTCCATTGTTCATCCTCCGTATTTATATATAATTTACATGTATATAAAACGAAATATATTTCTTTAAAGGGAATAACATAATAATAATACTTACCTAATAAAAGTATTTACCTGTCGGTTGTGCTTTTCAAGAATTTTCCATTTTGTTAATTAATTTTTCACAAGTTGAAAGTTGATTTCTTAGACAGCTGAAATGTCATTTAATGTCGTGAATATATCAGTGCTGCCAAAGTAAGCTTTTTCTGCGAATTTATTTTACTACTCGACTAATGTTGAACTAAAATTCTTCCTGAAACTTAAATGATTCATTTTCATACTAAAACACTTACTTGAAATTCCAAGAAGCTATAAATATAATGAAGTTGTCAAGATGGTATGTTGGTTGTGTAAAACTTTAACTGAAATGTGTAACTTATTTATAAAAAAAAACACATTTCCTAATTAAACCTAATGTGTGTGTCATCTTGAAGTTATAAAACTTCTAACACACGCGAATAGAATATCAATGTTACCCACCTACGTAACATATGTATGTGCTTTGTATTATATTATATTCTCACGAACTCTAATGTGTTTTACAGAAATAATTAGCCAATTAAAAGAAGTAATTTCTGTTTGTTTGATTTTTTTTTTTTGACAAGTTAAATTATATATTCAGTTGAGTTGGGTAAAAATGTACTAAATCTCGTGCAGAAGGCACTTGAATGTCGTGTAGGAAAAAAATATGTAAGAACTTTTGTTTTTTGTTTCTGTTTCTGGATTTCTCTAGAGACACATAAAGTTTTCACCTGAAGCGTACCAAAACCAAACAAAAAATGAAAGGAAACAAAATTTAAGGCAAGTGAAATTATTTAAATTATAAAAGTTTGGTCAGTTAGTTGTCTAGGATGAAATAGATAAATGGATGAATTTACTTCTGAATTTATTTTCTACCAAATAAACTTCTTAATGATTATGTGTCTGATGTCTGTAAAATACTGAAAAATAAGGGGAAGAAAGGAACAATTACACTATTAAGAGATTTTATTATTTTTATATGTTTGTGTCAGAAAAAAGAAGCTAAGTTCCAATTTCATAGTTGAACTAAGTGGCACATAAGCGGGTAATACGGAAAAGTAATGCCCAATTTCATAATACAAACTTACCTGAATAAGTGACACTTGAGTCTCCTATGTTGGCCACTTAAGTGCCACTGACTCAGACAGTAAAAGTGCATCTACACGTGCCAATACTGGAAAATTAATTGACAATTTTATTGTGTGCGCTGTGAAACTGGCCTTTACTCAAAAAAGTGCTACTAAGTTCAACCATGCGTTTCTGAGAAAATGGTCACACTGGTCAATTTAAATCATTTTTAGAATAACTCGAAAAATAAGCCGAATTTAACATAAAAAACTTTTTGTAGAAAATAAGATTTACTATCGACACAGATTAGGTGTGTTTTTTTGCAATCCCGGGGGCAACGGGGATTAGCGACGCCATTACAGAAAAAATTATGGAGTTTTCATACAAATTATCGATAACATGTATGTAATTCATGCGGGTAACACAGTTTTTCTGTGCCCTTAAGTTAAGCCCGCAGGGGATTATTTTTTGTTGCATTTTACATGTAAATTTTTTAGCATTGACGTTGTTTTTTTCATCTATTTCCCCCCGGGCTTGCAAAAAAAACACGCCTATTGTTTAGAAAAATTTATAAAAATATTTAAGCTGGAAAAAATGACAAAACATTAAACAAATCGACAAAATTTAAGTTTTTTTTAATCTTTTTTTTTAATTATACCAGTAAATACGGAGAAAACTCAATTGTTAAAAAGGGCGTGGCAGTTGGCTTATTTCAGACAGTGATTATGCCATATTGCAATATAGCTTTATAACTAAATTTAAGCTTTCTGAAGATATTATATCAGCAAAAAATCAAATACCTATAAGAAAAATGGGCCTGAGCGTGGGAGGGAAAAAACAATACTGCTAAGTTTTAAGTTAAAGCGAACTAAGTTTCAAAATTTCAACTTTCTTGGGTGGCTAAATATGGAGAAAGTTCAAATGCATTCACGAAAAAATGTACTATGGAAGTGGGCGTGGAAGTTAACTTGAGCGTTAAGACATCTTCAAAAAATGGTAATAAAAGTTTAAGCCTTTTGATATGACTGATAGGAAAAGAAATTCTTTCAACAATTATTTACAAAGTTTAGGAGAAAAATCAAATGTAAAAAAGGGCGTGGCAGTTGGTGGATTTAAAAAAAATTACATTTGCCGAACTGTAAGTTAAATAAACCCTTATTATGAAATTTAAACTTTCTAGATATTTTAAATGTGCCAAAAATTTAAATATGCATAAGTAAAATTTGCTTGGTAGTAGGCAGAAGAAAAATACTGCTTTGTCAAGTTTAAGAGAGTTTTAAAAAAAATTCATTAAGAGCGTTAAATAAGAAGAAATTTTAAATATATAAGCGAGTGTGGAAGTGGGCGCAAAAGTGAGCATAAAAGTGTAGGCGAAAATGAGTGGGGAAAAGTTAACAAAATTGAGCTTTAAATAGAAACTATTCCATACAAAGGAAAAAATCCAAATTATAAGAAAAGTGGGTGTGAAAGTAGGCGGTTTTTTTTTAATCGATTTCTTACATCTTCCTGTCGCGAATAAAATGAAACTAAAAATTTCAGATATAATTGCTTTAGCAGTTTTCGAATTTATAAGTTACGCAGAAATTAAAGTGCAAAGCTCAATATTTCTTTAAGAGTAGTTAAAACCTTTTTTCCAGCTTCGTTTATTACGTATAAAACAAAGCAGTGTGTAGGTATTCTGAATAGTTAAGATAAAGCCAGAATAGGCCATCTGTATATGAAGATATTCATGTCGATTATGGAATCCACAATACTGGATCCGAATTCCGAATGATTAGTAGTGCAGTGCTCTCGTTTCTCTTTACACATTTGACGAAAAAAGAAAAGAGAACACTGTACTAAGAATCATTGCGTATTCCATAATCGACATGATTATTTAAATTTAAAAAAACAATTCAAACTAAATTCTTTTTGTTCGTTAGTATGTATAAAAATGTTACTATTACTCCTAATTAAACAACCCTTTTTATAGTGGGATTTTCTATTTTATCACCTTGAAAAGAAGCTTAGCATAATCCAACCTCTCATATATATTCTCGGTCCATTCTCGTAAATCAAATAAAGTCCCATCCACTTATTTGTGTTTTATTAGTCTTATAATAGCATTGGACAAGCTTTTCTATTGTAAAACAACTTGATTGGTCTCTGAGTCTAAGGGTAACAAAAACTTCTCAAACATCATTTAACCCTCACTTAAACTATCTTAACACACCGTTTCCATTTTAAAATAAAACACAACTATCACCTTCTTCGGAAAGTTCAGAGGCAACAGCAAAAAAAAAAAAAACATAAAACCCCATGTTTCTATTCGCAGCGATGCATTAATCATATTTATGTAATCTCGTAGAATGGGTTCTTATATATACAGCACATCTATCTAACACACGTTCCTTTTGAATCCTTCGTGTACGTGTTAGATCCCTTTTTTTCATCTCCAACAGATGAAAAAAAAAAAAAAATATTACAAAATGAAAACAAGGAGTGTAGGAGTCTGCTGAGAAGGGGCAGGCAGAACAGCTAAAACAATTGCCATGTTTGAACGGTCGATTTGTTGGGTTCTTGTCATCCATTTAAAACGTGCTCTTCCACTTAACCGTGCCATGACCTACCACATGGGGATGAAAATTGTTTTCCATAAGGATTTTCGATGTTGTTCATCATTTTTTTTTTTTTTTTGGTGTTGTTCATTCATTCTGTCTTTATGTGTTTTCAATAATCCACTCAGGAATTATTATTCGCTTTTTTTATATTGACAAGCTTTTCGTCCGTCCTCGGCAGTTCATCGACTCAGATAGAAAGTTGATATACCGATGGGAATGGAGCTCGTAAATTTTCCTCAGCAGCAACTAAAGGAAGCTGTCAACGATAATAATACATTTTTTAACAGGCATATTATTATGGATGTGGGTGGGAAGTGGAAGAATAAACCACCCATCGCTCTATGGATTGTTTGTAGTATACATCATAGGTCCTCCGGTTGTTTTATGTTTATTTCTTAAAATTATTTAAAAACACATATTTCATTTTTTATGAAAGTTGATGTTTTTTTTTTCTCAAAGTATTTTATTTCTTGTTGTCGCTAGTAAATCATCCTTACGCCTTGAAGCCAAAGATAATATCAAAGAAAAATATATATAAAAATAAAAAAATTAAAAAGGACCTAATCTTGTTTCTACTTGTTTACTCCACGTGCACATAGGAGTATTTCGCAAGAAAATTTGACCGAAATTCTTCTTTTTTTATATTATTGTTTTAAATTGACAGAGAATTAAATTTTAACTTTTGTTCTTCTTTATTTAAAAAATTGTCATTTAAAAAAAAGTTTTAAAACATAATTTATATTTATAATAAATTAAGATTTTAGATCTTTTTGTTTGGGTGGTTAGTTAAAGTAACAACCTTTGAAAAAAAAATTTGATCTATCAGCGCCATCTTTTGGTTTGATTTAATTTATTATGTAAGTCCTTATGTGAACAAAAATATTGGTAAGAGTGTCGCAAGATCTCATTTATATTGGCTCAGTTATATCAGGCTATTTGAAATTTAAAACCTAGCTGTTCCTATTTCTTGTGTTCTGTTCTGCTCTGAAATAATGTGTTAGTAATTGGTCGATACCACTTGCTTTTCTCTTTAATTGTTCATTGTGTTCGTGTTAATTTCCTCACGCATTGAAATAATCTTTTATAACTCCTTAACAACAACAACAAGGATTACATTGATAATTATCAACCAAATGGCTGAATTCTGGAGTTCCACAGGGCAGCCATTTGGGTTCAGTTCTTTTAATATTATTTGATAATGATCCCCCGTTAGTTTTTAGTTTTAGTTTGTCTTTTATATGCTGATGATGTTAATATATCTAAATCCATTTATAATAATTTTATCTGTGAAATGCTTCAAATAGATCTTCATGCTTTTTATTATTGATGTATAACTAATATTTCCTGAGCCAAAAATATAACTTGAAGTTTTTTTTTGAAAATCCACCTAATACCACGCCCACTTTTCTTATATCTAAGATTTCTACTTACTTTAAATCCCTTGAAAGTTGAAATTTTCAGATTAAAATCTCTCGAACCTATAGCATAGCGTTATTTCCGCCTACTGCCACACCCACATTTCTGTCTGTTCTTATTTTTACAAATAAAGTTTTTTCAGTAGGTAGAAGTGCGAAGAGGTCAGCTAGTATGTACAAAAATATGACCTTCGATTTGGCTAAGGCAGGGAATTAAAATTTATTTAAAGAACTAAATAGAAAACACTGAATAAGATATCCCTACCAGTTCTCTTGTTGACCATAGTACTTTTCTTGCCTCTGATTTTTTGTAGAGGGACGTTGGGGAAATAACTTTGTTGAAAATTGTTTTTCAAAATTCAGAAATTGCTTGTATTCTCACACCATCTTCTTAAGTAAAGTTTTTTTCTTACACCCCTGAAAAACTTTTAAACAAATTTTAAAAACTTGAATATCCTATACCATTCGAACCCAAGTTATAAGCTTCGTACGGGAAGAATATCGATTATTTTCAGAAGATTTGCATAAAATAACCATACTCTCCCACTACTGGTGGTTGATGGTTGACAAATTTTTTGATTAAATTGATTTTTGGCCAGCTTTTAAATGCAAACACTCCTACTATAAATTCTTTGCGCTGCTGGTGTGATGACAAATTATTATTTAAGTACAAAAGTCTCGATAGAACCATAAATAAACCTTCCAATAGGCTCGCTCTAAAAACAAAATGATACCATAAAAATAAAAGAAAAAACACCATTAAATAAATATTAGTATGAAAATGATGTAAAAAAAATGTTACGCATACGCCATACACACATTTTGTATGAATTTATGTTTTTTTCCATATTTTGTTTGTTCTTAAATGTATCATCGAAATTACTTGTGAGGAACTCGTTTAACTTTTTTATAAGACTTTCTATTTTGGTAAATGGTTTATTAAGCTAATGAAATCTTTCGACTTGAGTATACTGTGATTGAGGTATTAAGCGAGCGCGAAATTTTTTTTTTTTTATTTTTTCAATTTTCTTGATGAAGACTGAGTGAGGTTTGTATTTTGTGTTTTTTTTTGCCAAAGCCACTGAAATGTTAACAAAATTAAAATGAAATGCTTTTTTTAAGGCATAAAAATTTTATGTACACATAATAAAATCATACATGTACTTTACATATTGTGGAGCATAAGATTTATGTGATTGAATGGGTGTAACATGATGAAAGAGAGTATATTATGTACTTACTGTGTGGTAATTTTGAATTTTAAGAAGGAAAATTTATCAGATTTGATTTAAGAACTTTATATGGATTATAAAATAAATTAAAAGTTCCCGGAAGTGGTAGAAGAATGTGAGAATGTGCTTTTCAAAAACCGAAAGCCGCAGTGTGGAAAGAAACACAATTTCCTGCTGTAAAATTACAATACCTTTTCAATTTTTGTTTCTGTTTATGAACATATTTTTATGTTTTTAGTCCAGTCAGACATTAGACATAATTTCAGAAAAATTCTAGAAAAATTTGAGATAATTTTTCTTGTAGATATTGTAACGAATTGTTCGACTCCCCCCCACAAACCTACGAAACCTAATCTCCTGCCTTTTTCACCTTAAGATTTTTTTTTAATTGTATTAAAAAAATATATTTTAAAGTATAACTTTAGAACATGAAAGGAATTTTTATTAAACACACATCACCCGCGTCATTCTTCAGACTTCTTACGCCACTTAGCTCTCAATTTCTTATTGAAGTTAGAAAAGAATTGCGAATACCTCTTTACTGCTTTAGCGATTGTAAACTAAAGGATTGCGCCTAGAATTAGAAAAAACTTTGTTTTACTTATCATTCATTGTCAATCTAATAATCAAACACGAATCAACATAAATGAGCACACTTTACATCACCATCCAACCATTATATTATATAACAAGTGGTTATACCACCGGCCACTCACAATCCACACACCAGCCACACACCAGCCACACATCAGCCACACAACAGCAACACACCAGCCACACACCGGCCTCTCACAATCCACACACCAGCTACACACCAGCCTTACACTAGCCACACACCAGCCACACACCAGCCACACACCAACCACACACCAGCCACACACCAGGCACACACCAGCCACACACCAGCCACACACCAGCCACACACCAGCCACACACCAGCCACACACCAGCCACACACCAGCCACACACCAGCCACACACCACCCACACATCAGCCACACAACAGCAACACACCAGCCACACACCGGCCTCTCACAATCCACACACCAGCTACACACCAGCCTCACACTAGCCACACACCAGCCACACACCACCCACACATCAGCCAGACAACAGCAACACACCAGCCACACACCGGCCTCTCACAATCCACACACCAGCCACACACCAGCCACACATCAGCCACACAACAGCAACACACCAGCCACACACCGGCCTCTCACAATCCACACACCAGCCTTACACTAGCCACACACCAGCCACACACCAGCCACACACCAGCCACACACCAGCCACACACCAGCCACACACCACCCACACATCAGCCACATAACAGCAACACACCAGCCACTCACCGGCCTCTCACAATCCACACACCAGCCACACACCGCCCACCCACAAGCCACACACCAGCCACACAGCCACACACCAGGCTCCCAACTAGTCATCATCATAATTCACATAAAAAGAAGAATAGTGAGACATCATAAATCAACATTAATATATTTTTTTTGTGACCTTTACAATTCACATTTTCTCTGAGTGAAAAATATCACAAGAGGAACTCATGACTCATGATTTACCAGTAAAGTTTTTGGTCCTAAAAAAACCTTAGTCGTTGTTTTTCGTGCTTGCTATTTCTGAGTGAGATCTATGGCCAAAGCATTTTTTCCTCGGATTGGCCTTGGACAGAAAACAGATTCTTACCGTTTTGTCCCTGGTACACTTCTTCTAGGTGCATATCGTGATCCAAGTTCATTCCTGTAGGTCATTACTTTGCAATATACATAATATGTATGTATGAAAAAAATAAATAAATTGGGTTCGTATAGACCTGCCTTATCCGGTTTAGGTGAGAAGATAAGATATACTCTTGGAAGATTTGTTACTTCATCGAAAGAGGCAAAAGAGTTTAAAACTACAAAAGGAAGTGCGTTTTTTATTAAAGGAGGGGGAGGTGCTGAACTTTTATTACACTAAAAATATCATTTCAGAACAATCTATGGATATGGCCATGATTTTAAAGTAGTTTTATTTAATGCAAATAGAACTAAGACAAAACTAACACCCTACATAAGCTCCGCTCACTGACATAAAGCTTACTATAACTCCAAGTATGAAACATGAACAATGAACCATGACCTTGTCCAAGTTAAATTTTGTCATTCATTAAAAAAAAAAATTAAAACTTTTTGAGGACATGCATACATATATGTACATATGTACATGTATTCATTAATTTCAATTTAATATAATATCTTAGATAAACTTATAAAACTCGAATAAATACTTTGACATAAATAGATACAACTTTTAATATGCTTTTTAATATAATACCCACATAACATTCACATTATTAATAACATATTTTTCTTTCTCAATAAAAGAAAAAAGTTTCACATACGCTATAAGCGCCCTAATGAGCTCAATTTTACACAACACACAATTTCAGAGAGTTGATTTTCTATTTTATTTTATGTGATTATAACTTTTTTTTTTGAATATTAGAAGAAAAAAAAATATTAAAATGTTTCCATGGCGTTTAAAGGAGAAATGATTTCTGCATAAATTTTTGTTGGAAATTTGTTTAGCGTAATCTACGAGTTTTCATATTAATTACGTTATTTTGAATGCCAGACAAAGTTTTTGTTGAAATAAGTCTGTTTATTTTTCATATTTTTTTTTTGTTTTACATATTAGCTTAACTAACCTCTCAAACTGAAAGAGGTAAAATATTTTAGTCGTAATTAATGTTTGGTAAAATCACTTAAAATATTTGAACTAGCTCTAGAGCTATTCAAAATTTTTGTAAACGTCTTCAAAGTATTTTCCATCATTTCCTTATAAGTTCTCTGGTGTTGGATTTGAAATTTTTTAATCACGATTGCCAAACAACAAAGTTATTATGTTTTAGTTGAAGTGCCGACTATATTTTATTTTACTAAGGTAACAACCAGTAACAAAATAATTCAATTAAAATTTTAGAATGAAATTAATGTGAACCAATTTTCTTGTGACGACCGATGACGACGAAGACGTCCTCTTTCTCATCCACGAAATGGCGTCGTCCTTTGCATAAAATTATTGCATTCAATCTACGTCAGCTATATGGCATTGTTAAAGAAATTAAATGCTTTAGCCATAGCCACATTCATTTTCCGATTCTAATTATATTTCATTTAACTATAAACCATAATAATAGTATATAGGGGTACTTCAAGCTCATGCTATACGACGACCTCAAAACCATTCTTGAAAATTTTCGAAATCGTAAATGTGCTTTTGAATGTGTGAAATTGAACAATAAATATAGCACAAACGAACACGGCACTTCGGCCGGATGCGATGATGCCATAGCAAACTTTTAATTATTCCCGCAATTAATGTGCTAGTCAAGATGGCTACACACTTTGCAAATCAAATAGTTTGAAGGATATATTATATACGTACTTCAGACTTATGAAATCCTTAAAAAAAAAGAAAGAAATTAAACTTAAAGTACCAAATGGTAGAAATTAATCGATCCTCTTAGCTCACCACAAACAACCTCAGTGGCGGATTAATGGAAAAGGCATTTTAAACCATCCAAGGGGCCTTGTTTGACATATGACCTAAATATGTATATATGTATATTATTTTTAAGATACAATTAAACACTAAACAAATTAAATATGTATAACACTTTAAATATGTATAAACTACCTACTACTATTGTGAACTAAGCATTTAATAACAACGAATATCAGCCCAATGTGACATTTCTTGTCAAACTAATGATTAATGTAATGAATTTTTGCAAAGTCACCTTTTTAACCTTCATGAATAAAAAGAAGGCCATTCTTATTCTTATATTCGACACGACACCATTTTGAGATACGAATTATTTTGTGAACTAAAAGTAATTAATTATAACGAAGTATAAAAAATTGAGTTTTATTTTTCATTATTTGGAAGTTTTGAATTGAAATTTAACTGGCGGAAGAAACAGGCCTAAATATTAACTCTGTCATTCTTTTATGTAGCCTCAGAATAGACTTTCATTTTGTCGGTCCTTACATCCTCAATTAACTCAAAATATTTTGATTTTTCAATTCAAATTTTTTTTTGTAAGGAAGTTAGTTTTTTTCGAATTTCCATATTTTAGGGTTAAGAGTTCTTGTAGTTTTATTTTTATTTTGTTTTTATAATTATATTATATTTATGAGTGTAAGAGATTTCAATTATAAAATTTCAATTTTCTAGGAAGTAAAGTGAGGGGACAGATGAGTTGAAAAAGTGAGCACGGTAGAAGGCGGCATTAAAAAAAAAACACAAATGCCATGCTTCAAACGCAAGAAAGCCATATTTCACATTTTCAGCTTCCTGAAGACGTTAAATAATTAGAAAATTAAAATAAAAAAGTGGGCGTGGTAGATGGCGGAAAAATTACACATTATGTCCTACTTTTGGTTTAAAAGAATTTTATTAAAAATGTTAAGTCTTCTTCGGAAACAAACGAAGCAATAAGAGGCAAACGAAAATAAAATAAAAGTGGGCGTGGCAGTCGTCAGATTTCTTTCAAACTACTTAATATAACTTTCTCTAACTAAAAGGAACAACTTCTGAAACTTTCATACAATTTGGGATTTTCAATTTTTTAATATGCATTTTGGGTTTAAGATTAGATTTGTTCGAACTTAATGTTCTTTCCTTCCCAGATAGCTTTGAATATAAATTTGATAGCACTCAACTTTTTGATACGATCAATTTTAATCGCATCGTTGAACGCGAAATAATGCCCATTTTTCATAGACAGGCAGTAAATGGTTTTGGAGTTTTTAGATTTGAATTTGATGGCGACTTCAGGCTTGGTGAAAATAATTTTTTTATTTTTCGGGGATTTTGGTTTTTTTTTTTGGGATTTTGAATTTGAAATTAATAGATGGCAAATTCAGACTAATTTAACGAACATTTTTCAATTTGCGCGGATTATAAGGTTTTTGGGATTTTTAATTTAAAAAATGGCGACGTCAGGCTTGGTGAATTTAAATGTTCGGATTTTGGGGTTTTTGGGACATTGAACTTGAATTTGTAAGATGGCGACTTTAGACTTGGTGAATGTAAATTTTTTCAATTTGTACAAATGTGGGATTTTGAATTTAAAAAATGGCTTAGTGAATGTAAATTTTTCATTTTGCGCGGATTTTGGGGTTTTGAATTTAAAAGATTGCGACTTCAGACTTGGTGATTGTAAATTTTTCAATTAACGTGGAATTTGCGATTTATGGGATTTTGAATTTGAATTTAAAGGGCTTGGTGAACCTAAAATTTTCAATTTTCGCGAATTTAGGGATTTTTGGTTTTGAATTTGTGTTTATTTTAAAGATCACTTCAGGCTTGGTGAAAGTCAATTTTTTAATTTGCACGGATTGTGGGGTTTTTGGGATTTTGAGTTTAGAAATTATCTTAGTTTTGGGATTTAGATTTTTTTAAATTTGGATTTTATAGGAAATAATATTCTTAAAATTTTATTTCATAAGTTTTTTATTTTTTTTTATATTTCTTAGTTTTTTGGGATTTGGATTTCTTGGAATTAAAATTTTGGTTTAAAGGACTTTAATGTTTTTTATTTAAATTAAAAGCAAAATTTCTTAGCATGTAAATTCCAAGAACTCAGGACATCAACAAAAATCAGAATCCCAAAACTGGAATAATTTCCCAATTCAAAGTACCAATTTTTTTTCATTTTTTGTGGATTTTTTTTATTCTGTTATCTTAAATGGGTCCAATGTGATGAGTTATGACATCAAACGACACACAACAATCTAACGCTTAAAAAAAAACACTAATGTACCTACCTGCGCTTAGTAAGAAAAAGTTCCATAATTTAATAACAGACCGGTCAGACGTCAAGTCAATGAAAGTCCGCCCATGTCAAGCATTAAAAGATTCTTTTATTAGAAAGGCGACCACAAGATAACATTTTAAGATCCTTCTATTTTTTGTGTGTGAAAGTCATAAAGTCGTTAGTCTACCTTCAGAATAGTAAAAAAGTGCTTTTATTTCAATCTATACTAAACTTATAAAACTAACGTCCTCTCTCTTTCTACGGACATTACCAAACAAATTGCAATAAATTTTTATTTCATTTCCATCGTAGATTTCCTCGAGACTTCGGTTCGAAGCAAGTCACCACTAAATTATAAAGGGATCCTATTTATATCCATCTTATTGCATTTCAAGTTATTGGTTTGGCGCTCTATATGTTTTGTCCTGCGTATGTGTCATTGGTCGATATACTGTGTGAAATAAGGACTCGACTTTGAAGTCATATATTATATTGACTAAATGACTCCTGCTGGATGGTGAAATTCTCTATTGCGTCCGTTATTCTTCTTTATAGTGACGCATTTTTTTTTTCATTGAAAGTTCATTCCAGAGGACGACGACGATGTTGACGTCGACGAAAGGACTTAATAGTGGCATAGAGTAGTATAAAAGAGGTGCATAAAGTCAAGTTGTGTTTGGTGGATGTGATTGGGTGCAAGTAGAAACTATATTGCGCCATGGAACGGAGGTGACGAATGTTGAAAAATTAATTTTATTGATTGCAAATTTTTGAATCAACATGAATTTATTTTTATTATCAGGCGGGGATGGCATCATCAGATGGGGTTTGTTTTCTTTTTTCCCCTTCCTTTAAATTTATAAGTACATACGTCAAAGGATTTCAATCCCCATACCATCACTGAATTGACTTTGACAAATTGTCAAATTGAAAAACGTATTAGCATTCATGTGAAAAAACAAATTGACTTTCGCACATTTTCTGCAACAAAGTGGAATTTTTTTTAAATATATTTGTTCCCCCATTATCAGAGGTAGAGGTAGAGGTAGAAGAGCGTAAAGAAGTGTTATAGGCAAAGTTACAGAAGATTAATGTAAATCTAGATAATTGAATCATTTTTAAAGGATTTCATTTTACTTTGGAAAATTTCTTCGATGAAATGGTTGATTGCAAAATCGTTTTAACATTGGAATTGTATTAAAAAAATAAAAATGTTATGGTAACAGGAGATGAGTATTTTTTGGTTGTCACTGTACCTATATAAGGTAACGATGGCAAATTTAATGTTGAAAAGAGGAAAAATTAAGGTATTTCAATTTGGTGCTAAATGTATCAGGTATAGTTCAGGAAGGCATGTTGTATTTTATGTGTTTATTTTGTAGTTAGAATATTTTCCATAGAGCAGGAAAAAATAGTCAAATATAACCAATGGGTGCGTTCAGAAATGAATTACCTAAAGCGTTCAGATGGAATTCACATGTAATATATCCAGGAAAAATGCATGTTTATAGCTTATATTTTTTCGAACTACTTAAAAAAAAAACTGTGTCCATACTAAATTAATAGAAAAAATAAAATGTTAAAGACTCAGTTTTGAATTTAATTAGATGTTTACTAAATATCTTGTCGTAAAAGAATTCATATAAATTCTAATGAATTAAAAATACTAAACAAAAATTATAAAAGAAAATAACGTCAAATTCTATGCTTAAGAAACTTGTGCATTTAAAATCAATCGTTGTTGAAATTATCTCTTCAAAAACTTTAAAGATCAACATATTTTTGCCTATGATTTTGCCCACCTTTCGATGTTTCGTGTTGATTTAAAATGTATTTTTTAACAAAAAAAAATTTCACTTAAATCAAGATGATCCTCTTATTTAAATAACACGGATTCCTGTTGAAACAAAATTATATTCATTTAAAAATAATATGAATAAAATTTAGCCTCACCTCAAAATTAAATGACGCTTCATGTTAAATCAATAAATTATGATCATAATTTGGCGATAAAGATACCTTGTTACTTAAGTTAACTCAAAGAAAAAATTCAAAATCATAAAAATTTCGAGTTTAATTTAAAACCACCTGACAAGTCAAATTATGGGGATTTCAAATAAGCAATTTGAAGTCTTAAAAAAAATAATACCAATATTTTTTTAGAATTTTAAAGGCTGCTAATAGCTAATTCGATTAAATAATTCAACACAATCAACCAAATTACTTAGCCTTCTTGTCTGAAATCTTTCAAATTAATACATCATGTAGACTAATTAACTTTTGTTGAGTCAATCAATAAATTAGTTGAATTCCAGAAAATGTCTATTGACTCAGTGAAAATATAAGTGAATTAGTTTAATTGACTCGAAAAAAATTAGATGTTTTATTAACGATTGAACGTTTATTATAATTGAGCCAAGGAAATTCGGGATCAAATGAATTTAAATGGAAAAATCGTTGAAGAAATAAAATATTTCGTTGTATTTACGTTAGAAATTTGTTCAGTGCACAATGTACACACATAGTTTTAACTTCTAATTCATGTTGAATTAACAGGAAAATATTTTATTCCAAAACGGTTCAATGTTGATTTTACAAGACCAACATGTTGTTTAAACGTGAAGTAACAGTAAAATTTATATTCGAAATTACAACCAGGAAAATAACAAATGAATAAAGGACCTGTTTTATTTTAAATTGAAGTAAATGCAGGCAAAAACACTTACAATTAGAATTAAAAAAATTACAGAAGAATTATAAACATTAGCGCAATTCTTTCCGAGTAAAATGCTGAAATGACTTCACTATTTGTTTTTACCCAAATTTTTAAATTTTAAAAGAGTGACTTCAAAATTTTTATTCTCCCGTATTTTGACACAAAAACAGAAAAAATTTGCTGAAATGTCAGTATAATTTTATGAACATTTCAAATCATTCAGTGAAGTACTTTCGAGGATTTGTCTTTCAAGAAACGAACATTTAAAATTATTAATTATCACGAATTTGTTATTGAAAGAAAATTTTCTAAATTTAAAAATTAAATTTGTAAGTTTAAAATGTTTGTTGCATTAACATTAACGCTTACACATTGCAATTTTTGTTTCTTTTTTATACACGGTTAAAATTTTTTATATACATATTTACATATGACAACACCAAAAATGTATTAAAGTTTAATACATCGCAAATATTACATTTTTACTTTTAATACAATAAGTATTACATTTTATAATAGAAAAAGAGAGGAAATAAATTGAGGAAATTTCTCACAAGGAAATTTCTCACAAAGAAATTTTCTCTCAAAAGGAAATTTCTCTTGAGAATTAATGCAACACAGAAAATATTATGAATACATACTCGTAATTCGTGATAGCTATAATAATGAATGTGTTCTTTTGCAAGAGTACCTATTTATCTTTGTATGTCAATTTATTATTCTTATTATTTTTATTATAATAATAACATTCTTTTCTTCATCGTTTTTCACAAATGAGGATAGAAATCTTATTGCGATTGAAATTTTGTCTATACTAATTAACATATTGTGCCTCGAAAAACTGCAAAGCGCCTTCAAAAGAATGCATGTTTAAATTTTTTATTTTTATTTTTATTGCTTTTTAATACAATATTAATAAATTTTAATCTTGGTTGTATTGAAAAGTGACGCAGTCTGTTCAATATGTTCATATTCAATATGGCTGACAAAAAAGAGCATCGAAGAAAAAAAAAAAGGCGAGGAGGTATTAGAATGTAATCAAAAATGATTAGAAAAATTCTCATATTTGAAATGGCAACTGAGAGAGACATTTTCCCTCTCTACAAGGGATATGTTTTATTCTTTTGGGTTAAGATCAACTGTTTTTTGTATTACAAATGATATTTAATACAAAAATATTAAAATGTAATAAAAATTGATTAGAATTTTTTTTTAATATTTCCCTAGTATTAAAATGTAATATTTGCTGTATTGCATACGGTTGTAATACAAGAGCTGTATTAAAAAATACCCCAGGATTTTTAACCGTGTACATACTCCTGATAATCAAATTTTTAAATATCAAAAATGAATAACTTTTCAAGAAAGTTTCTTGTTGAGCACTTTTTAAATATTCAAAATTTGTAGTGGTTTTCCTTGTCAACGTTTATTTATTTTTCTCACAAAGAAAACTTCACAACATCAATAAAACAAAAAAGTAGCAATGAACTCTCTTAAAGAGCTGCCATTGCATTAGATAAAGGATGAAGATAGTCAAATATTAGAACAAAAGATGATGATTTTGTTTTTGTTATTTTCACAAGATATTAAATTCTAACAAAAAAAATAATAAAATAAAATAAAATAAAATAAAATAAAATAAAATAAACCGTACTCAGACAAGAAAAAGAAGAAATTTATGAAAAGAAACTTATCTGACTGTTGTCACTGGCTGATGGTGATTGGGTTTCTATTTTGTTTGTGTTTTTTTTTTTCTGAATTCGAAATAGATTTTTTTACAAACCATTGATTTCTTTATGCTTGGATGAACTATGTTTTCTACTTCATTGCACATACCACTCGCTCGAAAAAAAACAACAATGCTGCATGAAGAACCAAAAAAAAAAAAATTAACATATTCCTTTTATGAAAATGATGTCGAAAAATTTCATTAGACGTCATAGGAATTAATCACCCCCTGTCCAAGCATTGTTACGATGGTATACTGTCCACCAAGGGAATCTGTTAGTGAAGAAGATAGGTGAATTATGCCCTAGTAGGGGTGTGATTAATTACACAGTCCCGCCATATTCTAAAGCTTATCTTTCTGAAATTGCTAGAAACGTGAAAAGACGTATATAAACACTCTCCTTTAGGTATTACTGGGAAAAGGAACTTTTGCAAACTTAGGGGTGTTTGGTTTGGTAGTGAGAAATTGTGCTTCATAATTCAGTTTCTGCAATTCTTGTGTAGGTTTTTTTTTTGGGGGGTAGGGGGTGTGTTTAGTCCTCGAGCTCTAAGTGCGGAACTGCTGTGTTGTGCTGTTGCATGTCTAACAATTTCTATACTCCTCAAATTGACTTATCAGGGTAATATTTCAGTTGGTTTTGTTGTTGTTTGGGCCAGTAGTAACTCCTATGATGGCTTTGTAAATTATTATTCTTTCGAAATTAAGTCGTTTGTAAGATTTATAGTTGCCGTTTATAGCAAGCTGTGTCTTTCATCTTCCCTGAATATTCATAGTATTTGCGCATTGCTGAGTTTTTCAGACCACCATGCCATCGCCACGCTGCTGTTGCAATTGAAGTAGGTATATCTGTTGTCTCTTTCTCTAACTCCGCTCTGTATATGGAATGGATTCACCTAGAAGATTCAGAATGTTCAAAACATTGATTTTGCTTGAAGGAGTTTCACCTTATAACTATACAAAATTTCCATTCAAGTTCACTGAGTTTTTCAGTTTTCGTATGTAAAGGTTCTTTCAATTGAAATTCTGCCTATATATCTCGACTCGTACACAAGACAAAATTCATTAGCTGTGAAGTTGAGATTTTCGGTCTTTGAATTCGGAAATACGCTTTTATAGAAATTTCCATTCGTATATGAAGCATTCACAGACTGTGTGAATATTTCCAAATGGTTGAAGAAGTAACGATGGATTGATTTTTTTTTTGCGCAGAATTTATAATTGACTTCTTTTCTGGAACGACCGTTAGATTTCGAGGGATTTCAAGGGTTTTGCAAGAATTGTTTTTTTTTTTTTTTGTCAACAAAATAAAAGAAGACAGATAACAGAAGCAGATTGTGAATTGTTCATCAAAAACGAACAATAAAAATGTAAAAATCAACCACAAAAGTTCTTTGGATGTAAAATGAATAGAAGTTAAAAGACTGGAGCACCCATGAGGTTCTGTCAATACAAAGGTTTCTTTGTCTAAGGCACTGCGTTCACTATATTTTCGAGAATTGTTCATTTTCATTGCATTTTTTCGAAGTTGTATTTTCCATGATGACACCACTTTGGTTTATATGACGTACATAAAACCATCAGTACCTACATATGTCATAGTTGCCACCCGACTGGAAAGTCAGGGAAAATCAGGGAAAGTCAGGGAACGCGAATTTGGTCAGGGAAAGTCAGTGATAGTCAGGGAATTTCGAAAGTGGTCAGGGAAAATTTTTTGAGCACTGAATTTTTTTGTACAATGAAAAAAATTGAATATTTCGTTGAACTCAGGGACACTACTCTGTATTTTGTTCCAAAAGTCAGTTGTATTCGAAAGTGATTTTTCGTCCCGCTTTTGAATTGGAACTTTGTAAAACTTTATTTTTTTCAGATTGCTAACAAAGTCGACAGAAAAAAGCATTTCAACAGTCATGATTTTTTTTTCACTATCTCGAGTGAAATTTAGAAAGTCTGGCTGGTGGGATGCGTTTTTCTGTACGCGTCACTTTTGAAACCGTAAAAATTGATTTTTAAAGTCATTTCAACAGTTTTGGCTTCTTTTTCCTTCCGTTCTATAAACTATTTGCCATATGAATTACAGGTCATGTAGGTGTCAGCGGTTGCAAAATACGTCTGACAAGCTTTTTTTTAAATAAAAAAGAATAGAATATGAAATTTTAATTTGGAAATAAATTATTAAAAAAATAACGGTTACAAAATTACTATAGATTTTTGAAATCTATTCTTTTATTTCACATTTAAATTACTATATTTGAATGAATAGTTTTTTAACATTAATTTTCAAACTTGAAATTAAAAAAAAAAAAAAAAAAAAAAAACCTTACACATACATATCTACTATTTTTTGTTTGCTTAAAAAAATGTAGGTACACATGTTATTAAATTCCTGTTTATCTTTTAGTATATAATACTATCATCCAATTTTATTCGATCACTAAAAACTATAGCTGGTTACATGTCTTCTATTTTTAAAGAATTTTTTTTTTTGAAATTTTTGTTCGGATTCCTAGAGCTTTTAAATAGCTCCAAAATACTAGATTAAAACTTTTTTCCTTACGTTTTTAACTTTTTTCCTTACGTTTTAAGCCTTTTCCGGTGATTGCTCTGCTAACTGCATTAATTTACAAGAAAAGGTACTCGAGCACTAAATTTTTTTGTTGGGTACTTAATTAGCACTTGATAAGCGCATAATGATGACGTCACAAAAATTAAGTTATGTTTCTCAAAGAGTTACTTTTTTAATTTTTTTTAAATTTAGTCAGGGAAAACTTTAAAATTGGTCAGGGAGAGTCAGGGAAAGTCAGGGAAATTTATTTTGAAAAATAGTGGCAACTATGTATGTATATGTATGTAGGGAGAAAATTCCTTTAACTCTACAAAATTTTATGGTGTGTGGCCAAATTAAAAAAAAAACATGTTCTTTAATTGGAAGAGCTTATGAAAACCAAAGTGCAGTTTTGAGTAGATCCAAAAAGAATTGAGAGGAAAAAATTGGTTTCACTGGTCAAGTTAGGTTTTTACTCTTGCTCTGTTGTCTGTAGGGGCAAAATATTGATTTGAGACGTTGCGATGGTAAAAATAATTTATGAATTCCATTGATAAATAACTGACATCGAAAAAAACGCATGAGAAAATATCAATACTTAAAAATTATGTTTTGTTTTTTTTTTTCTGCGAATCCGGGCGGATAAAATGAAAGAAATTTGCAACTTCCTCGCAAAAAAGTCTATCAATGTTGCTATATTAATAAATTTTTATTCGATAGTTTAAGTTGTGTACTATAAAGTTGTTCAACAAATTGTAAGAAAGAACTACAACATTTACTCAGTAAAAATCACACTCGAAATGTTAATTTTTGAATGATTATTTTGAAGTTCCTACAAAGAGTAAAGTATATAAAATTATATTTTTTAATTATTTGTTGTTATAGTAGGTATACAATTTGTTTACTTTTGTTTACTGCAGATTTCATAAACTTGCTACTACCGTTTCTTTTGTTCAAAAAAATGCACAAATTTGACTTAACCTAAATTTTACATGCCTTCATGTAAAATAAATAATTAGGATTCAGATCAGAATTCCAAAAAACACAAATTCCGAAATCTTTGAATTCCCAAAAATCGAAAATCTATTAAACACAAAATTTCAAATAGAAAAATCTATGAAAAAGTGCTTTTGCATTTTAAATTTAAATTGTTGATTCAAAGAAAATAAGTTTAGATGTTTTTGGTTTTCACTATTTTTGAGATCACCAAGTCTAAACTTAAGAAATAACCAAAAATAATTAAAACAGATTTCTTGCGTCGTATGCCTACAGGACCTAATTAATCATTTTGTTAATTGTTTTGTCAATTCCTCGCAAAAGGGATAGCCGTGAAAAACATTTCTGCTTTTTTTAAGTGGCATAGGCTGAGAAACGAACCCAAGAGAAATGAATTGAATAAAATCCGTAGTGACTTGAAAAAATTTAACAATGGATTAATTTTCTATAGCTAAACAATTTCTGAAAGTAGTTGAACTTTTTTAACCAATTACTGACCTTTTATATCTTATACTTATTTTTTACGAATGTCAAAAAATGTATTCTGTTTCTTTGGTATATATAAAAACACGTCGTGAAAAAAACATAATTCAGTTACTAAAATAATTTGTTCTTTTGGAAAAACAGCAAAATAAATCGCACAGGTCTAGGTTAACTATCACCACCACTCTTCAAAACTCTTCAAAAAGAAAATTTTCAATTCAAAATGAACTCAAAATAAAGCTTCTAGAGAGAAAATTAAGCAAAAACGGTGGGCGCGATAAGGAGTGAATATCAGTCATTGTGCTCATGCAGTCAAAATGCATGCGTAGTTGTTCATTCTATACTTAGGTAGGTAGGTACTATACTTTGAACAAATTTGCATTCTTGTTGACATTTTATGATAAGTACATAATATATGCTATGCATATTGAATATGTGTGCAAAAAAGTCCTCACACGGACAATCTACTCAGCAATATTATTAATGTCACAGTTGAAGATAATTCATTGATTTAAATTATATGCTACAATTTAAACATTCGATAGTTAAAATGTAATAAAATGTATCATTTAATTTATGGTTTTACCCAACAGGCAATTATTATTTGTTACCTAAGAAACAAATTTTATATGATTTTGTTTTTTAAATATTTATTCAATTCAAGTTGAATAATTAAAATTATTTACATAATTTCTTGATAAAAATTTTATAAAACATGTTTTTTGAAAATAAGTCTACCGTTAAAATAATAAATAATATATCACGAATAAAATCAACAAATGGCTTCGACTTTAGGTATTTGTTTTTATTTTGAATATTAAAATACACACAAGAAAGCCACACAACAAAATTATAATTTATTATTTAAAAAAAAAATCATTCCTGTAGCGGATTGGGACATAAAAAAAGCCTAAGCACATCAAGATTTCGGGCCCTTGATTGAAAAAAAATTTAAATTCTTTTTAATTTTAATTTAATAATTTTGATTAAATTTAAATAAATCAAATAGCTTTAAAAAAAAGGTAGAGAATAATATTTGCTTTATTTTCATTAATTTCATCTTATTTAATTTAATTTTTTTAATAAATTGTTTTATTGAATTTAATTTAAATTTTTTTGCAATTTAATTTTATTTCATTTTATTTTATTTCATTTTATTTTATTTTATTTTATTTTATTTTATTTTATTTTATTTTATTTTATTTTATTTTATTTTATTTTATTTTATTTTATTTTATTTTTATTTTATTTATCTTATTTTATTTTATTTTATTTTATTTTATTTTATTTTATTTTATTTTATTTTATTCTATTTTATTTATCATATTTATAAAATCAATAAATCGTAAGGACGACTCAAGCTGTTTTTATTTTGCAACCCAAAAACTTTTTTTTCTACTAATCTCAATTGATTGTTTGACAAAATGTTTCATTACACTGCCATTTTGTTAATAAAGGGAGTCATTTTGAAAGAAAGTTTTAGCGGAAATATGTTCCATGAGTGATATGACACTCTAAGTATATTCTCATTGTGCACTTGTCCGTTAATCCATAATCTGCGATTTTTTTCATTTTCCATTAATAAAGGACCTTTAAAGGAAGAAAAGTGAAAAAAAAACTTAACGAGCATTCCGGAAACTTTTTCAAACTTCAGCCTAACAAGAACCGCCGTAAAACCTTACAACTTTTACAAAATAACCCATTACCATCAATTTGGAAGAAAAAAAAAGTCATCTGGATGTCCTATGGCCATCGATGAAATATAAAATTAAAAAAAATATATATACATATATCCCTTTATAAAATACAACCCTTAGAAAAGTTTGGGACAGAGTAATTTTCGTTTTACCCTTCCCTCAAGTTCTTAAAAAAAAGGGAAAAAAAGGGAAAAAACTTCAATTAGATTACTCACAATTACTTTTTCCTGAAAAAAGAGCAATTTGCTTGCACCTCCTATTAAGGATAACCATTTCTTAATAAAAATATATATCGTGTCTACCCCATTTGAATTCTACTCAGACCATCAAAAACTCTCAAAAAAGCATCCTTCCAAGTATGTAAGTATGTACTGCTCAAACACACCCGAGTCATCATCCCCTAACTCACAGCTGATGGTTTTATTTACCGCTCATAACACCCGATTGGATCCATGAAAATATCATTTTCTTTATGGTTATTTCCGTCGATTCCAGCATGTTTTTTTTTTTTTTTTTTTTTATTTTACCGCTACATTTGTTAAATAGTTGGTAAATGGCGCAGTGAGACGAAGGGAAAAAGCTAACGCTCCTGACGTCAAAGGTGTGTGTGTTTTGGGTGTTTTTTTCGTGTTTTTCTGATTGATTGGAAAAACAAAATCTATATTTGATGATGTTCTCAGTTCTGGCAGGAGATAGACAGATTGACGGGTGAGTTAGTGAGTGAAGCGCCACCAAAAATTTAGATGAACCTGTTTTTTTTTTTAATTTTTTTCAGTCTCCACCTGCAACAGCTGAGGGATTTGAATATTTATTGCATTTTAATAATTTTTTTTGATTAAACTTAATTGCTGTTTTTATTGTTATAAAAATGCTGATGCAATGTGTTTTGAATATTTTAATAGCGATTTTTTTTTTTGATAGAATGTGCTTGTTTGCTCAATTACTCGAATTGGAAATAAATTAAATAAAAAATATTTAAATTTGGAGGTAGTAAAAAGAAATTGCCATAGTAATAGGATTTTTAATTTTGTATAATGGAAATACAAGCCTTTGGAAAATTTAAAGAACCTATCAATCAAAATGCACATGTGTTTTTATGATTTCTTAGAAAAAGTAACGCAACATAGAACATGATAAATTCAACAAATTAAAACAGTAACAACCGTATTTATATATTTTTGAATATTAAGACGGTGTTTTAAATGTTCGAAAAAGTTTATAATATGCTTTATTTAATTAAATAGAATGTAACACTAGTCAAGGTTTAGGCAACCCGATTCCGCTGTTTTAAGTTAGATATTTCTTTGACAACAATTAAACATTGGGCAAAGTGTAAAAAGATAGTCAACGTGTTAAAACACCAACTGTAAGATTTAAACTGGGGCCTAATTCCGTAAAACGAAAACGATCGAACGATATCGTTTTGGCAATAGCTGTCCCTATCTTTCTCTTTAGATGTGATAGAGATGTGTATAGTCAAAACGATATCGTTTAATCGTTTTCGTTTCACGGAATTAGGCCCCAGCTTTCAGCAAACAGGGTTTCAATTTTGATGTGTACACGTTTTCTTACTTAAGTTATGCGCAAACCAACGCGATGGCGGTGGCGTTCACGATAAAAATGTGGATGCCTCAAATAAAAATCAAAGGAGAGGCACACTTCAATCCGAATTTTGGTAACAAAAATAATTTTCTGAAATTTTATTAAATTTGATAAACTTAATCATTTGGAGATTTTCCTTTTGACAATTTTTTTTGTTTCGAAATTAGTTTAGGTCAAAATTTGGTACAAAATTTTAAAATAATATTAAAAAAAAAAACATAACCAGTCAGGAATTAAGTCAAATTTATTTGTTTACTTAAAAATGTACTTTCATATAAAAGTAATGCAGACTTAGAAATGAACAAAAATTAGAAAATTAAATTCTAAAATGTTGGCCCAAGGGATTAGTACTAATTTTTGGGCTATAGATTTGAAATTCTATATTATTGTAAATAATTTTTTTTAAACCAATTGACAATTTTGACAATCAAATGCTGCCAACGAAATTGAAGGTCAACGACTTAGAAAATTTGAAATATATTAAATAATACTTTTCAAAAAATATACATATGATTTCTTAAATTTTATTTAAATCTGACGCCAGATTAAAACTTCTGACAGTTGATATAAGTTTTAATACAAATTCTGTCAATTCAATTTCTACGTAAGATTAACTATTTTGAAAGTTGCCTCCTGCCAGGTAGCTGAATTCAATACCCACAAAGTTATTGTGTTATGAGAGTACTTTAACTGTTTAATTTAATAAATAATAGCAGATTTATAGTTGTTTTTGTTAAACAGCTGTCAACTGTCAGAAATCGGAGTTAAATTTAAATACCGCAATCGTAAAAAAAATAACGACACTTATAAAACTATATTATTTTAAATTATTTTTGAGTCGTTGAGCTAAAATTTAATTGCCAACTGTTAAATGTCAAAATTGTCAATTTTCTATCAGAATAAAAATACGGAATTTTTTGTTTGTCGAATGAAACGCAATCTAAAACTCCAAGTTTTGACCACTGCAGCTGAAGCCGTATATAAATAGACAATTATGCGGAGAATTTTAACTTCTTTAACGCATGGTAAAATGGCAAAATATTTCGTGCACAAATCAGCTGTCATTTGTCAAATTTACTGTCACTAGAAACAGTGTTGTCAATTTAAAAACAAAATCTCTAAAAAAAATTTCAATTTTTAAGAGAAAGTCGTTTCAGGAGATTGGTTTTTACCCATTTGACCGGGGTTACTTTCGATTAAAAAAAAGTGAATTAACGCTTTTGATCATCAATGTTGATAAATGTTAAATGGGAATCAACAAATGTGTATTTATATTTATATGTATATTAAAAAATATTTTAAATATGGATAGTAAAGTCCAAAAATCTGTTTTTTAACGGAGATTCTTGATTTTTTTTTTTGAAAAATTCAAAAAATTGTGAATAGTTTAAAGTTGAAAATCAAAATCAATGGTTCAGGGTAATCTTTGATTCAAATAAATGGAATACTACTCCAAAAGGGAAATAAAGTGTTAAATTCAAGTTCAACGATATTTTTAGTAAAAAGTTTTTTTTTTCATGCGTTGTGCCTTCTTGGTTGTTTTTTTAGTTGAACGTGCTTCAGTGGCGAGAATCCTATTATTTTAGTTAAATCCATTGAAAAAGAAGAAATATTCTTTGTTCGAAGCTTATAACTCGATTGCAAATGATTGCACTGCAGGCTACATTTTGGCACACAATTATTGGGGAGTGTGATATAATAAAGAGTATACTTGAAGAGATGGTTAAGACAAATTCAATCCGATTACTATCGATTAAATTCGACTCATTTTTCAATTAAAAAAATTAAAATGTTTGTATTTTCAATTTTCATATCATTAAAATAGACAAAATAGGATCGACCATCCAAAATAGCGATAGCTCACTTTTTTTCCATTCAAATAATTGTAAACAAATAATAAAAAAAAAACTAATAATAAAACAAGCATGTTTAAATTATTTTCGTACAAAATAATTTACATACAAATTTAATTTTTATTTCCCTCCCCATTAAACTGTCTTCATTTCAATTATTATAAATTAACGATCGCCTTTTATTTTCCTACATATAATCAAGTATTTCATTTTGAACGTTCTATCGATTATACTTGCTGTTTAAGATTCAATTTGAGTTGAATACCAATTACCTTTGTTTTTATAAGCAAATATGAAATTAATAGCTTTATTAAGCAGGCCATAGATGGAGATCAGTTTATGGCAACGGTGGAAATCTTTTAAATTTATAATTGCCCTCCGGGTGAATATTAAATACTCCAACTGAAAAATTAAAGACAGAAGCAGTGAAACAAATAGAGAACTTAAAACAAATATTCCAAATGAACCAAAATTTACAAATAAGAATATTTAATAACTCACTTGGCTGACGAAACTGTACATGCAATCAAAGTTGTCAAAAATCTGCTATTGAAGCGTGGCCATGGAATTTGTATAATTTTGTTTCAATTAGTTTAGGAGTTTGTTTCACATTGAGTAGTCTCCCAGGCAGTTTTTGGACGGCAATTTTCCTAAATAAAACATAAACAATATTCAAATTGGTATATCGAACAAATACAAAAAAAAAATAATGAAAAATGCATGCGTCACTGCATGCAGAATTAGATTCTATTTGAAATGTGCGTGTTTTACTAAAGCCCATATACGTGAGATTTCTCGCACGGGTATAAGTCATCGTAAATTCCAACATATATCGACTTGATTATGTTTCAATGTCCTAATTAAAAGAAAATTTAAAATCAACACAACCAAAAATAAACTGATACCATTCTTTTTTTTTATAAATAACAGAAATCGAAAAAAAAGAAGAGTTTTCCGTATTGGCCACGCATTCGAGTGTCGACAGGTTAAGTCGATCAATTTATTGGATTTAAGTATCTTTTGACATGAAAATTAATTGGATAAACAGAATTCTACTTCATTTAACAGCCAATTGCTTGCAAGTGTTGATGGTGATGATGATGATGGTTTTGGTCGATAATATTTTCCAATCATCATTTTCGACAATATTATTGATTGAATTTAAAAAAAAAAAACTCTGATTGCTTGTTGACCTAAGTAAGTGCTTCATAAAGGAGTGATTGTGTGATGAAATCACTGACCTAAAAAAAATAAAAAAATAAAAATAACGACAAGTAATCCATATGGTTATGGTTCTTTGACTTTATATAATTGAACTTTTAAGACTCGACTGAATCTGTCTATATCCATCAACAATCCAAGATTGGCACTGTTTCAAAGAGTATATATATTTAACATCGACAGCTTCGGATGAGCATTGAGTATAGTAATCAATCATTAATGTTTTCAAAAAAATTACATTTCTTTGCGATTTTACTTGCATCAATGATATATTTTGAGAAAAAAAAAAGTTACAAAATGTAATTATCACTTTCGAACAGAAATTATTTTTCAATCAATCAAATCTGTCTGTGTTTATACAAATAATATTGTATCTATGTACCTCTTCTTAAAGATTTAAGTAATTTGATTACATTCATTTGGAGTTAAAATGAATCAATGTTTTTATGACTTACAAGTCTTCATCCAACTGTAGCTTAAAAATTTTGCATTTGTCAAGAAAATCAAGAGAGGAATTATGTTATAAAATTTATATAGTCATGAAAATGACTGAAGACAGTTTTTAGAATCTCTACTGTCATAAAGACAAATGATGACGAAAAGGTATAAATTGTGTAAATTCAGTCTAAAAGTTGGAATCGCAATTATGTAAATCTGCCTTATGTTATTAACACTTTGATCATAATCGGCTGAACAAATTTTTTCTTTTAAATTGGTAAATTGGTTCCCAGAATCTTGAACTTTTTTAAATTTAAATAAAATCGTGATATGGTTTGCCTTCAATAACATAACAACTTACATGACTTTCTTTAAAAAAAATTTTTTTTTTGAGGTTGGGATTTCCAAATGAACTTGTTTTAAAATTTTATTTCAGAAGGGCTTAATTTAGCTCCTAGAATTTTAGGGTACCTACTTGCTTAGGTTGTCACAATAGTTTTTATTACGATTTCAGAATTTTGTTTTGTCTTTTTCTTGAACGCATACAAAACTGCAAACTTAAAGACTGGACTTGGGCTGGCTGAAAATTTCTATATTATGTGATTTCTGAGAAAAGGATTGTACAGTAAAGTTAGCGCTGAAGTACGATTTTTTTTTAAATAACGACTTCAAAATTCGGTCTGGAATTTTTTTGAACCGTATAAAAAACTGCAAATTTGAAGCCTTACTCTAATTTTCTAGCTTCAGATCGATCGATACTTCAGACTTCAAACTATGCAATCATCATTCACTTGAATCAAAAAAGATTGCAATCATTTTTTTCCCATTTATTTTTTAACATTCAGTTGAATGCAATCTTTTGAGAATTCATGCATTCTTTTGTATTATTTGCATTCTTTTTGCAATCATTCTTTGCATTGCCATTTTCCTCCACAAAAGGAAAAGAATGCAGAAGAATGGAATAACAAAAAATGCAAAGAATAAAATTAATGAAAAAAAAAAAAAAAACGTTTGCAATCTTGTTGATTCAAGTGAATGGTGATTTCATAATTTCAAGTGTGTAGTCTCAAAGTGAAGTCAATGAATGCAATCTCTTAAGTGAATTCAATAAATGATTTCTGCATTGACTACATTCATAAAAGACTGCATTCTTTTACAAGACTGTTAGACTAAAGACAAGATTTGAAAATTTCAATGAGAAATGAGAAAAAGTAAGAAAAAGTAAAATATAAAAACTGTTTGTGATTGTTTAATTTTGTTCCTAATTCCATATTTCAACAGCATGAATGAAAAACTGACGACGTGAAGTAATTTAGCTATATGTATTAATTAGGTCGTATCGTTAAGTTTCGTGATAACCACGAAAAAGTTAAATTTTCAAAAAGACACAGAGGCTTTTTGTTTTTCTATTTATTTAACAAGTTGAACTAAACATTTGTTGTGTAAAATATTAGAACGAAGATTGTATCCAAGTATTTTTGAAGTTCATAAACAAATCTTGCAACAGACTTCAATGCCATGTTTAATTAACGATGTGATTCGAAGTCTAGATCCGAATATATTTTACAATCAAAGGCCAAAACTGGTAAATTCAATGATTTAACCAACTTCATTTTCACTTCAGTGGGAACCAAGTGTCTTGAAATGGCCTACGCATGTCGGACTTTTAAAAATTACTCCAAGGTTTATAACTTTAGAGAGCATTCCATTGATCTGACTATTTAGAATTACGTCAGGCAAGTCTTCTAGAAGAAGTTTTTGGGTGCTGATCGGTATGCATTTTATTTTAGTAGGATTCAATGAAAGTTGATTTAAAGATGACCATTAAAAAACAGACGCAAAATCTTCGTTAAGTTTGACTATATCATCTTATGAATGTCGTCTGCATAAAAATGATATAAACAGTACTTAAAAGCAGATAGAAGGTCGTTTATAAATAAAGAAAAAAGCCGAGGTCCGAGAATTGAGCCCTGTGGCACACCTCTTCTTAAATTTAGAAGCGATGAGAGTCCGCCTTTATTGAAAACAGCCTGTGAAAGATGGTTCAGATATCCAAAAATTGCAATGACTTCAAACACCCTAGATAAATTTGTAAGGTAAAATAGCAATTGCCCTGTATTCCACTTTTTTGCCTGAGTTATTTGGTACTGGAATGCACGTTCAGAAGGATAGTGAATTTGTCAGTACAATCTAGTTGAAAATAAAAGTAATGTGTGGAAGAATCTTAGGCAGGAGAATATTCAATAAAATCAGGATTTACATTATCCAGCCCGACACACTTTGATCTGACGCTAAAAATTGCATCACCAATATCGTATACATTAACTTCAGAGAAGCAAAATCCCGAAAGGAAATGCAAACAAAATACAAAAAAAAACGCAAATTCTTGCTGTGAGAATATGTCTTGGCACCAAATGTATATTTATTTTTGTATGTTCATTGGGCAACTATTCAACAAAATTTCCCAAGCAGCCCAACAGATACAGTGGGTCCTTACATTAGCTAGACACCTAAAATGTTCTAGTTTTTTTTTTAATTAAAGCATTAAAGCAAATTTTAATATAAATGTTCTTTGGTAAAATTTTGACTTTTGAACTAAAGTGAACGCACAATTTGTTTAATTTTCTGCTCTCCTCCCTGTAATCAATTATTTTTTCATTTTTTCAATAAAGTTTTAGGTTACTTCCAATATTTTTTCACCACGCCCTTTTCAACTTGAAAAGATTAATATTTATCCTATGAATTTTTTCACAATAGCCTTTTTCTGTCTTGCAATACATCAACTTGATGAATTGTTGCATGCAACCGCAATCTTAACACATCACACCCTAAAATAGTGTTAAATGTTTTTTTTTTTTTCTGTCCATCTATTTTAATGTATATTCTTGCGCCTTTAATATTGTGTTATCGAGGGAAAAAAACACACCTTAATGATTATAATCTTAAGAACAAAACAAAACATTAGTCCCTTAAGAAAAATAAAATAATAAAAAAAATAAAATCCATTACCATTACTTCCTAAGGAGTAAATCTCGTGCACAAATAAATTACAAAACTGCGCAGTAACTATCCTTGTTTTCCTTTGTGTTATATATGTAAATCCAGTTTTCAAATTTTGAAAACCTTTTTTAAAATACTAACATAAATCACCACGAATTAATTTTAAGGTTAGGTTAAGTGTTCAAAGTGCATGTGTATTGAATTCCATATATAGATACATATATGTAGGTAGAGCTAAACCTTTAATATTGCCACGAGGCACGAGATACTTCTTCAAAGTTTTATTTTTTTTTTATTTGTTTACATATATTTTGTAATTATCTTTAAAACCAAAAACATTATCTGATAACGATCCCAAGAATATGTATATAATAAAATGTTGACTATAAAATTGTCTGTTTCTGTTCATAGCATAGGTATAATAAAGGATTGAAAGCAAAAACAAAAAAAAAAAAACAAAAAAAAGGAGATGTTTTTAGACTCATATTCATAAATTTATTATATCGCTAAGAGCAACAAGTTTTACAAACAGCAACAGGCGTAGATGAGTCTACAATATAAAGAAGAACCATTATAGGGTTTCCATTGAACACGGGATAGACTAGGCAAACATGGAGCCCTAAGCGTACAAATACTTTCAAATTTCGACCCTCAAATTTTACAACTGAGAAAAATAATTTCATGAGCCAATTAAATTTGAATAATTTACAAATAAATACATGAATTGGGTGGCGCAACAGCTCGTGTAGAACCAGGGCCTAGTGACTTACAACTCTCAACCATATTCATGTGTGCGTTGGTGTAATTTAACAAATATTATTAATAAGATTTTTCGCTTGGAACAAATGATTTTAATATATATATATTATGCTAAAATATACAAATTTGTTAACAATCTCCCGTCGTAAAGGTAATAAAAAAAATTTCAATCTATCTAGGCGACCAAAATATGACAAAATAAGGCTACCAAAATCCAGCTTGTCGGAAAAAATGAGAGCTTTATTTTGGCTCTGGGATCTTAGCACCTCATATATAGTTATGTCATCCACACACTCCTTATCTTATACATAAGCATATTATATTATTTGTATCTTATTATTTGCATGTATCAGCACAAAACTTTCCCACAGTCAAAATTATAGAAAATGAAATTCCCACAGTAAGATTTAAATTAAAAAGAAAGAAAAAACCAATGTACGTGCAAGCATTTTGCTGCACAAGCAGAAAATATAAAAATTAGACTAAAGAAAATTACTGTTAGTAAAAATAAGATTCAGAATAGTTTCATCTTCAAACGAATAAACATTTATTTTGCAAAAATTAAAAAGATTGTTTTTTTTTATTTGAAATCCCAAGTGTTGTACATTATTATATATGGGATATTCACAAAAAAAGTATGTCATCTAAAAGGTCACTAATTGGTCATAAAAGGTCAGCTAGTTTCGGAAATTGGTCAGGCATAGATTTTGGTTTATGAATTTTTAAAATTAATTTTGTTTAGCTTGTAGGCAAAAGAGAATGACAGCTGAGGATTCTAATCTTTATAATTCATAATCTTTGGTCACGCCATCTGGCAGTCACCACTTGTTGCTTAGTTAATCCTCTTTTATACGATGATTCTTTGACGCTGATTACACGAGTCTTTTTTTTCGTTCGTAAAGACTCTTTCGTTATTTTGAGGAACAAACATTTTGCGGTTGATTTATTGGAAAATAAACAGTTCTTATAAATAAAAATGATTTTTAATAAATTTTTGTTCATATTAATAGCCTTTTTAAGTATAAATACTGTTTTACAACACGAAATTAAAAGTTTATAAGTTCTTCGCAAAATGCTTTGGTTTTAGAGATGAAACATTAAAATACTCGGTGAAAAATCGATGACAAAATTTATCGAACCTGTAAAATCGATGTTTTCTTTCTTTCTTTTTTTTTAATTTTGGTTGACAAATACCGTTGTATTCACATCAAAACGTGTTTTTGACTTAGGGCCGTTTGTTCAGTGAGGATTAAATCTGTAATAAAGGTTCTGATTGAATTATGAATTTCTTTACTTTTTATAAAGGAAAACGAGTGAGATAGAAGGATGCGGATGAGACAGAAATGTGCGCCTCTGTATTGGTAACAGAAAATTATCTTAAGTCGAATTAAGATGTAATACCATTTCAGTCGAGAATTAACCGTCAACTTTAAGCCTTCGGACTTAAACCTTATTCCAGTTTCCAATCTCTGATTTCAAGATATCACGTCACTTCTAGTGTTCCTCAGTGAAGTCACTTGGGTCCTTTGATATTTGTCTTTACAGCAATACAAGTTTACAATATCATTAAGCAGTTATATCTTTTTATTTATTAATTTTCATATTTTAAGTGGGTTTTATGCCTTTAGAGGGTGCTTGAGCTTCCCCAATTTTTTCCAAGTTTCTGTGATTCCTTTTCGATTGTGCTCCAATTTTTAAATGCAATATTGTTTTGACAACTTGTTGCAAAAATGTGTCAAACCATTTGAAGCCATAAAAAAAAATTAAATAATTTTAATTTTATCAAAAATTGTCAAAAACCTATTTTTAATGATAAATTTTTTGATGTGTAAACATCTATACTGGCGGTAGAGTGAAAAAAAACGTAACGTATCTTCTGATTGTGATTCTGAGCCTCACGTTACGTTACGCATGTTTACACATCTTAACCGTGAGTCCCGGCACTCACACTTTTGTTTTTTGTTTTTAAACCTAAAGTCCTTAAATGCGGTTTTGTTAAAATCTTTTTGGTCATTACAGGTGCGATGTTTTATAAAAATTATTTGAGTCGTTTCCAAAAAATTAAATTCCAGAAAAATCGTTGTATAGCAGTTACCCGTTTTATATGAGCTAAAGCCCTTGGGGTAATGGTCAGTAAGTGGGACTGTTACGTCGAAAGTCTTGGATTCGATTAGCAGCCTATGCCACATAAAAATTGAGATGTTTTTTTTACCGGTAACTGCCTCTGGTGAGCAATTGACATATCCTACACCTTAGCCCTTCGAATTCGGCAAATATTGTAGGTCCCCTCCATTCCTCCCAATAACACATAGGAAAGGTTGAGTGTTGTTAGTCACTAGGCTCTGGATTTACACGATCTGTCACGCCACCCATTTTATTTATTTCAATTATAAAACAAAAATTCGAATTTTTCCCTCTACGGAATCACAAAAAAATGCTCTGTACAAAAGTTTGAGAAAAAACTTGCAGAACAACTTAAATCTTTATCAATAACAACGCAGAAAAATACTAACAAAACATTCGCCGAGACAAATTAGTTTTATCTTAAAGAGTTAATTAAAATTAAATAAAGTGTTACATGGCGCCCCCCAAAAACAAAAATTGTGCCTTACTATTCTACTTCAATCGTACATATGGGCGAACCACCACTGGTCATACACAATCAACCCTCAAGCTTGTTGGTAATTTATGAAGCAAGTATTTACCTAACTCATAACGTTTATATTTTTCAATCCTTCTCTCCATCTATAATTTTATTTGTGTGCTTCCTTTATATATATAGAAAAGATCCACTTAAAATTTCAAAAAGAAAACAAATAGGGATATTGATGTTAAGAGTTTAAATTTTTAACAGCCATTTTCATAAAAGGGATATAAAGTTCAAAAAAAGTATATAAGGAAGCAGTGTTGTAGCTTTAGTAGATAGTTATTGACGCGCCCCTTCTATATGCACAAACCACTCCCATTCTAGTCCTGACATCATCATGAATATAACCCTAAAGTGCAACTTTGTGGTTTCACAGTTTGTTTATCCGTATATTGCCACAACACTTCCAGGTAAAACTTCTCTATATTGCTGATGTACCTATAATATGAAAACATAAAGTTTATATAGTTTTTGTGGTAGCTAAAACAATGTATGTATATGTATAAGAGAGATCCTTAAAGTTGTTGTTAAGTGATGCCCCACAATGTAAAATCTATTTTCTTTATTATTCCTAGACAAATTTTTGTAATCTCTGAAGCCCTTTGTTTGATTAAAACACAAAATTTGTAGACTCACAGATACAAAGAAATATAATAGTATGTATAAAGTATCCTTTTTATGTATATTATGGTCTTTTATACGTCGCACTTTGATGTAAAAAAAAAAAAAAAAAAAAAAAAACAGATATAAAAAACCCAAAGTATTTGGATTATGTTGTGACAACGGTCAAGTAGAATCGAAATAAAGATACACAATGTATCGTAGAGCCTAAGGAGCGGATGTCCTTTTCTTTTTCATTGGAAGCATTAAACTATATAGTCCTTTGTCGACATCGGGCACATATATAGGAACCTACAACAAAGAATAAACCTCTGAACGTGTTTAGTTTATGTGAATGTATATACTTTTATTTTTTGCGAGTCAGGATATTGTGAGTGAGTTATTATGTAAAGATATCACAAGGCTAAAATTTCATTACCATAATGAAATCTGTTAAGGATGTAGTTTCAGGATTATTTCACAGCAATGACCATACACAATTTATATACAAGACTATATACAAGAAGGAGAACCTTACATTTTGGAAGCTTTTTATGTAATCATGAGATTAAAAGGCGATAAGTTGCAAAAGCTTATGTTTTCGAGACACGTAAGTTATATGGTTTTAGTGAGTTAAGTAACTTTTCTAGAAGTGCTCAAAAATATGATTTTTAAGAATTTACAGTCAATAAAAAAATGTTTATCTTCACATGAAAATTATACACTTAAAGCCAAATATTCTAAAGGTTTTAGTTTGGCATATAAACCCGTTCAACCGTTCGCCAGTCTATGCGTCTGTCTTTGTTCATCTGTGCGTTCGCCATAAATCGAGCTGGAACCTATAAAGGGGTAAACTGATTTTCTTTAAATTGAGATTGTTTAAGTTGATTAAGAACAAGTAGCTCCCATACGATTTTTTTTGCAAATTTTCCCGAAATCGACTTTAACAATTATGATAAATTTTTGTACATACCTACCTGAAATGTTCGAAAAGATTGTAATAAAATTGCTTTTCAGGATTCTGGCGAAATAATTCAAAGAACTTTTTGAGCATTAACCGCCATATTGTTCCCTCGATTAACCAAGTTTTAAACTTAAATCCGGATTTTAATTAATATGAATTCAATGTAAATACATCTGGATTTAAATTTGAAACTGTATTAATCGAGTGAATAATATGGCGGTTATTGTCTCAGGTCGAACTCATTAAACATAATGTACTCAAAAAAATATAGAGGTCCGGAGGTCCAGTTTGCTGGAAACTGTCACAGGTGTCAGGTTTGTTTAGGTCAAAACTGGGAGTTTGATATGAAACAAGAAATGTTTAGGATTTTCAAGCTGAATATTTTTTGCCTACTTCTTTCTCCTCTCGGCCTAATGAGATTCAAATTAAATAGATTTAAAATATTTAAGGAGTCCAAATGGAAGGATTTCGCCAATTTTTTTTAAGCTTCAGACATTGATAAACAATTTGATGCAAAGTTCAAGTTGATAAAATGTATAGACGAATGGCTGATTAGGTAAAAAAAATTTGGTAACTGAAAGAAGACAGAACTTTTTTTTTTAACTTTTTCACACAAACTACTTCGCATACCGAACTTCACTAAAGTAAAATTCCGTTTTTTTTTTCAAATTAAAAATTCTTCACTTATTCAACTCTGTATAAGTGAAAGGTGAATCTTCTTAACCCTTCAATTACCGATCAATTGCACTTACCTCCCTTCTTTCTAAGATCATGGAAACGCTGATCAATCGTTAGCATAAAAATATCGTGAAGAACGAAAGCTTCCCAATAACCACATCCACTGGTGGTTTGATGGCGGTGTTCAGATTCATTTATAAATAAAACACGGTACGAATTTTTTTGTGGGAACAATTATTGCAAAAAAACCCACATTTATTATCTCCGCTTTAAAATGTTTCCAAACATGACTTGCCGGTCTGAAGGACCAAACAAGACTAAAAAATTACATTTCAAAATACATAATCATTTCTATAATATGGAATCATAATATAGTTTTGGGCGCAAATATGTTGAAATAGTATAGACATGAATGGCCAGTGTTGCCATTCGTAACAGTCGGCATATCTCACCGAAAAGTTGAATCAATCTTTACATTGCTTTAAAGAAAGTAAGATTATTACGCTAAATATTTCTAAAGCAATTGATAGAGTTTGGCATCAAGCTCTCTTATCAAAAATGCTTTCTTTTGGTATCGATTATTAATTTTTTCGTTGGATTATTAGTTACCTTTCTGTCCGTTCAATTCGTGTTGTTTTGGATGGGTTTAATTCTGGAGTTCATAGAATAAATACTGGTGTGCTCAAAGGCTTTGTTTTGTCTCCTACTCTGTTTCTCATTTTCATAAATGATCTTTTATCTACAACTTCTAATTTACTCAACTGTCTTGCTGATAACAGTGCCCTAAGCTTTTCATATTCGTTTCCAGATTCGCAACCCTGTTCTTAGGATGTAAAACTGCAAGAGCAGGCGCATGATAAGATATTTAAATTGTGATGTAAACAGCATCGTTAAATGGGGTATCAATAATTGCGTGGAATTTAATGTTTCCAAAACCCAATCCGCTTGGCCCACCCCTGCGGGTGCAGATATATTTTTTTCACGGGCTACTGCCACTTGCGAGGAGTTGACAAATTCACAAACCCTCCAGGAGTTTCTCTTGTCATGAAAAACGATTCGGTAGAAAATTTAAGGTCCCCCCCATTCCTGCCAATAACACGCACATATAATTGAGAGTTGTAAGTCACTAGGTCCTCGTTCTACATGAGCTGTCGGACCCCCAATTTAGTTTTTTTTTTTAAACATAATACGTAATTAATTGACGTGTTTTAAAACTTGCGCAAACTTTAGCAAAATATAAACTTCGCATCTATCAAAGCAGCATCGAGTAAACATAAGGATCAGCTATTGAAAATCCCCGACTTATAAAAAATAATGAATTTATAATACAACGCACACTTAATTCTTGTTTATTCCCTGTATCTTTTTCCAGTAGCTATCAAAATTTAAAATTCATGATTCTACCTCCATCCAAGGACAAAAAAACACCTAACCTCATCTTATACGCGTCGGTGGCGGCGGTTGCGTGTGGCATAGTGACTTCACAAAACCCATCTCAGACATTTCAAGACACATATCCTTGAACTACAAACCAATGTCATTTCAACCGTATGTGCGCCTTCGGTGGTTTTCCTTTACTGCATTTTGATTTTATATCTTATATACTATATAGTTTCGAAGTTGGCGGTGGAATAACAATGTCTATCACGACATTCGCACAAAGTCAAAGCTCCCTCGAGGGAATTAAAAGAATGCCGCGCTCTATACAGTCTGCTTCGAGAAAATACTACTATTGAATTAGAAAAACAAAAAAAAAAGTTGAAAAATAATTTCCATTCGATCCTGATATAAATGTATCCTTTTTCACTTGCTGGCAAATTGTGTGCTTCTTCATTTCAGCTTGATATAGTTCTTTGAGTTGCATCATCTGGTTTTTGTTCGCCTTTTGTGAAATTAGATTCCGGATTTTAACCTTTAATTTTCCTTCCTGTAGATAGGTATACCTATCTGTGAATCTTTTGCAAAGATATTTGTATAGTTTCCTTGTCACGCTTCGAGCTTATATTCAAACTGTACCGCAAGTTTATTGAATCCATTTAACACATTACTTCAAAGTCGGATTTTTCCTTTTGCAGCTGATTTTTTTTCTGTTCTTTGAAAGACGAATAAAGAACGTTTTCCATTTAAAATGTTGTTATGAAATTTTTAAAACTATTTTTCGTACCAAAGTACCTTCCTATGTATATATGTTGGTTTGTTGCTTGTGTTGGTCCTTTTGATACCAAACCACTTCCTGGCTTCTTTTTGTCGATTTATTATTGTCGTCTGATGTTGGCGTTGAAAGAAAAACTCTATGACACCCCCAGCCCTAGCCCCGCAGTCCCACAGCCCCACTCATACATTCTATTTTTCTTTATTTTTTTTTTGTTTCTGATGCTGTGTGTATATTGCAAGGACGATTGTGCGAGATGGTGATGAATGGCGATGGCTGAAAACGAGAAGAAGTTATAAAGTGAAGGTTTTGTAGAGAAAACCAGGCTTCAATGAATGAGTAGAATTATTTGTTAAAGGATATTGGATAGAAAAAAAAAAGAAAAAAAATATTCCCAAGGAATTCTTGGATATGCTATGACGAAAAAGGAGAATAGATTTCTTATTTCTGCTTCGTTTTGCCTGATGATATTCATGGTGAGTGGTTAACAAAGTGATTTTTCATGTTTTTTTTTCGGGGGACTTGATTTTTTTTTTTCCATTTAAGATGTAGGTATCAGTTCCTTAAATTTTTCGGTAAAAATCTTCAATTCGATATTCAGATAAAATAAATTTGTGATGGTGTTCTTGTGTGTTGGGGGTGGGGGGAGGGACGGGAAAAGTGAAATAAAAATGCTTTCTTTTTATTGCTCTATAAGGTTAGTGGTACAGGAAAAAAAATCAGAAACTTATAATTTTGATCACGGAGATGTAGAAGAAGAGAAGCTAGAGCCTAAGCCGATAATTCACACTAGGTGAATTTCGAAATTTTGTTCTAATTCATTCAGACGCTTCCTGTTCGATGCAACAGTTTTTTTTTTTTGCTGAAAATGGTTTTTATTGATATTTTTTCAAAAATTCACAATGCTAACAAATATTGTATCGTTGTTTTTTTTTACAAAAATTGCCATGATTTTTGTTTAATACGATATATCTCGTTAATTGCTTCATCGATTTCGTTCAACTTTTTCTGAGAAGGTTCTCAAAATGCTGAGCACAAGTAATTTGCAAATGTTTCAAAAATGTTTTTACGACTAAAAAAACCACTGTGTCCTAGATTTATTTCCGCAATCTCAAAATTTGAAATTTTAATAAAGCCACACACATCAAGCCAAGAATTGTTAAACACCAAGCCGAAAAAGTCCAATTTTTCGAAGTCAGATTAGTGTGTTAAGATTGTTTTTCTGTTTGAAAATATACATGCAGTTCTTTTTAATAAGAATCGGAAATTTCAGTAAAATTTCTGGGAAATTGATACTTTTTAGTTTTGACTAATAAACCATTTTGCTTTTGTTTCAATAATGCATAAATATTGCAGCACTTAAATAAATTCTTCTTAAAGTCATAAAATTCTCGTTAATTTAAAAAACAAATGAATTGACACAAATTTCACTGCCTTATTGAAATCGGTTTCATTCACTTTTTCCCTTTAATCTCAAGCGACTTGTTTATAGTGATGAAAGCTTTAAAAATGTTATCAACAAAATTCATATTTAAATTATTTATAACGTTGTTCTTTTACGTTTACTCAACGAACATTTTTATTCAATAATGAAAACTCATAGATTAATGAAATAAGTATGTACAGCAATCCCCCCGTATAAACGAGGGATGCGTTCCAAGAAAACACCACGTATACTGAATTCGCGTATGCGGAGACTAGAAATAACCAATAAATAATAGTAATGTAAGACACAGAATCACACAACAAGATCAAATTGCAGAAATATTCTTGCCAATCTGATATGCCCATTTAAATAATTTGAAAATAAATGCAAGGGCAACTGACGAAAAAGTTTTTCAGGATACAAATTTTCATTTTTCATACCGCGAATTGTTGTTAAAATTTCGTCTTTTTCGTAATAGTCGTTTTTAACATTGAAAATGGTTATAGGGTCGTTTTGAGAAAAATATGGTGTTACCAAAATGATTAAATGAACAAATGAATATATAACAAATGAACGAAATGAACTCTAGCGTATAGGGGGCTCAGGATCGAATTTTTGGTTGGTGTTACCAAAGAAAATGCCAAAATGAACCTAAAGACACAATCGATGAATCGTACCTACACGTTGATCGTCGCCAACCGACGAGCTTCAGTGGAGGATAGTTGAATTTGTATGAAATCTTAAAATCACTCGATTTGAGGGCACTTAGAAGCCTTTTACTCAGGTTATAATTATCGGATGCTTAATATTAAGATAGATAATTAAAGATAAAATGACAGGCTACAAATCTGCATCAAAATTTTTGCAAAAGCTTACAAAATTTCATACTAAAAACGTGAAAGATTAGCTTTTGAGAACTAATTTCATCACGGCAAATGACGTGAGGAACAAGAAAACAAAAAGAAAAAGAAAAAAACGTACCCACAAAGAATATACATTGCTGTAAGGGTGTGGGCAAGACGTTGGTTGGAGTGGAATGTGTGCAATAAAAAACCACCACTGCACTGTGGCTGGTGGCAAACAAAATTGGCTTCGCATCGGGAACAAAAATGATATACAAACATAGCTACATTATTAAGTAGGTTATAGGTATGTCTGTAAAATGTTATGTTGATTGAATTGATGTAGGTATTTTGCAAATATTATTCGTAATGGTACGAATAGGTTGGTTTGGTTGGCTTATAACTTCTGTTCTAACAATCGGATATTTAAAATAAAGGTCTTAAAATGAAGGTAAAATATCGAACTAATTCATTCAGTTAAAAAATAATTGAAATAACATAAAAGTGTAGGTGAAAAACGTTTAGGTTTAATTCATCAAAATAAATAATTGCAAAAATTGAAAAATTGAATAACAAAATTGGCTTCGCCAACAAAATTCATATACCTACGTATCTATATAGGTACATACATTATGTATGTAGGTAGGTAGGTAGAATGGCGATCACGAGCGACCTAGCTCGTTGACCCAATTAGCGCTAGAGTGCGCCGTTTTGTTACCATAACTCGGACCTGTGGATGTAAATGGTTTGGAATGTCTCAGAATGGCTCAGAGACGTAAGAGGTTTGACCCCTTAGTATGACATTATGTACCTATGTACATTTATATAAAAGGATTGATTTAGTTGTTCTGCGGTTGCCTTTTTACTTCTATACTAATAATCGGATCTTAAAGATTAAGGTTTTGAAATAAGTTAAATAATAGGCTTCAAAATTTTGTGTGACAAAACTTGACATCATTCTTAATCAATTCGATTGTTGAACCTAGAATATGCACAGAGACCTATACTTGAACCTCTATGATTATAACTTATAACTTTAGTTCTATAAGGGCCAGATGTTGAAGGTTAAGGTATTTAAATTAAGGTTAACTAGGCTAGAGGTAGGATTAACCTAGCGAAGCAACTTAAATATAATACCTAAGTCCTAATCGAAAAGGGTTGATTTGGTATATTCTGTTCTAATTATCAGATCTTTGAGGTTAATGTCTTAGAATTAAGGTAAAATCTCAGGCTACAAATTTATGTGACAAAATAACATCTAAACCAATGCGATGTCTGAACTTGACCTACGTCCAAACCAATGCGATTTTTGACCCTAAAATATGCAAAGATACCTACTTGTGAATCTCATTAATAAACTTACAACATTAGTTCTAAGGGCCAGTTGTTGAAGGTTAAGGTATTTAAATTAACATTAGTCAGCCTAGAGGTAGGATTAACTTAGCGAAGCAACTTAAATGTAGTAATCGAAAAGGGTTGACTTGGTAAGCTTTTATTTTCTGTTCTAATTATCGGATCTTTGAGGTTAAGGTCTTAAAATTAAGGTAAAATCTAAGGCTATAAATTTATGTCACAAAACTTTACCTAAGTCTAAGCCAATGCGATTTTTGAACTTGACCTACGTCCAAACCAATGTTATATTTGAGCCTGAAATATGCAAATGTACCTACTTGCGTTTCTCTTTAATAAACTTACAACATTAGTTCTAAGTTGTTGATGGAAGTTAACGTTAATCAGTCTAGAGGTAGGATTTACTTACCTAAGCAACTTAAATATAAATATCGAAAAGGGTCTATTTGGTAAGCTTTTATCTTCTGTTCTAATTATCGGATCTTTGAGGTTAAGATCTTAGAATTCAAGTAAAATCTCAGGCTATAAATTTATGTTACAAAACTTTACCTACGTCTAAGCCAATGCGATTAGAATATTCATAGGTACTGCAATAGAATTGAACTTCTTTAATAAACTTATATAGATTTAGTTCTAATGTTCAGATGTTCAAGGTTAAAGGTATAGAATTATAATAGTCGGATGCCGACCTTAGTGGTCGTACGAAACGAAACGAATACAAAGAATTCATATGACGTGCCCATAATTGAGTTTTTCGACCAATTTTTTACTTTTGCTTTCGGAAGTGAAGAGCGCTCACCAACCGCTCTGCGTAAGTGAACTGAGAGAATTTTCTTCCAACATCTTCCGACTATTACAGCTCTACCTTAAGGTCCTCAAAGGGAGCGTATCGGAATCCCGCTTTTTAAAATCCCGTTTTTCGAAAATCCCGAAAAAAAAGTTTTAAAATCCCGTCTACTAAAATACCGTTTTTTTAAAATCCCGTCTTCTAAAATCCCGCTTATTCATAATCCCAATGTATTAAAAACCCGCTTTTTAAAATCCCGCCAAATCCCGCCAATCCCGTTTTTCGCAATTAATTTGGGTATTAAACTTGGTTAATTATGAACTCATTCCCATCATTTTAGGAACTAACTGCCAACTACCAAAATGATAAAAAGAAATTTTGCATACACCCAACCTCGCACCTACTCCAAATCCTATAGTGTGCCCAAGCAGGGGGGTTGCAGGGGGGCAGCATGCCCACCCATACATACCTCACTGATTATTAAAATCGTTGGGACCTATTTCATAATGAAATAAGTCACAAATGAATTAACTCCCAAATTTATGAACTAAGTCCCAACGAAATTTTGGTGGGAGTTAAAACAAGTAGTTTTAATTGATAAAGCGGGATAATAAGAAACGAGATTATAAAAAACGGGATTATAAGAGACGGGATTATAAAAAGCGGGATCTTGAAAAAACGGGATTTTAAAAAACAGGATTATAAACAGCGGGATTGTAAAACCGGGATTTTAAAAAACGGGATTATAAAAAGCGGGATATCGAACCCAACCCTCCTCAAATGAAAACAAAAAAAACGATTCAATTTGGTTGTCAACTCAGCTGTCAACTTAATTGGTTCTTTGCTTTTCATATACTCAGATAAAAGAATACTGCTTAACTGTCAAAACCATTAATATTGTCTTAAGAAATTACACGACTCGAGTAACGAGTTTATTAAATTTATTAAAAGATGAGTTCAAAATGCAAAATATTATAGAATAAAGACAATTAGGTAAATCAGGTTTGCATTGAGTTTGAGCTACTCATCAAATTATTTATAAATTTGGTCTCGCGTTAAAAAGGGTTCACTTTGACAGTATACTTTGACTATATATAAATAGTTCAATAAGTTGGAGACTTGTAAATCAATTTGAGCAAATTTGAGCAAATATTTGAATTTCTTCAACTGAACAACATTAATTTAACCGCCAACTGGGATTCAACAATAAAAATATCTACATATTGTAATTTCAGATTGAAGAATGGTTTCTTAGACATCTTCAGAAGTTTTGGTGCAACTATATGATAATATTCATATGAGATTATTCATGTTTTTATTTTATCGAGCTAACACAAGTCATTTTCAATGTCCCCATAGTTACTCTATGAGTGAAATCTGTAAATTTTGAATCATAATTTGAATTTTCAATTAGCTAGTCAGTACACAATTTTATCTTCCACAAAAGAAAAAGAAACTTTAGCTAATAAATAAAATACTAGTAATATATTAACGAATGAATTCGTATAATCAACAAAGGAATTCGTCAACTAAACGAATAAATTTGTTAAATCAACGAATTAAGTCGTTAACTCATCGAATAAATCCGTTAACTCATTAAATAAATCATTGATCAAAGCTGGCTTTTTGCGTTAATTAAAGAAATTAATTCATTGACTTATCGTAACATATGACTTTTATTTTGACTAACTAATGAAATAATTTGATCAACGAAATATTGAAAATATTTCAAAAAATAAACATTTCTTGTACAAAATATAATTTCAACATCATCATTTTTTTTTTATTGTAGACATGTATGTCTGCACACAGGTTTTTGTTCCTAATTTACTTTAAACTAGCAATCTCTAACGGTTGCTATGAATGAGCAAATTGCCTGAATGAAAAAAGTATACTAAAATTTTTCAAACTTCCCTAAATTTTTTTTAAATCTCTACATTTCCTGAGAGTTTCTAAAAGTAATTAGATAATGTAGAAATGATAGATTTTTCTTTGAATATTTTCATTAGATTACTATTTTCTTAGAATTTTGTTTGATAAGTAGCCCTATGACATAATGTATGTTTCATGTTTTATCAATTAAACATTTTTGGTTGAAAGGAAATAAGTTCCCGGAAGAAAGTCTACACCACATCAAAACATTTGCTTTGTTTATCAGCAGTGGACTTAATTCCAGGAACTTATTTTCCCCCAACCAAAAATGTAACATCAATGAAACTTAGCTAAAATGTTTCATAGTCCAGTAACTTTATACATCAGACCTTGCGTCAGATCCGGTACTTCTGATTTTGTTGCTGATTTGTTTATGTTATTAGCCTAATGATTAAGCCAAGTTTTCGAACTCTAACGAAGAACACGACATTGGTAAAAATAAAACAAACCTCGAAATTTTTAAGCTTTTTTCAGTTATATGATCATAGCATGTCATTATCAAATTATGTGAATTATCAAAAAATTCTCTTAAGATATCCACGGTTGAAAAAAATTTTTTTTAACACTTCATTCTGATGGTTAATTATAACTTCACACCAAATTTCATAAGTGTAAGAATTTTTAAAAGATTTGTATGTGCTATGTAACCTATTGTCACTCCCATATTAATAAAAATAGTTCGTTATCTTCTAATTAAAAAATCAATTAAAACGTTGATCAATTTAATTAATTTCATTAATTCACGAATGAAAATACCTTATTAATAAATCAATCAATTGGTAATTTTCGTTAAGGAGTAAATTTAAACAAAAAATTACTACAAGCTAATGAAATCGTCGCTCGGAAAAACGTACCGAGCACAAAAAGTACGTATACGCCCGAGTGTACAATTTGTTCCCCAACGTCACACCAAATAACATGAAATGCAGTTTTATTACATTTAATTTGAACACAAAATGTACAATTTTTAATCAAAATCACAAGAGCCCATTTTTGAGAAAACTTTAAAAAAGGTGTTAAAAACGTTATGTACTTCAAACTGTTTTTTTTTTTTTTTGCTTCAATTTTATGTTTGTAAACCATTTCTTTGATTTGAGTTTATTAATAAGGGTTTGTGTATAGGTATTTAACTATTAACATTTCCTTCAGCTCAACTTTTTTCTGCTTCTGTTTCCTCAACCATACCTTCTTCAAAAGTTATTCGAATCGAACAAATTAGAATATTCAAATAATACTCTAACCCAAAAAATCACTTTAGTAAAACAAAATCAACGCTTGGGTATTAAAATATTTGCTTGAACTTTAGTTTATTTGAATCGAACTTCAACCTTATAATATGTGGTTCATAAAGTGGCAATCAAATAGCTCTTTTTGCTCAACCAACCAACCAAACGTCTATGTAGCCAACAGAACGAACTATGCGAAAACTTCGTGAAATTTCCCTTGACCACGTTAAAGTGGTTCAAAAACAAAATTCATACAAAACCACAGTGAGAATGTTTTGAATATTTTTGGTATCAAGGGAAAACAACCGCGCCAATAAACAGTTCTTCAGCTATATGGAAAAGCAAATATTTGTAAACAGAAGCAAAAAATTGTTTTGATGTGGTGATACTGATGGTATATGTATGGTTTAAATCAGACAGTTGTGGGTAAAAAGGTTGTAAGTACAAGTACAAATGAAAAACAGCAAAGGGCGCCACAATGTTCAATTGCGATGATAAGAAGGCCTAATTTCACAGTCGAAGTAAGTGAAGCTTTAGTGAGCAATGTGAAAGGCATAAGGTCTAATTTCGCAGTGAAAATTTACCTGAATAAGTCACACTTAAGGTAACTTTTAGTTTCGAAACAGTTTGGTTTCTAAAGTGAATCCAATGGAATTAAGAGTTCGCACATGTGCGTGCCTAGCCTAAGGCTGAAAACATACCATGGAGCTGCGAGCAGAGCGGAAATACGAGAATTGAGCAGAGCGACGAAAACAAACAAATGTTTTTTTATGAGAGCTCTCATACTGAGACGTCTAGCAAAGAAGAATCAGTTCTCATAAGAAAGCATGTGTTTGTTTTTAACGCTCTGCTCACCTCTCGCATCGCCGGGCCGCTCTGCTCGCAGCATATATTGGCTACTTAAGTTAGACTTTTTCAGACTCCATCAATGGTCTTAAAGTACAAATATGCTTATCTGAAGTGACACTTTTTCTGGTAAGTGCAGTGTACTGTGAAACTGGCCCTAATTGATTCAATGTTTGTAATATGATTAAACTGATTTCAAACTAGTTGCTCTCCGGTCAAACTTATTTTCGATGTGTGAAAAGTGTCAGATGAACTACCTGTAAGATGATTATTGGAAACTGAAAAAAGTTCTTGACCTAGAAGAACGGTTGCTGAACGAGAAAGGTTTCAAAAAGCATTCATAAGAAACTGGTTTAAAACTCTTTTACAAAAATATCAGTTGCAAAATATTTTTTTTTCTGTTTCCAGTATTCGAGTTTCATGTCAAAGAATGTATCAGAAAATGGAATTTTTCAACAATGAATATCTGTGTTCAGTATCGGTTCTAGGGCCTTCCCTGTGATATTGGTTTAATAATTCGGCGATATAAACATACTTCAACAAATTACTAACTATGCAGCATTGCTCTTAGGAAAATGTTTATATTTTGTGTTGTGTTTTCTCTTATTTTCCAAAACAGGAGCCCTTGAATTTTAATGGCCTTTAACACGTTCGTATATTGCTTGGTTTTAATTTGCTCCTGATATATAAAAAAGATAAGTAGATGTGCATTGAATAGTGCCAATAACCATCATCATCGTATGTGGTGAAAACTTTTTTTTGTTTGTTTAAGTGTTCTGTGGAAGCTCTTCTGCCTATCTAATGCAGATAATACAAAATCCAAAAATATTCAATGCGTTCGTGTTTGTGATTTTGGTGGTATGTTTAGCACTTTGGTCAAAATATTGGACCAATACAAAATGTGGCAGCACTGAAATTTAACGAGCTAACAGTTTTCACGTTAAATTTGAAATATAATTGGTATAGTGCCCAATTTTTCTATTCAGAATCATTTTTCCATCCAAAGTTTCTCAAAGATCAACTTAAAATGTTCGCTTATTTAACTTATTTAAAATAATGTTAATTGAAAATAATACTTTAAAAGAATCCTTGCACAGCATCGCGCATAAAAATGCAGGAAACAAAAAAAAAATATATATATTCGCCGAGGAAAAATATTTTGATTGTAGAACTCAAAGCGGGAACTCGTGGAAAAAGCATCATAATATCAAGAAAACAAAAAAAAATATAATAAATAGTCATTCCTATAGATATTGTGTTAGATATTCTAGGATCCTTTGCAACAAGGTGGGAGGACGAACGTTTTGTATATATACGACAGCCATAGATTTTTTTTGCCTGCCTTTATAGTGCATGAAGTGCCGTAGGCAAGTCAACTTAATGAATGTGCAATTTAAGTTGGAATTCCAAGAGCTTTGTACTTTTTTTTTTAGCATTTATTTTTTGTTCTACAGTTAGTCGTATTTTTCATTCATGAAGTAAAGTAGAAGATATTATCCTTGAGATTTTGTCTTCCGGATCGTAGAAATTGCAGTAATGGCATAGATTGCAAAAAAAAAAAAAAAAACAATCACAATGACTTACTAACTTACAATGACGGTTTAAAAATAAAAAAAATATTTGTTTAATATTTTTTTATTATTTTAGTCTGAGAGAAAAAAATGAGTTTCGAAAATAACGAAAACTTTTATATTTATTCTATCTAATGATTTTGCCGAATTTGTGTCAAAGTGATACATCAATTACATCTGAAAAGAATTGCGCTCAAAAGTTGTTTAGTTAAAATTGTGTATTAAAATGGCGCCAACGTAAAAAAAAGTATTTTTTTTTTTAGTCTGAGAGAAAAAAAAATGAGTTTGTTAAATAACGAACACTTTAACTTGTATGTTATCTAACGATTCTTTCCAGTTTGTGAAGCACTAACAGTTACCTGTTGAAAAGAATTGTGCCCCAAAGCAGTTTAATTAAAACTGTGTTTAAAATTCTTTGTACACTTAAAAATTGCTTTAAAAATTCCAAAAAGGGTTCTGACATATCAGAAATTCAAATGTCATCATTTTCGTGATGAAAATTTGGTGGAGGTGAAAAATAAAAAAGAAGTAAAAGCGTTCAGCAATTTTTTTGTTCTGTTCTATTAAATTATTCTTTCAAGAGAGTTTTTTTCAATGAAAAATATTAAATCTAACTGAAAATATGTTTCAGGTATACGGATTTTTCACTTAATCGAGTTTCGCTTAAGCGGAGAGGTAAAAAGGTAATTGGTCGACAAATACTCGGGGATGAAAAAAGTGTTTCAGATAAGCGGGTTTTTCTCTTAAGCGGGTTTCTCTTAAGCGGGTTTCTCTTAAGCGGGTTTTACTGTATTAAAATGGCGCACGTATTTATTTAATTTTAGTCTGGCAAAGCGATAAAATTTAATTGACTTTTAAGCAACAAATTAAAATTACATTTAAAAAGCTTTACTTACAAACAATTTGTTGCAGTTGAGACAGATTGAGCTTCTAGTATTCTATAAAAAAAAAGGTGATTAAATACAAATATTTTTCTTTTCCTACTTTCCCTTTATACACTTTCTTTCATTGCTTTCAATTAAACTTTATTTTACCGTTCTTTCTAATATCAAAGACAAATTAATTAATTTTAACTTAAACTTATACAAAACAAAACTTCAATTATCTATTAAAAGAACTCCTTCTAAGTACGATAGGCAACTCAATGATGCTTTTAAATTCTCTTCAATATTTCACAAGAATATCTCAATTAAAAAAAAAAAAACTTTATTCGTTTGAGTTGAATAATAAAATTAAAGCTGTTGTTGCCTTCGCTACATGATAAAATATTGATGAAAATTCTTTTGAAATTCTCCCTCTCTAGCAACACAATTTTGTTTTATTCGAAAAAAAAAACAAAAAAACTTTCGTTCGTCTTACATTCATTTTCGAAATAATAAGGTGATGTTTTAACTCAATTAGTTCCACCACACTGTGCCTTCTTATTTCATGATGGAAAATCAAGGATGTATCAAAATATAGATTTATTTCGAGATATGGTATTATGATATATTTCGAGGTATGAGTATTCTTTTAGCAAAACATAAAACAAATAATTTTATTTTGATTTTATGTTTTTCTTCTGTTTACAACATTTTTGTTTATTTCTATCATATTCCAAGTCTTCGTATTTAATAAAACAAAACAAAAAATGTCATGTGTAATCCTCTAAGCTATACTTACTCGTGTCTCTGCAACAATTTTAATGACATTTCACTTGAAAATAAATAAAAAAAAAATATAAAAAATAATAATAAACAAAAAAATAATAAAAAAAAAGAAATGTCAAAAGGAAACACGCTTAAACCTTGTGTTGTGCCATTTTGAAATTCTTACCGTTATACAATTTTAATATCTTGAAGATTGTCTGAAATATAAATTTAATTTCTCATTCAATTAAAGCGTCTTTCAATCAAAATCAGTGTCTGTCTTGTCATTGGGCGCCATTTTTTTGTTTTTTTTTTTCGCTTGTTTTCTCTGAACCCTAACTTGGTTTACTGGTGCACACAATTACAAGAACAACAAGAAAAAAATCTTATTTTTCAGGCATCTTACCTGAAAATTAACCCGGCAAAAGAATGAATTTGAATGAATCTCCATTTTATTCTCGTCGAAGAGACGAGATTGATGGGTTGGATGGCTTCTACTTTCAGATGGAAAAGTAGAATTACATCTAATCACCTGTTTAACGAGGACGAGGGTAAAACTTTGTTGAGATTGTTTATTTTTTATTTTACTTCCAACTTTATTTAACTTTTACCTGAGTGGGAAGATGAAGATGAGATAATTGTATGTGGGAGTGATAAAGGTTTTCATGTCTTTCTTTCAAAAATAAATAAAAATAAAAAAACTTAAAAAGGCTGAAAATGGTAGCAGATTGTGGGGATGGGAGGGTGTTTGTAAGGTTTTTTTTTGTTTAATGTATTTGGAGAAGGATGGCAAAAAGAAAGAAATAATGTTGTCTCATTGTATCACTTCTTTCTATTTATTTATTAAAAATGAGAAAAAAAAGATTTAAGACAATGTTTTATCGTTCCAACAAAAATCTGTACGAAATCAGTTATTTGTCTAAATTAAATTATCTCATGAAATAATAGCACCTTAGAGTTAAAGTCTTTCTGATCTAGATAAAAGTTTATATAAAACCTTACTTTAAGGTGGATTAATGTGATCCAGTTTAAGAGAACATTTAGAATATATTTAACAACTGAATCCGATTGTAAAAGAAATATTTGAAACAAACTGTTGTTAAAAAGTCAATTAAATTTGATCGCTTGGGGCTATAATTTATTAACAATTTCAGTTAGACTAAAATTAAATTAATATTATTCAAACGTTGGGCGCCATTTTAATACAAACAGTTATAAACACAATTTTAATTAAAAACATAATTGAAAATCGGCAGAAACTTTAAATAGAATTAATATATTTATTTCAGAAATTCATTTTTTTTCTCTCCGACTAAAATAAATAAAACAAAATTTTTAACCGTCATTGTTAGTAAGTAAGTCATTGTTATTGTTTTTTTTTCTATGACATTACTGCCATTTCTACGATCCCGAAGACAAAATCCCAAGGATAATGTCTTCAAATTAATTTAATGATATCTACATTAATTGTCAAAGAAATAATTATTTCATGGTCCTATTGCCCTGATGTCCTTAGTTTAAATAATTTTATAAATTGATTTTTATTGATTATTTTTGTTAAATAAAATAATTACATAATTATTTCATATAAAAAACGTTAATAACTTAAATTTTAAAAACTAATTTTCCAAAAAACCCTTTAATTATTCAAAATTGTGATTGTGAGTCACGAAAGCTAAGTTCTTCATTCAAATACACTTCCAAGGTGTATTTATTAAGAATTACTTACCTTCGTTTTTGTCCTAATCCACTTCTACTAAATATGTATATCCTAAGCCCTTCAAATAAGATTTCACCTAAAGAATTTTATTCATTCAAACATACAATTTTCATAGCAATAACAAATTTAAAAACATTGAAGAAAAGAAAAAAGGATGAACGAATGTGATTGAGCGGTATAAGGAGATTATGCAAATCAGCTTTTGAAGTAGGTATTTCAATATTAAATTTCAAAATGTGTTTGCCTTTTTTTTCCAAAAGGTCAAGGAAGAATAATTTTGTGCTTTTAATACTGAAAAAACCTAATTTACTGAAGAAAGAAAAAAAAAAAACAAAAAAACAAACAAACAGAGTCAATGCGAAATTGTATTGCGGCCATAAAAACGAGACATTATATACTCTTAACATTACACAATAAAATGTCAACAAGGACTTTTTTGGCGCACTGCCGTAATAAATATGAACAAAAAAAAAGATAATATCGTTCGTTTTTGTGGATATTGTGAATTGAGACGATGCAATGGATATAAGCAAGCAAAATGAAAAAGACATGATAATGTCAATACAGTGCTGTGCGAAGTTTTGTTGTTATCATTTTTTTTCGCAAACTTTTGATGAAATATTTAAAATATTTTAAATACAAAAAAATTACTTTTTTGAGACTTTTAAGATGCCGAGATTCTGACTATACAAGATTTCTATATGAGTTTTTGAGAATTTGTAAAATTGATGAAAAAACTTGCTCAAAAAACGTCATTATTATAGGTACATGATTCCTGTAGTGTGGAGATTCCATAAAAACTGGTCCTTAACACACAAATTAGAATATGTCATTTATAGTTTAAATAGCCTTTTTACACCAAACCCAAAACGCGGTGTCCTTATATTACTTTTTATTATAATCCATACGCAGCAACCCTGCAGTCTTTTCAATGGGATACAGTTTTGCTCCTCCAAAAGGTCCCAACAACTCACACGTCCTCCTTATTCTTGGTTAACTTCGAAGCGACGATCTTCGTTAGTGCCATACGGCTGTGGAACTCTTGTCCAAGGCACATAACGAGAGTGAGTGGCGAAGCACAATTTCGAAGAGAGCTAAAATCTTATTTTCAAAACTAATTCTATTCTCCTCTAGTTTGAAAAAAACATTAATAATTTTTTTTTTTTCAACGGAGATGTTATTTATTTTTCTTCTTTTTTTTTAAATTCAACATTTTGTAAAAGATATATTTTATTACTTTTTTTTGCGATTTTCAAAAACAAATATTTATAAAAACTTATTCAATAATTATAATATGTGTAAAGTAGATTTTAATCATAAAATAATTGTCAAATTTAGCTTTACACTATAATTTATAAGAAGTATATTCTCATTTCTCAATTGTGTAGGCATTCATTTAGAATTAAATAAAACAAAAACTAAACTAAATTCTTATTGAACATTATATTTCCCATTCGGAAATCACCAGTTTTCTTAGGTCACATCCTTAACGCGACTGAAATGGATCTTATGACCTATTTCCGTTTTTTAGTTTTAAATTCAGTATACTATTTTTTAGAGGACCTAATGTGTAGATGAATAGGCAAGTTCAGGAAAATGAGATCTCGGAGATTTCAGCAATCTCAGTTACCTGAACAGGATTCCTCAGAAAAATTTCTCAGCTTCGCTGTCAAAACTGTTAGGGCAAAAAATCTTGGATTCGCTTGCTCATTTTTTGAGTGAGAAAATTCTCTGTAAATTCTCTTTTTTTATGAATTAGAAAACTGTGCGTACATAAAATAAAATCGTTATTACTAGTGTCACACTTGTAATGATGGTAACAGCCAATCTGGGATTTTTATTGAACAAAAAAAATAAAATTTTGGTTTGCGAAGTTGTTTAATTGTAGACAAAGCAAGGTAACCAAGCAATGGTTTTCTCTGTTCACTGACTTTTTGATTCACTCTCGTATTTCTATGCCAAAAGGGAAAACACAAGAGTAAGAATAATTATATTGACACAAAAATTAAGCACAGCATTGTATATATAAAGAATCATCATAGAATGTGAATGGTAATTGGAATATAAATAATAGAAACAAAAATACAAAATACCAAATACAAAATAATTTGTAGAATAATTAATTTTAGAAGTCGTCATTGAAAATTTATCTACGAAAATAGGTAAGATATGTTTCTATAATAGATTTCTGAGGGAGTTGAAGCAGATGTAAATAGATTTATCAACTGCAGAATAATATTCCAAAGATCATGTCTGTTTTTGTGCTTTTCCTTGGCTTCCAATTCTCTTGCTGTAATATAAATGAGAATTTCTATAAGTATTGAATGAATATGCACAAGACTGTTTATGTCTTTTCCTATAGCCCTCTGACACACATAAAAAAGTTTGTTTACAACGAGCAAGCAATATAAAAAATGAGTTGACTATTGTTAGAAGGATAGGTAAAATATTCTTAGAATTTACAATCCATATCCAGATGAATTGGGATATTTGGTTCAATGGATAACTATGATACGAAAAACAAATGGAATTGAAAGTTCTTGAAACATAATGTATTGTTCTTCAAATATAAATAAATATAAATGAAATTCTGCGGAAATTGAAAACAGATTAAGATGACTTTAGTAGAGATAGGTGAGGTACTTAAGTATATGTTGAAATAATAAATCTAAACAAGTGGATCTTTGTCCATGTTGTATATTTTTGAAAAAATAGAAGAAAATTCCGGAGTGTTTTACATGGTTTTTCTTGACACATGACTCCATACTTTAAAAATGCAATGACGCAAATTGTGCTATCTTTTTAACATTTTAATAAAGTTATAACCATTAAATGCGTATTTTAACATTTTAGTACCATAATAACACTAAATGTCACTTTGACAGTTAAAATATGAAAATGGTATGTTTGTTTACTGTAATTTTTTTAGGCGTGTTCAGTTGAAGTTTATTAAGAAATTTGATTTAGTATGAGTCTAGTTAAAAAATGTTTTAAACTAAGAACACTTTAATATAAAGTTTTAAAGTTAATAAATTTTCAAGTAGTATCATGTTAAAAACTTAACATCAGGTTCTTTAAAATCTTGCACCAATGATTTTAAATATTTACAAAACAAACTTCCTTTTGAAACCAATTTCCCCAAAGTCATTCTATTAAAAAATAATATTGTGCTCACAAGTCGAACGCTCGTGTTATTAAGGAAGTTATAAGCCTCTTTGTGGATGACCATATGTATATAGAAACCCAATCTTTGACAATGTCATATATTGTGCTATACTGACTCTATATTTTCAATATAAACCCATCCGAAAACCACAAGTAAATAATCTGCTGTCCTTTTTCAAGGCACCCCTTGAATAGATCTTTTTCTCTATAACCTTAGTTAATATATCTTGAATATGCATATAATCATATATAAGGGTGAAACCTTTTGACTTCCTTAAATACCAATTAGATTAATGTTTAAATCCCTTTTTGAGGGTCGAAGAAGACGAATAGTCAATCTATAGATGAATGAAGAAAACAAAAAATAAGAAAAAGAAGGACAATTGAATATGTAGGTATTTGAAGGAGTCTATCTCTTGAAGAGTCGCCTTTGCACAGTGTCAGTGATGCTTAATTCGTTGTGTTTTCTTTTTGTTGGCATTTCATCCTTCTTAAGTATACGTCATGGTTGATATTGGCATCATCTATCTGATTTTTGTGTGGGTGAAACGTATTTCCAAAATCAACCCAGACATATCAAATGCTATCCGCTTAGCTAATTATTAGGGGACTTGTTTTAGCACTCTAATGATTAGAGACAAGCTGGAAAGATTGTTGAAGTCCTGTATTATATAGTTAAGATGTTAGATGGTTAATGCAAATTAATCAAAGGCCTTTTAATTGGGGTTGAATATTGAATACGTGCTGTGGAACTTTACATAAAGAATATGGGAATAATTAAAGAAGTTTTTAAAAATGTTTTTAACATGCTTTTCTATCTGAATCTGACAAAAATTCAGTTTGATAGGTAAATCTTGAATGAAATAATCAGAGTGAAAAAAATTCTAGTTACATGAAAAATCTAGTAAATGAATATAAATTAGAGCTCTTTAATAATGTATTTAATTACACGTGTATTCGTGTCACGTGTACACGTGTAGCAAAACAAAATTCAACACGAGTATACGTGTAGATTCTAAATACATGTATAAATAAAAATACACCTGTAATCAGAGTGAACAAAATTCTAGTGAATTAATCTGAATTACAGATCTCGATTTTAATAGTGTATCTAATTACACGTGTATTCATGTCACGTGTACTAAAACAAAATTTGACACGTGTACACGTGTAGGTTCTAAATACATGTGTAAATAAAAAAAAATACACCTGTAATTATAAAAGCGTCACATTTTTTGTAACTGACCGAGGTGAAGCGGTTTTAAGATATTTTTTCAGTGTGAAAGAATAATTTTTAGTTACTACTTGATATTATGTCACACCAAAAAAAAATTTTTTCCAAAAAAATTAGTTAGGTACTACATTGTATCTATTTTTCAACATCTCTTGGACCATAAAATATTAAAAGTAAGATTTAGAAGTAATTACACGTGTATTGCCTAAGTAAACGTGTAACAATAAAAACACACGTACATATAGATACACGTCTTTATACTCTAATATAATTTAATTACACGTGTAAGACTGGTATATGTACGTGTACACTGTACATACTGTTGAAGGATTCATCAACTCCAAGCGGCAATATTCCGCAAAAAAAAACATTTCTAGGTAGAATGGTTTAACTGAAGACTATTTATAGTCGTTTCACAATCCTTCAAAATATTTTAAATATAGGGCAAAATGTAGCAAGCGCTTGGGTAGAGGTTTCGACAGCTTTGTATTTTATGCTTGAGACTTTAGGAAAATACAAAGACCAGCTTGTTGATATAAGTGTTAAAAAACTAAAAAAAAAATAATTTTTTCAAACAGGTATTTTTATTTTGTATAGAATTACTTTTGTTTACTTAGTTTTATAAAACACAAAAAATCCAAATAAAAAAACAATAAATTTGTACTTCAATATCATAATTAAAGATTTTTTGACATTTCCACCTTCCCCATCTCTTTTAATATGGCTTCTAGCGAAAAATTTTTAAAATGTTTTTCGTTGAAAATTTAATAAACCTTCATTTTGTAGATTAGACTTTTCACGTAAGACGCTTAGTTTTCAAAATATTTAAAAAAAAAACAGGGAATTGGACATTTTCCCCTCCCTACAGTTTTATGCATACGGCCCTGGACTGAGGACATTTATTATATTAGCTTTTCAGCTTAAGATTCTTTTGTTCACTCAAATTTTAAAATTCAATTCATATGTGCAAGAGCTTAGGACAATATTAGTGAAAAAGTGTAAAATCATTTAAGATCAAGCAATTGAAATGCACAATTTAATAGCTTATAGCGTTGGGTTAAAAAGTTCAAGTTCATTAAGGTCATACATTTCAATAGTCTGTTGTTTTTATAAAGCACGAATTATGGCATTTTAATTTATATTGTCTTCTAAAAAAAAAAATATTTAATTTTTGTTTGACCTTTGTACAAATTTAGTTTATTTTTAATTAGAACCTATATCGACTTACAATATACGTCGTATTATACTCATAAGAGATTTTGCTCAAATTAATTAAATAGCCTACAGACAAACACGTCTCGAAAAATTCTTTTGTCATTTAATTGAAAAGAGTGATTTTGATTTAAACCTTAACCTTTTTGAAACTTTGATAGTGATTGTACCTAAGAAAAGAATGCATATATAAGATAGGTATATATATATCATTTGTTATATCATATACCAAGAGAGAAGAACACAAAATACAAGGGTCAGGCATTACATTCTTGTACAATAAATTACAACAAGAAATACATATATGTATTTTGAAAGTTTTAAGGGCATTTGAATAGTTTCCAGAATAACATTTTAATATTTCTTAAACATATGTATCAGAGCAGCTTTTTTGTTAGAAATCCCATCTACTTATATTCATTAATCACAATCACAGGTTAAAATCACAGGGAATCTTAAATCACAGTCACAGTTATACCTGTTATTGAAAAAAACAGGAATTCGCTCATTTGATTTTTTCAATAATAAGTATAACTGTGACTTTTATTTAAGATTCAATCATTTAAACCTGTGATTGTGTTTTATGAATACCTCAGTAGATGGATTTGTAACAAAAAATCAAATGTTGTGCTTCAGTGATCATTAAATAAAAAATTTACTTTCTGAAGTATCAAAATTAGAAGAAATATAAAAAATAGTAGGTGTGGCAGTGGGTGGATTCATACAAAATTCACATATTATCTGTTCTACAGATTTTTGTATAACAAAATTCCAGCTTTCTTAAGTAACAGAATGACGAAAAATCTTATATATAAAAAAGAAGGCGTGGCATTGGGTGCATTTCTTAAAAAAATGGCTCTTGTGTTTAAGGTTCAAAAGAGATTATTTTTAAAAATAAACTTGCTTGATGAACAGAATAAGAAAAAAAGTGGGGGATTTCCAAAAAAAATTGCATGTTTTCTAAAGTACGTTAATATTGTGACGAAGTTTCGATATTCCATCTACGAAAATAGGAAAAGATGATTAGTTTACCAGGTTTTCAATTAATTTAATTATTTGACATTAAGTTAATTGAGAACCTGGTGGAAATACCAACCTGGGCTAGAATGGCTTTATCGTTTGAGATGGGCGAACCTAATGACAGCAAATGTCACATGTGAACGGGAACAAGTTCCACAATTCAGCACTCGCTGAATACACAGGAAGTAGAGGCTGAATAGGTGGTTTCGTTCAGGTGGACAGGAACTGAATTTCATAATTAATGAGTTTTAGCTGGAAACACAAACAACGTCGACAGCGGTACGAACCTTGGAGTATGACCTACCAAATTAAAAGGATTTTTATGGCGATTTCAATGGTAGCAATTTCCAACAGATTGAAAGCGAAACAAACAAAAATCGAATTTTTGACGGTAATTTGATATTGGTTGACATTAATGTCAAGAAGATGGCCGCGATGGAAAAACTTCCAGGAAAGTAGCAGTGGAGACTGGAACAATGTGGAAATCCTTCAACTTGCTATAAAAAAGGAGGTCCAAGAGCAAGCAAGAGGTGAGTTAGCACGTTATTAGTTGCTGAAGCAAGTGTTAAATTAAGATAAAATCAAAAGAATTAAAAAAAAAACTTACATCTAAATAAAAATACATCCTCTCGGGAACCAGAATCTTATTCAAACTTGTTTCTTTGTTTGCTTTTCATTTTTGTATAGGTCCGCTTTCGTTACAATATGTACAATGTACCGTACATAAACGCTCTACCGATAAAGACCACCAAAGTATTATAAAGTGGATATTTTTTTACATAATAATTGAAATGTTTTGAATTTTGTATTTATTTGTACACAGACAATAATTTGGCATGTCAATAAGGTTTACTCAGTAAAAATCATCAGAACACCAGAAAAGCACACAAATTTAATATTCAAAAGGTCTTCACTAGTCAATTGATAATTCCAAGTTGTTTACACTCGGAAGAAATATTAAAAAATAATACATGTAGGACGTAGGTACTACAAAATAAGGAATACGTTGAAATCATTCTAATTAAGTCTTACTTACTATGATAATGCTTTTTACGAACCATAAAATAAAAATTATTGTTGAGTTCATAGAAACAAAGTTGAAAACCAAAAACTAGAAAATTGTACGAAATAAGGACTTTGTGAGAGATTATTTATTTTATTTTATAGTCAGAATTTTATTACAATAAAATTTCAAAACAACTCCTTTTAAAGAGAAGATTTTAATGCGATTTGAAAGGATAATACGAAAATTCATGAATTTTTTTCTCAAAAAAAAAGCACCGGTCCTTCCTGAATCTTTTACTTTTACTCCAAACAAACAACCAACCATACAGAAAAGGTACCTTATAACCATCATCCCAATGAAGTCACTTTAATAAATATATATTAATTAAATAAAAGAAAAGAAAATTTTACTTTAATTTTGTTTAACTTTTTTAATTTTTCAAATAAATTTCACTTTCACTTTGTTTGAATGAATCAAGTCACGAAATTTAAGCAACAGTTTACATTTAAATTTTAAATTGAAAAAAAAAATTATAAGCCCTTTTAATCACATAAAAAAATTTAAATTTTCTTTGCCTCTTAAAAATTTTCTGGCCAATTTTTAAATTAAGATCAAATCCGCTACTGGTCTGTACAAATATACATATATGTACTGTACTGAGTACACACTAAAAATAGAAAAGTAAAATTTCATAGTTCAAGTCCAGCTTTTGTGTTTGAAACAATGCAATCTATGACCCCACCATACAACCCTTGAAAAATTCATTGATATCCTTTAATGAAAGGATACAAAGAAAAAAAAAATAAAAGAAAAAATCAAAAAATGATAAACAAAAAATAAAAACCAAAATATCGTTCTAATGGAGTGCAAGTATGTAAAGTCTATGTAAAAGGTCGCTATATGGTTATTTTTCACTCTTTCAAGAGAAAATTTATATGTCCGGAAATAAAGCTGTTATTATTTTTTTATTTGCATTTTAATATCGATTTCCTCTGGGTTTTCACTGAACAAACATCAGAAATTTAAATAAATGATATTTATCGACCACGTAATTTTATCAAATAAGCCACAAGCCTTAATTGTTTAAAAGGTATAAGACAAAAATATTAAATTTAAAAACCAATAAGTGTTTATGTCTATGCGTTTCTCTCAAATCGTTGTTAGAGAGAGTGCAAATTATATTATTTCCACGAAAGTAATTTAAAATTATTGTTCCCAAGGACGAACAAAAAAAAAAAACGAATAACAATCATTTAATAATATTTCTAAAAACCATTTCTTTTTGTGGTATCTGCACAAGAATTCGATATCCTTTTCAAATTTTAATAAAGTTTGGAATTTCAAGTTCGGTTTATTGTATGATGACTGTGTGTGCAGTGCACATAACATCAGAAATAATGTGACCATGATTTCACTAATACTCATATACTGATGTGGAATACTGGTGTGGTGCACTGTATAATATTGTTATTATTGTCAGTTACATGCGGTAAATGCTAACATCCTGTGAACGTGTAATGGCTTTCTACCGCACCAGAAAAAGAGCATATTACAAAAATAATAACAAAAAAAAAAAAAAAAGATTACATAAATATAGAGAAAGAGATAGATATACAGTGTACTCTCTGCAAACGGACACCTCCCATAAGCGGACACCTTTCATAACCGGACAAATTTCAAAGAACCGAATTGAATTCATGATTTTTCATAGTAATAACTCTACCATAAGCGGACTCTCTAATAACCGGACGCGGACACCAAATTTAATAACCGCAATAGAGTTTGAATCTCTCATAAGCGGATAAAGTACACGTGGATTACTATTTTTCAATTTGTATAAGGTCCATTTCGGTATTTTTGGATAGTAAATTAATAACTTGTAGAAATATGAAGATTATAGTGGTTAATCCTCACAAGAAAAAAAAATCACAAAAATGTTTCTTGCACAGAAATTCATTCATAGGTGAAATTTTGTTATATCGCGCAAGCTTATACATTCTGTTTTTAAAGTGCATTCCAATTTTTACAATACGAGAAGGCACTCGGATTAGAATAGGAAAATTATAGAATATGAATATGCTTATATCTTTTTTAAAAGGTTTTCAATTTAATTTTTTTCGTTTTCTCATAAACGGACACCCCTAATAACCGGACAAATTTCTGGGTACCATTAGTGCCCGGTTATGAGAGAGTTCACTGTAGATATGTTCCTATATATGAAATTGGAGTGCCAAGAGTCATTCAATGGCACAAAAAAAAACGTATATAATATTACACCCATGAATTGCGAATAAGTTCTTCAAAGAATGATATCATAGAAGAAAAAAAAAAAAAAAAACAAATATACATATATCTTCCATATAAAAAACGAGGCAATAAAACTTCAATGTTTTATAGAAGTAGTATATTGGAGGAAGTTTGCATTTATTACATTTTTATTTTCAAGACTTTCTTATACTCCCAGGAAGTCTTATAAAAAGGGTAGAGTTTTGATTATAGTTTTAAAAGTTGTATTTTAGTGCTATAGTTGTTATAGGGAGAGAGACAACTTTTGTCAATCACATAAACAAACTTTATACCAATAAAAATGAAGGGACGTTTTTTTTATTTATGGACAACAACATTTCGAAAAAAAACTTAACTACTCTAGACATTTAGTTTGTAGGTTTCTATACTTAGCGTATTATCACCGAGACAGTGAGTTGAGTGTCATTCACCACTTTACTTATTTTTTTCATAAATTTTTTAGAAGGCATTCAGCTATGTCAATAGGGAATTCATTTGGCTATGCATTGTACAGGAGGGACATCTCAAAGCGATTTTTTGATTTTTATTGGTTCTAAATTTCAAATTCTGTTCAAAGACAAGACTGCATCAGGTCACCTTTATTGTTTTTAATGTTTATCTATAGGTAAGTGATATTCTATGTGCTAATTTGACAACAAGAAAAAGAATAAGGATTTAATAGACTCTCATGGGCTTTATAATTTAATACCCAGACTAAATTGAATTCCCAGGTTAAGCAGATGATGCGAAGGATAAAAATAATGTCATGTACTTTAAAATCAATATCAGAAAAAAAAAATTAATCATAAATTGTTAAGTGTGTTGTAATTTGTCGCCAATTGTGTAGACAAAGTTGGACACCCTAAAAAAAAGAATTGACAGCTGACGTTTCTTTCTTGCTGTCTTTAAAAATGTGGAAAATTTAAATCTTGTGAAAATATCATTAACAATCGAATCAGTTTAGCAAAAGTTGCGTCAAATTTGGTGCCCCACATATTGAAAAATTACTTTTTCGGCTGCTACGAGTAATCAGGTAAAAATCGTAACAATTCCTACAACCATTTTTTATGATTCTATTTTCATATTTCAAAATGTTTTGTTTAAAATAATACATAAATTACATCAATCCCTTTAATTCGAAAAATTAAAATTATTACTGCTTAAATAAAATGTAAGTCTTAAAATTTATTTTTTCGCAGAAACATTTTCATATCATTAATCGATTTGAAATTTGTTTTTTTTTTTTTATTTACCAACAATATTAAATAACGTACTTATCCAAATTTAGAACTACCTAATCGTTTATAGGCTAAAACTTCTTCATTGATTGGAATAGTTTTATACTTTATATAAGAAAATCCATTGTTTTTGTTCAAAAATGCCGGTTTGAATGTTTCTAAGAAAAAAGTAGTTTTTGTAATTTTTTTTAAAACTAAAATTCTTAAAACCATCTGGTTTTTAGCATTCGACTAAAAATTAATAGGAGTATCGAAAATTATAACCCAAATTAGTATTTAATGACGTACAATTTTGAAGAAAAAAATTATTATAAGTTTTTGTCGAATTTTATTTTCAAAATTTTGAGTTTGAAAATAATTTATTTAAAAGCTCTAAAATAACTTAATTTAAAAATAATAATATAAGAATAAGTTCCTGGCTTTAAAAATAGTTATAAAATAATATTGTATGTAAGTGTTGCCGTTGTTTTTTAATATTCATTTTCAATTTTATATATATTTTTTTTTATTTGGCCTTAACCTAAAGGAAATATTATAAATTCAATATCTTAAAATCATGTTTCTATAATGTACCAACAACGAACAAAATTTGATGCTTCTAAAGGGAACTTTTCTGGAACTAAGCCGCCTCAATATATAGACAAAATAAAACCTGTAACTCTACCGGTTGATTTTTTTCCGAAAACGGTTACTTTTATGAAGAAAAGTATCAAAATGATGTTTTTTGTAGGAAATTTTCTAAGCTACAAATTAGTTTTTGACATTTTTTCTGTACAACCAACCATTTGGGAGATTTTCCTGGAAAACCATTTTGGGGGCCTTTAACCCCCCTTTAAGTTGTTAGTGGTGCTCATATCGATGAGGACTTTTTACAGTTTCTCAAGGACACCATGAGGAAACTATATACCATAATCCATCTTTACGGCAATTATTTCCTGATTATTAATATAATAATATTTTAACTTAAAAGGACTTCCTGTTTAAAAATGTTGATCTAAATCGGTTCGAGATGAAAAATTGTTGTTATTAACATTCGTATATCAAAAATGCTACGGGCAAAAACAAAAACTTCCAGCTTTAATGATTAGGAATTCCAATATTGTTGGATATAGTTCACACTAGATATTCGTCATGAAATCTATGTAAGGTGAACTGAACTTAATGAAAATTGCGTCTTGACAAGACCCTCAATAGTCAATTGATGAGTCCAAGTGAGATCGCCTGAACGCTGTTTTGAATCAATAGTTCAAGAAGTCCGATTAAATAGTGCTAAGTCTTCTACTTGTATTTTAGAAGTACCTATGTAGAATTTGTATTATTAAAAAACCTTCGTAAAAACAGTTTTGGTTATTTTTTTTTACCAAAATTAACCAATAGTTGTATTTTCAAGATTAATCCGAGATTATTCGCTTAACAATAGGTTAAGCAAAATTTTGGAACTTACTATTTTTATGTTCTCTATTGAAATCTCAAAGACTATTTTTTTTTAAATCAAAAAGTTTACCAATTATTATAATTTAAATTGTATTTAATTTTTTTTAATACAAAATATTTTTGAACTTGTACTTGAACTCACATTAATTTAATGATTTTCGAATTTGCATTGAAACTATTTTTAATTCAAATCATTTTTACATTCCAATGAAATTTTATTTAATGCAAGTTAAATTGCATTAAAAAAATATAATTTGAACAAAAAATCGTTTAAAAAGTATTTTTTTTTATTTCAAATTAAAAAAGAAAAATTAAAAAATTAACCTATAGAGAATTAAGTGCGCTTTATCTCAACGGACTTAACGGTATAAAAGCATCAGATTTCCTCACTGCCATGCCACTACTACCTACGGGTAAAGACACACATTCGCATTCCACTTTGTTGAAATTAAAAAAAATCTAATTACCTACTCTTAGTTATTTAACCTTATATAATTTTATATTATTTAGAAATTTTCAATTATAAGAAAATAAACTCCGCTTACAAATAATTACATACTTCATCGATTTTTTATTTTTTATTAAAAAATATTACATTTCCTTGTAATTCCTCCTCAAACAATCCCAAGCCACCAAAATACCTAATATTTTTCATCTCAATAATCTTATTCAGTATTTTATTATTATTTTTCTATTTTTTTTTTCCATTAATACGATTATGAGATAAAAATTCCAATTTGCACATCAAGTCCTTATATAGTATAGAACTATCAGTCGGTGGACCGTTACATGAAAATCGTCTATTATACTATTTGCGTGCCAATCATTTCAATCGAAAGAAAAATTCAATAATAATTGTGCTGTCATGACTGGAGCTATTTGTATATTATATAGGTTATATATGTATTTAGATCGAAGAACCATTAAATATTATTTCGTTTTGTCATCGAATAGATGTGATGAACTTTTGCTCCCAAGGTAGATGAATATCATGACTTTTTTCGTTTAGATAAAGTTTTTGTCTTCTCTATTGGTTCTGGGATGGACTCTTTGGAGACAAAAACGAAAGGCCCAAATGAATATAGATATACAGATTCGATGATACAATTTGTATCATTGAGGAAACAAAAACTGGTTACATTATTTGCTTTAAAATCCCAATCGAGTTTATATTTAAGTTATTCTATACCTAGGTATGTTTTTGAGGGTTGTTTTGTAATGCGTTAAATAAATTTCAGTTTTAAACGGTGAATGATGAATTACAAAAAAATACAAGTTCCTAGTTATCCCAAAGATGATTTCGACAAAAAAAAATATTTTTGGAAAAAAATTAAAATTAAAAAAAATTTATTTAAAATTGATATCGAATTGATATTGACATCGACTATAGTCCCTTGGGCCTCATTATCAAAAACTTTACACCACTCGACACTCGTATTACAATCTACAATCCAGCCCTTACAAAATGCTCCTTCGTATAGATAAAATTCCAAATATCTATGACCAAGAATGAATTTTCATAAATTGAATAAAAAAAAAATATATTTCCCACAAGCCATTCCCATCATTAGATCGAAGTATATGTACTGTCATTATGCATCTTGGGAATTCCTTCGCCTTCCTGTAGATAAAGGAGAAATGCTTCTCTTCCTGTGTAATGATTATTTATATGACTTTGTATAAATAATTCCTACCTATGTGCCCTGACGTCAGATGATGGTTTGGTTTTGAAATCGCTTTCAGTGATGTTTTTTTTTCTGTTTCTTCTTCTTTTTTTTTTGCACTTAACTTCACGAGTTTTCTTTTATACCGAAGTTGTATAAGGTGCCATGCCACAGGATAATAATTACATTCCACCGGGATACTTACTTTTCTTCTTTTTTTTTCGTTTACTCACTTATCCCATTAGGTTAGCAGTTCTACGTTTTGATGATTGTGTAGGTACTGACTGGTTAAGGGATATCCCTTTGCAGCCATTAAAATTAGATTGCTTCTTTTTTGGCTGTTCAAAAACAAAAAAGAAGTAAAATGAAATCACACTTTGGTCTATACAATAGAAATGGGTAAAAGTGTAAGTAAAATTGTTTGAGGATTTTTTTTTAGTTTAAATACATTTTCCAACAAAAGAAAATGCGATTATTACAAGAGTAAGAAAAAATTGTTGACTTTTATGGTAAGAATTCTTCAAAAATTTCCAGAACCAAATAAGAGTTCCGTAAATTGAAAGCGTTACAATAATACAATTACAATAATACAATATTACACATTTTTAAAGTGTGTTTTTATTTTCTTTGGAAATAAGTGATAGAAATTTTTTTGAAATCTTAAGGAAATGCTTCCTTGATATTGTGTGTATGTATACAAAGAAAAAGTAGGAAAATAGAATTAAATCTCCATTGTGAAATTTATTTTCAGTTAGCCTTTAAGTGTCTAGACCATCTTTCAGACAAATAACTTTTGAATTATAAATCGATGAAAATTGATTTAAGTTCAGAAATATGAAATAATCATTTTCCTGGAGTGCAAAGTCTTTGTAATCCGATTGATTGAATTCAGGATAAACATTAACATTTCAAACGAATCATATTGGTTTTTTTTTTAAGTCCAGTCAATAAAGTATTTGTCTCTGAAAAAATCGCCGGAGTTCTTAAGAAACTGTCAAAAGTTCTCACCGATATGAGCGATGCTAACAATTTTACGGGGGTTGAAGTCCCCTTAAATGGGTTTTCAGGAATAACTCCGAAATAGTTTCATAAAACTATCCGTTTTCGAAATAAACCAATTGGAAGAGTAAAGAGTTTTATTTTTCTATATAGTGGGACTGTTTAGTTCAAAAATTGTGCATTTTGTGCATCAATTTTTGTATTGTTGATATATTATATGAACATGATTTTAAGATATTGGACCGCTCTATTTGTCCACCTCTTTAGGTGGGCATAAAAACACAACGGCAACACTTACAATATCATGTTATACCTTTTTTTTTTGTTCATTCTTTAATTATGTTTTTAAATTAAGTTATTTTAGTGCTTAGTTTTGAATAAATGATTTTTAAACTCAAAATTTTGAAAATAAAGTTCGAAAAATATACAGTTCAAGAATTCAGAATCGGTTAAAATTTACCTGGAGAATAAATGTGTCGAACAATTATTTCGTAAAAATTCAGCGCAATCTGCGTAATAGACTTAAGCCATTATTATTAGTAGGTACCTCTCTAAGAACTATTATGGACTATTTTATTATTGTTTATTGTTTAAATAATATTTTTTGCATAAAAAAGAAAATTTGAAATGTGGTGAAAAAAATTTTATATCATTGATTTTTTTCAAAGTACTGATTGGACTTTTGCATTCAGGCCCATTAACTGAAACAAAACCTAAGTATTTGAGTTCAACATCATAGCTTTTATGAAAGTTTACGCTGAGAAAAAACATAAAAGTTTAATTTTTTTTGTCTACATGTACAAATCTTCAATTTCAAAAGACAATTTGTAACATTTGGAAGGAAGCAGTTTAGGACTTGTACCGCATTAAAACAACCGGATTATCAGGACCAATCTATGAATGATAGACAAAAAATTTTCTTATCTTTAAAAAAATTACAAGCCCATCATGCTCAAGAGGCTTGGTTGTTATTTGTCTCCGATCATTGTCTCGTACATTTAAGACGGACTCAATTTCGGAGTTAGAATGATTATTGCAGTCGTTAATTGTGTGATGTATTGTGTTTTCTAGCCAATTTTTGTAATTCACTATTTCTTATTTATTAAGGGGAATTTATTGTTCCACGAAGGACTTTGTTTTGGAAGTTTCGGAATTTTTTTTTCTTTGTACAGCCCAACCCCACAGTTGGATGCCATAAGTCCAAACTGGTTTCAATTTCTTGAATTACATTTTGCAATTTTTCTTCAGAACGATGATACCGCGATCTTAGTGACTGATTACTTAGATCGCAGTATCATCTGGAAAGGTGGCCATTGTTGTTCACTGGAATATCCATAATATATAACAAGTGTTGGTCCTAGGACACTTCCTTGTGGTACTCTCGAAGTTTAGCAGACAGTTTTGTCTTCATATTTTCTTCTTGATTCCTCAAAGTTTTCCAATTATTGCCGCAACAATTAGTATCCAATATGATGCATTATTTTATACTGCCAATCAATATATGTATGTCTTCCATCCATTTCTTAAATGATTTCTTCCATAAGTATTCCATAAATTTCAAAATGACTTCTAACTCAATTTAACTCATTTACTTTCCCATTTATTTAGAAAAGAATTGAAGCTAGCTTCCTCTTCTAATTAAAAAAAAAAACACAAACAAAATCTTCCTTTTCCAATTTATAAACATTATATTCAAATTCATGGATTATAAGTTGGTTCAGCAAAACAAGGCAAGAAATTTCTACATTGTAACACCTGAGGCACCGTTAAGTTATTTAACAAAAAAAAAAAAACACAGTATATGTCAATCAGAAAAAGCATCATTTATCATATTTCCTGGAATTCACAGAATATAACATACGCACAATCGTAGATACTGTGCTTTACAACCTTTTACCGTGCTTTATTCAATTTGACAAACAGGCTGTCAAACTCAAATTTAATGCATCTCTTCAAGCGTAAAGTGAATACGAATGACTACAGTAGCTATAGCACCTTGTTATTCTATTTTCCAAGCCTACACATTGCCCTCTATAAATGTTGAAAATAAAAAATGTCTATGAATCTACATATAAGCATTACATGTACATGTAGGTGCCTTATTTATTCAAGCTCAAAAAAAATCAGTTAAAAGCAACAGCTTTTCATTTATCAAAGTAAAAGTCACAGGAAATTCAATTTCATCTTCTATTTTTGTCATCAGAATTCTAGCTCCTTAAAAAACCATTCAATTTAGGATTGTAGAGAACATGAGGTGCAAAAATACCTAGAATTAAAAAAAAAAAATTTACGAATTTGTGTGTTTTATGACTGATAATTTTCTTCGAAAATCATGGTCACTACCATGTGCCATTTACTTGCAGTAAATTGGTTCTCATTCACTAACTAAAATCTACCTCTATTTTTTTATATGCAAATAACTAAGTTAGCTAATCAATTTCAAACTTGTAATTGGCTCAAAATGAGCGTCTCGTTAAGAGTACAAAGTGATAATATATTGACAATGAACCTTTAGATGAATTTTGAGCTTGTCAGCAAGGATTATTATTTCATATTGTACAGTTGATGTACATTTAAATTAAAGTTTTTGTCGATATCACTGTTTATAATATTCCACACAACAATCATGATCTTATAACTTTTGGTGTTTTGCTAAGAAGTGCAATGTTTTTCAGTACTTGTTTTGGTACAAACATCCTAAGGTACAACCCCAAAGTACATCTTTACTAATTTAAGCTTTTGTTTGTTCTATAGTTGTGGATAAGTTGGAAGAGCGGGCAAGTTCCATAAGAACTCTATTAGATTAGAATGAAAAATCGTCACAGTATTCTCATAAAGCGATTTTGTATCCATTCAATACGTAGGGAATGATTAACATATCGTCGCTACAATGCAGAACTAGTCTAAGTCACATTTTCCAAATTTTTCAAGAAGAACCTTAGTGCGTAAAATGTTGACTTTCGACATTATGATTATATTCTATTATTTAAATTCTGAAGGAATTACTGCATGTAGGAATATTCAGAATATGTAGAAAATTCTTGGAACACAACAAGTTTTCTTATGACATAAAAAAAATTCCTTTTTAAATTTTGGACTTAGACTAGTTCTGCATTGTAGCGACGATATGTAGATTGGGGTTCCATATGATACTGATCGAACAAAGCAGAAGTAAAGTGACCTTAGCGTGTATGGATTTGTAAAATTTTTAAAGTAAAGATAAATGAAGCCAAGCATAGAGCTAACACGACATAGTCGATGGAGAAAATCAATTTTATGTCGAAAATTACCCCGAGATCCTTCTTTCCAATAACTCTAGCTAAAGTAGTTCCATTTATATATAGTTGTAGGAGAATAAGATGTGATAAGACTTTCTATAAACAAAAAAATATTCTTCGACACTTGGATATACATTAAGATGTGGATCATTATCTTTGGAATTTCATGTGAACGGATAAGAAATAAAAGTGGTCCCAAATGACTTCCTTGAGGGACACCAGAATTTTCATATTGGAGGGTAATTATTTACTTCACTTTTATTCACTGACTTAAAGACTAGATAGTGTTATAAAATTTCGACATTATTTTTTCAACGAATCTATAATTTACCTTCAATAGGAAGGAAGGTTAGATTAGAATAAGTAAAATGGATTTTATATTATCTTATAACCTCGGAGGAATAATATAGTATTTTTTGTTTCTAATATTCACACATGACATGCAGGTAAAAGCTAGTGGACATACAATGACTCAGACTATACACGGAATTTAATTAAAAGTTTTCTCTGCTTTTTGTGTGTCGTGTACCATGACTTGACTATATAATACTCGTACGATGAGCAACGTGAAAGTATGCAAAGTTTTTTGTCTTTTTTTTTTTGAAAAGATATTTTTCTTAAGCACTTTGTGCATAGAAAATGAAAAAAATAGAAAACACAAACTTTGTTCTCAAGGACCAGACAAAAATATTTGAACGTAGCGTATATGCTGAAGGTAGGTACATTACATACATTTTATATATTTTTAAAGAATTTACATAAAATTTACAAACTAAACCAAAACAACACAAAGGGGTTTAAGTTTAATTTTTCTTCGTTTCGCTTTTTCACTGTCCATATTCTAGTTAAGTCATCTTTGTAGAACATATTTTACAAATACATTCATATATCTATTATACATTGTATTTTGGAGAGGGGCTGGACTAAGTCAAGTTGATGTTTAAAATTGTTCACTTTGAAAGACCTTTTTTTCTATAACTTTTTTAAAGGCGCATATTCGCTTACAATAATTTCAAGCTATAAATGAACTTCTTATAACTACCTTGAAATTGCGCACCACAGGATTCTTAACCACACACAAATTTACTTAAAAAATGAGTTAAAAAAAATCCATTAGACCGAAAAATCAATTGAAATTCATCTCTGTTCGAGGGTTGTGCCCTTGAGTAGGTATATTTAATTATTTAAAACATTCATACTTGCTAAGGCATCCGTAAATAGATCTACCCTCTTCTAATAATGAAAGACGGGTGTGTTTTAATTGAAGAACTTAAGCGTTTACGACCTTCTAGTTCGGTGTCTTCCACTAGGTATCACAGTCCAAGGTTATTGGCAAAAGCATACAAATCCACTGTATTTTTCGCAAATTGTGCTTATAATATGTGCTGATATGTCGAACGCCTTTTGGCGTGATGCCAGAACTTTTATTTGTCAAGAAGAAAACGTGTATAGTAAGTTATTTTGTATATAATTTGAGTATCATTGATATTTGTTCATAAAATGGATTAAAAAGTATACAAAGAAAATATGTAGGCTTAAATGTGGGGCCTTGTGGAACTTCAAATAAAATATGAAGACCCAAATGTGGAGCCTTGCGGAACATAATTTTGTTGTTTGTACCTGTGTAGATTTTTGTTGGAATTTTTAACTAACTATGTAATTCTAGATCATAGACATTTAGAATACACTTTGTTACTTCATTTCAAAGTAAATTCTAGAATTTATTCATTATAATATAAACCAAACTAACGAAACAATTCTTAACTATAATGCGCCCCTCTAAAAGAAAAAAATGTCTCCATTAAACTCCCTACGGCCATGTGGACATGTTGCAAAGGAAGAGAATTACTTCCTGCAATTGTTGCAGGAAACCAGCGAAACATACCAAGTAATTGCCGGATAAGCGTTAACATTTCTATAACACAGGAAGTAATGTGAATACTTTTTTGTGTATTCTTTACTCGTAGAATAAATGTTGCGGATTAGAATTGTAAATTTTTTTTTGAAATTGAAAAAAGATGAAAAAAAAGAATTAATGATTTGTGTGCTGTGTGTGTGTGATGTGGGTTGGAGTTATGAATGCAAAAACGGGGTATATATCTATTTTAATATAAAAAAGTGGAAACAAAAATTGAATGGTAAGAATATTTATGAATTTTTTTTTTTTTTTCATTTTTGAATTTCAAATTATATGTGAAGTTGAATTGACTTCTTTAAACAGTCACCTCCTGGTTATTTGAAATACGTTTTATTGAATTTTGTTTGGTTAACACTTTTTCACAACCGACTTAATCAGCCTTATTGTGAGTTTCGCCCGAACAACATTCCACCCAGAAATTTTGATATTTCACTTTTCGCCTATTGTAAGTTTCACCCGAAATTGTGTGTTAAATAATTCCCCTTATTGTGAACATTTATATCGGGCGGAATGTTATGTTATTGACAACCCAAATGTTCACTTATTTTTAGTAGGCGAACGAAATTTCATTCGGGCGAAACTCACAATAAGGCTGAATGTTTCCAACTTGTGGAAGTTATACATTTTTTCTCCCATCAAAGCGAAATTTACTGAAATTGTTTTTCATTTTACACAATTATCCTATTACAGTTAAGAAAACTTGGCTTTTTAAAGAGAGAAACATTTATAACCACAACTTTTGATCGATTGAGGTGAAAAAAGCTGCTTTCCGCGGTCATTTCAGTTACGAAGTTTAATCAAAATTAAAAAAAAAAAATAAATATCTTTGTATTGCAGCTACCCGTTCTAGATGAGCTGAAACAAAAATTAGAAATTCCCATCTAAGGAATCGCATAAAAATGCTCTGTACCAAATTTTAAGTAAATTGGAACACTCGTTTAGGCTCTAACTTAAATTACAGTGGACGCACAAAAGCATATAATATATTGAAATACATACAATGAGATATTTAACAAATCGCATCAAGATGTAAGACAAGCAATTCAAAAAAATTCTATAATCTTGTAATTAAAATTTCGTTGACCTTCATAATGGGGATGTGTTGCTAGAAATAGACAATTCTATTCTATGTCATTCAAAGTGTGACTTATTTTCTTCAATTTAAAAAAATGAAATCGTTACCTACTACCACATTCTCTTTATTAATTTTATGATAAAACGAGTATCTTCTACTTATAATACCTATACTTTCTTATTTGTGTTGTTTAGTGCCTTAATACATTATACATATATATTTCATGAAGCAACAAATTCGATCTTATAATATAAGAACCCAATTCATCCATCATTCATTCATCTCTTGAATGCTAATACACGTACCTACTAAGGATACGTGCTAAATCACATGTTTTGGCAATCTTGGATTCCATAATATATAATAATCTACTTGGCGGCTTACGTGACATAACATTAACACAGAATAACTGACAACGGTATGGCATCATTAAAAGACATTTCATTTTCGATTATACACTCTGGTGTCACTGGATTGGGATTGTAAATATTTCTATTGGAAATTTGTACGATATTGAGATAATTTTGTATAGAATTCTTTTCTAAATCTTTGTATTTCATTATACTGTATTTGGACAAACGGTTGTCATCCTTATATCTAGGTTAGTTTTCTGCTACAACGATAACAAAACAACAACGCTCTAAAATTTGCATTTGATGTTTTAGTATATAAAAAGTATAAAAACTATAATTTCAGCATTTTTCCCTTCCTCACATTTAGATCTGTTTCTTTACTTCCCAAAACTGCCACTGTCTATACCCACTTTAGCCCAAAGTTCTGTAAGTCCATATAAAAAACAATAAAATTGGATCAAAATTGGGAGTTTTGAGACTTAAAGAAACAGATCTAATGTTCTAACCATATTCGATGTATTTTTAACCACAACTTGTTGTTGCAGAAGTGGTATTATTTTATTTTTTAAACATTTTAGGAAAGTAACAACAGTTCAAAAAATATAAAAATTCAAACATATTATGCTATTGTTATTTCAACTTGCTTTTTGCATTTGGTATGTAAATTTAGAAATTTAGCCCTCGTTTTTTGAATTCCATGAAATGAGATTCCAAGATTTTAACCTACATATTTATGTTTTCGTGAAATAGAATTCTCGTAGAAATAGTCCTCAATCAAGAGACATTTACTGTGTCGCACCTTTCAGATTCAAATACAAAAAAAAAAAAAAAAAAAAAACAAAAAACCACGACAACCCGCCAGATTGTGTGCGATATGCTGGCATAATAAAAGTGGCCAAATTGACAAATAAAAAGCAAAAAAAAAAAAGGACTAAAAGTGTCAAATGATATATTTATTCTGCATTATTGTCTACCTTAGATAAACATAAAGAGACAAAAAAATTTCGCCTCAGACAGATATGACATTTTATACGTACGTCGTACATATTTGTATACTAGCTTTAGACCTTTATGACAATAAGATGAGGCTAAATGTAGTCAACAATGGAATGGTTAACTTATGGCATAATATGTTATTCATATTATCTTATTATTACGTGTTGGTTTTTAAAAAACTGAAAACATCTAATCGATTTGCCATCACACATATAAGGGTGTTTCGCATCATGATACGACCGTATAGGTTTTGTCAAAACCATAAAAAAAAAAAACGTATAAGATGGGTGTCTATTTCCCCTTCGAAAATAATTACAAAACAACGGGAACTTTAACAATTTAATGCTAAAGTGGCAAGTGCTAAATACCAGAAATCCATTCTTAAATTTCCTTTATAAATCAAGTTATTTTAGATTTTTGAAAATCAATTTTCAAATATTATTTCAAACTGATTTTTTACTTTGTTTGTTTTTAATATGCAATGCTCTAATTAATTTTTAGTCAAACACTACGGCCTAGTTTAACTCCTGAAAAATGTTCTTCAGCCAATTTCGATCCCGGGTTAAGTCATCGATTATGTTGACTTAACTCTGGTATAACTGAAAAGATATTTCTGACAGATGTGTGTTAACAAAAAACTATACAGCGAGAGAGAGAGCGACACAATGGAAATTGCCTCTTTCAATACTGTCGCATAGTGTCAACCTACATATCTGTTTCGATTGATTTTTGACAACTGAAGTTAGAGGAAAAACTGTTTCTGAGTCAAATCGGGTTTAATTTATTTGCAAGATGAACTAACTCTGGTTTTACTCAGGCAGCTGAAAATCTGGTCCTTAGAAGTTTTTTCTCAAAATCGCTGTGTGGCAGATTTTCACAAATTTTTAAAATTTTTAAAAAATTTTAAAAATTTTCACAAATTTTTACAATTTCTCACGAAATTTTCATAAATTTTCAAAACTTTTCACAAATTTTCAAAACTTTTCACAAATTTTCAAAACTTTTCACAAATTTGTAAACATTTTCACAAATTTTAGCAACGTTTCCCAAATGGTCATAAAATTTCCCACTAATTTTCACAAATTATTACAAATTTAACAAATTTTCACAAGTTTTCACAAATTTTGACAAATTTTCACAAAGTTTCACAAATTTTCACAAATTTTCACAAATTTTTCACAAATTTTCACAAATTTTTCACAAATTTTCACAAATTTTTCACAAATTTTCACAAATTTTTCACAAATTTTCACAAATTTTCACAAATTTTTCACAAATTTTCACAAATTTTTCACAAATTTTCACAAATTTTCATAAATTATCAAAAATTTTCACAAATTTTCAATTTTAACAAAGTTTTACGAATTTTCAAAATTTGCTGTCAAAACCCATAAAAAAAACTCAGCTATGGGAGGTTTTTTGAAAAAAATGCAGACCGACAAGCAATATTAAAAAAATAAAAATCACTTTATCGTCTCTTTTTTGTAAACTTACAAAATGGTCGCAAATTAAATCATTTAACAATAAAAAAAAAAATTACTAAGGGGACACCCGGGTTTGAACCGGGGACCTCTCGATCTGCAGTCGAATGCTCTACCACTGAGCTATATCCCCACATATTTATTGTATTGTCAATTCTATTATTTGATTATGTGAACTTATATTATTAATAATTTCGACAAATCTAAAAGCAATTTGAGTAGTGAATAATGGAAATGATAATTATAGATGTAGGATTTAATGACTTGTGGTCTGATAAGAAATTACATGAAAATGCTTTTATGTTGTTGTATGGGGAGTTCTTATAAATAGAAATTGTAAGGGGATTTTTTTTTCTTTTAAACAATTCGATAAGATTTGCTTAGTTTCTTTTTTTTTTTTTGTTTCTTAACTAAATCAAAGTTATAAATCTGAACATAACATTTTGGAAATTGAAGTACAAAGAATTGATCACAAATATAAACCTATAGTAATAAATCAAAAATAAAATCGCAAACTTATCTATTCTTCCTTCTTTTTTACAAACTACATATTTATTTAGTTTAAAAGCCATGCTGATGAAAGGATTCAGTATTCACAATTTATGTATTATAGTCTTCTTCATCTCAAAAGCCCACATGAATACAACTTCCCTACACGAACTTAATCCGTTTATTCGTTCCATGAACGATAAACTTTTCAATTATGACCCAATAAATCTGCAGAATATCAATTTATTATAATAATTATAAAAGTCCTATAGGTGGCCATTTATATAAATATAAAAATTAAGACTTCCTTTTGTTGTGAAGCCATCAGGTCATGCTCTCTTTATATGTATATGAAAAGATGTTTAATGAAAAATAAGACCCGGAAGAGCAACTCTCTATAGGACTATTTTCATTTTGCTGCCACATAAGCAGGATATAAAAGATGTGCATTTTACTGAAAGCATCAGCAGCAACAGCAGCAGTAGTAGTTGAAAAATTAATGTTATAAATCTCCTTCTTGCTTTTTAATGTGGTCACAGCAGGGATCAAAAGGTATTTATGTATGTACATATAAAAACCTTGACAAAAGTCCTGCAATATACTAATTTATTACATCACATAAAAGAAAGTTGTTATAGTTATAAGCAAATAACGAGAGTTTGTACCTCCTCCTTTTGTTTTTGTGTATGGAAGTTTGGCTTTTGTGCATCGTCCCATAAAAAATAACAAAGATAAAAACTTTCCATCTCGTTATTAATTTGTAAAATATGCTTATCATTCAAAACAGGCAAAACGTATAAATATATGTAGATGCATATACATATATGATGTGAATTAATTGTATGGTCAATTTGAATGTTTTAATTGAAAGATAAAGTTTAAAACTTTTTTTATTTTCCAAATGACATTGCCGTAATTAAATTATTATCGTCAAGATTTTCAGTTTACAATCCCGAAAAAAAAAAAAAAAACAACGTTAAATAAACAATATATGTACATTTTGTTTATTAAACAATAAACTCCAGTACAAACATTTTAGATTTTTCTATGACCTAAGGTCGTAGCAATAAAAAAATTGAAAAAAGTGTCAAAAAGGTTTTAAGTAATATTTTTATTATTTTTACATTTTTAGTCTTAACGAAAAAATCTGAAAAATTCAAAAGTTAAAATTCTATATTTCTTAATTTTTAAATTAAGAAAAACTATATTTTTTAAATCGGCTCCATTGATTTAAAGTATTTTTTTCATTAAATTAGAATTGATAACATCGTGTTGGTGAAAAACATTTTCAGAAGTGACCTAATAAATTTATTTGTTTTTATTTTTATTTCAAAAAATGTTCGACTTTAAAAACGGCAGTGTGCTTGTACATAAGAGGAGTTGCGATCAACCCAGTCGTGTTTTTTATTTCCTAAGCGAATCTCTGGAAATGAATAAAAAAAAAAACTTCCAAACAAAGTTCAAAAGCCTTTCTTTCATTTTTAAATGTAAAACAGCAAAACAATATCATCATGAAATATTTTTTTTTATAAATTTTCTTTAGAAAACTTTAAACAAACTTTAAAACTACGTAATTATTTAACTTTTGTATTACATTTCCCCACTGAGTAAAAGTTTGTTCTAATTCAAACTCAAAAAAACTTTTGGAACAATTCTCTTTTTGTGCTGTTTTGTGTTCGTTTGTGTGCGAACTTGAATGTATGTAGTACTGGCTAGTATAATGTAAAATAAATTAAAGAATATTTTGTTTAATAATATAAAACAAAGGTCATTATTTTGATTTTATTGCATTGAAAGTTCAATTTACAAAAATAATTTAAACTAAGTTTGCGTTTGTGAAATTTGTTGATGATCCTAAAAGTAGTTTTAATTTATGGTTTTTCTATATGAATATTACTATACATATTTATTTTTTTGTTTGATTGAGAAGTTATACCATAAGGACTTGAATTTTGGTTATACAATTTAATTCTACGAAGAAAAACAGGAAATGTAAATGTAAATTTTAATACTAAATTCTTTAGAAAATGAACATAAAAGGTAATAGCCTGCTTCTAGGGCTGATTTAAAAATGTTAAAATTTTTTGAAATATTTATTAGTACGATATATTCACAAAATGTCAGATTTCCAGTCAAAATCAGACTCATTGGGATTGAGTTTTCTATACAAAATGTTGTTGCCAATCTAGTCATATCTGACTTGTTGATAGGATTTGTATCTTCCATATTCAACCAGAAAAAAAAACAATCAAACATAGGGAAATTTTTGTTTCTAGTAGAAATACAAAAAAACATGTTACATATCGAAATACCAAATAATATGTTTTAATGAGAATTTAAGCATAGAACGAAAGTGAGTATAAACTATCAGACTGTCACTTTGGCTGCTTCTAGTTGTCAACATGTAATTGTCAGTGAGATTTCAAAATAGATGTATACGTTGATTACACTGGCAAACCATATTTACTTTTTATATTGCAATATAACAGTTTACATCTGGTTTACATAGAAGTGTTTTTATTTTTTTTTTATTTTTTAAGTTAAGGTGACATATTGAATTATTGAATTCAGCCAAAAACAATTCAGCTGTAATTGTATAAAGTTTTCAGTTAACAACGATGTAGTCCAGTCAAATATTAATGGAAACAATCACAAGTGGCAATACTGGTCTACAATCCAAACTAAAATTTTCTTTTTTAATTGGAAGTTCCCAATAGAAAGATTTCGACTCAACTTCCTCTGAGCGCGCGCAAACGGGTCGGTTATTTTAACTACCCAGACGCAGGTCTTATACGATAAGAAAGGTTTGAAACTTAGTTCAATATCGCTTCAACTCTGTTTAATTGACAAACCGTTAGAGCACCGCGCCATCTTGTTAGAACTAAATTTCTTTGAAATCAAAGGCTTTAGCGTTACGTTCTGATCGGGCTCATGTTTGAACATATATAGGAACCGTGAATTCCACCAGTTAGTAAACTACTTAGTCTATGTCATAAATACTGATAGATATCTTAACGCAACTATATACAATAAAGTATTTGTTCGACAGTCTTCCTATTTACCGCTAACTATCCAGTTAATTTTAATTTATTGCTTCATTGTCACGGATTTTTTTTTTCAAGTCATTTACAGTTCGGTAGTGGGTTGATACAAAAATCCTATGTTTTTGTAATTGGACTTCAGAAATTTAAAATGGAAAAAGGTGATATCTTCCGGACCTTGCGACCGCTTTGTGTTGAGTATTTTACGCGTTAAGTTGTCTGAGCCCAAGTACTGTAAGGACTCCACGTGCCATCAAAGCCTTGGAGGCTCGAAAGAGGCGAAAATTACTGACAAACATAAATTCTTATTAAGAGGGATGAGTATTTCTCAAAAATCCATGTCTCTCATCATTAAAGAAGATTTGGGAATCAGCATACAAAAATCACCTAATTGACATACCTACTCCTCACAGTCGCACTGAAGCAAAAACGGAAGTAAAAATCGAAACCTCTGTTTAGCTGGTATGCGAAGAATGCTCACAGACAGACAAAATTTGGCCGAAAATTTACCAAGCGATTGATTTAGAAGATGTCGTTAAACTTCTCTGAGAATGTTCGCCAACAAGAATGATGTCTTTTATGATATGTAGCTTTTGATATTCCCAATAAAAAATATACAATTTTTTTTTAATATCAGCGTATTATCATTTAGCATTTATTTTTTCTTGTATCAGTACCTACAAGACTATAGGTACATCAAACAACTGATGAGTCCAAGTGAGATCGCCGGGATGATACGCCAATTTTTTGTAGGACTTAAATGCCGGCCGTTAAGAGCTATTTTGAATCATCAAACTGTTATTTTTTCTCGATGTAATGACAGCCGTTTTAAATCTTCGAGTTTCTCTTCAACTCAAATACAGCAATTTCGCGTATTGACGGATAGCTAATAAGTTGTTGACGAATGAAGCGTCAAAGAATATACTTAACAAAAATAACACTACAATTTGGCGTCCCACGATTTATATGGCATTAATCCTTTTTAAGAATAGTCTGCACTTTAAGTCTTAATGAAACATTTTTTATCACAATCGTAACTATAATACAGATTTCACTGTCTTAGTACTAATATTACTAAGAGTAGGAGTCATGTCATGAGAAGATTGAGATATATCGTAACCTGATTGCAAGAACCAACTAACTCAATTTTCGAATTTATGAGAAAGTCGCAAATAACGTCTTGGCCTCTTTTTCAGGCTCCATTTTTTGCAATATAGTGTACTGGTAAAATAATAACATCGTATTTTGTCTGCGCTACTGGTTGTAGTAAAGAGGGTTACAACTACGATTCGAATCGATTCAAGGCTCCAAAAACCCAAGCACCTTAAAAAAATCGATTTAGCTGGTTCTATCAGACGCGAAAAATGTGACTTCACTCAAAATGTATAGATTCTTTAGTTTCAAAAATGTTTTATATTTTATACAAAATCAGATTTCACTTCTCATTTATTTTATATATAAATTAGTATTTATGAAAATAAATCCCATTTGACTGGAAATGAAATTAGGCTATTTTACCAAAAACGTGTAAAACCTCTGCTCAAAGCATAATTTTAACATTATTATTATTATATGTTAGTACCTGGGAGACCGAGCTTCGCTCGGCTTTTTCTAATTGAAAAAAGTGAAATATGTATGAGAGATATAGACATGGCAGTTTATATAATAAGAGATACAAAATAATAACAAATATCTATAGATACATAGATATAAAATCTTAGTTTATTTTAAATAATTTTTTTTAGGATTATCTAAATAGACCTGAAGAAGCACGTAAACACGTGCGAAACGCCATCTATTTAAAAAAAGCAAGTTAAACAAAGAAGACCTGAAGCCCGCAAAAATAGAATTTAAATACTGTTTTATAAACTCTATAAATAGCGATTAGGAACAAAAGAGACAAAAACACGCCTATTTACGTTTTCACCAAGTAGTCCAGTAGGAACGAAGGAAAATAAATGCAAAAATTATGGTTAATGTTTAAAGCTAAAAACGAAGAACGGGTCGTTTTTCTGTAGAAATATAGGACATAGGTACTTCGCAGTAAAATATATTTGCAACAATAATTTAAGATAACAATCAATAAGAAGCAATTCCAAATGCATCACAATTACACCTACACACAAATTATAGTGTTTCCTCTGAAAATAAAAATATGTCACAAAGCTAATTGACAGTAACCCATACACAATTAATTATTTTTTCGAACTAAAATCGATTCCAAGCACTTTTCACTTACATACCCATACAAATTTTATAATTTTGTCGAACAAAAAAATGTTCCACATACGTCTAAGTCACCCATAATAAAATACATTTTCTTCGAAAATTATACAATAATTCTTCCTTTCCCATATACAGGGTGTCCCGAAATCACCGCCTCAGAAGAAAACCAAGAGTTTCTGAGGTCATTTTAAGTCGAAAACAAAATCATCAAAAGTGAAAAAACTAAAGCTTAGCTCCTCTTTTGAAAATAAAATTGCATCGTTAGACTTAAAAATTAAAATAGAATTCAGCATCCTTTGGCACCTCCTTATAAGGTCTGGATGATACTTATTTTTATTAGCCTTGAAAGTTAAATCATTATTTAAATACAAAATTTCCTCCAGATAGTTAGAACTGTTGCTTTAGCGCCCCTTTAGTTAAGGGCCTGGGTGATACAACAAAAGTGGGCGTGGAAGGGCGTGGGCGGTTTTTCCAATTTTTTTTTTTATTTTGTTCTTGCTTATCAGTACACTTTCTGATAATTTCATCCAAATCGCTGAAGCCATTTACAAGATTCCAATATATAACAAAAGTGGGCGTGGCAGATATTATTTTGTTTTTCAATTTTTCTCACTCATAAGAATGAACTCTAAAACTTTTACTCAAATAGTTTGAGTAGCTTCCGAGAAATATAAATAATAAAAGTAGTCGTGACATTGGCGGATTTTATTAAAATCAATTTTCAATTTTTTTCTTGTTCATATCTAAAAATAAACTGAAAATTTCGAATTGTGTTCGAGAAACCAAAAACTAATAAAAGTGGGTGTGGCAGTAGACGAATTCTACATATTTCTTTTAAAATTTTGTTCCTACTTATAAAAGAGAACGCTCACTGAAAATTTTATGCAAATTGTCGGAGCCGTTTCCGATAAACTAAAAACGGCAAAAGTGGACGGAGCAGTGGGCGGATTTCACTAAACTTTTCTTAACTTTTTTCTTCTTATTGAGGAGAAAAAACTCTGAAAAATTCATTAAAATGGCTAGTTCCGTTTCCGAGAAACCAAGCAATAATAAAAGTGAGCGTGGCAGTGTGTGGATTTTAGTAAAAGAATTTTTCAATTTTTTGTTATAAGAATAAACTCTTATAACCTCATAACCTCATTTAAATCGTTTGAATTGTTTTCGAGACACTAAGAAATAATAAAAGTGGGCGTGGCAGCAGGCGGATTCTACTTATTTCTTTTTAAATTTTGTTTCTACCTATAAAAGAGAACGTTCTCATAAAATTTCATCTAAGTTGTAAGACCCGTTTCCGATAAACTAAAAACGAAATAAGTGGGCGGTGCAGTGGGTGTTGCTGTGGGCAGATTTCACTAAACTTTCCTTTACATTTTTCTTCTTATTAAGGAGAAAAAACTCTGAAAAATTCATTAAAACGGCTAGTTCCGTTTCCGAGAAACCAAGCAATAATAAAAGTGGGCGTGGCAGTGTGTGGATTTTAGTAAAAGAATTTTTCAATTTTTTGTTATAAGAATAAACTCTTATAACCTCATAACCTCATTTAAATCGTTTGAATTGTTTTCGAGACACTAAGAAATAATAAAAGTGGGCGTGGCAGCAGGCGGATTCTACTTATTTCTTTTTAAATTTTGTTTCTACCTATAAAAGAGAACGTTCTCATAAAATTTCATCTAAGTTGTAAGACCCGTTTCCGATAAACTAAAAACGAAATAAGTGGGCGGTGCAGTGGGTGTTGCTGTGGGCAGATTTCACTAAACTTTCCTTTACATTTTTCTTCTTATTAAGGAGAAAAAACTCTGAAAAATTCATTAAAACGGCTAGTTCCGTTTCCGAGAAACCAAGCAATAATAAAAGTGGGCGTGGCAGTGGGTGGATTTTAGTAAAAGAATTTTCCAATTTTTTGTTATAAGAATAAACTCTTATAACCTCATTGAAATCGTTTGAATTGTTTAAGAGAAATTAAGAAATGATAAAAGTGGGCGTGGCAGTCATAGAATTTTACTAAATATATTTTTTTATTTTTTTTCTCGATCATAACAATAAACACTGAAAATTTCATCCGAATCGTTGGAGCCGTTTTCGAATAGCCAATAACTAATAACAGTGGGCGTGGTAGTAGGCGGATTTTACTGATTTTATTTTTTTAATTTTTTTCTTACCCATGAAAGTAAACTCTGAAAATTTTATTCAAATCGCTTGAGCCGTTCCCGAGTAATAAAGATATTTCAGATCGATTCCGTCATACTTAAAAGTAAGAAAAGTGGGCGCGGGGTGGGCGGATTTTACTAAATTTTATTTTTTATTTTTTTTCTCGTTCATCGTAATAAACTCTGAAAATTTTATCAAAATCGTTGGAGCCATTTCCGAGAAACCAAATATATATAAATATATAAATATATAAATATACAAGAATAACTCGTTTAAAGTAATAAGATAAATTGAAAAGTTTGCAAATAGTGCTCATGTATCTACGTTTATTGTTTATGACTTACATATATGTATGTATTTTAAAAATATAAACAAACCATTTCACTCCTCACCAAACACAAATTCTGAAAAGCATAAGCTAGATGATAACTGTGGTTTGGATATATCTTATCTATATAGTTGCATTGCTGCAATAACGCACACTTCACTGGTTGACTGCGACTCTAAACATCGATTTAAAATTATTAATGAAATTGTTGAAACCATTATGGGGGTTGTGGAAACTAATGAGCAATGAGGTTGTAATAATTTTGGATTAAATTTTACCAATGGTTTTGATTTTCAAACTGAACTGAAAATTGAAATTGATTTGCAAGTTGTTTGTTTTCTATTTTAATCGCAAAGTCAGGAAATGTGGTAAGATTGTTTGTTTGATTTTCAGTTAAATATTATTATTGTTATTTATTTATTATTTTTAATCTGGGATTGTATGTATTATAAATTGCTTCGAAACGTTTAAAACAGTGTTTTTTTTTTGAGGCCGATAGAAATTAAAACAAAAATTTAATTTAGTGGCGCATAAGCTTGTGGAGAACCAGGAGTGATTTAAAACTCTCAACCATTCAAGTGCCATGATAATGACAGAAATTGAGAAAAACTACAATTTTCTGATGAATCCAAATGACTTAGATGAATGACACTTTTTCATCACATGAGATACTCTTGGAATTTATATTACTTCTTCGCAAGAAGCCGCCTTTCCCCCCAAAAAAAAATAATCAATTATTTTAAGTGAAATAGGAAAGTATAGTAAGTACATATTAAAAGTTCAATATAAAATACAAAAAATCAATACATTATTAAATATTTTATATTTATTTCTAATAAATTAACAACTTTTAATTATTGTGGCATTAAGTTGAAAAGTAGAAAGCTTTTGCATTTTTTTATTTGGTAAAAGTTGCAAAGTTTTTATATTAAAATTATAAATTGAATTTGGTGTATACAAATATTTCATAACACCACCCGATTGAGGAGGAATATAAATGTCTCGCAAAGCATATATTCCCACACGCAATGGACACTGAAACGTTATGTTGCCTTTTCGAGGATCACTGAATATTGGCAAAGCTAACTCTCGTAGAAATCTTACTTTCTTTATGACATTTATAATATCACAGGTCCTTATTATACTATTGAAGTGTATTTTTTGACTTCCAAAAGTGCGTCCTCGTTCGAGAAGTAAAAATTTTACCCTTGGTTCTTTAATCTCTTTGCGAACGTTTATCAGAGTAGACATCACAGAGAAGTTTTCATACATAGTTACATTAAAACGGAAGAAATTTGTATCGGAAGTTTTGAATGATACAAATTTTAATTTGTAGCAATTCTAATTAGAAAAAAAACATTACAAAATATACGAAAACTTGGTGTAATATAAATTTAAATACACTCACTTGAACTGCCATTTGGATAAAAACAAAACCCAATAAAATAAGAATGATACATCTTAAAGTTCTGGCTGGCATAATTAATGAAGAACTTGAATCAGATGGCTAGTTGCAGATACCTTAATCGAAGAAGCTGCCTTCTACTTTTTGTGTTGGGTTAAAATTGTCTGCCGACCATTTTAGGAAATAATATAATGAAGAATGTGAATAGAAAAAAAGAAGAAATTTAAAAGCCATTAGGCGACTCGTTGAAACAAACAAAATGTTTGATTGGTTTTGCATGGTTGGTTTTCAAATTGAAAACAGAGATTAATTTTATTCATAAATTTGTATAAGTATTAGGATTGTGGTTGTTTCATATTAGTTATAGCTAATGACAAATTTGTAGTTCGTTCGTTACTTAATTAATGGTAGATACTTTTGTTTAGAACAATCTAATTACTTAATTATTCATATAAAAAAACTAGCGGATGGTCCACCTGGCTTTGCACCGAAGTTTTCATCAATTTTAGGATTTTAAAATGTAAAAATATATTTTATAGGGACTGAAAATAACCCTTCACAATGAAATTTTTTCCAGATTTTTATAGACAAATGTATATAGTATGTCTGAGAGTGTAACGCCATCTGTTGATGATCACATTTCCGTTGGATACAAAGTTAGCTAATTGTGAATTCCTCACTCGAGTCATTCCCTAAAATCAATAGCGCAAAATTATAGACGATTAAGTACGAGTTAAAGCATTTTTAGTACGATGTTAGGTTAAAAACAGGATATTCCAAATTTTAAACGAGTTACCATCGTAATATATTTTAAACATTTTGTTAAAGTTAAAATCGCTGAATGCCTATTTTTACTTTTAAGTATCATTCTAACATCAAATGTCACTTTGACAATTAAAAACGTGAAAATGGATATGTTTGCTTACTTATTTGCACGAACTGTCACTTTTTAAAAAGTGCAGTTCAGTTAAAGTTTATTAAGAAAATAAGTTTCGTATTATACAAAGTAAAAAATGTTTAAAACTAAAAAAAATTTTAGTAAAGCGCTTTAAAGTTAGTAAATTGTTAAGTGTAGTTAGTATCATGGTTATACCTTTACATAATGTTGTTTAAAATTTTGCGCCAATATATTTTCCTTTCCATACCAAATAGAATTTCCAACACCCACCCCCGAAAGTATGCAATTTCGGGGTTTCACCATTTTGCAAATTTTCCGGTCGAAATTTTCGCGGTATCTTTTCTTAGTTGAATACGAATCCTCTTCAAAAATACATAACATAGAGAAGATGTCTTCAGGTAGTTATATTCGTCTTCAAGATTGATTTTAACGAAGTTTATGTTTTTTTTTTTCCAATTTTGCAATTTTCTTGTAAAATAACGAAATAAGCTCTAATATATTGCCCGCGCATATTTTTTAATTCAAAAATATATAAGAATAAAACCGACTTTATATTTGATTTTGTTTTTTTCAGTTAAAAACAAAAAAAATAATTTCAAAATTTTTGAATGCGATATTGTTTAAACTTTTTAAAAGTACACGAATGTAAGATTATAAACAATTGCTCAAGCCTTTAAAAAGCTATTCGTGAATATGATCAATAATAAAACCATTTTCTCAATAAACGTCAAAGCCCTTTTTCCGTAATGCGGTTTTTTTTGGGAAAAAACCTGAAATGCAGTTTTCTTACCATCACTTATAAGGTTATTACTATTGCCAAGTTTAATCAAAATATTTAGAGCCGTTTTCGGAAAAAATTGAAAAAAAACGAATTCTTTTTATGGCAGCCATTCAGAAATTTGAATACCCCTCTATAATTTGATTTTAATTTTGGTCCAACTGTTTAACTGAAATTACAGACGGTCACACGGAGGGACGCAGGGACGCACAGGCGCACTGACCGACCGACGCACGGGACGGTATGACGAAACCCACTTTTTCGGACTTCTCCATCATCGTTTTCCACGTGATTAAAACTACCTCGAACTTAAAATTTACACGAACCCAAGCTTTTCTAATAGTCCCCTTGTTTATGTGAAAATTATTTATAGTTTTTCCCTTTGGGGATAGTATTTGCTTTTTCAAAATATCTATCTAGAGAGAGAAAGAGAGAGATATTGGTTGCTATCTGTCTTGTTTTTGAATAAGCGAGGAAACTTTATGCAGTAAGCCCTCAAATTGTTCTGAGGTCATTCTCAACCGTTTCTTAAAATAATCAGGATCTTCTGAAGCCAGTTCCATAAATAGGTTTTCCTAAGCTCCCAATTGCTGACGACGACTAATCCATTTTCGCACCCAAATTCTCTTTTTTTTTTCTTCCCAATTTCTTCTGGAGATTTGCATGCACTTCTTCAATTAGAGATGCATGAACAATTCCAATCGCAGCTTGAAGGAAATGTGTCCTGTTTGACATTTTTAAATTGACTGAATTATTAAAAGCATGCGATTTCAGTCAACTGTGGAAATGATGTGGGTGTGCGGCGTACCGCATGACTTGAGAAAGCAACTTGCCGCACGGCAAAAATCGACTCGTGAAAATCCGGCATAAGCCTCCCGCCCGCACGTGTTCAATTTTGCGCATGTGTCAATTTTGCGCATTCGTCTAATAATGCCGAAATATGTCTAATATATCACTATTTTGTTGTTGTTGTTTCTAATAATGCGGTCTGACGTTTTTGTGGGCACCCGAACAGCCATTTTTAATTTTTGACACTTTCAACTGTGAAAACCTGTGCAATATATTACCTTAGATTTGATGTACTGTGCATTTTTCCTGCATCTCCCAATCTGTATACGCGCGGGATTATTTTCCAAACTTAAATCGATAAAATTCTCACGTCAAATCATTACAGAATGAAACAATCAATTTTCAAACAGCAAATCCTCCATCGCATGCACAATTATTCTTTCTAAATTAACAAATTTTGGTTATTGTGGAATTTAAGTTAAATGTACAAAGCGTTTCCATTTTATTACTAGACAAACGTTGTAAAACCTTAAAATTCGTCGTATATATTGCATTTGGTTTATACAAATACTTCATTAAACCACTAGCACTAGGTGGAACAATATTTCGCAGCACATAATTTCCCACACGTAATGGACACTGCAAAGATAATTTACCTATTTTAGGATTTGTGAAAATTGGCGCAAAATCGAATTGTCGAAAAATTCTTATATTCTTCATAAGCTTAAACATATCACAAGTCTGTAGCAATCCATTGTAGTGTATCTTTTGGTATCCGGTAGTTCTGCTTCGTTCTAGAAATAAAAATCTCCACACTGGAGCTGGGATATCTTTGCGAACAGTTGTCAACGACGATAGAGAAAAGCTATCGTGTAAAGTTACATTTATACCATAGAACTTTGTACTTGTGGTTTTACATGATACAAATTTTGGTTGATAGCAATTCTAAGAAAAAATTATAAAATAAAATAAAACTCTTAATTAGTATTTTATAGAATTTGTGTGAATTTTAGAACTCACCTGAACTGTAATTTGGATAAAAACAAAAGCCAATAAAATATTTATGCTCCACCTACAAGTTCTGGCTGACATAATTGATGACAAATTTTGAATCAAATGGCTAGTTGAAGATACCAGTAGTGGCCCGACGAAGCTACTACATTGCGTTAGATTAAAGTTTGCCGATCATTTCTGAGAATAGTTAAGTTGGTTGTGAATAGAAGGAAAAAAAAATTTGCAAGTCATTAGGCAGCTGCGGCTGGTTGGAAAAATCATTACCTATGTATTAAAATGTTTGATTGGATTTGATTGGTCAGTTTTTAAATTGAAAACTGAGATTAATTCTATTTTTTTTTAATTTGTAGTATTACAGTTTGTTTTATTTTTAGTTGAGCTAATCACATATAGTTCATTGCAGTTAATAGTAATTAAAAAAATAATGTTGTAACACAATATTCCTCTATCTTATCTATATTTTTTATTTCTATATTATTGTACCCCATGGCGATGTCGTTAGTGCGTAGGACTGTCACACAGAAGGTCGTAGTATAAAATCCCAACCTTTTCCACCTAAAAAAGAATTTGTTTGCCACGGGGTATGTTGCGATATAAATTGAAAAAGTGCCTCTTAGCATTGGCGTTTGGATTCGGCAACAAACTGTAGGTATAGGTCTCCTCCATTCCTGCCCATAATATTTCGCACACAGGAATGATTGGGAGTAAGTAAGGCACTAGGCCCTGGTTCTCCTTCTCCATGAGCTATCGCGTGACCAAATTTATTTATTTTTATATTTTTTCTTCCATTTAAATCCAGCTTTCTTCTTTACAAAGTACCTATAGCCAGCATCTGTCTTTCTGTTTGTGCGCGCTAGTATATATACCGTGCGTCAGTTTTCTATCAAAACCTCTTTAGTCCAAAAATTTCATTTAAACGGGTTTAAAATAAAATAAATTTACTGGATTCAAATATCAGTGTCTCGTTACGGTTTTTATGTATGTATTATGATTCTTTTTGCCTTTATAAATCAATTCTTAGACAGTTTCGGAGTGAGACCCGAGTTAACTCCTGAAAAATTTTGCTAGTCAATTTAGATCTATTTTAGAGTGACGATGAAAAGAGATTTTATTATACCTATATATATTGAGTAAAGTGTACCCAGGTAGTGAGATTTTATTCCGTTCCGTTTTTGGGAAATTTTTTTTTGGAGTTTCTATCAACACTGAAATTTGTTTGAAATGTCAAACAAAATCTAGTTTATGTGTGGTGTGAACGATTCAACGAGATTTGGGAGTCTTGTTGCCGAAATCCGAGATTTTGGTTTGGTGTTAAAACCGTATTATAAATTGCAAACTACTGAACCGATTTCACTGAATTTTTCAACGTTTTTTTTTATTAGCAGCGAAAAGTTTCAGAAAGCCGTTTGGACAGAATCCTCCCACTCCGACGGCCACTTTTTATATTTTAATTTTCATCTTATCATTGAACGTCTTTATGAAGAAAACAATTTATAATTAATTTGTATAGTGTTTTTCGAGAAAAAAAAACCTGAATTGCTGTAAGCTAGGTAGTAGGTATCCGTTTTAGATGAGCTAAAACACAAATTGGAAGTTCACCTCTCTATTTCTTGACCATAGCAACATGCAAAAAATAGATCCATGTCCATCAGCGGATTTGTATATATAATTTATCTTAATCAATCGGAATCGGTTAATGTTCACCTTTTTAATAAGAACTGTTACATTCGGCTCCCGTCAATATTCTAAAAATCATTAGAAAACAAATTTAAAACGCAATAAAACGCAATAAAAGTAAATAAAATAAAATAAAATAAAATAAAATAAAATAAAATAAAATAAAATAAAATAAAATAAAATACAATAAAATAAATTAAAATAAAATAAAATAAAATAAAATAAAATAAAATAAAATAAATAAAATAAAATAAAATAAAATAAAATAAAATAAAATAAAATAAAATAAAATAAAATAAAATAAAATAAATAAAATAAATTAAAATGAAATGAAGTAAAATAAAATACAATAAAATAAAATAAAAAACAAAAAAATAATAAAAAAAGGTAGGTATAATAAAATAAAATAACATAAAATAAAATAAAATAAAAAAAAAATAAAATACAATAAAATAAAATAAAATAAAATAAAATAAAATAAAATAAAATAAAATAAAATAAAATAAAATACAATAAAATAAAATAAAATAAAATAGGTATAATAAAATAAACTAAAATAAAACAAATTAAAATGAAATAAAATAAAACTAAATACCATGAAATAAATAAATAAAATTACTTTTTAATTTCAAATGATTTTAAAAACAAACAAAAAGTATTTTAAATATAAATTGAATTTTATTTATATTTTCCACATAATTTTGTTTTTATAAGTTAACAAACATTTGTTACTGTAGTATTTAATTCAAGAGTACAAAGCTTTTCCATTTTATTATTAGGCAAACGTTGTAAAATTTTAAAACTAATCGTATACACTGAATTTGGACTGTACAAATATTTCATTACACCACCCGATTGAGGAGGAATATAAACATCTGCCACATAAGTTCCAACACGCAATGGACACTCGAATGATAAATTACTTTTTCGAGGATCACTGAAGATTGGCGATAGCAATTCTCGAAAAAATCTTATATTCTTCATAAGTTTATACATGTCACAGGTTTTTAATACACCATTGTAGTGAACTTTTTGACTTCCAGCAGAACGTTGGAGAACTAAAAATTTCCACATTGGAGCTTGGACATCTTTGTGAATTTTTGTCAGGGTGGATAGGGTAGAATTCTTAAACAAAGTTGCATTCAACTGGTAGTTTTTTGAATCTGTGGTTTTGCATGATAAAAATTTCGGTATATAGCAATGCTAATGACAAAAAAAAAACTGTTATCTCTTAATTAGCACTTTAAAGAAATAGAAATATATAGGAGACACTCGAAACTTACCTGAATTGCCATTTGGATAAAAACAAAAGCCACTACAATATTTATGCTACATCTGCAAGTTCTAGTCGACATAATTATTATTGATGGGGGAACTGATTCAAATGGCTAGTTGCAGATATCTGGGCAAAAGTAACTTTACTTTTTTGTGCGTTCGTTTTGGGATTAAGTTTTCGTCGACCTGTTGATTTGGGAATAATAGATAACAGAAAATTCAAAGCTATCACGCAACTCTTTGAAACATTTTAATTTTTTATTGGTTTTGCTTGGTTTATTTTCAAATTGAAAATCAAGATTAAATTTTCTTTCCATGGACATTTTGTGGTTAAATAGTTAGTTAAAAGTACTATTTACTTTATTAAACAATATAATTACTTAACTATTTATAAATGTTAAACACAAATATGATTTGCTTGATAACAACTTTTGTATGTTAAGCTTGAAAAAAAAAAGAATAGAAATATTTTTGTTGATCAAAATAAAAATTCAGTAAATATTTGTCTTTTTTATTTCAATCGTCATACGTCCGTCCTCCGAATATTAAAAAAAAGTCTTAAAATCTGAATTATTATCTAAGCTTAAAATATTGTACTTATTTCAAACATTTGTATTTGTTCAAAGTTACATTTAGAAAGGGGCAAATGGCTTACAGCGATGCCTTTAAATCTTCATAAATAAATAATTATATAAGTGCAATTCTGTTTTAATAATTATTCTTATCAATAAGGAAATTAAATAACTAAATTAAAGTGAGATCGTCGAGACCGGAAGGCAGTTAAAAGCTATTTTGAATGATCAATAAAGATTTATCTAAACTTCTAATCAACATGAATTTAAAGAACAGATGGGACACAAGTGTTTTCTTTTGCCTGTCAACACTCTCTAAACATTTATTACAAAGAAAATCAATTTTAATTATTTTGAGGAAAATAAAAGTTTAGATACTTATTTTTCCACTTCTAAAATACTTTTTTATTTGAATTAATTGATGGAAAAAAAACACAAAATAGGGTTAAATTAGAATAAATGCGTACACAAAAAATACAAATTCAAAACTTAGTTCTAAAAAAGAAAACAAAAAAAAAAATCGTCAAATTTCCACGGAGTTAATTAAGTCAACCACCTTCCCCTTGCCAAGTTGTCGTAAAATAAAATACTTTAAGTAGAAAGATTCTTCCGTCTTTTAAAATTTGTAACTGTATATGTATAGACTTTTCATAGAAAAATAATTCGACTATATAAAATAATTAAGAAGCCATTTTCGTATATTAATTAGCTTATTATAAATAGGCAAATTGATTTCCTTGCTTCTTATTTTATTATTTTTAAAATGAGGTGAATTTTAAGGATACAATTTTGTTAAGAAAAAAAAAAAGAAAAGAAAAGAAAAGAAAAGAAGAAGCTATTTATGTCGGATTAAATGAATTTAAATTACGGGTATACTTAACCTAATGTATATGGTATGATGGTATTTCTCAAGGAGACGTTATAGGCTTATTGTTAGTAATTAAGAAATTAATTGAACAAGAAGGTAAGGGTGTTATTTAAATGTTGCTTATGTTTAAGCTTATTCTATGTTGGTTTACTTTAGAAACAAACTTTTAAATGAAACCTTCCATTACGATGCCTGTGGGATAAAATCCAAAAAATTGCTTTTCATCATACCGTTCATGGTATGGCGCCTGTGCCATGCCTAATGCCGATGTGCTTCTACCTTATATCTAGCTAAAGCGTTAACGGTTAGTTAATTTATTTTAAATTTGCTACAAGTTTAGAATTTCTATATAGAGTCTATTTGAAATGATAAAAGGATGCGGTTTTTTTTTTTGAAAATAACTAAAACAAAAAAAATTGTATATCTTTATTTAAGCTATTTACATATATATATTTTTTGTGTTATTTTTTTTTTTTAAATAAAATTTAAGGAATAAAGAAAATTACAAGATGGATAAATAAATAAAGAAATAGGTACGTAAATATAAAAAATTGAAAGTAAATAAAGAAATATCCAAATAACGATATCGTAACCAATAAGGTTATTTTTTTTTAATTAGCTTACGTATTTTTCATTTCTTTTGTTTTTTTAGTTAGGTACCTACCTAAAAGCATTTCAAGAAGAATTTTGTACCAACTGTTTCCAAAAAAAAAAATTGTATCTTATCTTTAACATTTTAATTGTCATTGTTGTATATTAATAAAGCAATACCACTACAATTTACATCATCGCAATGTTTAGTCACTTTATAGTATGTCCAAATTGGTGCCACATTTTTTTTAAATTGAAACAATTATTTAGCTATAGACAAAAAAAAAAAGGATGGCAAAATTTTAATTTTAAAATTAATAGTTCAAGGAACTTGTGTGTTATATTTTTTTCTGTCTATCCGATTTCCATTGGGTAAACGGTAGGTATTGGGCTTTGTTTTATATTTTGTTCTTTCATCGAAACCCCTTGTAATATGTATTTGATAAATACGATGAAAGTATAGAAAAAGTGATATTTGTCGTTTGGTTTAAAGATTTCTTGTGGAACAAGAAGCGAACATGGAGTCAAAGAGTCTCCCGGGATTTTAAGAAAAAAAGGCCACAAAATAGTAAAATTAGTAGAAGGAGTGAAAAAGGATTTTCTCCAACGCTAACAACATTTGTATCGTTGTTTAATTGAAGCCATAAACAGTCTGCTCAGAAATTTCTATTATGTATTTGAGTTAACAAAAAAACGTTACTTGATTTTTTAAAACATTGCTGGAATAGATAAAAACTGTGAAATCGATCTCGCATACACTTATACTTAAATTATCCCCTCTCGACTTTGAACCCTCCTTGTAAAAATCGATTTCCTCACCTTGAAAACTGTTATTATAGTGTTCGTTTCATATCTGCCTTTTCTCAGCTACCTCCGGTTTCCCACAAGGCAGCCACTCAGGTCAACTCCTTTTCATTCTTAGTGCAGTTACTGATATTGAAGTGGTCATCAAACATTCCTCTATCTCACTGTACGCCGACGATAAGAATTTTTGAAAACAATTTCTTCGTCTGGTGCCTCAAAAACAACTTGGAGCTTAACATTTCCAAATGCCAATCTATCACTTTTTCACGCAAAAGTATATTAAATCTCCTACCCGTCTCTATTTTCTCCATGACCAACCCATATCCACAGTTCAAAATATTCGAGACCTTGGTATGTGATTTAACCGGGAACTCAAGTTCGTAACTCATATACGAAATAATTCTTAAAGCTAATTCAGGACTTGGCTTCGTGAAAGGATAGTCCAACCCCTATGTAACCTGGTCCCTATACATAACATCCTCCTTGCATATGTTTTGTTTTTAAGTCAATTAGCTTGTATTAATCCAAATAAATGGGAGTTAAGCCCGACCAAAAGTCACCGATGGGGCCATAATAGCTCAGTATTTAGTTTGAGAGCTACAGCTATACCTATATGTAGTTTCTATTAATGTTCTGAGGATATACTGTGAGGGCCCAAAACAACTAAATATTTATTGTAAGAGAAGGAATCATCAATAGTTTTAGGGGTCTTTGTAATCGCTTTAAGGCTCTACACAATCTCTATTTTCACAGTCGGAGCTTCTCGGGAGTTCAATTTCAGAAGATAGTTTTCCTCCAAATGAAGTGAAACTACCTATGCAATACATACAGCACCTATAGAGCTTACCGAGAATATCCCTTAAAATTTTTAAACAGCCTACTTTAGAGGTCTCCGTACAACCCTTGGGCCAACAAAAGCTCAATAATAATTAATTAGTGTGAGAGCCCCATCAGTGGGTACCCAAAAGCTTTATCCTCACTGTGGAATCCCATGAAAGAGCTCAGCGGGCTTCCTGATATTCCTTTGGGGCCACAAAAGCTGTTTATTTACTAGGCCCTTGGAAATCCAATTTAATGTGAAAGTTTTCTCATAAAAGAACAGAAAGTAGGTAATGCAAGGGGGGCTTTTACGCACTTTTTGCTCGCCTAAGCCAAAATATCGGTCACCCGGTGGCCGATAGATAATACGGATTATATTTCCAAAAGACACAAAAATGGTCAAACTTGAAAAGTATTATGACATCAGGCAAAAAACCGTAGAACGAGTAAACTTAAAATTAATAAATACAAGTTATCTGGCCAGTAAATTTAATTGATTCAAACAATTTTTTTAAGAAACATGACGCTCTTCAAAAAAAAAAAAATTAAAATTTTTGTCTCATGCTGCTTCTTTAATTATCTGAACACGCCAAAAATATAGTTTTTATAGAATAAGATATCAATGATCAAAGACAAAATGCAACATTTCAACATAAATCTATATTTCATCAGAAATGCATCACACAGAGACAAAATAATAAAACAACTTGAACCTAAAGAACCCTAAATAACTCTGGCATTGGTCAAGCCAAGCGCGATGTCCGAAAAGATTTTTTCATCTCAGATTTTCAAAGAAGACATTTCAGACATTTAAAATGATTTTTATTTTTACTCAATGCGATCATTATTCATGAAGTTGCAGTTTTTTTTTTAAATCACTAAACATTTTTTAAAAAATGTCCGATCTCTTAATTTTTTTATTGACTTGAGTGAGTGTTTAACTAAAAACTTTTTTTTTATTTTTATATTTGAATATCTCTACAACACTTCTTTTAAAAGTGAGTGTCATTTGTCAGTTACCCATGTAAAATTTTCTAATAAATACTTTTATTTTTAACTGAACTCTAAATAAAATATAAACATGAAAATCAAACAAAAATTCCCTTTATATGGCCATATAGACATGTAACGGATCTATATTCTAACAAAGGTTCAAAAGTTACCATTTTACCATTAATTATCCCTCAATTTTGTCCACCCGTCTAAACGTTAAAAAGAGATTTCCACAATACATTTGAAGTTTTCCCTTGTCTTCATCTTATTCACATCGACCTGCATAATATATCCACATTCAGTCTAGAATTTTAAATTGATATGAAACAAGAAAAATCCATTACCTCGATTCTTGCATCCTTGCCCCAGTTATACCCTGACAAATTTTATACATATATAGCTATATGTAGGTAACTTTTAAACTTTTGGCCCATCCACCTCTTCCGTTAATAGATTTTTTTCTATTTTTAGAACGAGTATCTAATTTTATCCTCGAAACATGAAAGTTGTGATATCTTGTAGACACTTCCGCAAAATACCAATAGAAAAAAAAATAAAAAGCTATAAACTTAATCCTTTTATCCACCGCCGCAACCCGCCTGCCACCCGCCGTCGACGATTTCAAAAGCTATAATAATGAGCGTACAAGAAGTCCTCCTAAGTACCTGTCACTTTCAAATTGAAAAAATAAAGAAAAACTAAGACAATCTCATACTAACAGTTAGGTGTATAAGTATTTTGAAAGCTTTTCAGGTTGATATTCTGAAGGATTATAGAAACGTGTCTGCCAGTATTTCAGTCTCATCTATCTCAGGTATGGAGTTTTTATGTTTGTTTGCGGTATCTATGGCCTCGACTTTTTATTCTTTATATTTTGGACGATGACACTCAGACAACGATGGCGGCCGCGGCAATGACGATAACGACGACGTATAATAGGGATGAGACAATAACGAAAAAGGATCAGGCTTTTAGCCATCCATCATATCTCCACTAAGTCGCCTTTTACAACCGTTTATTGTTGTTTATGGGGCAAGTTAGTTTAGTCTACTGTTATATGGAACTGTCACTTCCACCACCAGCAATCCAAAATGATTATCCTTGTTCTGATAGATTTTGTCATTTTCCTGCAGTTCTGTTTAGTTGCTGTATTTTTTTTTTTCTATAATCTAGCTACTGGTCATTTATCTTCCTAGAATACGAGTACCTATATCAAGAAGATAGAGAGACATTTCTTGATGTTGAAAAATCGGTGAGGCGTATTTGAAATGAGACTAAAATATCCCTTGGGCTATTCAAGTGTGTTTAATTAACGAGGCTAATTTAATTTAATAACTTTCAAGATAATGCCTGCAGGGGATTAGATTGCTAAAAAAAAATCTTTCTTAACGTTTTTTTTTTCATTCACGGTAGCATGGCGTTAACAAATACAAGATTTTAAGTGAAGGTACCTACCAGAAAAAGTGTATATTAAAAAAAATAGAAAAACAAATAGGAAGGTTGATTAGCATCAAGTGTGATAGAAGACTCGATTGGATTTTTATCCACGAGTAAGGTTGGAACAAGGGAATTTTTATAATTTTATGCTTAAAGGTAAAAAAGAAACCTAGTACATATTTGCAAATGGATTGAATTAATCAATAAAAATACAAAATTATTTAAAATTGAAATATAATCACCTTCAGAAGGAGAAAAATTTAAACAAAAAATAAATTGATGAGACAAGAGAAATTGGTATTTAGTTTATATTCATTAAAAGTCTATATACATAATCGAGCTTCGCCAGATTTGAAAAAAAAAAAAATAAAAAAAATACTGGGTGCCTGAAGCATACCTACAGCGGAGGTCCTTGGCCCTGCGGAACCGCATGACGAATGGGATCATGACTTTAAATAGAATGATAAAAATCTCGAAAAAAAAAAATATCTCGAATGCAAAAATCTAGACTTGCGTGAGCAGGATGGAGAACACAAATGGCAACGCTTACAACAGAATGTTATTCCTTTTTTTAAAGTTAAAAATCTATTATTATCTTTTTAAATCAAGTTGATTTAGTGCAAAGTTTTTAAACTCAAAATTTTGAAGACAAAAATTTCACACTTTCACAATTTTACGTTATTAACTATTTTTGTTTTTATTATCTAATTAATTCTTATATGAATATGTTGTCAAATGCTTAAAAACAGTAGCTTCTAGTTTAATATTAAATTAACTAAGATAAGTTTGCTTTATTATTATTATTTATTGTATTATTCATACTTGAAGTCAGTTTATTAGACTTGACCATTTTTTATTCCGTCAATTTCATTGAATTTCTGAACAACAACAACAACTTGAAGGTGCTACCACCAATGGTATAGGAATTAATTTATAATTCGTTTTTTAATTAATTATTTGGCTGGAGATATAGCTATTTCAAGGGGTGCCAAGCCCTATCATCAGTCTCCTTATTAGTGGTGCTGAGCTTTAATCCAATTTTATTATATGAAAAACTTTCTGCACACCATGAGATTCGAACCCACGCATATCAGATTTGCTCAGTCTTAGAAGTCGTATGCACTACGCATTCCACTACCTTAGACCACTGACGTCATAGGTCATAGGTCGAGATTTTTATCAAATGCATTTGGAGCATCAGCATTTTTCTAAGCGCCTTCAGGTATGCTGTCTTGTTTTGCCTCCATTTTTCTCCATACCTTATTTCAATAGACTACAATTCGTAGTACGTATCAAAGGGGGAGAGGTTGGAAGATCGGTATACAGACCAGACTATTAAGTTATTATTATTATTTATTGTATTATTCATACTTGAATGTCAGTTTATTAGACTTGACCATTCTTTATTCCGTCGATTTCATTGAATTTCTGAACAACAACAACAACAACAACAACTTGAAGGTGCTACCACCCATGGCAAATAAGTTTGCTTTAATTCGAATTAAATCCGTATTTTTAAGTTTGCGGCTTAATTAAGTACTAAAGTTGTATTTTTCATTTTTATTTTTCTCAAAAACATTTCAGTGTCTGGTTTTCAGTGTTTGACTAAAAATTAATAAAAACGTTGAAAATAAGAACAAAAATAATAGTTAATAATGTAACATTTTGAAAAATAACAATTTAAAAATTTTTATTTTTTTTCAGTTTTGAGCTTGAAAATTAATTTTTCAAAAGCTATTAACTTAAACAACCAGATTTTAATGTTAAATTAAGGAAGGGTTTTCCGGCTTTAAATAAAAAACTTATAACGTAATTTAGTGTTGCTGTTGTTTTTTTTTTCTATTTTTTATATATTTCAAGTCATTTTTTTTTTAGAAAACGGTTTTTTTCTTCTATCGACTCAATCTACACGTTCTTGCTTTTTGTCCCATTATCTAATGAAAATCACTCTGTATATTAATGTTTATCTAAATACAAAATTCTACGAAAATTTAACTCCAATAGTAGAATTTCTCTCATTTTTATCCACCGCCTGTAGCTGACATTAGATGAAAAGACATATCTACATTTTGCATAGTTCCTTTATTTGCAACTATAAGCTATATATATGAAGTTTCTATGTTATTCCCATCAAAATTAAAATCCTCTGAACGTAAGTACTTACATACCTAGCAAACACTTAAAATCAAACAAAAACGAGAAAAAAAAAATAGTCAATAAAGCTTCAGAATCTACCTTTGACATTCGGCCAGTTCATTTTCGACAAGGGTTAAAATTGTTTGTATTGAAATCCAAGAATTAAAAAAGAATAAAAAAAGGACTCAAATTTTGCCTCAATTTCATTTTTGCGTTTTTGCTAGTAGATATACATATACGTTTGAATTGAAGGTAGTAGGTATCTACATACATATATCTGTGTGAGGACTGTAGTATGTGTATTGTATACCCGTAGCAAAATAAAGGATTTATTTATTTTGCGAGTAAAATTTACTTCCTCTGGCATCAAAATGGATTTTATTTTGTTTGTACAGCAGATGATTCGAAAAGTATGATGGTTGTATAAAAAAGGTACACCAAGTACTGAACATAAGAGAGCTTTATGCAGGCTTAAATTTTGATAACCTCAATGTTTCGTTTTTTTTTTAAGGAAATATGAGAGATAGAAAATGGAAAGTTTTGAGAAGTTATAAAAGGAAGATGACGAAATACATTTTTTTTCCAAATGTTTATCCGTAGGAGTGCCTATATCAACTACGTTTTTTTTCAACTTCAGGCAGATTTTTCTTTCAGCTCCGTATACATCAGGCACATGCCTTCCTCCTTTTTTTTTGTTGCTAATTGCACTTATTTTTGCATTTATCTTGCAAAATTTGTGTTTTGATTCTATAGGTTGGCCCCTTTAATTTCTATATTTTCTCCTAATATTGACTTTGATTTTTCTTAGCAAATCCGACGGTTGTTTTATTTGTTTTCTATAATACATAATCTCAAAAGGCATACGAATGTGAAATCGCCCCTCCGACTCCTTGTTTTTGTTAAATGGTCTTCTTTCTGATCGCAAACTTGTATGGCATAAGTAAATCTGCTCTCAGTCGGTAGCGCCTCATTTTTAACATTTTACAGCACTAGTTATTTACGACGACATATCTCGTCGTTTCATACACTTTCTATATACATAGTTACTAAGGATTCAATTGAACATTATGAACAAAAATAAAAGTTGAACGCCATTGCCTTAATTTTGTTAGCGCATAATGACCTCGCACCTGATCAAGTAAAAGTAGATATAGGTACTATTATCTAATATTTTAAATTAAATAAAAGAAAACCTTCAATTCCATAAACACAAAATTCACCAACTTTTCAATTTAGTTAAAACGTTTGGCTTTGAAATCTGCGTACAGATACGTATGTAGGTACGTTACGTACCTACCTACATTTTGGTTTAATGATTTGCCAATGTAATTAAAATTTAATTAAAAATCAATTTGAACGAATTTTTACAAATTCGAACATTTTGGATGATTGAAATAAAATCAGCACAGGACACTGGAGTGGCAAATTAGATATAATTCTCATCGTTTCAATAAAATTAACGAATTTCTTCTTTTTTTTATTGTCTGACTTTGAAGAATTTCTACCTTTAATGAGGTAAAGAAATATAATAAATCAAAGGAATAAGTGTTGGTACTGCATCAACCCATATATATTTAACGATTAAAATTTAAGATAATTTCTTAACACCTCGGTTAATTCTGAGAAGAAGTCGGCAAGATTTTGTGAATAATATTTGTTTAATTGAAAAAAAATTGGTAAAAAATTAATATATAATTAGAATTAAAATAATTTGATTTCTTTAATAAATCTTAATTTATGAGAAAAAAATTCCAAAAATTGCTGGAGCGGTGTTATTTAAAAAAATATTTTTTGCCTACATATGTATATATAAAATTTGAAAAATATTTTGAAGAAAAAAAAATGGTACGCCATTTTTGAGTACTTATTAATGCGGAGTAAAAAAATATAATTTTGAAAAAAAAAAATCATTTAGATACCTATTTTCGAAATACATTTTGAATTTTCATTTCAGATTTTTTTTTTTATCCAAGTGTCAAGTTTAATATGAACCGTTTTTGAGAAGATCGAAAATCAATAAAATGGTTCATATATAGGAGGTACCATTTATATCCATTTTTCAGATTTTTTTACATAAGGTTTGTGGGCACGTTTTTGGGAAAAACAATATTTTGATTATTTGCTAAACATTTTTTTTACGGCAGGTACCGTTATTTTTGGTCCTAAAAAATCGTGTCGGGGGAATGCCCATAAAATGTTAGGTATCAGGTTTAAGAAAAATCGACCCATCCGTTAAGGCTGCAGCCGAAAGGACAGACAGACAGGCTCAATTTTTCAACTTCGCTATCATCGTATTGTCAACTTTGATCAAAATCTCGAGTACGATTTTTTTACGAATCCATAACTTTCCATCTTGCTTGGATGACATAGCAAACTTTCTTAACTAACCAATATCATTCCAGTATTTATTATGTATATCTTTATAGGAAACTTATAATAATGAAACATATATATGTATGTCAATATGGCATTTAAAATTTCTCAAGGCAACCACTAAATATTAATGTTCGTGTCCTTTTCCTTTAAATATTGAATATTAAATAATTCATATTCATTCATACAAAAGATGAAATAATATAAGTTCATTTTCAATGAAAATTCCATTCCACCTATTTCGACATTAATTGTCAGTTATTAATTGTTTTATTGATTTTATTTTGAATTTGATATTTGCACAACCTAAATACATTTTCGATTTATACACCTACTCTTGTTTCCCCACTTACACTTTCAATTGAGTTCCTCGTCATTTATGTAAAGGTATGTATATAGGTCCAATCAAGGATACTTGGAAGTTTGTAAATTAATTACCCATACATGTATTTAATTTAAGTTTTGACTATTACCACAAATATTTTCCAACCTATTTGATATTTCAATTTTCTGAAAAATTACTGATATATAGTGTTCTTATCACCTTTTGAAAAGACTCTTCGTTTCATGATAATAATTAATTACGCATAAATAAATGTCAATTTCTTATGAATACATAAGACTTGAGTGTTCAATTTGATCTTCTTTGGTAAATCGATATTTTGAAAATTATATTCTTAGTAATTTCAGAAATGTAAAAAAGGTCAATTTCATATTGAATTAATTTTATGTGTACTTAAACTTAAAGTGATAATGAAGATGAAGAAAATTACAGAAAATTATATTTCTGTTTAGGGAGATTTGATTGAAAATAATTCAATCAAGATTCAAGTGATTTTAAATCGTTGTACTTGGACGAAACGCATGTATGTACGTACATATGTACATTCTTATAGGTTTCCCAAATAACATTTTTATAGAGTTCAAAAATCTAAAATGTTCGAAACATTTGAATCAGGTCTTGATGTTCATTATTGGGACGTTACTTTGCACCAAAATGTTTTCAATTGGTCCCTCACTATTTATGTGATAGTGGGGGCTTTATGATACATAAAGCCCAGAAAAAATAGAATTTCTAATTCCAGTAAAATTTCAGACAAAACTGAATTTGAATTTTCGTAGAGAGCTTTATTTTTATATGTGGAAAGCATTTCCTAAAAAGTTTCGTTGAGCATTGTTTTGGAAAACATGTTTCGTTGAGCGTTGTTTTGGAAAACGTGTCAAGTTGAAAATTGAAGCTTAAAAATTCTTCACAAAAATTATTATAACACTTTTTTTAGTTGAAATAAAGTTTTGGAATGTCTGTAATAGTTTGAAAATCATTGGAATTACAGAAAAATATTTTTTATTGAAGGTTGGCATTTAAGGATGCGTTCGTTGATATTTTTTAATGTTTATGCTTTGTTTTCAATAGAACCAAAATGAGTTGGTTTGGAAAATTAAGCTACCTACGATTAGAAGGTCAAAGTAAATAATCAATGCTTGATGTCACAAAAAATCATCGGTATCAAACCTACACACAATGTTGTTCATAGATGCGTTGACATTGTAATCTGTGTAAACGCTTCTGGATTCGGTTCCTAAACTAAATCTGGGTGTATTTTCTTTTCAGGAAAGCTGTAGAATCGAAAACGCTATTTGTACTTTCTTGTGAAAGTTTGCATTAAACATGTTCTGAATAAAAGCAATATAACTATGCAGTTCGTTTCCTATCTGTCAAGTAAGAGCGGTAAATACAGCAAGAGGGCTACGATGAGATAGAAAACCCAACAAAATTTATATTTTATTTTTCGCTCCGGATATTGAGCGTATCCGCAATACGCTCATTTATAAAAATAACTCTATACATACACGTTAAAAGTTCGTCCACCATCAGTCAAGAAAATGTGTCAAATTATATTGAACAATGGTTTTATTTTCTTCTATTAAATGTCAAAATATGAAACTGAAATGTAAGAGATAGTTTAAGCAAAAGCAAAGCTTCCAATATCTCATATCAAATGAAAACACTAATTGCAGATTAAGACGATGGCAGTTTTCATAACATCTTCCACTTTCTTAATATCTTCATCGAGTTAATGTTCTAAAATCCACCATTTTTTTTTCCTAATAAAAACTGACAATTACAACTGACGTTTAATCTAGACATAATACATAACAAAGACAATATCATTCCAATATATCACTTAACTTTTTAAAAAGTGAATTAGTTATTATTATAGGAATTTCGTATTTGTTTTTGGAAAAGAATCACACAGTGATGATTAAAAATAGTATAAACTGGAAAGAAAATATATTCAGATGTCATAAATTTCGATTTAAACCCTTTTTAATTTCAAATAATTTTGCATAAATCTCTCCACCAAAATTCATCTATATCGGAATTCCTTTCGAAGTTAAAGTCTAATTTAGTTACATCCAGATTTTGAATTGGAATAACTGAATTTTGTTTTTTTTTTTCATGTTTTTTCCAATGCGCAGTGGTGAGGTAGAAAATTGACAAAACCTCCAAGAATATCTCATTTCATGACAAATCGCCTCCCACCTTAGGCGTTCGGATTCAGCAGAAATTGGAATGTTCTCTCTATTGATGCTGATAAACATGGACACTGGAATAGTTGAGACTTGAAAGTCACTGTGCCCTGGTTCTCCACAAGCTGCATGCCGTGACATTTAATTTATTTATTTATATGTTTCTATTTTAAGGAAATGCTTAAGGCGAAATTTGACTTTTCTTTGTCAAATTTTCCTAGGCTAAAAGGAATTTTTATAAAAAAATTATTAAGAAAATTAAATTTTGTATATGCATACCATAATTGTAAAATGATTGTTGCTTGCCCAATGCATTTAAAAGAAAAAACTTGGGGCACATGCAATAGATAATTGATCCATAAATCGTTCTTCTATGTAGAACAAGTAAGTGTTGTGTAACTTTTCTCAACAACAGCTTTTCCACTCTTTAGAATTATGTATTACATGTGCCCCACATTTTTCGTTGTTAATGCATGGAGCTTAGAGAAATAATTGAAATTCGTATTTATTTTTGGGTTGTTTATATACTTCTTAGTTCTTAACATAAATACATATATGATTTTGATGTGGTTGCCTTGTGCTGGATTTTAAAGCCCATAAACCCAGAAAAGGCATAAAAAGGGCTACCTATAGGTTTGAGTTTAAAATAAAGATATTCCCTAGTTAAAAAAATAATTTTATAGCAGTACCTAGAGATATAATGGATTCAACACGATGCTCTTTTTAGACATGATATCTGAACTGGAAATTGTTTTTTTTTTTCCATATAAAAAAAACCGATTTTTATTCAAATGAAATTGCCCAAAAATAAAAAAAGCTGCCGCTTAGACAAATTTCCTACAATAAAAAATCATTTTAGACTTTTTTCCTTACAATTATTTTAAGATGAAATCATCCTTTAAATTATATAATTGGGCCTAAATACAACCCAACGAATATAACTCGCCATTCTTTTACGTTTAATTAAGCATCATCGTCATTAAATCATGGATATCTGCCATACAAAAAAAACCTCTGCTCAGCGAATTTATTTCTTTTAATACTTTTTCATTAAATACCAAATAAAACCTACTCAAGTTGATTTAAATTATATTAATTAGGCCCAATCAGCAATTTCTCATATTTATTTCTTTCGCCATAAACCCTATTCTCGATTGTTCCTTAAAAAAAAAAATTAAGTTATAAGTACAAAAAGGAACGTTTTCATCATTTACTAATTGAAAGAAACCCAAATGAAAAACAAAAAAAAGAAGAAAACCACACAATTGAAGTAAAATTTATCCATTCAAATTTACCCAAGGAAAACCCCATCACATCATCATCATCGAAAAGGAAGTAAAACGGTCCCACAAAATAAAAAAAAAATGGATCTCCAACCAACAAAACTGTGAAATTCCTTTCAGCAGCTTCTTTATAATAATGTATGACCAAAAAAAAAATACAACCCTTTCAAAAACGTCTATTAAGAGCCTTTCTGACTATATTCACCATGAAAAGCTTTCTATTCTTAAAATTGCAATTAAACCAGTAAGTGAAAAAAAAATGGCACAAGCACAAAAAAAAAACAAAAATGAGGGAATGAAACTCCACCACTTTGAAAATTCACTACGCTATACGCTGCTGACCTGCATTTTTGTTTCCGTTTTATAAAAATATATATGCACTTCACTTATATATAAGGATAGGCGGTTGGTTTCAAATAAGTAGACATAGACAATTTATCTATTCACGTGAAACTCAGCCTTGCTAACGTGCTCAATTGACATGCTTTCACTTCCAGTATATAGAAAGTTCGTTAACTTGTCATGTCAAACAGATATACTCGTATATACTTTACTTTCCAACACTACTACTATACAGTCCAATGATGGGCTGTCCAAAGCATTTGTTCTTTCAGAAAGAGTGTGAGTCGAGCTGGAGGTGGGTGTGGGTGTGAAAAATTAAAGCCAGAATATTTTGCAAAATTCCTGCATACACTGTAATAATTTTTAAAGTTTTAGATTTATTTATTTTTAAAGGGACATATTGTTGGATTTTAAAAATAAAATTCACGACTGGGTCACACAAACTTGGTCTTATGTTGCAAGGCCATAAAATAGAGAAGAATTGAAGATGAACTGTAATTTTTGTTTATTCAAACTTCAAAGACAAAGTTAAGGAGAAATTTCGAAACAAAATGTCATAACCTTAACTATTGGATCGATATCCATTCAACTTAGCCGAGTTTGGAAACGTCAAATCAACGTCAATTTGATCGTCAGTTGATCGTCATTTTTTGTCGCAAATATTGCTATCATCAAATATGCAATCGTCCTGCTAGCACAAAATCTATCTTGTCAACTTATAATTTATAAATAATACAGTCAGAGTCATTAAATAACAGCCTGAGATGGCAGACATCACCAAATTACAGTCTGAGATAGCAGACATCACTTAATTACAGTCTCAGATAGGATATGTCACTTTATCATAGCCTGAGATAGCAGAGGTTACTAAATTAAAGTCTGAGATAGCAGACACCACTAGATCACAGTCTTAGATATGATATGTTACTTAATCAAAGTCTGAGATAGCAGAGGTCACTAAATTACAGTCTGGGATGGCAGTCGTCACCAAATTACAGTCTGAAATAGCAGACCTCACTTAACTACAGTCTTAGATAGGTTATGTCACTTAATCATAGTCTGGTATAGCAGAAGTTAGTAAATTAAAGTCTGAGATGACAGACGTCATCCAATTACAGTTTGAGATAGCAGACTACTAAATTACAGTCTGGGATAGCAGACACCATAGCAATGGTTACTAAATTACAGTCTGAGATAGCAGTTTTCGGCTTTGTAGCAAACAATTAGTTCAACAAGTATTTCCCAATCTTCTTAAACAAAGCTTTAAAATAGTTTCCTAATAAATACGTATTCTTTGGATCTAAAAATTAAACCTTTGAAATTTGGATAAATTTAGACTTATTTGAAGCTGTTTAATTGACAGGTTTTAACCCCTTATCCGAATCATTATTTTTTCTGAAAAATAACTAATTTTCAAACAATATCAAATCCTTTGTATGAACAAGTTTAAGCTTGAAAGAGCATTTCAAAGACCCTCTCTTTCAACATGCTAAAAAAGTAGAAACTATCAAGCCTACTTTCAAAATATAGATACTTAACTTACATAGATATTTTTGGTGGTAAATTTAACACACTTAATCGCCCATGTAAACGTTTCAATGAAAAATGAATTGACACATCATCGATTAGGTATAGGAACCATTGTCACTCCGCGCCGCCGCCCCGCCGCCCTGCCGACCCTCTATTTTATCTAAAGAAAGCTTTTTATTCCGCATTTTGATGCTCAAAAACCCTTAAGACATCACTGAAAAAGTACATACATATATAAGTAGTATAACGAGCTAAAGTAAAATATTATCGACAGCTGATTTGAATTTAACGACTATTTGCATTTTAAGGAATGTTTCCATTTCAGTGATTTTTTCTTCATCGTTTTTCTTGTCTTCTTTGTCATTTTTCTTCTTTTTTTTTGTGTCACTTTTGAGATGCTTTTAGTATATCTACATAGTGTGTATATTCTTAGACAGAAAATTTATATAGGTATAAGCAGAACTTCGGGTATTTAAGTTGAGGGGAGGAAGGGGAGTTATATTTCAGAACTTTTAAGAATTTTGAAGAATGAAGGTACAGACTTATCTATATGAAGTAGTAAATTTTCTACCAAATCGAAATAACATGTCCTTGTTTCCGGAGATTGAATTTCTATTTCGCAGATGGAAAAGCATGTGCCGATATTGCAATTACAATCTCATCAGTTTTTCTTTGACAATTTTCACACACACAAATAGTAGGTATACCTTCTACTTATACTTGGGTGTTAGTCCTCGGCTCGCATCTTGAGTGGTGTGTTCTTCTTTCAAATACCTCGAAATTGGGTACAAGTGTTGATATCTCCTGACATTTTATATAGTATAAGTTAGCTACCTTCCACCGAAGTGGTTAGCTTAATTTAAAATGAAAACGAAACCATTCAAGCAAGTTAATTTGATTAGGAGGATAGAAAATTGAGAAACTTTCTATACCTATCTAAATAAGTTTGTATAAAGCTATAAGTAAATATAGGTATATATACAGAGAAAAATCTCTTAATAAAGATTATACCTACAGACAAAATTTTTGGTGTTGTAGAAGGATAATGAATTTTTTATGTTTTGCGCTGATGATAGTAAAACAGTTTATTGATAATTATATCCCACTGAAGAGAAGGCCTATGATGGCAGCCATAAGTAATCATTATATCCGATAATTGGGATGAAGGGAAAAAGTAATGACCAATTATTTCATGTTATCCTTATTATAGATGCAGTTTCTTCGAAATTTTTAAATAACACAAAATGTTTTATGTTTTATTTTTTGTTTGCCTGGATGTTTTTTCATTAATATCCAGCCCAACGTCTAACAAATTTTTCATTAAAAAACTTGAACCGTGACAGTATGAAAACTTAATTGATTTAACAAGCTATATCTATACACGAACTTTGAATGTCAATCAATTATAATTTTACACACAGACACCACTGCACACTTTTGAAGATACAAAAAGGATGAGGAAAAATATATTCTTTGAAAATTCTGTATGGAAATGTTACCTACATCTTTTCCTATACTCGTATATAATATAAGCCCCTACGGCCATGTACATATATACAAAACATACATATTAAATTAATAATTTTAGCTCTTGTATTAGAATTTAATTAAAAAAGATATATAGAAATGTAGATAAAGACAAATTTGTATATCTACTGCTTTTGCTGGTGATAATACGTGCGTACGTACCTATAACATGCCTTGAAGTATGAAGACAAAATGTTTGATATAATGAAATAGTTTAAACATATTTATCTATATTTTATACCTATACATGATATGAATTCGTAAATGAAATTATTTAGTAGAAATAAAAGGAGAGAGAATCGCTATAAAATATTTCTAAATTTATGTATTCTTTCGGGGCATCATGTAGGCACTTCTGGGCTGCTAATGCTGAGGTGAGGAAACACAAAATGCGTCGCAGCTTTAGAGAATTCTTAATAAATCCAAAGATTATAGATTAAGTATAATTCTATATTGTGAATTGATGGGACAAATTATTCACATTTTTAAGCTTACAAAATTTCGTACAAACGCACGTTTGGGAGATAATTAGATTTAGAGATTTTTAACACATATATATGTGAAATTTTACTTAATCTTATAAAAATACACGCGTTTTTGTGAACATAGCGAGTAAGATTAAAAAACAAGAAATTTTCTACAAAAAAGACTTCAGGTAATACAAACAAATATAATTCTTTACAAAAAAAAAAAGATAAATTAAGTTTCGAATTTGATGTGTCTGAATTCAAATTCGAAGGTTTTCGAATATCCTAATCTTAGTGTAAGAAAAAGTTTTTCAACATTTTTTGAGTTATGTTTCACCTTCAATTATTTTTATTTTAAATAAAACTGAGAGCATTATTCTTCGTCTCGAAATTTTTGAATATTTCATCGAAAATTTATTCTTAGTTTTTAGTTTTCATGTCTTCCTTCTCGAAATTCATAACTTCAAAACCACCAGCTAAACGTTTCTTTTTTTTTGTTGATATTTAGACTAAAAAATCTCGTTCTTCGGAGGAAAACAGTGATTCTCAAGTGTGTTTCCAAACTTCGAAAATCGAAAAGTATAGTTATTGATTTCTCCTGCAATAGATGTATTGCCCTGTTATTATCTTTTCGTAGGTTTCAATAGAAGACTAGTTATTTCTGCCATGCATTTCACTCACATACATCGGTACATATATTAAAGCATATGTTATTACAACCGATTATTTGACTTAAGCAAAATCAAATTGGATCACCCACCATCCATGACAAATTTTCCGTTTTTTACAGGCTCCATAGCTATAACTATTTAAAACTATGTGACTGTCCGAAAATATCCCGGATGAAATAAAAGGAGTCGGATAGAATCAAGAAAATGCTGAATTCAGAAAACCCAACATCCAGAAAACACAAAATTTTGAACACAGAATCCAAAAAAAACTCTTTATCTCAAAAACCCAAAATCCAGAAAGCTAAGAACAGAGAAAGCCCGAAATCCAGAAATGCCAAAATTCCGAACATCCTATAATCCCGAAACCCAAAATCCAGAAAGCCCGAACCTAGAAAGCCCGAAATCCAGAAAACTCAAAATCTATTGAAGACAAAATTCCGAAAACCCAAAATCTCTATCCCGAAAGAACAAAATCCCATAGTTAAAACTGCAAAAATTCTTTAAATTAATAAATACATATGTATGTTAACAAGTATTCGAAATTCTATTTTCGGTGAAACGAAAAAGTCATTTAAAAAATAAATTAAATCTAACGAAAACAGATATAATTACATAGATGGGAACAAAAATTATTGTACGCTTTTCTTTCACTATTCGTGGGAGGGGGTTATTAGGAGTATGTGTGCAGTTTTTCGGAAAATCGGGCTAGAACTTAAGCCAACATGCAATCTAGGAACATGAACCTACCTTCCAACCTAAAATAAAAATTTTGACGGTAGTCATTTTACTTTTGAACAAACAAATTCTTATTTTTCTAAAATCATCAATAAATAAATTGTGTGGTGCGACAGCTCGTGTAGAACCAGAGCTTAGTGACTGATAACTCTCAACCATTCCAGAGTAAGTGTTATATGTAGGATTGGGGGACCTACAATTTTCTGCCGAATCCCTGCGGCTAAAGTGAGAAGCACTTTTTCTTGGCAAGAGATATAATCTTGAAGGATTGTCAATTCCTCGCAAAGAGCAAGTAACCCGTGATAAACATTTCTGTTTTTATTTTCGGTAAAGCTCGGGATTTAAAAATCAGATCTGGAAATCTTTCTTCCTGAAAGTAAATATTCCAAAATTTGAATGTTTTCAAAAAAATACGACCCAAGAAATTTTATGTCATTTTAACCCCAACTAAACCTCTTGGCTTTATGTTTCAAAGGTTAATAATTCAGAGTTATGTAAACCAAAAATATTAATTAGATATGTTATTTCGAAAGAATCGCGTGCTATGTGTATGTTTAATAAGGAGATTTCTAGAAGTTTTTTTTTTTAATAAATGTTCCGCAACTATCTCGAAGCGGAACCACACGAAATGGTTTCGAAATATTAATTTATCGATAGAAAACCGCTAAATATACAAAATAACCAAATTACTCTATATACATAAACGCACTGCTGATACAACAAACAAATAAAATAAACAATACAAATCGACATTTCGATTCTTGAAAATTTATTATTATTATTAGTAAAGGATATCGTTGACTTCTGGTTTACCACCCAATGTCAGGTACTTAATACATAGTTAATATCCATACATACAATACATAAAGGTATCGTAGTGTATCGTTATTGCTTGTTTATTTTGGCTTTTATGCTTATTTACCATGAAAACTGTTTCCGTAGAGGCAAGGTATTTATGTAGGTTAAGTTTCCCGCTAACATCATATCGTTGTGTTTGCTTTTCTGGTGAATTTTGTGAAGATAAAAAGGCAAACGGATGATGTATTCTCAGCTTTTGAAAAGTTATCTTTCTCTGGACAGGAAAATTGTATTTTTTTTCTTTTTTTTTTTTTTTGAAGGTAAAATGCTTTCAGAGAGGTAAAGAGGTAGGTAGTTAATTTATTTCCTTTCAAGGAAAACCCAAAAAATCCCCTGCGGGTTTAACCATTATCCCAAGAAAAAAAAAAAAAAAAGAAAAAGGAAATCACTCAACTTTGAGGGGATTGTAATTTCCGTTCAGTAATCTTTTTTTTTTTTTTTTTTCTTCTTTTACTGGCTAAAGTCTAAGTGTCATTTAGTGTATCCGCTAAGGTTTTGTTTTGGTTAGGGATATAACCCATCAGACACCTTTTTATATGATGTGTCAAGGATAAAGTGTTGGGGCAAACAATTCTGGGTAGTATGGCCACTATTCTATCTTTTTGAAATGGTTGTTCTTTGAGATTACATCAAATATTAATGATAATTCTGTGGACATCAATGTAACCAAAACTTCAAAGTTGTTTTATGCATAAGAGCTTAATCAATTTGGGTATTGTCTCACACATTAGGTAATTTTTCATACACCATTGAATTACTATAAGAAAAATGTGATTTTGGTTTATTTATATTCTTCGATAAGCAAATCTACCTTATGTGAAAACTGTGACGAAACACAATAATTTATTAATTGAATATCAATTTTACCTATTCAATTTTTTTGGCTCTTTGTCACATCGCCCAATATCTAATCATCTTTAAGGCAAACAATAGGGCGATGTGATATTTTTGAGATTTGGACTATATGGTCGTAGCTGGAAGTTCTGTATCTCAAATTATATTCTTCGCACTTTTGCACTTGATTTGAAATTTAATTTTATAAGTTAGGATCTGTGCGAGAGTGATATGTTAAATTTACTATTTGATTTTTTACATTAAGATAGTACCTTGGATTCCGAATAATTTTGTCAAGGTCAGAATTTAAGAAGCTTGTTATAAGCGTCATAACACTTTTTGGCAGCATTGAAATATCAGAAAATTGTTCATCAAGCAAATTGATTGCATATATTGTTGAAACCAAAGACGAAGTAGAATTTCTTAAATATTACCAAAACATTTTTAATACTTGGTGGCTCAGAAGTGTTGTGCCCGCCCGATAATTATATTTGCTTCATATGTTTTTTCAGGAAATTGACAAAATTTGACTAGATACTCTCTGAAACGTTTAATTTTTTTGCTTTTAACGAGATGCTTTTTTAGAAAATCCAAAGGACAATCAAAATTATCTTGATGAGCTTATACGATTAAGTTAAAAGGCTGTGAAAACTTCCCTAAGCACGACATTCTCTGGTTTTATAAACAAATTTGCATCCTTAATTTGTCGACATGTATTTCAAGAAACTTTGACAAGACAGGTGGCTGCAATAACGAAAAATCAGTGCTTTTTTTCTTTTCTCTGTTTCATGATGTCACAGACCCTGTGTTATTAAAGTTGGCCTTTCATTATTGACAAGAACAAGTTGAACATTATAGTTTGCAGGATTTTAATGATACGAGGTTTACCTTGAAATTGCAAAATTTTGATAGTGTGAAATTTTTTTTAACCAGATTTTCTAAACGATATTTCGAAATGTAGTCAGTCAATCGTATCCAACCCGGTTAGATGTAAGAAACAAGTCTATATAGTTTGTTGGATGATTTACCTAAAACATAAAAAATCATTGTTGGATAATCAAAAAGCTGAACCAGATGATTCAACTCACCGAAGATACTTACCAACCGGCCTTCTTTTAGATGTTTTAATAAAATATTAAACGCAGGTTTATGAACTTAAAAATGTTCCTTTCATAATATACCTACTCATGATTGAAATAAACACTACCTGCAAAAGTAATGAATCAACCAGAATTTCATCCCAAATAAATTTTACCTTAATAATAACGAAAACTAAACAAGAACCACCAAGCGGTTGGTCTCGTCGCGGCGTCGTCGTGCGTCGTATAAAATTAAATAATATTTATAATTAAAATTTTAATAAAATCTTTCGTTTCCATCAACCATCAACTTTGTTTCCATCAACCCTTAACTTCCCAAAACAATATCCTCAACAAAAAAAAAAGGGAATAGTACCTAGTATAATAAATCAATAAAAACGTCAGTAAATCCCTGTTAACTTTCATCTTTGGCAAAGAGCTTATATCTGTACCAGGATTCCAGAATTATACAGTATAGGTATAGGTACACTAACTACTCTTTCATATCCTTACTTTTTACAATATATTATATACAACCTATACAAGAAAAAATAAAATGTTTAAGCTCTTGTGTCACATGCCTGTCGGTTATTAAAGTTCAAATGAAATTCTGTCGAATTTCATGGAATACTCTTATTGCTCGAACCTGCACAAAATACACAACCAGTTCATATATAAATACTCATATACATACATAAGAATAAACAGGAATTAAGGATTTTGAAAATCGACAATATATACAGTAATCTTCATTGAACAAGTAAAGAGCGAAGAGGGAAGTACCTATATTTGTTTAAATACAAAGTATTTCCCTTTGCGGGATCAATGGCTTTGTACTTATTCTATTCTTCCGTAAGTTTAAATCTTTTCTTTTTTTTTTAATCTGCCAGAAGTCGTTTAATCCTTTGTGTGTCTTATTTTTCCTTTTTTTGAAAGAAAAATTATTGAAAGAAATTCCATTCTAACAACCTGTCATTATAGAAATGTTTAAGCCATAGTAAGTGTTTTGCGAAAAGAGTCATTATCTTTTCTAAAAATAAAACACAAAACAAAAAACAAACTGGAGTCACTTTTCACCTCCTATACCTACAAACCAACAAGTAATAACATAAATTTGAATTATTAAACCGAAAGCCATGCAATTTAGGCGAGAAAATAACAATAGGTAGTAAAGGGCAGAAATGACACATTTAAGGTTTTTCCAAACGCCCGTTGCCGCCGGCTAAACCGCCCTCTTACCAATAATATAACACAACTCTCTTCTTATTGTCTTTGTCAGCCATGTAACGGGTGATTTTTTAGCTGGTTTGGTTTTGGCAACACTGGTTTTGACAGCTGACGTGTGTTTAGTACCTTGTGTCACTATCAAACAGCTTCAGTTTGGTTTGCAATTTAACCATGGATCGTCTTACAAATGAACAACGCTTGCAAATTATTGAATTTTACTATCAAAATTCGTGCTCGGTTCGAAATGTTCATCGCGCGCTGCTTCCATTTTATGGTCGGCATTCTCGACCTTCTGAGCAGTCTATTCGGAAGATTGTGACCAAATTTCGCACCAAATTTACTTTGTTGGACATTAAACCACCAACACGTTTACGTACTGTGCGTAGTGAAGAAAATATTGCGGCCGTATCAGCTAGTGTGACAGAAGACCGCGAAATGTCGATTCGGCGCCGTTCCCAGCAGTTGGGCCTTTGTTACACCACTACGTGGAAAATTTTGCGGAAGGATTTGGGCGTAAAGCCTTTTAAGATACAGCTGGTGCAAGAACTAAAGCCAGCCGACCTACCACAACGCCGAATTTTTGGTGAATGGGCTCTTGGAAAGCTGGCCGAGGATCCGCTTTTTTATCGAAAAGTTGTGTTCAGCGATGAGGCTCATTTTTGGTTGAATGGGTACGTAAATAAGCACAATGGCCGCATTTGGAGTGAAGATCAGCCAGAAGCATTGCAACAGCTACCAATGCATCCCGAAAAAGCCACTTTTTGGTGCGGTTTATGGGCCGGCGGCATTATTGGGCCATATTTCTTCAAAGATGATGCGAATCGCAGCGTTACTGTCAATGGTGAACGCTACCGAGCGATGATAACAAACTTTTTTTTGCCCGAAATGGAAGTTCTTGACTTGCATGATATGTGGTTTCAACAAGACGGTGCCACATGCCACACAGCACGCGAAACAATGGCGCAATTGCGAGGCGAGTTTGGTGAACAGTTAATTTCACGTTTCGGGCCGGTCAATTGGCCGCCTAGATCGTGCGATTTGACACCATTAGACTATTTTTTGTGGGGGTATGTCAAGGCTAATGTCTATAGGGACAAGCCCGCTTCGATTGACGCACTGGAAGCCAACATCCATGCATTCATTCGTGAGATACCGGCCGATATGTGTGAAAGAGTATGCCAAAATTGGACTCAGCGGATGGGCTACCTGAGACGCAGCCGCGGTCAACATTTGCATGAAATTATCTTTAAACATTAAATTGCAAGGTTCAAACTATCGATTCAAATAAATATTTCATTCATTTTTTCGAATTTTTTGTGTTTTTTTTTTTTTAAAAGTTCTAAACCTCTTAAAAAATCACCCGTTATAAGGAAACGAACATCCAATATTGTTCTATGCTTTTTGTGTAATCAACCAAATCGACCTAATTCACTGAATGCTGTTTGAATAAAAGAAGAAGAAGAATAAGGACTTAGGTTATAGAATGGGGCTGTTTTTCTTTGTTTCGTTCATTGTGAAACTACTGCTTTAACCGCACACTACTTCGCATTCGTTCAAAATGGCTGAATAAATATAATAGAATTTTAATTCATAATGAAGTTGTATGGAATTGCTCGTTAATAGCGTTGGGGTGATTTACATGATGTAGCATGATTAATCAATATGGTGACTCTGTAGTTGTTATTTATGTTTAGGGAAACATTTGTTTTTTTTTGTTTGTTCGTTCATATTAGGATCTGGGTTAGAAGAATCAGAGATAATAAAATATAAGATTAATTGGTTTTCAACGGAATCTCTTCCTTTGTTAGGGTTTGTTTGCGTCCTGAATAAATATAATAAATCGAAAGTTTACATTAAAATTTTTAATAATTATAGTAATTGTTTTTTATAATAATTGAAAAAATGCACAAAATTTAACTCCAAACATTTTTGTTGACGCAGCGTGCGATGCGTCGCGCGAACCGAACCATTATTTTGGTAATAAATTTGCTCGATTTGCAAAAGTGGTTCAGGAGTAAGTGTAAGTCTATTCATTATGAAATGGCAAACCAAAATTTGCATAAATCAAGTGACAGCTGTCAAAAAGACCAACTCCGAAAAAAGTATTGCCAGATTGAAAACCACGCTTCTAAAAAAACACCCTTTATTATTTATTTTCAATGACAAAAATATTCTCAGTTTTCACTGGCAGCTTGTTAAATTTTGATATTGCCAGCATTGTTCAGTATATAGAATAAAAAAAACAATTTAATAGTTTAAAACACTCGTGTGATGTCTACTGTTGTTAAAGCAGAATCGTCGCATTACAAAACGTTCTTTCAGCTTCAATGTCACCCAAGAAACTGTACGTTCTGTTCTCGGTATGTGTACAATGACAATCTCTTAGACCAAGCATATATACCTAGCTTTCCTTCAAAACTTTATCTTCTCATCTGATCATATATTCTACTACTATATTCTATAAAGCTCTAATTCGTCCAAGCACTTCAATATCTAGTCAGGTCTACTCCTGTAACTGAGTTTAGATTCTTGTATAACAAGATAATAAGTGTGCAACTTTCAAACTGCAGTCAAGATAAGAGTTGCCTTTCATTAGCTACACCTGCATGAATGCTCTATTCGTCAACATTTCTCTATTTCTAATTTCTCTATTCACAACATCAAAATCAATCTGTATCTCTTATTCAATTGCACTCACTATATCATTTTAAGGGTAATCAAAACCTTAAACCAATACCAGATTACAAACAGTGAATATTGTTTGTAAACTGCACAGCATTATCCCATCAGACTCACTAAATGTCAAAAAAGAAAATCCTTATAGTTCCAACCTGTATTTTTATGAAAATCTCTAACCGAACACTTTCAGAGATTACGTAGTACGTACATTGTTTATCTCCTTTACACTCACAGTTTCAAGGGTGATGGATTTGCAAACGTCTAACCATCACTTCATTCTGGGAATTTTCTGTACAAAAAAAAAATCATCTTCCTCTCTCTTGATGATGACCACATGAATTTTCTAAAACATCACATTGATTGCAGGATTTAGCCAACGATTTAAAAGTACCCTCCGGTTTAGTGCATCAATAAAAAATTCACAATATTTGACATACCAAATTACCCCAAAAGCTGCAAAAGTCGTAAGGTATTTTTGATTTAATATTGAAGTCTATAATTAAAGGTTTCCAAATCTTAACTGGCTTAAGTTGCTTTCATTTCATTTTGTAAGAAAACTTTATCAAAAAATCTACGCATTTAAAATTCCCAAATTAAATATCACCTGAATTAATCGGAGAAACTGCAATTAACCGGTAAGAGTTTTCAGTTCCCATGGAAATCTTAGTTTGCATAAAGGACAAGAACGTCATTAACAAAGTAATGGGATGGGAATATACGTTAGCAGCAATTAACTTGGCAGTACTGTAGTTCCAGGTAAAAACCTATGAACATAAAACGAAACCATCATGTTGTGGGAATCCTCCGATTTCGTGCAACGGTTGCGAGTCTTCAAGGAAATTGCCACAATTTTTTTTTATCTAACATCCTTTCATTTTTAGAGAGTGACGATGGTTTGATACAACTACTATAACAATATCCTGACCTGTCTGTCCAGTTCATTGATAAGGGCAAAAAAAAAGGTATGCATGTTGTGTGGAGTAGGAGTATACAGTACACGTGCCATAAGATACGGGTTGGGTATCTGCGAAAATTCATTTATGCTCCTAATTCCATTTACACGTCATTGTATAGCGTAGATACTCATAGAGGAAGAGAGAAGAGCTGTCTGTGTATACTGAAGCTGTTATCCTGTTCCTGTATACCAGCTGCCCGGAGTAAAAAAAATATGGATAAACTGTGCACGTACGAGATAAATAGCAGCCAGTTACTTTTTGGGGGAAGGTTTGAAATGATTGAAATAGACCACTAAGCTTATGATGGTCATGAATAAATTCGTGGGATATACCTACGTTATACCTATCTACCTACCTACCGGGTGTCTGATGCTGGTTGTCGTTATTATTCTTTGAGCGAGAGGAGCAGCAAGGATAATGTTAAGTGAATTATTGTATGAGAGTCGTGGGGTTGGTTTTATTTTTTTTTTTATTGTTTTCATATGCGAAGTCCTTATAAGCTTAAAAAAAAATAATGATCAAGAAAGAAAAATAGATAAAGGTACTAAGAAAAAATTTAAAAAACCTTATGATTAACATTATCGTTTTGGTTTTAAGCATTTGTCAAATTTTATTATTTTTTATTTACCACTTAAAATGTATCTTGTTAAGCTTTATATATGTTTTATTGTAGTCATTTCTTAAAATTACCTAGATTAAAAAATATTTTGCCATAATTTAATAATAATTCATACCATATTGGTTGGAGCTTAACTTGTGTAAAAAATATCCTCAATTGGCTTCACATTATTTAATAAATCATTAAGTATTTTCGAGTATCTTCTATGGACAGAGAGTATTTATTAGATTTTTGACTAATTACACAGTGTGTTGATAGTCCAAAATAGTTGGAAATATACTTTATTTGATCAAATAAAATGTTACATTAGCCATGCTTTAGAAAACCGGGTTCCTTGCCTAATTTAGATAACTCTTGAACATCAACTAAAAATTTGTATCTATAACTTGACATGCTGTCCAAAGTTAGATAACGTTTATAAATATAAATATATATTAATTAAATAAAAGAAAAGAAAATTTGTATTTTTATTTTGTTTAACTTTTTTAATTTTTCAAATAATTTTCACAACTTTATAATATTGAAATTTTTATATTGTTTACAAATATGACCGATTTTCCAAGTTTTCAAATTTTATATTTTTCTTAGTATATAAAAATTAATTGGTTTTTTGTTTGTACGCGCATAACTCGGCTGAACTTTATCCGATTTGTAAGGGCTTGAACCAGCTAAACACACTAAGGAGAAATTTCGTTCGAAAAAGTAGGAAAATCGTGAAAACCCTAAATATAGGATACTCTCAGAGGATGATGGTGGCGATATCTGAAAAATCCATATTTCATATAATGGAAGGAGAAAAAATTGATTCTAAGGAATGACAAAAACTTCGAAATTGACAATCGGCTAGTCCAGTCTCACGAAAATAGGATCGCCAACAGATGGCGTTACGTTATCAGACTGCTATTATTTGTGTTTAAAAATTGTTGGAGCGTGGCAAAAAATTCATTGTAAACGGTTTTTTGAAGCCCCTATGAATTTTATTTTCATTATTTTAAAATGCTAAAATTGATGAAAAATTTCGTGGGGACCAGCGAGTATACATACATGCGCATTTGTTGATGTAATTACAAAGAGTGTTTTTTTTATTTTTACGAAAATAAGTTCTTATGTAGTTCGAGATATTGCCGAAATGATTTACATATGTGATTTCTTATGTCAATTTTTTTCGGTTTTTTGATTTTTATCTTTTTAATGGGTAATTCGAAAAGTACAAAATTTAACGATATTTTGGGATTCTAAATTTGAATATTTGGTGAAAAATTTGGTTTTCGAAAATACCGTTAATTGGAGATATACGAGTATAACCCAATTTTAATTCAGGTTTTCTTATGATTATCTTTTGGATGGTAGATAAAAATTGACCTTGATCACATAAAACCAAAATGATAAGTCGATATAACGGGTGATTTTTTAGCTGGTTTGGTTTTGGCAACACTGGTTTTGACAGCTGACGTGTGTTTAGTACCTTGTGTCACCGTCAAACAGCTTCAGTTTGGTTTGCAATTTAACCATGGATCGTCTTACAAATGAACAACGCTTGCAAATTATTGAATTTTACTATCAAAATTCGTGCTCGGTTCGAAATGTTCATCGCGCGCTGCTTCCATTTTATGGTCGGCATTCTCGACCTTCTGAGCAGTCTATTCGGAAGATTGTGACCAAATTTCGCACCAAATTTACTTTGTTGGACATTAAACCACCAACACGTTTACGTACTGTGCGTAGTGAAGAAAATATTGCGGCCGTATCAGCTAGTGTGACAGAAGACCGCGAAATGTCGATTCGGCGCCGTTCCCAGCAGTTAGGCCTTTGTTACAGCACTACGTGGAAAATTTTGCGGAAGGATTTGGGCGTAAAGCCTTTTAAGATACAGCTGGTGCAAGAACTAAAGCCAGCCGACCTACCACAACGCCGAATTTTTGGTGAATGGGCTCTTGGAAAGCTGGCCGAGGATCCGCTTTTTTATCGAAAAATTGTGTTCAGCGATGAGGCTCATTTTTGGTTGAATGGGTACGTAAATAAGCACAATTGCCGCATTTGGAGTGAAGATCAGCCAGAAGCATTGCAACAGCTACCAATGCATCCCGAAAAAGCCACTGTTTGGTGCGGTTTATGGGCCGGCGGCATTATTGGGCCATATTTCTTCAAAGATGATGCGAATCGAAGCGTTACTGTCAATGGTGAACGCTACCGAGCGATGATAACAAACTTTTTTTTGCCCGAAATGGAAGTTCTTGACTTGCATGATATGTGGTTTCAACAAGACGGTGCCACATGCCACACAGCACGCGAAACAATGGCGCAATTGCGAGGCGAGTTTGGTGAACAGTTAATTTCACGTTTCGGGCCGGTCAATTGGCCGCCTAGATCGTGCGATTTGACACCATTAGACTATTTTTTGTGGGGGTATGTCAAGGCTAATGTCTATAGGGACAAGCCCGCTTCGATTGACGCACTGGAAGCCAACATCCATGCATTCATTCGTGAGATACCGGCCGATATGTGTGAAAGAGTATGCCAAAATTGGACTCAGCGGATGGGCTACCTGAGACGCAGCCGCGGTCAACATTTGCATAAAATTATCTTTAAACATTAAATTGCAAGGTTCAAACTATCGATTCAAATAAATATTTCATTCATTTTTTCGAATTTTTTGTGTTTTTTTAAAAAAAAAAGTTCTAAACCTCTTAAAAAATCACCCTTTATATAACATTACACGTCGTTAAGTAACATCCCCATAAAAAGTTTTTTTAAAACTGTAAGATAATTAATAGTTTATGACCGAATAACAGTTTCTGCATTGAAAATCACAAACTACTTATTCAAAGACCCTAAACCCTAATATCAATACATATGTTATATGTATAATGTACTTTAAATTTTACAAATAATATGGCTGGCATGGATACATGAATTACGAGTAGTAAATTTGACTTCTGTGAATACAACAATATTTTTCCAAATTTAGGTTGAGAAATTTCATTAACTCGAACGTGAATCCCTGATGTTTAAAAGAAAATTAAGGCATACGATATGATGGTGATATCACAAGGACTCAATGTTTATAAAATTTTCATGGGTTTAAAAGAACTCTGTTTCAGAAATCCATAAATAATGCAGTAAATTGAAAAAATATTGCTGACCAAAACCTTTATCCTTGTCCTTATCTTTTTCTTCATAAACGGCCTCCCCTAAACCATTTTTAGATAACAATCTTAAAGAGTATTTCTTCCTTCTTTCTTATCTTTTTTTAATTTAGATATTAGTTTCTTTACAATGTTCACAATAAAATAACACTATTACGTTGTCAATTATCGATTGAAATCTGATCAATATTGAAATTTTATACATAAAGGTTCAATTTATTAAAAAAAAATTGATCAACTATTGATTAATTAGTATCCATTTTCTTGTAATTCACGAAGGTCTGAATTCTTTATGATCAAAACTTTTATCAATTGGGTTTTTAAATATCACTATATAATGCTCAACTATCAATTGATAATTGAAAATAGTAACAGATTCACCCCTGTGCAAGAATATTAACACTAAGCCTCCATCACTTTATCAATTTATTGTTGTCAACGTTCTGTCATCAATGCTCTCAGTATTGTCAATGGTTCATTAATTTTCAAAACTATTAGTTTGTATGTATACTCTTAAAAAAAAAACAAAATCAATAAATTATGCAAGGATTCTTTCTTTATTTCAATTATTTTTATTGACATTAAGTTGTATATATGTACATAAAAAGATTTCAAATCTCTAGAGTGACATTTGTTGACATAATGGAGGTTGTGCTTGTATATAAATTTTTAATTGTCTTAATTGTCAATTTCGTTAGTAAATTATATATTTATATTAATTTATCAAGTTCTTCTAACATAGAAATGACAAACACGTGTTGGTTTTGTATAAAGACAAATATAAGTTTCTTGAGTAAAGGGGGACAGTTATACCTCAAATAAAAAAATAAGTACTTCAAATAGAATACAAATTATTTAATAAAAACAATGATTTACCAACTTAAATGTAACTACACGATTAATGTTACAATTCCGAAAATGATTAAAATATACTTTTTCATTAATCAAACAATTAAATACATAAATGCATTTTAATTGAAGTCATTAAAGAAATTAACTAATTCTTTGATGCAAGGTCGCAGACTTGCTATAGATTCTTTCAAAAAAGCGTTTTATAAAAATAAGCAGCAAAGAAACGGTGAGAAACATATAATAGCGACAGGACATAAGTCCTTAACAAACTCCTTTCAAAAACAAGGGATATTATTCCAATAAATGTTTGTATGATTTTATGTCTCTCTTGCTCATTAATCGGAATGTGAATTTATATGTCCCGCAAAAGTGGAGTTTTGTCCTGTGAAGTTATGCCCATGCACCTCTACAAAAACCAACTTACTCTTAGTGGCCGAGAAAAAAAATTTGTTTTACTGCGAAAAAAAAAAAATCCAAGTGAAGATTTTTAAACACAGTTATTTAAATGTCGAGGTCGAGGTCGAGGTCGAGGTCGAGGTCGAGGTCAAATGTAGAAAATATCGGGTTTTCGCATATAACTTGAAAATTTTTGAAGTCGCAATATCTTCTAACTGTTTTCTCCAATTAAAAAGCTTTTTTTTTTGTTTTTTGTTTTGATTTGTTTCGTAGGTAGGTGTTAAAAGCTTCAAAAGGCTCTATGAGGACCGAAAAAAAACGCTTTCTTATAGGAGTGTGAGATTCTTGCTTCAATAAAACCACTTCCCCCCCCCCCCCCATGTGAAACTATGTTGAAACTTATCTAGCAATTTATTTATTTTAAACCTTGACCAATATGTTTAGGTAATTATGATATAATGTATTTTGAAATATAGTTTAAAGAACACCTTTCCCAAAATATAACCGTGACCGAGCAAAATTATAAACACTCTACAAGATTTTACTATTGAAACAACAGCTTTGATAAAAACAATAAAGAGTAGTGGACCTAGTTGACTGCCTTGAGGGATACCAGATTCTGGTTTGGTTTATTTCGCTGTAAAACAATTTTATGGGGTGCACAAAAATGCATTTCTTTCAAATTATTTTCTTAAGAATTTCAAAACGTGTAAAATTTTCATACTAAATCCTAACGGTTGTAGAGTTACCACATTTTTTTTTTATTTCGATAACCTCTACTTTCATTTATATTTTGGATCACCCCATCCAAAAATGATTTTAATTTTTTACCATTCTTATACACATTGCTATAAGTAGTTAAATTAATATTTTAATCGAATTTTTACAAATGAATAATAATAATAATAATAATAAATGGTGGTTAAAAATAATTTGTAACTGTAACATTTGAAACAGCACCCTGTATAAATATTTTACTTCTCAATAAAATGTTTTGCTTGTCGTCGTTCTGTAATTTCTCAAAAAGTATAAAACATCTTATCTTAGATCAAAAGTTATGACTATTCACCCATATTACGGTTATCAATTCAAAATTTGTCAACTATCAATTGATAATTGACAACACTAATAGGGGTGATTCTGAAACAATTTCAAATAAAACATAAAATTTCTTCTTCATTTCGCATTGTTTTGGTTTTTTAAATGAAAAGGCCGACTCTTTCATTTTGTAATTTAATTCAAATGGTCGTAACTTTTGATCTAAAGGTGAGTTTGGTAACATTTATACCTTTTATGAAAGTTCTGAACCATATGGTAAGCTGGCAGAGAGAAATGGGTCAAATCTATTATTTTTTTTTAATCGCATAATCTATCAGCCATTCAGACTTCTTTGCTAGCATTTTCTATTGAAATACCGGAAAACCACTGGTGAATAAATACCAGGGAGCGAATTCCATCAGAAATCGATAAACAATTGAGATTGACTTCTGTAGCTAAAATTCTTGGTAGTCATTCTTTAAATTTTAATTCCTCTTTTGTTGTCAATCCTATGTAAGTTGTCCCCCTAACTGAATTAATTTTAACGTATTGACATTTCGATCCAACGACCAGTCTGGTATGTCAATGCTTAAAATACCTCGGAATTTGTAAATTATCGAAAATGAGGCTCTTGTTGAGGTTCTCCAAAGTGTTGACAGTAAATCAGACAGTCGTCGTTGCAGAATTATACTGCCCTTAAGAGAAGGGAAGTTATTAAATTCACGTGCCGACATTGGTATATAACTAATAACAATTTTGCTACGAAAAGAACAAAAATATAATTTTTGTCGACTTGAAGTTGAATATATTCACATCGTTAAACATTTAGTTGTAGGTCTGTCAAGTTCACAATATCTTTCTTTGTGATGGGATGAGTAATTCTGTGTCCTTGTTTTGCAAAAACTCTATCACACAGTCAAACATAGATAAGAAAAACAATGGATATACTAAATACAAAATCTAAAAAAAAACAAATTGATTCAGAATTAATAATCTGAATTAATAAAACTCCGTCCAAAAATAAAGACAAAATTATATGAAGTGTTTTTTTTACTTCATTTAATTTGCGTCGAACTAAACAACTTCTATTATATGTGTGGTGCGGTAATCGATTAGAAGAGTTGCCTAATCAAACGCCTTTTGGAAAATAACCAGCACGAATCCTAAACTACATATTACATGCTGATTAGCTTTTGATGATGTTCATTAAATCATTTATCAATATTTCCACATCAATATACTCGTACCAAATTATAACCTCGTTACCTACCATCTGCTTACCAAAGCATTTGCTAAACCTTTGAATTTTTTCTGGAAATTAGTTTTATATTGTTTATTGCTATTTAGTCGGTGAGGTGAAAAAGTCCCCCCCAGCAACAACATCCACAAATTTTACCAACAACGAACTCATCACTGCCTTATTCAAATGTCCAGATCCGGAGCTTTCGATGATGCAATTCGAATACTAATTTTCTATGCTCTTGTTTGTTTAGCATTTCAGGTGAGGTTTTGTTTTTATTTTGTTGTTGTTTCCCTTTAAAAGTTATACAGATCTTTGATTAGCTAATTTAATTAGAAGTTTGTTTGCGTTTTTGGTTTTCAATAGAATTGCTTCAAAATGAAACTGCTAACGGCCAAATCAACGGACACCAAATTCTATCGGAATCGTGTAAGAATTAATAGCAACAACACAGTCGATACATTTACCGAAGTCCTGCAAGAGGTCCCCTTGCCAATGTGGAGTTTTAAACTTTTACAAACTGGTGATCGATATGCGAAAACTCATTTCGATGGTGTGCTTAAGGCTTGTGAGTTGAATAAGTTTATAAAACGGGTACGATTCTTTCGGGAAATGGCTTCGACTTTTTTCAAGAGTGACAAAGGCAACATGACTCTGAAATGCCCGATGTCAGTGGGAACGTATGTTATGTATGATTTATTCATACCAACTGAATCGACATTTATGAGATTTTTTTATATGCCTAACACAATATTAACACTCCGAGGTGGAGTTAGTGCACTGAAGCCTAATAATAAATTGGAAATTTTGTGTACATATGAATTTAATGGAACTATTTTAAGAATGTGTTAGAAATATGTCAGTTAAATTGGAAACTAACATAATCCGATGTTGTTTTGATGGAAAATGTGGGTGTTTTTTTTTAGCAAAACAAATTGAATTAATTAAAATAATAAAATAAATACACTGCGGGGTAGAATGTTCTTGATGTTGTATTTTTAATTACTAAGAATTTTAATAATTAAAAGCAAAACATAATGTATCCAGAGAGAAATGTAAAACAGTATAACATTTTTTAATAATTATAAAATCTTAATACTACAAGCTCCTGTATAAAAATCTTTGGTCATTCTTTACACTCGTCATTAAGGAGAAATTCTCTTAAATTAAATAAATTGGTGGTGCGACATCTGGTGGAGAAGCATTATTTACTGATTTACAACTCTTAGCCTTTCCTATGGAAATGACCTTCAATTTTCTGCTGAATCCCAATGATTAAGATGGTATACGAACTTTTTCATGACAACAGATACTCTTGGGGTATTTGTCCCTCACAAAAGCCAGTAGGTACCCGTGAAAAAACATTTTTGTTTTTATTTTTAGTTGGCCGTGATTCGATCCCCAGATTTCCGACGTGACTTACCATTATGCTACGGGGTACTATCATTTCCACAAATGCTTACCGGTTGCATGGAAACTCAAATTATCTAATAAAAATAAATAAATAAATTTGGTGACTTACAATTTTCAACCATTCCTGTTTGTGTGTGTGTGTTATTACCAGGAATGAAGGAGACCTACAATTTTCTTCCGAATCCAAACGACTAAGATAAGAAGAGCTTTTCATGACAAGAGATACTCTTGGTGGACTTTTAAATTCTTCGCAATACCTAGACAGTAACCCGTGAAAAAAACATTTCAGTTTTTTTTTTTTAGGTGGAATATGGTGGGAAATCACAAGACCTTCGGCGTAACAGTTCCCATTTTTTACTTATCATTACATCACTTCATTGTCTTATTTTATTTAAATTTTAGCTAAACACACAAATTGAATTATAACAGCCCTTTCTTCATGTTCTACTAATGGAGTCCCTCAAGGAACTCGCATGAGGCCTTTTCTTTTAATTATTTTTCATCGAAAAATTCATGACTTGAAAAAAATAGTTGTATGCCTATTCGCTAATACTATGCGCTCATTAAGATAAAAATACTGTATCGCCTTGGGAAATATTTTTAAAATGAAGCTATTTATAAGGTGAAATAGAAAAAAACTGAAACTTTGAGAAAGAAAGCTCAAAGGAAAGCAAAAGTAAAAGAATACTGAACGAAAATTAACAATTCACAATTATATTATCATAAAAGCCTTACAAAATTTAATTTAGTCATTTTATTTAAATTTTGTTTGCATATTTTCTTGGATTAAATAATTTTTGTATATTAGCGAAAAAATTAATATCAAAATTTTAGTACGTGTTTGCACAACTGGCTTTTAGTTTATTTTTTTTGTATTCATTTATTCAATTCTACACTATCTTGAACATGTGACTACGCATAAATAATTAATCTTTTATGCAATTAGTTATTCCATTTCACATTATTTCATTTTATACCTGAACACATAATGCAAATCCATTTGGATAAATTCTATGTCCATTTAGCTCATGTTCACATTCTCACATGAAAAATCCATCATCATAGGTTGTCTCTGGGGGACAATTGAAATGAAATTGCCAATGACCATCCTAGTTTGAAAGAGTACCTATTATGTATATGCAAATTGCTTAAGCCACTTGGGTAAGATTCTTGTGTCATAAGTATATCACAAAATAGTTTCAATTTTAATTAAAAAAAAAAGGTAGCGCGTAAGTCTACATGTAAATAAATACTGCTACATAGGTAATATGTAGTTTTTCTTATCTCTCCCAGGAGTGATATATTTTGTTAGATAAAAGAATTTCACATTGGAATTAACAATGTTTGTATTGGTCTAAGTAATTACTTGAAAAATTAATATTAAAATAACAAAAATACTCACTTAATTGTCTTTTATCCGGGATTATCCGAATGTTTGTTTGAAAATAAACTATACCACTGGGTATTTCACTTAAACTTAAAATTCAAAGAATTATTGGTCTAGAATTCATTTTATTATAAAATTTAACAAAAACTCCAACACAAAATTCTGATTCGGTGAAGGAAAATTATCCAAGGAAACTGTTTTTATCAATGAATGTTTACAATTTTGTGAAAATGACACGAGTTTATTTTTTCCATAAAATGTTTTTTGTTTATTTTTATTAAAAATAATTTGAATAAAATTTTCTGGTGTATATGCATTGCATATGCATTATTTTAACTTAAAATAAATGTTTTTTTCTGAATTACTATAACTGGTATATTGAAATTATGATGAAATTAATATTCTGTTATTTATACAAAAAGTTTCACTTGTCTACTTACAGCTTAAAATAATCCAAGAAAAATATAACCTGTTTCTGAAACTGTATTTTATTATTATTTTCAAGTAATAAAAACATTTTGTAGCTGCTAAAATAACATAAGAACAATACAAATTGCCATTCGGATATATTTCAACACAAAATATTTATACAATTTTTAATTTTTCTTTTATTTCTTAGTATAACACAAATTATATACAAAAAAGCAAACATTTTCCTTCATGTAAAAATCGCTTAAAAAAATAATTAGAAAATACAAAAGAAAAATGTTGAACTGAGTTGGATAAGAAGTGTTTTTGTAGAAAACAAAATATAGCAATAGGCGATATTTTCGTTCGGATAAATTTGATGACAAAAGAATGTGTTATCCGAAAATGTTTGTATGCATAGCCACTAAAATTATATAAAAAAACTATAAAATAGTACTTCGGATAAATCAAGATAAAAAATATAAAAGATCCATTTTTATTTTTCACTCCTACTTATATATGGTTCTTATATTTTTAGTTTGGAAACAAATTAAAATAAAAACAATAATAAGCAAAAACAATAAGAAAATTTTTAAATTGGATAAGTAGCGTTCTTGTAGAAAAATATATAGTTAGGTTTTGAGTTCGAATATATTTTTGATATAAAAGAATTTGCATATACAGATATTTATATATAAAAACAAATACTTTTGACCACATTTCAATTGAGGCCCTGTGTTTTAGGATTACTATCGCGTTAAATTTTATCCGAAATTTAATTACACTAATGAGGGGAATCTATACGTGGAAACATTCAAATTTAATCTAGGATAAAATTTAACTGAAATTTGTATCCAAGTCACAAGAGGTCTAAAAAAATTGTTCTTTAGAAATAGAACAAAAACAGAACGGATAACAATAAATGGATTATTATCCTCGTCGTTATCCTGATAATTTTTTGTATTTGACTATATACCCTTTGGTCTTAATGATAAATTTCTTTGATTTAAAAGGGTATTACATAAAAATAATAGAGAGCCTAAAGTACTTTAGTGCTTCGATAAGATCGTACTATCATAAAATTCTACTTAAAAATGAAACTTTTAAAAACGAAACATTCTTAAAGTGAAAATAATCATACGCCATACAGTACGGATAAGCTCGGATAAAAGGTTTTTAAAAAAAAAAAGAGCTTAACAATATTTATAAGACTTCTGTTTGTAAAATAAGAAAATAAATAAATATATAAAAATTGTCAATGAAATTACATAATGAAATAATAAATACGTCACGATCGGTGGATAAAAAAAGTATTTTTTTTTTGTTAAATGGATGAAAAATTTCGTATTTAATATTTTTTTATTAAATGAAAACAGATACAAATTTTAAAGCATATCCTGTCAGTTCGGATAAAATAAGACACAACACTGAATAAAAATGACATTTTTGAAATATTATTCCAATTTTGAGTAAACAAAAACTGCGCTAAAAAAAAATACCAGGCTCAATTATATGTGTATTTAGAATATTTAAAACAAATATAGCTCTTTTGTCGTTTTTTATTTGAAGAAATTTATAAAAATACAAATTTTAACTTTACTTTCTTTCGATAATTTTTTGAAAAACATAAAATATTTTGAGTTGTCGTTTTTCATCCCAACGGATGATATATTTCAAATAAAAATGAAGATATGAAAAATAGGTTACTAGAAGTCGAATTTAAAAAAATTTAAATGTTATTGAATGTTTTAAAGGGCTTGGATAATATCGGATAAAATTTGTTAATAACTAGGGTCGAAATGAATAATTTTTCTACTGGTTTTCTTTGATTTACGAATTCCATTTATCTTCAAACAATTTTAAGTACCTATCGAATACATCAATGTAGGTACCTAGCTATTTTATTAAATTGTATTAAACTTTATCCTTTGAATACATTTTTTAGAACATCTAAATTGAAGAATTTCCCAATTACCTGAATTTTTCAATCGGTCTTATTTTAAATTGTACAACTTCAGTATATATAACTACGAATGTCTATAAATAATAATAAATCTAAACTGATGATCAGACTGATGATTTTGAACCTGATGTTTTTTAAAACTTTTATCCAAGTTCTTTTATTTTTATCCGCTAAGTTAAAAAAAAACTTAATCTCCTGGATAATTGCATTTTTATGCTTTCGTGCAGAAAATACATTTTCCCCTATGAAATAACTCAACAACCAATAATTCTTTTTTAATGAAAAGCATATCTATACACAGGCATCACTATTATCAAAATCACATAATTGGCTTCATGTTCGTCCTTTCAATTAAACTAAAAGGTTTTTGTATGTCACCCCCGAGGCCTACATATGTCTTTTGCAATATTTTCTTTGTTCGTTAAATTTGCAGACATTGTTCAAACTAGCCCTTAGTAAAAAAAAAAATAAGCTATGTCTGATGATGATGTTTTGATTATATTATTATTTATACAACGCAAGCACAAAAATACACACAATGTATAGGTACACTGCACAACTTTATTTAATTTCTAATAAATCCACAAATTTGTATCGGCTTAACAAAAAAAGCATCAACACAAAAATTATGCTACCCAAAGTCATCCTCATGTAAAATTCTATCTATATACAAATGTATGTATCTCTCTCTGTGTTCAGAGTATCAAAAATCTAAATTGTTTATTGTGTTATTTTTGTTTGGGTTATTTTTGTAAATAATTACACGACAAGGAATGGTTGGTTTGGAGTTTTTTTTTAACTTAACTTCGACAAATAAACAGAAAATCCTGTTGCCCTAAAATTTATTCTTATGTTGTCCTTAATCTCTGGCAACAATGTTTATCCATGTATTATTCAACAGTGAACCAATTTCCAAAGCTAATATTCTCCATCTCCATCTCCATCTACATGAACGAACGGAACGTTCTCTTTGTTTGACAGGCTGTTTGTGGATGTGAGCCGTAATAGATATACAATATTCGTTGTTGCGAATTTGAAATCCATCGTTGCCGCCAGATGGATAGATGGGTGAATGGATGGATGCGCGCATAAGAAGTTTTATCCATTGAAGTATACTATTTCCGGTGCTCTCTCCGCATTGTTTTCTTAGCGGAAATATTCGAGTACCATTGATGCATCATGTTTAATTTGATACAAGCAGCGTGATGGTTCCAAACGATTACGTTGCATGTTTTAGCGCGATGTGAAAGAGGATTTAGCGGAATGAGGAAACATGCGAATATCAGTTGGTTTTAGAAATATTGAAGTCTGTTTGTGTATATAGTCTTGTTCCAAGGATTAGTCAAGAGATATAATAGTGTATGGTGTTTGTATAGGGAAGTTTATGTATATTCAATTGAAATTGTGTTTGTTTATTGAAGCGAATGAAGTGCAACATAAACCGGTTTTAATGGGATATCTAGAATTCAGAGTCATTGATCATTGTAGAAGAATTAATGAAAGCATAATCTTTGCATTTCCGATGATTGGATAGTATTCTTATGCAATTCAAAGTCAAGTTTTCTTGTTTTTCATTTGCTATTCCTCATTTGACCTTGAGTAATGAAGAAAATTATTTTTCGGAAGTCAGGCAGATATTTCGAAATTTGTCATGTCATTCAATTTTCGACGCGAAACAAATGTATAACGACGCGACGTTTCGATAAGCAAATGTAAATCATTTTCGCTCCAAATGCGACAATTTTTCTTATTTACAGACCCACTGAGCCAAAAAGCGCACAAACACACAATTTTGAAACCTAATTGCAAATACATCTCAATAAAAATGACATGACACTGACTTTATTCAATCTGACAGTTCGTTTGGCATATATCACTTCCTGAAGTTAGTAACTGAGTTAAAAAAAAAGAGTGTTAAATTTTTCATATTGGGTGTGTTTCTTAATTTTCCCGGATAAAGAATAGAAAAGACAAAAAAGGAAAAATATCTATCCAGATTATTAAGAATGGAATAAATAAAGAAATAGATCTTAATGGAAAGAATATCCAACTATCCTCTAGACAATATTCTATTTACACTGCCTCTTGACTGTGAGAAAAAAGAACGCATTCCAATAATTTTTGAAGGAATAAAGAAACAATAAAAACGGTTTATCGGGAATATTTTAGTGAATATAATGAAACGGTGTTCCAGATACATATTTAGAAAAGTTGTGTTCCTTTACATTGAAACTCTGTGCATTTGTGTGAATTTGTACCCTTTTTTATATGAACTTCGACAGACTTGTGTAGAAATTCACACAAAGCACAGAGTTTCAAAGTAAAGGAACTATTCTATTATTAGAAAAAAAATAAAGAAATACAGATTGACTGCATCTTCAAAAGACCGAACTTTTAATGAAGTACATATTTAAATACCTCACTGTGTTTTTTTTTCGTCAACTAGATATAGTTTTGACATCACGATAATTTGTAACAGCATGTAATGTCGAACACTTGTTTTCCAAGGTCCGACTCCCTGGAGTCATTGCCTGAAGAAATAAACAACGACACTGTTTCTTTGATTTTTGACAATATTACTGTCTCAAAAGTTTTCTTAAGTACCTGCCTCAATTAGCGTTTCCTACAAATCATTAAAACAAAATTAAAAACAACCGGATCCTTCGTTCGCATAATATTTACCTTTTTTTTGCCAAAAAAATCGAAAAACCTCGACGTAATTTGCCATACAAAAGTGATTAGGTCAGTATTTATCACGCAGCAGACATCTCCAACAGTCCAACCAAACCTCTTATATCCTTAAATTAAAACAATTCTTTATTTAATGATAAAGAACCATGAAACTCCAATTTATTTTACCAAACATTTTAGTAAAATCCAAATAGAAAAAAAAAAAAACACAAAAGAAATATTGAAGTCGGAAACGGAAACATTTCAAACAAACCACCATTAAGGCTAAGGAATAAAACTTTTCTTTTTGTTGGTCAATTAACATTGGGGAAATGACGACGATGACTATGATGATGGCGACTTCCAAAATACCACAATAAAAAAATACTAAATTATAACACATAATTAATTACTCGTTCTATAATAGCCCTCCCAAGAGTTTTGTCTTGAATTTCATTAAAATCCAAAACACGAAATATACTATAGAGGAGGCGGAGCTGAGGCGTTTTTAGTTACTTTATTTTCATATAGAGAAGCGATGAATTTTATTTTGAGCGAAACAATGAAATTATACACCTCCATGCCACCCATTTTGGGTAGGCAATTATTTGTTATGGGATTTTTGCTTCCATCGCACGCAATATCGAAGAATTTTTGCTTATTTTTTATGTAAAATGATTAATTTAATTGATAGAATAAATTAATTTTGGTAATAAATTTAATTTAACTACGAAGTAGTTATTCAAAATATATGTATATTGTTTATGAATGTACATCAGGAAGAAGAGAATTTGGTGGAGTAGTCAAACAATCAATTCTGATTCATTGATAAGTATTTTTTTTTTGGGAATCTTTTTGTAATTTATTTCAATGAAACTTTGCAAGGTTAATTTTAGTTATGGTCAGGATAGTGTCAAGCTGCGTAACAATCTTTGACCGGGTTAAAAGAATCTTGATATTTTTGTAGCTTTTGCTATAATATTCTAGTTTAAGCTATTTTTAATCAAACAAATTAAAGCTTAGAATGGAAAAACATACTAAAAGTAAATTAATTTAGCGTTTGTTATTTTAAAATAGCTGTAATAGAAGATATCTGTAACTAGCTAACTAAGCTAACCATAAACTTAGTTTTTACCTAAAAATACAAGTTAAGCTTAGCTTTAGCCTTTTTTTTTCACAAGACCCTTTGATTGGCTTCGATGATTCGATTATTTCAGCCTTTTGAACTAGATTTGTTATTATTATATACTAAACCACCACTAAGTGAAGATATTTTAATTTGGCATTAGGAATACTGGCTTAGAAATAATTGTCATTGCCGAATCTGTCCTGCATTAAAAGCTAATTCAGGGTTACATGTCATTGGTTTTTCGCATATAACTTTTGAACGGTAGACACTGCAGAAAAATACTTTGCACAGCTTGTAGATCATGGGATTTCATAGAAAAAAGATTTTTACACTTTTCTTCCTTCGCTTAACCGTTCAGAATATATGGCCATTTCCAAAAATCTTAAATAAAAAAAATTTATGTTTATGTTTCCCTCTTAAATTAAATATTAATAATTCTTTCTTATCCTAACATTCATTATTGAAAGATCATTATCATTAAAAAATTGTTCAAAAGTCAAAAATATTGGTTTTTATAGTTTTACTCTTAGGTAAATGCAAAAAAGTTATCGAAACAGTACAGCTTTTATATAGATTATAATTTTTTCTACAAAAAATATCTTGAAACTTTTTTCAATACGACCGGTCAGTTACAAGCTAATGCTACTTCAAAAAAGCGAATAATCTTAAATTGTCTACTACTATATATTTTTTTTTTTTTTTTTAAATTTGTGGATTACATTACCATCAACAAAAAAGTATCAACAATTGGACAAAAATCAAAAATACCGGTTTTTTATACTTTTAACTCTCATAATTTTTTGAAAACTAATTTATGCTACTTTATAGATTATAAAATTTTCTAAAATATTTTTATTTTTATCACACTTTTTAATACGAAACATTAGTCACGAGATAATGTGACTTAAAGAAATGATCCAATCTCTAAAATTCGTCCAGAAAAAAAGTAAAAAAAAAAACAATTTATAGAAAAAATTCCAAGTGAAAATTTTTAAAAAGTATTTGTCTATATTTTGGAATAAGAAATAGTGTCTAAAAAGTAAAAATCTGGTTTTATTTAAAAACTTACTTAAAATCAAATTCATGTTGAAAATACCGGGTTTTCTAATACATCTTAAACTGTTGACCATTTTCGAAGTCTTAATATTTCCTCCTAACTGATGCTTTATATGGGAAAAGTTAAGACAATATTTCCTGTATTAAATATTATGGTCTATTAAGAGAATTAAAATTTGTTTTTGAAAAATCTGCCTAAGTGGCGGAGAAATGAAAAAAAAAACTGTATTTTTGGCTTTGACCATTTTTGTTTAAATAATGAAAACTTTTTGGAAATAAAAAAATCTATAAAATTCACACATTAAGAGTTGAATGAGAAAAACCTATATTTTCGACACTAAATATTTGAAGTATGTATCAATATTATGTAACTGATAGCTCATATGGAAAAAAGTTTCTTAATTTTTTTTGTTAAGAATGTTATAATCTTCAAAATGATTTTAAACTATTTTCTGTCAACTGTCAAATTTTTTTTTACATTTGACCAACTTTTTAAAATTGTATAATTGGTTTTACCTTTTTTAGAGGGCAACATATTCTACAAACTTTGCATGAACATGTTTTTTGAAAATACTTAAAGGGACTCGACGCACATATGGAAAAAGTAAATCAACACTTTCGTAATTTTATTATTATTAGCTTTATTAAATGGCCATTTTTTCTACACGATTATTCACAGAAAAAAGTGTTAAAATCTATTTTGTAGAAAATCACACAATCTAAAAGTTTTGCGTGAAGTGCGTTGTCCTCTCCAGCGTTCCCCGTTTAGAATTATAAGCGACTTTTGGACTTGTAATCTAGGTGTACTTTTTATGCAAGCCAGATTTTGTAATGGGAGTCTTTTTAGCCAGTATTCCTATTTCCTAGTAGGTACTTAAATAAAGATCTGAAATTAAATTTAAAAATTTTCATTTGAATTTCTTCTGCAGATCGGCTTTTTGTTTACATTTTTGCAGGTCTAAAATTCGAGTTTTTTTAAATCTTTTTTTTTTTAATAATATATTTGTCTCTGAAATACTCGTAATAACAGTATAGATATCTAAATACATAAAAACTTTATATTTTTGATAATGCAATAAACCATTATAATGGACTTATGCTTATCTTCAATTTACATTTATGATTATTAGAAATAAGTCATCTAACCTATAACAAACCTATTAAACGAAAAATACAATGATTTTGAAGTAAATCAAAATAAGTACTTAATTTAAATTCAAAATGAAGTCCAATACTCGTCTAGTTCTTCACGCTCACCTTCAATTCAATACAACATATAAAAAGAAGCTTAAATGTAAAAAAAAAGTAGAGTGCATTAATGCACATGCAAAAGTACCAGATAAAAGCAAACAAGAACGAAAAGCTTAAGTTTAGGTATGAAAAAAAATAGTATATTTTGTCCATGCACGAAGACCATTCTGGTAGCTTATATATTACACACACAGACACATTATAACAATTGGCTTACAATGTTTTTTTTTTTTGCAAAACCAAGTAAAACTTTATTCCTAGTACACATTGAATGTACGTTTTTTTCTTAAGAACCTCGTCTAACCTCCTCCACATTAAACATCCGAATGCATTTGAATAAAATATAAAATGCAAATACATACATAAAATACGCATTCAACTTTAACAATACATACATATACATATATGTACATGTATATGTTGGTAGACAACAGTGAACTACACTTTTATATACATCATTTGCAGGATATTCATTCAGAAAAATCATGTAGCCATGTATGTATGAGTACCTATGTGTAGTAATGTTCCTTTGGCCTCATCTAAAACGACCAGAAAATGTCCCTTATTTTGCTATTCAATGACAGTGATGTTGTAGTAGGTGTGGACTTTCATTCAAATCCATTTTTTTTTTATTTAAAACTTTATGTAGAAGCAGAAATATTTCTTTTACACTGAAGAAAATAATTGTTGTTATACTGACAGTTGGTGTCTATTTTTTAATGACAAATTCCATATATATATATATTAGGCATGTTCAGGAAAATGAGATCTCGGAGATGTAAGCAATCTCAGTTACTTGAACAGGAGTCATCAGCAAAATTTCTCAGCTTTGCTGTCAAAATTCTGAGGAAAAATAATCTTGGATTCACTTTCTAACTTTTTGAATGAGAAAAATCTCTGAGATCTCATATTTATCAACGCGCCAATTAAATTTCTAAGGGCTGTCTAAATAGTTGGACATCTTCTTATTTATAAACGCATTTCAACCGTTGTTTAAATATGTTCTCATATACTCACTGACATCCCTGTAATCTGTTAATTTCGTGAATATTTGAAGACATTCAATAAACATTTCTTTCACATCAGCATAATTTTTCAACGTAGCCATTTAAGAATATGTTTGGCCAAACAATTGTAGTGTCCAAGTTAGACAATCGATGGAACATGTTTATAAATAAGGTTTTGGAGTTGGAAAGCTGTCCAAAGTTAGACATACTTTGGATTTGTAATGGTTTTATAAAAAGGACTGAGATCTGAATAATGATTCAGATGAAACCTTTTTTGAAGCTACAAAAGAAGCATTATCGAAGCTCCCCTAATATTTAATGATAAATCGTATCATTGAAGATTTTATTGAATGAAACAACAAAAATTGTGGCAGCCCACAAAGTTTTTACAGGCTGGAATTATATTTCAAGGCTGTCAGCTGATCAACTATTATGATATTATTTTACTTTTTGCCGTAATTTTATTTTCAATTATAGAATGCAATTTTTTTAGGGTATGAATCTTTTTGTTTATTCAATACGTATCATTGTTAAATCCACATTAAAATGCTATAATTATTATTAATGGATTTTACATATCTTATACATGAACTAAATTCAAACTAAGGAATTTTGTATCCAATTACATAAAATATTAGAGCTTCTTTTTTTCTTAAGTGTTATTATTTTTTTAATCTATTATTAGAAAAATTGATGTAAGATTTGATAAATTTACTAAAAATTACAAATTAATCAAAAAAGGCAATTATTGTGTTCAAAATTTCTTCTGGAAGCTAAGAAGAAACCTTACCGAAGCTCAATACTCAATTTAATAAAAATTATTTTGATTTGATATTGGAGATTTTCAACGTGTTTTTTCATGAAATAAATAAAATATATTATTTTAAATAACTTAAAAACACTTATTTTATTTATTTATTTACTTAAATGGATTTCGGAAGCTATGCTTCCGTCGTTATGGTTATTTAAAATAAGTTAAGGTATTTAAAATAATATCTTTTATTTAAAATTATTTTAAAAAGTCGCTTCACTTAAGTTGTTTCTTTTTAAAAACGAATTTCAAATTACTTAAATCGAAGTTATGGTGTTCAGAATTTTTTTTGGAAGCTTAGAAGAAACCTTACAGACGTACAATTTTCTTTAAATTTAAGTAAAATACATATTTAAAAAGTTTTTTCCCTTAAACTGCTTCTTTTTAAAGAAAATTGCAAATGACTTTAAAAATCGAAGTTTTGTGTTCGGAATTTCTTTTAGAAGCTTTATGGAAGTTCAATTTCCTTAAAATTATTAAAAATTATTTAAAAAAGTTTCTTCCCCTAAATTGATTGTTTTTCACAGCTTTGTTTGTTTTAATAAAATAACCTACTCCGATGTTCAATAGAAACTCAGATCTGAAATAATTTGTTTTTTCACCTGAATGTTTAAATACAAAAAAATTTACAGAGGTCTTCATATTTAAAAAAAAAAATTAAACTCAAAAGGAAGTTTTATGGAAAATAATTTTCTCTAAAACTTCGTTAAAAATAAATTCTTGATACCAATCTTAGGTCTTTCCCGCCTTTTGATTGAAAATAATAAAAAATAAAAATTTCCTAAGAAAATGTTCAGTGTAGGTACTTTTTTGGGTACTTTTGTTGGTTTTATTTCACTAGCAAGTTAAATGAAAACATATGTGCATCTAAAGATAAAAGTTTGTTTTCATATGAAAAAGTGATTATTTTAGCCAAGAATAAAGATCACATTATCTAAGTTCTTCTAAACACTCACCCGCACGTATGCGTCGGTCGTCGTCGCACATCACATATGCACATCGAAATAACCTTATATAGTTAAGAAGTTCAAAGTCATGCTATGGAATTTTGTAAAACTTTCTTATACATATTTAAATTTTGCAGCCATATCTCACATTCTTGAATTCTGTTCGAAGTTTAAAATATTTTAAACTTAATTGTATACACATTTTGTTCATTATGAATGCATAGGCAAACTTTATGCTCAAAGTGAATTCGTTTTATACACCCACCAGGAGAAGAAGAAGATTTAAGCTAAAGTTAGAGGTTTTGAAAAGTTTATAGAAAATAAATCTTTTAACTCTATATAACAGATGTTGAAGGTCAATTTATTTAGACAAATTACTTTTACTTGATGAAATTATCAACCTTCAAAACATTTTAATTTACACGGCTATAATACCTAAAATAGAAAATTCAATAAAGGTGTGAAAGTTTTATGTTAGATTTATTTTGAATGATAGTCGCACATTTTCTTTCTTTTTACATTTTGCGAAAAAAAATTGACAAATATCCGTCTTAAATAGAAAAATATGACTAACAAGTTGCCTTTAAAAATTCCACGTTAACAAATTTGTATTAGTTAAACACTAACAGCTGTATCTATCAATTTTTCTTAAAACGTCTCTTAGAGGTCATTTACATAGTTACAGCTTTTTTCCTGTATTAATTTGAAACGTCAAAAGTCTTGTTCGGGAAAAAGTTAAAATTTTGCCGAACTCGTCCAGCTACGTTGCGTTGTGTTCGTAAAATTGAATTTATGGGTGTATGAAATTTTTTGACAGCTATTCCAACTACAATTCCAGTTGCAACTTCGCCTCCATTGTGTTCAGGTAGTAACGCAAGCATTGTGCTTGATCATTTTAAGGGCAGTCACTCTTTTAGTGATGTGTGCACAATAAAAAAAAAAAAATATCCAAGCAATTGGTTTAAACTTTAGAAAAATTAAAACGTACTTTACCTACGTTCTGTAACTCTCACACCGGCTAAAGTAGTCGAGAAATTGAAACAAATTAATTGAGTTTTGTTCCATTTTTCAACGTTTCTCGACTAATTTTTAACGATGCGAGAGTTACAGAACGTAGGCACTGAATATTCAATCAATCATAAAATAATGATTGGGCTTTGAGCCAAATACACGAAAAATATTCGTCCTTACTTACTTCCAGCCTTCATGGGGCTTAACCGGTGAAGCAATTGACTTCAACCTTCTAATGAGCTTCTGTTATATTCACACTTCTAATAGAAGTACGGGTGATTTTTTAGCTGGTTTGGTTTTGGCAACACTGGTTTTGACAGCTGACGTGTGTTTAGTACCTTGTGTCACTGTCAAACAGCTTCAGTTTGGTTTGCAATTTAACCATGGATCGTCTTACAAATGAACAACGCTTGCAAATTATTGAATTTTACTATCAAAATTCGTGCTCGGTTCGAAATGTTCATCGCGCGCTGCTTCCATTTTATGGTCGGCATTCTCGACCTTCTGAGCAGTCTATTCGGAAGATTGTGACCAAATTTCGCACCAAATTTACTTTGTTGGACATTAAACCACCAACACGTTTACGTACTGTGCGTAGTGAAGAAGCGGCCGTATCAGCTAGTGTGACAGAAGACCGCGAAATGTCGATTCGGCGCCGTTCCCAGCATTTAGGCCTTTGTTACAGCACTACGTGGAAAATTTTGCGGAAGGATTTGGGCGTAAAGCCTTTTAAGATACAGCTGGTGCAAGAACTAAAGCCAGCCGACCTACCACAACGCCGAACTTTTGGTGAACAGTTAATTTCACGTTTCGGGCCGGTCAATTGGCCGCCTAGATCGTGCGATTTGACACCATTAGACTATTTTTTGTGGGGGTATGTCAAGGCTAATGTCTATAGGGACAAGCCCGCTTCGATTGACGCACTGGAAGCCAACATCCATGCATTCATTCGTGAGATACCGGCCGATATGTGTGAAAGAGTATGCCAAAATTGGACTCAGCGGATGGGCTACCTGAGACGCAGCCGCGGTCAACATTTGCATGAAATTATCTTTAAACATTAAATTGCAAGGTTCAAACTATCGATTCAAATAAATATTTCATTCATTTTTTCGAATTTTTGTGTTTTTTTTTTTTTAAAAAGTTCTAAACCTCTTAAAAAATCACCCGTTACATACATATATTTATATACCTTTCAACAATTATTATTCAAAAGAGTTATTTGGCAGCAAATCACCAAAGGCTATTAGTACCACACATAACCATTTACATTTAACTATCCTATACGCCCACAGTCATAAATCGCTTTATTTAATATGCCATAGTCATACATATATGCATAAAACAATATATTAATTTTCAAATTGAGTATAAAACCAAGAATAACTACAGTTTTGTAATTTTATAGACACAAAATTGAAAATGCATTCATTTCCTGAGGGGAATTCAAATAAATTTCTATCTATATTTTCGATTTAAAATCAGACATTAAAATGATTGAATATCAAATAATTATATGCACTTGCATGATATGTATATTAGTATTTATATTCCTTAAGGGGGAGATTTTAGTTTTTTTAGTGACTATAAAAATATATAATATTGTGTATAGGAGCTCCGTGCAAAGATATCAAGCAAATTTCATTAGCTGAGTTTTGTACCTGAACATGATTCATATATTATGAGCATTTTTTATATTATATTCGTGAGTTTAATGACATTATTAATAGCACCCATTTCCGATTAATGCTTAAAATAATTCTTATTTACAGAATTAAGTTATGGGTTCAAAATAGTTTCTAAGCGCAATTTTATTTATTTTAACTATCTCATTATCTGTTTAACCGATATAAAATAAATTTACTATATAAGAGGTTTTAATAACATAAAATAATATTGTATATCAACATTTTCAAATAAACTAATTTTGAATTTAAAAAAACCAAAATTAATTTCTAAAATTCAACTTTTCAAAAATTGATCGATTATTTTTTTTAAATTGATTTTTTAACTCCTTACTATACTCAATACTCATAAATGGCGTATACCTATGCCATTTGTTCCCAAATATTAAAAAAAAAATTATTTATACGCCCATGTTCTACACTCCACTTATTGTGAATTCACATGGCGAAATTGAATTTAGGTGTTCCACAATTCGTTCGAAATGCTAATAGTGAATTCTAATTTCGAACATGAAAATTGATGTTCTGCATTTCGGTTCACTCCGTTTTCTAAACGTTTTCAATCCACATTTTTATGCGTTGTGAAATCGGTGCATTTGCAGATAGCTTTGTATTTCTTGGTACAAAATGTAAGAAAACTTTATGTTTTTGTTTATTTATTTATTATTATTTTCGTAGGAAACATAAGAACATACGAATAAAAAAATACAAAAATCATCAGAACCATTCATATTCAGGTACGTATATTCACGCCGTCGCGGTCGTCGCGTCGGGCAGGTTTTTTCTTACAAAATTGTTCGGCAAATTTTTCTTTCGAGTTTCGCTTTCTTTTCTCCCTTATAAATGCCAATAATATAGAATTAATTTTCATCTTCAGTGTAATTTCACTTTAAAACACAATTAAAAATGGAGGCACCTTGCATTTTGACATTTCAAACTAATTGCAGTCTAAACGTCTGGGTCGATTTTCTTCAAACTTGGTACCTAGCGTTTTTTTTTTCATTATTTTTTAGGACCAACAATAGCGGAAGGTACTTGCCGTAAAAATTTTTTAGCAAATAATAAAAATCTTATTTTTCTCAAAAATATGCCTAAATTTTTTTTACAAAACAAAAAACACGAAAAATTGTTTTAAGTGGTACCTATTTTTTTAAATTTTCGATTTAATCAAAAACTATTCAACTGATTTTGATAAATTTTTATAGAGAATGTATTAAAAAGCTTAAAAAGTATTATGTGCCAAAATGTTTAAATTTAAATGTTTCGATTTTTAAACAAAGTTTCAAATTTTTTTTTTTTGAAAATTTAAGAATTCAAAAAGGAGTTGATGGATTTTTAATAAACTTGGCACATAACAGTTTTTTAACATTATCTAAATGAAAATTATACGTATTAGCAAAAATAACGGTACCTACCATAGAAATGTTTAAAAAACCGCTAAGGAAAATCTAATTTTTCTCTAAAACGACTCCTACGATTTTGACTAAAATTTGTATGTGAAGTAGAACGATATCTCTCATAAAATCTTATTTTTTTAGTTTTCGACTATGTATCTCATTATTCGTTAAACCGATTTTAATAATTTAATTTGCACAATAGCTTCTAATAATATTGCATAATAATAATTTTGAATAATATTAAAAAACAAATCTAAATTATTTTTTGAAAACTCGATTGTTCGAAAATGAGTTAATGATTTTTTTTCAAAATTAATTTTTGTACCAATTTTGTTAAAAATGTTTACAAAATTTTATATACATATATAAGACATATTTTTCTTTTAAAACTGCTATTCAAATAAATTGAGATTTATTAAAGAAATCAGATGGTTTACATCGCCTTCATGTTAAAAGAACACTAAAAAAGTTTGATTGTCAGCCTGGCAGTCGTGAAATACCTCTAACTCCAGCCTATAAACTTGGTGGTAGCTCACAACCAATAGGTTGTTGTTTCATTTCAGAAGTTTTTCAATCAAACTATTTCTAATTTTATTGATTTTTCAAAAATTTTCAATTTAAAAACCTTTATAGTTCAATGCATAGAGAATGTCCAACAATGTGCTTTGTTGTTCGTTTTTGTGAACAGGTTCGCAGATGTCATTAAATATAGGTTCCCATAATTAATTTCAATTAAATAAATAGGCTTACATTATTCAGGCTTTAAAACCACTATTGTAATCGTACATAAGAGCAACTGGCTGCGAACTACTCGTGCAGCATTTCCTTTTTTAATACTGCTGCACTCTTTTTAAATAACTCCAGCATACCTATAGACATGTCCATCAGTTTACCCTTGAGTCTATATTTTCCGTTCAGAGATTTATTTCTTTAACCGTACTGCACGAATGTGGAATGCTTTTTCTACCTCTATTGTTGACATAAATTGTAATATTCAAACATTCAAAACATGTGCATCGCATTCTTTCCTATTTTTCTATTTTTTTCAACTTTATACTGTCCTATTTTAAAAGCAGTCTCATAACCCTTTCAATTCGTGTGACATAAATAAAATAAAAAAGTAAAACTACAACTCACGGAGAACTACAATTTACACTTTTAGCAATTTCTGTGAAGTGCGTGTTTTTAGTCGACAGGAATTGAGGGGAACTTGGATTTATCTGGCAAATTTGAAAATATCTTAGTTGAAAATAATTGATCGTAAGTGGACTTCAGGATTCAATTATTATATTAATTTGAAACGTTCACAAAAAAATTACTGCCTATAGGATGTGACAGGAGATACCTATTCTTTGAGAATTTATAACTTCCTCCGAAGAGGTAGACACAAAAGATTTTTGGTTGAATCGGCTGGACTTGGATCTGAAAACATACCTTCGCTGAGAGTGAGATGTATGCATATAAAAGTCCAAAGTAGGTACTAACCAAAATTCCACAAGACACACAAACAGTATTATGTTCAAACATATAACAAAAAACTCTCTTCAACAAAAATCGAGGTCAGATTGTGTGAAGAATTTAATTTAGTTAAATAATTAACAGATTTTTCCACCACAAACGACCTCATTTTAATAATAAACATTTATTTATGTCAATCAATTTTTCACTAATGAGAAAATATAAATACACGTATGTATTTAACAAAAATAATGTATTCTAGGTAATTAAAATACCTATATCTATAGCTATTTTAACCAAATTGAAAAAAATTTCATAGATTTTTTAAATAGTTTCATCAATAAATTTTTCTATAAAATTAATCATATTCTGAGTTTACAACAATACTCTATAATATACGCGTCCAAAAATACATCAAATTAATATATCTATAAAATATTTTAACTATACAAATTACTACCATAATCATTTTACACAAAATTGCGTACATGTTATCATAAACAGACCTAATTATCCACCTCAAATAATATCAACGTCAACAAAATTAAATTAAAATTCAAATAAAAAAAAAATTTGTGTATTAAAAACCTGAAAACCAATAAAATTAATAAAACTGTTGGGGGATTTCCAGAATAAAATATACAAAATGCAAATAAAATCTATTCCTACTCTAAACAAGGCCTAATACATATATGTATGTAATCAGTATTTACATATAGATATTGTTATATAGTGTTTGTGTTATGGATGCAGGTTCTTTAAGGGGATGGTAATGCGTTCGAAAAAAATATCTATTGACCAGGGGGATGATTAAACAAGACCCACATTTTTTGCCTTCATTGAACATTTGCCTAAACTAAAGATATCTACCACAACGTTAAGGAAAATCGTATTTAAAAGTTCCATATAATCCCATATTAATTATTTTGAAAAATTTTATCCATACGATTATAGCATGTACATCGGTAAAAAAAATAACGTTGCAATGATTTTTGAATGTTTTTATTAAAGAAATCAGATAACGCAGATTTTTTGGGGTCAAACAATTTCAGAGTTAGTTGAATAAATTTTAGGAACGAATAAAATCTTAAAAATACCAACGCTGTTCAATTTCGGTTGAAGATTTTCCCCCCTTGTTTGTTTGGATAGATTGAGGTTTAAGTATGTGATTGGCTTTTATCACGTACTTGAACCCTGAATCGTTGTTGAACCTCAATTGATCCACTGAAATCGGTGGGTTTAAATATTGAACCGAGGTTGAACAATGTTTGTAAAACTGCACCTAATCAATATGAGCTACAAGAGCAAGTAAGTTCAACTCAGTCGTGCATTTTATTTAGGACAGCTCAACAAATCAAATCAAAATAAAAGAATCGCTCAGTACTTGGTCGGGTGATCTTGCGATACAAAACATGGTGTAATGAAAAATAAGGAATTTAGATATTCGTTGATATGGCATGTTCTTCTTTAACTCCCATAAGCAAAGAGATACACTGGTGCAGAGCAGAACTTTTTCAAGACAGAATTATTTTTTTTTCTACTGACGATTTCAGTAAAAAAAAAAAAAAAAAAAAAAAAAAAAAAAACAATTTACTAAAATGTTTTACAACTTTGTCTGACAATATTGTCAGAAAACTCTTTGTCAGCCAACGAAATTGTCAGACTTTGGGACAACATTTATAATTGTCATTTGGCTTTTGTCAGATCTTGGCAGCTCTTTGTCAGAGAATTGACAAATCTAACAATCGTCTGGGCATAACTTAATTACATTCACGCCTAGGGTCATAAAACTTTGTCAGATTGTAGATCATCTCAAGGCCTTAAACAAAAATCTTATTCGAGATTTGTGAATCTATTTATCCGCGTTTCCCCATTTTTAATAAGCTTCCTATTTCTTCTATTTTCCTATAAAATTACTGTGCCATGTGAGAACAAATCTGTACAACCTAGTGGCTTACCTACTTTTAATAGACTTAACCACAGCGATGAAACGTGCTGTCGATGCTATAGATTCCATTGTTATCACCACAATTATTTACAGGTCAATATTGAAAGAATCAAAGAATTATTGTTTTATTCAAAACAATAATGGCCAACAATTCTTTTGTTTGCTTGAAGCCGTACTTTTCTTTTGTTGCCAAAGAATACAAAAGATAAAACATCCTCTTCGATGTTTCCTTCACAAACTGTTTTTAAATACTTAATACTATTTTTCCAACAAAAATAAAAAAAAAAAAACAATACATAATTGTTATTTCATTTTATTGATATCATATGGCAGTTTGCCAGATGCTGCAATACGAGAATTGTATCGGCGAATTACAGTTTTCCTGATATGGAAGACATTGATATGCAATTATGTATTATTACTTTATTCCCATCTAATGGAGGGTAAAACTTTCTGCTGAATATAAAATTAAAATCCATTAAGAGAGAGAAACAGTTATTGAAACTGTATTTCCGTGGTATTTGTTGAGAAATTTATAAATATTGAAATGGTCTTTTTCTTTTAATGGAAAATGCAAAGGGAGGTCATTAATTCACAATTCATTTTTTTTATTTCACTCAGTGGCCAGTTATAGCTTTATTGAAACTCATCATTGAAAAATTTAATTTCCAATTTGAGACACTTTGAAAGCAAAATCAGAGAATATTTTGATGCCAGTAAAAAGGTGATGACTCAATTATTAATTTTAGTCAAAAAAAATTTTCATTTTGGCCAAACCAAATTTGTAATCAAATGAATTTCTTTATTTGAATGATTGAACTACCTTATCATTGATTATTGAAATCTTAGAAATCGTTTTATGTGAAAGATTGGGCCAAAATGAAATATTTTTTTTGATTGGAAATAATAATTGAGTCATCACCTTTTTATTGGCATCAAAATATTCTCTGATTTTGCTTTCAAAGTGTCTCAAATTGGAAATTAAATTTTTCAATGATGAGTTTCAATGAAAGCTATAACTGGCTTCTTAAAATTTTATTGCGAAAAAATTAAGTTATAATAGTTAAGTCTTAATTAAGAAAAAGACTACCTAGTGACGGAAGAATATCATTTTAATTATTGTTGAATTTCCGATTAAAACAAACCGATATGATGAAAGTAAAAAACTATGCAAAGTTATCTGACCCCAAGCTTTAAGTATATTTTCAAAAATTTTCATTTTCAACAAAAGAAAATTAAGATTTCTGTTTGTTCCAGAAAAGGTGGGATACCTCGTCAGTTTAACTCGTAAAGTCAAAATATCTCGAATCGAAGAATTGGTACTTTATCTATTAAAATATATAAACTAAATTTAAGAGTTCTGTTAATTCCGAATATTGAACTTTAGAGCTTTTTCGAAAGCAACTTTATTGTTTTTGTGTTGATTTAAGTCGGTTTTCTTTCTAATACAGGAAAGTTAGTCAAAAAACAATCATATCGTGGAAAGGAAATTTATTTGTTCATACCTGAAAGGTGACTTTTTGAAAAGCTGAAGTCCAGGTTTTAGGACGACATGATCCTGGTGAAGTAAACCTTTTTGAAAAACGGAAAGTGATCTACATATAGACCAAAGTAATTGGCAATAAAATCGTCTTTTATTTGTTTTTATGTTTTTTATAATTCCATAAATTTTGCACAAAATAAAAAAATGTACACAGAGACATTTTTTACATTTTGATATCTTTTTGATTATTGAATTTAAGGTTCTGAAAAAATATAATTTATCTTCTTCAAGAACAAAAAAAATTAAAAACATTAATTAAAATCCATTGAAATAAGCTCGAAAATATTTAACGCACAGAAAAAAAAGATTTTATTTTACTCTACATACATTAATGCCAACTAAAACCAAACATTTTTTACACGGGTATTGCTTCTCGCGAGTAATTGACAAATACCCCAAGAGTATCTATTTTTCATAAAAAAAATTGCTTCTCACCTAATAGCTATTTTTATTCGGCAGAAAGCTGTAGGGCTTTTAAATTCCTGTTGATAACACGCAAATAAAAATTGTTGAAAGCTGAGAAATCTAATCCATTCAAAGCAGCTGAACCTTGTCATCGTAACTATTTTTCAGCAATCTCCTTAATCTTGGTGTCATTTAAATTATTGTTGACTTTGAAGAATAAAACGCACTCCATTCCACTGTATCAAAAGCTGATTTGAAATGAACAAAAAAGAAGTAGAGCTTTTATTATTTTTTGATTAATGGAGTGATTTACAGAACAAAAATATGATTAACAAAAGAAGTATAATCACTCTCTTAAATCCTGCTTGGAATTACCCAAAGAAACCCAAACAGTCATTCATATGTTCTGCGAATTATTTCATTTTAATTAGGTATATTAGTTAACTAGTTTTATTTGTAAAAGAAAAAACCAGTGATTCACTTACTCATTTATTTATCTCTGGTTCATCATTGTGCAATGTACAGTATATTACGTGTTTGATTAAGTTTAGGGAGACTTCATATTCTTGAAAACAAAATTTGGATTTTCTCATTTTTTTTTGATTTTGGAAGCTCCATTTTGAGCTAACTTGAATATAAAAAAAAAAAACGTTAGAGCTACAAATTTCTACTTAGTGAAAAAAATAGGATTTAAAAAGCTACAATTTTTGACACCAAGAGAATTATTGTTTTCGAATTTTCGTCTGCTTATTTCAGACTTATTTAAGCGGAAACTTGAATATTAAAATAAACCACTTGAGCTGCAAAATCGAGGTTTTCGCAACTCAGGAGCATTTAAAAATTTACAAAACTTAAAGAAACCTATTATTTTAGAATTTGTCCGCTTACTTCAGACTTATTTTAGCGGAAACTTGAATGACTACGAAACAATGTGAGCTAAAAATTTTTGGTTTGTGCAACAAATTAGCATTTAATTAGCTACAAATTCGGATATCAACATTTTTTGATTCAAACAAAAAATGTCTGCCAAAGTAAGGCCCGTTATTTTGTGGGCCCTTTTTTAATTTTTTTTTTAGGGCTTTATTTCTTGGGATCCAATTTCACCGAGCTATTATCTCAAAAATTATCCATGTTTCAGGACATTACAATTCGTACAAGCATTTTTTACTATGGAAGGGAGGGTCCATCTCCCTCCGTTTAGACGGGAGGGGTAATATTCTAAGAACCAACTTAAAATTAAAAAAAAAAATATTAAAAACAAAGGCAACATTTAGATCAAAGAAAATCCTCCGAGAGTATGTCTTGTCATGAAGTGCTTCTCTTTAAAGCCGTTCTGATTCGGCAGAAAATCGTATGTCCTCTCCGTTCCTTGCAATAACATGAACACAGGAATGCTTGAGAGTTGTAAGTTAATAGGCGCTGGTTCTACACGAGTTGTGCCACCAAAATGTATTTATTTATTTTTCAAGGAAAGCGATATTGCTATACAAAAAATGTTTCTCTTTCTTCCGGGATTAAGAGAGATTCTTCTTGTAATTCCTGTCTTAACGAAGTGAGAAAGGGGTTAGATGAACTTTTTGTTGACGTGTCAATGGAGAAAATTTTCTATAGTCACTTCAAATTTTACCCTTTGTGATTTCTAAAAATTAAGTGATTGAGATTTTATGGAAATAAGCCCAAAAATGGGCGTGGGATAAAATTTTGTATATCTAGTTGATTTTCATAATAAGGCATTATCTATTTAAAATGTTAACTTAGATAACACACGTGTTTTAATCAATTTCAGCGAATACATTACATATTTTAAAAAGTGGGCGTTTCGCCGAAGGTTGACATTTTTTGTGGCTGTTCTATATTCTATCCTTTATTAAGTCTGAAAATTTCATGAACATCGGTTGGGTGGATCAAACTATGAATGATAACAAACCAGATTTTTATCAATTTTTACAACGATATTACATTTTGTAAATAGGCATGGCAGTTGAAAAAAATTAATTGTATTGATTTTTTCATCTTATTCACTAAATCTAGAAATTTCATCAAAATCGGTTTTAGTGGTTAATTTTGTATGGATTTCTTCTGCTCACCAATACAACAGGCACCACTATGCTAATGGGCCGTTAAATAGCTATCTACTTTTCAAAATGCTAAATTTGACGACAAAAAAATCAGAATTTAAGAAATTAAATTTTCTTTAGATGAAAGAATTCCTATCCAAATATTGTTTTTTTTTCAGTTCTATTAAAAATGACTTTTTTTTCGGGAAACATCCTCAGTAAAATAATTACAATTTATCTCCAAAAAATTCATTTCACTGTATACGTATGTTCATATCTGCAATTTCCTTAAAAGGCTCTCATTTAAAAATTTTTTTTTTTTTTTTTATTAAATTAAGATCCCTGCAATTTAATTTTTTCTAAAGTACAACCTTTAAATTAAACTATTAAAGGAATGAGAATAAATTCCCTTACCATTTATACATAGTACCTTACCTAATCAAGAGCATTCGACCCGAAATTATATTTATCTCCGTTATTTATCGTATAATTTTGTACCAAAAAGGTTTTTAAAATGACATGCCAATTCTTCTTTCTATTCAAAATATGTATGTATCTTCATTGAAAAGGAAAAGAATATTCGAAGCTTCTACTTCTATGGATGATTTGGTAATAACATCCAATAAAAATATTATATTATACAATCGTTACAAAAATTAAATCAACCATTTATGTGAGATCAATCATCCGTTTAGCCCTTAAGCTCCCTTTACGAATGAATTAACAATTGCTCATATTTTCTAAAAAAAAAACTTTCTTCCATTTGCACACCTCCCAACCCCCACCTCCATAACAAATCCATTGATTCGTTTATATATAATGTATGACACTAAGCTCCTTGGCAATCCTAAAGTATAGCAAACAATTTTTAATGCTTTGCTCACATTTCTCTCCTTTTCCTTTTCAAAAATTATTATGACAGATGCCACAAAGAAATATAACTATTTAATCCTACTTTAATCACTGGAAAACAGCCCAATGACCAGATGGTTTTTAGTATTTATTTTTTTTTGCTTGTTGTCAGAAAGGAACCCTTCGGCTAATTTCGCTCTATTGGATAACGAATTCAACAAACAAAAAATAGAAGTAAGAACTTATTAAATGATGAATGAGTGTCCCATCCCATCTCATCCCACTTAGCCCCACTTATAACTCTGACCCTCATTTGCATAGGTATCAGGATGAATTATTTAAGTTTTAAAAGTCAAAGGAGAAGAATTATTTTTGTCGGATGCTGTTTTGTAAAGAGAGCGAATTACAAAGTTAATTAGGTACATAGAGCTATAGGCTTAGGCTATTCCTAGAGCAGAACTGTTCTCTTAAGCTTTAACAGCTTTGTTTAATTTGATTAAAACATGAAGAAACGCATAGCTGATGGGCCGCATGTTTGTGCTCTTGATACAAAAAAAAGCTTGACCTTGAGAGTTGTACAAATATTTTGAACATTTTTGAACATATATTTTAATCACGAAAAAATTTGCCAATCGTGTTTTTTTCTCCAAAACTTTTATACAAAAGTGTCTTTTTAAAATGATAAAATTTTCAAAGTTTTCCTATTTCTTTTTAATACCTATAATTTTTTTCAAGACATCGAATTTTGAATAAAAACAAAATTGGGGATAATTAATTAAATCATAAACTAAATGCCAGTTTGTTCACAGTGCGTCAAATCTGAATGATAACATTCACAGCTTCTAACTAAACGTCGCTTATCAACCAAAATCGCCTGATTAGCGATTTCCATTAATAACAACTTAAATTATGGATTCCTTGAAAAAAAATTTGATAACAATGCACATGCAATGATGTACCAGTTCCAATAATCCTTGATTAAAGATGATCAGCTGTGAACAAATTGGCCCTAAATTTAACTTAAAAACTTCGACCAATTTTGTTTTATTTATTTCTATCTCAATTTATCAAAATATTAAATTTAATTATTTTTTTTTCCACAAGTCTAGGAATTACCCTAAGAGAATAGCTATATGTATATATTTTTATCGCTGAAGACGAAAAAAAACCTGTTTGTTGAAATTAATTCTTTTTGTCGTTGTGGCTCTGTTAAACTTCAAACGATGGTTAATGGCATAATCGGCAGAGAACTTGGAGCAAATTTTTTTTATAGAAAACGTTTAGCCTTTGAGGTTTTGTTAACCAACAACGATGAGGACGACAAGACGTTTGGAAGTCAAAGGCAACTAAGTGGAAACAACTTGTTTTAGCAGGAAAAGCTGTAATTTTACCAGAGGAGAGACTTTTTCTGGTTGTTGTTGTTGGTTTTATTTTTGTGAAATGTTAGTAAGTCTTTTATTTTTGAATATTTTTCTATGAACCTGAACAGTGACTTCTGTAAAACTGGTACACATTTTACTACATCTGAATTGCTTTTAAGGACTTTTTTTTCCGAATAATGTTTTATCTTATTACTTTAAACGAGTTATTCTTGTATATTTATATATTTATATATTTATATATTTATATATTTATATATATTTGGTTTCTCGGAAATGGCTCCAACGATTTTGATAAAATTTTCAGAGTTTATTACGATGAACGAGAAAAAAAATAAAAAATTAAATTTAGTAAAATCCGCCCACCCCGCGCCCACTTTTCTTACTTTTAAGTATGACGGAATCGGTCTGAAATATCTTTATTACTCGGAAACGGCTCAAGCGATTTGAATAAAATTTTCAGAGTTTACTTTCATGGGAAAGAAAAAAATTAAAAAAATAAAATCAGTAAAATCCGCCTACTACCACGCCCACTGTTATTAGTTATTGGCTATTCGAAAACGGCTCCAACGATTCGGATGAAATTTTCAGTGTTTATTGTTATGATCGAGAAAAAAAATAAAAAAATATATTGAGTAAAATTCTATGACTGCCACGCCCACTTTTATCATTTCTTAGTTTCTCTTAAACAATTCAAACGATTTCAATGAGGTTATAAGATTTTATTCTTATAACAAAAAATTGGAAAATTCTTTTACTAAAATCCACCCACTGCCACGCCCACTTTTATTATTTCTTGCTTTCTCGGAAACGAATCTAGCCATTTTAATACATTTTTCCGAGTTTTTTTCTCCTCAATAAGAAGAAAAATTTAAAGAAAAATTTAGTGAAATCCGCCCACAGCAACGCCCACTGCACCGCCCACTTATTTCGTTTTTAGTTTATCGGAAACGGGTCTTACAACTTAGATGAAATTTTATAAGAACGTTCTATTTTATAGGTAGAAACAAAATTTAAAAAGAAATAAGTAGAATCCGCCTGCTGCCACGCCCTCTTTTCCTATTTCTTAGTTTCTCGGAATTTGTCGGAAACATCTCTTTTTCTCGGAAACGACCCAAATGATTTGAATGAAATTTTCAGAGTTTGTTTTGATGAATGAGGTTAAAATTAAGAAAAATAATTCTGTAAAATCCCCCTACTGCCACGCCCACTTTTAATGTTTCTTCGTTTTTCAGAAACGGCTCTTACGATTTTGATGAAATTTGCAGAGATTGTTAAGATCAACGAGAAAAAATTTATTAAATTAGTTTGAAATAACTCCGCCCTCTACCACGCCCACTTTTTTTAATATAATGGGATCTCAGAAATGGCTGTAACGATTCGGATGAAATTAGCTGGGAGTATACTGATGAATGACAAAAAAAAATTTGAAAATAATTTTGAGAAAATCCACCCACTGCCACGCCCATTTTTTTTGTTTTTTGGTTTTCGGAAAAGGCTCCTACGATTTGGATGATATTTACACAGTTCCTTCAGGTCACCGAGTCAAAAAATTTGAAAGTAATTTTAGTTAAATCCGCAGACTGGCACGCCCATTTTTCTAATAAAGCTAATTTTCGGAAATGGCTATAAGGATTTGGATGAAATTTGCAGGGAGTTTAAGAAAACAAAAAATTCAGAAAACGGTTTTAGGAACATCTGTCCACTGCCACGCCAACTTTTATTGTTTCATAGTTTATCGAAAACGATCGTAAATGCCTTTATTTTTTGGAAACTACTGAAACTATATGAATCAAATTTTCAGAATTTATTTAAAGGAATAAGAATAAAATTTAAAAAAAATAAAATTTAAATCCGCCCATTACCACGCCCATTTTTATTAGTTTTTGGTTTCTCGAAAACGGCTCTTGGATGAAATTTTTAGAGTTTATTCTTATAAACAAAACAGACAAATTGGATTTAATCCGTCTACTGCCGCGCCCACTTTTATTATTTTTTCTTAGTTTGACGGGATTAATTCAAACGATTTGAATAAATGTTTTAGATTATTCTTATGAAAAAATTTGAAAAATTGTTTTACTAAAATTCTCCCACTGCCATGTCCATTTTTATTATTATGTACCTATACTTCGTTTCCGAAAATTTCAAGAAATTTTCAGAATTTTTTTTTATGAATGTGAAAAAATTTTTAAATTATATATGTCAAAAATCGCCCACTTTCACGCCTACTTTTCTTATTTCTCGCAAGGGCTATATTTATTTATTGGATTTTATTTCACATCGTTATTCCTATTTAAAAAAAAAAATAATGCTCAAACACTCCACTGACACCACTGCAGTCGCAATAAATTTGGCTTTGAGGAGCAAGTTTTCAAACGTTTGGAACCAAACTATAAGTACATCTCGGATAATTATCGAATGGCCTTAATGTTTCCATGATAAGAGTGGGTACGTAAGTGAAAGGTAAATTACTTAGGGCCAGTTGTACAAATATTTAAACCGTGGTTCAGCAATTTTTATCCATCGATTCCGGCGGATTAATTAAGTTTCAACAGGGGTTTACTGTTAAAGTGTGTGACAATAACCAATTACATACTTGAACCAGCGTTAAACCTTAGTTAATCCGCCGAAATCGGTGAATTAAAATCTTGAACCGAGGCTGAAACACTATTGTACAACTGGCCCTTAGATCATGTTTTAACTAGAATTTTGTACATTTTTAGTGCACTGGATCATACGTATAACCAACATCTGTTGTAAAACTTTTAAAGAATTAATATTGCCTATTATTTCACTACTTAAATAAATTTTTCTTATGAAATAAAAGGTGTGTTTTTTTCTCTAATCTATATAGTATTGCAAAACAGTTCAATAATATTAAAAACAATGAGCTTGAATAAAGAATGTGTTTTCTATTGAATTTGAAGCAAAATAAATAATAACGTATCATATAGCAACTCAACTTTACAGTCTATCGTTAGCCTGGAATTCTATCGGGACTATTTTCATAAGCTGTATAGTCTTGTTGCTATGATATGTTATTCAGCCCTATCATGAATTCCATCGTAATCGGAAACTTTTCCGAAACCCGAAAAAAAATATCACCGAATCCGTTCGTAATGACTATTTGTATGAGATTTTTCACTACGATGGAATCTGTCATAGTTTTTTTCGGAACTCGTAACAAGTTTTCGATTACGATGAAATTCGTGATAGGGCTGATTATAATTTTGATTCATTGAACCGTTTTATAATTTTTATAGAAAAAAGAAAAAAAAAACACGCCCAAAGTCAGGATCACTAAAAATGTTGTCAATATATCATATATTTTTATATAATACTATTAAACGAGCAACCTTGTATCTTAATATCTTTATGTGTATTATTGAAATTTAATTAAATTTTTCTACAAAAAATAATAAAAAAAATTCTCAAAATAAATTTTAAAGATACCGAGCGTAGCTCGGTCTCCCAGGTACTTATACCTTATATGTATTAAGTTCTGGCGAAAGTCAATATTATATAAATATTCTTTTAAGCTAATTAGTTTAAAGAAATTTTCATGATAAGGTTCCTTGTAAACTTAAAATTTGTCTTTTAAGCGAAGTCGAAAAAAGTAGGTCTCGTAATTCTGTCTGTGTGTCTGTCCTTTCGCCTTTCGACTGCAGCAAAAACGGATGGGTCAATTTTCTGTAAACTTGCGGTACCTAGCATTTTTGAGCATTCTCCCGATACATTTAAAAAAAAAAGTTTTAGAACCAAAAATAACTGTAAGTACCTGCCGTATATTTTTTTTTTTAAATCTGTAACTTTTTTTTACAGAAAATCTACCGTTTTATAAAAATAAATTCGAAAAATGGTGGTATCTCCCATAAAACGATTTTCTCAATAACGGATCTACTAATATTGACCAATTTTTTTTACAGAAAATCTTTCAAAAAGTACCTATATCAAAATTTAAAAAAAACTTAATAACTTGAAAACGACTTGATCGATTTTTATTAAACTTGGCACTCAGCAACATTAATTAAATTAACATTATCTAGCTGATTTTAAATAAAAATTATTCTTATGACCAAAAATAACGGTACCTTTTCAAAAAAGGTTCCTATGATTTTGATTGAAATTTTTATGTGACGTCATATTCTTGAAAAAAAAATAATATCTATCGATTAAAAATGGTATCTCTCATAGAACCATTTGTTTGGTTTTCTACTGTCTCATTACCTAGTAAAACGTTTTATTGAAATTTTTTATAAAAAAGCTTCTAGCAATTTTGAATAATATTACATATCAAAATTTTCAATTTTTTTTATTGAAAATTGGTGGTAAATTGTTGTTTTATTTCCGCATTAATAAGTATGTAAGAAATGGCGTAAAAAATGTTTTATATGCAAAATTATTAAAAAAAAAAACACCAACGATTTTCAAACAAATTTTCTCATAAATTGAGATTTTTTAAAAAATCAGTTGGTTTGAATCGCGTTGGTGTCAAAAAAATTTCAGAGTTTATTTAATCAATTTATTTATAATTATATTGATTTTTATCCAATTTTACAATCTATTTTGTAAATCTCATGCATAATATGTTCAAGACGGTGCTATATTTGTTCATATAAATATGTACTCTCATATATAATACTACTTTAAACTTAACTACGTTTTTGGCATAAAATATGAGCTGTCATCACTAAATTATTTCTTTTAAAATCTGATAACAGATCTTAACTATTCAGACTTTAAATAATAAGAGAACAAGTCGGCATTTTATTTGGTAGAGATTTTTACTCCCTCATATTTGATCAAACATATGATTTAAGTGCTGTAATTTTTCGGATAAGACCTGTAACCGCTTAAATAAATACGAATTTCTGTAAAATAAGTATTCTATGTCTGCCACTCCCACTTTCGTTATCTTTAAGTTTTCTCTTTATAAAAATTCAAAAGAAAAATGAAATTTTGTAACAAGGTATGTTCTTTTTTATCATAAATCATAATATGTAAATATAGTTTATTTGTAAATCTGATCACTGCCGTACCCACTTTTCTTGTATTTGTATTTTTTTTTTTACATTATTATAGCTATAGGTACATAAAATTTTGTAATTAAGTTCTCATGAACATTAATCCTGATATAAGCGCCCACTACCAGGACCATTCTCTTACACATAAAATTTTGTATCAATAAAAAGCTGACTATTGTTATTGCGTTCTATTTAACCTAAATCATGAATTAAAATAAGTTTTTGGACATCCGCCCACTTTATTTTTTTTTAATTAATTCTTTAATTAAAAAAACAGAAAAAATCGAACTAAAAACAAATTTTTCCATCTGGTTTCTTCAAAAAAAAAATAATGGAAATACGCTCAAACAATTTTTTTTGTATTAATTATTCTCATTTTTATCGAAAATATTTGATACTCATTTTAGTTGATATGCACCTAAAATCAGAATAAGAAAAAAAAATAAATTTGTTTTCAAAATATGATTAATTTTACAAAAATCCAAGAATTTATTTTTATTAAATTTTGTACTATGTACTGTTAGCACTTTCTTGCATTAAGTGACTCATTTACGTTTTTCATCGAATTTCAGTAATTTAAAAGGCGATAGGCCACTAATTGTTATAGTTCTCTGATCCAAGAATTTAGACTTCCAGAATTGCAAAAGTTCAAAATTTTAAATTTAAGAAAAACCCGTATGTCCTTTTAAATCTTTATTCATTATTTAAATCAATGCAAATGTTTATGAAACGATTATAAATTTCACAAATGTTGTGATATGTAAATAAAACAAACTGTTTAAAGTGTATCCCTTAACTTCGAGTCCTACTTCTTTTGCTTCAATTGAACTTGTCTAACATTTCTTATACAAAATTCACATCTACACATAACAAAAAAAAAACTATATCATTTCTTTTTTTTTTTTATTTTTTAAATCTTTCATGTTTAATTCATTTTTTTTTGAACCCACAACATATCCTTATCGTAATTTTTTATCGTCGCAAGTATGTATAAACAAATCCTATACAAAAACTGTTTATTTATATGTGAAAATAAAATAAAAAAAAAAATATTTAACAACTTGCCATGGCAGTGTAAATACATAAAATAAATAAATAAATATCCTCTTAGTCCTGATTCATGCAAATACCTTTTGAGTGCATCCTTTAACCATCAACCATCACCCACTATACGCGATGATACTATATTTTTTTACACACACACATATTATTCTCTTGGCAAATATTGAGAGCACTTTAACTGGATTTGACAGGAAATTGTGCACAAGTCACAATGTAAATTTTATCCTCATTTACATAAAATAAAACAAGAAAAATATATTTAAAACAAAAAAAGACGAAAGCTGCTGAATAAAAAGAGAACGTTAAGGACAGAGACCTTAAAGACCAGACACATACACTACAGTTCACTTGATAAGTCACTTTTAAGCTTTTCTTTAAAGATTTGAATCTTATTTTTTTTTTGTGTTTGACAAAAGTATTGTTGATATATTTACAGAATTATCATAACATGTCATAATCTTGTATGTCGACATTTATAATAACCAAAAATTTATTAAATAAAAGAACATCTTTGAATGATTGAATAATGTTTTTTTTTTGGCTGAGTCTAAACGAGTAAACTGCAGTATTAAAATATAAATCTAGAGGCAGGAGGTTAGGTATTTATTTCAAACACGAATTTTTAAAGCACATTCGTCGTTTTTCAATTCGGTTTTTATAAATTTCAGCTTAGAATCCCTTTGTTTGGTTGATCCTTTGGTTTATTGTTTTTGTAATTCATTAAAACTTCTTGTTAAGCGATACAACAACGTATTTCTCAATGTTGTATGAATGTATTTTCTTCTTCTTATTGGGTCGCTTTTCATAGTGTTGTTTTTTTTTCTGTTTGCTTTTTTTTACTTTAGAAGCAACAAAAAGGATTCTCGACAAAGTATTTTTGCTATAACAATATCAACTCTTACAACTGGCTTAACAAAAAGAATCTTGAAACTATTTTAATTGGATTCATTTCCTATTGCAAGCGAAAACGTGAAAAATGGATTGGAAAACAAGATGGAGACGATGGGGTTGCATGTAGCCTTCACCACCTTCATTTGAGGGTGGGGAGGGCATCCAAAGAAGTAGAAGAACAACAAAGACTACTACCTGCCGCCGCCACCGTATCCGAGAAGAACAAGGATCAAGATTTATAAAAAAAGAACAAACAAAATCAGAAACAACGGCAGCAGAAGTAACAAATGGTGGTGGAATAGCCACATTTAGCTGGAAGAATGCACCGTTTGCGTACCACCTTTACAAGGTCACGTACACCAACAGGGGCCGAAATGAAAACTCAAAATAGTCTCGAAGTACCCAAACAGGTCTGAACAAAAAAAAAATTTACTAAAAACTTTCCAATCTCTGTTTTTTCTGGAATAAATTTTCTTCTTGCATTTATTTTTGATAATCACATTCTTGACTCTTTGAATTCTTCTTGTTTTTTTTGTTGAAAATTTTGACTTCCTTTGTCATTTGTTTTTGTTGACATTTTTGTTTACAGTTTTGTTCACTTTAATCCGAAACACATTTAATAATGGATTTTAAATATATAGGTTCTTAGGGCACAATTTTTGCATGTGGTAAATTCAGTTAATTTTGTTTATATGTTTTCTCAAAATTTTAAACATGTTTTTTTGTAGATGCAATTTGTTTTTAAATTCCAAGTTATGGTCGAATACAATCAACTAAAACAAAGACAGTAAATTGATGAACAAATTAATTTAAATTTGCTGTCAAATTGAGTGTAGAAATAGAAACCATAATCCTTTTTGCTAAATTAGTTTAACTGGTATAAAGAAAAACACACCGTTTGTCTCCGAATTTTTTGACAAAAACAAATTATTTCTGAAGAGATTATTCGCGTGTTATTTTGAAATGTTAATCTAATGAAAACAAAATATTATGTAGATTCTCTAATTTTGTTTGACTGGTGTAAATTGGTCTAGTTCAGAAAGTGAATTGTATTAATCAAACTGAGATAAATAAACTAATTTAAGAAACTTTCACTATATTTTAAATCCGTTTGAATGGTATAAATACAAAGAAAAACAGACTATCTCTTTCTAAATTTTGTGACGAAAAACATGTTTTGATAAATAATGTTTCAAGTGTTAGCATATTACGCAATCTAGTGAACAAAATTTATTATAATATATTTTGTAACAATGACTGGTATAAACTGGTCTAATGTACAATGCAAACATAAAATCACGCGTTCACTTCAGAATATAATCTCCTGTGTAAGTGTAATTTGTCTAACTTAAATGATTAAACTCATAAAATCTACACTATTTGATAAATAAGTTTGACTGGTATAATTGCAGAGTCAAAAATCAATGACTCTTATAAAGATAAACATTTTTTTTGAAAAAAATTATTTTATAATTTCTAAGCATTAAGCTTTTTTATTTCGTAAAAAAATGTACGTATGTATTTTAATTTATTTAAACGTTGACCGGTATAAATTAGTAAACAAAATCAAACTTCACTTCAGAATATAATCTCCTGTATGAGTGTTAAATTGGCTGAATGAAATTATTAAATTAATTCATAAAACTATTACTATTTGCTGAATTCGATTGACTGGTATAAATGTAAAATAATAAGTCTGTGAGTTTTGTAACGAACCACATTATTTTTGAAGAGATTATTTTTTTTTTATTTCAAATGTAAATCTCTGTTATCTAGTTAACCAAATTTTGAAGTTTTTTTTAACGTTGACTGGTATAAACATGTATGCTGAGCATATCGAAAAGATAATCACGCTCTCACGTCGCATCGGATAATAATCTCCAGTACAAATGTAATCCAAACTCAATGAAATTAGCAAAATCATGACGTTTTACTATTGGTACATCCATTTGACTGGTATAAATTCAGAAGAAAATGTTTTTGTCGGTTGTGTCGAATAAAATTCTTTTTGAAGAGATTATTTTTTAAGTGTTAAGCTTTAGATTGTACCTAGTATTTTCACTAATTATCAATTGTACTTTTAATCTTGACTGGTCTAAACTAGTCTATTTCAAAAAGCAAGCAAATGGAATGCTTTCGGAACCTTTATCGTTGCAATTGTTAATTCTTTGTATTAATGAATGGCACCTGCTCATAGATTATTTAAAAAAGTGCCTGACTCAAAAATTTTATTAATGTTGAAATTTGATCATTTCCCTGCTATTTTTTCAAAATTAAAGAATTACAATAACGAACTAATTACTTTAAGTCCAAGGACTTCAATTTCTAACCTTAAAACAGAAGCAAGCTTGTGTCCATTTTAAACACCACCATCTGACTGGTATAAATCAAATACTCTAAAAGGGTTGTTAATAAAAACTTCTTGTATTAATAAGAAAAATACTTGAAATTCAATAACTTAAACCTGTCAAATCCCAGACAAAATTTTACCCTTTTGATATGTACATTTTGTTTTGATGCTTAATTGGTATTAATTGTTCAAAAATTTAAAATGTGATTCGGATAGGCAGAACTCTACTGTAGTTTTTTTTGTTCGTCCATTCTTTGCTTCGGTAGTATGACATGTTATTTCCTTGTTATCTTATACTTTTTCGCTATTTGATACTTATTTAATGAGATTACATTTTCTGTACTTATCTTGTTGTTTCTCTCCTATTCTTCAATTCTCAGAATTATGGTTATGACAGCGTAAAATACCCAACAAAAAAACAAAATTTTTAATTTTAATGTTAGAACAATATTTATGTATGTTGAATTCATGCAAATGTTTTTATATATTTATTGATATTTTTTATTATGTTAAGGTAAACAAATTGTTTTACATCAGTTCTTTTGTTTACTCAATTATTGATTTTTTTGATGATTTATATTTTGTTGTCTCAAAAAAAAAAATAAGTACAAAGGACATTTTTTTTTATTTGTAATTTGGGAATTTTTATTTTGTTTTGTTTATTTTTTGGAAGAAGGGTGAGTTCATTTGTCAGGATTCATACATATTTATTCTTTAGCTACAATATGTGGTACAACTGGTAACAAAAACTGAATGGCTAACCACAAAATATCGAAAATAAATATCATTTGCATAAATAATTTAAATATTTCACCGTTTGTAGTTTTTAGCTGCAATATACATTCATATGTTATGTATATGTGGTGATTGGTAGAAGTAAACATTAATCATACTCTTGTTTGTGTATCAGCTAATGACTGTACTGGTCTAACACACTTGTCAAATATGTAAATTGTGTTTATGATTGAGTTCCTTTATCAGGAAATGGTTATGATTCGAATTTGTAGTTTTAAGTTTGATTTACTACTTCAATTAACAATACCTACACGAAGTCATTTTTGAACTTTTAGGTTTGTGTGTAAGACGTATAATCAAAGACTGACTATACTTTCTTTATAACTGTCAAAAATAAATATACTCCGCATATGTAATTTGATTATTTCTACAGAACTTTCTAGTAAATATTTAGAGAAAGCACTATTTGAATTCATGTATAATTCCCAGTTGCTGATTGGTATAATTTTGTCTAAAGCAAAGATCACTATATTTAATTTGTGATTTAATTCCTCTATGAAGAGAAATATTTACTCGGATAATTTGTCCTTTTAAAGCTGATTTGTCAAATCAATAGTTCATGAAACTATTTCTCGATTATTGGCTATATTCGTATGACTGGTATAACAAACCAAAAACCTGACTGCTTTCTTTAGAACCTGTCAAAAAATAAATACACTTTGCATATAGTATAATTTGATTATTTCCACAGAACTTTCTAATAAATATTTAAAGAAAGCACTATTTGGATTTATATTTAATTCCCAATGCTGATTGGTATAATTTTGTCTAAAGCAAATAATAGAATATTTAATTTGTGATTTAATTCTTCTATGCAGAGAAATATTTACTCGCATCATTTGTCCTTTTAAAGTTGATTTGTTAAATCTATAGTACTTGAAACTGTTTCTCGACTATTGGCTATGTTCGTATGACTGGTGTAACAAATCGAAATCCTGACTGCTTTCTTTAGAACCGTCAGAAATAAATACACTTTGCATAGATAATTTGATTATTTCCACAAAACTTTCTAGTAAATATTTAAAGAAAGCACTTTTTGAATTTATGTTTAATTCCCAGCGCTGATTGGTATAATTTGGTATAAAGCAAAAAAGAAAATATTTAATTCGTAATTCAATGTTTGTCCTTTTAAACTTGATAGTCTGTACTTGAAACAGTTTTTCGAATATTCGCTATGTTCGTATGAATGGTACAATGATGAAATAAAATACCTGATCAACGTGTCATAAACATCGACAGTAAAGAAACTTTGCACACAATATCTAATTATCTGTCGCCATTTTCTAACTGAATAAACACTATTCAAACTTTTGTTTATTTATCCGCTAATTGGTATAAACCAACCAACGCTCATGGTAAATACAATTTATTTGCAATATATTTTTGAAGAAGAATATATGTATGTATGTACGGCTTTAATTTGCATTTTCTTCATCTGTGTAAATAAAAATTCGAGAATTTATTTAACTGTTCATCGTGTGCATTAAATGACTGGGATAAAAAAAAACAAATCTTTCAACCTACATAAAACATATGCTATAATTAACCCCAATTACTTTCATTCCATAACATTTTTCCAACACCCTCTACCTGTACGATATATATATATTTTACAAATGTTTTCGTGGTAAAAAAAAATTAATAAAAGGCACTTTAATTTATATTAATAACTTGCTCAAAGAATCAATTAAAAAATCACTCAGTGATGCTTTTTTATGCATTTCAATAATAATTAGAGTGGAAATACATAATGTTTATTTATAAAAAAAAGAAGTTAATCTGATGAAATTAAATGAAACAAACAAACCGCAAGGATATTTTTTTTTCATAATTCCATAAATTTCCACTCACTGCACATTTTATAATTATTTTATCCAACTACGACGATGACGATGACGACCATCAATCAGTCAGAAGTTCTTTATTCGTATATTTTCAGAAATTATTCGTTTGTTCGTTTTTGTTTATCACTGTTGGTCATGAGTCATGGCGCACAAACCACAACACATTACACTCACATATATGCAAATATAATGTAGCCTAACGCTGCATAATGTATTTTTTCTAAAGGGTGTTTTCCTATTGTTTAAATAGGATAAGATTTTAAAATTTCATAAAACGTAGGTAATATTGTACAACCAAAGCTCTACAAATTAAACAGTAGGAGAATATATGGTCCTGTCCCAAAAGTAAAAACTTATAATGAGCCCCTATAAGCTGGAGTAATTTTCCATTATGAAATTTTGCTCCGTTTCAATTATATTCATAAATAATGAAATGGAATAATGCCTTATTATCAAATTTCATAAAGCCCGCATTCGTTTTATAATTTATAATAAAATCATAATTTTAATGTTTAATTTTAACAAAAGCTAAAGCTAAAAGACTCATAATACTTCATTTTTTTTAAATACATACAAGCCAATAAAAAATTGAAATACATATCAAGTCCTTGGAAATTTAATTAATGAAAAATTAAATAATTCCCCACAAATTACGGTGCATTCTTATTATATCAAAAGTTGAGACCCTAATTAAAAATAAACATGGATCACAAATAACACACAGGAACAACATTAATTGTTTGCTATGATTTTGCACATATATACACTGGAGTGGGACATAAAGCCCAAATTTAATTTAAGTCCCAAATAAAATTTGGGCTTTATGTCCCTGCACCTACCTACATATTATGCTGCTTTTTATATTTTAAAATGTTTTTCCTATGTCACCATCTAAAATAAGTTTCAAGTGAAAATAACATCCGATTCATTTAAATTAAACCTACCATCATGTTAATAAGACCTGTCGATACGGTTTAATCATGTTGATTGTCATGTAAAATTGATTGATTGTAAAATGATACACAATTCTTCTTGAATCATATTGATTTTCATATTGAAAAAAAAAACACAAAAATTCCTGTTAAATCAAACTGACTTTAAAAAAATAAAAAAAAATAAAAATTTCTATTGAATTAAAATGCTCTTCGCGTTAATACAACTTGACAATTTATTTTAAAACTATTTTTTGTCATGTTAAATAAAATATCACGAAAATCCTTATTAAATTAAAATGATAATCGCTTTTAAAAAAAAGATTATCATTTAATTAAAATGATCCTCTCGTCAAAATAACATGAAGATTCTAGTTGATATAATTCAATGGTACTGTTAACATGAATAAACAGGACAATTCGTATAAGAATCAACAAAAAGCTAGAGCGTGTAGGTTGGGTCGAGACAAATTAAAAATCGTTTAGGAGGGGATCATATTTAACCCCGTATAGGGGGAGGAAAAATTTTGCAAAAAAATTTAAATAAAATTTAAACAAAAACTATATTAAAAACTTAAAATCAATTATTTAAATTTCTTTTTAAATCATGTTTTTAGTGAAATGTTTTTGAAAATTTAATTTTCAAACTAAAAATTTTGAAAAAAAAAATTGAGAAATCAATTTTTTCCTGTAAATGAAAGACAAGAACATTTAAAATTAGAATGAATTAAATAACGGAAGAATCAAAATTGTTGAATTGACCATGTCCAATATTGATTCAAAACAATTAAATGTTGATTTTACATGAACCAATGTTTCTTTTGATTTGAATAAATTGAAGTTATTGATGACGTTGAGTTTAAATATTAAAATTTTAATATTTCTTCAAAGAAACCTATTATCTGTATTCACCTTTAATATTCAAATTCAAGCTAAATTAATTAAAATTTTTTAATTCGGGTACGATTTTGGGGCTTTCAATTTATTTTTGGAACTTATTTAAGTTGAGCAGCTAAAATCATCTGGTTTTGAAGTTTTCGGCTTCTTTTAAAACACCCTTTTCGTAAGAGAATGTACATATTTAATTAATACCTCCCATCCTTTCATTTCATTCTCCAGCACACCACACTTAGGCCCTTTATTTTTGTTCTCTTCCGCATAACAAAAAAACATATTCATTGTATGTTTTTCACTCCATATTTACTTATTCTTGTTTTGTTTACTCTATAATAGTCCTGTTCGTGACACTGTGACACTGTGTGTGTCCTGAGAAAATAAGGAATTATAATTTATACATAAAGTCTCGTGACAATATTTGCATAGAGTAACATGTGCCTTTTAAGTTATAATGCGTACAATTTTCATTTTCCAAAAGTCGATTTGTTTATTTTTTTTTGTATTTTAATAATGGGCTTAATGGAAATTTTTGTTGTTATTATGTACGTACATGTTCTGGTCATGAAATTAAATTTTAATTTAATTGAGAAAATATGTAAAATGATTTAAATTGTTCTTTTTTTAAAAAAAAAACATTGTCTATATCAATGGCTAAATCATAAATTTGACCCCAGAATCTTTTTAAGAACATTATTATCTACTTATGTATGTACTTCCTTGACAAAATAATGTCTTTTCTGCTATTTTGGTATGGTTAAAATGTTTTGGAACTTGTTACGAGTAGGTACTTACCTACAATAAAAAATGTTTTCAAAAAAAGTTCAACAAGACTTATATTTTTATGAGTGAAAATTTAATTTAAAGACTTTTTGTGGAGGTTAATGAAAACAAAACAAAACTGGCGCCCAACATGAAACCAAACGCCAATTTTTGTAGGACTAAACGCCGTATTTTTACAGACATTGTGTATTGCAAATTTGCCAACTCATTCATAGTTTCCTGGCATGTAAATAATTTCTTCATTTATTTACAAAGCCTCTCTTACAATATTTATAAAGCAATTAATGTTGTGTAACATGCCGGTATCTTATTTTAAATTATTTGCCAAGAATTGTACTCACTATTATTTAATTGGTAGCAAATAACCAAAAAAACAAAAAAAAAAACTGGCGCCCAACATGAGGTCAAAAGGAATTTTTAAACAAGTTGTACATTGCCAATCTGTCAATTCGTTCATAGTTTCGTAGCATATTAAGTTTCCTTTTATTTAATATTTGTTTTTTTTTTTTATCTGTTTTCATTATTTTGATACCAAAGAGCCTCTGTTACAATATTCGTAAAACTACTAATTACTACTGTATTTTTCCGGTATCGAATTTTAATTGTTTTCCAAAGCGTACTCAATATCATATAATTAGTAATAAACATCCATTTAATATCCATACGTAATATAAAAAAAAAATTAAATGGCGCCCAACATGAGGTCAAAAGGATTTTTTAAAGAGGTTAAACATTCCAAATCTGCCAATTCATTCATATTTTCCTAGCATGTTATTTTTCCCCTTATTTAATATTTGCTATTTTTTTTCTATTTTGAATAGGTTGATACCAAGAGCTTTTCTTACAAATTTGATGTTTTGTTTTTGTGATTCCACCCAAATATTATTTGCAGCTTTGCATGCGATGTTTTTATACGCAATGTTTATCATTTCTTCTTCTCCAGAGTTCTAATTCAGAACGAACAAAAAGTTTCTAAAAAAATAAATTTCCATAACTCATCAATACAGGTACGTTCAGCATCGTTCGATGAAATGCAACTCGAAGCTCAACGCACCACCTCCCATCTTTTAAAGCAGCAATCATCCTCGTCGGCCGATGAACGTTCTTCGGATACGGGTCTCCTCCAAGTGCCTCAGCCACAGTCACAGCGGTCAAGAAGTTTCGATTCGGCTGGCAGTGATGATTCGGGAACATTCCTGGATGTGCCGCGTCGCATACGTGCGCGAAGGTCTTCGAATACTAAAACACCGCCACCCTGCTACCATTGTTTGTATCTGGAAGAGTATGAGAAGCAGGTTAGTGCTGAGCAGCGCTTCTTCATTGACCACAGGGAGTTAAAGTCATTGAGTTATAGTACGAGTTGCAGTGAGGATGAAGAAGAAACCGGGGATGGCAATCAACAAAGGACTCCGTCAGCGACAACCAGCGAAGACGAAGGTATGGACGATGGCAGTCCTCAGTTTGGCAATACCCTTGTGCCGCCCCCACCAACCACCCCGTGCAATATTACCTTCACTCTGTCACCGACTAATGGTGACTTCGAGCCACACGAATTTCCCTTCGAACATGGATCACCGCCCGTTTCGCTTATGTCTTCATTGTGCCTATCTGCCACAACACCGCAATCGCCTTCGATTGAATTCATGCCCCATTCACCCTCAATAGAACTCCCGCCTCCGGAACCATGTATTTCAGTGGTGCCAGACGACGACGAATCCATGTCAGCGCCTCCGGTTCAGCTGCGACCACGTCGTCGTTCGATATCACGCCAGGAGGCAATATTTGTTGAGCCCACAGGTAATTCCCTTGAGAATGTCTCACAGGAAGAGGCACAGCAGCAACAACAAATTCCAGAAAACTCTTCAGCATCATCAACAGCAGCACCCACACTCGTCGTTCGTGATATTTACTTGGCCGTGCCTGACCTAAAGCGCGACCGTGCCGCATCAGTGGACTCGTGCTTCTCGAAGGTTTCATCGACTGGCAAAACCGAAGAATTGCAACCCAGCGAGGACGGATGTTTCCTGACAGTGCCGAATATCAATGCAACGAGGTCGCGTTCTGTTGACATTGTCCTGCCGACAGATGAACAGGCTCGTTACAAGGCTCTGGCGTTGACTGGCTCATCCGGGATCTATGCTGATGGGTATGTTCCATATCATTGTTGATATTGTTGTCGTGTTGTGTTTTTTTTTTTATTTTTTTTTTTTTTTTTTGTGTGTGTATATTATTTTTGGTTTCCTTTCTGTTTCGATGGTGATTGATATGTCATTTGTCCTTGTACGGTCATCGTCCTGTGGCTACTTTTTGTCGGACATAGAGTCCTTTTTGCAAATGTCGTGTATTTGGGGAATTTTGTCCCTTTTCCCTATCGGAGAACCATTTTAAGCCCTAATCCAGTTCAAGAGTTGAACCAATCTGGTCGCATCCCTTGCAGGGATGAGATGTTAATAGCAAGTGATGTGTGTCCCTGTCTCTCTGTCCCAATGTGTATATTTTACATCCCAACGGGAGTCTTGTACGGATATGGGTTAACAAAGATGACATGACAATGGACATAAATCTTTTGATGACCCGACCCACACGGGACAAAGACGGCAGCAACAACAACAGTATAAAAAAAATACTCAAAGGGGAAATGTATCTCGAATGGGAATTTAATGGAAATAGGATTTACGTTTCAATGGTATACGAGTCGAGTATAGCAACAGCCTTAACTTAACGACAACAAAGGGTTATATATACGGCCAAGAGAGATGGAGAGTGGAGTTTTGGAGAAGTGATTGTATTCGGTCGGATATATATTATATTCCCAGACCCGGCAGCTTGGTAATAGACTTGCCCTGTCTAGAAATTCGTTTCCATTATACGGGGGTTCAATAAAATGACTTTTTTCTTTATTTAATCAGGTAGAAAAAATAATAAAGATTGTTGTTTCTTGGGACGAACACGAAGACGCTTTTCCGGTAGAGTCAACGTACTGATGAGAAATAGATCTCAACCAGAAGGTAAACAATTTCGTGATTCTGGTTTTCAAGTTGAGGAAATGAGACTGTCAACTTCTGTTAATTGTTAATGTATTAACAAACTTGGAATTAATTATGGAAGCTTACCTTTAAGAATATTTGAATATTAAGGTAATTTAAATTGAAATCTTCAGCTGAATGAATTTAATCGGGTAAGAAAGAGTTTAGAAGCAAGTCGTCCTTTTTGTTGGTATTCGTTTAAAAGTTAAAAGCTTGTCAGATGTATTCAGTCTTAAAATTCCACCTAATTACTAAAATAATGATGACATAACCAAAATGGCTGCCTTTAGGTATTCAAAAATGGACTGTGAGTGTTTGAAAAAGTCTGATAAGCGCACCGTCTAAGAACCAGCTAAGGGACTTCTAAATTTCATCATTTGTTAGATTTGGTTCTTCACGATCTTCTACAACACCATTTTTTTAGGAAAAAACTAGAGAAATAACAATTTATAACAGTTATAATAGTTTATCGCCAACTAAAGTGAGTATGTACTAACGCTTTGTGCAACTTAAAAAAAAAACTCTGGGTGCCCGAAGTATGTACACCGGTGGAGGAACTGGACCTGCAGGTTCGTATTACCAATACCCGTATGAGCCAAACTGTAATAATTATGCGTTTCTTTAGTTACTTCCTAAAAAAGCCATTATAATAGTCTCGGTTATAAAGGTACCTACTGTTTATGCGGTTCCCCATGTCCTGAACCCTTCGACCGATGCGAGTGCGTATCTGATTTCAAAAATCCTTTTTTTGTTTGAAGGGTTGTTTTTAGGGAATAGCTTCAGAGACAAATTTTTAACAAAATGTTGCTATTTATAAGGTGAAATTGGATAAACACAAAAAGTGATATCATTGATATGATTGAAGGAGTACAGTGGGAGGCAGATGAAGACAATATAGTAATGTAGTTAAATAGGTTAACTATTTAACTTTAAGTTAGGAGGCTATTGCATGAAAAAAAAATTAATTTAGTGAGTCGCAGTAGCCAAGGACGCTTCACTACAGTGATGCGTGGGCGGGCTACCTCAAAGGACAACAACACCTTGTCCTTACTATACTCCAGGGTTGCCATCTTTGGCTTCTGTTATCTCGGGTATTGATTGGTAATCATTATAGCACTATTTATATTTTTTTTCTTTTCTTTTAAAGTGACGGGTTCTGGTCTCAAATTTTATTTTGAACCAAGATTTATTTTAACTCACTTAACTATATAACATCTTATTATTTTATTTCATCGGCATGATAATAAAACGTGACAATCGTTTGGTGTTACTCGGCAAGAACCCATGCCAATCCGACGAGCAGAGCCTTGGCCTTCAGCAAGCCGAGCCGATGTAACATCAAACACCCTTCACTTCATATGCCAGGATCGACCTTTAGAGTCCTGTAGGCTAAAGGACGTAATGGTGGTATGGAGAGTGGAGGTTTATAAGGACCCTAAAGTAAGGATTAACGTAATATGTGCTAACAGTTTGAGTTTAAAGGGTCATGGCACCTCCCCTTTGGAAGATTATATGTCATCCTTACTCGAAGGTCCTTAAACAACCGAATAGGTTCCGTTATAGAAAGTTATTTTGAGGAAATGGCTTAAGGTATACAATTTTGCTATGTGTAGGATGAAATAATAGATCCTTTTTGTGTTTGGAAGTTTATTTTTAGGAATGCCTTCAGGGATAAGCTTTTTTAAAAAAATTGCTATTTATAGGGTGAAACGGAGTTAAAGGACAAAAGTGCTATTCGATCACCAAAATAAATTCTTTTTCTTTGAAAGGTAATAAAGATTGGACTACATTGTATAGTTAACTTCACGCACGGGTAAATGTGATGAATGAATGAATAAATGTGATGATTAGGTAAACCCCAGGTGATTGAGCCAATGGCGTTCATTTTATTAAATTTGTTAGAAATTCTGTAAAAAATACTTTAAAATGTTATTTTAAAATTTCAATAACAGAAACTGATATTTTTGGTTATCTTTGATTTCATTATTTGTTCGGTTGCTGTTTTTGAAACGCTGTTAATATTTCTATGTAAGTAATAAAAAAGAAAATAAGCAGGCTTTTTTGGTCGATTTGAAATTAAATGCAAATAAAAAAAAACTTTATTTCATATTTTTCCCAACGTTTCGTCGTTATTCACGACTTCTTCAGGGGTATTTTATTAGATTTTTTTTTAATTTTGCGGGATTTACAATTTTTTTATAATTTTAAAATGGTGTCTTAAATTTTGTATATTTGATTTTTAAATAAATTAACACTGAAACAATTTATAAACAAACAGAAATATAATATATGAAGACTAATAAATTAAAAGACAAACAAAAATTATCACAGTAGAGTTAGGTTGGCAGGTACTTATGTGTCAAATTTTCTATTTTTACATCGACTGTTAGAATGTGGCTTAACAGTAAGCCGATTATTTATGTAAGTAGCTTTTACTTTCGATGAACATTTTGCCAACAACACTCCCAAATATTGATTCTATAACTTTTACTTACACATTCTGTGGCAATTGCACTTAGTCAAAATCAATATTCTACATTTACAGATTTTATTCCTCACCTGTTAGGTGATAATCGAAACGTTAAAACGACAGAAAATAATATAAGTTTAAAATTCGAAAACCAAATGTGTTGATGTGGTTGTAATAATTTTCTCCCTCTTGTATTGCATTTCGTTTTCTAATCTACACTTTCCAATCTCTCAATCAAATCTTCTACCACAGTTCACACACAAAGTATGCACATTGAATTCGAACTCTCGTTATGAGCAACATAAATTCATACTGCAGTTTTCCAAAATTCATTTTCCATGTTTGCAGATTAAATACTCGAACATACACACATTGGTACAGTTGGAACCTATTAATTATCGATTATTTATTATCGAATCATACATACGATTGCAGTATTGTTTTCGAACTAAGGCCATTAAAATGGGTAGGTCTCTTATATGAACCCAAAAAGACTATGTTTTCCTTTATAGACATTTTGTCCTTTTTGCTGGGATTTATATTAAATAAAAGTTCTTTAATTCATTTATAAACTTGACCACTTATTTTCCACACATATTTTGATTTAGTTGCAAATTTGCAGATTTTTTTTTTTTGGAAACGTTGGGCGCCACTTAATAAACTACTATATTCCCACTTCAGAAATGGATGAACTGAATATTCTACGTATCTCTTGGTTTTTTCTTAGATTTAAAATACAAACTTTAATTGAGTTATTTCATTCTGACCAAACACCATGTGGTTTGTTTCTCCCACTATGCAGTTATACATATTATCAATTTAAAAACTTTACTTCATGTATCTATATACAATATATAAATATGCCTACCCTGATTATGAACACAAACTATATTACTTCCAGTCTCCAGATACAAGACTTAGTTTTTGAAACGAAAACAAACAGACCCTAAAAATTCAAAACTTTATATAAATTTAATCAAGTTTCGTTGTGGTATTTTAGATTTTACCTAAAATACCAATACCACAATATTATACAATCGATGCTTATGTAATTTTGCACAATACCATTCATTGGTTCATAAATATATATTTTCTATATTTTGAATATCTTTTGCTGGTGTTATTTGTCTTTGATCTGACAAAAAGTTTTTGCAATAAAATACATTTTTTGTTTGGTCTGGGAAAAATACCAAAGCTAAAAAGTTTCTATCCATATTTGGTATATAGAATAAATTTTCGGTCACTTGGTATGACTTTTATTTTGTTACTTTTTTTTATAGGAGGGGTGAAAGAAATTTCTACACAAATTAATTTCGTTTGCAAAAAAAAAAACAAACTGATTTCGATTAAAATTTAAATTATTTGTGTGCTACATGCGTGTTTCATGTTTTTTTTTCTTTCTTTTTGTTTATTATTATTTTAGCAAAAAAAAAAAAAGTTTAAAATAATATGTAATAAGAAACACAAATATCAATCCATTTGAAATATTCTACAATCAACATCAGCTTTTGTGAAGTATTTTGATTAAAATATTTTTCATATTTGTTAACTTATGGCTTTATAAAAAATTCAGTTTCATCTCAGACATTTTTAAGAACTTCAAATAAATATTTGCTTTAATTAAAAGATTCAATCTTAAATGGCGCCCAACAGTTACAAAATTTAATTTAGTCTAGCGCTCGATTTTGTTGTTTATTTGTACCTTTTAAATTAAGTGTTTTTCTTTCACAAAAAATAGTAACCACCATCTAAGAATGTTTTAAGCTTGTTTTCTCTGTGATTTGCCTTGACCACTTTTTTACTGCGGTTTATTATTGCATCACTAAAACTATTAGAAACTGTATGTATATATGTACTTTGTTCATAATACCTAATAAACCCTTGCCGACTTCTTGGGTATGAAAGCGTAACACATCATATCAATGTATTAAATTAATTCACTGCTGCTATTCAATTTGACTATCTAACTCAAAAACTTAAAAAAATTCATCAAGTCAACAGAACTATACAAAATCCAATTCCCTTTTGTGTCTGACTACTTGCTCTCAGTGTTCATCCTTAAAATACACCACAAAAAAAAAGTAATGCACTTTGTACAGCAGTGAATTGTTGACATAAACCCACTTTAAAGTAAATTTACATTTACCCAAAAAGTTAACAGCATCAAACCAGAAAATATCGCTTACCCCGACATTGTTATCCATTTTCTCTTATAATTCTGGAAAAACAATGTTCCAACCAACTCAATTTCCATGAATATTTATAGACATCTAAAGTAAACGAAAAACGAAAAAAATAAAAGGAACACCAAGAGACAGCGAAATCCTCCATGGGATGAACACTTTTTTATATGGATGCAGAAATGGACTCGGATCTTACTCCAATGGTATATAGTAAACCTGATTTATTTTTTTTATCAACTATTCAAATGAATTTTTTTTAAGGATTGTTTATTATCAATATATAATTGATAAATATTAAAATTTGGTATTTTAAAACTTAACTTATTAAAAGAATTTACTTATCAACTATTCGTTGGTAACTTACCAAAATTTTTGTTACTGTTATCTTCATAATTCTCAGTTACCAAAATTTTTATCAATTGTTAAATATTGAGCTTTGATATTTTTAAATTTAACAATTGATATTTTTAAATTTATCAATTGCTATTTTTAAATTTATCAGAAGCATGCATTTACGCATTTTATAAAAATATGAAAAATATAAAAATATGAGTTCTAGATTCCGAACCCTATTGAAATACCCTAGCATAAGGTTGAACAAGGTCATTGACGCGTATTTATTTGCAACTTGCGAGGTTAATATTATGCCAAAGGGTATATAAACTATTTCAAAAATTTTTTTGTTCAGAAAAAAAAAATTACTACCTAGACAAAAAAACATACCGGCTATACTTATAATGTATCCTTTAGCTTAGGTCAGTCTTTGCTATCTAACTTATATGTAATGAATTGCCATCTCCTTTTTTTTAAGTTCAACAACTTTTTTTTGGCATAGCAGTCATGTGTGACCCAGATAATAATTGTCTTCGCATGAGTTCGTTCTCAGGTTTTATTACTTGACCTTTTATCTCTGAGGATTTTGAAAAAAGAGAAGAATTTTTTCGAATATTTAGTCCCTGTGGTTCTGTATAGTTTTATGTGCGAAAAAAGCACATTCTCGGAACAGCATGTGATTGTTTTTTTTGTTATTATGTATTTATTAGTGTCGAAAGTCCTTGAGAAATATTTTATCCAACACGAGCATAAACCCACACGACGGACACCGCTGCCGTTAGGATTAAGTCCTTATATACGCCAAAGGGTACGAAAGTACAAAATAAAAGGAAAATAAACTATGGAATGATAAAAAAAATGAAAGGATTTTTTATTTCAAATAAATTACACACATCCCGGATATTTGCAATATAGTACATATTTGTATGTATATGTATTTTAGGCAGGTATATTGAAAATGGATTTTTTTATAGGATTTGAATTGAAAAATGATGCCATGATTTGAACTGTATTACAAGGAATTGCGAAGATACAGATGCGATTAGATTTTATCTCAAGATATAAAAAAAAGGATTTAAGAAAAGAACATGCAATATTTTAACCATATAGATATTTCAATTTGCAAATAAAATCTTAAGTGTTTGATGATTTTCGAAATGGTATTGCTTTTTCCAAACAAGTGCGTAGGTTATAGTGAATGTGTGCTCAATTCTGAATAGACCACTTCCTCCAAATTATTTAGGAAATTGTGGTTAAATTAAAACAAATAAATATACATTCCTGGGATTGCACTAACTTGCTCTTGTTGTTAAAAACTAAAATGTATTTAATCTTTAACATGTAAATCTTAAAAAAAGTCAAAAGTACTAGAACAATGAATTTTTAGATATTTTTTTTTTTTTCAAGACAAAATTATTTAAAAAATTTTTAAATGCAATATTATTTGAACTTTTTAGAATCACCATGATTACAAAATTGTAACAAAATTCGTCAAGCCATTGAAAAGATATACGTAAATACACAAATATGTAAGTAATTTTTTGTCGTACAAGCGATTTATTGGCAAAAACCTAAAGTGCAGTTTTCTTAAAATTGTTTTAGTCATTATAGGTACGAAGTTTAATCAATATCGAAAGTTTTTTTTACAACCTAAGTGTCCAAATATGTGTTTCGCCCAGGCACGAAAGGTGGGCTTATCAGTAAGATGCATGTTTAAAGAAAGGAACGACAACATCTAACTGATGATCCCAACTATCGTGACTGGATGAAACTTATATTTGGACACTTAAAAACCTTTCAATTGATTTTATTCAATAGGTATATTTACCTTACAACAAAAACAATATTTTTTTTCTTGTTTTGGATTTTTTTTCTTCATATTTAATCAAAATCTTTAGATTCGTTTTTTTTTTTTTTAATTTGAAAAGATTTGAAGAAACCGAAATCTTTGTTAGACAGCTACCCGTTTTATAGATGAGCACAAACAAAAATTCGAATATCCGCTCTAGGGAATCAAATAGAAATACTGTAACGAAGCGTTCCATGCTACATTACCTTTCCCATACAATCGGAAAGAGAAAAGACATCAGCCATCAATTGAGTATGATGGCTGATGTCTTTTCTGTTTCCGAATAAATGACCGCAGGCAAATGACTGAGCGATAATGAGTTTCATATTGTATTCTGCTATTAAAGCTCAGGTTCGGTCAGTGAGCTTTGTTTCCTTTCGTAAAGCTTCCCCCCACCAGTGGTTAAAGGTTTCATTGAAAGCTAAACCTTATATGTAGGCGATATTGTCTAGCTATTTCCTAAGAAGGACCTTAGTTCGAAGACAAAAGTCCTAAATACCATCAGGGGCTTTGGTACGAGAGCGAAAATCTACTGTATCGAATGCCACCAGGGGCCTAGTACCTGCTGAATAGTGCCACCAGGGGCATAGTACCTGCACATTTTGTTTCAAGTTATAAACTTAAAGTGAGTGGAGAACAGGTTACCCGGTACCAGAATATTAGAGACGCGATTTCCAGTAAGCAGGAAACCCAATAAAGACAAAGTTCATCAGAAACAAGATACCCGGATTCTCATTGACCAGGACGACCGAATCTCCCGATAAACAGAAATATTGGACCGAACAAAGCCCTTAAATTGAAATACCGTTTGTTATAAGATTAAAGTCCTATTTCATAAACAAATACTAAAAGCATTTTTATCAAAAATCCTCTTAAATTTTATTAGGCCCTTAAATATTTTTAGTTTCACCAATCTATAAAATGGAAATTTCAGGGAAATTTTTGTTAAAATCGAGTTCTCTTTACAACCCTGGAAAAATAAATTGTCTTCTTCTTTCAAATAAGCGAAATGAATGAGAAAAAGTGAGAGCATTATGTATTGAAACAAATGCGAAGAATTGTAAAATAAGTCGGTAAACTTCTTCAAAATCAAAAACAAACATTGGGCCGCCGCCGAAAGGTTTTTATAAAGTGAGTTACAATTAAATTTAACAATGAATGCACATATAAAAAGAAGAGAAAGAGGCAAAAATTTCGAAGAAGCTGAAAAAATGATGTAATTTGATATTGTAACTTCAAAAATTGAAAATTAAAATGTTTCAAAATGTTTTCTGCAAATGTCAGCTGATATATCCACTTGTTAACTGAATCTGATGACATTTTAATGACACTTTTAAAATTTAATGAGCCAAAAATGGGCATTTAGTTTATAAGTGTGTTTAAAAGGTTGTTTAATTTAAAAGTGCTTGGTGAAACCAAAAAAATCCCATTTTAGGAAAGCTTGTTAAATGTTTAAAAGTCCTTCGTGAAATCGTCCATAAGAATTGTGTTTTAAATAAAGATTTTACAATAAGGCTTTAAAAACCTTTTACACTGAAGTTTCGTGTTTTTCTTCAGGTCGACCCTGCGACGAGACCGGCCAGCAAAACCTCGACTGGAAAGGAAAATTACAAAACTCATTGAAATTTTAAACTTTGTGTTTTGAGACACTTAAAAAGCTAAATCAGTAATTATTTTGATGCCATTATATAAATTTTATGACTTAAATTTCTGGTCAAAACAAAATTTCAGTTTGGTGCAAATCTCTACTTAAAATTGATTTTACTATTTCCATTGAGTACAACCTTAAAGGAAAATTTCTTTTTTTGGAACATATTTTACCCAGCAAACTGCAGCATTTCATAATAAATTAATTGCAAAAAGTATGAGATTCATTATACATACTTTTTTTAAAGTTTCTGATTTGAAAACATTTTCGCTGCGCTATATTCCTCTTAATAGAATAATTTCGTAGCAGTGAAAATCACTCGTACTTATTTAAGAACTCCTTCATTATAAAAATAAATTGTTGATTGAATGTAAAGTCCTTCTTAGAGTATAATAAAGCACTCCTTAAACTTAATTATTCTCCTTTTACAATTTTCGAGCAAAATACTTTCAAATCCTTTTAACTATGATTTTTCATTTTATTTTTTTTTAACAACTCTAATGAACAACTCAGCTTTCAATAGTTTATATTTATTCATGAAAAATATTCTCATCAGCAGCGAGAGAGGGAATTTAAATAATTTATTCTGTGCGATTTTACAAATTTACTCTTTCTTTAGCTTTTTCCTCTAGACAAATTAAAGGGAATAAGGTAAACACAAAAAGATTATAAAACAGAACAAAGAAAAAACATAAAAAGGGCAAAAAGAAAATAATATTGTTGATATAGCAATATACTTTAGGATTTTATATGCTTTTTTCTTATACTTGTGCCAACTAGAAATCCAGCTTTTGACTTTGACTATCAGTCATGCACTCAAACTAACTCCAATTGAGTGAAGTATTCCATTATTATAACGTTCTTCTTCTTGTGTCCAAAATTTGAATCTATTGAAGCAAACAAATTTCAGAGTTACATTAATAGATTTTGGAAAGGAAAGACAGATTAGGTACTACTTAGGTATATCAATTGTAATCAAAGAGGTAAATTGATCGACATGATTTGTTGAGTCAATCAAGGAATTGAATTTCTGATTATACTATATTCTTTATTATATTTCATTCCGGCCTGGCATTGAAAGATGTATTGAAATTCTGTGATGCTATTAAGTGTATTTTCATTAAGAGTATTGTGCTGTACAAAGCGAGTAATGTAATTAAATTTGAAGATTGAACATTTGACGAGTAAATGACCATTGAAATTACCCACTTCTAGGTCTATCTATGTATTTCTCGAAAGTAGTCTCCCCGTTAATGTCTTCTTTTTAATAAATTCTGCCTTATAATGGGTTGTTTTGTTCACTTCGATGTAGTTACTTTTTCAAAAATAAAAAAAAGCTCAATTTTACTAGATAATCTTAACTATCATACAAAACAACCATTGTTTAGATTTATTTTTTAAAGTCTCAAGATCAATTTTATTGAAGAAGTTCCACTGTTTTCGGCTAAAATTTTGTTTAGCCATATAGACCCATTTATGGCCTGATGGCAACGTTAAAAACAAAATTGACATATTTGAGCTGAACACGTCTAACTGAAATATTTTTTTAATATAATTGGAAGATTTGAAGAGGGCGCTGAGGTGGAATACTGTAGTTTTTACTTACTCTATAGGACAAGTATTGATTTCGTATCAAAAAATGAATATTTAGAAGTAAAATTAATACTTAGATAACGGAGAAGTCCGAAAAAGTGCGAAGAGTTTCGTTTTCCATTTTTCTCGTGTACGATTCTTAAGATTTTGATTAATTTCGTAATTGGAATTACCAAAGTGATTGTAAAAATACTGTGTTTCAGATTTTTGGCAAAAAATTCGCATTACGGAAAAGGGTTTTGACGTTATTTGCAAAAATTCCCTTATTTAGTTATTTAGTTTTAGTTTAGTTTTTAATGACTTAACCGGTTTTGTTATAATTTTGCAATCTGGTGCTTATAAGTAGTTCAAATAATATTGCATTAAAATAATGGGGCATTTTTAGAATTATAAAATGCTTTAACATCGTACTGAATCGTTTAAAATTTTGCGCCAATTTTTTTAACAAACAAAAATAAAAAAAAACCTTCTTATATAAACATTGCCACGGCCCCGGGCAAAAAACAAAAACAAAAAACTTCCAATTTAATGATTAGGAATTCTAGTCTTGTTGGATATAGTTCACACAAGATATTCGTCACGAAATCTATGTATGATGAACTGAACTTAACAAAAAATTGCGTATTGAGAAAGGCCCTCACTAGTCAACTGATGAGTCCAAGTGAGATCGCCGGGACGAAACGCCAAATTTTTGTAGGACTAAAGGCCGTTGAAAGCTATTTTGAATAGAAAATCTATTTTATTTAATACTTTTGATTTGTTTAACTTTTTTTTTTTATTGTAGCTACATTGCCTTTATTTACCACAAAACCAAGTTCCTGCGAACAAATCGTGCATAATTTTTTTGTTTGGTTTATCATAAAATTATTGAGCCATTAACATACATCTTCAATAATAAGCCAAGCTATTGCTTTGACTTTACTAATGTAATGTTTTAATAATTTTACTTTAAAACAAATTTTATTTCTTTTATAAAAAAAAAATTAAATTTTGCGTTAGTTTAATCGAATCGATATCACAACACAATTTGTAATGAACTACCCGCATCTAGTGAAATTTAATATTTCACCAAAACCGAATCGCACAAAGCAGCACCCTACATCAGTAAAAACAGCATACACCAGTCAGCACACTACATCACCATTTAACCAATATAATATTAAATATATCAGTATCTACCCATCATCATGAGACATACTCCAACCATCGATCATCAACAGTGTGCCTCAATATAAACACATATTTTTTTTGTAACTCTTACAGTTCACACTTCCTCCTCTTAGTAGGAAATAAAACAAGACAACGTATGAAAATCCGAATAATTCAAAATGTATCGACTCATGATTTTCTTGTTTTTGACGAAGAGCAGAAAATCAGTTTCCAGCTGTTTTTAGTTTGTAGCAACAGGTTCCTTTTCTCGGTGCATTCGTGTAACTTGAAAATTTTTAAGAATATTCAATAATAAAACTGAAAAGTACAAAAATTTATTTGTATGTTCATTTTATTTAAGAGATTTTTTTTCATAACTTTTTAATTTGGATATATATATAAGAGTAGACATTGTGAAACCCTAATTTTGATGAATTAAAGATCTGTAGATAAATCTGGTAAACAGTAAGAATTCTTTCCTCCTTAACCCTAGTTTTGCTTATTTTCTTCTGGATTACTCTGGACTCCGACGGGCTTATCTCAGCCTCAAGAATAAAACATCACAATGTGATTTTTCCCACGGGTCGTTTGTACCTTTTCAGGATAAAAGTTTATCTCACTTCTTTCTTTGATCCTTAAAAAAAAATAGGCATAATCTCTTTACACAATTTATTGCTTCCAACTTGAGAGTTGAGACTTTTACTATGTATATATTACTATGTATATCAAAACTAATCCATATAACAATTTCTTCTCGTAACCACCGCTGCAATCATCGACAAGATGACATCCTTAAATGATTTATGACTACTAATATATGGCAAAAAAAAAGTATGTATTATCCAATCCAATCGGTTTATACATATTTCTCGTGAGTCCAATAAATTGCCGATGGCCATAAAGTAGATATATATATGGTGAAACATCGGTAGCATAGTTTATGCCATAAATCATAAAACATGGCATATTTTTTTTCGAATGACCTAACAAGGATTTTGTTCCTATTAATCATTCATTAAACTCTCGGTTTTATTAAGTTACGAATTTATTTATAGAAGGGGAAAACATTTAAAATAAATAATAATTTAATAATCTGCAATGAGAATAAATAAAAGGAAGAAAATCAATTTGACAGGAAGGCGTTAGGCGGGAGTAAAAGAAAAATCTCATCTCAGGAGACCGTTAATGTTCGCTTAAGGAAGAAATTGTCCTAAATGTTAGCTTTGTTATACCTGAGTGTTGTATAGTATGGAAAGTAAAGTTACATTTAGTAAATCATTTTTTTCGGAAAATTTTAAGATATATTTTTCTAAAAGTAATTATTTAACTCGATATTTTTGATCATTGAAATGAATTGAATTATTGGAAAAAATATTTTAAGACTTATTTAATAAAAAAAAAGGTTAATCATTCTATATTTACTGTAAGAAACAGCTATATAGTTTTGGACAGTGAAATTCTTATTCTCGCTTAAAAAGTCCTCGACAATGTGAAGCTGTTCGAAAAAATTTTTTCCTATTAGAGGTCCCCAGGATTCCATTCTCGGTCCCATATTATTTTTATTCTGACCCAAAAATTAGATACTGTTTGTTTGAATGGAACAACAACAACTTGGATAAGCCACCACCAAGTTTATAGACTTCTGAAAAGAGTAATAATCAGACTGTTTTATTTATCTCTAGAAACGAAATGTTTACAAACATTTTCAACTCAAAATGGCGCCTAGAACCGAGATATTTATAAAAATGTTCAGCTTAAAATGGCGCCCGGGCCGACTCTTTTCATTCACTTATCAGTTAATCAGTTCACCAAAGAACCAAAAATTAAGAAATTGTAAATTGATATCTTAAAATGCAACTCTATCTCCTGGATCACAAAAAGATAAAGAACATAAATACAAAATCGCTTTTATATCTTGTAATTCTCATTAAATTACATACTTTCATTTGAACACACAATCATACTTAAGTCTAAAAATACGAATATACGAATTTTATTATTCTCTCTCTGTTTGAATTTGAGTTTGTGTTTGTGCAGACAGAAACCCCCATTTGAAGGACAAAACAAAATAATAGATCAATATCCTTAAACACATCTGTTCAGGCCATCGAACTATCCTGAATCATCTTCGTTGGGTTTATATTTTCACATTGAAAGAGCAAGGACCATGTATACGATGTATACGGGTCTTATTAGAGGGAACACAATAAAAACTCTTACGTCAACACGAATATTTGTATAAAATAATCCTCTTCTTAGTCACTTGGTGGAGCAAATAAAAGTAAATACTCCTGATTACGTGTAATGGATTCTGGTCGAAAGTTTAGTTATCATTTCCCGCGAGGATTTTATATCTTTTTCCAACAGCAGATGGCTGAGAGATAAACTTTGTTTCGAAACAAGGACAACGTAGATATACGGGATACGAGTATATACTCTCGTTTCTATGAGTAAAGTTCAATCGTAAATTTTGTTTGTTTTATCGTTGTCTTAAGTTGTATATACGAGTATAGGCTTATCCGAATATTGAAATGAATTTATACAGAAGTCCTAGCTGTCTTATAACATTTTTCTTTGTCTCGACTGGAATACTTGCTTCAGGTTTGTTTTTTTTTTTTTGTTTTATCACATTAAAATTTTCCCACCAGAATTATAGATGAAGCTTATGATTTTCCCAGAAAAGAAAATACTGACGGGATCTTGTGGTTCAGGCTAAACAGTGAAATTGCGGAAATATAGTGACTCGATTTTACAGACATTTAATTACATTGCCTGTATTTCCGTTTAAAAGTTCAAAAAGATTTTAAGCAAAGAAGGCTTTGTTGGCTCAACAAATATTTCTTGTTTACAAACCAATTGGGTCAAAAGTGAGCATGGTCACCAAAGGATATTTTCCGATTTCAAACCGCTTAAGGGCGTCATGGCTTTATTTCCTACTCCATCATCAGGCTTATGGAAACGGATACATCGAGGTATTTTCGCGGAATTTTTCACATAGTTGGGGGGACAAAGGCCAATTCCCCGAATTAATAATTCTTTAGAGGACGATAGAAATGAGATTTCTTTGAGCTTTAAAGTTTTAATTATTTAAAATTGTTCCTATCGTGAAAGACAATCTATATGATGATTTATCGAGTAATATAGTGAAGTAATGTCAAAAATGACAATATGATATAAAAGTTAACCCCATTTGAAGATCTTTGATTCTAAGCAAAACACGTCACATAAAAGATGAAAGGCGTTTTGAAATAAATTTGAAAAAGAGAGAAGAACAATATACTGGCCCCAGTAAACCTGGTGAATATGAAAAATTTTACTATGTTGTAGCATCAGAATTCTGATACAAAATTTTAAGCTTTTATGTCAAAGTCCTCGTTAGTCGAAAATGAAAAATTGTTCAAAAGGTATATGCACAAAGGTATTTTATTATATTCAAGATCTTCCATTTTAACGGAAAAGACAGAATACTGTGATATTAGTTTCAAATTGAATTTGATGTTTTAAATTTTCTTACCTTTTTTTGATTAAAATATAAATTTCGATTTTAATTATTTATTTTTATTTCTTTTATTTGCAGGTATGTATCTACAACTAAAACAAATCAATTTTTTCAGCAGTATACCTATACTTACATACATACATATATGTATAACGGTAACGGTAAGATAATATTCTGAATTTCCAATTCTAAGGTAATATCTGTAAGGCAAATTAAAAAAAAAATACAAAATTATCTGCTTACACCCTTGAGAGAAGATAAATTTATGAAGGTGTATTTTATTTTCAAATTCTTTTGTATACATATTTTTCTGAATGTTATATTTGCTTAGGTTAAAATAAAAAATAGATCTCAATTCTTAAGAGTGTTGTTGAATTTGATAATTCTGATGGTTGTTAAATCCTTAATCGTTATGGGACCAAAGAAAATATATTGTGAATATTTATGTTACCTTGAGTCCCCAAGAGGTACATCTAAGTAGACCCGACACGACGTTAGTTGTTCCTTTTTTTGTCAAAGATAATTTCAAGGTTGACGCCTTATAAGTTTATTGGTCTGTACATTCATGTCATTGTATATATCTTCAATTTTAAAGAAGAAAAAAAAAAAAAAACTTTCGACCATCTCACTGACTTATACGTACATAACTTTTGTTTATGCAAATCATTGGGACAAAACTTTCCAACCATATACCAATTATGACCCTCAGCTTATTTTTTTAAACAAAAATAAGATACAACAAATTTTTATGCTAACACCTATTAAGAGGTACTTTAGTTTAATTCAAAAAACTTGTAAACAAGTTGTACCGAATTATGTACATAGCTAAGAAGCTATATTAATTGATAATTATTGGGGATGGTGTTAAAAGTTTAAAGGAAGGACATAATAGAAAAAAAAATCCTTTAATAAAAAAAAATACAAAATTGTCATCGATGAAAAAGCATTCTATTCTGAAATCAACCTAGAATTTCCTTAAAAAATAAGTAATTAATTGTTTTTTAAACCAATTCAATTAAAATTTAATTAGTTACCTCTTAATTGTAATACGATAAAAGGATCATAATGATTATTTAAAGTTCCATCAATTACTTCGGTGTGATTCGATATAAAAGGATTTATGAATTTGAGGGATTCAAATCAAATCCTTGAAATTAAAAAAAAAATATGGCATCACGTGCAGTTTGAAACTTTATGCAAAAGAGTAAAAAATATTTTTCTCGTGGTCACTGGGGCGTATACTTGTTTTTGTGTGTAGTATTTTCTTTGATTCACAAAAAGTAATTGTTAAAAAAAAATCATTGGTAAAACTTTTGTATTAAGAGGAAAGTTGTGTTTGTGCAATTTTTTTCGAAGGCAGTCAATGAATTTCAATCGTTTTACTATACTTTAAATTTTGTAGATATAATATACATACATACATTATTTCAAAATTGTGTAAAAAGAGTAAATATGAACAATGTGGACGGTTATTCATTGTTACGGGTGTGATGAATCATTTACAGAATTAATTATCTTAATTTTTTTTTTTGGATTATTTATTCTATCTATCTTTATTAATATGCATTTCATTAAGTTAGATGGGATCTAATTCAATTGCATCAAGTTGTGTCATCTTAAAATACTGGTGAATCGCAAACGGGTTATCTAATATTCAAGTAGTGTAAAATATTTGCATGAAAACTAGGTCTGATTCTTTTTTAAAATAATTTTTAATTGACAAAAAAATATTTCATTTTGGCCCTACCTTTCACATAAAACGATTTCAAAGATTTCAATGATCAATGATAAGGTAGTGCAATCATTGAAATAAAGAAATTCATTTCCTGCGATAGGCTGGACCAAAATGAAATATTTTTTTGACTAGCAATAATAATTGAGTTACCAGATTTTTATTTGCATTAAAATAATCACTGATTTCACTTTTTAAGTACCTCAAAATTAACAATTAAAATTTTCAATGATAAGTTTCAATAAAAGCTATAACTGGCCCCTTTTGCATGCATAATTTCAATTCAATTGAAAACAAATACAAGTATAATTCAAATCGAATTCAATTGTTGTTTATATCTTCAGTGAAAGATTCGCCGAAATTACCGTTAAATTTTTAAAAAATACTCTTTTAGTATGTTAACTTTTAATCAATAATAAACATTTTATCCGTTATGGAGACTGAATTTTTAAAAGACATTTAATGAGACTGGGTTTCAAAATCCGACGAGCCACTAAAATTTATTTTTGCTGCAAAATTTCATAGAAAATGCCAGAGTTTTGAAAAATCATAAAAATCATAATTTACAAAGTTGTTCCTACAATTCTCCTCTAAAAAATATAATCGGTCTTGAAGCAATCAATGCAAAAGGAAAGGCGGTAGGTGAGCTTGTATGCAATTTTGATAAAAAATTACAATTTTGGTTAAAATGGACATTAAAGCGGAAAGAAACAAAAGTTTTCATTGTTTGAATTAGAATCTTAAAACATGACTTCTAAAGTCAAAATATAAAGAGTTTAATACCAAATTTTCACTGAATAGAGGAAAATGTTATCATGATGCAAGAAAAATAATTATGGCAACGTTTCTGGACTGCACTTTTCTTAAAATGAAGTTTAACTTGAAAATTTTTTCCACGATTGAACAATTTGTACAAAAGTCAAGAAAGTACCTAGATATCTTGGTTGTAAGTTTTTCAAAATACTCCCATATCAACAGACAAAACGTTAAAATATTCGTGTTCTTGGATTTTGAAGATAAAAAGTTACGCAATCTTATAAAGGAACGATAAAAATGCGTAAAAACAAAAAATAAAAATTAAAATAACCTCGAAAATATTGTAGTGCCTCTTAGCAAAATATCTATAGTTAGGGCTTTGGACTGTCGTTCGTGTCGGAGGTTTGGAATGATCCCCTGATTATGCCTTTTTGCATGGGCACAAACACTTGAGGGAAAGTGTTGAATTCTCCAAAAATATCTTTTATCATCTCATCTTAGACATTTGGATTCGGCAGAAAATTGTAGGTCACTTCCATTCCTGCAAACTTAAAACAAGCACACAAGAATGGTTGAAAGTTGTTAGTCGATAGGCCCTGGTTCTCCCAGAGCTTCACATAGAACAAAAATAAATTGAAAATGATTTTACTGCCTAAAACTTTGGTATTCGAAATTTCCCGCTTTTACCAATTATTTCGGAAATGAAGATCAATTCGCTTTTTCTTAAGTGAGGGAAAAACCCAATTATTTCTAAAACTTTATTTCCATGGGATATATGTGAAGTCACAATTCGTCAAATTTTATTTTCTGTTTAACTTCTAAGAAACCCTTTTATAAAGGAAAAATATATACATATTATGTACCTATCAATTTTACTTGATTTAGGAAACTTGGAAGCAACTGTTACTAAAGTCCCAAGCTCTCTTTTTATTTTCAGAGTTTCATTTTCTTTGTTTATAAATTCACTTCTTACTAAAATTCATTCACTATAATTCTACTCTTTTTTTTTTCTTTCATAATATTAAATACAAAAAAAAGAAAGGAAAAACTTTATGTTTTTATTTAAATTAAACAAAATCCACTGTCGACTTTTTATAAATAAAAACTTCAAACCAAAAATGTACAAGTTGAATCAACTTTCTATTACGTAGTCAAAAGGTAAGATTACTTTTGAACTAAACTTAAATAAACTTAAAAAAAAACATTTTTGTATACTTGTTGGTGAACTGTAAAGAACCCTTTTCGTTTAACTTTTTTTTTTTTAACTTAAATCCTGAACCAAAAAATCCTTCATATAATAATATGTAGAATAACTCTTTCATTCACTCTGTACCTATCGATTCAGACTAAATAAAATTCACTTTTGAATTTTCGTTTTTTTTTTTGTTGTTTCTTTTTGTCTTCTTTATGTTTATATTTATTAAGCATATAGAACTATGTATATTTAGAAAGTAAGTACCTAAAACCAATCAATTTAATTTCCAATTTATTTTTTAATGTTTTTCCATACTCACCTTTTGTACCTTTTAGTAAATTAAGAGGTTTCTGGGTGAACTGAACATGTATATTGAAAAGATTTTTTTATGTGACAACTCTATTTTGATTTTCTTTTGAAATATTGTCAAAGAATTTAGAGACCTCTTTTATTATACAGACAAGCACATAGGTACACTCATAGACACTCATTATGCTTATTTATAAGAGATTTGTAATTTCTTAATCAAAGAAGAAAAAAAAAAAACATTAAATTTTGTGGCTGCAATTTTAATCTTTTAAGAGCACAAAAAAAACAGCTCTTTTGTTAAAGAAAAAAAAATGTTCTTAAGCTAAGAGGTTTTTTTAAATTTTTTAGTCAAAACGAAATTTAAGTCACTGGATGTTGGATGATTAAGTGAGCTACAAAAAAAAGAAGATTTGTTGAACAAAAAATTAGGGAAATTTTGCAATTAATTTTTTTTTGTTAAACTCAACTCTTAAGCCCAATTTTTTATAGCGAGATCATTTTATTTTCAAAGTTATAAACTTCCATTTCTATTGAAAAATAATAAAAAATCATTTTTTTTAAATAAAAGTTTGGTAAGGATTTGTTTGAGAAATCTTTTATTGTTGTCAGTTATGATTACATATTTGTTTTATGTATGAATAAAACGTTTATCAAAAGTGGACATTTATGTACCTGCCACTCAATTATTTACTACTCCTGGTACACAGTAAACCAGTTGAGATGCTTTTAAAACAACCTGAAATTCACTACTTTCCATGATCTACTTAAAATTTTTCGTAAGAAATACAAAATTAATAAAGCAAGTATGTATTAAGTGTCTCTTAACTTGAACTTGCCGATTGAAAAGTGGTTTCGTGGAAATTTTTTCGTTGATTGTTTGCTATGTTTTTTTGCTTCTTTGCTAAGTGCACATTCCTGAAAACAACTATTAAAACAGAATGGTTTATTGCTTAATAATTTGCCAAAAGTTAATTTTTAATGTTTTGATGGTTAAAATTCTGTTATGCAATGTTTTCTATTTTTTTGGGTTTTCTTAAATTCATATAAATTAATTAAAACACTCTATTGAAAAAATTTCGAAAATTGTTCTATTGAAATGTTAATTGCATATTAATTTGCCTTTCATTTTGTCTTTCTATGTTTTCTTTGTTTTTTTACTATTTTGCTTAATTAATATGAATTAACCTTCATGAATAGATGTAAAAACATTTTATATTTAATGGTTAATTACTTAATAATTCGCCAATAGTTAAACTTTAATTAGTTGTGACGATTTCAATTTTGTCGTGCAATGTTTTCTTTGTCTTTTGAGTTTTTTTTTACCTTTTTAATAAATTAATATGAATAATAACATAGCATTTCCTTAAAATTTTAATTAATAATGAGCCATTAAATAAACCTTTAATTAGTTTGAACAATTCCAATTTTGACGTGCAATGTTTTCTATATTTTTTTCTTTCTAAATTCATATGAAATTAGCAAAGCCACCCCCTCGAAAAGAAGTTCAAACTTGTTGTTTTTTAGAATGTTTTTATGTTATCCCCCTAAATAAACTTAAATTAAAAAAAAAAAACAAAAAAATTCGAATTTATCACAAAAAAATTAAAGACTAATTAGCGGAAAATTTAACACTAACCACTTTTCGATCAACTAAATATGTTGCTTTGCTAATTTGGCATTCATAAAAAATTTAAACTGTATTTCCCTAATAACCATTCAACATTATTTACGGCAATTTGACTATTAATTAAGTTTAGCTAAAAAAAAATTAAATAAACTCAGTATAAGTACATAAATCAATACATGTTTTTTTGTTTTATTGTTTTTTAAATAAAATTATCTCAAAACCTAACAACCAATTAAGTCACATATAATTGAATTTAAATGCCTAACTATAAGCCTTGTTTATAGTTTTCTGCTGATGCAAATATTGTCAAAACCATTAATGTTTTTGACATGAAAATGTTTTGCAAATATCCAATCAATATATACATACGGTTTTTGTTTTTATACCTAACTTAAAAAAAAAAAAAAAAAAAAAAAAAAAACACCAAATGCAGTATCCCTACACAAAATTAATTGATTGGAATGGTTGTACCATAGAAGACAGTTCAGACAATAGATGCAGTTCAAAACATTGTGGTTGGTTGTTTGGTTCATGTATGTAGTTTGTATTTATATATCACATACAATATAGATACATATCAAACCTATTCCTATATAACTAACCTATCTACTCTAAAACCTCACAGGCTTTCTTGTGAAAACAAACGCAATCTATCTATATAAGAGTCTCTACATTCTGCATACTTTTTCCATTGGGAAATATTGAATTTTGATATGCCAGACTCAGGTCAGGTGGAGAATAAAAGAGAAAGTTTCAATTAAATTGATCAATAAAAGTTTGATGCTTTAAAGTCTTTTTGTTTTTGTTTTGTGTTTTTGTATAAAGTTATAGTACCTATATGTACATAAATATCTCATTGTTGAAGAAAATTTTATCTTAATTTATCTCACATAAATGTGTTGCTTCTGAAATTTTGCTTTTTACTACTTAAATATAATTCTTATCACAATCAAAAATGAGAGATAAGAACAAATATAAATAAATAAAACATCTTTTTTGAGAAAATTTGCTTTTAAAAGTTGAGAAGTTATGCTACACGCAGAGAAAATATAATTTTATTAAATATTCAACAATAAATCAATTAAAATAATTACAAAATAAAAACTAGAAATACATTTTGACCTCGTTTTTAAGAAAAAAAAAAAAAAAAAACTTTTTTAAGTACAAAATTTAATGATAAAAATCTGTCTCTTTTTGAAAATGGTTTTTACTATCAAAAATTGGTATACGTTTATCATGTTAAATAATAGACCATAGTGCCCAAGAAGCTGGCAATAATTCAAAAAAATAAAGAATATATGTATTTGCTTTTTTGCTTTCGAACTCGAGATTTTGATCAAATTTGACATTACGATGATAGCGAAGTCGACTATAAAAAGGCAATTCTGTCCGTCTGTCTGTATGTTGTCTTTTCGGCTGCAGCCTGAACAGGTGGGTCGATTTTCTTTAAACTTGGTATCTAGCGTTTTTTGGGCATTCCCCCGATAAAGTTTTTTTTTTATTTTTTTTAGCATCAAAAATATCATAAAAAAACCTGCCATACAATTATTTTAAGTAAATACTGAAAATTTAATTTTTCTCAAAAACGTGCCCACAACTTAAAAAAAAGAATCAGTAATTATTTTAACAAAAAGGCTACCATTTTATCAAAAAATACACAGACATTTTTTTTTATTTCCGATTTTCTCAAAAACTGATTTTGATAGAGAATGTTTAAAAAGCTTTAAAAGTATTGTAAAAAACGTATTTCTCATAGAAGCATTTGTGTTTACTCGATTTGCTTAGAAATTTTGTACACAGGAGCTTCTAACAAGTTTGAATAATATTGCAAATTTTCAAAAATAATTTTTTTGAAAATTCAATACTTCGAAGATCGGTAGATTTTTTTTCAAAATTAATTTTTTAATTCTTCATTAATAAATATTATACGGCGTACCAATTTGTTTTCTTAAATTTTTTTTAATGTTTTTTTATAAACGCTCCAACGATTTTCAAATTTTTTTTTCTCATAAATTGAGATATGTTTTAAAAATGAGATGATGTACATCGCATTGGTGTCAAAATGATTTTAGAAGTTGGTTAGTCACGTTATTTCTAAATATATTGATTTTTCAACAATACATACCTACATATTACACGGTGCTATCTTGATCGTATTTATGTACTCACATAATACTACCTTAAACTTAACTACGTTTTTAGCAGGTGGCATAAAATATAGGATTCCATAACTAATTAATTTATTTTAGCAGATGAATATTTTTTTTACAGTATGATCGTACATAAGAGCAAAATTCGTCCGAAAATCAAAAATGTGTTTAAGGCAAGTGTAGAGTTTAACTGATTAAACGGAGAGTCCATTCATTTTTTTTTTATTTCAAAAAAAACATTTAAATAAATTTTAACTTGATCTACCTATAGGACAAGTATTTTAATCAAATCTAGTATTACATTATTTTCAGGTGTAAATCGAGCTAGTTTCTCAACGGATAGATAGTATTGCTTCAAATTTGTATTAAACCTTTCGTACGTTTAATGTTTCAATCAATGGCATTAATAGATTTTTTTTATTTAGATTAAGTGTTTTTTATTTTTCAATTTGTTTTATATACAATAATTGTCCTAAAACTAACTTATAATTAAATTAAATCATGTTGGCTCAATAATAGGGGCCCACGTTCTTCTTTTGGCTTTATAAATGCTATGTTATTAGATATAATAATTATGGTTACTTAATCTATCACATATGATGTTTACATTTAAAAATATTATTAATTAGCTGAAATAAGGGTTGGTTATATTATAAGGTTTCTGATAAAGTTTCTGGAGAGCTGCTGATCCAGTGGGATCAATTTAGCTTCAGCTTTTTGGTTGGTATGAATTTTTTCTTCAATGGGTTCCAGTATATCCTGTGCAAATGCGGATTGCAATAATAGTGCGCTTTAGATTTTTGCTAAAATATTCGCATATAGCTATCGGTCGGTAAAGGGATCCCATTTCTGATTCTGTAGATAGAAAGCTGCCGAAACAAAACTATTTCAATTATACATAATTTTCCTATATACTGTCTTCTTAGGTCTCGAAGTTACACGATTTCATGCGAAATGGTACCTTTTTACATTTTACTTATACCTTTAGACTGCTTTTTTTAAAAAGAATCAGATACTATAATTTTTAATTATTTTACTATAAATTAGATTAAAAATTCAAATGAAAATTTTGACTGGAGAAAATGTTATGACCTTCTCTTAAACAACCTATAAACATAACTTGTACCATAATTGATTTCGTTGTAAAGCAATTTTTTCTCTAGAAAAGGGTTTTCAATTTTAAATTTCCTTTTCAAGTTTTTCTAGAAAAAATCATATCAGTTTTTCTCTTCTTAATAAATAAATATGTTTCCTTAACCAAAGTTTTTTTGTAGGGATACGACAAAAAATACATCTCTAGATATAATATTTCCTTTATATATTTATGGGTTTAAATGGAATTAGTTACAAAAGAAAGTCCTTTAAAAGAACTCCAAGACCCACATGAACTTACTACACCAGTTCTTATTATTTGTATTACAATTTGAAAAAAAACACGAGCAGTTTAGAATCCATTTAATTTTCCATTCCATTCAAAAAATAATATTTGCATGGTTTTTGTGTCTTAAATTTGCTTTGAGTTAATCTTGTTGTTTTATGTAATAAGATTACATTTTGCGATTACATTGTGTTTGTCAACACTTAAGCACATCATTAGAAGACAATTGCGCATTTCTTTGGATATAATTAAGACTAAACAAGAAGAGAGATACAATTGTTTAGGTTGAGATTTTTGTAAGAGATAAGTAAATTAATATAAACAAAATTTCGACATTGAGGTATTTGCTGTTTTTTTTTTTCAAATTTTTCAATACAAAATTTAAGACATTAACACTTTTCGATATACAGTCAAATTAAATCTTGGAAAGAAGGTGTGAAATGAATGAATGAATGATTAGAATTTTTTGAAGAAGTAGGTACTAAGTTTAACATAAGCATTAAGCTCTCCAGATCTCAGGAACAATGCAATTTCTAGGGAATCGTTAAAAATAAAAATAAAAAACATGACATATGATATTTCCGAAGCAGTAAAATACAAAAAATTGACGTATTGAAAAAATCAACAAAAAAAAACACGTGATATTTTGATTATCGGTTTAAACAGAAAAATAATTGGTGAAAAAATTTTAAACTTAACGCAAGTTTATTTAAATTTTAAGTTTCTAGGACCAGTTTTTCGGCATGGAATTAGTACAGTTTCGGAGTTAAACTTGAGTTCGCTTCTGAAAAATATTTTTCAGTCAATTTAGATCCCGAGTTAACTCATCGAATTTGGTGTTTTAACTCTGCATTAACCGAATAAATATTTCTGACAGACGTGTGTCAAAACAGTATCTAAATAGAGGGTGCGACACTTTCCATAGTGTCGCCCTCTTTGCTTCAATAGTGAAAGCTCATTTTCATAGTGTCGATAAGAAAATTGACTTTAATAAGAAACAAACAGGCTGTAGCTTTTTTAAAAACAGAAATACATTCGGGTTTTAAGTGTTTGGTAAAATTTATAAGGACATTGAATAATAAAATCAAAAAATAGGAGTTACTTATAATAACGTTTAATTTTGTAAATTTTTCAAAAGCATTAAAGCAACTTGAATCGAAAAGAAAATTAAATAATGCATTTTTGGCTTTAAAAATGCTTTACCGTGAAATTTTAAGTGTTGCCGTGGTTCAAAAAAAAATAAAAATAAATAAAACTTCCCCTCCAGCCAAAACATCATCTTATTTTTTGTTTAATTTCATTTTAAAATGTATTATAAATGTTGTCTTCTTATAAATTAATATTCATGTAATTATATCATCGTGAGCTTTAACATCACCGGGATATTTCAATTATGTACCTATGTAACTATGTATATATTTTGAGGAAATCTTAATTTCTTGTATTTTTTACGCAGGTTTTATCTTAATTTCGCATTGAATTCAATAAATACTAAAAAATTCTTTGGTTTACTTTAATATTAGGTGCGTAAGTTTGTTAAGTAAGTTTCAAAACTTTTGAAAATTCTCGAAGTCAAAATCATATCGAAAAAGGCAACAATTTATTTATGAAAACGACCCCTCAATTGGAATAGACTAAAAGTCAACTTTATTCTCACGTTACACCAAGCAAAAGCCAAGATTAATTGATTGATAAATATCAACAACCAGCACCTTTGTCCGATTTCATGATCCATCTATTATATGTGTTTCATTCAAATAATTTTTGCATTATGCCAATATGGCACACTTCATTGCATCTATCTTTAGATATATCTACCTACATATATTTATTTCAAATTAAAATTCAAAAATCTTCAAGTATCCTCTAATTGTAAAAACTGGAGCACACAAGTGATAATAAATAAATAATAATGTTCATTTATTTACACATTTCTTTTGCACCAACACTTAAAAAAAAAAAAAAATCATGACTATAGAAATATTGCCTTAGAAAGTTTGGTAACCTCTGCTTTGTTTCAAAAAATAATTATTTTTCCAACCCCCCACACATGTACATCTGTTTATTAATCATAGACATCTTGCAGTCCTATATCTCCTCTATCTTCAATGAATGTGCATTTAGATCACACTGACGTCATCAATGAGAATTGCAGCAATATACTGGCTGCCCGAAATATGAAGAGTATAGTTCCACTTAACCCCCTACTATACATCCCATAACCGCAACCTCAATCTAGCAAATAACCGCGTCATACAAAAAACCAATACGTACACACATTCAAAGAAGCAACGAGAAACCACATTGTCAGCCACACCGCGGCAACTAAGCGCCCGATTCACAACTTCGTAAGTGTAGTTAGTTCTATAGTCTTCTTGTATATTGTGACAGTTCTTTTATATCTATATATATGACAGTTCAAGAGGCAGCAACGAAAAGTGCCGTTGTAAACACAATCATATAAAAATTACCGTCAGATGTGTATCGCTTCGCGTTATGATAATTGTCGTTGATGGTGGTGCTGCTGCCTATCGTCTAGTCTGTTAAACAAATTGCAGTCTCTGTAGTTATGTTACTCGCCGCAGACTTACATTCATAACGGTACTTATAATTCGCCGCGAACCCTTAATGTTGACAGAATTAAAAGCCTTATCTGTCAAATACGATCTACGTTTAAACTTTAAATTCATCTTAGTTGCGGAAATAAAATAATTATTATCATGGAGAATCTTTGAAACCCTTTGTGTTATAAATATGTACCTAAATACAAAGTAAAAGTAACCTCAAAAGCCAAATCAATTTACGGTAATTTATGAACAATCAACCAGAATCTTCCCGTTAATTGTGTAACAAGTGTTTGTGTTGTTATTTTTTTTTTTAATAATTCACCCACCCTTAAATGCATTCATGAGTGGGTGCATTCAACAAAAAAAACACAAAAATCCAAGTGCATCTAAAATTCTATAAAGTGCGGTTATTGTTTTCAATATTCTGTGTTCACCTTTGGCAAATCCAAAATTATAATTCGAGCCAAACGTGTCGTGTGTCTCTGTCTATGCTGCGGAATCACTTGAGACAGTGACTCTAAAAATACCATAACAAGAGTGGTGCCTTTATACTGCATATGTGTAATGTGTATCCATCTTATTTTTGACGACGACATATTTGATATTTTTATCCAAATACCTGTACAACTGTGTGTATTGGTTTTATTTTTGAGGTTTATACAATAATATTTATGAAATTTTGTAAAAATGAATTATAAACAAATTTGACGGAGATGGAAAATATTAAATGCAACATTTTGGTCTTTTTTCTCTTGATTATATATTTTACGACATCAAAGCAGGTTACTCTTCTTTCATTTTTGACAGTTTGTTGGATATACAATTATTATTATTGTTTTGGTTTGATGCGGAAGAATAATAATTTGTAGTTGATTTATGATGGAAGAAACATGTCAACTACCTATAATGTGTCACCATATAAAAAAAGAGGTGTTTTTTTTTGGTGTACTCACATGTCTCTGTTTGCGTTGAAAGAAGATTTATTATGAAAACAAAAAGTAACACGACAAAAATAATAAATAAACAGAAATATATTTTGAATAACAAATTGCGAGTTGAGGAAAAATTTAAGGAATTTTTCAGATAGCGCGTTAAGAATTCTTTTATTTTTTTTTTTCATTTGGTTTTGTTTAATTAATTTTAATTGGGATTATAAATATTAATTTAATGGAAATGATGAAAAATTTTATTGTTTATGTCTGTTAAATGTCTGTTGATCATTGGATTTTAAGGAATATATGAAAGATGATTTTCTTTGTATTAAGTTTTGTTGAATAAATTACCTGTGCCGACGAAGAAGCTGAGAAGGGAAAAGTGATGACCAGCGGAGGATGCAAGGGGAGGTTTTGCACAGACCAACCCACTTTCCCCTCCATTGAATCAGAATGTTTTTGACTGATCCTAGGTTATAATATGATATTTTTTTTTTTTTCTTCAGCCTTGGTAAGTTGTTAGTATCGTCGGATCTTTAATCTATATACTTAATTCCCGAAAATCCCCACCACTTTTATATTAAACTCGAATTTCAGTTACGGAAGTGAAATAAAAAATGGAAGGAAATTCCAAATATGTAGATTATTATGTACCTTAAACTTGGAGGGGGAAAAAAGAGTAGTTACTTACTTTCAGAAGTCGTATTTGTTTTCTGGAGCAAAATTAATGCAAGGTCGGTTAAATTTTGAATAAACTTTTTCTCATATCTTTCCAAAACAAAATTTAAAATATTTTTCATAATTTTCAATTATTTTAAACACAAATTATAAAGAGTTACATATATTAAATATTATATATTAAATATTAGATCTTCTAGGTTTTTTGTACTTTAAAGCTGGATTAATGAACAGTTTTAATGAATTTTTTCATCTCTGCCTTGATTGAATTGTCTTGATGATGGCCCAATGAATAGTGTCCAGTTCTTCCATAAGGAGTTTGGTACAGTGGAACATTAATATGACATCTATATACATACTTAAAATTCATCTTCTTCTCTTCTTATTGTGTGAGTAACTTTTACTCTCACCGACTAAAGGTACCACCATGTCCCTAAACTTTGCAATTTGCATAGGACAGATTTTAAAATATTATTTTATACACTAGCAGTTTTCAATGAAATAAACGTCTAGCATTTACCAGTGTGTAGATTGTCTATTTCCGGTATGGAATATGGATATTGCTGACTTTTGCCATTATTGTTTGTAAATCTAATGTCTGACGTAGGTTTCGAACTAATTAATGGTCATACTTATCGGCATATGGCATCGGCTTTGGGACTTTTTGTTTCCCTTTTGGGATTGTATGCTATTATTTTCTTTATACTCGTTGTCTGTTTCTTTTCGATTCAATCAATTCAACGTAGAACACTTGCAAAACTTATGTTTAAAAATCTTTATTTTTTGAATTTATAGAAAAAAGACTTAAAAAATATTGACAATACGACGTACCTTGGTAAACGAAAATTTTACACTAAAAATTGATAATTATTTCTATCATCCCTTTCAATTCAAGACTTTTAAACTCATCCTCTAAAAAGATAAAAGTAAAAACTACTGATCTGGAAAAAATTTGTGTTTTAAAAATGTATCCACATAAAAAAAAACCTACATCGAAAATTGATTCAACATTAAAAAAAAAATATATTTCTCTGTATCTCCTAGGTTAAAAAATACCGAAAACTGAGATTACTCTTAAAATTAAGACGGTGGAAACCCTGCAAGTTGTTGATGGTCAAAAACTCTAAATTAGGTTATATCTCGATTTCAACAGTAGCCGAGGGATGTTAAACTTTCACTTCGAAAAAATTCCGTTAAAGCTGAATTTTGGGGAAGAACTTTATTATTAATGTGATTTTTGACTTTTTTAATTTCTAAAGTTGAAGAAAAATTTCACATTTTCGCAAAATTATTTTCCACAAAAAGTTCTCTTCATAAATGTGACAGATTTTGCTGTGGTAAATGGAATAGAAGAGGTGTCGAAAAAAAAAATGACACCTACTCATTTTAACGCCTTTTTAAAAATGGCGGACAAAATTTGAGGTATACCTATGTACTTTTTACAAATCAATTAAAACCAAAAAGTCACAGGTGAATTTTGACAAGCTATAACTGTAAGATGAATCAACTTATACAGAGGTCACTATATAATAACTACATTTTTAGATATTTATTCTCTAACAACCAAATAGCGAAGGGTTATGACTTCTTCCGTGGACTAAGTGAAAAATGCTATAAATATAATATCGAGTTCTTAACCATTTACAATTATTGGACAATCAACGAGAAGAAAAAGAAAAATATAGGCTTTCCAAGAAAAATATGAGACAACTCATAGCAATTGTTGAAGAAGACCTAATTGAGAATACACGAACTGGACATATTCCCGTAGATTTGAAGAACTGATTTTTAAGAACTTACTTTGTCGTTGGTAGTTCTCCAGTCCAGTTCTCACTCCTTTTTCTGTTTATTTAAAATTTCCAATTTTTTTTAAATGAAACAAACAACAGAAAACAAAAGCATAAGACCACAACACAGCTTTATTTTCTTTTACAAATTATCAGAATTTGGTTTCAAAACCCAAAAAAAACTAAGTTTGGGAAACTTGGTAAAAATTTCAAGTTACCAAACAGGCATCTTACTTATTGTAGTAGATTTTCATAAGGTATTTTTGGTAAATATCACTTTACTTTTCCACGAACATTTCGTTTTTATTAATGGAAAATTTTAACCCTTAACATAACTCTTATTCTATGGTTTAGTAAACTCGTGGAATAAATGTGAAATAAGCGGTTTTTTATTAATGGGGCTGTAAAAAGTTTTTAATTGGACAGTTTTTGTCAATATAAAATCCAAGCGATTTTTGTAAATTAAAAAAAATTCAAGATGGCGGCTTTTTCCCAAACTTCCCAACTTAAAATTTGTATTAATTATAAAAAAATATTGCTAATCTAAAAAATGTAATATTATTAAATTTTCTACACCATAACGGTTTTTCATCTTTTTCTCAAAATATATTGACCGTACAAAAAAACTGTTATAATCTTATTTATTTAGAATTGCATGTGGTAGCTTAAAGCATCTCTTCATTCATCCTCCCTTTTATGACACAAGTTCTCAAATGATTACAGTTACGATTACACATTAATTTCGTTTAAAAAATTTGAATTCTATTAAATTAATGAATACCTTTGAATTCAGCTAGGTCTTGCTAAGTAATTATATTTCGTACTTATCATTTGCATCATTAAATGAATTTCAACAAACAAAACAATCAATAAAATACAAATAGCTTCATAAATAAGTTTTTTTTCTAATTCATAAAAGGATTGTTTTGATTCACGCACATGAAAAAATACGACACAATTATTTTATACATCCGAAAAATAAAGGAATTCATCTTTCACCGTATAATATAGCAAACATCCGAATGGAAACATTTTTTTTCACATATTATAATTGAATGAACATAAAGAAGGATTTCTCTTTCAAGAGACGACTACCTACCCTTTAACACCAAAAAGTTTTCGAAATCCCCATGAACCTATTTTAAAAAATCTAAATCGATTCCAATCTTAAAATAGATACGAGTTTGTTTTTGTTAAAGGATGCTTGGAGCAGCAAACAGGGCCGCACCGATCATTGGCAGTTCCTATATACCTTTTACAGTTAAATTAAATCCTTAAGGTTAGATATCTATTCTTCAGGTTACAGTTTGACTTAAAAGTACATTTCATAATTTAAAGGTAGTTTTTGAGGCAAATTTAGGGACAGATATGGTTATTTCATTAAATCTCTAAAACATTAAGGAAAAATTTTAATAAATCTTGATATATCCCAACTTTATTGATAGGCCCTTTATAATCTTCAACCTGTGTAGCCCACAACTTTCAAATATTTTGCTCTGACTTTAGACCTGAAAAAACTAAATTTTACGTATAAAAGGAATAGAAATAGGTACATATCCATCTAAATTCAAGCAATTTGTTTGATTAATCGATACTGTTTGTAGTTTTTTTTTGTTTTCTTTACCCGGGGTATAAAAGCTTTAAAAAAAAAAACAAAAAAAAAAAAAGTAAACATCCCTTTGAACCTAGGACAAACAAGAAGTAGGAAGAAGAAAACAAAACAAAAAGATCCTCCTCCACAAAAAAAAAAGCAAAAAGGGACGACTGACTACGAATCCTACGTGCAGATACTTATAGTCTAGAAATTCCAAAACTCTATTTTGTTTATTCGAAACACGTACTCAAGCACGTACGCACGTTTATCACCGTTTCATTCCAATTGAACACAATTTGCGTCTTTACATATACGTAGTCGCAATGAACTTATAAGGGGAACTTTTTTTTTGTTTGAAGAAAATTGAAAAGAGAAAAATGACGCTCACAACAGAAAAATTACGCAAATTGATTTGTTTTACTTTTGAAGTTGGAACAATCTTGATGGCCATGATGGCTTTTATATTTAGTAATGAATTCTGGCCATCATTATAGTATTGTATTTAACTTAGTAAATTGAATTAAAGAAAAGCTAAACAACTCAGGCAATATACTTCGGTTGAAAACCCTAACGAAAATTGAAAACAACCACATTCGTCTATGTTTTATTTATTGCTCAAATGAATCCTAAATATTCATTTAGAAATAAATGAATTAATGTATATTAGGTAATTTTAACTAAAATAAAGGTTTGTATCAGATTTATCGACAGTAAACTACTTAACCAATTTCGATGTAATTTTAAAATTTTAATCATTTAGCAGCGCGATGGAGTGGTTTGAGTAACATCCCCCAACTTTGTTCATATTTAAAATTTCGAGCGTCCTTATTTTACAATGTAATTAAGGTTTCTTCAACCTAAAGCATGACAAATTTTATTTTATTCTCCCACTACTACGCCCATTTTTCTTTTATTAGAATTTCATCCTTATGTAATAAATCTTTTTGAGACTTTTCCTCATACACATATTTAAAGTTTTCTTAAAAAAAATATTTTTTTTTAGTTTTACAAATGCTCAATAGATGGCACTTCTGCGAAGAGGGGCTGGGTTCAGAGTTTATTAATAGTCTTGCGATTTCAATCGCGTGACTATTTAGTAAATTTGCGACCAATTTTTGGTCTCATGTATATGTATACTTTATGGGGTAGGGTCGGGCAGTTTGTGAGGCTGCATAGAACCTCACTGCACATGAACTAATAAAAAGTGATATTGATATCTTCATTGATAGCCAAGCGGCAATCAAAGCTATCTCCTCGTTCGTCACAAAGTCTAAACTAGTGGACAGTTGTCGCAGTGAGCTGAAATTTCTGAGCGAAACAAACACAGTTAGCCTTCGCTGGGTCCCTGGGCACCGTGATATTTGAGGGAATGAAAAGGCAGATAAGTTGGCCAAAATCGGGTCTTCTCTTGATCCGAGCCAAACAGAATTTTCGGTACTTATACCACTAGAAACTGAAAAGAATAAAATTCGCCAGGGCTTCCTCAAAGCCGCAAACGACAGATGGTCAGCAATTGACACTTGTCGGGTCTCGAGGAATCTATGGCCGGATCTTTCAAGGAAAAAAAACAGACTACTTAATAAACCTAAGCAGGCCTCAATTGTCCCTCTTGGTTGGAATCCTAATGGGTCACAACTCAATGGGAACCCACATGAGCAGAATGGGTATTAGCACATCTGACTTATGCAGAGGTTGTCAGGATGAAGAGGCGGAGGAGGGCTCTTATCACTTTTTTTGGGAATACCCAGCTTAGCAAGAACCAGGAAAACAGTCCTCGGAGAATACTTTTTCGAAGATCTGTGCGACAACTCGTTTTTGTCACTAAAGAACATTCTGAAATTCATTCATATTTCAGGATGGTTCAGGGAGGCAACCCATTTCTAAGTCTCCACTTACTCCTTTCCCTAACTCTACTTATTCCTACTTTGCACACACCTTTTGAAGAGCACAATGGATCAATTGAGATCCGAGTGAGATAATTGCGGCTTGCTGCTTATCACCCCGTCTAACCTCACCTAACCATATGTAAAAACAAATTTCAGTTTTTAAACGTAACGATGTAACGATGTCCAGTACAAAAATGGTGGGATTTTTTTTCGAGTCCGGTGGGATTTTTTAAACCTCACCTGGCATATCTGGTTGTTGTAATCCCTTATGAAAGTACAGCTGAAAAGCCGAAATGTATACTGAGCTTAAAAATAATCCCCATCTATCAAATTAACTGTTACTATAAACAGTGTTGTCAATTCAAAAACCAAATCTCTGTAAAAAAAAATAAGTTAACAATCTTATAAATTAATGAGTATGCGAAATCATAAATAAAAGGCATTTTCGGAAAAGTATAGAATGAAATATTTAAACAAGTCTAAATTGGCAAAGCCGTTGAATTCAGGTTGCATTTAAAAAAGCCTTAATGTCTATAAAGTTAAAATGACTGTAAATATAAAATAAATAAATAATTAATGCGTAGCACTTTATTGTAGGTGCAGTATTTTTTTTTTTTTTCTCAAATATTTTTGAGTATGTGACCAGAAGGAAAAAGCTTATCTATCAGTGTCGAAAATTTTTACATTCCATAAATTTTGGAGTGAAACAGAAATTGTGAAACGTTTTCCGTAAACTTCGCATTAAAAATTGCTTCTGTGCTTCCACATCTATCCATCTATACTCTTATTTCAATTTCATTCAAACTGTTAATAGGTACTATTTGTTTTATAAAAAAAAATAAAAAACTTCGAAAACCTAAACTGGATAGATAATACTAAATGATAACAATTTATTCAAACAAATTTCTTCAAATTTATCTCTAAGCTCGCAACCTGTGATGCTTATCTGCAATCTTTGCTTACACATTATCCATTTTTTATCACTCAAACTTTTTACATTCAAAAAAAACATTTAAACTTTAAATCCATACCAAGGATAGAAACTTATATTTCTTTATAAAGGAATCCCCATTTATTCAGAAAAGGGTTCCACCTGAAACCGTAGATAGGATACAGGTGTTTCCACTTTTTAACTTTAATACAAACTTCTTATACATATCGGTTATACATATATCTTCAAACTTATACAAAGTAGTACCTATAGTTGTCATCAAGACACAAAACTTTTTCATACCAAAAACTTCTCCATCTTATATTTCCAAGTACGTGCTTTGATTTTAGCACGAACAAAAAAAATTATAAAAAAGCAATCTTTTAAGATTAGCAGTTCAGTGTGGCATGCAGTTGTAGTCAATTAGAGCAGGTAAAATTGGAATCAAAATACCACTGAACCACATCGTTAGTTTGTAGAAAATTTTATTTGAAATCAAAATCAAAAAACAATCTGCTACAGAGATAAAATGATGTTAACGTAGGTAGATAGGTTTATTTTATGGTGGATTTTATGGCCGCAAATAATTTCGAAAACGTTATAAACCTTCCTGGTCGTATATGAGTTTGTTGGTTTATTATACGTTAGGTAGAACGTGTGGAAGTGTATAGGTGGGGATTTAAGTGGTGATTATGATTATAATTCGTAATATTGTTATTTTCCATTAGGCTTTCGAGATAATGTGAATTTGTGTGTATTTTTTTTTTTTATTTTTTTGGGGATTGTGGTTAACGTTTTTTTTTTGCTTTTAGAGAGCTTTTTTAATTATTTAGACAGTTTAATGTTGCGTGGTTGATAAAATGGGTTATTTTATTGAATCATAATTATTTACATTTTGATATATCTATAAGTACTTACATATAATAATATATTTAACTGAAAAAGAGGCTACATGTATGTTTAAAAAATGGGAAGGTGATAATTTGTATTTGGTCAAATTTAAATAAACATAATGTGCATATTTTAAGTGCCTGTGGCATTAACATTATCGCTGAGCTCATTTGTGTGTTTAGAATTTTCTCCTTAGTTTTTAACTTTGAACCTATAATATTTATAGTCTCTGAAATGCAACTTATATTGCACAACACTTAAGGATACAAAAGATAAAAGAATTTTTGGCACAGTCAGTGGATACAAAACAAGATGGCTGTTACCTAAATAAATACCTAGAACTAAGAGTTCTAAATTTGTTGTTGGCAATAAAACTTCTTGTTTACTGCCAATATTTAGCGGAGTTCCTCAAGGTTCCATTTTAGGTCCATCACTTTTTTCCCTTTACGCGAATGAAGTCCCAAAGCTTTTACGCCACTGCGAAGAACACCTATTTGCTGATGACATTCAGCTAATGAAAAGTTGCCATGTCGGCATGGTTGAGGATTATGTTGATGCAATTAATGAGGACCTCTCATCTATTAGACGTTGGTCAGTAAAATGTGGTCTTACTTTAAATCCCCTAAAAAGCAAGTGCCTTGTTATTTCTAAGAGATCTGTAGATTTGTCCGGTTTTCCTGACATTCTCTTGGTGACTCGAAAATAGACTTCGTGGAAACAGCTAAAAATCTGGGAATTTGCTTTAACAGAACCCTAAGTTGGAATGACCACATCAATCAAATTGTTGGGAAAGCTTATGGAGCTCTTCGTTTATTGTGGCCGTCTAGAACTTTTATTCCTTTGGAAATTTTAATGACTTAATGTATCAGTTCCATTTGTTTGTTTTATTGCTTGTTAACTCATTAAGGTTTTGATTGAGAAATTGGATATGTCACTTATGTCATTATGTGAATATGTTAGAACTTTTATTCCTTTGGATACAAGAAAAATGCTTGCAAAAACACTTGTGGTACCCATTTTAACATACGGCTGCGAAATTTTTTGTAAGCTCGCCAGTATTAGTCAAAGAAAGATGAATGTTATATTCAATAATATCGCACGCTACATTTTTGGTCTTAGACGCTACGACCACATTTCGCAATTTTCCAAAAGTATCTATGCGTCAGCCTTCATACCTCTATGATACACTCCGGTTCTCTCTTTTAAGACGATCAAACCAAATCATTGTTCACCGGTTTTCATGTTTAACGTCCGAGCGACAATTTCTTATTAATGTAGCTCGTTTGTGGAATTCCCTTCCACGACATGTTAAGGATGCGAATACTATAGGGAAATTTAGGAAAAATATTTTTGTATACTATTCTTCGTCTTAGTTGGCCATAATGTTGCACGATTGCTGTTGGTTTTGCTCTTCTGTTCAATTATTTTCTCTTATAATAAAATTGTTATGAACTTTTAATTTGCTTGCTTTTGTATAGTTAAATTTTTAAAATTATAATCTTTATGTACTCTTTTTTTTTCTCTCTTTAAACCTGTATTCTTCTTATCACTTTTAATTCAGTTAATGATCATGCCTTTATATGCTAATCCTTAATTATACTTAATTGCAAACAAGATGTAAATCTTAAAATTAAGTGACCAATAAGAAATAAATACAAATGCAAATACAAATTAGCAATCAAGTGCTTCCATTAATTAACTTCGCCACTATTATTTTGTATTATTTTATTTATTTTTATTTACTATTTTATTTATAGGTATAACTAAAATTATTGTTAATAATTTATTTCATCACATTTTATTTCATTGCATTCCATTTAATTTAATTTTTTTATTTTATATTATTTTGTTTTATTTTATTTTATTTTATTTTATTTTATTTTATTTTATTTTATTTTATTTTATGTGTTTTATTTTATTTTGTTTTATTTTGTGTTTTTATTTAATTTAATTTTATTTTATTTAATTTTTTATTTTTATTATTTTAATGGCACACTCTGGCGTATACGTACTTTTTTCATTTTTTTAAATTTTGTTTTTGTATCAATTTTGTATGACCTAATTAATCTAATTGTTATAAAGCGATAAAGTGTACTTCATCACAAATGAGCAAATGCGTGAGATATGAAGATGCTCCCCCCCCCCCCCTCCCCTCCCATGATACTTTTGGTCTCTGCCTGAGACACGGTGGATATCCATTCTCTGTGATATTAAATTAAATAAAAATATAGAACTTAATTTCAAGGCACTGATAAACTATTAAACTAAGTTTCATGGAATTTAGATTGACCATTTTATTTTCATAAAAAAAATATGTTCATTTGATGGCTCAGATATTTTGACGTTTCAATACAAACAATCGATAGTATAAATGATAATTCGTGCCGGTAATACAGTTTTTTATCAGGACTAGAGTTAATTCCCGAAAATTATGTGAACATAGCTAAGTCTATATGGAATTAAGTAGTTGTTGTGTTTTCGTGTAAATCACTTTGCTACGTTTTCGTTTTTTCACACAATTTTATTGGGACTTTCACACAAAAACAAGCCTAGTGTGTCCGTTTGGTATATCTCTCACGAAATAATTTTTGCTCAAGAACTTACTTGAGGAAATTTTGGCATTGACATAAGGAAAAAGTTCCCTGGAAAAATTATTCCTGATAGGTAGTTTTTGCTGAAAGGAATATTTTTGCAAGAGTATTCATAATATTATCAAATTTCCCAAAATGAGGAAAAACTCCGAGGAAATTTCTTTCTCGATCTGAATAAATTCTATTTAAATCTCGATAGATATGCTTTTAATGCAATTTATATGAATATTTATTTAAGAACTTCTTTTTGACAACTTAAAACAATAAAATTTATTCTCAAATGCATTTAAATGCTCCTACCACTGCACTGTTTAATCGCATTCGTCATTTTCAATGAGAATTTCAAAACTGCATTGCATACAAGTACGAGTATAACCCTTACAAATGTTATTCCAGTTCATTAAGTAAATTGAATTTTACGAGGCGTACAGAGAGAATTAAGTTGGTAATGAATCCTTACCCCTTACATATACCGCTTCCTTTATACAAAATCCCAACCCTAAGGAGTGCTTTTCTAATTAAAGTCAAACAGTTCTGAATAACGTTCGTCTTGTAAGCCAAACCAAACCAAACCAAGAACACACATTAGGATTCTCCGTGGAAATTCGTTTGAATAGACATTTCAGTTTCACTGGATATTCCCACGTCTGATTCTGAGTTTTAACGAGTTGTTGTCAACAACAACTGCGTGTAGCGTTAGCTGTTAGTTGTTATATAGGGTTTCCTCAAGAGTTCCCCATATCATGATGGTTTTTCTGTTCGTGTTGTTCCAACTATTTATAAGGCTAGAGTAAACCTTCTTTCATTTCTTCTTCGACTGCGCATATTGTATTGAGTACGTGATGCAAATATTTAGATCTCATTAAGAAAAAAAAAATTGTAGGAGTTCGGTGGTTGATGCAAACACCTTCAGTTTCAGCATCACGAATACATATTTACAAAACCACAACATGGTGATACTATACTCGCAGAGGAGATGTGTCTGTTAGTCTGTTTAGTTCTAGGCGGAAGTAGGTTATGTGGAGGCTCGAAATTGAAATGTCAAAGAATTGGGAAAGTCACTCTTCAGCACATAGTCCTGAGGGAATAAACAAGGAACAAGGAGAATTTAAGAAAATTCACTGAACTACAAATATGCCTGAGATTGAATGTTAAGATGTTTTTAGTGTTTAAGGTCGTTGGTGGAAATTTTAATGACTTAATGTATCAGTTCCATTTGTTTGTTTTATTGCTTGTTAACTCATTAAGGTTTTGATTGAGAAATTGGATATGTCACTTATGTCATTATGTGAATATGTTAATATCAAAATTAGGTTAACACGTGACGTCAATATTTCAGAATACTGGGTTAATTTTCTTATATACAATTCGCAAATAAAAACTTTCCAAGTTATGTGTTTATTTTCTGTTTCTGGAAAATGATATGAATATTAAGTGAATTCAATTTATATTCTAAATATGAAGCCTTAGTTTCTTTTAATTTTTTTTTAAGAAATTTGGAAAATAGTATTAGAAAATTCTTTCACGTATTTTTTTCAGAGATAAAATTCATTAAAGTCTGTGCGGGTCAACGAAATACACTTTTATATTTATTTGATATAGAAAAGGTAGCCTAATTATTCGAAATGGACTGCTTAATTTACCTTTTTATTTTATCGGAAAATTCTATATAGAAATAAGGGCACGTTTTATTGGATTTATCTTTATTTTTTTCAATTTTCTGTAATTGAAATTTGGTCAAATAGAAAATGAATTTATTTGCAACTCATATATTCAATTTATTATTATTTGTGAAAAGGAGATTAAAAGAGTAGTAAATAGTACATGTACAGAAAACATTAAAGCCGGAACCACACCTATCTAGTGTGGTGTGTTGTGTAGCGATGTGTTGTGTCGCCTACTGTGCACAATAATCAGAGTTTTGTGTTGCATTACTGTTCTTTTTTGCTTTCGCTATTTACTGATTCTCTTTTCGTTCTTATTTACGCCATTTTTTGTTGATTACAAACACTTTTCAAATCGTGTCAAAATGGAGAAAATCAAAAGTCAAAATATCTTATCAATTTTTAAATAATCTAAAAAATGTGCCTGTCTCACTGTCATCTATTTTTTTACAAATTCACTGACCTTCAACTATTTTCCTCTTACTTGGATCTAATCAAATTGGAGCATCTCACATCAATTTTGGGTTATTAACACATCTTTAAAAAAAATTAATAGAATTGAAAGTGACTACCAAATTTGTGTGTTGAAAATGATTGTGATTCACACTGCACTGCTAATATTTCCCTTAATTAATTTTTCGTGAAAATAAAACACGTCCACTGTACTGCGGACAAAAAAAACCGGAATTCCAAAATCGACATGAGTATCAAAATTTTGTCAAAAAAAAGTATTGAAATTCAGGATTAATCCTAAATGTGCTGAAATTTGTAATTTGTGGAATTTGAGATTATTGTTATGCTTTTTTTAAATTGAGTATTTTTTCAACCCTAGATTATGGGACTTTTTCAAAATTTCGAAAATTTTACAATTTCTAAGCCTACAAGTACCTACACACAGCAAAATCGCAGATCCACTCCCGCCTGTAAGCCTTGTTATTGTTTTATATCCCGATCGAAATCGTTCAAATTTGGTTAACAATTTTTGAAAGAGTGCATTTTATTTGTTGCATTTAAATTATATTTTAATATTTATACAACCAAACACAAAATAGTTATATTTGTATAATATGAGAGTATCATCAGAAACTAAATTTAAACACTTTTTTCTGAGAATCAAGTATTTTAAACCCAAATTCAACTACTCTTTCACTCTTCACGTTCGCGCATCACATAAATTTGAAGTTTATTCTGAAGTACCACAGGGTAGTAATTAAGGTCCTGTCATCTTCATTTGAGTTAACCTTAATATGTGTTCATGGATTGAAACTTCTTCTTGTTTGACTTTATCAAGAACTAATAAGTATTCGATATTGCTACCGCTATATTTTTTTTTTATACAAACTGCAATTCGGAAGACACCAATGCCAAATAAATTATTTAATGAAATTGAAGCTTCAATTCATTTTTTTACATTATTCATTTGAATCACTTCATCACTTATTCCTCATAGGGGTCAGGCGGCAATGTCTGTCCAATTTTTTGCTAAAGAAACATTCTTTCACTTCCTTGGACACCAAAAATGGCCCGATATCCTAAAAACTGCGACGTTCTTGTTTAAGATGTTCGAAATTCTAAAATTTATTTCACTATTAAATTGACTATTTACATTCTTCATTTTATATTTACTCGGAAAGATGGACAGTTGAAGGTGTTAAATTCACACATTCTGACCAGCTATTTTTAGAGATTTTCTACGTTGCTGAAAAGGTTGCCAGAAATATTTTGGTGAAAAGTAGCTATCGAGATTTAAAATTCTGCAATTTCCCGGTAAAATTAGAATAAAAAAAGAGTGCAAAACAAGGACAAAAACATGCACGAATTAAAATAAATTAAAAAAGATTTAAATAATAACATAGGTACCTACATCCGTACATCATATTTCCATGGTATATTTTTTATAATATGCTTGTATAAATTAAAAAAAATAAAAATCAAAAACATTTACATAGAACGAGCGCAAATCCAACTGGCGTTTTGTAAGATTATTTTGACGTTCGACATCTCAAGAATTCTGTTCGTTTTGAATTTATTTTTCTCGATTATTGGTTCTGTTCAATTCTTTCATTTGAATAGTACCCGTTTGATTTAAAAAATAGGCAATAAAAAAAGAATATTAAATACGTTCCTTATTTTGGCAGAATCAAAAAATTGTTGATATATTAATTTTTAGAACCTAAATTAAATACTAATTTGTTGCGTAAACCAAAAATTTGTAGATATTAGTTATTGAAGTTTCCGCTAAAATAAGTCTAAAATAGTACGAATTTTTAAATTTCATTGACTCACAAAATTTGTAACTTTTTAAATGCTCTTTAGTTGTGAAAACCTCGATTGATTTTGTATTGCTCAAATAGTTTATTTTATATTTATATAAGTTTTTGCTTAAATAAATCCAAAAATAGCGGACGAAAATATGAAATTAATAATTCTATATGCTGATTTGTTTGCATTTTAAGTTTAAAATTCATGGTTCGCTAAAATAAGAGTGAAGTTGACAGACAAAATCTAAAACAAATGAGATTTTCAGAAATTGTACGTTATTAAATGTTTTTTTGCACCTAGTCCAAATTTGTATCGCTAGCGGTTTCTAACATATCCAAGTTTGCTCTGGACGGTGCTGTCTCCAGTTTCCGTTTCTTACGCCAAGCTGGTTGAGGCCCCCTCCCATTTGTGTGCACCACCTTGGGGTTAGATGAAAAGGGAGAAGTTAGATTCCTATTACGTTGTCATTGTTTCAAGACCAAGAGAATTAAGTTCTTAACTTTGTAACTATAGGAGTGTGGATTCGAGCCCCAATCTTGGAAGAATTTTGTTATAAATTTTAGGTCCTACTGGTACCTTTTTTAAAATCAAACTTTAAAGTATGATTGAAATCTATGTTCTTTCTTTTTTAATTAATTATTTTTCTTAGAATTTCTTTTCAAAGTCATTATACAAGTATTAAAGAATTAGTCTTATGAAATCTTCCTCAACAAAATATTTTTTTTTATATAGCAACATTGTGGCAATTTCTTAAAGTACCGAAATAGAAAACGTTTATATAGACCCAGTGAGCCTTTTCAAAGTATATACATATACTTTGCCACAAAACTCCTTATATTTGCTTCCACAAAATCCCATATTGCACTTCCTGTAAAACGCTTGTTTAATTATTCAACAATTATTACTCCATTATGCTTCCATTTTCTGTAACTATACTGTTTCTTAAATTTTACATTCAAATTACCTTATTTTGCAACGATCTAAAGCTATAGTAAATTACCTTTAACGACTATGTTTAAAGCTCAAAGACCGTCGCCTATATAATATGTATATAGTCAGAAAAGAAGGAAACAGCGAGCTACTTACAGTCTCTCTCTCTTTCTACAACTACGAACATATTAGACGGGGGTTGTGTGAGGGTGTAATTTTAATAGTAACAAATGGGTAAATGGCATCTACATCTATACACCCTCATGCTGTGCGGACTGTTGCTTATTTTTTTGTCACGCTTTATCAAGCATTTTTAATGATAATGGCTACTTAATTGTTACAATAAAGCAATGGAACCGTTTTTTGTTTCTATTATTTTTTTTTTATTTTCTTTTTGTAATTATATCATTAGGGGAATAAATAACACGTAAAATGTTTATCTGATTCTCGATATCTAACTAACCAGGGTGGAATAATAATTTTATCTGACTGCAATAAAGTAAGGAAGGGATTAATGGAGCGAGCTATATAGATTTATGGAAAAAATAAATTATATTTAGCCTTAAAAATAAAATAACTTTCAGTCGTTGATTATAATTCGGAAAAAAGTGCAGGCACACGCAGACAAAAAAAATATTTAAAATCCAACAAAATTTTAACAAAAAAAAAAACATTGAATACCTATACAGATGAATTCGCAGGTAACCACTTAAGCTTGTGCTATAATATGTTTTTGATTGAAATGTAATCCAATCTCTTCAACCATTATTTGAATATATTCAATATAAATGTTCATTTTTTTTCTATAAAGTTTGAATTAATATTCATATAAAAATCTTTAATAAAATTAATGATTAAAACTAATATTGCAACAGACATGAGTGAAATAAAAATATTGCGAAGTGATTATAACAAATAATTTTACGAAGTGTGGCATTTTGTTTTTAATTGAGAGCCTGATAAAAAATCAATAAAAATAAACATATAAATGTGGAAGCACGAATTAAATTATACCTAAATTAAAAAGTAAACAATATCTATACCTACATATATGTACTTAAGAACCAGTGCTACTGATTATGAATTCGAATGGATGCAGCAACACTTATTCAACAACAAAATCCAATAATTCCTCGACTTTCAGCAATTGGCAATGAGCGCAGGGCAGCATTTCGGAGGCGAAAACATGATTCGTTGGGCACTTGGCGGAAGCAGAGGTAAGAGGTGTTTGGAAATGGTGTAAAATATGTGTATAGGATGTTATTTTATTTGCATTAAATACTTTCAACACCTTGCAATTAATGCAAAACAAATTCAAAATTTATGGACAAAATATTTACAATAATAATTATTGCAAATATTATTTTGATTTCTAACACCTACATATACATGCTTTAAATAAACTGCAGGACTAGGTCGCTTGTGCTCTCATAGAATTTAAAATTCTTTACCTCACATTGATTTAATTGAGAAAAAAGTATTGAACTGTTTTTTTAAATTGCTATAAAACAAATTTGAAAATAGTTTGAGCTAAGAAAAAGAATGTCATAATTATTTATTAAATAAATTTGAATTTTATGCTAAACAAAATTCTAATGTCGTTTGAGGTGTTTTTTAAAAATAATTTTTATGGTCCATATTTAGAATTTTTTTTCTTCAAAATTTTGTAGGTAATTAGAGCCTAGTTTACAGTTCATATGCAAAAAAAAACATTAAAATTTTCAAAACAATTTGTTTCCCTTTATGCGCATTATATGTATTTAAATATAATATATAGGCCCACAAATATTTGCCTTGGCATACGCACCCATTACATTGCTTGACAGCGTTCCTAGATTGGTGGTCACGTAACTTTTATGTTGCAAAAAAACAGAAGATTAAGATAATATGACAAGACTTTTATTAAAATCGCGAGTGCCTGCTTGTTTCCATTGTATTTAAATTTATTTTTGCGATTAAAAAAATGCAAACAAAAAATTTATTCACTACAATTGGCGTTTGTTTTTTCAAAATGTAAACTATTATTATTTTATTTTTAGGGCTACAAATTAAATTTTAAATTTTCCTCTATAGGGAATTTGTTACCTTAAAACCTTGAATTGATTCAGTGGTGGGCTGTAGCATAAGGTTCAGACAGACGTAATTGAGGAACCACTTTTTACTTGCTATGTATACACTATACATACAGGCTGCCCCATAACCAATTTACCAAACAAAAACTGTTGTAAATTTGCCCCGTTCATTAAGTTTCTTAAAAACTATAATATTAGATCGAAAGTTATAACAATTTGAACTCAATCAGACATTGTTCTAAAACAAATCAAATTTAATCTTTTTTTAAATAACTTAACTATTTTATATATTTATTTCTTTATTTTTATGGTTTTCGCAATTTTGTCTTACTTATTTTACAAGCGTTTTTCAAAACGGCTGCCCCTGCACTTATACAAACCCGATAACGTCTTAAAAAATGTCATCTCTAAACTGCTTCCCGAATTTTTAAATTCCGTTGCTGGGAGTTTACTGTACTATTTACTTATTGTCTTTGAATACACTTATTTTCTTGAGACATTCCAAACAAACAAAAATTATTTAAGTTCTGTTACCGAGGTGGCCGCAAAATTAGTCCGAGAGGACCAATCCAACGTTCGGATAAACACTGTTGGGCAATAACGCCCAAGAAAATAACGCCTAAATCGATTTGGAAATATCGCCGAAAAATTAAAACGTTGTATAAACAGTGAGGTATGTATTTGGGCATACTGCCCCCCTGCAACCCCCCTGCTTGTGCACATTATAAGATTTGGGGTAGATGCGAGACTGGGTGTATGCAAAGTTTCTTTAAATCCAGATTCTTTAAATGCAAAAGAGACTTTGCATACACCAACGTTGCAGGGGGCAGCATGCCCACCACATACCTCACTGTTTATGCGCCGCGATTTTTTTTAAGATTATCTTATCATTGAAATTTCACTTTGGAAATATCGCCCAAAATTGAAGAATAGACGCCCAAATTTTACAAAAACAATTTACATTCAAAATGTTTGGGCGATATTTCCAACTTAAGATTTGGAAAAATATAAATTTGGGCGATATTCCAATTTTTTTTTTTTTTTGCTAAAAAAAAAAATTTGGGCGATATTTCCAAATCGATTTGGGCGTTATCGCCTAACGCTGTTTAAGAAGTTTCCTACAATACTACCACAATGATAGCTGTATCAGCGTCGTAATCTGCGATTTAGCTTTCATTTAAGGGTTTGTAAGATGCGACATTTATAATATAAAACAAGTTAAAGGCTTCGTTGGGCAACCATATCGACTGTTTTCGATGAGTTTGCATATAATAACTGGGGCTCCTTTCACTACAGCTCGTCAATTGAGGAAGACCAATTTTAAATGAAGTTGGAGATCGCTGCATCCGAAGTTTTTTTTTCTTTAGACTTGCAGCTCTCGATAAGTATCAATGGTATTGAAAAAATTTAAACACCAAAATGTTGAGGGCAAGTTTTTGCAGGGGCGGTGTCCGTTACTTTTTTCGAATTGAACCTCTTTATATTTTTCTTAACTGAGTTTCTAAACTTTTTAAGTTTTATTTTTTTTTTTAGACGTGCAGCTAGACCATAATAAATGTATTATAGAAAAAAAATTATTATTAAAAATTTTATTTTTTTTTATTTCATGTTCTTAGGTCTTTTATTCTTGCCTAACAACAAATTTTAACAAAATGGTAATAATAAAAAAAAATAGATACACAAAAATATATTTTTTTCATATGTTAATGTGGTGCTCATTTATAACATTTTTATATCCTATATGTATTTTTACATTATATTAATTTTCTATGAAGTCGATTTACATTTCAAGCTACAGTTGAGCCTTATAGAACTAAAACAAAAATATTTTCATATTAAGGAAAAAAAGATATTTTTGCGTTTTTTGTTTTTTATTATTACCATTTTGTTATAATTTGTTGTTAGGCAAGAATAAAAGACCTAAGAACATGAATTAAAAAAAAAATAAAAACATCGCCTCTAGAGTTTGGAAAATCTAATTGTGCATGTAATTTTTTTGTATCTACCATTCGTTGATCCGAAGTTATAAGTGTCTAAACTTGCATGTAATTCCTTTTAAGTTTCATCGTCAAAAAAGCTCAATAAAAAAAATAAAAAAAAATAAGGAACATCGCCCCTAGAGAAACGTATATGCTCTACATAGTGCAATTTTTTTTTTTTTTATAATACATTTATTATGGTCTAGCTGCACGTCTAAAAAAAAATATAACTTAAAAAGTTTAGAAACTCAGTTAAAAAAAATTTAAAGGGGTTCAATTCAAAAAAAGTAACGGACATCGCTCCTGGAAAAACTTGCCCTCAACAATTTGGTGTTTAAAATTTTTCAATACCATTGATACTTTTCGAGAGCTGCAAGTTTAAAGAAAAAAAAAAACTTCGGATGCAGCGATCTTCAACTTCATAATTTTAAGAACTAGGGTAAACTGGTCAATAGTGAATCAATTTTTTTTCCTGCTTTGTAGATGTCACATTTTTAATATTAGTCATTGAATTTTTTTTCACAAAAAGTTTTTTTCTTGCATTTAAGGAACTAAAAACAAATAAAACCTGTAATTCATTTGCTTATAATTCCTATAAATCGAAATTGGATGAAATATTTAAATTCTGTAGCCTAAACCAATGATTCACTGTGTATCACTTTTAATTGATTCATTGTGTACCATGTTGTCATTTTGTAAAAAACATGTTTATAATTTATAAACTGTTTAATGAAAACATATAAATTGGTAAAATTTTATAATTTTAGGTAAAAAGAAGTATAGAAATCTAACTCAAATGATTAAACAGCACATAATATTTTTTTAATAAGAACGAAAACAATACACAAAAAAAGAAATACGAAACACGAGACGAACCGACATATCGGGTACGGGATCGCGCAGTTCGATGCGATGATTTTATGCCAGGTGCAGGCAAATGTGTTCTTTTCTCTTTTTCAAATTAGTTTTAAAATAAAAAGAGACAGTGTGAGTGCAAGTGATTCAATAGCCGCGATTTATTATCGCCAATAACCCATATGATTCACCCCGATATAATAAAACGATACGGATCCTAATGAAAACACAGTTGTATGCTCATCTCTTTTTGTCTTATGTTTGTTTATTTTTCATGTAGATAATGTCTTTTTTCCTCGCACTGCAGTTTGTAGTCTCTACCGACTGAAGAGCCGTCTACTCGCCAGAGTAAGAACTTATATTTCTGGTTCCATAAAGCAAACCCCGATAGAAACCTAGATCCAAATTTGTTTTTGTATTACGTGTTAAAAGATAACCCCGACCTAGACCCGTAGATAATAAAACGTGGCTAATATGTACCCTGATCCACTGTTACCAGTTTACCCTTCACCCTGAAAAATCAAAAATCACATACAAAATGTTAATATGTATATCTTAACTAAAAAACCAATCCAAAATCCCTGAAAATTTTTCCAACAATATAAAATTTTGTATTTAATCATTTAATATCCTGATAAATGGTGAATCATTTCTTCAAACCTTTATTTTGCAATTTTGTATGATTTACAATATGTTTGATTTGACAGGTAAAACAATTAAAATTATATTCTTTTTACCTCATAGGAACAAATTTGTCCTTCCCTTTATAATAATTAAAATTAAATTTTCTTTTTTGGTAACACCAATCAAACCAAAAATTCAAACTTACCACGGTATCTGATGTCCATCTTTTCTATTCGGTTGTTCATTTTATTCATTTTGTTAATAGGTAACATTTTTTTTTCTTATACAAATGAAGCGTTTGGAAGATGAAGGTGCTAAGTGATATTTTTTGAAATTTTCATTTTTTTCTTGCAGATGGAGATCTTATTCAAAAACTTAAATTTCTGTTTCATCTGATCGTCTGTATCGCATCTAGATTCCTATTAAGCAAGAGATGAAGGTGTTATAACGCAAGTGCCTTTTGAAAAAAACTTTGTCGAAGATGGTGTTAAACGCACTTAAGCCCTTCATTATGAAAAATGAATTATATCTGAACGTTTCATTTCGAACATGAAGGTGCTATGTATGCACTTATCATCTTCATTCAAAATTTATTTTTATTTATTTGAGAATAAATTATTGTTTCCAATAGGAAATAACATTGTATCCAATACTTTACTCAGTGTAGGCACCACGCACGAGCGACACAGGTGTCGTAGTAAGAGTTCTAGGCAGGCAGGTGTGGCAATTTATCGCAAAACGTGAGATATTATTTAAAGTTTTGCGGTGAACCTAATATTGATTTTTCAGTTTTCTTACGCTAAACATAAAAAAATTAAAATTGGATTTTTTGTTTTTCTATTACTTCACAATAATAATATTGATTTTGCCCTTTTCAATTTCGCAAAAAATTTTTAACAATCTGGTAAGGCCTGGTTCACATGATAATGCAACGCACGTGCACAGCTACAGTTGTTATCGACATGCAAAATCATTTTCGAACCTTGAATGAACTTCAGAAAAATTCATCAAAAAACGTATCAAATGAAAAAGTTCAATTCAGGGATTCCAGAAAAAGGATTCGAGTATGGAAGAGTATGGTTCCTATCTTTACAAAGAATGCTACGAAGAGTCTACACCTTCTAGTACAGTTATAATATCAAAAACCAATAACCGCCCCAACGAAAATCAATGTTTTATGCCAAGGGAGAATAAAATCAAACAGCTTTCTGTGGAAAAAAATAAAAATCTAAAAGATCAGATGAAATTCATCCCAGTGGAACATCAATGGTTCTATTCAAATGCATTTTCAGCAGGTCCTGGGGAAAAAAAGAAAAAAAAAGGTAAAAAAATAAATAATTATAAGAGTCAAATTTGTCACTTAAGACCTTTATGCAAAAACTAATTAATTATATTCAATTAAGTTTGTGGATAAGGGTTTTAAGTACACAAAACTGTAAATATATCCAAAGTTCTTTGTTTTCAATAAAAACGATTATTAAATTTAAAACCAATTGAGTTGTGTTTACTTAAAATTGGCCATATGGAGTTTTTATTATTTTTACGAAAAAAGTTACAGGTAAAAACTTTAAATGCTGATTACTCAAAACTTTGAAATTGTCGCTTAGCACCTTTATCGTCCAAACGCTTCAAATATTGTTCGCGTAATACCCTAGTATCAATTAAAAAAGGATTCAAAATTATAACAATAATCAATATCAGTTAACCATTTTGTTAGTATAACATAACTGCAAGTTCATAAAATGCACTCCTCTAATTTTTTCCAACTACATCGACAGTGTACTAGTTTTCAACATTATAACCATCAAGCGTAAACATATCTTGCATGCTCTTCTGGCTTGGGGTACCATATCCACACAAAAAAAACAAACAAACAAAATTTCACCTCTCCATCTGTTCTTCAGCTGCAGTTAACGTTCTCGAATGCTTGTCAAAATTGAAATTGAACTAACCCGAGTGTTTGCTGACATGTCCCAGCTATGCTTCATGATGCATTCACCATCCATGTTGCTTGTGCTTGTATAAATTTTCATTCACAAAAAAAAAAAAATAAAAAAAAAAAACCTCAACACTTGATTACTGTCATGTCAGTTCATGTGATAGGATATTTGAAACTGTTCCTGCAGTTAGTTATATAAGGACAGCTCCACTACAAGCATCACTATACCTACAACAATAACTAAAAACCACTCAAACCAAAACAAACAAAAAAACAAATGGATTTCCCCATCCGCAGTGCAATGGTCAATTTGATTAGGTCGACCGACCGAGACGGTAAATTTGTCAGTTGGGTTTTTGAGCACGTACATTTGTGGCAGGGTATAATATAGTGTTTAAAGTGTTCTATAGGTTTGTATGTCAACTATATATGTCGACTATCATTTCTTTAAAATCACAAGGGCAACTTTGACATTTTGAAGTGATAACAGTTTCAATTTTAACAATTGATTAGCTCAAATCACATATCAATCTCTTTTCAACGTTGATAAACCGCAATATATGATGTACATGTCATTCCAATTCCAATACAACACAAAACACAACACAACACCTTTTCATACTCCACTTTGAAAGTTAATTACAAAAACGGAAGAATAACATTGAATAACTTAGCATGTCCGTATGTCTATTCGGATTGTTTGAGAATCTGTTGATGTTTTCCAAATTGAATGGTTAATAATTAACAATTAGATCTTTACCACATTGCAGCAGTAATAATAGTTACCTATACTATCAACACATTCACAACAGGAGAAACTTTTGAAATCCTTATAGTAAGGATGAAGCACTTAAAATTCAAATCATTATTATTGTGGTTATGATGCATCAAGGACTTTTCCTTTCCTTGTAAATGACACGTTTTGTTCAATATTTAAATATTCTACAAACAGGAGGAGGGGTTTTGTCTTAATTGGGTTTAATCAGTAACTCTATAATTGGAAGGCTTTGAAGTACATGAAAATATTATTTTCTTTAGTTTTCTTTATTAAATTTAATATATTACATAGGTATATCATTAAAAATTATAACTCAAATGTGGTAAATAGAATAAGAATAAATGGGGGTTTCCTTTGGTAAATTTATATTTTAATATGAAATTTGATTAATTTTCCATGACGAATGGATAAGGATTTCAGATTGATCTTTCATTTGTCATATGTTTGAGTATATATTCGTGTCTGTGGAGCCGGTAGCTGTCAAACTATAATAACTTTCAATATTGTACTTGAAAAATTGATTTGTAATATAAAAAAAAACTATTAATTTGCCCAATGGTAGGCCAAAATTGATGTTGTCGGTCTTTGTACAATTTTGGATATAAAAATAATTACATAATAAACAATCCATAATTTAGGCTCTCGCAAAACCAAGGCAAAACATTTGGAATGACAATGAAATTTTCGACTGTCAAAATTAATTTACATGGCGATCAATGAGAGCCACCATACTGACACGATGATTGCGCGTTTAGAAAAATGAGAACTCATGAACTTATGATTTCGCCCCGTTAAAAAGTGAGCCAATCCAAAATTTATTTTCCTCTGCGTTTTGACAGCAAGGCTGAAAAATTTTGCTAAGAAATCCTGTTCGTGAAACTGAGATTGATGAGATCTCCGAGATCTCATTTTCCCGAACATGCCTAATTTTCCAACATTCGCTTTTGACAAGGTTTATATCGTCGTGCATCGGTCGTAGTGAATTTGATCCGAATGATTCACGTTGGTTATGGAGGTGCCTTTATCTCGTCATCTTTGACAGTTCTTGACAGAGAGATTAGAAATGAAAACGTCAAAAAGTTTCGTACGGTTTATTTTCTCGTGTGAAAGATCTTTTATTAAAATATTGTGTTTGCGATCTCTGGCTTTTCTTTTCTATACGTGGCTTCCTCGACACTAGTTACCATTTGTTCGTATTTTCTGGAATAAATTTGACTTTTATGGATCGAATCAATGTATATTATACCTAATTCACTTTCAAGTTTTTACTTATTTTTTGGATTACTATAAAAAATCATCGTGTAGTGTGTTTTGGAGACTTCTAGAACCTTCCTAAAATTCCGGTGTGGTTTAAATTCGTATACTGAAGCTGTTTTTAAATTATCCCTTAAGCTTGGAAGTTTGGGTGATTCTTAAACTTTTCAAAACACACTACTAAAAAAAAAATCAATAAACATACACTGTCAAAATTATCAATACAATTTTGACAAAATTGTTATAGCTTCTTGTTTATAAGTTGGCACAATTGGTGGCCTTTATTAGTCATTATTTTGAATATGACACATTAATGTGACATATGTTTAAAAATGACAAGAATATACATTCCTACATTTGAATATCTGTTATTATTAAAAATTCTACATTCTGTTTAAAAAAAAATAAAAATAAGTGAATATCTGTCAGCTACTTTTGACAATTAAAATTTACTCCATGCCTATATGTTTCGAATTATAGGGTTTTAACTGTATTTTTCTTAAAACGTATTCTGATGGTTTGTTGTTGTTTTTTTTTTACAGAAAAGGTGCAGTGAAACGGACGATACGAATTATTCCAGATTGGACGGAAAATGCTATTCAAGGTGATCATTATTGGAAACCTTCATCGGCTTCTGGCGATCTGTGCTGTGTCGATAACGAGTGTCGGGTAAGTGTTTTTTTTTTTAATATTTTTATTGTTATCACCTATAAAACCTTATCACTTATATACCTATGGTCCTATGGGAGGTACCATTTATAACCATTTTTCGGAATTTTTTTTATAAACTGGTGTCGTTTTGTAAAAAAAATTACTGAATTTTTAAAAAAATGTTGCGGACACGTTTTTAAGAAAAATGAAAATTTCTATTTTTGGCAAACAATTTTTCGGCAGCTACTTTTAATTTTAGTCCTAAAAAAATGAAAAAAACCTTTTGGGGGAATGCCCAAACGCAGCCACACGTTTAGGAGGAAGCCGAAAGGACAGACTGACAGAATTTCGAGACTCACTTTTTTCGATTTCGCTATCATGGCAAGTAAGAAAGAGTTGGGCAATGCTTTTGACGTCTTTTGTAGGTTTATCCCCATTTGAATTGAGGTAGCAAAATCTTGAGGTCTTACAAAATTAAACTGACTAATTTTTGAGAGAATCATTCCAAAGTTTTTTATTATAGGTACGTCAAAAGCAGCCATTTAAAAAAATCGAAATTTTTGATTCTAAGATTACAAACGTATAATATAAATTTTTTTGACACACCAGGTTCTGTCTAAGTACGTCAAATACCTAAAATAATAATAATAGGCATGTTCAGAAAAGAGAGATCTTGGATATCTCAGCAATCTTATTTAGATGAACAGGATTCCTTAGCAAAACTCTCAAGACTCTGAGGAAAAATCGTTTTGGATTCGCCTGCTCGCTTTTTGACGGAGCGAAATCTCTGAAATCTCATTTTTCTGAAAGCGCCTAATAATTCCAGCTTTCTTTATGGGATTTAAGTTTTAAGTTAAGTTTTAAGGAGAAAACAGACTCATTAAAAAATATAGTACCTACCCTAGTTAACAAATTTTTTTGAAATCAATAAACAAAAATTTATCATTTTTTAAATATATTAGTTAAAACGCATCAACTTTCAAAAATATCACAAAACTCTTGTACTTTTTTTAATTTTTTATATTTTAATTTTCAGAAAAATGGTCCTCGTATGAAATGCTCAGCATGTCAACTAATCGCTCATCAAAATTGCATTCCCATCGTCAATGAAAAGACTCAATTAGCATGTAAGCCAACATTTCGTGACGTAGGTGTAAGACAATATAGAGAGCAAACGACAACCCATCATCATTGGGTGCATCGACGCGCTGAAAAAGGAAAATGCAAACAATGTGGAAAGGTTAGTTTACAAATAATCACAATAATAACTATAATTATATAAACTCCTTCAAAGTGTTCTCTAATTGGCTTAGTGAATTAATTCGATGAGAAAAGCAAAGGCTTATACAAAATGAACATTCACTGCGTTTTCCTGAAATCACACAAACCGCGTTTCCAAGGGTTTTAATAAAACTTAGTTCGTTTATAGTTGTTTTTTATCACCACAAATTAATTCAAGGAATTTTCTTCTCATACGAAACTCCAATAGATTACGGCAAAAGATTAGTCTAAGAAACTTTGTATACGTATATAAAAATATGCTTAAATGATCTTATGATACTTTCAAAAACTGACTTTGTATTTTTTTTTTGTAATATGTATTTGGAATGACTATTTTCAAAAAAACAACAAAGTTTCTGCATTATAAAAAAACAATACTTTAAGTTCTAACGGAGGAAAATCCTAAAAAAAACAGCGTTGGATAATTCAACAAGGACAACAGATTTCCCAATTAGGTATATATAACCTATATTTATCATTCGTTATTCAACAATCTTTCCTTTCTTCACTAAACAAATAAATATTGTCCAATTTGGTTAACCTTATAACTTCGACAACAAAACCATCCTTGGTTGATAAAAAAATAAAAACAAAATAACTCACCACATTTACAGAAAGGGAAATGGGTAGATACTTTATGCAATATACATACATAGATACTTATTATTTTATTAAGGATTAATTAAAACCCATTCGTAATGCACAAATAAATAACCTCAATTAATTCGTATTGAACCAAATGTTGTTATAAGGACGTAGGTTCTAAATACCATTATATAAGTTTGGTGTATATATTTCTCAAACCCTTTCTTCATTAAAACAACTTGTATATGTGTTTGGTTTTTGTTTCTGTGTGCAATGTATATGGGGTAATTCCCAAATAAGAACTTCAATAAGGCCTTATTGAAGAAAAAGACAACAGAATTAGCTAATGCATTGTCTGTAGCTGTACATTTTTTTGTATGTGAGTTTTTTGCAGTAGTGGGTCATCATAATCATGAGGATTTTAAGGCCAGTATAATGATAGTACATTATAATAATCAAAATTTTATTTCTTATCTACATGCATATGTAGGCATTTGAAATTCAAATTTGAATAAAAATATATCTTCAATTTCAAAAGATATAATGACTTCTTGAATTGGTTTACAAATTGGCAACACTATTTCTGGTGACAGTTAATTTGACAGCTGAGATCTCTCAGAATTTTTGCTTAATATATTTTGTCATTTCACAATGAACATGAATAACAACAACGCTTGCAAATTATAACTGTCGAAATACGGGCGTAGTGTTCGATAAAGTTGTCAAAATTAGACTCTCTTTGAATCTATACGGTCGATTCTGAAGATTGATTAACAAAACATTAAAGACGAAATGTTTTACACAGGACATTTTTTCGAAAAAAAAAAATAATAACTCGTTAATGTTAAGGAATAAAAGAAAGAAAAAGAAATTCTACGCTGGGCCTCAAAATTATTTAGTTCGACCCTGTACGTGTGTATTTAAGGAAATAATATAATTGCTGTGTATTGTTTTCCTCATTTTGGTAAACTCGACTTTGATGAAAATACAGTGCCCTTCTTTTGGTTAGACACATATTGGCGCAAAATTTTAAATGATTTAGTACAATGTTAAATTATTTTTACTATGATAAAAATGCTTTAACATCGTACTAAATCGTTTAAAATTTGGAGTTAGTATGATTCTAAAAAGATAAAATAGGTATTTATTGCTAAATCGTTAAAAATTTGGAAAATCCTGTTTTTAACCTATGCATAGCATCATACTAAAAAATACTTTAAAATCGTACTTATAATCGTTACAATTTTGCGCCATTAATTCTAATAATTATCTTACTTAAAGTTAAGAAATCATTTGTTAAAAACCTTACCACATATTAAAATTTTATTGATATAATAAATTTGTAATATGTACTTAGTTTAATATCAGAAAAATTTATGTTATATTAAAAATAATTACGTATATAAAAAGCATTTTTCTGGAGTGTGCCTATTTAATTGAACCGCACTTTACCTTAAGACAAACCACAGACAAGATGTGTCTAGATAAAAGCACAACTAATATATGTATAGGAGTTTGTCAGAAAGAAGGGCGAAAACAATTGGATTTGGGTAATTTATTGAATTGTATTCTTAGGATTTAAGAAATTAATTGCTGATCAATAAGGATGCTTAAAGGGATTAAGTAAATGTTTGCGTGTAGTCTTCTTTATATGTATATAAAATGAGCACGTATTGTTAAACGCAAAAAGGATTTTCTCTGATTAGGGAATTCTACTTATTAATTATTAACTAGAGTTACTTTATATAAGCTCTTGAGATAATCTTTGAAACAAATAAAAAGATTTTCAAAGTAAAATAAAGAGTTAGATTTATTTTTAATAATAGTTCAACTTAATAGTCCAGTTTTAACTTCGATCAATTTGTGATTAAAAATAGCTAACGCTTTAATATAATTTTAATATTATTTATAACTTCCGCCATAAAGTTAACCAACTTCCATAAATATGCGAGAATGTACTAAAACCTGTTGAATTTACTGCTTCTTCCAAATTCAAAGTACTCAAACTAATGTTTTTCGTTGTCTTTTAAAAATATACTTGACTTTTTTTTAAATTTTAAACCTTGCAATCTTGCTATACTTATATTCATCCGAACTTACAGGGATTCTTTTGAAAAGGGCAATACTAAATAACGTTTGTCAAGTTATATACAATGCTATCAACGATTGAATTTTCGCAAAGAGAACAATTGATTGAACTAGGTATGAGATGTACGAAATAAATTTTGCGGTAAATATTATTAATATTTGAGCCTAAATAAAACTGTTGTCTCTCTAAAATCATTAATTCGGGCAGCTGATTTAACGACGATGAATTCCAAAACCCATCAGGTGCGTATTTGATGCAAAATCAAGAAATCAGAAAAACAAAAGAAAAAGTGGTGACAAAATCATGAGTTTCTAAACGCATTCCAAATGTCAGCAATGCGTTTCAGAGGAATGAGATCTCAGAGATTTGGGTCCGTCAAAAAGTGAGAAAACGAATCCTTAATTTTTTTTTTCCTCAGTATTATAACAGTAAAACACAGAAATTTTGTTGAGGAATCTTGTTCATGTAACTGAGATTGCTGAGGGTTCTGAAATCTCATTTTCCTGAACATACATATTTTTTAACTGAGCAGCAAATGCATCTAATTTTTGGATGCTTTCACTTAACAATTTGACTTTTGAACTGAAAGTGAAACAAAAATATGTGAAGTCTCGAGGGAAGTGAGTTTATTTTTTCTATCTTTATTGTTTTTTTTTTGTAAGCTATGATTTGTTAATCACTCTTTTTCTGAAATCTAATGGCATACAATCAATTTTAAGAAACAGTTAATGATCATCATCTTAACCCCAATTCATTTTAAGATGTTTAAAATAAGTTCTGGAATGTCAAAAATGTGTTCCAGATGCGCATGAATAGTAGTTTCGTTCGTTGAAACCCAAGATGGACCCAGATTTTATTGACAACCCCAAGAGTTGTCAACAAAACCTGGGTTTTCGATTTTCAAAAACCCCGATAGCTGTAAATTGTGTTATTGACATTCAAAGCAAGGAACTAGAATTTCTGTGCTAAATTAGTTTTAATTAAAACAACTTCAAGGTTTTCCCTTTTCTATTTCTTTTTATTATCTTTTGATTTCTATTTAAAAAGTAAGCAATTTCAAATCGCCACAGCAAAAATCATAGATCGACTTCAGGGCGACCCTAGGTCTCAAGAAACGCCACTTTAAAGTGACTTTACGAACAAAAACTAGTGTAATGACATACCGCATCAAAAAAAAATTTTTTGGTATTTTGAAACTTTTTTTATTTAACTTTAGTTTTCTTGGAGAACTTATTTAGCTACAATCTTTGATAAGAAATCAACTTATTTTCTCATTTAATAGTATCACTATTCCAAAAATGTTGCCCCTGCTATATTTTCCTAAATGTAAATATAATTTTTTACAAATAATTATTTTACCAACAGTTAAATTAACTTTCAATAAATAAAGCACCTACATATTATGCCTGAGTTTGATAGTTCAGAAATTAATCGAGATATTCGAAAGTCGTCGAAACTGCTCCTACGTGCCCTACTATGTCGCGCATAGTAATACCAATTGGAGACGTAATAATTAAATAAAATCCACTCAATTTATAGTCCAGTCAATAGAGCATTTGACTGGAAAAAAAAATTGCCGGAAAGCTGGATTTTGGTATATAGCCTCCTCATGGCGTTATTAAGAAACTGTCAAAAGTCCCCATGGATATGAGCGCCGCTAATAAATTTACGGGGGGGTTGAAGGCCCCCCAAAATGTTTTTTAAAGAATAACTCCCAAATGGAAAGTTGTACAAAACAAAATGTAAGAGACTAATTTGTAGCTTGGAAAATTCGCTACAAAAAAGATTGCTATACTTCTTTCATAAAAATGACCGTTTCCGAAATAAAGCAATTGGAAGAGTTAAGGGTCTTACTTTTCTATATATAGTTGGGCGGCTTAGTTAAAAAATTGTGCATTTTGTGATAAATGCATCAATTTTTTTGTTTTCGGTATATTGCATATAAGAACATTAAAAGAACATGATTTTAAAATATCGGCCCACCGTATTTGTCCACCTCATTAGGTGGGATGCGCAAATTAAAAAAAAAATATTGAAAATAAAAAATGGATATAAATACACAACGACAACACCTACAATATCATGTTATAACTTTTTTTAAAGCCAGTAATTTATTCTGTAATTATGTTTTTAAATTTTGTTATTTTAGTGTTTAGTTTTCGAATAAATGATTTTAAAATTTTTTTTTTATTTTCTATCATTTTTTGTTCAGGAAATAGAATCGAGACCGTTTTTATTGTTTACCCTAATTTACCCTACTGAAATTCCGATTTAAAAAAAATCACGAATTTTGAATAAAGTTGCCTTTCACATAATATTTTTGTTTTATCACTAAAACCTACCATATGAGCTGGGCTAGATAATTGAAAAAAAAAAACCAAAAACCCACCTTTAAAGCGTGGCAACCCTTTGACCATATTTCGCCAGGCAACCCATACGCAAAATGGTAGTTTAAGCACTACCTAAAAAACTGTATCCTCCTTATCTGGTTACTCGGTGAGGGTAGGTCGGTATATAGCGGGATCTTCTAATATTAAATTTAACTGGTCTAAAATCAAGAACATTCTTGAGTGCATTTTCTTGAACCGATTGACAAATTAATTCAAAATTTCTCGCTGAAAGCGCAAAGAAATGCATTTATAGCTTAAATATAAAAACTTTTATTTTATTAATCAACATTTTATATATATGCCTAAATAGTTTTCTACACCTTTTTGGCTTAACATTTTTTTTAATTTTATTTTTACAGGCTGTGCAAGGAAAACTATTTGGTTCGAAGGAGATTGTTGCATTATCCTGTGCCTGGTGTAAAGATGTCTATCATAACAAGGAAGCGTGCTTTAATGCAGGACGGATTGGTGAAGAATGCTCATTAGGTAATTTTAACTACATTATAATGAAAAGTGATCAATTTAAAATTTTATAAAAACAAAATTATTCCAATTTCAAAGAGTGATTTCTTGAAACGTTTTCATATTATAGCCTTATACATTCTCAAAAAGGGCTTCGTTTTTTTTTTCGTTAGAGCACCATAAAAGAGCCTAAATAAATTCTGATTATTCAGCTCTTACATGGTAGTCACTTTGTCATTATCGTGAAATTCGAATCACAATAAACCCGTTGCATGGAAGATACCTTTCATATAAATTATTTTTACTAAAAGATACAAGAACTCAGTTCTTACTTTTTTAAAATCGCTAGAGCCGTTTTTTGGGAGAAAAATAAACTTTTCTTTAACGGTTATAACCGTTTTTTTCAGTCCCTTAAAAAAAATTCAAAAACCATTTTGAAATCACATAACTTGTCACATAGCTATAGTAGGTACCAATGATTCGGAATTTAAAAACTATGATTTATTCTTTATCAAGCTAGAAGGCAATTTAGGAATCAATAAAATGCTTGTAGTCTTAAATCTTAAGTTTAATGTACCAATATTTCAATTATTTATGCGAGATAGAAATGAATAAAATTTAATTTAGACTTCTCTCATAAATCCAATATTTATTGAAAATAGGAAACATGTACCTACATATGTATGTATATTCCTTGGTAATTTATTCTTTTCTTGCATAATATGATGTTCCTAGCTTCATAAAATTCGCATACCTTGTAAAGATATCTCTATGTATCAAATTAATTTCAAAATTCGTTTAGAAATGATACTGATACCTAACTTTTTTTTAAACTTTCTCCTATCACTGGTGATAGTTTAAATATACATAACATCTCTCCCATTTGGTGGGTGTTTTGACATCGTCGCCTTTTAGAAATATTATTAATAATATTCAATTAAAAATATTTTCTCTCTGAAATATTAATATATTCCTATAACCTGCATAGATATCGATAACGTTCTAAGGAAAGGCACATTCATATTTTATTATGAATTCCTTACAAAACCATGTCTGCTTCTCTTTTTCCCAAATAGTTTCATGACACAATGTCTGCATTCACTTGAAATCATCATTTTCACACAAAAGGGCTTCAGCAAAATACAAGATTGATGTTAAAAGGAATATGAGTGCTTATATATTATATATAAAATGATGAAAGTGAGTGCGGTTGTTTCTAGCATCGAAAATTTTCCAAATTTTAATGAATGATATTATATAGAAGAGTGTTCTTGGTCGGTATTTAATTGAAAACCTTTTAGGGGAAATTCTTTTTTTCTTTTACATTTTATTTAATGAAATAAAAATCTGAAATTTACTTCATCTTCTTGGTCTATTGGTAGTGAGGTTTTGTTTTTTTTTTTTCTCCCATTGATGGAAATTTCCGCAAGATATAGATCATAGGTACTGTGGGTAAACCAAACACCCGGGTTTAAAATCACCCTTCAGATATTTCATGGAAGGGCACAATCAAAAATCATGACTCATTCAGTTACAGAGATTCATATACAAATGGAGCTTATCTGACGGATCTAGCTGAATGTTTTTGAGCTTCGCCTTAACTGAAATTTACTATATTTTGCAGCAGTAGAGATTGTTTGCGGAGCTTACCAAACGTTACTTTTTAGGCAGCGCAAATCCCTTTTGCCATTATTGTTCGGTTTAAAGATAAAATCTTTGACGGACAAAAATTTAAAAGACATTTAAAATTGCATCTTTGAGGATGAAAAGGATATTGGATTTTATTGTTCTATTTATACTTTTTTATTTGTTTTTTTTTCTCTCTTTTACAGGAAACTACTCTCCGATTATTGTGCCACCATCGTGGATCGTTAAGCTACCGAATAAGGGGAATTTCAAATCATCCCTAAGGAATAATAAACGCAAGCCATCGAATAAGAAGAAACCAAAAGAAAAAGAACCCAGGGCTTTTATTGTGAAACCAATTCCATCGCCTGAGGCAATACCTGTGATAGTATTTATAAATCCGAAAAGTGGTGGCAACCAGGTAAGGGGAGAAAGCAAGGGATATAGTTTTGAAAGAGCGTGGGAGATTGTCAATATTGTTTATAATTCTATGTTTTGTTTTGTTTTTCTTTTCTTTTCTATTTTTTAAAAAAGGGAGTGAAACTGTTGGGGAAATTCCAATGGATTCTAAATCCACGACAGGTTTTTGATTTAACGCAAGGTGGTCCAAAAATGGGGTGAGTATATTTTTTTTATTATTTCTCTTCCCTTTTAAATAAAATAAAAACAAAAAAAGGAACTCTCCGGAACTCTCCGAAGCGAAGGGAAAAAACGGTTTTGTCTTTGTTTGCTTATGTTGATTTTAAATCACATATTTCAAATCAAATTATTCACATTACCTTTAAAAGTTGAAGAGGAAAAGATATCAACTTGAAAAAGCAAGTTGTTTTTTTTTATAATTTAACAAAGAACAATCAGACAAATGATTTTTAAATTTTAAATTTAAGTGAATAGGAGTATCAAAATTTGAGCTAACACTAAGTGATTCTCAATTTCTTGCAAAATGTCCAATAACAATAAACTGAATTATCCCAGATTGAAATTTTCGATATTCTTGTATAAGTTTATTATTATTCTATTAATTCACAACATTAAGGATGCCCCACACCAAGGCGAATCTTTCGCAGCGACGAGGGAAACAATAATAACAACGTGTTGTTTTCATTGACAACCACGTGTTTTTATTATTGTTTTCGTCGTCGCGGTCGCCGCGGTCGCCGCGACATATTCGCTTTGGTGTGTGGGATCCTTAAAAGATGTATATTTAAGCAATGCTCTTTACCACAAAATCCCTTAAAGAAAAAGTATAAAATTCAGACCATTCGGCGTTTTTGAGTGCTTTTTTTTCAAAACATTAACACCTTATTAAACAATAATAAAAGTTTATAGTTACTGCACAAAAGTTCGTCTTATTTGTTTCGTTAAAACTTTTTAAATATTTTGTTTTTCTCATTAAATTTATTTCAAAACGTAAATTGCAGAAAAGTATCAAATTTTGAAGAGTGAGGATGAAATTATCTTTGAAACGGATTGGTTAATCAAAAATAGCCTTGCAAAATTTATTTAAGTTGAGTTTTAAAAAATATATAAAAATACATAGAAATATTTTATGTCGTTCCCAACTTTTGTACCTTACACAAAGTAAAAACTTTCATTCCTACTTTTTGCTAACCTACACAATATTTAACTTTTGGTAGGACAAGGTCAAACCGTAAAAAACTCGCAAATTTTTGAAAAATGGATTTCTCTTACTAAAATTTCTAGGTTTGAAGAAGTTACTGGCTTTATATTAAATGAATTAAAAATAAACAACTGTTCTAATTCCAATAAAATTGATTTGACCCAAAAAGTCAAGTTTTTTTTTGTAATTAAAAATCTTGACGGGCGATGGAAATAATGCAGTAGTAGACGACCGCAAAAACCATTTTTGTATAACTCTCGCATCGATAAAGTTGGTCGAGAAAAAGAAAAGTTGAAAAATGAAACAAAACTAATATGATTTGTTTAAGTTTTCATCGTTTCTCGACTGATTTATTGATACAAGAATTAAAAAAAGGTATAGGCAGAAGTCGTCTCTTAAAGTTTTGCTGAAATTTTAAACATTAACCTAAAATTTTAAACAACGTTATTTGTTGGTGTCCCAAACATAACGCTCAAAGGAATTCAGACTAAATTTTGTTCTATGACTGATATCGTCGAATATATTAGATATTCTTAGATGTTAATTATTTATAAGTTTGCTAAATTATTTAATTTGCCTTTAAATAACGTTACTTAAATTCTTAAATATGTATAATCGATTTTTGATTGCTACTTAGTACTTAACTAAACGAACGTCATACTAGTTCTTCTAGTATACATTTTATTTCTCTGTTTTTTTGCCATATGATTTTTTCTTGTCTTGTCTTGTTTCGCATCTACTATGTATGTTTATTCACTTCTCAAAACTGCCAGTTTTGACCAATTCTAGTACAATTCTATTCTTTTTATTTGGACTTTGACAGAACTTTGGTCTAAAATGGGTAGAAAGTGACCTAATTTGTCTGTTTCTTTACTTCCCAAAACTTCCCAATTTTGACCAATTCTAGTCCAATTTCATTTTTTGTATGGACTTTGACAGAACTTTGGGCCAAAATTGGTAGAAAGTGGCAGTTTTGGAAAGTAAAGAAACAGACCTAATATGAACCATCTCGAATTTTATACGGCAAGTTTTGCATTCATATAAAAATCGAACATCTTCATTACGATGATAAATAAGTTGACACAATTTTCTTACAAGAATTCAGGATTATAATTAATTAATTTAAAATCCCCCTGTATGAGCTGCCGTGAGGATCAATTAGAAGAAATAGAAAAATAACCGATTAATAAGGTATTTTAAATAACAAAACAAAAGTTTTAATATCCTGATTCTATTATTTACATTTTTTCTCAATGACCTGAAACGCAGTTATATTCTGCGTTTTGAATAAAATTCGAAAAATAAAACGAATATCAGTTTTTTGAGTTTATTACTCAACTTGATTTAATTTTTTATGCTCTAAGCATTTTTAATATGAAACTTATATTTGCCTTGAAAACAGCTTTTATAAATTGATTCTATTTCTTTTTTTATTTTTTCAGTTTAGAAATGTTCCGAAAAGCTCCACAACTTCGAGTTCTGGCATGTGGTGGTGATGGTACAGTGGGATGGGTACTTTCCGTTTTGGACCAAATTAATATTCAACCGCCTCCAGCCGTGGGTGTACTGCCACTTGGAACTGGCAATGATTTAGCTCGGGCTCTTGGATGGGGAGGCGTAAGTTAATTAAAAACCAAACTAATATAAACTTTAATACTATGAACCTAAATAATATATTTTATTTAAATTTATTTCTCAATAGGGTTACACCGATGAACCTATTGGTAAAATTCTATTTGAAATCGGTATGTCCAATACAATATTATTGGATCGATGGAGAGTGAGTGTCACTCCAAATCCAGAGGCGGAACCAACTGAAAAGGGCAAAGACAACCTTCCGCTGAATGTTATCAATAATTACTTTTCCTTTGGAGTTGATGCTCATATTGCCTTAGAGTTTCACGAAGCACGTGAAGCTCATCCGGAGCGATTTAACTCGCGCCTCCGCAACAAAATGTACTACGGTCAAATGGGTGGCAAAGATTTGATATTGCGGAAATATAGGAATCTTGCAGATTGGGTTACACTCGAAGCCGATGGCGTTGATTATACACCCAAACTGAAGGAAGCACGTGTCCATGCAATACTTGTATTAAATATCCCGAGGTACATAAGTGATGCTAAATACTTTCTGTTAAATATTTCAAAAGTGTTTTTTTTTTTTTTTGTCTTGTAGCTATGGAGGTGGCACTCATCCGTGGAATGATTCTTTTACCAAGTGTGTCCCTGCAACGGACGATGGCATGTTTGAAATTGTTGGACTTACAACGTACCAGCTGCCATTTCTTCAGGCTGGGGCCCATGGAACTTGTATAGTTCAATGCAAGAGTGCGAAAATCGTCACCACCAAGACGATTCCAATGCAAGTTGATGGTGAGGCATGTCGTGTTAAGCCGTCGATAATCGAAATCGATTTACTCAACAAGGCGGTTATGCTGGCAAAGCGAAAACATGGACGAGTGAATGTGGCGTAAGTTGTTTTTTTTTTTCCTATTTTGTCCCCCTAGAGATAAACTTAGTTAATGAACTTGCTGGGTGGAAAAAAGTGGGATGAAATTGAAAATGTTGTTTTCATGGTGCTATTGCTGGCCGTGGGGGCTTTTATTGATTTTGTTTTTATACGACAACGTCTGCAGATATTAATTGAACGTTCGGCATGGTGATATACTCGTATTCTTGATTGGCTTTTAATGAAATTGAAATGAAGACATCAACTTCTGCTTCCGGTATCAAGTTGACTAAAAAGAAATAAAGATTTCTGTTATAAAAAGTGACCAAGAAATGAAGTTTAAAGTATCAAAGTGAATAGTTTTTTTTATTCAAAAATTTTAGAATTCAATTCTTCGTTAATAATAAAAAAAATAACTTAATAAAATGTGGTTTGATGTCCAAAAGTGGGTTTACAATAACCTTTCGCTTTTTTTCCCAGCAAAATATCTTGACTAAAATTTTAATTTTTCTCCCTCAGAACCGCTGGTCTTGATCCATTGCATATGAATATCCTTCGCATAACAATGCCAAACTACGAGCAATATCATTATGACAAAGATATGTTAAAAAACACAGCTGTCAATTTGGGTAATGTGGAAATTGATCCTGTCTCTGATTTGGAACAAGTACGAAATACAATCAATAAATTTTTTGAAGAATCCACAAGCTATCCAAAGATGTCACAAGAATGGTGTTTTGTTGATTGTAAGTATAAATTAATCATTTGCCTAAGAATTATAAAACCAATTTTTTTTTTATTTTATTCTATAGCTTGTACAGCAGAACGTTTCTTTCGTATCGATCGTGCACAAGAGCACTTACACTATATTACCGACATTGCAACGGATGAAGTTTATGTCTTAGATCAAGAATGTCCAACATTACCCCAAACACCAGACCAAGAACGTGCGTTTGCAGCTTTCCAACAGAGGCAAGAAGAAAACGAACGTCGTAATATTGATCAGACTGGACGTACGTCCAATACGGGTATGACAACGCTTCCGTTTTGTTCTAAAAGAATGTTCTTACATTACCATTTCTATAAAAAGAATATCCAATTGTAAAGTAATCTTTTTTTGTTGTTGCTGAATGCATGCATCTACTTATATGCCGTGTTTTGTTCATAAATTCACCTTCTTTATTAATCCTTTCCATATTTTGGTTGGTGTTGAAAGTCATTTTTTTAACCTTTTTAAATGTCAAATACTATACACAATTATCCTTAGATTTAAGTTTCGATTTAGCACTTTTTAGTTCAGTAAAGTAAATACCGGCCATTTTCTTCGGAACATCAAAATCCGTAGCTCTTTAATTTATGTACACTATTTACGAAATTCGTTGGTTTGACAAAAGTAGTAATTTAAAAAATAACGCGTTTATTATCATAGTAAAAATATGTTTTTAGCCAAAAATTTTGTCAAAACAAAGTTTAATGTCTTCTGTTACTTTTTTTTTTTATTTCTGATTGTAAGCAATTCAATTATGTAATTAATTAATGAAGACAACAGAAAATATTTACGATATACGTTGTTAAGGTACTATTTATTTCAGTTTATTTCAATTTGCGCAGCTTTTTTTGTCAGTGAAATTAATATTTCAAAATTGACAATATTCGAAAGCAAAAACTTCTCGTTGGTAAAATCATATGAAAGGTTAAAACTTGAAGGACCGATGGTTACTCTACTTTCTACGTCTTTTGAAGTGTTTTTTATCTTCAACTGTATTTAACTTACTTATTCTTAGTTTAAACCTATATTTTATTTATTATTTATTTTACTTTACTGAACTGAAAAAGTACTTTTCGATGATTCTTAGCACGACTTTAATTTATACATAATATATTTATATGTTGTATATCTTTACCTCTTAAATGTATGTATGTATTATATTTCTCTTTAAATGCATGTTATATTAATTCTCTCAAAAATAAATATCTTCACATAACAAACAAAAATAATAAAAACAATAAAAGTAACTTAAAATCTAGTTTAAATTTTTTTTTCCAAAAAAAAAATCACAAGGATTTCAGAATACAGCTTAGTCCTTGCCCAACATACATAAGTAAGTATTACAATATTTGTTAATAATGTGTAATATAATAAGTTACCTGAACTGCATGGATGTATGTAGCTGCAAACTTGTGTTTAAAGCAAAGACTAAACCGTATTCCGATATTCTACAAAAAAGTATGGTATAGCATGCAATTAACTTTTTGATCCTACAAAAATAGACACACTTTTAAACTAAAAATGTATGTACAAAAAAAATCTTTTATTAATTATAAATCCAAAACAAAAAAATTATTTAAGATATTTTGTTATAGTTTTCTATAAATTAACAAACATATTTAAAATTATATTTTAATTTTTGGGTTTTTTTGTTTATTTGTTTTCAACGATATAACAAATGATATATATATATATGAATATAAATGTGTGTGTATGTTTTTTTAACTAACAACATCAAGTGAGGACTAAAATTAAAAAAGCTGAATTCAAATTCAAAAGGTAAACTTTTATTAGTAAACAAATATATAATTTGTATTTTTTTTCTCTTTCTCTTTCTTCTTTATTGAAGTTTGATTTGTCATTAAATTAATATTTTTTCGATTTTTTTTATAAATATTATTTGTTTTTTATTTGTTCGTTTGAATTTGATCAACCTTTTTTTCTTTCACAAAAAAAAAAAAATTTAAATTAATGCATGCAGCAACAGACAAAGATTGTTCAGCTTAACAGAAGATTGTCTTAACTTCAGGTATAATTCTTACATTTCTATAATACATAATGCTTTGCTTTGCTCAAAAGGCTCACAGTGACAGTAAGACCAATTAAGGTCTTTTCGGTAACCTGAAATTTCTTGCGAATTTTCACAAAGTTTCAATATTTGATGTCAAACTCCTTAGAAAAAAAAAAAAAGTTTTGGGAAGTTTGTTGAAAAAAAAAGTAACAACTGCATAAGATATTTTCTTTTTTCAATAGATGGTTAGGTTAATTGCAAATCCTTATAATTTTCTGTAAGATCTCGTTTCTGCTTATTTATACTTAAGATTATGTTCGACTGCGTTTTTCATCCTTAAATGTTTGTTTGTTCTCTTTTCTAAGTGTTTTAAAAGACATATTGAAAGCATACTAAGAACATATTTTACTGATGTAAATCAATTAGTTTAAAGTGGCGCTCAACAGAAGTCAAATGTATGAAATTTAAACAATAAATTTAACCTAGAACTCTTGGAAAACATTCTGTATGCAAATTAAAAAGAAAAAAAACTCCTAACCTACATAGGAAGTCTTAAGTGGCGCCCAACAAATGCAGTGTACCAATTATTTTAAGTATTAAGTTTTCCTACTGTCACTTTAAAAGCCTCAAAACCCAGCTTGGCAATTATCTACTATCACTATATTTCACTCTTGCTTGATTCATTTCTATATAAAAATATATTGCATGACCAAATTACAAAATAAATTTATTTAAAAAAAAACACACACAAATTATTTAAAAAAAGAGAATGCAATTGTGCTAATACGGTTTTTTCTTTGTGTTCATTTATGTTCACTTTTTTATAGCTCTGTACTGGAAAAAACTTCCGATGCCATATTATTAGCAGCCCAACGTGGCGATATAAATTTGGTAGTTAGAAAATTCTATATTTATTTTTCTTTTAAGTCTATAATTAATAGATCTATCTATTCTACTGTTTATATATATTTTTTTTTTGTTTTATAATTGTATAAAATTTTATGTAAATGTTAATAACACTTACACAATGTATCATAATTAACTAAATGTTTATATTTGTTGTTTTTTTTTTGTTTTTTTTTCCTGTTTGCATTTTAATTACAGTTACGTGCATTACATGAACAAGGATTCTCATTAAAATCAGAAGACACGACAGGACAAACTGCTTTACATATTGCATGCAAATTAAATCACAAAGACATTGTTAAATATATGATATCGTGTGCACCACATAATATTATAAATAAGACGGATACAATTAAGTAAGTACATAATATAATAATTGATTTATGTTTAATGTGGTGGTTGATGTCTTAAAAAAAAAAACATGTTTTTAAACCATGTGCATTATGATAATTTTTTCTAGCTCTAAAAATAACTGTGGATTTGAAGGTTATTTCTCTCAAAAACTGCTTCAATGATATTCAGCTTTATTGGAAGTTTCATTGAACAACATTCCAGACGAAAAAGTGTGCATTTAACTCTTCTCATTTTCGTCGCCAGTTTTACAGTCTACAGAAATTTTCCTCACAAATTCTCATTATCGACTGCAATTTATCAAAATATTACCTTTAACGTCCTTGCAGACTTCGGTTCTGTGAGCTTATCAAAGGTGCTCTTTTACTTATTTTGGTGAAACTTCCGAACCTCTTTCCTAAAGTAGCAGGTCCCTTTTTAATAGGGCTTATCAAGCTTAATATTCTTGTCGCTCAGAAGACGCTGTTCATCTCTTTTCTTCTGCTCGTAGAGCTGACGCCCAGCTCTGTTTCTTCTTTGCAGCCCTGCACACATGGAGACCTCGCAGCGAAGGTCAGAAAATTGTACTAAATTTAAAAATTAAGAAAAAAGCATTGTCAAAGTCATAAATTTAGTCAAAGTATGTTTGAAAAGTCTAAACGTTTGACCTAAAATCCGAAGCCTCTATTTAAGCGATACTGTAAAGACTAAACAAACCAAAGGTCAAAACATGAAAAAAAAATTATTTTGAGATGAAATGTTCAAAATTTCAAGTACTTTTTTTCTCCGACTAAACAGGAATTGTTGTCTTGTGTTTTGTTTTGGAAAGTCGTTTGGAAAACATTGGAAAACTGTTTGGATATACATTTTTGAACTACCTACTTAAAATTACTACTTATATCAGAGTCAGTTACTTAAAAACTAAAATACTTAAATTATGCAATTTTTTTTTCATTTCAGGGGAAGCACCGCTCTCCATGTGGCCGCTGAAAATAAACGCCGCGACATTTCTGTGATGCTAGTGGCTGCTGGTGCAAACCTTTCATTACGCGACGATCACGGTTGCACACCAATGATGGTTGCATTCAATAACAACGCACGTGACATTGCCACTTATCTTGAAAGTAAGACTTTGCGATAATAATTTATTTTATTCGCACAGTTACCTTAAACATCACAAACAACCACAACAACAAACCCAGCTTCAAAAGTAAAACATCAAAGTATTGCTAAAAAGATAAATTTTAAATTTGTAGAAACCCATTTATTTTATGTAAAGCCTTAAAGAAAAATTGGTCCTTTAGTTGTTGATTTTTCATACAATCGAATAGCACTTCCCACGTCATTTTCCATTAACCATAATAATGTGTATAAATTTTGTAAAAAATTGTATTTCATTTTATGTTTATATTTATGTTAATTTATTTTATATTTTGTTTGTTTTTTTTTTCTTTCTCCTGCAAATGCATAATCTTTGGAAAATGTATTCACGCAAACATTTTAAATATAAATTTAAAAAAAACATTCCAACTTTAAAACAATAAATTGATTAATTGTATACTTAAGGTCAAGAAAGATTTATACATATGGACATAAAAGAAGAAGTCTAATTAGTTTTTTTTTTAATATTATTTATATTTGTTTTAATTTGTATTCTAATTTTAAATAAGCAATTAATATAAGGGTAAAAAGTATAAATTTATTATTATTAATTATAATTATTGTATTTATTCAAACAAAATCAAGCAAACAAAAAACAAAAAACATAGGATTAAAATTTATAATTAAAAATAAACATTTACATTACAATAATTAATAAAATAAAAAAATATTTCTTAAACTCAATTTAAATATTTATTTCCTTAAATACGATTTTCAATTTAAACAACTTTAAAACTTTATGTACACTTATTAAAAAAAAATAATCTGTTTTCTAAAAACTCCAACAAAACTTTTTAAAATAAAATGAACTAAATAAAAAAAAAGAAAACATTGTGATACTCAATATGCAACTTAAAACTGAAATTAAGACAAATTAATTTAAAAAATTGTAATCTTTATTGCAATTTAATTTGGTATTAAAAAAATAACATAATCTCAAAATGGAACTTTGCACATTGGCCCCTTAGAAGCTGAATGAACAATTGAACAAAGCTTGTTTTATCATTTCTTTTATGAGTGAATTAAAACAAATATTTTTTTAAGTTTTAGAATTACCTAATTAAAAACAGAAAAATATCGGGTTGGGAATTAGTCACAACTAAGTTTATTGTAATCAAAAGACTGATTTATAATTCAAATTAAATCATTTTCAAAAAACTATGCTGGCAGCAGTCCATTAAAATTAAAGCAATTTTAAATTGTGGAACTAAAAAGAAAGTAAAATTTAAGCATTAACATATCTTTTTAAATTTCAAAAACAATTTAAATTGAACTAAAATAATTCTCTTCTTAGACTTCTCAAACTTTTTAATATTTTTGTCTTCTACTTTAATATAACATATTTTAAATTTGTATTATTGGGGATAAAAACACTCTCAATATACTGTTCTTTAGCATAAGAGATATTTTGTTAAGATATATTTGATCTATTAGACTTTGATAAAAACTTATACCATTCACAAATGTATATATGCTCTTACTGTAAGGCAAAACAATCGACTTTAGTTTTCTTCTAATACTTGAAACTTGTTCTTTAAGAAAAGCCTGTAAAAATAGAAGCCTTTAATATTGATGCTTCAAAAATCATATATTTTCAAAAGAATTTAAATGCTTTATAATAAAAGGTGTTAAGTGGTTTATATGTAGATAAAACTCACAGTTTTAAAGAAAGTCCCTGCTAGATTTTATATTATCGTTTGTATCGATTTATAGTTTTACTCTAAAAATTATTTTGTATTACATTTTTTAATCGAATAAATCATTTAATTTCAATTTATCAAAAATGTGTAAAAGAATTTCTCCTTACTTTTACGGTTAAAACAATTTATGGAATTTCAAAGTTTAAAGCTATTTTTCCCCAAATATTTTATATGCAAATTATAATACTTAAGATTTTTGAAAGGTTTTTTTTCAAACAAACCAATTTTTCGGTATAGAATGTGAATAAAAATTAATTTTATCTGTCCGACTCTAATAAATACAAAAATGTAACATTTATTCTCTTTTCAAGAGAAATTCCTTCATTTCAAAAATCTAAAAGTCATTTTCTATCTCTTATCAATTTAGGGAACTATAAAAGTATAGACTTTAAGAAATTGGAATACAAATTTAAACCATTATAAAGATTGAGGTTAACAGGAAACGAATAAAAGCAAGAAAAACTTTAAATGTCGATTGCGACAAAATTTGTTTTCCCTGTAAAGCTGAGATTGATGAAAGACATAAATGTTCATAATTTCTTCATGGTAATGCTAACATTAGGGCAGATTAATCACATCACAATGCAATTTATTGTTATTATAATTGTGCTTTTTAATTCGTCTATTTCGTTTTAGTTTTTTTTGTAATAAAGTCGTTAGATAGTTGGTAATTCTTTGAAATTTTGCAAAATTTATAATTACTGGCATCTTGGTAAATCATTTCACTATCAATAAGAATCAGTTTCATACCGACATACAGGAGCAGAAGGAGAGTATTAGAAATAATATTGAAAGAGTTTGTAAAAAACTCTATGAGATTGATTTGATTGAATCGGTTTTGAGACAGTTTACTTGAATTTATTATTTCCAATAATCCTACAAAAGTCCCATTTTATGACTAATCTTTGATAAATGTTTAATTATGCTGAAAATTCAAGTTGAAGTTTATGATAATTTTCTTATAGAATTAAGAACATAATATGATTCAAATGATTATAGTTAAAACCCAACCAATTACCAAATTAATTTTACATCACAAACTGAATATTTAAGTTATTTAATATAAAATTTGTAGATTTAAAGATTGAATTAAAACAAAATTAAAGTCTAAGAATTCAAATATGACGGTTCAGTATCAATTATAATTATTTTTACTTCAACATTCTTTGAAAAACTCTTTACTTAAAGCTATGAATTTATTTTTTACCTTTTTTTAAAAAATCGCCTTTTAATAGAAATTTGGATTGCATAATGCTTCAATATCTTCACCTGTCTGAAAATTATGTTTATTCATTTTTGGTTTCCAGACCAATTTTGTTCCCAACCCGAAAAATTATAATTTCTACCTAAATATTATACGAAATTGGCATCACAAATTAACTCGAAAATGATGTTGAAATATTTTAATTACATATACATAACAGTTTTTTTTTTTTAAATCTATTTCATTAAAAGAAAACACCATTAAAATACTTTGTTCAGTAGATAACTTTTAAACTATCACACCCTAAATTTCAGTATTTTGTTAAATAAATTAAAATCTCTTTTGATAAAAAAAAAATGTATGCTTTTTCAACAATCTAAACGCATATCAGCTCATGTAAATAATTTAAATACAAAAATCAAACAACTAACTTATTCTTCGAAAGAAATAAAACTCAATACTCAACGAAATCTTAAACTCATAATTAAATTAAAATAAAAAAAAACAATCAAAGTTAAAAACCCCCTTAAAAAAAATAAATATATACATATATGTATATTCTATAAATCTCAAAATATTTTACTTTAAAAATTCTATCTTCGAAAATTCAAGTGATAAATGCTTTTTTATTTTGTCAAAATGAAAAAATAAAATCATGTAAAATATAGCAACTATGTATAAATATATTTTTTTACAAGACTTGAATAGAAATTAAAAAAATAAATAATCATAAAAACAAATTAAATTTTATTCATTCACTTTAAATAAATTCAATAAATTTAAAAATTAAAACAAACAAAAATTGTTAGTTGTATTTAAAAAAAATAAATTTCTAAAATTATTAATTATTAGAAGAAAAAAACATTGGAATGAAGTCAATTATTAAATAAAATAGTAAACTAAATAAATAATTTAAAGTATGTGTACTTTTCAACTGCAATACTAATTTTAAATTACTTTTTAAAAATTTCCGTAATCGTATAAATTAAAAACAGAATTTAAAACTGTGGTTTCATTAAATGTAATCACAGATTTATAAGCATTAAGTATTGGAAATTATGTATGAATTGATTTTTTAATAAAAGTTACAACAAACAACAACAAAAAACAATTTATTGCATATTTAAAGCCCCGTAATGTGCAACAAATTGTTAAAAAAAAAGTTGTTTGTTAATATTTATTATTTATTTTAAAAATGAATATAAATAATAAAACTTTCTTTTGAAATACATCTATAATAAAATGTATAGCAAGTGACAATCCAATTCTCAAAGATATTACTCGTATATTGTAAATATAATGCATACTAAAAAAAGTAACTAAATTGAATTAAAATGATATAAAATAAAATAACTACTCTTTTTTAAATTTAAAAACAACGAATGATCTGATTCGGATAATACATTTTTTTTTGATAATTCATTAATAAATTTATTCTTAATTGAGAATTAAATATAAAAATAACTGTATCCTAATTCTTCAAGCAATTTAATATTAAAAGGAAACAAAAAAAAATAAAACAATAAAACAAAAAAACAAACAAAAATTTCAAAAGAGAAAACATTTTAGGAACAAAAAGAATCTTAGATAGAAAAGTAATAAATAAATTATATTACTATTTGAAGAAATGTAAACACCGGGTCCAAGGAAAATACCCAAACTATATTTAACAAAAAAAATTAATTTTAAAATAATATACAGAAGAACAAGGTATCTCGACGCGTCCCAATTTATATTAGATTTGTTTTATTTAAATTTATACCCAAATTTTAATTATTGCAGTAAGAATACGCAAATAAAATTCACTAAATAATTCATGTAAGGTTCTTTCTTCGTTTTATTATCATAAAAGAAAACGAATAATGATTTTTTTTATCTTCAATTTATTTCAAAAAAATAAAAAAAAAAACAACAAAAACAACAACAAAAAAATCTATACTGAAACGAAAGTCTTATGAATTTTAGCTATATAAGTGTAAATTAGAAATCCAATGTAAATATATTTATATCTTTTAATTACTTACTTACTAATAAAATATTTATTAATTAATAAAAATAAAAGCATTATAAAAGAAGAACTATTTTGTTTTAAAATTAAATTTTATTTAACCTAAAGTTAAATATTTTAAATGTGGTCTTCAATAATCGTTTTTTATTAACTTGAATTGTTCTATCTAAATTCATAATTATTTTATTTTAATTGTAAAATTTAAATTATATTTTATGGTTTTTCTTTTCGCTTCTGTAGTTATAATTTCTAATTGACTTATTTATGACAAAAGACTTACAAGAATATTTTGAAGTGGTTAGTAAGGAACTGTTAAAAATATTAAAAAAAAAAAGGATTTAGAATGTTACATTCTTAACTAACCGCACCCGGCGGCCACTAAATTTTGAAATGCAACAAAACTTGGTGAACCAGGTTATGATTTTATAAAAATTGTTCGCATAGTTGACGGAATTCCCAAATACCTACCATACATTTTCTTTTCTTATAAAAATTAAATTATATTTCTGCATCAAACTTCCTGTTTACTACAAAACATTGAAAAATTTATCACGCCCTGTTTCGCCCCTCAAATCGGTTTTGGTTTTAATCTTTGGCACTTTGTGCCGCGCCGGCCCTGTACTTCCGCTGCCATTTAAGGCCCTTCCACACTATCCCACTGAGTATTAACACATGCCAAAAAAAAGTGTTAAACAAATCATGTATAATAGTGTGAAATCAAAATATAACAGCCCATCTTACATAGTATGATATTCCAGCTTACACGATTTGACATGTGTTGATACATGAGAATTTTTAGAAATGGTTCTAATTCTATCACACATTTCATCACATTTTTATTGAGGTTAAATTAAACAGTTGTGTGTATAGTAAAAAAATGAATAGTGTGGAAGGGCTTATAGTGGGGTACAGTTCATACTGCTTCATGCAAAAAAAAACAATAATATTTGGACATTGGTGAAGATCCTTTGCGACGCAGTTCCGTTGAAGATTTAGGGCCAGTTTCACAGTGCACACTTAATAAAATAAGCGGCACTTAATTTTCCCATTCATGGACTTTAGACGTAGTTTTAATGTCTGAGTAAGTGGAACTTAAGTGGCCAAAATGGGAGACTTAAGTGTCACTTATTCCGATAAGTTTACACTGTGAAATTGAGCATTAGTTTTCCATATCTGGCACTTAAGTGACACTTACTTTACTGTGAAACTGGCCCTTAGTATATTAAGGAATTTTCGAAAATTGTGATGATTGGTTTAAACTTAAACGGGGTATTCAGTCCTTATTTCAGATAAGTAGGCTTCGTTTTGAGGTTCAAGTGATCAACTTATAATAATTATTGAATGCAGTGTTTTTTTTTGTGCATGGATTCCTTCACTTAACTGAGTTATAATCTTAATCCGAAAATTTACAGTTTGTCGAACGGGCACAAAAAGAGATTTTTTCTCCGAATAATTTGTTTTCCACTACAACAGACACTAATGTCGTTTTCCATTGGTGGCCTTCTGAAACCCTCAAAATGACTGAGGTAAGTATTAATCCGCAAGAGAAAAATAGTTCGGGTGGGATTTAACCTATGTGTATTTTCTTTAATTTTAAATGACGGTTGAAAATAACCTTAAAATCTTTATAATTAACGAAAAAATAAGGAATGTATTTTTGTTCCTTGTGCATTAGCTGCGTCTCAGTAGGTACGCTAAATATGAACGTCTTATCTTTGATTGGGCAGAAGTTGAAATTGCCTCCATTTTATGACAGCTGACCAATCAGAAAGTAGAAACTTGAATAAATGTATTTATTTTTTTATTTTATTCATAATGGTAAAACTTGTAGATATATACAAAATTCGTTAGCATGAAAAACAACAATTTCGAATATTAGCCAATTTTTATTTCTGAGAACTTAGATGAATAGCCCTTTCATTATTCATGTATTTTCTTTTATTAAATTTATTTTATTATTTACATCAATTTAATTTAATAGCTTCTGCTCTTTAAAATTGAAGCAAAAATTTTTGTAAGTTTTCGGAATTAAAAACTGGCAAATTATTTGGACAGAAGTTTATACATATACTGCGTGTGTTCCTTTACTTTGAATTTCTGTACATTTGTGTGAATTTCTACACATTTTATTTTTTTTTATATGAACTTTTGACAGACTTTTGATTAAAATTCATAGATATTCACAGTTTTGGACAGTACGGAAACAGACATATTGCTGCGAAAACTTTTGATACATCTAACAAATAAAGATGTGTTTGTAAAATAAATTCAGATAATCCTTCTGAAATCTTAAAAAAAGTTTTCCACTTACCTACTTAAGCTAAGTACAGACGATTGTCAGATCTTACAATAACCTAGTTCCTTTACTTTGAAACTTTGTGAATTTCTAAAGTCTGTCAAATTTCATATAAAAAAAATAAAATTACGTAGAAATTCACACAAATGCACAAAGTTAAAGTAAGGGAACACATCTTGCGTTGTCAGAAATTGTCATTGGTCTCACAATAGGTAACAATTAGCTGAAAATTGACATATTCCTTACAATGAAAAATTGTCCGTTCACACGGTTGGTAGATTTCTTTGCAAAGTCTGACAATTTGATTGTCATCTCTTTTTTTATCTCTCTTTAACCAACTCATTGACATTTCGGACAGTGAATAAATTGTCAGCAATAATTGTAAAATGTTTTCAATGAAAACATCTGACCAATGACCAATGATTCTTACAATGTCCTAATCGACTGATAATGATCAAAATTGTGTGTTCATACGATTGTAAGATACCTGACAATTTTTTGTCAGATTGTCGTCAGACAATGACTTTTCTGACAATATTGTCAGACAAAATTGTGTGTTCAGACGATTGTAAGACATTTGGAACAATATTTGACAATATTTTAAGATATGACAATGTCTGTACTTATCTTTATTCACGACCGACACGGAAATCTTTAATAATTTTGCTGTTCCTTTTTAGAAGTCTAATATTTGGTGTTACATATGAAATCGACTATGGCGATGAATACGAAAACAGTCAAATGGTCATCATTTCTCTTTTACTTCTTTAACAATAAATTTTGGTTTGCTTTATCTTATTATCTTAGGAGGTTGCTTAATTTTTTTAGACATACAGATATACATAAACTATTTTTTTATATTCATTCTTAATACGAAACAAAACAATCTGCTTATAGTAATAAGTATATACTTATAAAAGTCTGAAACTCAAAAAAAAACACTATTTTAGTAGAAAACTTATTGTAAATATAAAAAATTGAGAACTTAAGTTCGTAAGTTAAAAAATAAAAATATCAACGAAAACATTCAAACTAATAAAAATTAAAAAAAAAATTAACCATTTTTCTAGCTTTCCCTTAACCTCAATTCTTGTTTTTCTCTTATACTTTTTAGTTAATTTGAATGTATGTAGTTATTTACTCAATTTTTAATAATGAATAATTAATAAATGATTCGCATACATTAATATATAATAAGACTATTAAATGCACTGCAAGCACTGAGGATTTGATTGAATAAAAAAAAAAGAACTCACAAAAACATTAAATTAAGCATAGAAGGGTATTTAAAACGACTGGTTTAATCGTAATATGTTTTTTTTTGTTTGTATTTACAAAAAAAATATCTCAATTTCAACACGACCAAAATGAAACACTCCAGCAGATTAAAATCAATTTATAATATTTTATAATTATATTTGAAATATTTCATTTGATTATCAAAAATATTTTGTTATAAATATATATATATTATAAATATATTTATATATTATATATATATATATATATATTTATATATTATATATATATATTTTTGCCTCAAAAATTTTGTATGAATACACTATCCAGTGTATATAGAGATCAGTGACCTATACCTATTTAATTATTATAATAATTAAACTTTGAATTGGAACTGAGTAAAAATAAATATTTTATGTAAATATAATGAAAAGTGAAAAGTAAATATATAATACTTTTTTTGTAATAATAATAGATTTAAGATTTGCTAAAAAAAAAGATCATGTAAAAATTATATCAACTTTCTTAAAATAATTTTAAAAAGGTTAAAATAAAAGTCTTTAAATTTTAATCTACCACAAGCGTGTTTTATTTTTAAAAACAAAAGGAAACTTATTTTAAACTCAATGGGCCTTACTAATAACCAAATTTAGTAAATAGTTAAACGAAAATCTCCAGATTACAGAACATTCGCATACTAATAACGAATTTAGTCTCCAGGTAATTCACTAGCAAGACGTTAAAATTTAGTACATGGAAATCCATCTTTAAGCTGTACACTAAACTCATGAATTCAAGGAATTCCTAAATGCATCCCGCAGATCGGATACGCGTGTTGTGAAAAGAAGAACCCATCGAACATCAAGTTCAAGATTCTTTGTTTTTAGTTTTTTGTTTTTTTTTTTCTTACTTTTTTTTGGAAGTAACTTTAAAATGAAATGTCTGATTAATTTAAGCAGAGTTTTTTTTAGCATATCCTTTGTTGTTACTTTGTTGAAATTATAAAAATAGAGCTGGACCGCCCGGCTTCACAAGGAATTTTTCATCAATTTTAGCATTTTAAAAAATGAAATAAAATTTATAGGGGCTGAAACTCTTTACAATGATTTTTTTGGCACTCTCCAATTATTTGTATACCAACCTAAAAAAATGAAGCAGCTTGAGAACGTAACGCCATCTACTGTCGAACTCAATTTCGTAGTGTTTGTCATTCTTCAGATTCAATATTTTTTCTCTCCAATACAATTTGAAAGTTTCAGATGTCGCCACTGCAATCCACCGCGGAAAGTATACAATTTCCGGCCGAAATTTTCACTTTCCGGCTCTGTCTATAGTGTGTTCACCTGGTTCAATACGAATTCAATAAAAAGTCATATTTCCATCTTTTTTCGTCTTCTGATTTGTATGTTTTACATTTTGTTCCACAATAGGTCAACAAACATCCAATTAGTAAAATAACAAGCCCACAACGGTTAATTTGATCAGCAACCAACATAACAGACAACTAATGCGTTTTTTTTTCTCAACAAATTGGTTGAAAAAAATGAGCGATGAGATCATAGAAACGCAATGGAGTTTTTAAGAAAAAATATGTAATTCACGCCGGTAACACAGTTTTTCAGCGCGCTCAGTGCTCACGTTAAGTCCCGCGAATAGGTAAGCCCGCAGGGGATTAGTTGTTGTTGCATTTAACATGTTAATTGTTTAACACCGACCGACGTCTTTTTTTTCATCCCACCGGGCTTGCAAAAAAACACGCCTTTAATTGAATCTTGTATGGTGGGTTTTAAAGTTAAGCTATAAAGCACACCATACAAGATTCAAAACTTTTTTATTATCCACGAAGATCCATTATGGATCATCCCATGAAAATAAAATTATACGGATCCTAATGACAACAGTGCTGTATGCTCATCTCTTTTTTTTTCTTATGTTTTTTTATTTTTCATAAATTCCATCCCAAAATCCTTCTCGTTTCTACGCACATAAAATCTACCTGTCTCACTGGATGCGCCCTTCAGTAAAATGCCTATATAGGTTTGTTCAGTGAGGAAAAAGTTAGAACAGAACAGAACAGGACAGAACAGAACAGCACAGATTCGTGAAAAACGTCAGAACAAGGTAGAACTGAAAATGGCTACCTACGTTGTCACTAAAAAAGCAACAAAAAATTTTCGGAGCATATATGCTTGTCACAAATTCACAAATATACGTCTTAAAACTAAAATTACTTCATGAAAATAGAATCAGAATTGATTAAAATACACTTTTGAAAGAGTTAAGCAGAGATTCAAATAAAATCTATCAAAAAACAAACTACTTTCATTAAAAAAATCACAACATCTGATTTTGACAGTTTTCACAAATCTGTTCTAACTTGTTCTACCTCAAAAGCAAGTGCAGAAAATCCTGTTCTAAAGTGTTCCAAACTGTTCCAAACTAGCTCATTGAACAGCAATCCAGAACAGTTTAGAACAGAAAATTTCTCATTGAACAGCAAAATCTTGTACTTTTCTGTTCTAAAGTGTTCTAAACTGTTCCGAACAGCCTCATTGAACACACCTTATGTAAACAGGCACTAACACGATGATTCTTTGCGTTTGACTCTTTTTTCGAATTTCTATTTGAAAATCATCCTGTGATTCGCACGCTAATATGACCCCTATTACACGATGATTCTTTGCGTCTGACTCTTTTCGAACATAACGAGTGCGAAAGCGAAAAAAGATGAGACGGAAGACCAGTTGCCCTGTGAGTCGTGGGCCAAGATTTCCGAGACTCTTTTTGACGTTTCTTTTTATATAACTTTATTTTGATGATTTTCAAAGGGAAATTCGATAAAGCGTCAGGCGCAAAGAATCATCGTGTAATAGCGTGCGACTCACAGGATGATTTTCAAAGAGAAATTCGAAAAAAGAGTCAGACGCAAAGAATCATCGTGTAATAGGGGACATAGAATTTCAAGTTTAAAGTATTTTAATTATCTTCAGAAGGTGCAAAGAGATCTTAAAATGAATCCGAAATGTTTTTGGAAATTCATAAACAGTAAAAGAAAGTCTTGTCCTTACCCGTCTGTTCTCAAGTCGAATGGCATTTCAAGTCATGACCCTCGAGTTATAACGCAACTTTTTTCTGACTTTTTTCAAAGTGCCTTCAACTGTGATACTAACAACTGTGATACTTTAAACTGTGATACTTCGAACTGTGATAAACTTGACGAAAATGACAATAACTTTGACCTTTTAAAATCTTTTCCTTACTTGACTGATATAAACTTTAATATTTATTCTGAAAACATTAAAAAGTTTATATCTAATCTGGATGAAAGTTGTGTACCAGGTCCTGATGGTATACCTTCCATTATTTTGAAGAACTGTGTAAATCACTTGTCGTTTCCTTTGTCTATTCTTTTTAACTTCTCTATGTCTTCTTGTGTTTTTCCGTCTACTTGGAAAGATTCTTTTATAATCCCTTTACATAAGAAAGGTAAAAAAGATGATATTAAAAATTATAGACCAATTGCTAAGTTATCCGTTATTCCTAAACTCTTCGAGGCTATTATTTGCGAATCACTATGTTTTTATGTTAAATCAATTATCGCTGCAAATCAACATGGTTTTACAAAAGGTCGCTCTACTGTGACTTTTTTAATGGAATTGGCAGAAAGTTGTATTGATTCGTTTAAAAAAAGAAAACAAGTAGATTGTGTCTTCACCGACTTCAGTAAGGCATTTGACAAACTCTCACATCGAGTTTTGTTATTAAAATTGAGGAAGATGGGGTTTAGCGAACAGTTTGTATCGTGGCTCCAGTCTTATTTATTTGATAAATTTTATTCGGTTCTTTTCAATGGCTGTGAATCAATTAAGTTTAAGGTTAACTCTGGAATATCACAGGGTAGCCATTTAGGACCCGTACTTTTTATTTTATTTATTAATGACTTACCGTCTCTTCTGAAATATTCCAATTGTCTCATTTATGCGGACGATGTTACAATCTTCAAAACTATTGAAAATACTCGAGATTGTGAAGAGTTTCAGTGTGATCTTAATTCTTTTTTCGATTGGTGTGTTCGTAATTGTTTGACTCTCAATATTGATAAATGTAAAACTATTACTTTTACGAGATAGCTATCTGTATCTCCTGCAAATTATTTTCTTAATGGTGTATTATTGTCACGAGTTAGCGATTTAACTGTCCTTGGTGTCCTATTTGATCAAAAACTTGACTTTATACAACACATCAACTCCATAACTAATAAAGCTAATTCAATTCTTGGGTGGATAAAGAGAGAGTCAAGGCAGTTTTCTGATCCTTTTGTTATCAAACAGCTTTTTGTGACATTTGTGCGACCCATTATTGAATATGCTTGTCAGGTTTGGTCACCCCACTATGACTGTCAAATAGCCAGATTAGAACAAGTGCAAAAAAGATTTCTGAGGTTTGCACTCAGAGGATTGGGTTGGGAAAATCCTTACGAACTCCCGCCTTATAACAACAGACTGAAACTGATAGACATGCCTAGTCTTGAGAGCAGACGCTTGTATTTATCTTTTGTCTTCATTGTGAAACTTATAAACGGAAACATAGACTCTTTGCACCTTCTGTCTCGCATAAACTTTAATATTCCCCAAAGGAGTTTGAGGAATTTGTCCGGATGCATATTTATTTCAAATTATCGGACTAATTATGAACGATTTTCTCCTCTCAATAAAATGTTTAAATTATTTAATTTTTTCAACAGTAAATATACTAATTTGTTCAACCAAACTGTTAATACTTCAATTAAATTTAAATCAACTTTTTTTCAATTTTGTAACATGTACATATAATTATAACCTTTAAAGCTAGCAATTAGCTGAGTTAATAAATAAAAAGAAACGTCAAAAAGAGTTCCGGAAAACTTTGCCCACGACTCACAGGGTAACTTGTCTTCCGTCTCATCTTTTTTCTCTTTCGCACTCATTATGTTCGAAAAGAGTCAGACGCAAAGAATCATCGTGTAATAGGGGACTAAGAAGTATTCAATTCACGCTGGTAATACTGTTTTTCTCCGCGCTTAAGTTAAGTCCCGAAAATTATGTGGGTTTAGCTACGCCCATTGGTGATTAGTTGTTGCAGTTGCATTTGACCCTGTTTAGATTGTGACATGCTCACTACGTAGTGAACAGTCATGTCGTGTCTACACTCAAAATTTCTCAGTCATGAGTATCGCTGAACTCTGACGGAATATCTCTGAATTGAAACATTTGATGCTGAGCACCATGAAACCAGGACCCATGTTCTGTAACTCGGCGATAACTTTTCGAGCCGAGAAACGGCGAAAAATGGAACAAAACTCATAGGAATCCTATGGGTTTTGTTCCATTTTTCGCCGTTTCTCACCACGAAAAGTTATCGCCTAGTTACAGAACATGGGTCCTGAGTTTAATATTAAATAAATAAGTAGTCGCAAAATATAGAAGAAATTGCAATTTTAGTAATTACATCTGCTTCAGCATCTTTGCTGTTATCAATCCATCAATTCAATAAGCATTTTTTGCGTCTTAACTACATAAGCCAAAAAGTACTGAAGTACAAAAGTAAAAATATTTTTTTTACCGCTAGCGCCGTTGTTTTGTGAAAAAGAATACACAAATTTGTTTTTAAACCAAAATTTAAGCTTTCTGTATCATTTTTATAAGTTTTCCAGTCAGAAACACTATCCTAAAATGAGTTTGAAAATTTTCACTTTTTTACTTTTTCACTTTTTTGGCTTATGTAGTTAAGCCTTTAGCTTGACCAATTACACATTTTTAATTTTTATTCTCATCTACCTTGCCCTTCAACGAACATGCCAAAAATGAAAAAATGGAACATGTCGGATATGAAACATGACTGCTCACTACAATCTTTATGTTTTCTTCCTGACTGTCGTCTCCCTTTCCACCTCACCGATATCACCTACAAACTGCCGTCACTACGTAGTGGGCAGTCACAATCTAAACAGGGTCTTTAACATGTAAATGTTTTAGCCCTGAATCTTTTTCATCCAATTTACTTCGGGCTTGGAAAATCACGCCCACTGTCTTTTTTCCTTATACTACAGTATGTACTCTCTTCCGACTGAAGAGCCGTCTACCCGCCAGAATAAGAACTTATTCCGGTTCCATAAAGCAATTACCCCGATCCAAACCTAGATCCAAATTTGTTTTTAAGCTACTACGCAGATATACTCTCTACCGACTGAAGAGCCGTCTACCCGCCAGAGTAAGAACTTATTTCTGGTTCTATAAAGCAAACCCCGATAGAAACCTAGATCCAAATTTGTTTTTGTATTACGTGTTAAAAGATAACCCCTACCCAGACCCTTAGAATAATAAAAGTCTCCAGCAACTTGTTTTTTCTTGTGAAAGAGAATTATCTGGGTAGTTTTGGGTAGATCCTCGAACGCTTCCGTTTTATCATGACCTTTTTTTCTTTTAACAATACTGCCTTTCTTCTAGTACATTATTACAATTTAGTGGTTGATGTAGAAACTCACTTGGCATTACTTACAAATAACGGATGTTTTGTCTGCGACATCTTTCTTATTTGGATTTTGTCCTTTGTGAGATTTGTAATGTTCTCTAACGTCTTTCTAATTTAAAAAGAATTTGTCTCGTTCAAATTTATTTTTTGACCAAATAAATTGATATATTTCTTTTTTCTTTTATATTTAATTTGATTTGATTTAACATAATGATGTACAATAATATGTATTACTACCAAGCAAACCAGCAAACACTGGTCCAACACCAGTTCGCGCATCTGCCTCCTCATCCGGAAGAACAGCAGCAGTCGGATCAGTCTTTGCCACCAACTTACAATGTAGAAACTTCACCAGTTGCCTATTCTCTGATACAAACCAATGGTCGCAAGGTGTATGGTCCACCCGAAGACTGGGTGGGACCACCGCCAAGCAGTGCCTGTGAGCTTTACATCCGGCGCATACCAAAGACTATAAGCGAACAGAAGATCCTGGAGCCATTCCTTAGATTCGGTAAGATCTACCAATTTAGAGTTCCTATCGACTTTGTCCAGGGAATACGAGGATATGCCTATGTTAGATACACAAATGAAGAGGACGCTTGTTGCGCAATGGAAGTTCTAAATCACCACTTCATTGATCAAGGCAAAACTCTGGACATTGTAAATTCATGCGAAAAATGTCGCCTCTTTGTAAGCAACATTCCCAAGCATTTATCAGAGGAAGAGATCGAAGCCGAACTGAGAACAATCTTCCCAGCAATGCAACGAATCCATTCGAAAGGTGCCGTTAGAGGTAGAGATCAAAATCAGGGTTACGTCTTTGTAAACTTCGCCACTCACAACGATGCCTTGGAAGCCAAAAAGAACACTTGCCCGGGAATCGTAAGGCTCTGGGGAAACGACTTGAAGATCGTGTGGGCCAATTCTGAGAGTGTAGATAATACGTTATCTGTAAGATACCAATTAGTATAAAATAATCTTTTTTGTTATTATATTTTTTCTGTTTTTTGTCCAGAACAAAACGCTTTTCGTAAGGAATGTTGATCTCAAGCTAAACAATCGAGATCTAATTGAGGTGATTGTCAATCATGTCCCAAGGACTACTGTAAGAAAAATCTCTAAAGTCCGAACGAATGCTTTCGTAGACTTTACTTGCCGCCAAGCGGCCGAAACGGTTATGCAGAAATTGCAAGGAGCAAAAGTTGGTGACAGCAAGTTTGTTATTGAATGGGCAAAGCCATCCGCACAGTAAGTTCGTTTAAATTTTTTTTTTCAATATTAGACGACTACGATAGAAAAATTCAGATTTATCAAACAGAATTAGGGTAGGAAATATTAATCATACTTATCTAAATAAATTGGATAGCACGACAGTTCGTGTAGAACCAGAGCCTAGTGACTTGCAAACTCTAACCACACCTGTGGGCGTGTTTTATTGGGAGGAACGGCTGGACTCACAGTTTTCTGCCGAAGCAGATCGGTTAAAGTGACTCCTAAAAACATTCTGTTTTTTTAAGGTGGCATAGTCCATGGGAATCGAACCCATGACCTCCGGCGTAACAGTCCTATGCACTAACCATTACGCCACGAGCTACTACAATCAGACCTATATATCTGTTAAAATTCTTAACAAAAAAAACTGTCAAATTTAAAAAAAAAAGAAAAGATAGGTACGTACCTACCAGATTTTTTTTTTAATTTTAAGCCAAGTTCATTAATTGTTGTTTTAAAAGGCAAAAGCGAAAAATAAAATATGTGTTTTTGGCATGTTTTATTAAACAATTAAATTACATACTTCAATAATTACATCAGAAAATGTATTAATAATATTTTTTATCAAAAAAAAATAATAATAATCATAACTTTGACGAGACATTTAGCCAGTTCAAGTTTCTTGAAATCTCAGCAATCTCAGAAATCTGATTCCACACTTTTGCTGTAAAAAGCTGAGACTGACTTTTTTTTAATTCGTTTGCTTAATTATTTTTTCTCGCAGTTGATTTCAGGTTTCTCCTTCTCCTCAGTGGAGCTGACAGAAGTTTGCCCAGTGAGATCTCAGAAACGTGAATTGGCCAATTGACTTAATCAAATTGTCCAAAATAGAAGTAGGAATACCTATACCCCATTCGAACTTGTTGAAGTTTCCGTTCTCTTCTCAAACCACTTTTCAAATTATGCGATTTAAGGTTCCCCCACACCAACGCGAATTTTCGGTGGCGACGACGAAAACAACAATAACAACACGTAGTTGTCAATGAAAACAACACGTTGTTATTATTGTTTTCGTCGTCGCCAACGAAAATTCGCGTTAGTCTGGGGGAACCTTTATACTTGTTATTAAATGGTTTTCCTTTTTTCAGGCAATCTCTCCATCGCATGCGTAATTCAGATTTTGATGCTCTCCTCCGATTAAAATGTATTGCAAACAATTGGTACATTCCAGTGATCATCTTTGGAACATACTTTGAGGAGGCTAATATTCAATATGCCGCGGTTTTGCTTCGCAACGATGAATATCCACTTCGTTTCATAATCGTTACTTTACTAACAAAAGAGCTCGTAGACATTCATGCACGTTTGTGTGAAGTTGTTGTAACATTGATCGATAAAATTGGAGGATTTCCCGATTGTAATTATGTTTTCTGGGCTCAGAAGGATACGGCTCATTTACGTAAGTTTATTAATTTTTATTTTAAGTCCATTAATTAATTATTTTGTTTAGTTGGTGCTGTCAATCCGAATCCTCATATGGCATTTATTGCATCACATCGAGTTCCAAAGGATTTCAAACTCGATTTAATTGAAGTTATCGATCTTAGCTGGGCATGTGGCATGCTCGCCAAAGCAACAGAACAACGACTACTTCAGCTTTATAATCAAAGTTTCTTGGTCAATGATCAATTCACATTCTTAAGTGATTTTATTTTTACCCAGCGAATCTTTGGAACAATTATGCCCAAATACAGAAGCAAACCACCATTAAAATACAATTTAAATGACACCCAAATCGTGTTGGCACTATGCTACCAAACAACTGGTAGCAATTGCTCTTTCGTCGGACGAGAATACAATCCTTGGGAATTAACAACATTAGATTGCGGTCACAATGGATTGCCATTCATGTCATTAACACTTCTGCCACTTTCATTGACTCAGTCCAGATTTGCATCGTCCTTTGTTCTTCATCAAGTTATTTTTGGTGGAACAAATTACTATTCTCCAACACAAAGTTCTATGGTGCCTCCTTTGTGGATTTCGGGTACTTCGTATTCCGAGTCTCTGAAGCAAATTCCTACCTCACCGGTGAATGTTTTAAATCAATGAAATTTAAGAAAAAAAATTCAATATTTTTTTTTAATTTGAATTACTTATTTTATTTTTGTTATGTTTTTTTTATTGTTTTTAATTTTATTTTGTTATTTGTTGTATGCAGGAATATGGAGTCGTTTTTTCGTAACTGTTTCTTTTTATATTTTTAGTATTTTGTTTTTATTCAAAAGTTGGCACTAGTGATGACCTAGAAAAATACAAGCCCATCTTTTGCAGTTCATTGTCTATTGTCATTAACATGCGGCGCCTTAAACAATATTTTTTTTATCATTGGATAATTTTATTTAAGCTACAAAACTTAACTCTATTATTTGTTTATTTATAAGTTTTATCACCATTTTTTTTTTTTTATTAAAATTTTATTATATTCTTAAATCAAAATCATTTAAAATGATTGAAAATGTCATAAAAATTAAAAAAAAAATGCAAGTTATATTTGCACGAAACATAAATATTTTTTTAATAAGGGAGAGTGATATTATAAGTACTTTATAACATACACTCACGCTCACAAGCGATTTAAAAATGTTTCTTTCTAATCATTGAATACATTTTAAACAAGCATAATTAATTAAGAGAATAATTAAGCAACAAATTCTTTTTAAGTTTCATCCTTTGTTATATTAATTAACTTGTCGAATTAATACAAAATCATATCCTGCCTTATAAATATGTAAACATATTGGAAAACAGTTAAAAATAAATATTTAGTTATTAATTTAATTAACAATCCTTTCATTTGTGTTTTAAGATCCAATAATCTCCTTTTGCAGAAGACACATGTCATTTATGTTCAACCCTATCGACGGATACATACTTTCCAAATAAAATTCTCTGAATTGTTCGAAATCGGAGAGTTTTCCATGGACATTTATTTTTCGAGTTCGAAATGAAGTTTATTTTGATGGCAGAACATTTTTCTTGAGAATGACATTTTCCGTAGAAACAAAAATTTTCCAAGAATTTCCCGAATGGTTTCTGAATGCAAACGAAGAATACATTTGAGAGTAAAATATAAAAAGTAGAGTTGGACTTTTTTTTTAAATAACAAAAAAACATTCTTATTTAAAACAATGTTGATATCAATGATGACAAAAGCTTTCTACTTTCAATCCCGTTTTTGACATTGAATTCCACAATCCACACGACATTATTCCATGCAAAACCACCAAAGCCAACAAGCTTCTCAAAAATGTCTCCCACTTGCCAAAATGTTCCTATGTATATTCGCAAAAAATCAAAACAATCAACAAATTTATTTTGCGTTATGCTCATGCGATCTACGTTCGATTTTTTTCATACCCAACAAAAAATTAAGTGTGTTTTTATAAAACAGCTGGAAACCCAAAATACGCGCTTGGTTAGGACGCTATTCTAAAAATACACAACAACCGATCGTTGTTTCTCTTGAGAGAACATTTTTAGCTCTCAGTTAACGAGAAAACGCGACCATAGGCAGAACATGTATTATTCCGCAAATTCAAAATTTTTCTTTTCTAGTTTTTCATAAAATAGTTGACAAAATTTCTTCCTTCTTTGGTGTTGTGAGTGTGTGTTTTCGAAAATATTTCTATTTTTTTTTTTTTTCAAAAGAAACGAATTTCGAATATAAAGTTATAACCTTTAACCGTTAACTACTGGAGTGGTGTTATTTTTTTAAAGGTGTATAATATCACCTGCGTTTTTTAAATGCAAAGAGCAGATCATTTTTTGGGTCGCAAATCGATGTTTACATCATCGATAAAGTGCCTCTGTTTGGCGATTCTTCTAGTTTTGCTCATTTTTCCACTTTTGTCGCATGAATTTGGTGTAAAGAACGATGACAACGATGAAACAGATCCTAGAGAAGCGGTTAGGGCTGTTCGAGCGAAAGCACCACGAAAATTCGAATTCCGGAAATTGGTGCGAGTAGTTCTGCCTGAAGAAGTAGAAGAGGAAGAAGATGGTGGAGATGCTGAGGACGAAGATGAGGATGACGATTCGGATGATGAGTTTAAATTCGAAAGGGCTCGCAAATTGGATGGAAGCAAAGCAAAGGCAACTCAGAGAACGAGTGTGGATGAATATGGAGAGGACTATGTAAAGGAGAAGAAGTCAGCAAGTAAGAACTTGGAAAAAGGATTCTTCTCTTCAATGTTTGGTGGGCTATTTGGAGGAAATGATGCACCAGTCAAAGCTCCACCTCCGCCACCGGTGGAGAAATCAAATGGGATTATCGATTGGATTCAATCTTTTAGTAGTAGTTTCAAGAAACCCACCCCAGAACCAAAACCTACAACTAGTGTTGATTGGATGTCGTATTTAAATCGTTGGCCATTCAACTCTCTTTTTCCTATCGGAAAACCAGAAAAGAAGATTGCCTTGCCTAGAAGTGAAGATTCGTCTAATCGTTACTCTTCTGGAGCAGAGCCAATGAGTCAGGATCATTTTGAATCGTTGCTGCACACAGTGCCGGGATTTGTTGTCAACGCGTCACATGTAAGCGATATTGAATGCAAGCAACAGATGCAGATTTTTCATCGCCAATTACGAGGCAACAAATTTTGGACACTGCAAAGTGAGTTGATAGGAGGTTTTTAATTTTATATCTGTTGCATATTATTTTCTTTCTACTATATCCCTAGTGCTTGATTCAACGGGAAAAATCACATCGGGACTTTTACGCGGAAATATCAACCAACTTGGTGATTTCGAAATGTGCACCCATGCCAAGACTTTAGTCAAGGTCACATCGGATATATCACTAAGGATCCGAGGAAAATATTGCTTGGCTCACATTGAAACTCAAGGCAAAGTAGATGAACTAAAGGTTCCAGTGCATTTGGCACATGGAAGAGGCTTATGGCGAAGTCATTTGGGAAACGTAAATATTTTCGTTCTCCAAATATTGGTTCTTTTTGTTCAATTTAATTTTTTTTAGCCAAGTCATTTTATTCCACGATATGCTATAGCCAATTGGGGAGTTTGTATTCCAAATGCTTGCTCTGCCAGTGTTGTTCAAGATATGATAGAAACAAATCTAAGACCGTACAATAATACTGGCGTTGAGTTTCGTGTGGAAGTTTCGGAAAATGATTGTTTTGTAAAGTCAACTAGGCGTATTACCAAACTATTCAAGAAGGATGATAAGTTTGCTTTTGCTGTGTAAGTACAATAAATAACTAGGAATAAGTATTGTAAATAAATAGTGTCTTAAAATAATCAGCCCTATTCTGCTATCCGATACGATAAAATTTTTCGATATACGTGAATTGTTGAAATAATTTGTCTCAAATTATTCTTTTAACTCTTCAATCTTTCGAGTTCAAAGCTCTGTCAATAATTATTTTTAAGTTCTTGAGAAAATCTAATTGTTAAAATTTTATTCTTTTCGCAATTTATATGCTTTTTGGAACATTCGTTTTCCTCCTACGGATTATAGAATACGAAAATTCACGCAGAATAGGGTTGAATGATAAAATAACCAAGCTTATGCTCGGGCAAGCAGTTGATGACTTAAATAAAAATAAAATTTTGTATATAACACGTTTCTAAAACCGACCATACTGCGAAATTCAAAATAGTTTTTAAAATTCTGGGCGAACAAAAAATTTATGGTGAAATATTTTTCGGGCGGAGCTCACAATAAGGCTGATTGAAACATGCTTTTTCCAAAAATATAAAGATGGCCTATCCTGTATGTTATTTTCTAGGTGCTATTTGGCTATGTTTTGGTTAATTTCTGCAGCTGCTTATGTTTCCGAAAACTGGGCAAAAGTTTCAACCTATCTTAGTGGATTTTTCAAATCATCAATGGATGATGCTTCCGAAGAAATCAAAAATGAAGAAACTGAAGATTCACAAGAACCAGAACCGGAACCCGAAAAAGAAGTTGAACAAGACGAAACATCTAATCCTGCGATTATAAAGGAAATATTTCATTCCTTCTCACCTAAGCGATCACTTGGTGAGCTTTTGTCAGAAGATCGTCTTGACATGCAATTTCCCATATTTCATCTTTTGAAAATCCTCTCGACTTTTATGCTTTACGTCTGCCTTAAATATATGATGATTGGTCATTTGCCAATAACAAATCGAGATAAATTAGTCAGAACTGTCGATCAACCATTTAGTGTGGTTTTTCGTTCACCAATGATCTACACTGATATACTTTTGATTATAAGTGGATTTCTATCAGGCTATCAGCTCTCTGAAGAAATGGAAAATAAGACATACATTGGAGTTATAAAGAGAGTGATAGCGAAAATTCTTCGATATTTGCCGACAATCTATGCTGTTCTCTTCTTTCAAACTTGGATACTTCCACATTTAGGTTCTGGTCCTTTGTGGAATAAGCTAATTGGACAGAATGCAAGATTATGTGAACATAATATGTGGCGAGTGTTGTTTGGCACACAAAATGCAATTGATTTCGAAGAGACCGTAAGTGAAAAGGGTTGGGTTGAGATCACTCAAATACTATTTAGATAAACTTCCTTTAAAACAGTGCTCTCCAATAACAATTCAATTGGCATTGGAGCTGCAACTATATATGCTTGGACCATTAATAGTTTGGTTATATTACACTGACGCTGATGCAGGATTCTTTGCTTATGGCGCCTTTCAAGCAATGTCAGTTGCTGCAAGATTCTCAAGAACCAATTTGGAGCATCTGTCAGCGATTATGTTCCATGGAATGAAGTGAGTAGTTAATAATGCATTATTTAAGATGGTTTTCTTATATGTTTTTATTTTTAGTGTCAGTAAATTTTATCGAACAGCTAATATTCTTTACTCGTCACCAATCGCTCGTGCGACTCCATATCTTCTTGGAATAGGAGGTGGAATTTTACATCGTTTCACAGACGGAAACCTAGAAATACCATCTGGCCTGACCAATATTGGATGGCTGACAGCAATTTTTAGCATTGGATGGTGCTTTTGGTATCCCTCATCCGGAATGCGCTCGGATTTCATTTATAATTCCGCAGAAGCAGCATCTTACGCTTCATGGTCACCACTGATTCTGGGATTAGCGATCATATGGATAGTTTTTATGACACCTAAAGAGGGACTTATTATTTCAACTTTTCTAACATCGAAACCAATTTTGTTCTTGAGTCGAATTTCATTTCCGATGCAACTTGTTAGCTACACTGTGGTAATTTATACCGTAGCAGGGGTAAAAGATTCTAATAAATATCACATCAGTGATTTGGTATGACATAAGATTTGTTTCATGGAAAAAAATATTTCAATCATTATTTAATTTTATTTTTTTTAGGTTAACATCGTGGAATTGGCCACTATTGTTTTGTGTTCAACTTTTCTTGCGTTCCTTATTGACGTGCCTTTTCAAAATGTTCGATTAATTATCATAAAAAAATTGTTTGCAGAAAAACCAGTTCACGAATTAGATTTTCATGATGAAGTTGAGTTAGATCAGTCCGAGGAGATATCCGAGGGAGTAGTTGAAGTGATTTCAGATAATCCAATACTAACAACAGAAACACCAGAGCCACCAGAAGATGATCATTGGAATACTGTTGATTCAGATGAGAAGGAACACGAATATGTTGTGCGATTTAATTCACATTTGGTAAATGGAATCGGAGCAGTTGTCGAAACAAGCATTAGGTAAGTTCGGTTATTTTGAAATTCTACCTAATTAATGGGTAAAGTGAAGATAGCGTTCAAAGAATTTTTAACGTTTTAATTAAGAAGCTGCTCAGAGTGGAAGTATTAGTTTCCAATTTTCTTACAGATACTACATATTGTACTGTACACTCATATAAATTATATCAATCGTGTACTTTGTTGATTGAAATGCGATTATTTAGGGCCAGTTTCACAGTGCACACTTATGAAATTAAGTGGCACTTATTTTTCCCCTTTTGGCACTTTAGGCGCATTATTACTGTCTGAGTAAGTGGAACTTAAGTGGTCAACATGGGAGACTTAAGTGTCACTTATTCCGATAAGTTAACACTGTGAAATTGTGCATAAGTTTTCCATATCTGGCACTTAAGTGACACTTAATCGAGTGTGAAACTGGGCCTTAGAAATTATGATCTAGTTTTTTTTATAATTTTTATCTTAAAAAAATAGCACATACGCCACAGTGAACAACTAGAAAAACTAATAAAATACGTTCCTACCATATGTTTAAGAAGAAAATTGAACAATATTTCTATATGTAAGGTAAATTGTACCAGTTTGTAAAGAATAACTAACAAATCACTTAGAAATTCCAAGCAAACAATCCATATATGTATTCAAAATAAACATTTTAACTTCTGATTCAAGGAGGAGTCCGATCGGATCAATTGTAAAAAATTTGTTTTGATAAAAATGCATTTATTGAATTGCAACTACATATGTATGTACGCTGTTTCGAAATTTCACAACTACAGTATATTACATATATGTATATAGAACTAACAAAAAACGTAACTCATTATTATTCATTTATTGTTTTCATCACAAAATATGACTTGTCACATTGGTTTATATTTGCCTTCGTTGTATTAAATAGGTTTTACTTTGCTTATCTCAGTTTTTACTTTATAAACAACAAACAAATTTACCCACAAAATATGACTTAAAAAAATAAGTATACGCCATAGTGAACTGTTAAGATTTTTAATATTATTGTGACATATTTTTTTATTATTATCTGATTTTTACTACTACTTCTTCATCACCCTATATTTTTTTTGTTTCAACCTACAGTAACTCTTCACCTGAACCCGAAGTTGAAGAAAAATCCGAACCTGAAGAAGAAATCGAACTCGAAGAAGAAGAAGATGAGGAAGAAATTGCCGAGGAAGATGAAGTCATCCGCAGGCCTATTACACCAGAAACTGAATCGTCAAACGCATCTCCAATACCTCCAGCTGACTCACCACAGCCATCAACTGAAACCGTTGAAATACCATCACCTACTGGCTATCGAAGACGACGACCTACGACTAAAGATGATGAATAAAAAATTCGAAAAAAGACATTAATCCAATTTACTTTTAAAACTAATTTTTAATATAAAAATATTAACTATTATTTACAAAAGTTTTAAAAATTAAAAATAATAACTAATAAAACAAACTCTCACTCTCATTTTTAACCTATATATATATAAATCTTAAATAAGAACATCATTGATTCAAATAAATAAGGATTGCTTTTTCAAACTCTCACTCAAATAAGGCAAGAGTAATAATGATTGTAGTTATAATTTTTTTTTCAAGCAATCTTCTTTTATTTTGATCCAATCATAGTTCGTTTTTGGTTTTTCATTTTTTTTGGAATCTTCAATACTTCTATTCGTATAATTAATATTATATAGGACCAAAGAACTATCACCCGAATTTATTCTAGATTCACTAAATTACTAAACAACTATTATATACTACGCTATTTGTTCTTCTGATGTGCTTGGTGATGTGCTGCTTCTCTTTAACTGAGACGGTTTTTTGAATGTTTTTATGAGTATCTTTTCTAGAGCATGAATAGGTGATTCGAAAAGTAGACACACAACTAGAGCCAAGGCAAATGTGTCTACCGAGTGCATTGCAGCTTTATGGAACTGAAAAGATAGTTTTTTTTATCTAAATTATTCCCAAAAGTTTGTGATTAAATAAAACTTACCATATCAACCCTGGTCAAGTAGTGTGGAAACCTAATATCACTCGCATGATAAAGCTCCACGATTCCATTGCACAAATACGCACAGTAAGTTAATCGACTGATTGGAGCAAAAACTCTACAACTGAGCAATTTCTGCAAATATGCAGCATGTCCAGTAGTAACAGCTATTACCAACCATCCAACACTAAGACCCCAACCAACTTTATGAAATGCAGAATACATGGAGCTTTCAAGAACGGTAAAAGGGCTTGTGTAGAATCTAGTTATGGAGAACATCGAAACCGCGCCAACAATAATTGAAGCCAACCAAAGTAGAGTCACATAGTGTTTGGGGATTTTTGTGCTAAAAATAATTTTAGGATAAGTTTGTAACATAAAGTAGTAAACAACCGGATAAACATACTTCTTTTCATGCATGAGATGAACAATAAATCCAGCCAGAATTCCAATAACATAATCAGTTGCTCGCATGTGTGTCTTAATATAGGATCCTGTGTAGAACGAGTTACTCGCGAAGTCTTGTACCTCACTAGAAATATAATTATTTTATTATTTTTTTCTTCTTTATCTGTTTAACAACTTACTCTGCATAAACCATTAGGGTTGGATCGAGTTTGTTGACATATGTGATCGTGAATGGAATTGCCACAGTAACTGTCATTACAATAACAAGCAACTGGAAGCCATATTTTCGAGATTTATGTAGAAAAAGAACGGCTATTGATGCGAAGAAGAATAGTTGAGTATCCACTGACAAGTACCATGATTGGAACATGCACTAAAAAACAAAACAAAAGACACAATTGAATTGAAGTGTTTTTAAATTATTAAATAAAAATTTGCAAATAACGGTTTCACTTTTGTTGCATACAAAAATGCTTCGGTTCATACAATATTCATGGACTATTATCATTTCGTTGTGCATTTCGAACGTAATCGATTTTCACTCGAAATAAAATTCGAATTCGTTTGAATTCGAAAATCAAATTAAAGTTACATCCAGTTTTATTCGTTTTAAAAATTTAAATAAACTGGATGGAAAGGAATACAATTCTATTGTCATTTTTAAGAGGAAAGACGCATGTAGATATCCAAAATTTTCATTTAAGGAAACTGCAATTTGCTTGCTTTCACTATCTTGAACAAAAACTTTGGACAGTTGTACAAATTTTGGTGAATACTGCACCTAATTTTCCAAAAATTGTCAGAATTTGTTAATCTTCCATATTAATAATTTTTCAAGATGTGACAAAATTAACTATCACTTGCCGTTGCCGTAATTTTCAATTTTTATCGAATTCAGAAAAATGAGATCTTTTAAATTTTGTTTCATCAAAAATTAAATAATCGAATTCAGTATTATTTTTCCTTAATATTGGATAAATTTTGCTGACGATCTCATTTTTCTGAGCCTGATTAATTGATTGCACTTATGGTTACTTACCAATTTATCAGTTCCGACATAGTTATTAATGTACAAAATATTAAGCCACCATGATTCTTGACATCTTTCTTGTTCCAATCCAATTTTACTCTGCCAAATTGGACCACTTCCCATTGCAGTGAACCAAGTCATATAAAAACCAATCACAGCCATGTAAGATGGTGTCAAACGAATATAACGTCCAACATAGAGAGCGGCTAAATTAACATTGCCTCGACGTTCTTCCAAAACTCCTAAAAAAATTTTGCATAAAAGAAATCCACTCAAAAATAAGAAGATATCAACGAAGAGTAGAGAATTTGTAAGAACTGCATTTTGAACTTGCAATAAATTCTGAAAGAGATAAGATTAATATAAAATGTTTGAAGGAAATTTATGTAGGTGATATTTATCATACTTCAGCCATGAAACTTGAATTATACACTGGTCCAGTGTATATGAAGGATAGAGCATGTCCACCAAGAATGAATATCATTGCGAGAACTTTGATTCCATTGATTGCGGTCAAACCCGTTTCTTCCTTGCCACTTTTACCTAAATTCTTGAGATTTTCTAAAATTATTACAATATGAATAAAAAATATTATAAAAAAGATTTTAATGAATTGGATGTAGATTTTATACCAATTATTGAAAAAGCTTTAAAGACCGCATCGAATTTTTGTCTTTTTTGTTCATTTCTGTTTACATAGAGTTGATAAATATGGTAACTGGTACTAAGAACAGCTAACGTTACAAAGAACATCACCACCGTTCTATAAGAAAATTAGAAAACAAATAATTATTTTTTTGTATGGAAATAGTTTTCGTAATATTTACTAGTATTAAGTGGGTGGTTTGTAAATATTATTATCTCAATTAACACTATTTAAAGTCTAGTGGCTTCACAGTTCAAATGAAATGTCAGTATAAAATTTGTATACATTCCTCAACTTTCATTCTGAATTTTACATCAATGAATAATTATTACAATAATTTAATTATTCAATGCTTACATCGATATATGTAGATAAAACAAAAATGACGTGTTGTTAGTCGGTAGAAAAGGGACGGGGTTCAACAAAATTTGAGAATCGCAATGGGCGTTACCTTGCATTTAAACTTATTTAACTTTAAAAAATTTATTTTTATAGATCATGAAGCGGAAAAAACAAAAATACATCTTCCAACTTACGCATAAATCATCATTTCATCTGTCACAATAAATTCACGTTGTGCAATCTGGCACATTTGTTCATCAACAATAACAGATTTTTGAAGATAACTTTCTAGAAATATTTCAATATCTTTGGTATTGCACGAAGCTGGAACACACGTACCCCAATATACAATAGTTGAATTTCCAGACTGTAAAATAAAAATATTAATTAAATTTGTTTATAATAAATAATTACATACATATATGTATGAGATAATTACCCTAATTTTTCTTGAGCCTAATTTTTGTATTTTCAAAACATCCAATTTAACTTCAGCTAAACAATATTTGGACTTGATTGGAATATAATCCAACTCAGCATCCACATGTTTATTGAGATCAATGCATTGATCGTAATGTCCAAATTGATAGATCATACCGTTTTCAACGCCTGATATTCCTTTGGCAGAGGCATCATACACTGGAAAATATAGATGTATTTTTAATTATTTATTAACAAAAAAAAATCAAAGAAAATTAAGAATTTAAATTAAAAGCAAATTAAACATTATCTTAAATATTTTAGAGGGTGAGTATGGACCTATTTCTCGGAACCAAATATTTGTATATATGGCCCGAATATTATAAAATAGTTTAGCTCTATTCTTTTCTCGAGAACCATTGGCAGAAAAAATTGTACAAAAATCGGTTGTTAAATTTCTTATGTCAAGTATTTCGTTATTTTTGGTTTATTTAAAAATAACCTATGACTAAAAAGTTTGAAAGAACTTTTGGCAATCCCCTCATTTGTAAAATCCAGAATAATAATTGCAATTTGCATATTTATTGATATTTTCCGTTTTATTTTTGTCGTAATAAATCAGTAGGCAATTTCAAAATGTATTATAAAATTCAAGAGTCACATTTTAATTCCCAGTATACCAAGCTATGTTTCAGTTAAAATGTTCTTAGAATTAAGACTCTGGTCAGAATATCAATTAGGCTCATGTTTAATCGCAAAAACAATTTTAATTTGGGGATATGATATAATATTAATGCGGTATAAAGTTGGGATCCTATTATTGTTTGTTCTTCAAAGAAAAGTATTTAAAATTTCTTAGGCTAGGTCTTATAAGAAAATTTACGGCTCTTAAAAAAAACAAACTATAAAACAAAAATAATTATCATGCTGATAACGTATGTGAAGTTTCCAAAAACTTCCATTGGAGTTTATACGGTTTATGTCTTACGGTCATTTAAGTTAAATGACTTTTTTATGATCCTACGTGAGATTTAGGTTTTTTTTTATTTTAATGTGTGGAATGTTGATAAACAACAAGATTTGTTTACTCAAATTGATGTTTGGATATCATAACATTTTTAATATGCGTCAGAGATTGGAATAAAACTATACCAATATCTCTAAAGAACCGTAGATACATCCTTGAGAAAACTGAGTTTCAAAAGTAAGGCACTTTAAATTCATCAATGTTTCTACAAAATTTTTGTTCGTATTGTGAACGAATGAATGATAGTCATAAAATCGACACAACAAAAACTTGTTTTACAAAATTTTACATAAATTTGTTTTCAATTTTAATAATTAGAACTAATATTATAAGTGGAGAGTATTCGTTTTGATGTTTGTCCTTCAATCACGGTGAAACAACTGAACGGGTTCTATAATGAAATTCTGCATAAAGGTCGATAAAGTCGTGGAATGGAGTATAAGATAGTTTTTATAAGGTAAGGGGCCACTGGTGAAGTGGGCATGGCACCACAAGTGTAAGACGTGAATGGAGTTGGCAGCTCACAAACTTGTTGGAAACGAAACTACACTATACTTGATAGAAAATTACTTTATCCATAATACTTATACAAAAATAAATATTTATATTATTGCTCAGCCATAGAATATTTCAAATCAATGGTTAAAGTTATTCAAGGTCATGAGAGATTTTTAGAACCTCATTTGTGGGATATTCGCAAAAAAGGTCCACCATTTGAAAGGTCACCAGATCATGCGGATATTTATTTTTCGAATAACTCATGAAATGAGATACTTACAATCTATACGACCTTGACAATTAAAACTTTGAAAAATCGTTAAATAAAATAATCTATGGCTGACTTATTACTGAAATTGGTTGATCTTTAACTTTTCTAAGAATTAATTGAACATTGTGATATATGTGTATAAATTTTTTTGAATAACCCAAAAATGACGTGCTAATGCTAACAATCTAAACGATCTTAAAAAAAATTATTAAAAGAATCTATGGATGGCTTATCTCTGACATTTTTGATAGTACATATATTTAGTAAGTAATAAGCATCCCATCAAATGGTGGATGCTTATTGCTTACCATCTATACGACCTTGAAAAAATTAAAAAATTCATTAAAAAAATATATCGCCTAATTTCTATTTCTGGCCTTTTATGAAAATTAACTGACCTTTAAGATGCGAATATCGCACATATGATGTGCTATAAGATCCCAGAGCAATCAAAAAGGTGTTTTTGATACATTTTTTTTTAATTACAGATTTTTATTTATCCGACATTTACGAAAATACCTTAGTTATCGTAAGAAAGATGTCAACAACAAAAAAAAATAAAAAAAAAACTTACAATTGGTCCCCATGATTTTTCCAATTGGGAATACATGAAAACAATGCGCAAGGAAAGGAAGCATTTTTTTGTTTTCTTGAAAAGATTATCTAAATTTCTATTCTGAAAAAATATATGTATACCAATATTTAGGTACTATAATTTTCAATGATGTCAATATGTTCTTTTACTCGCTACAGAGTTTTTCTATTGATATTGCAATATTAAAGATTTCCTCAATTTTACTTTCGAAAAAAAAAATCAATTTAATTCCACTCTTCAAGTTTAAAAAACATCCAACACTTTATTTGACATTTTCTCTTCATATTTTCACAATAACTTTTTTTTAACAACAAATTACAATGAAACTCGTTTTAAGTTGCATGCTAAGATCGACGATCAACACTTCTCGAATGTTGTTTCTTCTGTTTGAGATTTAATCAGCCTGTAAAAACTTGGTTGTAGACCTCCCAAAAGTTGTTGTTTTATTCAAACATTCAATATTAATATGATGGTGCGAAAGCTTGGCAGCCTAACTGCAAGTGCGTTCTCACTCAAAACCCCCTTCAAAATCGGCTATGTTTTTATTCGTTATGTTCTGAACCGAGATGGGCTTCAGTGTGCTTGTTAACGGATCGTGATATCTCGCAAAAGTTATTCACTCCAATTATACAGGGTGATTTGCATAAGGTGTGACAAAAAAAATGTTATGAGTACTTATAGTATACTAGTAATGAGTACTTTTTTCCAAAAAGGTGAAATCTATTTACATAATCCAGTTAATTTTTTTTTTTTAATATTTGCTAAAAACCGGATAGTATGCAAAAAAAAATAAAAAAAAAGGATAATCCGCTAGTTTAATGACCTGAGCAGCTCAAACTTGGGAAAACCAAAAAAATGTTTTTTTTTTGGTAAAAAATACTTTTAATTTTTTAATTTCTCAAAAAATAAGATACATTTTGGCCTTCGGTTTTCTGTTTTTTATTAAAAATTAATAAGTGCGTTGAATTTTGAAAACAAAAATTATACTTAATTACATAAAATTTTGAAAAAAATTAGTTTGAAACTTTTTCTTTAATTTTTTTTCAAAATTTCCAGTTTGAAATTAAATTTTTCAAATACTATTCACTAATACAACTTCATTTAAAATGAAAATTAAAGATGAGATTTCTGTCTTTCCAAAAAGCTATTGGCATTATAAGTTTAACCGTTGTTTTTAAATATTTTTTTTTCGTTTTTAGTCAATTTTTTTAGAAAATTTCTCCTTACGCCTAAACGGAGGGAAATTTACCCCCCCCCTACATGCCCTAGCTTTTTGTCACACCTTATGCAAATCACCCTGTAGAATTCTTTGAATTAACTGCGGAAATCGGACTAAGTTTTGAAATTTCTTTGATAGTATAAATGTCAAAATTGAAGCTGACCAAAGAATACAATTGCAGCAATCTCAGTTACAAAATTTCTCAACTTCGCTGTCAAAACTCTGAGGAAAAAAAAAATCTTGGATTCGCTTGCTCACTTCTTGAGTGAGAAAATTCTCTGAGATCTCATTTTTCTGAAAACAACAATTATTATTTATTAAATCGAATAAACGAATGTTTCAATTCATCGACCTCCTTTAAATTATGTAATTCAAATGCGTTGTTTTTTACCCCTGTTTAAATTTGTCTTTGATAATAGGTAAATTGTTATTTTGATTCCTACAAAAATGGTTTGAAATTTGAAAAAATGTACCTTAATGTAATGTATGTTCAATTTGTTGATTACTATAAATTATAAAAAAAAATCAATTAATGTAATTATAAATGTACTCATTAACGCATGAATGAAGTGGTTACATACATACCTACTGTTATTGGTTTCTTGAAACTTTGAGAAACAATCAGAAAAAAACATAATTTTAATTTTAATAACCGATGGGATTCCCGGCCATCATTAACTTATAGCCTTTATATTAAAAATTAAGTGCGTCAGCTAAAAGCGTAAAGCTGCTAAGTCCACTTTTGGCCGAAATTCAGATTTTAATGCCATTTTCTTAAGAATCACTTTCTGCACAAAATTGCTTTAATCACTTTTGTCTAATCACTAATGTATAGTAGTTATTGCAGAATTTGCAAAATCTTAAAGAGAAAATCAGTTTTTGTATGGAGCCTTATGCAACATCTTTCTTCGTTTTTCTGCTCTCCTGTACAATTTGCCAAAGTTAGCAGTTATCTAGCCGACGATATGGGATATTTAAAAACTCAACTACATATAAGAAAAATAAAATGTCGTGGTATTAAAAAATATAATTTATTTAATCTTGTTTATACTACTAGATCTGGAGAATTTATACAAACAAATTTTAACTTCTATCTCAATGTAGGGTTATTTACATAATACATATTGTTGGTTTTTCGTCTTCAAGTGTGTATTTTAAATAAAAGGTAACTAAAATAAAAGAAAATAAATTATTTATTAAAATGTTATTTATTAATAACTTTAACTAACAAAACTTTAAATTTAAAATTAGCGACGCGTTTTGGAAACAAGTTCCATCTTCGGGCTTTTACAACTGTGTGGTGTTGGACTGTCTTCGTAGAGCTCATTTCGTCATTAATAACTTGTCACTATATGACACACTCAAACAAACCAGCTAACAGAATAAGTAAACCACCACACATAATATGCGAAATATCCACAAAACAACACCAAAACGCATCAAGGACAACAACAAAACAAAACAAAAATGACAAGTAATTAATGACGAAAGAAGCTAATTTTAAATTTAAAGTTGAGTTAGTTAAAGTTATTAATAAATAACATTTTGATAAATAATTTATTTATGTTTTATTTATTTACATAAGTTTTTTTCCACTGTCGAGAAGTTATAAAGAGTAAACGTAAAAATACCAAACTTTTGTTTCCGATCCTTAAAATTTTATATCAAATTAATAAATACATTAAATTACAGCGAAAAAGTTAAATTAAAAAAAAAATATTAAGTTGTTTATTCTTCAAAAAACTTCTCTTTTTTTCTCTCAGTGTTCATTCATTTAACTTGTACCTTTTTGTATCTTCTTTTATAAATTAATTCAATCGTTAATTACTTAATACTAACTATACATAGGTAATTGACAATTTTGATAAATTGCGTTTCAAACCATTTAATTTGTAAATTTATTTTTAAAACTAAAAAAAATACCTTTTTCAAGGCTAACAACAGTTTACAATGTAAAAAATGCAACATAACTGTTTCTATAGGTTAAATCTTTAATGCAAATGGATAATTAATGCTAATGCTGTAGGATTTATCTTGTGGTTCTAATAAAAGTCAAGTATACTAATTTCTAAAAATTATATACAATAATACAAACGATGTATTTAAACGTTACAAGTAAATTGAAGAAGAAGCTGAAATCATTTAAGATTGATCGCAATTCTATTTTTAGAGCTCTAGAGGCAGTGTATAGAGCTACATATCTGTACCACTATTGTACAATAGTTGAAGAATTTTTTCTCTTTTAGTTTAAAATAAAGTTTTAATGCTGGCTTTACATATATGTAAAGTTCTGATTCCTTAGGCGTATTTTATTCGAAAAGCTATACGTTATTTAGTAGGATTTTACATGCATTACAAATACAACATCGCCATCCCACGGCCGATAAAAGAGAAAGTAGAATCCTACTGTGGATGGATTTGTTTTTTATTTCAAATTATTCTAGCACCAAAGCAACAAATTTGAAATATAAGAACCAGGGTACTGTGGATTAGTTTTTTTGTTTTGCCTATCTGGAGTTTGGACATACAACTATAAACGGGTTTTCAATCCACAAATAAATTGTTTGTACTTATAGGACTCTTGCCAAAACATTGATTGCATTCAGAGCTTTACTTTAACTTTGATTACATTTCTTTGATTAATCCTTAAATGTTAACGGTTTTGTATTTAACGAGCTGTTAGATCATAGTGATAACAAAGAAAATAAGAGAAAAAAATATTAAAACAGTAGACATTTTTTTTTTTTATAAATTTGTCCATAAAGTAAAAAAAATTGACTAAGCTTATCATTTCACAACTTATTGATGTAATTTATTGTAAATCTTTTGATTTCTATGAATGATTGCAAATTTTTGTTGTAAGCAATAAACTGGCGCGACGCATTAAAATTTTATGATTTGTTGCCAAATTAATTTCCTTAATAACCAACCATGTTATTCAAGTTTATATAAGACAGACTCCTTTTCTGGGATTAATAAAATTGACCTAATTGATTGACTCATGACGATTAATTACCTAAATTCAAATAATCTTAAACGTAATGCCGGTAAAAATACAGTAATTGTTTCTTTAAATGTCCAACCAAAGCTATGTCTGGTGAAATAAAAATACATCATTAGTTAAATATGGTTTAAACCAAGTAATGAATGTATTGTAGGTAGTAAAACCAGTTATGATCTTAAATAAAATGTTGTGCATTTAGTAAAAATAATAACAATTCAAGCTATTTCAAGTGAATGATGTAGATCGAGATACACTTGCACCAATTATCAAGTGAATGATATAGATCGAGAGACAATTGCACCAATTATAACATATTTCAACTTCATTATACTTATGTAGCTATTAACAGTTCTGGATTAGGATATTCGGGTGCCTCAAACGTACAAATATTCAAATTCTTAAATCATTACGGAAAGTCTGATGACTTTGTTTATATAGTTTGAAAAATAAGGAAAATTAAAAAAGAAATACTGACATAAAATTCAAATGTAAGCATTGGAATACAAGATAATTATAACAACCATATTATTCACTCAGTATATCCGGATTAAAACTTCCTTCCAGATGTATTTACCTTGAATTAATATACTTAATTTACATCTATAGATTTAAGTCATCTGAATGAATCGAGTGAATAATATGGTGGTTAGGCCCAGTTTTTCATTCAATTTAACTCATCGAATTTGCTGAGTTAAAACTGGATTCAATGAATAGATATTTCTGACAGATCGGTTTCAAAACAATATTGAAATATAGAGGGTGATAGTATAGAAAAATCCATTTCCATAGAGCCGCATAATGTCGCTTTCATGTCTGAAACTGAAAGTTAAAGTTAATCTTACACTGAAAAACTGTTTTTGTGTAAATTGGATTAAAATAACATTTAAATTTTATCAGAGATTACTTTTTAACACTAATGAGGTGAATCTGTACGTAGAAACTTCAACATTTAAATCTTGGATAAAATTTAAAGGAAATTTTATTCAATTCAAACTCTACGAAACTCTGATTTTACTCAAAGTTAACTCAGGCAGTAAAAAACTGGCGCTTAGCCGTTGATCAACAAAATCTTCTTATTTATCGAAAAATTGAGAAAAAGGATACACAAATTTAATTTACTATATATGTACTTCAATAACAACACTGTCAAATATCCTAAACATAAACAAAAAGATTTAATATAGGCTCCCCCATATTTACGATTTAGAAACATTAAAATTTATCATAGTAAAACTACATTACAAACTGGAACCAATTTTTTCCCATTGTCACCAAATTAAAGTACACCTTTTCGAGTAGATGAATAGCCTTATTATACCTATGTACATATGTACCTATACAATTAACAACATTTTAAGTTTTTAAACAAAGAGAAAGTAAGAATTTCAACAGCTTTGACAACCTCGAAGCTTGTTTTCCTCACAGCAAATTTACGATGTAATGAACTTTTATTAAAATTATTCATTTTAATTATAATTTATCAAGGTTTGTACATTATAAAATAAGATATGTAAAAACTTGAAGAATCTATCAATACTTTTGGATATGAAATTCATATGATTTGTAACTGCACTTCAAAGAATATAAAGTATGTACTTGATTTAATACAAATTTGTATGCACATCGCAATATAAATTGGCGCCCCATATGCTTATAATTTGTTTTTAATCTAACAGTAGGTGTGCGATAAACTTGAAGAATCTTTTTATTACAAATGAAATAATCTAGTACATTATTGATGCATTTAATTCGTCATCAACAAAAATGCACTTGAAATTTCGCCAGCCCCATGAATATTGTGATTGTGAAGTAAATAAATGTTATTTGTTCATTTTATATTCATTGTGACGAACTTGACATATAGAGATGAAGCTGTTTCTACCAAGTTGAAGTGAGAAATTGACATTAATACGGGTTGACAAACAAAGCTGCTATTTTCATAATATTCAATAGCTTGTCTTTAAAATTGGAATTCGAGGCAAATATGTACCTTACCTACATCGCACGCTGTCTATCGGTCAGCTTGTGTATAAATGCAACACATACAATTAAAACGTGATTTTAAAGCAATGACGTCATTTCTAACTGTTTCGATGGGCACACATTTTTTAAAATTAATTGTTTCAAAAAGAAATTAAAATGCCAATCAGGCATATATTGGCTGTGATAAACTGTATAAAATATACTATCTAAAGTGTGTATCACATGCGCATAACAAACATACACAAATAAGTTCATCGATTGTTTAGCGATGTCTATCATCGAATAAATCACGTTTTTTATTGATTTTATATTAGGGTACTATGTAGTTATGGTGTAAGTTCTTAATTCAATATGATCGTTGTTCATAAGAATTTGAAAGGGATTCGAAACCTCGATACACACGACTATGAATAAAATATTTTTTAAATCTCTATAGAAGTGTTACATATATAAAAGTTTATCAAACTTTAACAATATTTTCCTATTTAAGGTTTGTTCGATTTTGTTTTCACAGAATATAGAATACAATAAACATGCGTTGCTTACGATTAGTATTCAGCTATCAATTTGATTTTGATTTCCCCATCAGTTTTAGCGATACAATTATCTGATAAGACACGTTTTGTTGTGTGTCGTGTCAGTTAAATGTTTTTGTATCAAAATATTTTGGCAATTTTGAATATTGTAATAGTTAGAATTTACATTTAGATCGAAGTGAGTTCTCAACTCGATGTGAGGTCTTGTTTACAATTCGTGGATTGCACGACAATGCTAGAAACGTTTTTTGAATTCATATTGAAAAATTATACGTACATTCGCGCGAACCAATAGATTTTTTTTTTACGATTTTACTTGAAATTCAAAACAAACAGTTTTATATAGTATAGCTGGGTGTCATCATACAATGAATATGGAAGTTCGTTTACTTATCTTTTTGACATTTCCTATATAACTGGCGGGAAAAAATATATACGTCATTCAAATTTCATAATCGTATTTAACTAAAATATGTATTTTCAAAAAGAATTGCACCTTTAAAAAGCTTTAACTTATTGAAATAGTAAATCGATTAAGATCACATCATTAAAACAATTTAATTTAAAGTTGTTCACGCAATCTAAACAAAAAGTGGGTCGTACTGCGAAACCAAGAGATGTGACTTGTTTAAATAAGGTATTTAATATTGCAAGTAATAAAATACATACGACATGATTTTTAATGGTAAGATTGCACCTTTTGCATGCTAATCTTTTGGAGTTACAAAAACAAAACAAAATAAGACGGCAATTATTTGTGCGCAGTTCACTTTAATGCCATTTATGTTACATTGACACATCAGGAAATTTCCATGAAATATCTGGAATTCAGTAGAATATTTTTAATGAGAAATAAAAAATCTAATCGAATTTCTTTCCGAAGGATTATTCATGGTGACTTGAATTTATTAGAATTCCTTTAGGATTTTTAAATATTCACATCCAATTCCAAGCATTCCCAAAATTTTGTTTGCTATGTTAGCCGTGTTTTTTTGCAAGCCCGGGGGGAATTGGATGAAAAAAACGACGTCGGTGCTAAACAATTAACATGTTAAATGCAACAACAACTAATCCCAGGGAATTCTCGGGGTTTAACTTAAGCGTACAGAAAAACTGTGTTACCGGCATGAATTACATACATGTTATCGATAGTTTGTATGAAAACTCCATGTTTTTTACTGTCATGGCGTCGCTAATCCCCGCTGTCGTTTTTTTCAACCAATTCCCCCCGAGCTTGCAAAAAAACACGCCTGTTATATCATTAATATTATTTGAATGCACAACACTATGGTGGCTTGGATGACGTTGTTCATTAATCATCAGTTTATTATTATTTGTTACACGATCAATCGATTTGAACGAATGCAATGTGACTGCGATTTAATTTTGAATAGTTAAATTCGAATCATAGGCGTCCTTATTCTTCGCAACTAAAATCGCGCTTTCACTCAGCCATATAGTGGTTCAAATAATTGCGGCCTATGTTCTGAAACAATTGCTGATGAGTGCTTCCTTCGATGATGTAAATTCACAAAAATTCGACGGGAATGAAATCAGGCCAGTTGTAGCATCAACCAGATTTCGGAAATTTCCAAATGCCAGCCGTTGTTCTGAAAAATTATCGGCTGATGGATTGTTCTGCAACGCAATGTTTGTTGTCAAGTGTAACTCCTTTGCATATCGCTATAAATACGATAATTTCAGGCAAGCGTTAAGTTCGTCTGCAGGAAGCGTTGATCGCGTAATGACCGTTAAAATTTGACGGAAATCGCCAGCCAGCAGTATTATTGTGTGTTGACCATATGATCTCTGAATCTTCGGATTGGTGTTCCATCTGGCTCTATTTTGGGATGTATTCTTTTAGTATTGCCACCATACTCCCCTAAAAGTATGCAGTTTAGAAATTTCCTAACTTTTCCGATCAAATTTCCAATTTTTGGCTCCCTTGTTTTCTTATCTGGGTAAATATGAATCCAACAATAAAAATTCATATATATGTAAATCGGTTGATTTTCAGTCAAGTTATGTTGCCATCTTACAAAAAATCAATTAATTTTTCCCTAAATGTATGCAATTTCACAATTTTCTGAATTTTTCGGTCTTAATTACGAATCCAATAAAAATCCCTATGCAAGCCGGTTGATTTTCAGCCGAGTTATGCTTCCACTTACAAACAAATCTATTCATTTTTATATGTATAGGTATTAGGTAGATAGATTCTCATTTAAAATTCAATTTGATTATTTTTCATCCATATTCTTCGAGAAATCCTTTGATCTTGAACCTAATTAAAACCTATACAGCCACATAATATCACGCAAAACTTATAGATTTCTATTAAGGTTTTTTTTCCTACTGAAATAAAATTATTGGAAAAATTTTAAATATATCTTGAAAAGGAAAAGAAATTCTTTCATATCTCGTTACGAATATTCTGCTGAAACATAATTTAGTGGAAAGTCGAACAGAATCCCGAAATCCAGAAACACATAAAATTCCAAAATCCTGAAAAGCCAAAATTCCGAAAACCCATTATACAGAAAACCAAAATTCAGAAAACACAAAAAATTCAGAAAACCCAAAATCTTGAAATCCCATTATACAGGGTACAAATCTTCGTTTACATTTAAAATCAAAAAAATTTGAATTTAATATATTTTTTTTCGGAATTGTGATGATTGCGGGAGAATTTTTTCGGATATTGATTTTTCGGAAATTTGGGATTTTGGATTGAGGGTTTTCAGGATTTTCAGGTTTTTGTATTTTGAAATTTTGTGTTTTCGAGATTTTGAGTTTTCAGGATTTCGGGTTTTTGAATTTCGGAACTCTCACGCCCACCCTAATTATTGATGTACCATAATCTCAAATAAAGAGAAAATCGGATTTTTTCACATATAAGAATATTTCGAAAACTAAATTATGAGATGTGAGGGGGGGTACCTACATATATGTATATATTGATAAGGTTGGATTCGAATTTAAGACATCAAAAACTTTCGGAAAACTAGTTTTTTTACTACTTAAATTATTTTATTGACAAGTGTTATCCTTCGTGTAAAATACTGTATAAAATAATGAATTGAGTCCGAAATATACTAAATGTTTAATTGTCTATTTTCTGCGATCATGTTGATGACTCAAATTTCACAAGTGCGTCACTTATTATGTGTAATATTAAAAATTAAAGACTTTAACTATTAAAATTGTCTCAATATGACAAGGAAAATTATTAAAGACAAATTACAACTTCAGGTATATGATTTTGACATAATATTTTAATCAAAAAATTGAATCATTGTATGACGCAAGTAGGTATATGCAAAAATGACAAAACAATACTATTTTGGTAACAATTGAGTCCAAAACAGGAATATAAAATTTTGATAGCCAAATTTTTGGATAGTTTTTATTAAGATTTGCATTTCTCCTGCTATTGACGTTATATAAGCTTCAATTTGTCAGAACTTTAAATATCTGTCTACAGTAAAAATAACTGCTTATACTATATAGAATTATTATTTCAACTAAGCACATACATACATATCTATACTGTATTTTGTCTGTTTAGTAAACACAATAAGAGATCCTTAAAAAGAAAACATAGGTATACTCAATTGCGTCAGGTTTTTTTTTAGAACCTACTAACAAATTAAGCTTCTTATAATTTGTTGAAATGTTCATTTTTTAATCGAAACGTCTTCTTAAACTTTGTTATATCTACAGACATTATATTTTATAAGCAATCGAGCAATGAGCAAGAATAATTTTTAATTCAAATCTTATGCAACAGAGTTTTAATATTTGACGTACTTCCTAATTCAACAAATCCAGTGATTATAAGTGGAGAATATTGAACGTACACAGTTACAATTTATTTGAGGTGCATTTACTTTTAAACTTTAAACACTGTCAAGAATAATGTCAAGTTTCCTTAATAGGCATGTTAGAGTGTTGTTTTTAAGTGTAAAGCCTTTATTTATACACTTGAATACGTCAAAAGTCGAACTATGTTTGTACATATGTATATGTATATGTATATGTATATGTATATGTATATGTATATGTATATGTATATGTATATGTATATGTATATATGCATTATTTCAAATTAAGTTAATTTATCATTTTTTTTTTTTTACATTTCAATATAGCTTTGTTAAATTTTTTAAAATGGACAATAAGTTTAAACTGGATTGTAAAAATCGTATAATAAATTAGATATACTATATATACAAAGCTATGTAGTAAACAAAAATTGGTCCTGCGAAATAGCTCCCAATCATTAACTTACTCCCACCCAAAATTTAGACTTGGTTCTTTTCATATGAACTATAGCTTCCATTTTACACTTAAAATAAACTGTGTCCCAAAATGAAAATGAGCAAAGTCCTAATTTTGGGACATGCATATTTAAATTCACCCAAGGTAGTTCTTGTTGAGAAATGGCCATTGAACAATGGAGCATAATGGAGTTGCGTGAGCGGGATAGAGGACCCGAGAAGGTACAAAAGTCTCACTGACAAAATTTGGTGCTAAGTTCATTTTAACTTACTCTTAACTCTTGTTTGTATAGGGCCAAAAAATGATCTAGGTGATGCCATAAGCTTTTAAAAGAAATTACAACAATATCGATTGACAGTCCTGATCTGAAAAAAAATCAGAATTTCTCTAATTAATGTTCTCTTACAAAATGATTTTTTCTTGAAAGAATCTATGCAAGAATGATTAAGAATTATGTATACTTACATGTGTGTAGGTATGTACATATATTTGTCTTTAGATTAAGTATAAAAATGCAAAGTGCAATAAATTATTACATATTAGTAAGTGACTCAAGAAAGTTTTTTGATGTGTAAACATCTATACTGGCGGTAGGGTGAAAATAAAACGTAACGTAACGTTGTAATCGTGATCGTGGTCGTGATCGTGGTCGTGATCGTGATTCTGAGCTTTACGAAAATTGAGTGCGTTCAACAATATGTACGTTCAGTAACTAAACGTTAAGTATTTATATACGAAATCGAAAGGTCGAGTTCAGTTCGGGTTGAAATTTGGTTGGCTGCTTAGAGGATATATTAAGCCCCTATTACATGATGTTTCTTTGCGTCTGACTCTATTCAAACATAATGAGTGCGAAAGCGAAAAAAGATAAGATGGAAGACCAGTTGCCTTGTGAGTAGTGTGCCAAGTTTTACGAGACTCTTTTTAACGCTTCTTTAGCATTAGGCTACGCGCAAACCAACGCGATGGCGGTGGCGATCACTATAAAAATGTGGATGCCTCATATAAAAATCAAAGCACACTTCAATCGTGTAGATGTGTGCCTTTCCTTTGATTTATGTGTGTGGCATCCACAATTTTATCATGATCGCCACCGCTATCGCGTTTGTTTGCAGCTACCTTTATCCGTATTTTGTATTCTTTGCATTACTTTTTTTCAATTACATGACTGCTTTGAGACCAGGGGCCTATTTCACGGAACATACATTACATACATTGTATGAATGTATGTACCTTAAAGTAGACGCCAAAGATGGCTCAGTGTAAATTTTGAATTTTTTGAAAAACTTTGCGTCAACTTAGAAAACGCATAATTTAAAAAAAAAATAAAATTTACGCCCACTCATCTCGTAGTCGTGATTCTTATCTTGTAGCCGTGGTCGTTATTTTGATTCTGAGCCAGAGATTAGTCTGCTATTACACGATGCACCTAGACGCATGCGACTTTTCGAACAACGTAAGTGCAAAAGAGAAAAAAAATCGAAGATTATACGGAAAAAAAGTGACCGGTGTCGCGTGAGTAAAATTTTCGATGCAACTATTTGACGTTTCTCTTTTCTCTTGTCCGTTTTTTATTATTCTGCTTCATATGGTTTTGTTGTTCAAAGAGTAAAGTTCGATGCAACGCACTGTTATTGATAGCCTTATAGGCTTTCCAGAAATGAGAATTCATCTTTAAAAACAACATATAAAAAAAATTATTGCTTTTCTTGACTGATATTCATTTAAAGGCACACAAACCTTTCTTTCTTCAATATATCTAATAATGAAAACAAAAATAAAAACAGAAAAAGTTTTTTTATTGCTTGAGCACAGCCCAACACGAAAATGAAAAATAAAGAGAACTGTCAAATTAGATTCCTGACTTTGGTTTCAACGTGTAATAGCGCTTGAAACAGCGGACGAAATAACAAAGAAGAATTCGAAGAAGGCGCATGCAACTAGATTCATCGTGTAATAGCAGACTTCTGAATTATCCATAATCTCTGTTCTGAGCTTCACGAAAATTGAGTGCGTTCACAGCTATGTACGCTCAGTAACTAAACGCTGAGTGTTTATATACGAAATCAAAAAGTCGAGTTCAGTTTGGGTTGAAATGTGGTTGGTTGCTTAGACCATATAGAACATGGACTGCGCTTTCATTTTCCATGCATCATTACCGATTTTCAATTTTGCTTATGAAAAGTTAAGATCTATATAAAAATACCAAAAAAAAAATGTTTGCTATCATCCACACCCTAAATTTGATGTAGGCTCTCGGTCTATGAGGCATTCAGACGAATGTTGATGTTTACACATCTTAACCGTGAGTCCCGGCACTCACACTTTTTTTTGTATAGAAGTACTGTACTCTTTTTGCGATCTCGTAGGGTTAGGGCCCTCCACTATATGTACTTCGGGCACCCAGAGTATTTTGCAAATCGCACAAAGCCCGTTAGTGCACACCCACTTTTGATGGCGATTAACTGTTATAAAAACTACATACATATATATTTTAATTCAACGATTATAATATGCAAAAAACATGAAAGTATAAAACCAAAGGATTTATGGTTGGAATGTTGTTTAATGGGTAATCGATTGTATATATTGCGAGGCTTGTATATTAATTAATTCAACGCAACAGAAACAAGACAACTATTTAATTATATTCAATTTATAAAACATCAATATTTGATCTGAGTAATCGTTTAGAATTATTTTGTAATTATAACTATGAGGTATATCGATATCAATGCGTTCGTTAACAGCACACTTATTATACGCGAGAGATATTATAATATTGTAACCAGTTTTAAGCAGGGTAGACATTTTATACAGTCACTTCAAAATGAAGGATGATTTTTGTACACTTCCTGTCATTGACTTTAGAAATAATATAAGTTTTATACAGATATAGTATATATTTGTATATACCTACCTACATCATCAAGGCCCTATTTGCATTAAAAGAATAAATATGTAAAATATTGTTTTATGATAATTTTTTTATAATGACATTGAAAATAATATAAACAACAATTTTAAATACCTAGTCAGATAAATTATTCGAAAAATTAACGTTTCAAGCACGGTGTTCTTATGTGCAATCACCAAATGAGTCTTTTCTGAAGCATTTTGTTGTTTCTTTTCTCATTATATCACTTTGAATTTTTTTTTTTCGACAATTTTCATTTGGTTTTTTCCTAAGCTCACTTCATTTTTCATTTTTTGGTCTTCTATTATTTTGATTTTCTTTTTGGATTACCATGCTTGACCGCATAACTCGATGGAATCGGACAAGTTTTCAAAATATTTTGAAAATTCACTGTTGTTTTTACTGTATAACAAAATAATTCCCACAAATATTGTATCATAAAAAAGTGACAATATTATTGTATTTATAGCAAACAGGTTTTAGGAGTGCATTCAAACATTTATTTGAAAATTAAGTCTGAAAGTCAATCGGGCAGCTAATTTGTAAGCTAATGTGTAATTTACCGTTAGAATACTCAAATAGGGATATTATTTTCGTTTCCTTTGTTATATTTATTGATATATGACTTTTTTATCAAAGTACTTTAATATTCATTTTGTTTCATTTAAATTGGACACTCTTTCAACATTTTGTTCTGTTGCAACTTGCAACGCTCACAGGTTTAGATGAATTCGACTTTCATGAATGATAACAGCAAATATTTTAAAACACCAACTGTCACCAATTACTGTCAATCCAATAATAGAGATATTATTCCTGTTTGGTAACTTTTTTTCAACAAATTTCCCAAAAAATGATTTTTTTTCTATGGGCTTTGACAGCAAATTGTGAAATTTTGTGAAAAATTGTGCAAATTCGCAAGAAATTTCACGTTGCCAAACAGACCAATTGTCAGAATCATGTAGATCTTCAAATACTATGAAGTGGCGACTAACAATCAATCATTTACTAACTGATGACAAAATAATTAAATTGCAAAACACTTAAGATCCAAATAGATACATAATGTGAACCAAAGCGTTGAGGAATAACTGAAGCCTTAGTAATCGATGGCAGTTTTAACGGTAATGTGAAACAATTAAAAAACAAAAGAATATTTTATGCGAAATACCTAATTATAAATAATAATAAAATTGTGACCAAAAATGAAATAACAGTGAGCCATATGTTTGTAAAAGTAAATGTTCTCTTAATTTGTTTTTGTGTGATAGGCAATTTGATGTTCGACTCCCGAATGCTATCACTTTGTTTGTATTCATCACTAATCTCATTTGATTTCTTTTGATCATTATCCATTTTATTGAAATATGTAAGTAGGTAGATGTTTTATCATCAATCCGAAGATGAAGTTATTTTTTTGTTGCAAAAATATTCATATACATATAGTACTACTATTCACTATCTACATACATATGTATATACATTATTTCATGTCTTACAAAACACATTAATTGTTAGCTATTCTTTCAAAACATATTTATAAAAAAAATTAAAAAAGTAGTCTTATGCGGGCTGTTTCAAATAAAATATATCGCAAGAATGGCAATAATTATGTACCTAAACAAAAATGTTGAGCATGCGTGAGTTTGAACTTTATAAACATGTTTATGAATTTATCGCTGATGGCAAATCGTCATTATTTCTTACGTGATGGCAATTTTTTTTTGTTTTTTTTAATCACTATATGTGAATGTTTCGCACTTTCCGTAAGCTTGGTTGCGTTCAGCTAGGAAAAATATTTTCGTGGGCTTAAAGAGTAGTTTTGTTTAATTTGAAATTTGGGTCTAGTCTAGTTTATGGAAACACACTGTCAAGGTTGTTGGTTTTTATCGCAATCTATCTTATTTGCAAGCAATAAAGTGAAACATCGGAAAAAGAAGATACATATACAAACATATTATATTGTACCTATATTTGGTTATAATTATATCCTTATTACCTAACTTTGCACAACTTTATATATGAAAACCTGTACCTACCTTATTTGTGATTCTGAAACAATAGACTTAAACATAATATAGCTAATGACTTTTTTAATGATGTATATAAGGTAGATAAGGTACTTCTAAGTTAACTTTAAATTTCATTTCTTTATTTTGTTCAATAAAAACATTTGATGAACATGTACTATGAAAACATATTTTTAATGACTTCAATTTCAGATCAAATTTAACCTTGAAATTTAAATTGTTTGTATGTAATGTAACTATTGCAAACAGTTTATAAAATGACAAAATAGAATGAATTTTCGAAAGAAAAACATAGTGATTAATTTAACAAGTGATTAATTTTTAATTCATTTAATTTAACATGTTTTATGGTAACATGTTGCATTAAATTTAATGTCAACTTGGAGTGCGAACAGTTAATGGCTCGAATAAAAATTGACATAAGTATGCTTAATTTCTGAAATGCATTTAAATAAAATGGACGACTGAGTCGCATGAACTCGCTCTTAGGTTTTGAGTGGCTGAGAATTTTAGAAATAATATGTATTTAAGGTGCTTACATATGGGAACAATTAATCAATGAACCTGAAACTCTTTTCTTAAGTTACCTATAAACAACTCCTAAAAATGTTATAAGGCTCCCCCAAACCAACGCGAAACATTCGGAACGACGAAATGCGAAACTTTCGGTTGTCAATATATATTATATGAGATTCGCTTAATGGCATCGTCGCATTGGTGTGGGTACTCTCATAAAGAAATTTTGACAGCCGAAAGTTTCGTCTTCGTTCCGAATGTTTCCCGTTGGTTTAAGGGACCCTTTGATGTTCAAAATAAAGAACACCATCTGAATTATTAAACAAATATGAATTCATGCAAACAAAATTTAACGCCTATGTTCTGCACTTCGAATTAAATCGAAATGAAATCGAATTTCAATTTCACGTGAAATGAAATTCCATGTTCTAAAATTCGTTCGTTTTCCAAAATTTCACAATTTCTTTGAACTGTCATAAATTCAAGGGCATCCATTTTTAACTGTTTTTAATGTGAAATTACACTGCAGATAAAAATGGATACATTAAATTATTGGAATTTACAAGGGAAAAAAGAAAGCGGAACTCCAAAGAAAAAATTATCTTAACAATTTTGAGGGAAAATATAATACATTAGCCTTGCCTGACGGCGGCGGAGGTGGCCGGCCGGCGGGCGGCGGGGCGTGAGTGTAAGTTCCTTATATTATGAATGGTTCAGATGAATTTTGTATTTTTTATTTTGTATATTCTTATGTTTCTTATGAAAATTATAATAAACAAATACTAAAAGGAATAAAAATATAAAGTTTGCTTACATTTTGTACCTCGAAATACAAAAATAAATTATATGCAAATGCACCAATTTCACAACGCATAAAAAAGTAGATTCAATAGTGGAATAAAAGTTCAGAAACCGGAATGAACCGAAATGTAGAACATCAATTTTCATTTTCAAAATTCCAATTCACTATAAGCATTTCGAAAGAATTGTGGAACACCCAAATTTAATTTCGTCATGTGAATTCACAATAAGTGGAATGCAAAACATTGGGCGTAAAAAGGGGTTGCAGTGGTTTTCTTGTAAAATAATATTGTATATACAAAATTTCTTTTAATTTGAAAAATAAAAAAAATTCTATGCCACTTGTAAGTATCTAATAATATGTATATGTACAATGTACATATGTATATACATATCTACATCCAAAAATCTAATTTCAAAAAAATTCAGTATCCGTCAGGCTTGTAAAAGAATGCAATCGTTAATAACTTCAATAATAAGATTACATTCATTGATTTCATTTGGAGACTTCAGACTTCAAATTATGCCATCACCATTCACTTGAATAAAAAAGATTGCAATCAATTTGTTTCTCATTTATTTTACACCAATCAGTTGAATGCAATCTTTTGGGAATTCATGCATTCTTTGCGTTCTTTTGCATCCTATAGAATCTGGTTTGTTCTGTCAATATTGAAGAAAACAGCGGACCCAGTGCACATTCGCATGGCTATAATATCAATATTTTGCAGGGTGAATGTATTCTGACACTCTCAACTTTGACAACCATGTGCAATATATTAACAAAGATTTGTGTACTGTGATATAGAAGGTTCTCGGAAACTCCAAAATCATCTCCTTCGGATCACAGTGTTAAGCTAAGCAGAGACGATTATGAACTCATAGACATTTCGGACAGTGAAGAAATTGTCAGCAGTTGTAAGATGTTTAAGATGTTTTCAATGAAAACATCAGACAATGACCAATGAGTCTGACAATGTCCAAATCCGATGATTGTAAGACATTTGGAACAGTTTTTTTACTGACAGATCTGACAATATTGTAAGATCTGACAATCGTCTGGACTTAGCTTTAGATATGTACACAATGGCTTATTCGGAAAAAGATAGTTCACAGTCATATATAGAATTCTTTCTTTACAAAATTTACTTAAAAATTAATTTACACACATAGTTCCTCCGATAAGTGTCTTTTAATTATTAGTTCCTTTCGTGTTTTACAACCGTGAAAGCGATATATTTCAAGAAGACGATGCGTTTTTATATTTTACTGGAAAGCTTAGAAAAAATGAAATAAACATCTGGTTACGATTAAAAAGAGACAAGGCCATCCGATTTAGAGCTTTAAAGTGTATCCGCTTCTAAATGCAGTATCTGCAAACACCACTTCTACTGTTGCACTAAGATAATATTTAATTTCACTATCTATTAACTTTAATTTTAATCACCTTATAATAATGAGAAATTCACAAGTTTTTGTTTAATCAACTCGTTTGCACTATCTAGTAAAATAGATGCGGTAATACAGATTCCAAACCAAATTCTTCGAAGAATCTAAAAAGAATCTAAAATTAGCGAATGCTAATAAATTGTCTTCACACTTATGAAGAATATTGATAAGTGTAATTAGTTGCCTTTTTCATAAAATTCTTGTACTTGTATAATGAACACATAATAATGCAATTTAAGGATGGTAAGATCATTTTTTTCCGTTGAAAAATTCTTGGATTCCAACTTCTTGAAATTCGATGTGAATTCAGCTACATATATCAATAATTCCATAAAAAAAACTATTACCGAATCTATTCGTTATAGAAATTTGTAGATATAAAAATATCACTACGACATAGATCCTGTGATAGTTTTCTTGGGATAATACGATGGAGTGATTATTATTTGTTGTTATCAAGCGTTTCTTCATTTAATTCTGACTTATGCAAATCCATTTTATTGAATCTTGAAATTTTTTACATTGTCTATTAGAAATTAATAGCGTAAATGATACCACTAATCATGATCAGCGGGCGAAAAAATATATTGGAGATATTACATGCATTCTTCTACTTTGAAACACTGAATTTGTGCATTTGTGTGAATTGCGACACATTTTTTTTTTTTTATCAACTTTCACTGACTTTTGTATAGAAATGCACATAATTGCACAGGGTTTTAAAGTAAAGGAACACACCTATTGTGTTCCTTTGATGGCAACACTGTAAATGAAACAGATTTCAATAAACACGTGTTCTTAAGGGCCCATATCACAGTGCACACTTACTAGAATAAGGAGCACTTAACATTCCTATATTACTACTTTAGTACCTAAGTCGTACAAAGTGTTTTATTAAAAATCTATTTTTATTCAATTAATTATATATTTATGCTTTTTGAGCTAGAAACTTTTAAAAAACGTCATCCAACTGTGAGTTTCTACACAGTACACATAGGTACATAGGTTTAAAATTCCAAATCTCAAGCTAACCGGAAAGTCAGTTTAATATCGATTGCAAAATTTATAATGAATAAAAAAATAAACTAGACAGAAACCTAGACACTTCAAACTTTAAAAAAAAATATGTATGTATATTGTCATAATTTCAAGTCTCTAGCTTATCAGGAAGTTAGTTTAAAATCTATTGAAAAAAATTTTGTACCGAATAGACAGACATACAATAAAATCAAATAAAATAAAAATGTTTTACAAGTGTTTTTCAAGAACCAAATAATTTTAGAGAAATAAGGAACACTATTGCGTATAAGTACTTTTCCACTTTTTAAAAATTTTAAAGTTATTATTTATTCACAAGCATCCTAATGTTTTTTTTATTTTTTTTTATTTCTGCAAACATACATAGTTTTTTTATGATTTGTTGGCATTTTTACGGTCTAGAACCACCGTTTAGTAAGAATTCACAAGTTTTTGATCAAATATACTTACTAGTAATTGCCCATTGCTCCTCATGAACTAAACCCCATAGTGTTGCATTCAAATCCATCATGCATCGTTCATTCCGTATAAGCTTAACACTTTTAGCAAATCGCTCAAACTGATCAATGCGTAGTATTTGTCCATAATTAAATGGCGAACTATCTGGGCGCGAACTTTCATCAGAAATTCCACTTGCACTATTGTCTAATCCGGAAGATGTGCGTATACTTGAGCTTGCTAGTGAATAATTCACTGCAAGGCACAAAATCACACTTACCGCTATGCATACTTCCCGCATATATTGCTGCATAATTATATTATCTCAATGTTAAATCAAATCTTATAAATTAATTTATTTTTATAAATTATAAAAAATCAATCTCTAATACGGTGCGAGAATAATTTTTTTATCTATTTACTTTTAAAATAAAACAAAAAAATTTACAATTTTTTCGTTAACGACTGCACTTTTTTACTTGCCAAAATCGCGTTCAACCTATCAGTCGGGCTGTTCAAATCGAACTGATGCTAGTGATCTTGGCCAGAGGCCGGCTATGTTTTTGTTTGTCTTGTCACTAAAGCCATTGTCTACAAACCCAGGTGGTGAATATAATATGGTTACCAATTTCATAGTTTTCTATGTACACCTACTGAACTTATTTAATTTTTCATCTTCAGTACAGTTTAAAGTTATCTATCATAACTTTATTTGTCTACACCAGAAGAAAATTTTTTGGAATGAAAATGTTTTGAAATCCTTGAAGTCAAAATATGGCAAGTTGCAAACGCTGAAAATACATTTTTATATTTTTTCCCGATGATGAACTTGAAACACGCGTCATCGTTTTATGAAAACTTTTTAAATCCATTTTTTCAAAACTGCGATATCTCTTCTTAAATACGCCACAGTTGATCATAATATCAAGTGTTAAGATTATGTAAGCCTCAACTTTAATGTTCTAATTCAAAACTCTAATTTACTCAAACACAAAAATGTTTGAGTTGTTGTCAGTAAAATATCAAAAACTAATACAAATGTTTCAAAAAAAAAAAAAACAAAAGGACTTAATAGGGAGCTTACATAGAACGATGACGCATGTTTGTGGCCCTTTAAGAAATAAATTCTATTTTTTTTAAATAATTGGAGTGTTGTATTATGCAACGGGTTAAATAATTTTTGTTTTAAATTTTGATAGACATTGATTGGCAACCATGGTAACGACGACTGATGACAAAAATGTAAGTGCTTATACAAAACGTTATACCTTCCCCGCAGTCTCTATTCAAATGTCTTCGTCTAGAGTGAGTAAAAATTGAAAATTGTTTCAGCAACATGTTCCTAAAAATCATTAATAAAAATGCAATATTTTTTGCAAGAAAAAATGTTGTTTACAAACAAAAATTTTATAATGCTGTGTCAGCATAAATATCACTAGTCAGTTATTTATAATGATAGTTGACAAGAACAAAACCTTGACGTGATTTTCTTTTGCTTGAGGAAATGTTTTGAATTAATTATTTTTTTTTTTAGCTTAAACGTGGAAAACCTAATGAATTTTGATGACCAACAAAGACATATATAACACGTGATGAAATGTAAGCTTTTCATTTAGAATTCAATCAGAGAGTAGGTTTGAGTAAGTTGCTTAAGCTCTTGTTTGTGATTCTGGTAAAAAAAAATTGATTTAGCTTAATAAATGGTCTGTTGACTTGTAATGATTCAAAGTATACATATGACAATGAAATTGAAAGGGCCTTGAATATTCAAAGAGAATACAAACATTGTACATAGGTAACGTTGATTTTTTTAAGCATGCAATTTTGTAAGAGAAAGTTCGTTATAGTTATTAAAATGTGCGATTTAAAACTAAAATTGCATCCAAATAGTATTTCATATTATGTTTCTGACCAATATGTTTGTTTGTAAGCTACAATGTACTTTATTTAAACCTTACCGATGAACTTGAGACTTGAAATTTTTAAACAGGTATGCATAATATATGTATGTATATGTATATACATAAGTAGGGATAACAATTTTGTATTTTAGAAATGATCAGCGTAAACTGTTACATAAGCTCTTATGTTGAACTTAAATATTTTAGTTTCATTTCAGCAAATGGGCCGTAATTGTTTAAGTTATTGGGCTATCACACACTGAGTAAATTTTGGTGTGAAAATTTTTTTGCTGGCGAAAATTTCTTATACATAATATTGTAATGACTAAGAAATTTAAGAAAAATAATAGCAAGATCAATTTATTTTTGGGGTTAATATTTATTTTATTAATATTGCGTCTTTATTACTGCTTTAATATTACAAATTAGTTTACAAACCTTTACTCAAAAGGTACAAAGTGGCTTAATTCGATTTTAACTTTTTTCAGGAGATCATCAAAAAATTATTCCGAGAAGATTATGAAGGCTAAAACTATTCATATCAATTCGTCACTCATCTCACGAAGTGACGTAACTCGCAAATAGTCGTTTTTGGGATAAGCTTTGGTCTAGGTAAAGGTTACCGTAATCTTCATTATCACAAAATATTATCCCTGTATTCCTGTTGGAACATCTTGATTTTAAACATTATGACACTGACATAACTGAATTTTTTGGTAAAAAGTTTCTCACGAACGGACTTAACTGATATTTAAATGTTGTTTCGAAAAGAATCGATAGGGTGCAGGATTTTCTTTCTTTAAAAACTAGCAAAATATACTCGATAAAATTTACTAATTGATCTTATAAAGTGAAGTGTTTGAAGCAATAGCATTTTTTCGATAGAACAGTTTAATATCTTCCGAGCTAACAGCACGCTTTTTAATACCTTACAATACTTTTTGAAAGATAATTTTCTCCCATTTTAAAAACGATATATACGCTTTGTTAAGCATTAAATGTCCACGCAATTTATCAACATTATTTCATTCAAGTCATCTGAATTTTTGAATAGAAGCAGTTCAAAACATATTTTGCTCTACTTTGAAAAGAACCAATTTATCTGGCGTCATGGCGTCATGTGTTTTTATACAAGTGAGGCGTATAATTATTGATAAAATTCAGTTCCGAAGTAAGCAAGATTTTTGTAAAAGAAGTAGAGAGTAATAGTCGAAATATTTAATTCAAAGTGTTTGGTCTTTGCCTCAAGGATTTTAAACGCATATACATTTTTAAAATATTTGCTGGCTTTACGGCAAGAATTTTCTTACATTCAGTCATTGATAAGGCATGACGAAGTATAATATAGATTAATGTATTATCTCGTATTTATAACATTCCTACCATTTTTCTTTTAATTTTTAACCAGCAAAAATATAGAGTGAAACTGAGAATCTAAGACAATTACTTATATACAAAAAAGCTAATCAATTGAAACAATGATTTCGTCATTTTTTCCGACATAACTAAAACTGCTACATATTGAATATACCATCAAAATTGAAATTCAATTTTTGAGTTATGGTGGCGTGGAAACCGATTTGAAAAATTTAGATTTAAGAAAAACGCTTCTGGGAGTCTTTTTACTCAAAACGCCAGCCATTGAATTAATTGATCAGCATAACTGTGGTCCATATAATTACCTCCTCATGCTTTAGCTTTTAAAAATCCTGCTGTATGATGCAATTTATTATTTATTTTTTTTATGTGTAAACATCTATACTGGCGGTAGAGTGAAACAAAACGTAACGTATTGTGATTCTGAGACTCACGTTACGTTACGTATGTTTACACATCTTAACCGCGAGTCCCGGCACTCACTTTTTTTTATTTGTCTACCTTATCACAAGAGAGGTTCCTCTTAAGATGGTAAAAACTAATTTAACTTTAAAATTCGTATTAAAAAGTCTATGAGCATTTGTTCTGATAAAGGTAGCCATCTATAATCATAAATTTATTCACGTATTTTTCAATTTTTCTAATTTTCAAAAAAACAAAATGCGACGTATGTACATACATACGATAGCTTTTAAATCTGTACATTTTGTTTCTCACGAAGTGACGCAACTGCTTAACGGTTAATTTACAGAAGAATGAGATAAAGCCTAAATGTAGCAGTATTTTTATATTATTGAGAGATATTCTATAGCTCATTTAATACAAACAAAAATATTAAAAATAATACTAAACATAGAAATACAATGGTTTAAAGAAGAGCAAAAACCTTCAACATGCATTTCTATAAAATTTGAAAAAATCAATTACATTACTTCACGAGATGAGGGACGAATTATTAATCAGTAATCACTCTTTTCGAATTAAATGCGCCATTTAAATAAATACATTTTAAAAACCAGTTAAGATCCATTATTAATAAGCAAAAACGTTTTTGGCTTAAGTCGAACAAATATATCTGCGGTCAGATATTTTCTGTGTCCCGCCTATTCGTTATTACTTTATTATAATAAACATCTCATTATTGTCAAAAATTAAACGCGATTTTAATCCAATTCTCAATTTTGCGAAATTCGAATCGGAGTATATTTTTTTTAATTCTTACACGGCCTTAATCACTGGGGCCTTTTGAATTTACATTTTCACCAAAATCGACTCGACAGACCCTCCATTAGGAATATGTTTTTCTTAAATATAGATATGTAGGTACATAATATTATAATAATAATAATATTTGATGTGACAAGAAGCGTGTTTAACTAGTCATACAATACACAATAGCCGTCTTTTTTGAAGAAAGTGAATAGCCAGCTCAAATGAATCAATTTTAAGTTTTATGCATATCTTAAGCATAACAAAATATTTTATAACTTTTTTTGTTATTATTTGTATATACAAATTTGGTATAGCGTGTATGAATTGGATAAGAATTTCGGTTAAATTTCATCCTAATTTATTATAACCAAAAGAGAAGTCGAACAAATTCATAATATTTATTTTACCACGGACATTTAAGTGGTTCCATAGTGTAGCGGTTATCACGTCTGCTTTACACGCAGAAGGTCTCCAGTTCGATCCTGGATGGAACCAAAAAGTTTTTTTTTTAATTTATTTTCTATGATTTTAAAACATACATAGGTAAGTAAGTAGTGCTCCTATTCTTAGCTTACTTCCTTACTTTGGGCGGCGCGTGCTACACTCCGGAGAGGCCTGGGGGTCAACTAACAAGCTTCTTTCACCCAGCTCTGTCCCTAGCTAAATCAAAAAGACACTTGTTCGAGAGGGTTTTGCTTAATTAATCAAATATTTTAAACAAAATGAAGTGATACTTAAATATTTATGTTCATTGTTCATCCTAAAAACTTATTTGACAGTTTTCGTGGAGGAAAAAGTACCACATAAGACTAATGTTGAATTTTAATAATTAAGTTTCATATTAGCAAGTGTTTCAAAGTATTTTGCATATGGCACTTTTGCATTGAATTGGTAGATTAATGATGTCAAATTAAAAGTCCTCCTTTCGATATCCGTTGGAAATAATGCAAAACGAAATCACTTTCTTTAAGTCAAACGATTCAAAGGAGGATTCTGGATATAATTTTTCCCCGAAACACACAAACCTATGAAAAGTCTATTAATTAAGGTCGTGGTTGGAGATTTTTTTATAATTTAAACCAGTATGTATTATGAAACTGTATTTTATTTTTTAGTCCATAATTTATAATGCTTGCTTTATGTTTTATTTATTTTTTGTTCGTTAATGTTTACTATATCTTCTGTTGCCTTTTCTTATGGCAATTTACTTTATCATTTAATTTTGTAAATTATATTTTACAAATTTACTGCAACGATAAGGATTTCTGTGTTTTTATTTAATTATATTTACGGTAAATATATATATGTTTTTTTTTAATTAGTTAATTAAAATTGATATGAAAACCGAATTTATGTATGTGTAAATAAATATGTTTTTAAATCACACCCTTAGAATGAAAGTGACCTAACTAAAAAATTCGGCATCTTTTTTACCACCTGGTTTTAGAGTTCATTTTTCTTTTGGAGGTCAGTTTTTTGAAAATTAAAAAGTTACGAAAATTTTGATTTAGGTCACTTTCATTCTAAGGGTGCGAAATGTAAAAATAGAAAAAAAAAAACATTTTAGTTTTATTTGTCTGTTATATAATACGTTTATTGTAAATTACACAAAAAAAACAACTAAATTCATTTTATTTATAACTATTGATTATATTTATATAATGTTTAAAAACTATTAACACAATTAATTTATTATTTAAAATTATAAATGTAAAACTTAGCAGTCTATTTGGGGGAAGAAAAACAATATTTTTTGTTATCAAGTTTATTTTACACTAAAAACGATGATGGTTTTATTTTTTAACTATATTTTTATTTATAATTATAATAATAATAATGTTGGTTGTGGCGTATTTATATTGTTTATTTTTTTTATTTTTTTAATGTAGGTAATGAGTATACTTAAAGAAGAATAAATTATTATTTCAACTTTATTTGTATTTTTTTACTTGTAATGTATGTATGCAATTAATTTGATAGAAACAAAATAAAATATTTTATCAATTTTTGTCACTCATGGTCGTTGTGCATCATGAATGGAATTTTGTTGTTAATTTGAAATATTATGGTGAAACAATAAGATATATTTTTCCGTATATCGTTGTCTTTTATATAATTTTTCGGAATAAATTTTCGACCGTTTGTCATTTTTTCACGTATATAATATTTATTTTCTGAAAAGTTAGAATAAATAAATTAAAAATAAAATGAGATTCGTAAAAATAAAAACCAATTTGCAACATACTTGGTATAGATATAGCGTGATAAATCCTTATACAATAAAAAAGACCCATAACAGTTTTAAAAATCAACATAGTTGTCAGTATAGAAACTGAGTTTGAATCTCGGAAAGGTACTTTTTTATAAAAAAGTGAAATTCTTTTATATATTTTTAAAAACTTAACAATTTCCAGATAAATTATTATCTTTAAAGGGTGATAAGGCCTACAACTGCCGATTTTAAAGTCTACCTACTACCGGCTATGAAGTGTCTATAGATGAACCTTTACAAAAACGGATATATATTATCAATCATTTTATTTACAAAATCCAAAAGGAACAAAATTATATAATGATTTTGAACACAATTGGTGATATTTCATATGAAATTCAGTTTTTAGTTCAGTTTTTGTATTTTAGATACATATTTTTTTTAAAAAGAGTTATGGGTTTCACAGTGATACACTCTGAACTATAAGCGCCATCTAAAGTTAGTAGGTACAAATTTTCCAATGAAGAGCGCATTTCAAGTCACCACAGGGATAATGACGTAATGAATAAGAATTCAGTTTATTTATTTTTATGGTAAAGAATGTCATCTGTGATAATTGAAGCAAGGGAACTGTATATATTTGTGGAGACCTTATTCAGACAGAAAAAATTGTTTATGCTGAATAAAATGCGGATTTGCATTAGTACAAATATGTAAAAAGGAATCAAAAGCTATGTTTTTTTGTACTTTTTGGAAACAAAATAGTAGCGATTTTTATCGCTTCTAAAATACATTGTTTAATTTTTCTATGGCACTTTCCAAAAAAAACTAATCTTATTTACAATTCCAAATATGCTAAAATATTAAAAAAAAAATATTTTCTAATATTTTTAGACGTTTATTAAAACTTATTTCGCGAATTTAACGTCATACATATCAAAACTAGTTAGTGGAATAGGTTAAGGCCCAGTTTCATAGTCTATTTAAGTGGAGTCAAGGGGCCAACATATAGAACTTGAGTGCCACTTATTCAGCTAAGTGTACACTGTGAAACTAGATCTAAGTTAACTTCTTGGTCACCATTAAGTTCGATGAATTTATATGATAATTATGTGACTAACTAACTAAATATATCGGGCGCGGGCATGGTAATCTCTTCATTAATTTAATATTAGCGTAAATAAAGTTCAGAATCGATTATTCCGCCAAGAGGTATTATTAGTGCTTGATAACACATGGATCGTATTGAAACCTTGCCTTTTTCATCTATGTACACTACACGATTTTCAGACATTCAAAACCAATATCCATGAGTATTTTATTTAAAATTATTCTTATTGCTCGCACTTCTTTAAAAAATTTCAAACGTAACCCTTTAAGTTCGTGCAGAATATAAAAAAAATAACGCGTGTTTATTTTTGCATAAGGGAATAGAAAGGTTGAGTAAAAATTAACAAAAAAAACAACAAAGTAGTTAGTGTAACTTACTAATTATGCAAGCTTTTAATCTTTTCAAATCTACACCCCCCTTGTTATTTAATGTTTATTTAGTAAACGCGAAAAGTCTCTATTGCTAAGACTCTATTGAATAATCTTTAAGTTGAGTTCCATTCTGAAGATCCTATGGGCACAAATTATATTACGGGGGTTTATCACGCTAACATGAAAGATGAACCCTATTATACACAAGTTTTTTTTATAAACCAATTTTAATAAAATAAAATATTATATATGTAAGTATAGTGTATAATGAAAGAAGAACGAGATGATGTATTTAAATTAATCAGTACTGAAAATACAACCAATGCATAAACAGACAGTTGACTGCCTAATCTTTTATTTTTTTTTTATGAGACTGAAAAAGCGTAAAAAAAATTGTGAGCTAGTTATAAATTCAAAAATATAATTCTGCTTGGCAAAAAATCGTATTGCACTTTTTTTGGATTTTTTTAAATTTAAATTTCAATTTTAATTAGTTTTTTTTTTTGTTGCTTTGTTATTAACCATTGAGGCCATAGAACAATAAAAATAATCGTTTTTCGTTTTGTTTTCTTTTAAATAATATTTGTTTCTGTCATTCGCACACATTTTATCTTATGAAATTTAATGTCTTTGTAATTTGTTTTAATTTTAATTTAGATTCTAAATTTGACCATTTAAATGGAAACAATTTTGCGCAATAAGAAAATTTTAAACTTATCAATCGTTCGATTTTTTTTTGTTGTAAACAAAAGGAGATCCTTTATCACAAAATAAATACAAAAAAAAAGAAAATGCACGCGCAAATATTTTGTTTTAAAAATACACATTTTTCATCTTCTCCTTCGTTTTATTTTGCAATGTTATTATAATTTATTATTAATTTTTCTTCGTTTCATATTTTTTTTACAACATCGTGCGCTTTGAATTTTGATCAAATTTGTATTTATTTTATTTTCTTCAAATATATTCATATTTCTATATTATATGTATATATGTTTATGGTGTATATATAATATTTGTTAATATTTAATGTTTTTTTGTTTATTTTTTTAATTTAATAAATATTATTTTTCGTTTTGTTTATAATTTAAATACAATTAATCATTAACGTAATTTTTGTTTTTTTTTTTTATTTATAATTTATGTATAATATTTATAAATTTAGTTTGTTTCTTTTGTTCGCTTTATTTTAGCTTGAATTTGAAATTTTTGTTTTCTTTAAAATTATTTATAACACATTTTTTTTGTTTTTCTATTTTTCAAAAAGGCATGCTAAAATAAAGGCCCTCATCGGGGGCCACTCTCAAACTCTATAAATATCTGGGTGGTCCTGAATTATATGTCCCCTGCGGCGGTGCTGGCGATGGCTGACCTTGACGTAGAACATCAAATGGAGAATCTGAACGCTGCATAAAATGGTGGTAGTTGCTAGGCGGCAGCTGATGCTGAATAAATTAAAAGGAATGCAAATATTAATTATATTTTCTTTAATAATATGCATCATTACAAAAAAAAATTAGCTGGATATGAGACGAACTTGATATTTCTTCGATTAAAAACAAAATTCATGAAACATTTGGTAAATATGTGTTTTTGCAGAAGCTTTAACCTTGATGGTTATCCGCAAAAAGATGGACATACCTAAAATAAGGTACATTGTGAATATTTATAGCCTCTGAGGAAACTAATATGAATCTTTTATGATTCATGTATGTACTCTAATATTCTGTTCTGTTAAAAAAAACTCTTTGATTTTATTAAATCAATAAACATTAAATCTTATATGCTTTTCTCAAAAGTGTTCTATATAATGTCTATATAATGCAATCCACTTTCACAGAATTTTGAAGTGTATAATTGGGAAACCGAACTGAATATGAATACAATATTATGTCTGTTTGGTAACTTGAAACGTTGTACGACGCGTCGTAAGATGTAGCACAATTTGCTGTCAAATGAAATAATTACTCAACAAAACTGAGAAAAAGTTGCTAACTTTACTATTTAATATTTGGCTCTATATGCAAGATAGGGATAAAACAATAACACATTTGCTGAAGGTAATTTGACAAACAACGAAGGTCAATCCACAAATTCTCAACAACAATACATTTTGTAAAAATAATCGAAATTGAAATAAAGCACTTACCTGCAGTCCCCGCAATCCGATTGGTCCAGCTGCGCCCATGATGTGACTTGGTCCATCGCCTAAATCCAACTGCAAGCTATCCGGTGGCTCTCCAGCCAAATGCAATTGTCCCAAAGAAGCTGTTGCCATTGCAACATCAGGCATCATATCCGACAAATGCCCACCCTCACATCCACCGTTGGCTCCATCGACACCGCCATCATTCATTGGTGCGAATTGCCGATAATCACCTTCTGTTATTAAGGCGGGCAAATCAACTCTGTGACCCGAGGAGTGTCTAGATCCATAGCTACTACCACCGCCACCGAGTCCACCTCCTCCAATAGCACCTGACCCATGATGTGAGGGACCAACACTCAAATGTTGTCGCGGAAATGTCATGTTTCGACTATAACATGGTAAATTATTTTGTACTGAAGTGGCATCATTGCTGCCAGCCAACGCCGGCGATGGCGGTGGTGTCTGATCATCGTCGTCGATGTCATCAGTCTGTGTCGTGTTGTTGGCAGCAACCTCATCTTGTACACCTTGACTGCTCAACGTACTCTCTAGCAACTCGGACACAGGGTCAGGCAAATTGAACTCGCGCACCACTCGCAGTCGAATCTGGCGATTGATTTCGTGCTTGGAAGAGAGTGGAAGCAGCAGAGCCCTCTGGCACATGGGCGACTGCCGTAATTTGTGCTCGCGTTTGAACATCGCTGTCATTGTCGGTCCGTCGGGTGGGGGAATAGCAGCTGCTGCAGCTAACATATCAATGTTGTCCGGCCCCGATGGGGCGCCTACACCACCGCTTCCAGCGGCGTTCATTCGAGAGACCATGTAGAGAGTGTCTGGAATATCGGGCAAGTGTCGTGAACGTCGCATACGAAGAAGCTCAACATGATGCGAAGCGGCCATTCGATCTTCAAGAAGTGCCTTTACCTCTTCAAAGTACGGCATGAAGAGACGAGGTCGCACAAACAGTCCTTGATTCTTGCCACCTCGAATCCATGCGTTTACACGTAGATTCTCACGTTCGTCACCAATCATATGTGAAGGTGGTGTGCTCACGAGACCTCTTCGAATGGCCTGACAGAGGATATCACTATTGGGCGGGAGAACATGATCCATTCGCACCAGAGGCAGTAACTCTGACAAAATCTCCCTCAGCTCAACATCACTTAGATCGCGTTTCTTCACACCCTTCCGTGTAACGGAATGTGCGGTGTGACTTAAGAGATTCGGTTCACGATCCTCCATTCGACGAATCAGCTCCTGCTCACCCCATTTGAGGACAGCCTGAAGCACCTCTAGCTCGGATGCTTGTAAGAAGTTGCTCTGAAGAGCGCAGATCAACTGCGTTTTGTCCAACTGATGCAACACTGGTGATGATATGACCGCAGAGAACTCTTCACGTAAATACTGACATGCTTGCCGAAATACCCATGCTGAACCATGTGGTTGGTTTCCCCATTTCAATACCGTTGGCAGTGTATCCAGCGACAGCCACTCAAGTATCAGGTCTTCGCATCCTTGGGCTAGAATATCCAACTCCAAGAATCGACCAATTTGATAAAGCTCCATTGCTTCTTCTAATGGAGTTGGACGCGCTCGACCTGTGTGAGTTAGGGCGTGTACTTCTCCCAGGCTACCTGCACTGTTGCCACTTCCCGCACCTCTCAGGATCAGGGACAAGTCAACAGTATCCAAATAAATGGCATGTAACAGCACACGAGCATATCTTTTCGGAATCACAGTTTCGTCTAGCACTATGCGCGTTGGAACGTGCAGAGCCCTCTCCGTGTATTCATCAACATTTCGCGTCCGCCGCTGAATGAGATTTCGAAAGAACGGCGATCGAGCACTCAGAATGGCTTTGTGGCACGGCAGCTCCAGCTTCGGCCGGAAGCCGTACTCTGAACTGCCTGAATCAGGGCGGTGATAGTCATTGCCTTCAGAAGTGAAGACAAGCGCTGCGTCAGCATAGTCTCCTGTCTCCAACAAATATCTCAGATCGTGTTCTAGGGGATTCGGGGTCCCAAAATCATCCCCTAACTGTCGTAGAAGATTTATGTCAATGCTCGGATCGTGGGGACAAAGATCACCTGTATACAAGTAGCGTAGCAGTGATGAGAACATTTGTACGTCAATTGGCGAAGATGGCAGTTCAAGGCAGATACGTGCTCCAAAACCAGGACAACCTGCTAATAGATCACGAAAGTACGAACACCTTGATGAAAGAATCGATCTGTGTACGGGAAATATAGTTCCGCGGAATACTAAATCACAATCAGTGCATGTCTTCATGTCAAACAAATTGGCCAGATCTTGCTTGAAGGTGGTCGCTGGTGGTCGTGCCAGCTCAGCCTGCACCGAGAGATCTTTAAGCGCAGCCAATGCCTCATATTCTTCACAAAGGGCAGCCAATTCTAATGGACTCCAGTCCGATACAAAGTCACGTAGTACCCTCGCATGGTCACAGGCTTTCGACGAACGACGCCGGCGAATGAATTTTCGTTTAAGCGTTGCAAACCCAGTCACTCGCTTTCGTCTCTGTTCACGGAAATGAGGACCGCCACCAGGACCACCACTGCTGCCGCCCAGACCAGACGAAGTCGATTGCATTCCTGAGGTCGATGGCATTGGATAGTCCGAGGAGGTTGTGGCACCCATTTTGAATAGTTTAAATCGTTTTCTTATTTTCGACAATTCTGTGCGTCCAATGTAAACAAAGTTTTTGTTTTTTTTTTGTTTGTTTATCGTGAGCGGCGGTAAGAGATTCAGATGCAGATTGGATTGTTGTACTTATATGTGTCCAAACTTCTTCTGCAACCCCCTTCCGCCAGATTTATTAGCGAATAATATTCATATCATCAAAAGATCACTGAAATTATAAAAAAAAAATTGTTTTTATAAAATAAAAAATGCAATCCAAATTAAAATTATAAAGGGTCATTATGTTTTTCTGTTCTTTTAAAGATATTCGTTATGTTTTTTGTATTAGCCGCGTTGAAATATTTTATTTTTAAGAGTTTGTTCCTCACCCGCTGCACCTCACCAACAACAAACAACGGCGAAAAAAAACTCCAACGAAATGTTATAACTTCCCGAATTAGAAAATAACATTTCCCTGGAAATCTCTCGATGCCCACGATCAATGGTATTTAAAAACATTTGAATAGAAAATGTTATGGAAATGGGTTTAGTGGGTAGCAAGTTATTGTATATAAGTTTAATGATGTACATACTCTGAATCTAAAAGGAAACTTAAATTTTATTAAAGTTTACTATAGACAAACAAGTAACAACAGAGTGTGACAAACATGTTCCTTTAGTTCAATAGTAAAGGGTCATTCATTTTTCGGTTTCGAAAGTAAAGAACACACAACATTTTTGATGAACATTTTATTTCATTATAAAGTTTGGACTTTGCCATTAAGTGTGAAAAACAATATCATTCAAATGGCTGCCTCGGGAAAATTTGCAGCATGCGATTCTTTTGATGTAATTTCTAACCACTTTTTCGCACATTTCGGGCGGTATCTCGGCCATAGTAATGTTGGTTTTTAATGCGTCTAGAGTTCGGGGATTATTCGCGTAAACACGGTCTTTAGCGTAGCTCCCCAGAAAAAAATCTAACGGTGTCAAATCGCATGATCTTGGTGGCCAATTGACGTCGCCAAAACGTAAAGAGGCCCATAGACACCACACTTGTGTGCACACCGGTGTGCACACACTGGAGTGGTCTTCCGCCACACACGCCACACCAAATCGTACAGACTACAGACACCGACAACAAAAATCAAAATCTTTTGATTTTACTCGCACCGTGTCTGACACCGAAAATCGGCGTGCGCACCAGCCCACACAAAGCACACATTTCCGCACACCGACACAGGTGTGCACACAAGTGTGGTGTCTATCGGCCTCTTAAAATTACGCGACCAGGAAACTTCTCACCCAATAAAGCCATAATTTGTCGTGCTGTGTGGCTTGTTGCCGCCTTGTTCGAAACACATATCGTCAAAGTCATGATCTTCAATCTCCGACCAACAAAAATCGGATATTATTCGACCATATCTCTCCGTATTGACTGTAACCGTCTTCCCATTGGCATGTTCGAACAAAAACGGACCAATGACACCTTTCGATCATAGAGCACACCAAACAGTTACTTTGTCCGGATGCAACGGCAACTCTTTGATCACTCGTGGGTTTTCTGAGCCCCATAAGCGGCAATTTTGTTTAACATACCCACCGAGTGAGAAATGTACGTCATCGCCGAAGAAAATGTTGTTCGAAAAATGCGCCAAAAGTGGCTACGTTTGAATCACCACTTTGTAGTAAGTTTTAATAATTTTAACGAGGGGTGACGCAGGTTTTCTTGACAACTCCAAGAATTGTCAAAAAACCTGGGTTTTTCGGTTTTCAAAAAAAGCCAGAGGGCTTTAAATTGTGTTGTTGACATCAAACGCAAGAAACAAGAAGCTATGTGCTCAATAATTAAAACATAAAATGTGTTTAAAATTAGTTTGAAAGTGAACTGAAACAATATCAAGCGTTTTCCTTTTGCTTTTTTATTTCTATTTGTTATCTTTCAATTTTTCTTTTAATTTCTATTTTAAAATAAGCTATTACCTACAACAAGCAAATTCACAACAAAACAATTGCCTCACAACTCATGTCAATTTATCAGTTTATTCGTTACCTCAACAGCACAGCAGAAAATCTAGTTGTACTTCAGGGCGAGTTCAGGGCGACCCGAGGTCTCAAAAAACACGGAATTTGATTGTCAGGGTGAGTTCAGGTTTTTCAAAAAACGGTTTAGAGCGACCCCAGGGTGACTTCAGGGCTTAACGAACAAACCTATTATGACACTTCAAATTACAGCTGAGTTTGACAGGTCAGCGCTAACAACTTCAAACTACGAAATTAATGACCCTGCATGTCAGGCTTGTAAAAGAATACAAAACTTGCCGTCAATAAAGAACAAAAAAAAAATTTTTTAAATACAGTCGAACTTCGATAACTCGAACCATCACTCTCCAGAAAAAATTATTCGAGTTATCAAGACTTCGAGTTATCAAGTTAAACACAAAATTAATATAAACTACGTCATATTTACTTGCGAATAAAAAAAGTACAGTTGTTGTAATTATTTAAAATATTCTGTTATACTTGACTGACAGTAGATTTTTTGTTTTGGTTTACAAAGAAAACTTCAATGGAGTTTAAACCGTTATACAAAGAATTGGTTGTTTTTTCATTTGTCTTTAAATATAATCGCAAAATACTTAACGAAATTGCAAGCAATTCGTTTGAAGGTTGTTGAATCAAATTCTCCAATCAATTACTCGATTACATCACTATCGCTGTCATCGTTATTGTCGAGATGTGCATCTAATGTATCGAGAATATCTTCATCTGTGGGAAACTACGAAGTAACAATATCCTCATCCTCTTGCAGAAAATCATTATTACTATCGTAACACCTTGTATATTTCTGGCATTCGTCTAAGCTTAAAATTCCATCTGCAGTTGAATCTGCGTTCAGTTATGAAAATCATAGGAAGTTTATCCCCTTCCTACCACTCGGAATATTCACCAAAACCAGCTTTTTAAAACACTTTGAAATGGTCTCGGATCTAACGTCGATATTCCACGCATTGGTTATTTCATCAACACAGTCTAACAAATTTATATTGATTTTTTTGTTTTCTTCAAATTTTGTTCAAATTCCTACGGCGGTGATGACATTTTACGTTTTGTATGATGCCTTGATCAAGTGGTTGCAATTTTGCTGTCATATTCGGTGGAAAAAAAGCAAGTTTAATAAATTTTAATTTTTGTTGGATATCGATGTGATCGATATCATCCATATATCGCACTCTTAGAATGAAAGTGACCTAACTCAAAATTTCTGTATCTTCTGATTTTTCAATAAACTGACCATAAAAAGTGAAATGAACTCTAAGGCCGGTATTCACCGAGCACTCATAACTAATGAGCCTCATAAACCTATTCACCAAGCAATAATAAGTGGAAAAATAGTCCGACATTTTCGAAACTACTTCCACAACCACCACCCCCACAAACACAAACATCTCCATCGCTACCACTCCATCTACCTAAAAAAGTTTGATTTTAAAGTTTGGGAGTGCCTGGTTGACAGAGAGTGGCTCTCTTTTTCGAAATTCGAAACATATTTATGAGTGGTTGGTGAATACCCCAATTATGAGCCTCATAAACTTATGAGGCTCATATGAGCGCTCGGTGAATACAGGCCTAAAACCGGGTTGTAAAATAGATGCCGAATTTTTTAGTTAGGTCACTTTCATTCTAAGGGTGCGATAATGGATGAGCCGGCTGTTATCAATGAAAAGAATAATTTTCCTATCCATTTTTTCGGGAAAAAAAATCGACTTATCGAAGGTGACGCCAAATTATATCTTCGAGTTATAGAAGTTCGAGTTATCAAACAAAACTTACATGTAAACTTCAGGCCTCGCGCTATTGCCAACCAATTTCATTCGAGTTATCAAATATTCGAGTTATCGAAGTTCGACTTATCGAAGTTCGACTGTACTTTAAGTTTATCATACTAAACCTAAAATTTTGCCCAGTAAGGCTAAACCAGTGCTGCCATATCCTTAAAACTGAATTATTATACAATGCGCTAATTTCAATCATACCAGAGGGAAAATTATCATACGCAAAACAAAAAAATTGAATTTTGTTGAATGGAAGACGAAAATTGTTCTTACGATATTTTGAAAAGTTAATGTCTATTTTTTATTTTTCAAAGTATGAAAAGTTGACTGGTTTATATTAATAAAATTATTACTCTATATTTTTAAGGGCTTTTGAAGGAAGAGCTGACAAAAATTATTCCTGTTTTATTTTTTGAAAAAAAAACAAGTTTTTCATTAAAGATTTTTTATTTAACATAAAAATAGAATTTTTTTATTTTAGGATAAAACATAAATAATATTATATAGGTTTTTTATTTATAAGAAAAATTATTGTGTACAATACAACACTATAATTAGTAATTGTTCGTGATATTTCTAAATTAATTATGATTGAGTCCTAAGAGGGCTTTAAATCATTCTGTATTTGTGTTTTTAAATATTTTAAATTTGATGAGGTTTCGTACGTGGTACTCCTTAAGATCTCTAAAAAATAATATTTGCAAATATGTCATTGAAAGATAAATATCATTTCAAGTTTTTGAAATAAGTTTTAGGATTATTTAAATGTAAGTATTCAAGGAGTTGAGAAGATTTTATCTAGATTTCTCTTCAGTCTTCACGCACACAGTAGTGTGTGTTCAACTAAGCTACTTTAAACGGAAACTACAGAAAATCTCTTACGATTTTGTTTCACTGAAAGAAATGTTTATGGAAATTAAAAGAAAATGCCAACAAAATTCTTCACCAACTTGTTTCCTCGTGTGAAAGGGGACTTAATTCAGATTTTAGAACGAATATTTTCAACTGAATATAGTGGTTAGAAAAATCTCAAAACCAGCTAAAAAAATTTTATAAATAAACAACGAAATCGGTTGTGGAAACCTTGACAAGTTTAACATTTTATTTAATTTAAAAAAAGCAAATGTTCAATTTATTTATAAAAGGGTCTGCTTCAACGTTTAAGAAATGATATATATATGTACTAAAGAATTTCAATATTATGGAAATTTTTCGTTTTTTTTTTAATTTTTCAAATTTATTTATTTCGTTCAAATATTGAAATTATCATACATTTCGCGTATGATAATGGTTTCCAATCATACATCATACCAGAGCAGAAATTATCATACATGTAGCATAATTATCATACGGTTGGCAGCCCTGGGCTAAACTCATACTGGAGCTGCGAGCAGAGCGGAGATGCGAGAAGTGAGCAGAGCGACGAAAACAAACAAATGTGTTCTTATGCGAGCTCTCATACTGAGGCCTCTAGCAACGAGGTATCAGTTCTCATAAGAAAGCATGTGTTTGTTTTTAACGCTCTACTCACCTCTCGCATCGCCGCTCTGCTCGCAGCTCCAGTATGAGTTTAGCCTAACTCTTTGAGAAACATATCATCATATATATTATTTCTGTTGTCAAACTCCTTTTTTCTCATTTATAAAATAATCAAATCTACTAAATTAGGTATTACTGGATAGGAATTTACACATAGCGATGACATTGCACAAAAACTTTATGCCACACTATTTTCTATAAATTTCAGCAATTTCAAATAATTCAATAAATGAATAATTTTACATAAAGAATGTCTCACTTTCAATCCACTGAATGAGTGAAAGAGAAAAATATGTATTAATTCTGTAATTTAAAATTCTCTTTTTTTCGCTGAACCTTGAGTGAGTGGGGGAGAAACATATTTGTTACTTCTGTTGTTTGTAATCTTTCTTCTCATTATAAAAAGCCGAATGGCGGATGCTTTTATTAGGTATCACTAGATTGCATGAATGAAAGAAACATATTTATTAATTCTTTAATTTAAAATCCTGTTTTTTCGCTTGCACATTGAGTGAGTGGGGGAGAAACATTTTTTCGCTGCGGGAGAAACATTTATTTGTCACTTTTGATTTCATTCATACATCAAATATTGTTTACAAAGAAGTTTTGTAAAACTAATATGTTCATATATCAATAAAGAATTTCAAACATTTTATTTGAAAATTTAATTGTATTTATAACGTTATTAAATATGCGAAATTTTCGCACGGGTCTTCTGGTATAGTTTATTTTTTAATGATACATAGATATGTGATGTTAATAATCAAACAGTGTCTTAACAAATGGAATATAAAACCGATTAAAGGGCGAAAACCTAAAAAAATATTTTAAATAATTCAATACAGTAAATTTTTTTTGAATAAGGTGTGCAAGTTTTTTTTATTAAATTAACTTAAAAAATAATATAAGGACTTTTTATTTTCGTCTTTTGGAGAAATATGTTTTTAGGCTGTTGTTTGAATATATTGTTTTTTTTTAATATTTTGATCCCAAACTCAAAATTAAAATAGTAATAACTTCTTAAATAGACTCTGTTCATTTTATATTTGCAGTACAGGAATTATGTGAGAGCTTTTTCGGAAACACTGGTGCCTGCTGCTGCTTGCACGGCACCTTAACTTAAGAAATTGCCACTGAAATAAGAAACAGAATCACTGAGGGCCAGTTGTACAATAGTGGTTCAGTCTCGGTTCAAGATTTTAACTCACCGATTTCGGCGAATTAACTAAGGTTCAACGCTGGTTCAAGTATGTAATTGGTTATTATCACACACTTGAACAGTAAACCACTACATTCTTCACATTTGCTACGTAGTTTATGTAGTTAAATGTAGTTAATGAAACAAATTGTAGCAAACTTAGTTTCAAATATCAAATGATCAGTCAACTGTAACTTTGAAACTTGAATTTTGAGTTAAAATGTTCAAATATTTATTGAAATTTTATTATTTCTCTAAATTTACTTTGTATGTACATACATATATGAAAACGTAACAATTTGTTGAAAATAAGACGTGTAGTTTATTAAATTAACTACGCGTAGTTAATGATGTAGAAAATGAGGTGTAGTTAATTCGGCCAACCCTGTTCGTAGGCTTTCAAGATTTGCATGTGAAGAAGAGCAATTTTAAAAAAGAATTTAATGTACCTCAACTATGCTGGAATGGCAAATCGGGTACATTTTTTTCTTAAATAGTAAAATAAAAAGGTTAATCAGCTGCAGACCATTGTTTAAAAGGAGGGCACGAGTACGATAACTTTGGCGCCAAAAATTGATAACGGGGTCAAAATCAATCATTTTTTAGTATGGGAGGGGGGTCTCTCTCGCGCCGTTTAGGAGGTAGTGGCAATTTAAGAAAAAAATTACTTAAAAAGGGAAAAAAATAAACAACAACGGAACACTTACAATGAAGTAGGTACTATACCGGTTTTGAAAGCGTTAAATCTATTCTTTAATCCTAAATTTAAATTTAATTATTTATGTCAATAGTTTTTGAAAAATTCGCATCCAAATTCAAAGTTTTGATAATAAAAATGAAAAAAAAAGTTTAAACCAATTTTTTTTCAAAATTTTGAAATGAAGTTTTTCAAAATCAATGCTTATATCAAATCTAAATCGAACACAAAAACCGAATGGTTTTATGTCGTCCAGTTCTTGAGAAAATTGAAAATAACTAAATCTTTGTTTTTACATAAATACAGTGTTAGCACCCAGCATAACGGCGTATAAACAGTGAGGTATGTTTGTGGGGGGGCATGCTGGCCCAATGCACTGCAATCACACTATAGGATTTGGGGTTGGTGCCAGGTTGGGTGTATGCAGTTTCTTTTGCATTTAAAGAATCAGAATTTAATAGTTTTTGAAAAGAAACTTTGAATTTATCTTATATATCAAGGATCAACAGCTGTTTTCTAATTAATATACATATGCCTGGCCCAAAGTTTCACATTTTATATTTTCAGACATGAAAATGAAATGCATTATAAAAAATCAACATTACCTAGGTACTAGTGTACGTATCTTTGTGCCTGACTACCTATATAATGCAACTATAACGCTAAATGAATTGCTGTACTTTACTAACAAAGATGAACCTATCAACATTAATCCTCAAATGACCGATCAATGACCGAAAATACCAAAAAACAAAAATCTCATAAAAAGTAGTTTTAGTAATTTTCAATTTTCTCAAAAACTGGCAGACATAAAACCATTCGGTTTTTGTGTTCGATTCAGAATTTATGCAAGCATTGACCACAAAAAGTTAATTTAGCACTTCATTTCAAAATTTTGAAAAAAATTGGCATAAACTTTTTTTTTTTATTTTTGATATCAAAATTTTGAGTTTGCATACGAATTTTTCAAAAAAACTATTGACACAAATAATTTGATTTAAATTAAGGAATAAAGAATAGATTTCTAGCTTTCAAAACTGGTATAGTACTTCTTTGTAAGTATTCCCTTTGTTTTTTAAATATTTTTTTCCCTTTTAAGTCATTTTTTTTCTAAAAAATGCTCCTAACTCCGAAACGGGGCGAGATAGACCCCCCTGCTATAATAAAAAAATGCTTGTTTTTGACCCCTGTACAAAAAACCGTTATCAATTTTCGGCGCCAAAGTTATCGTACTCTCCCCAAAATGAGGGTCAAGCTGTTCCTGATGGAATAATTACGATGATAACGATTACATTAGGGTGATTAAAAAAAACACCTTTCTCGAAATTCAACCGGGATCGGGCGAAATTATGAAGCTAAGATTGAAACCAAATAGTTTTGCTTGAAAATCGGAGTTTTTCTCAAATGTTAAAAGCTGAATAACTTTTCAATTTTTAGGGATTGTTTGCAATGTGATTTCTGAATATTCAGTTAGAAAATTAATTTTTAAAATACTTTTTTAGTTTTTTTTTAAATAAGAAGAAAAAGTCAACAGAATAAACCGCAAGAAATTTGGCACTTGGTGTTGAATTCAAATTATGTACGTCTAGTTAAACCGAAAACGCATTTCAAAGACCAAGAACCTGCTCCAAAGTTCTTTTCTTGTTTAAACAATATTTTCAAAAAAAAAAACAATATGTATGATGTAGAAAAAGTCATATCGTATTGTACAAGGTGCGTCAAAAATGTGTGTTTTAAATTATTTTCTTAAAAATTTTTATAACCTGTTATATATTAATAATAAATCCTAACGGTTTTTGAGTTAATACATTTTTTTGAATTTAAAAAAACCTCCACTTTGATATAATTTTTGGGTCACCCTGTCCAAAATTGATATTTATTTTGTATTATCTTTTTTATTAATAGGTACTGCTTAATAGTTAGACTAACATTTTACAAAGTATTATTTTTAATGATGTTCACCATATAGCTATAAATAAATCGATACCCCGAAATGGTGGTCAAAATTAATTTGAACTTGAAACGTTTGAAACAGCACCCTGTATAAATATCCCACTACTCAAACACATTTTTTGCTTTTAAAAGCTTGTCCTTGTTTTACAGTTTCTTAAAAGATATACCTACAACTTATCATAACTCACCTAAGATCAAAAGTTATGAACATTTGAATCTAATCATTGAAATAAATCAATTTTGAAAATAGAAAGAAATTCTTCGCTTATTTTAAAAACTTTTTATATTGATTTATTAACTGAAAGGATCGACTCTTTATTTTTGTATATATGTAGTTACTTTTCTCCTCATCCGCTTTTGCATATATATTATAATATACATATTTAATTTGTTAATTTTATTTTTAAATTAATATTTGAATTTATTTATTTTTTTGAATTTGTAAAAATCTGTTCGCAACACTTACATCATCTAGCACTATCTAATAAGATATTGTATCTTACTGTTTATAAGTTATTAATAGAGATTTGATTTGACTTAAATAATGGGAATAAGAGACACTTTTTGACCATACTATGAGGCATTTAAATATGGAACAAGCTCGCGATTTTTGGATGCGTATATGGCATATTTTCATACAAAAGTTAAAAAATCTCTTAAATCTACTGCTATTTCAATTTCCAAACAAGGTAAGATAACTTTTAAAGAAAAGAAGTTCTGAGAAATTAACGTTGTCACCTTCTTAATGAAATATAAAATTTTACTTGAAAATTTTATTTGCAATTTGGATTATATGCATCATTTAAATACTGAAAGTATAAATTATCATTTAAAAATATTTGTATGTATTACATTTCAGCACTGAATAATTGTTTTTTAATGAGTTATATTTGAGTTCAATTGTACGTTGTCCTATACGTACATTTATACAAAATTATGACCTTCTCATACAAAAAGGTATATGTGGCAGATCAATACTGAACATTCATTCCCAAAAGTGAGTTTAGATCAGATAGGGCAGATTTAATTACACTAATAGAAAGATTTCATTTTTGTCACTAAGAAAACATTCGTAACTCAAATATGACGACAATGCAGATTTCGTCCTTAAATTTAACTTGATTTCAGATGAAAAATAAATCATTTTTTGCCAAAGAATGACAAAATTTGTCAACATTTATTTTTTGACGAGTAAAGTTAAAAAAAATGTATGTTTTTATCAATAAAAAAACCTCTTATTATTACGACTGCTTTTCGAGAATTCGAAAGGAAGTTTTCTCAAAATTGGCAAATCATTTTCTTTTATAAACAAAAAATCATAAAAAATATATATTTTTTATAGGTACGTACATTTAATATTTTCGTTAACAGTATCATTACATATTATTGAACTAGGTAAGTTATATATAACAAAGGCCTCATCAAATCACAACAAATCCAAGATAAAAATGCAGACGACAAAAACCTCACATTGCAAAAAACCCCAGATAAAAGCGCAGACGAAAAAAGCCTTACATTGCAACAAATCCCAGATAGAAATGCAGACGAAGATATAAACACACAAACAAAAGATGATATTATATTCAATCATCCATAGACCACCCAGATAGCAGACACACCATATCGTGGGAATAAGATAAGAACAGACCACTCAGATAGCAGACACGCCATCGAAAGAATAACATAAGAACCCTATATAAGTTAAGCGATCATATTGTATTAGTTCAGTAGTAATAGTAGTTTCAAATTATAACTCAGACGAATAAGTCGTCTTAAAATAAAGATTTTTTTAAAAACTTAAAAATCAAATACAATAATTAAATTGGCGCAGTCGGTAGGATACAAATATATTTTTTGTATCCTTTAAGAACCATTACCCCGTTTTTACAAAGTGAAATTATCTTCGAAATTAGCTCTGCGAAAAAGAGAAAAAATTTTTTCGAAATAACGACTTAAAATAACGGTAACGCGATAGTTAAAAAAGTGAATACGATACAAAAATCGATCGGAAAACATTTAAAACTATTGCAACTGCAACTCAGTGAAAAAGTGAAGAAGTCCTTAGCGAAAATAAAGACTTCCAAAACTAATTCAGTGAATATAAAAAAAAAAAAAAAAAAAAAAAAAAAAAAAAATTTTTAAATCAGTTAGTAGCTCATGTTAATGAATATAACCATGCTACGAAGCTTCATAGAGGAGAACTGAATATAGAAAAAAAAAAAAAAAAATATATGACAATAAAAATAAATTAAAAAATATAATTGACTAAATGCTACCAGAAAATATTATAAATTTGCCGAAAGGAGCAGAAGCCCCACAAGGAAAAGAATTACACAGGGAGCAAAACAGGGAACAAAACTGGGTAGACGACGAGGCAACAGCCGATTTCGAGGAGCACTTCAGATCCATTCAACAAAAATTGAGGAGAAACCAACTAAACAAAAATCCATCATCCAGAGAAAATCAACAACTGTAGAACAGAAGAAACCAAGAATTATGTAAGAATATTTTAAGAATAAAATAACAATAAGAATTTTATAAGAATATTTAAAAAAAAAAAAAAAAAAAAAAAAATCTTAAGAGTAATAAGAATATTTTGAGAATAAAATAACAATAAGAATTTTATAAGAATATTTAAAAAAAAAAAAAAAAAAAAAATCTTAAGAGTAATATCTTTTTTTTATAAATTAAATTTCAAGAGTTAAATTGTAAACCAATTTCCACAAACATGAATCTAAATAATAATCAACCTGGGCAAGTAGACGAAACACCCAAGAAAAATTTAACGTTAGACCCGTTAAAGTACATCGAAAAGCTTCCTACATTCGATGGTCGTTCCGAAGATCTCTACACATTCTTAACGAACGTAGATGACATAATCCCCACATTACTAGAATATAATACACAATCTCAAAGAATGTGTATTAACATTCTAAAGTCAAAATTTATTGGCAAAGCTAAACGCTGTATTGAGATTCATGCTCATTTACAAAAATGGCAAGACATTAAACAAATGCTTATTAACAATTTCGGAGGATTTAAAAACTCCTTTCAAATATATGAAGATTTACGTCAAACCAGCTTTAAAGGTGACGTATTAACATTTTATAATAACATTCAAAAAACCTTGTGCGACTTAAATCAGAAAAGCGTACAAGAAAACAAATCACACGAGGTAGAGAATAATAACCTTACTGCCTTAAATATTTTTAAAGAAAAATTACCGACAAACATGAGGACAATCCTCTACGCCCTTAAACCAACAAGTTTACAACACGCTCTCTACGAACTCACACATGCAGGATTTGTCAATTCAAGTCCTTTTGAAGAAAAACCTCATAAATCTCAAAATAATCAACACACCCAACATAAAAATTTCGAACCAAAAATATATTACCCCCAACAACAACAACAACAAACACCTAGATCAAATTACCAAAATCACGGACAATTTAGGAACAACTTTGGTTATAACAATTTCAGACAGCAACAAACTTTTAAACCTCCATTCAACCACTTTAATAATAATAATCAAAATAACAATAATTTCAGACCCCAAAATAACTTTAATAATAGTAGAAACTATAATAACAATAATAATAATAATAATAATAATAATAATCAAAGACCACAACCTATGGATGTAGATCCAGGAAGTAGTAAACTTCGGCGAATAGCGCCTAGACAGATGAATTATTCAAGAAGAAATAATAGTACCGAATACTATAGCAACGAAAGGAATGATCCTGCGGGATTAGAAAAAATAAATAGCAACCAAGAACCTGACACAAATTTTCGGGTACAAGCCTCGGAAACAGATCAGGACTTCCCTATCTCAAGTTAGAAAAAAACGGGAAATGTATAAGAATGCTCATAGATACTGGAGCAACAAATAGTATTATAAATAAAAAAGATTCACCCCCAAAATATATTATCAAAAGAATTACCCCTTTACAAATTAATACAGTAGGAAATCCAGTCATCGTGACAGAAGAGGCAACATTTCCTAAAGACAAATTCGCACTACCAGTTAAAGAAGATTGCACATTCCAAATTATGAGCTTTAGCGAACATTATAACGGATTAATAGGAAATAATATCTTAATGACGAATAATTCTAAAATTGATTATAAAACAAAAACTCTCGAATTAAACAACACAAAAATTCCTATTTTTTTTGATGAAACCGATGAACAAGAATATGCTGTGGAAATTCATCACCTAAACGACTTAAAACCATACGACTCAATATTTGATGAATTTGAGGAAAAAAATACGAACCACATGAATACGGAAGAAAAAGATAATTTATTTAGAACCCTTAAAGATTATTCAGATGTTTTCTTTCATAAAGGAGATGATCTATCTTTCACTTCACACGTGAAACATAAACTTCCACTTAACGACACTTCTCCAATATTTACAAGGATATATAGATATCCTGAAGTACATAAAAACGAGGTTAATAGACAAGTTCAAGAACTTTTAGACCAAGGAATAATAAAACATTCTACTTCACCTTATAATGCCCCTATTTGGGTCGTTCCCAAAAAAGCGGACAAAATGGGAAACAAAGAATGGCGTATTGTAATTGATTATCGTAAATTAAATCAAGTTACCAAAGAGGATAAATTCCCTATTCCTCTGATCGAAGATATATTGGACAAAATGGGTAGAGCTAATTATTTCTCTACATTAGATTTAACGAAAGGATTCTATCAAATAGAAATTAATCCGGAAGATCGAGAAAAAACAGCATTTTCGACATTATCAGGTCATTATGAATGGATACGTATGCCTTTCGGGTTGAAAAATGCACCCGCTACGTTCCAACGCATGATGAACGAAGTATTAAGAGACTTCATAGGTAAAATTTGTTATGTATATCTCGATGATATCATAATCTTCAGTACTTCACTTCAAGAACACATTCTCCATTTAAAAATGATATTCGAAAGACTTCGTAAAGTTAATTTAAAAGTTTCGTTAAATAAATGCGATTTTCTGAAAAAAGAATCAGAATTTTTAGGACATATCATCACGCCAGAAGGCATAAAACCGAACCCATCAAAAATACAGACTATCAAAGATTTTCCTATACCCAAAACCGTAAAAGAGATACAGTCATTTCTCGGACTGACAGGGTATTACCGTAAATTCATTCAAGACTATGCAAAAATTATCAAACCAATGACCCTCTATTTGAAAAAAGATACTAAAATTGATCTAAATAATGAAAAATATATCGAAGCATTCGACAAACTAAAAGAAATAATGACAGATACCTTGATAAATAAACATCCAGATTTTAATAAAGAATTTCTATTAACAACAGACGCTAGCAATTTTGCTATTGGTGCTGTATTAAGCCAGTCTCATGGACCACTTTCTTTTGCTTCACGCACACTTAATAAACATGAATGCAACTACTCTACGATAGAGAAGGAGTTACTTGCAATTGTCTGGGCAACCAAACAATTTCGTCATTACCTTTACGGTAGGAAATTTAAAATACTAACGGACCATAGACCTCTCGTATGGCTCCATAATTTAAAAGAACCAAATTCGAAACTCCAACGATGGAAAATAAAATTGGAAGAATTCGATTTCAATATTGAATATATCCAAGGAAAAGAAAACAAAGTGGCAGATGCCTTATCAAGAATTAAAATAAGTGAAATAAATGCATTAAAAGAAGACTTAGTATCCACCCAACATTCAGTAGAATCTGATAGCACAGATTTAATTCCAATAACTGATAAACCCTTAAATATGTTCAAGAGACAAATCATAATAAAAAAGACAGACATTAATTCAGAAAAAATTACTTTCCCATACAAAGGAAAAAGACTTATTATTATCACGCGAAAAGAATTTACAGACAAAGACTTTGAATTCATAATTTCAGAATGCGACACAAACATTACAAATTCTATATTTTTCGATAACGATGATATAGCTTTAAAAAGATACGAGACAGAAGACGAACTCTTCTTAAAATTCCAGAACTATTGGAAAAAGCATCATAACGGACAAAAACTATTAAGAACAATGACAAATTTAATAAATTTATATCCCCCAAGAACGGAAGACGAAATAATTAAAATACACAAATCACATAACCACATAGGTATAGAAAAAACCTATCTAGAAATAATAAGAAAATACTATATGCCAAATCTGAGATAATTAATTAATAAAATAATAAACAATTGCGAAATTTGCAACTTTAAAATTGAAAGAAACCCAATCAAACTCCCTTACGAAAAAACACCTACACCTAAAGGTCCACACATACACTACCATATGGATTTATATATCGTAAAGAAAAATAAAACCATTTTAACTTGTATAGACAAATTTTCAAAATTTGTAGCAGTAGAAAAAACAGAATCAAAAAACCAATTGGATGTTCTTAACGCAATGATCAAAATTTTTAGCTATATGACTAAACCAAAATTCTTAACTATAGACAACGATACAACATTCGGTTCTCCCACAATAACCAAATATCTCACAGACAACGAAGTAATTACTCACACCACTACTCCTTATCGCCATACCGGAAACTCAGATATCGAACGATTCCACAGTACTCTAAACGAGAACCTTAGACTTTTTGAAAGAGAAAAAAATAATTTAGTTGACAATTTAGCGCGATCGGTTGAAGTTTACAATCGGACGATTCACTTGACTACTTTAGAAAAACCAAATGATATACACTTCGGTAAAGTGAACCCGACAAAGGTTTATGAAAGGATAGAAAAAGTTAAAACTAGAAATACTCTTAAAATTAATAAAGGAAGAAATGATTGTGAAATAAATCCAGAATTTACAAATTGTAACCCCATTGGAATTGACAAATTAAAAACGAAACACATTAAAGTGAAAGTGATAAAAACAGACTTAAACAAAGTGACTATACAGCCTCGCATTAACAAACAAATACTACACAAAGACCAATTCAGGAAAAAGAAAAAATTTACTAAACCTATTAATATCCCTTTAAACTCTATTAATAATAAAAATGACAACCCAAGCCCTAATAGTGATACTGACTCTATGGCAGTCAATACTGGTTAAAACCCAAGACTTACAAGTGTATGAAATACATAAAGAATTTGTTTTAATCGAATCAACTCCAGTACATTTAATTGAAGATTACTGCAACATTTTACACATAATCAATTTAACTAAATACGAAGAAATAATAAACGAACTAAAATCCCAATATAAATCAATCCCTAATAAGACTTACAAACAACTTAGCGATCTTACAAAATTAGAAAATAAAATAAATAGATTAATCCCTCACAAGATCGTGAAAAGAGGAGTAATTAACTTTATAGGTTCAGGAATGAAGTTCCTCTACGGAACAATGGACAACGATGACCGCGAAGAAATCGAAAACAAATTAAAAGAATACGAAATAAATAATAAACAATTAATAAATAATAACAATGCTCAAGTAAAAATTAATGAACGATTTGACGGACAGTTTAAGAAATTGACAGAAATAGTTAATAAAGGTACGACCACAATAAATGCACTTAAAAACCGAAAAAATGATATAAACGACCTAAGAATAGAACTAGAATTTAAAGATCAAGTAAGAGAAGTAAGACATAATTTCGAACTCATTGAAGACGTAGTGCTTAACGCACGCACGGGTGTTTTAACTCACGATATCCTCACGTTGGAAGAAATTCAGGAATACAATTTAACGTTTGAAACTTTGGAACATTTAAAAATGCATTTGGCTATATACGACGAAAATATATTAATAATAATTTCTATACCCCAATTTTCAAAAGAGTCTTATAATAAATATTACTTACAAGATTTTCCAATAAAAAACAAAACAATCAACTTATTAACTAACGAAATTTATAGACTAAGGAATAATCTATACTACCCAAGTGTAGAAACAAAAAATTTAACTAAAATAAATGATGAATGTATTAATGATATTATTTTGGAAAATGACCCGAATTCATGTAAAATTAAATTTTTAAACGAAACAATTGTAAAAGAATTAGGAGAATATTTAATCCTAAAAAATGTAAAACACATAAATCTAACCCAAAATTGTAATAAAAATAATTACAGCTTAGAAGGTAATTATCTTATAAAATTCAAAGAATGTAAAATATATTTAGACAATAAGTCTTTTAATAGGAGAGAATACAAAGGAGACTTAATAGTCCCTACACTAAATTTTAACTATGAAAATGATAAAGATATTGAAATTATAGATTATAAACCAATTGAAAATATTAAAATTTTAAAATATATAGAAGTATCTCCTCAACAATTAACATTTAGTATTACGACTCTAATAATTGTAACTACAATAATAATAGTATTATATATGTATTTAAAAAATAAGAACAAAAGATCAAATAATTCAATAGCGGTCGAATTCCACCAGATGGACGATTCAAGGAGGGGAGGAGTTATATATAACAAAGGCCTCATCAAATCACAACAAATCCAAGATAAAAATGCAGACGACAAAAACCTCACATTGCAAAAAACCCCAGATAAAAGCGCAGACGAAAAAAGCCTTACATTGCAACAAATCCCAGATAGAAATGCAGACGAAGATATAAACACACAAACAAAAGATGATATTATATTCAATCATCCATAGACCACCCAGATAGCAGACACACCATATCGTGGGAATAAGATAAGAACAGACCACTCAGATAGCAGACACGCCATCGAAAGAATAACATAAGAACCCTATATAAGTTAAGCGATCATATTGTATTAGTTCAGTAGTAATAGTAGTTTCAAATTATAACTCAGACGAATAAGTCGTCTTAAAATAAAGATTTTTTTAAAAACTTAAAAATCAAATACAATAATTAAATTGGTACATACCTATTACCATATTTTTACATTTTTAATGTCTGGACACTTTATAGCATAATTAAATTGGTACATACCTATTACCATATTTTTACATTTTTAATGTCTGGACACTTTATAGCTTTAAACTACAAGAGGAAGTTATTTTAAGAAGCTCCTGTTTGAAAAACTTGACAAAAAATTGTTAAGCTTTTCAGTTTAGTGATTTGAAATAAAATACATGGCTGGATCGCTCGTACATATGTACATATGTATGTATGTAAAAATAATTAATTTCCTACAATTGATCTAAAAGTGATGGTTTGACGTAAAAATGGTATGGTCTTAAATTCGTGTGATGTAATTTAATAGTAAGGAGTGGAGAGAATAGCATGCATACGCCCCACGTATATTTAATAAATGTTATGCTAGGAAAAATTAATTTATACTTTATAGAACATTTTTATTTAAAATAGTATTGTTGATCTGCTTTTGTAAATTTTTGATTTTTGTGGTTCATGGTTCATTTTGGAAGCTAGGTATATCGAACAGCGAAACATTTTCATAAAGTTAATTCTGTTTTTAATATGGTTGATAGGTATGAAACTAAAACTTATGAAATTAATTGACTACAATATTTTGTCATTTGCTATACTTTATTTGATCGACTACGTATATGCAGCCCTATTCTGCTAAATGCGTGAATATCCTGCTATCCGTCGGGGGAAAATGAATGTTCAAATGTGATAAACATAAAATTTTAACAATTACATTCTCTCAAGAACTTCAAAAATAATTATTGATAGAGCTTTGAAGTCGAAAGTCTGAAAAGTTCAAAGAATAGTTTGTGACAAATAAGGTGAATAATTCACGTGAATCGAAATATTCCATTGCACCGGATAGCAGAATAGGGCTGATCTAAATTTAGCAGCAACTCTCTTAATTATACAATGTATATATTATATTAATATATTAAATATAAAGAATTGAAATGTTTTAATTTTTGTGATAGTAAAGATATTAACCAAGACGTCAATAGACATATTTTTTGGACCTAGTTCCTTATAAACGAAAATTTATGCTTAAGACACCTAGATGATTTAAAAAGTAAAAAATAGAACTATTGTAGTAGGCTATGTTGGTGTTAACTGAGTAAACATGATCTTTAATCAAGAATGATGTCGACTATCTATTTATGGTCTAGATAATTTATTTGCACTAGCTATATGCGAAACACGTATTCTATTCATTTTTTAAAGCCCCCAAACACCAATAATGATAGCAGCACCTTCATGTCACACAACACACAAAGCATGACCATGAACTAAATAAAAAATTAATTCCACAGAAACATAACGCATCACACCATCACCAATCGCCAAACGTTCCAGTGAAATTTAATATAGGTAAACAGTCATTTATTCCATATGTAAACTGCTAAACTGGGGTAAACTATTTGCTAATTGCTATTGCTATGTCTGAACGCCTTGTTCTAGTGTAGTAGCATCCGCGCCTCAAAAAATCTCATTCCTAAATTATTATTTATGAAATTCGTTTTCCGATTTACCACAAAACGATTACACACAAAACCGTTAGCAGCAGCGCAGCACATGCAAAAAACATTAATAATGCATTTTTGCCACAAGTAATGTAAAATTGACGAACTGCAGCAACCAGCATTAAGCAACAAAAAAAAATAAAAAGAAAAATTTACAAAAAAAAACTTAACAACTACAGAAACAGAAGAGGGAAACGAAAAAAAAAGGGAGCTTCTTTGTGAAGGTGTTGTTGGTTTATTCGAGTGCTGCTGTGCCGAGCTGATAGTTCGTCAAGGGCGGAGGAGCAGAGGAAGGGCATGCACTGAAAAACTTTCTATCCAGCTTTCACATTACGACAACTGCCATTCTGCCAACTACTAAGCCAGGCGAGGAACAAGAAACGACAAACGAGACTAAGCAGCGAGATGTTTTCAAAACTGGGCGACGACGACACAAGATGCAATCACGACCAAAAGAAAATGCTCACCCCATGAAAAAATAAAACGGGAACAGTTTTCGAAACATCATAAAATTGTATTTTCAGAAAAACATCACTTCACAATAAATTTTTAACAACATTTTATCTATAAATTACCTCGAATGGTAAACATCTTGATAATTTTTTTTTAATTTTTGTGGGTAAAGACGACGAAGAGTAGAAAAAAAAGGAAAATTAAAAATGAAATGGGGGAAAATTCTCGTACAAGAAAATTTATATTTTTATGAAATCATTTTTTCGCACTTGCATTTGCACTTGGAACACTTGAAAACTATGTTAAATTATTTGCGAATTATCGGGGATGTGATTTGTGTTAGTTTTATTTGGAAATTCACTATTTATTAATTAATTTTCTTGCAAAAATTGCCAGAGAAAAAATATAAACACCCTCGAAAATTATGACAGAAACAGGTGTACATTATTTTTTCGAAATGTAATAGAGGCAAGGAGGGATTTTTTTTCATATGGGGATTTTGTGCAGTTTTTGATCTACTACGAAGGTATGTGGAAAGAGAAAAGTTAAATGGTGTCAAATAGGAGGTTTACATGGGTGAGTATTGAAAAATAGACAGATCTATTTTACACGAAGAAAGTCTACTTTAAGACGTAAGTTCACTTTTACACGAGGAAACTGAGTTTCCAGCAACTTTCAGTTTATAGGTGAGAAGGGCAAGAAGTAAGAGGGGAGTATAAAATCTCCCCGGTCAACAATTTGAGGAGATTTGTTTGACACGCTGTTTAGATTGAGAAGGTTGAGGCCGATATCACGGCAGTGCGTCGGCAAGAGAAGTGTGGGGTGAGGAATCTCGTGAGGCACGAAGAAAACATAAAAACTGGACTCATGAGACTACTTTGTTGTTAGGCGTGTTTTTTTGCAAGCCCGGGGGGAATTGGTTGAATAAAATGACAGCGGGGATTAGCGACGCCATGACAGTAAAAAAACATGGGAGTTTTCATACAAACTATCGATAACATGTATGTAATTTATGCCGGTAACACAGTTTTTCTGTGCGCTTGATTCTCTGGGATTAGTTGTTGTTGCATTTAACATGTTAGTTGTTTAGCACCAACGTCGTTTTTTTCATCCAATTTTCCCCGGGCTTGCAAACAAACACGGCTGTTGTTAATGTGTGAAATGTTGAAATTGTTGTTGTTTGCATTTTGAGGCAACTCAAGTTTCAAATGTAAACACGATGGCACTCACCATGCCGGACTCAATCTTCCCAATCTAAACAGGGTTAAGCTAGGACCGCACTCGGCGGAACTGCACTTCAGCGGAACTGAACTTCACGACTTATTTGTAGGAAATTGTATGAGCTATATCACACTAAGCGACAACTGCACTTCACGGCGCTACACTATGCGACAAAGTTGGTAATCTGACCAACTGTGTCGCGACGTGAAGTTTCGTTCAGTTTCGTGCGAAAGTGCGCACGGTGACGCTGAAGTGCAGTTCCGCCTAGTGCGGTTCTACCTTTATTACTCTTCACATAGACTGCTTTTAAACGATGCAATCACCCCTTCCGATTTTTAAGAAACTTGGCGGGGGACGTATGCGGTGGCCGGGGTAGACAAAATTGCTGAGGTTGAAAAAATTGCAGAGTTATCGCCCTTTCTTCTTTGTGCCTTTTCGTGTTTTTGAGACATAAGCAGAATGAAACTGAAACTGCAGATGTTTCTTTTTCATTTAACAAAAATTGCAACCATTAAAAATCGCAGTGTTTAAAGCATCCTTGCAACCGAAAGAAGACCAAAAGAGAAACGCCGCTTAAAAATCGTAATCGTCTAAAAGCAGTCTTTGCAAGATTCAAGAAAGATTTTAGATCGATTTGCACACACACGTGCAAGTTAATTTCTAAAATGTCAAATTGAATGTCGCTGTGTGTTAAAGCCTAGTACGCAGTTCGGGAAAAATTTTATTTCTCATACAAATTTTTTCCCAGGACAAATTTTGTCTCGGATTTTGCTTAAGCAGTACGCAGTTCAAACATTGTATATAAAACCTATAGTACTATCATGAGGTTGAAAATTTTATCTTTATGTGTGGACACTACGTGGCGCAAGAATCGCAAAACTTGACAATGGAGAGTTAAAGTGGAAGAAAATACTAAAAGGAAAAGCAAAAAATAGAAGGAGAGGGTTGTATTATTGTGATTCTGACAACAATAGGGGGAATAAGGGAGATAGCTAAATCAGAAGTTATCGTCATGACAACGACAACAAAAAACTCATGTACATGCTGTGAAAACGGTATATACATATAAAAATATAGCTATGACAATTTTATATGGATTATACCGTATACGGTATACCTATGCATAAATTAAAGAATACAAGATTACGCCATTTGATTTTCTGTCTTCTTTTTCTGACGTATTTTGAGAAGAAAAAATTTTCCAGCCGAGGATCTTTCGTGTGAGAATAATAATAATTTGTTCAAAAAACTTACATTTTATGTTTTTCAAAAATAAAATGAGAATTTGTTTAACAAATTATTATTACATTTTATGTTTTTCAAAAATAAAATGAGAATTTGTTTAACAAATTATTATTATTCTCGCACGAAAGATCCTCGGCTGGAAAATTTTTTCTTCTCAAATGACGTCACAAAAAGAAGACAGAAAATCAAATGGCGTAGGTAATCTTGTATTGGATTATATGGGTCGAATTTGTTTTCGTTGGTAGGTAGGTAGGTATTTTGTTCTTTTTTTTCGTTGTTGCCTTTTTTCACTATTTAGGTAAGTATGATCTATATTATGTCGTATGGGAATGGCAATGTTGTGGGGTAAAATACTAGATGCGTTTTTTTTTTGAGGTTCCCCGATAGGCCTATTCCTCTCTATTACTACGTTATAAATTATGTATAGATATATAAATATATATATATATAAATAATATATAAATATAAATCTTATGTTTAAATAATAATAAAATATCAAGATAGTTGAAGATAAGTTGAACACATGTAGGTATTAAAAAAAGGTTTTTTTACAGGTGGAAATCTTCATGTTAATAAGGGATTAATTAAAAATTCGTTTTTTTGTTTACCATTTTTTTTGATTCAAAGTTTAATGCTGATAATTTTGTAAATATCAAATTTTGTAAACATTTTGAATAAAAAAAACTGGTACGCATTTTTTTAGTAACAAAAACTAATTAAAATTTTTTTTAATTCAAAATTAAATTTTTTTAAATTTATATGCTGATAATTTTTATACCTAGGTATATAAAATTTTGAAAAAAATTTTAAGATACAAAATTTGTACGCAATTTTTAAGCAACAAAAACTAATTTAAATTTTTTTTTTTAATTCAAAATTTAATTTTTTTTAAATATTGATAGGTATGCAATATAATTAAAACTTATTAGAAGGTCTTATATAAAGTATTAAAATCGGTTCAATAAATAATAATACAATAAATTAAATATCGATGGATACAACTTTTTCTAAAAATATGTTAGATGGGACAAATGTAATCAAAATCATAGGAGTGGTTTTTGAGAAAAATGACGCTTGTCTGGGAGGTATGGTTATTTTTGATCCTACGAAAATTTTTTATTCGCAATTTTATTTTTAAATATCTTAAAAAAAATTAAAAAAAGTTTGTTCATTTATTTTTGTTCTCAAAATTTTATATTATTAATAATCAATTTTTTGAGAAAATTGATATAAAAATAAGTTTCTATACTTTTTTCAGTATAATTAGTCATTTTGGCAGAAAACTTAATTTCAAGAAGTAGCAACCATAGTTTCAATTTATATTTTTTCATAAACATATATATTAGGGTGGAGCGTAGATGTATGGAGAAAAATAAAAGTTGTTGTATCAATTTCGTTTCGATGAGTAGAATAACTTGACATTAAAAAAAAGTTTGGATTAAGTCTTTAGCCCTCTACGTTAGCTCAAAGTTTCGACTTTTTGGAAAAAATTTTTTTTTTCGGAAACGGTAAAATTATTTCACAAGTTTGAAATAAATTATATGATATCATTCATGAAAAAGGAAAAATACAAATTATAATATATTAACTTTATTTAGACAAATAAATTAACACAAACTGGAAAATAAAAACTTAAAAATTCATAATACGCCATTCAGAAACTAACCCAATTACGCAACTTTTTAGTGCTATTCGAAAAGCTAAATCGGAAAAAATATTTGACGCTCCACCCTAATATATAGTCATCACCCATAGCTTACAAAAAAAATAATATTCGACCAACCCCCTAACAACCCTGCAACCAACATTCTTCCTTTTCTACCAACCTCTTCTTCATCAAAATTAAATCTATTAAAAACAAAAACAATTCACGAAATTGTAGCATCCTTTTTTCCTTCCAACTCTTATAAATTTTATATACTGTGCTCTCATTCTATTATTATCGCATTTTCTTCTTTGGATGGCAATTCTTTAGTCTCCGACCCAACTCTCCGCATTGTGGAATGTGGATAGTAAGTATTTACATGTGTGGACGCATGGTGGCGCGTCGGGCGTTTGTCACGATGATAGTACTATAGATATATATATACAATGGTTCAAATACAAAATCCAAACTTTTTTTTCAAACTGTACATACCAAAGTCTCCACATAATTTTTCCCAGACAAATAGGCGCATATTCATAGTCGTTTTTAGACCCCAGTTTATCTTAGCCTGGAGTTTATCCAATGTAAATAAGATAGGATAAACCCAGTATTTTTTTAGAAACAACTTAAACAGTGACTATGAATATGCCCCATAATGTTCTAAGCATTATTTTGCTAGACAAATGTTGACGTTTCATGAATATCACGGTTTTTATCAACCAAAAACATATTTTCGTTTTAACATTTCCAATTTTGAAAAGTATTGTGTGAAAGATGACCAAAAAAACATAAAATAAAACATGAAAGAAAGTTACGGGAATAAATTATATAAAACAGCTGTTTTCACACAGTCAGTGGCGTAGCTAATAGGAAAGGGTTCAAGAGGGCCAAATACTAGTGCGGCAACTTTTTTAATCCAAGAAAATATACTAAATTTTTATAGAAATGACTTTTGAATGACAACATAAACTTGCTGTAAAGGCTGCAAACCCTTTTTTGTACTGATTTTATTTGTTATATTAATATTGCAGGGTAGATTTACAAAACCCAAAAAAATATTTTTATCTACGTTACTGTCCTCATTTGAATTTTATTTTTATCTCTACACCTTCAAAATTTGTCTTGAGAAAAAGAATGTAGAGATAAAATTTAGTTTGTCTCGATCTGCGTACTAGGCTTAAGAAAACAAATTTTTGTATTGTGTTTTTGGTTGCATAGAATTTTCATTTCACACCAACGCGAATTTTCGGTGGCGACGACGAAAACAACAACAACATGTGGTTGTCAATAGGCGTGTTTTTTCCAAGCCCGAGGGAAATTGAATGAAAAAAACGATTTGGGGCTAAATAATTTACATGTTAAATGCAACAATAACTAATCCCCAATGGGCTTACCTAAACCCAGATAATTTTCGGGGCTTAACTAAAGCACGGAGAAAAACTGTATTACTGGCGGGCATTGACTTACTTATATAATACGTCAATGCTGGCGGGAATTACATACTAGTTATCGATAGTTTGTATGTAAACTCAATTTTTTTTTCTGTAATGGCTTCGCTTTTGGATAAAAAAAATTAATTAATCAAGTAGGTATATGAGTAAAGGCTTAACTACATAAGCCAAAAAGTACTGAAGTACAAAAGTAAAAATATTTTTTTTTACCGCTAGCGCCGTTGTTTTGTGAAAAAGAATACACAAATTTGTTTTTAAACCAAAATTTAAGCTTTCTGCATCATTTTTATAAGTTTTCTAGTCAGAAAAACTATCACAAAATCAATTTAAAAATTTTCACTTTTGTACTTTTTCACTTTTTTGGCTTATGTGAAGTGTACTTTAATCAGTGTTTGAAGGGGAAATTATTTTCTCTCTCATGAGCGCTCTCTCCTGCCAGAAACTACCCAAAATTTGGGTACACGAGCGCCTTCGGACTATATTTGGTAGGAAATTCTGAAAATCTCCCATACGTCAATGTGACACGAGGACCAAAAAAAACATTATTGGGGGGAAACAAACACTTTTTCAAAGGGTCGACTTTAGTGTGAATATTGCTATTTATCGTTGTATATGTAAGTTTATTTGTTTGTATTGCATTGTTTTCCCCCAAATAGAACTGTCAAATTAGAAAGAGATAGTTTTGCGAAAAGCCCAAATTGTAGTTTTGGGTAGTTTCTGGTGCGTACGCGAACGGACCTATTGTGTTTCTAGCCTTAACCAGTCTGTCACTTATCTGCTGTCACTCGTGAAATTTGATCAAAATCTTCTTCGAAATAAATCGTAGGTAATTTTATTTCGGTTCCAAGAAGTTTTCTGTATTGCTTTGTTCAAATACTTCATTAAGTTTCACCCCTATTAAGTGGCTTAATCAAATTTTCAAATTACCACTTAAATACCGGACGTAAATCATCACCCACAAAAAAGTCCTGTATCTTCTCCGATGTTAGCATTTCAATTGAGAAATGCGATCTATAATATTCGCTTCACAACTTCGGCTAAAACTACAGCCCATCGAGGGAACCTGTGCCTAACATCCAGTCGATGGCTATCATCTCTTCAACTAACACCCTATGATGTAAGTAATCCGCACTTCTGCGTGTTCTCTATCTAATAACAATTTCTAGACCCAATGGCATTGTGCTTTGTTTTCTATGAAAATTATTGTTGTGTTGCTGCCGCTGACCCTCATCTAAGGTTAACTTGATACTGCGCGAGAATGAATTCTCGCATATATTCACCGATGGGGAAGGTCCTCTCTTGGGCTACGAGTCAAATCAGTTAGCCTCGAATAAGCCAGTCGAGGATTCTCGAACCGAAGCTAGTTTCATTCATAAAAATGGTGAGCAATCGTTAATTGAGTTATCTTATCCCTATCTAATTCCGTGTTGTCAGCGTTCATTTGTGGTATCTTCGATGGTCACGCCGGATCAGCATGCTCACAAGTTATTTCCAAAAGGCTGTTGCGCTACATCGCCGCCGGTCTCGTGGATCGTAAGACTCTACGTGAAGAGATAGCCAGGGGATGTACTAGTCAATCATTTCTTAAGTGTCACAATGATTCTGTAAGTTCGACAAAATACTTTTTCTCTGTTGAATTTCAAAATTTTAAACTTTCAGCAAGATTTTGTAAAGGAGATCCAACAAATATACGAAAAAAGTTTTGCTCGATATGTGAATGACATTGTCAACACAGAAATGACGCCGGAAAAAGCAATGAATAGGGCGTGCATGCAACTAGACTCGGATATGTCTAGCGAAGCACTCGAACACAGTGACCTCCGAACAATAATGGCTGTGGCTATGTCAGGTAAGACGACAACTTCTCTCGTCATTTTTAGATCCCTCTAATTAATTATTTTTCAAACAGGTGCTGTTGCTTGTGTGGCCCACATCGAAGGAAGTGACCTAAATGTAGTGAGCACCGGAGATTGTGCTGCCGTCCTCGGCTACCAAACCGACACCGGTCAATGGATGTCAAAGAAACTCTCCTACGAACACAATTCGGATAATGTAGGAGAAGTCAAGCGCATTCTATCTGAACATCCTCCCGAAGAAGCTGATACTGTAATCAGAAATGATCGTTTACTAAGTCAATTGGCTCCACTGCGAGCTTTCGGTGATTTCCGATACAAATGGAGCAACGAAATTATGGAGAAGTACGTTGTGGCCAATTATGGCGAAAACTACATGCCACCAAACTATTACACTCCACCTTATCTAACGGCGATGCCAGACATAATGCAACATCAGTTAACAGCTGATGACAAATTTCTGGTCATAGCTTCCGATGGACTTTGGGATTTTCTTTCTCCAAATGAGGTCATTAGTTTGGTTGGTGAGCATTTATCGTCGAAAAAGTTCTTGGATCCACTTAAACTACCAGAAGGTGATGTGTCCCTAGGTCAAATATCGGAAATTCTTGCAAAAAGGAAGTAAGTAGTTATCACTAGTAACGATGATAAAGAGAAAAAGAAAAAGGTGCCGCAACTATCGATATTTTATTCAAACTTAACATAACGATGGTTGAGAATAGGGATGAGCGATATTGAAAAAACATCGATGTTAACATCGAAGACACAACATCGATGTCAATGATTATGGAACCAGAAACATCGATATTTTTTTAAATTATTTTTCGTATCTATTTGTTTGTTTGCTAAATACGTTTAATTCATCATATTATGATATTTTTGCGGCGTATTTTTGACGCCAAAATTAAAATAATAGCCCTAGGCTACATGAGTTTAGCAGTCAGCATCAACACTCAATGGTTCCGCTTATTTTTCGAAATAATGCGTCTTTTTAAAATTTATTTTGATTATCGATGTTTTTTGTAATATTCTTTTCGTTTTTTAGTCAAATAGTTAAACTATGTATTTCTGGCATCAAAATAAAAGCCCAGTCTCAAGAAACAAGCATGAGTTCAACACACAATAGCACCAACAACTGTTCGAAATGAAAACGCATATTTTTAAAATTTAAACTGTTCGAAATGAAAATGCATATTTTTAAAATTTAAACTACCTTTTTTGATGAATTTAATGATTGAACATCGATGTTCATATATTTTGCATAGATGAATATTCAACAATTTTAATCAAAGCAATATTTTATAGTTTAGTTGAAATCGATTTTAATTTTGTTAAATTGCATAGATCTGATAATCATAATTGTACAAATTGTTGAAGAATGAGTAGGAGTAAGAGAAGTGCGATGTGAAAAGTCTTTAGACTTGCTAAGAGTTAAGGCACAAAGAAAACATAAAAAACCAGAATCATGAGTCTTAATTGTTGTTCTTAAATGTGCGAAATTAAAAAAAAAAATCATATAATCAAGGTCGTATGAATTGTATTTGTAAACGGTGCTTTACTGAACTGTGTATTTAGCTCCCTCTTCATTTTACTGGCAAAATCGAGTTTATTTCTATGTCGATGTTTTTGATTTAACATCGATGCTACGATGTTATACATGTCTTAACATCGATGTTTTTTTTCTTACATCGCTCATCCCTAGTTGAGAAATATATAAAATATGAATATACATCTGTATTAACGTTTATTTTAGAGCTGGCCGCCAAAAGAAACCACTTGATCAAAATTCTGCCACCCATCTTATACGAAATGCTCTCGGAGGAACAGATTACGGCATTGAACACTCGAAGATCTCATACTACTTGTCCCTGCCACAAGATGTCGTTCGTCTTTATCGAGATGACATAACTGTTACAGTTATTTACTTCAATACAGATTACATAAAAAAACTCTCGTAGATAAGATTATTATTATTATTTATTGATTATAATCACATAAGTACCCTCGAAATATCGAGATATATTTTGTGTATATAAACAAAAAAAATAATAGAAAAATTGTGTTCCTGCTTGTTTTTATTTTGTTTTAAAACTAAAATGTTTTTAAATTCATATTTGTACGTGTGCAATTAACTTATTTTGAAGAATTATAACCTAATTTCTTTTATATATATTTTGTGTTACCTCAGCTAAAAAATATTACATAATTTTAATATTTTTATTAAAATTAGTAGGTAGTTATTTACTGATTATTCGTCCATCAAATGTGCAAATAATAATTTATAAAAAATAAAAATAAAAAAATAATTGTGCTAAGAGAAGTCAATTCAAAATAGTTTTTCTCACTTAAATAAAAGTTAATAATTTAATTATAATCTAAATGTTTTTTTTTATATTTCAATTGTCTAATATTTTTTTCCTCCACACATATTTCTCTCTAACCAGTTGAAAAAGAGTTAAAAAATTAAAGGGTAAAATGGGGGAAGCGCTGGGAGAGCCTAAAACATACTACGCAGCTGAAACGAAAATTTTTATACCTTTTTCATTTTTGTTCCAGTTGGAGACACTTTCAATGGGTAGTTTTTTGCTGTGGTTTTCTATAACATTTTACTATTGTGTTGGAGACCACACTCAAGTAATATTTGTCCGTAGTCTTTTCGTTGTCGATTTGGAGACAATGGCAAGACTTTGTAGAACAATATGAGTCCAGACTGCTACAAATTATTGTGATTCGGGTTAAACTGATTGTAATATAAAAAAAACTAAGAATGAATAGTATATTGGGGTACAGTGCACTGGGACCTAAAGATCTATTGTGTCCCCATCTATCGATGGAAGGTATTGCTCCTCTTAAAGTTAAAGCTCTTCCTCAAAGTATTCCTTTTAAAAATTGAAGTATCTTAAGAGAGGGTAGTTCGCTCTCTTCGACCTTGTAACTCTTCAGTTATATTATTCTTTTAATGGAAAGGAACATCTCTCCTCATTCTTTACTCTACAATTTTCCAACCTAAGCAACCTTGTTTACCCCGGCCACCATATATGTACGTCCCCCGTGGTAAAGGCAACCTTATTCTTGTAGTTTTAGCATCTCTCCACGATAATTTTTGTTAATACATAATTTGCATATTACCCAGCCCTAAGCATTTTGATCAAATTTCTTTATGCAGTACGCTCTTCGGTGAGCGAAATAATTGATAATTGTAGCAGATTATTTGGAAAAGTCTCCACTCTTTTTTTGCATTAAACTAAATGCCAAGACCATTTGTGCGGAAAAATGACATTTTAGTTTCATTCGGGTTGTTTTTCTTGTTTGTCATTCCCATGAAATTTGTTTTTTCCAAATTGATGTGCGCTTAATAATTAATTAGAACACAACGTTAATACTTAAAGAAAACTCTTTTTTTTTTAAGATGAATGAATCTCAAATTTTTATTGGAAAGTAAAAAAAAAAAATTAAATGAAACATATTTTCTGACCTTGCGTACATTTCATTAAAATAAAATTTTATTCAATCTTTTTTCTTGCTATCGAATATGTATACTCTAATTTGTAATTTTCATTTAATTCGAATAGTAAAAAATAAAATAGCCATTTACGACAAATATCAACATTTTATGATTAAATGACTTTAATAAATTACAAGATTCAAATAAATGATTTTTTGTCTCAGCTTTGTTTGTTTTTATTGTTGTCAGTACAATTTAAACATCAAGAATTAAGTTTGTGTATCAGTATTTTTTTTTATTAATATTATTTATTTATATAAATTTAATATGTTTGCTTTAGAGTAGTGCTTTGACATTAAAGGAATACTCCTCAAATTAAATGTATTTTGAATGTTAAAATATATATTTTTTATTCTGTAGCCGCCATAGCTCTGGCTTGTGCTCGGACACGTTTCTCATATTCCAAGCGATTTTGACTGAAAATTTAATAAAGTTTAATTATTAAAACATTACAAAAATATGAGAATAAAACTTACCAATAAATTGTGTAAGCTTCAGCTTGCGCGGGGTCCTTAATATTAGGCTCATTGAGTAGGTCTTGAATACCTAGAAGAATTTGTTTGATAGTAATTGCAGGACGCCAGTCTTTTTCTTCGTCCAAAAGTGATAAGCAAACTGTTCCGGAAGGATACACATTGGGATGGAAAAGTGGCGGTTCAAATTTGCACTTTGGTGGACTTGTTGGATAGTCGTCTTTGAAAATCATACGCAATTTATACAAACCTCCTTCCCAAGGAGTCTGCAAAAAAAAAAAAAAATATGATAAGATAGTTCTTAGCTGCAGAATTTGTCCAATAAATATTTGTGATATAGGCAATCATAAGATGAGCGAAGTTAAAAACAGTGCGCCCAATATCTTGTTGCGGATAACACAATCCTTCTGTACACAAAGCTTTTCGTTAAAGTAGTTTTACGCCCGAAGTTGGAGTAAGAATCCGAAACGCGTCGCAAATAACATTTCCGTAATTTAAAGTTGTGAACTAAGAATAAAGATCTAATCGACCGAACCGGAGGGGTAGACTGTTGGTAAATGATTAGTGCCTGATTTTTGAAATACAAAACATGGAAACAATAATTTTTGCGAACTTTTGCGATGAGTAATTAGACTGGAAACAGGTTACCTACGAACAGCTGAACAGTAGCCGGAGTATTAGACTGTTATAGAGAACTAATTAGACGATAGGCATCTGTCAAAAAAAGAATGTACATAATTAGCACCTTAGAATAAGAAGATAAGGAAGAAGTGTATATCACATATACAGTGTATGTGAGTGAGGCACCAATTAAAAAAAAAAGAACAAAAAGATGTCCATCTGTCATTTTGCTGATCTAAAGGAAATAGTGAAATAAGTTTATTAAACTAAATAAAAATTGCAATACTTTATTAATAAAAATATAATACAACATGCGGTGGTGTGTGGTGGGCTGATTGTGTCTCGAATTGATGTTTTTTATGTAAATACATTATCGCAGAATACTTTAAAATTGATATTTCATAGTATTTTGCAATAAAAAAGGCAAACTTGTTGAAAATACAAATATGTATACAATGAAACGTGATATGTCAGGTGCCTGTCAAAATTGAAATTCTCGCCCAGGGTCGAATTAGTTTTTGTTCGTGATGACAAGGCGCTGAAATGCATTGAGCGCCCGTAGTGCAGGGGGATTTTAATTTTTTAATTACTTTATGTGGAATATGAGACTATAGCTTAGCCGTGAAATTAACAAAAATTGCTTATTATAGGTGTTTTTACAGCATTTAACGCATCGTGTAAGTTTTATATTTTTTCCAATGAAGTATAGCATATTATTCACTTTATTTAATTTACTAAGCTTTTTTTTTATGTTGATGTCTTCGCCTTAAAAATGCAAGTGTATAACTTAATAGAAGCATTTGACACCCACCAGCGCGATGAATGCGCACAACAAGCAGTATCATCCATTAACAGAGTTATTTATCCTGAACTGAACTTTAGTCTGGGCCGAAACAATTATTTTAAAGATGAATACAGTTTAGAAGCAGTGTCCTTGATTTGCAGGGCTCGAGGGGACTTGCTAAACCTTAATGGCTCACCATATAATAAAGCCGCCACACCTCTTTGCACGTTGTGTAACATTAAAGCTAAGGAAGACTGTTTCCATTTCCTGGCTATCTGTCCCGTTTTTGACATGGAACAATCTAAGTGTATGATGGATCTAATTAGAGAAGCCTTTATAAATATTTAAAATCTGCTACAAGTTACCGGTATTCTTTAATAAACGAGTTCGTATAAAAGATGTTGCTGTGGAATTGAAAATTGTAAGATATCATGGTCCTGGTAGTGTATTAGTAAATCTATATTCAAATAATTTTTTTATTTCTTATTTTTCCATTTAAATTCTGGCAGACGGCAATAGGCCATAGCCACTATCAAATCAAATCAAATTATATTATATCATATAACCAAACACAACTTGTAAACTAAAATGTTTTTATGTAAAAAAGAATCTAATCTAAAATCTATTGCATTTAAAAATTGTAGACATATTGAGCTCTTTTTTAACAATTTCTCTCCAACGATATCATAAGACTATTTAACCACTACCATATATTTGCGATGTCTAGCCCCATAGATTTTAACCATAAGAGTCTCGCATTTTATCTGTTTTGCAACAAGTTAATATAACATATTGGAACTTTTACACATGATTTTTGGACTCTATGAATAAGACAATATTGCATCAGTTCTCAGTGAAGGTATGTATGTATATCCGAGCACTTAAAGCTAATTGTGTTTTATAACTGTCTAAAATTAAATGCTATTGGTCCAACTCGCAGTGCTAAATACTTTAATATTTTGAAAATTATATCAATAATCAATATCGACGACTTCGTCAAAATATTTTTAATTTAAATTAAATTTGTGAAACAAAGAAAACACCTTCATAAGCTTCCTACGTAGAACATTATTTTAAATGTCTATACAACCGATTTTTAGCGATGTAACAAGCAAGGCACATAAATTAATGAGATTTCTTAAAAAAAATGTTATGTCAAATTCAAAATTTCTACATATGTACCTACACCACCTGCGTGACTATAAGTTCCTCTAGTTTCGTATAAGTCTATCAGTTTTATCCTTTTTTAATTTTATTTCATGTTTGACAAGAAATCTTTGTTTGGAAATATGTAAACTTAATTCAAAGAATGCAAGAATAAACTTTATTGTATGGATTTATATATTTATAGAACTGGCCACTGACTGCTACATCCTGGCCAAGAAAGAAATATGGACCAATGTTTGTATTGTTCTTGTGAATGTAAAAGTAGCTAATGACTTGTGGATTTTCTTCACTCTCATAGATTAAATGCATCGAAAAAACAACATATAAAACATGTATACATTGCAATGGCTTGGCAAATTCTCGCGGATAAAATTCAATTGCATGCGAAACACAGCATAAATGGTCAATCATGAACATTTACATGTTGTTATAGGTCCAGGAGTTCTATACAGTTGCCAAGGTTTCAAATTCACATACAAAATGTGTCAGAGCATTGTTTATTCTTGCTTGGTACGTCTGTTTACTTGAAAGGTAGAAACCTGTTGTTTTTCGTTATGGTGGAACATAATGTGAAATGACACAAAAAATACATCAATATCGATCGAGTGGATGCAGTAATTGTACATTAGCAAAAATATGTACATACACAGCACGTTTATCCCGATTCCCGAGTAATATTTCCAAGGTCAGAAACTGAGTCACTGAAGGGCTGATAAAAAACTGGCCACGCAACTATTTTCAATACGCTTCCTCACATTTTCTGAGGAAATAAAATTAAACTTAAAGGATTTCAGTACGAAGCTAAGGTTTCGGCTTTATTTTTAGGAGCAGACAATAAATAAATAATTAATTAAGAGCGGAAAACCGAGGTCGGTCGCAGTGAAAAGAAAACTGCAAGATATTGCCTTTCAACTATATTTTGATTTTAATTTTAGTTAAGTTAAAGCAAAACAAGATTGATAATAAAAAATATAAAAAAAATACAACTTACCCCCTTCTTTCCGGGAATAGCACATTCCCAGATCATTAGGTTTAGTGTTCCATCTGGATTTTTTGTGGGTCTAGCTACGAAACCCTAAATTTTATAACAAAAAAAATCAAAGTTTCTAATTTAAAAACGAATAATTGAAACTAGAAGAAAAAACTCACGAATGGATGATCCTTACGCCACGCTTTCCTTTCCTCACCAAGTCGAGCTACAGCAATGCCTGACATTTTTTTTTTGTTGAAACTTTTTTAGATTTTAAGTGTAATAACTTCCGCACGCAATTGAATACTTGCGGAAATAACTTTAAATTACGTTATTTAACACTGAATTGTGTTTTATGATTAATAATACTTTGATTTGATGATCTAAATTAAAAAATTGCGAGCACGGCTTTTCACGGTTTCTTCAGTTTGCTCACAGCAGCTGTCAAAGAATATGGCGTCAGAAAAATGGCGGGTAGTAAATGTATACAGTTGTCCTTTTCTTTTCGCTGAGTTTAAAAAAAGTGAATAGACATCTAGTGGTAAATAGATAAAAAGAGTTAATAGAATGAACTTATTCAGTGTATAAAGTCTGCATATTTAATTCATTTTCCTTTGGTCACTCCTAGCAGTTCCCTTTCATACAAGGAAACTCAGTTTCCAGCAACTTTCAGTTTTTAGGAGAGAAGGGCACCAAGTAATAGGAATGTACGGTCTACGATTGGAGGGAATTGTAAATTAAAAGAAAACGTCAAAAAATCTCCAGCAACTTGTTTCCTTGTGTGAAAGGGGACTTAGCACTTCCCAAACCAACGCGATTCTGTCGCGGCGACGACGAAAACAATAATAACAACGCGTTGTTTTCATTGACAACCAAGTGTTGTTATTATTGTTTTCGTCGTCACCGCGACGCGTTGGTTTGGGGGAGCCTTTAACTACTAACATTTCAAAAACTCCAAAAACTTTTCATGATTTATTTTAGGAGAGGACTACAAGCACACAAATAAATTTAAAAAAGTGTATGTCTTAAATCATTCGGAATATTTTGATAACCGAGAATATTTGGAATACATTTTTGTTTATCCATGAGAAGAGTGCAATAATAGCCGTTTTTTATTATGACCCATGATCCATAAGGATCATCCTGCGAAAATAAAACAACCTCACAGTGTCGAGAATCAGCAGCCTGTTTTCGGATCATGAAACGTAAAGAGCAGGTTCATGTGTTTTTGTTTTTATGTATGTATGTAATTTGATGATCCATATAAATCAATTCTGATAGTAAAAAAAGGCTGATGTGAAGAATACACGATACAACGGTTGTACTAAAATTTAGACATGCATGTTATTCTCCCAGAAGAAACATGGGATGCAAAAAACAACATCGGAATTCGCAACGCGCGCCGATGGAAATTGACATTTCCCTACAAACTACCGATTACAAAGATTGCCGGTAACACAATTTTCTACGAGAAAGCAAGTTGTTTAGCCTTGAGCCAAATTACTACAATAGGCTTTTTTTTAGCCACGAGCGGAGCACAGCGGGGCTTGAGCGAATAGAGCTCGCTCCTAATTGAGCGTGACCTAAGCGCCTAATAGCAGTCGTCGCCCGAGAATTGTTTTCAAAATGGGTACGCAGTTCTATGTTTTCAAAGGTCTCCTTTCCATTTCTGAAATCAGATTTCACCTATCACTTACCGTTACTGAGAAAATCAGTATGCATTTTGTCGTATATCCACAAAATTACTCACCCCTTAGTTTTGTTTTGCCGTAAACGCCAGATTTTAGCATATATGACAAAATATCCATATATTTTCGCGATATTTTTTTTTAAATATTGTTTTGTCGTACGTAAATATGTAGGCTTAATTGCAGATACGATACAAAATTTGAATAAATCGAAGAATTGTTTTGGCGTACGTGTATGTAAAACATGAATATAACGAAAGCTTTTTCTTGCACATGCATACAGATTTTAGAATTTTCGCAGCCTTTTGGGAGCGGCGCGAGTGGCAGCGGATCAAAAAGGCGACAAAAATATGCCTGTATGTTACTTGTAGTCATAATACCTATTACCTGCATCACAGGCAAGCATATTATGAATGTGTTGTTGTTTTTGACGCCGAAGTTTTTATATAGTGTTCTGTAATTTATTCATTTGTATGCATGTATCGTACCTAAATAATGTCCCTTCGGGTTTGGAGAATTTACCTGGACCTTCGAAAAAATCTATATAGATAGTGCAAACATAATCAGCATGTAGGTATTTTGTAAAGCTATGTATTATGCATGTTATTAGAAGATATGACAAATTCTATTTTAAAATAATAGATCAAATTCTATTTGATAACTCACACATTCAAGCGTTGACTTTTTAGAGTGACTCCGGTGTCCCCTAAATTAGGAATAAAGTAATGACGACAGCGTGGCTGTGTCTTCTTCATAAACCTGCGTCATTGTAGGTAATAAAGAAAACATTTTCGGAACCCAGCCATTCTTTAATTCAAGAATTGGACTGTTATCTTAAAATTTTAGAATTTTTTAGTCCTAAGGTATTTTTTTAGTTAGAAAAAAAAAATAATTAAAATCAACCGCAACACTTACAAGGTCATGTTATGCCTTTTTTAAAGCCAAAAATTCATCCATTAATTCCGTTTTTAAATTTAGTTTTTTTTATAGAATAGTTTTGGAAAAATTAATTCTCAAACTCAAATTAAAAAAAAAATTATCAAAATTATACCTACATTATTAAGTAGTAATTTTGTTTTTAATATTCAATGCTCTTATCAATTTGTATTCAAACACTAAAAACCAGATGTTAAAATGTCTTCTAGTTTTTGAGAAAATCTAAAATCTCACTCGATTCGGTATTGCATTGAACTGTCGCATGTGTGTTTACTTTGTCGTACGTGTATAGTGTTCCAACAAAGTACTGATTTTCGTGGCGTAGTATACGTCCAAATGATTTTGGAGATAAACCTTTATAGTTTAAAAACTAAAACCCACTGAACAACCTAGAATACCTTAATTAAAAGAAGATTTTCCACACAAAAAGTTCATCGGCCAGTTTCTTTTTTATTTAAACGCAAAACTTTGAATGCGATTTCGCAAAATTCCTCAAATGGCGTATATACGACAAAACGATTCTCGGGCGACGATCTGTATTTTATTTTCCCCTAGATCTGAACCAGATTGGATTTGCTTACGAAAATACATGTATGTAATACAAAAACAACACAAGACTCGTCTTTGTTTTTGAATTTGAATTTCAAATCTATTTTGAACACACCTTTAATTTGCAATTGGCGTCAGTAGCGTATAAAGAAAAAAGACAAAGGGTACATAGAAATTTAAAAAAAAGTGTGAGTGCCGGGACTCACGGTTAAGATGTGTAAACACACGTAACGTAACGTGAATCACAATCACAGAATCACAATCACGATCACAAGATACATAACTTTTTTTTCAACCTACCTCCAGCATAGATGTTTACACATCAAAAAAAATATATAAAAAAAGAGATGGATATATAACAATGTCAGGCGTGTTTGTTTGCAAGCCCGGGGGAATTGGTCACTAGATGAAAAAAACGACAACGGTGCGGTGTCGCTAATCCCTTTTGTTGTTTTTTCTTTTAACCAATTATCCCCGAGATTGCAGAAAAACACACCTGTTGTAACTGTGATTGTTTTATTTTCATGATCTGATCTGTGCCTACGTTCCGTATCGCATCGATAAAACTTGTCGAGAAAAGTTGAAATGGGAAGGAATATTGGATGCATTCAGTAAAATTTATCTTAATTATAGCTGTATTTGATTAACACTATACAATTTCAAAATTTTAAGAAATTAAAAATCTAGCACCCTTTAATTCGCCAGTAGCACTTTTTGCGTAAACGCTCCAAAATAAAATCAAAAATTACAGTTTCTATTTGTTGTAAGCTATTGTTTTCTTTTTCATATGAATTGTACCGTTTTAATTTGCTGTTTTGAATTGAATTGATTGTTGTTCTCCTGTTTAATCGTTGCAATAAATTTAATATTTCCTGGCAAGATATTCTGTGTTTAGTTTATAAAAAATTAAGAAATTTTTTTAAGCGCTTCCAAAGCAGAATAAGTACACATGATGCTCTATTAAACAGTATACATTTTAAATAAGAAAGTTTGATGTTTTTAGAAATAAAATATGAAGCTATATACAAATTAGCAATAATTATTAAGCCATTTTACTTTAAGGATATTATTATTTTATTAAACTATTAATTTTATTTTAAAATTTCGATTGAAAAGTTCAAGCTATTTTTTAATAATTTAATTACAACCAACGATTCATACCTGAATGCTTTCAATTTAAAATGTGGAGTCATATTTACAAAGAAAAAGTTTAATTAACTTTATTCTTCTTTAACTTAAACGCTACTCAGGTCTGTGGGGAAATAAAACGCAGCTAATGTACACAAACAAATAAAAATTAATTTTTTTTTGGAATTTCAATAAAAGTGTGTCTAAAACAAATTTGAAAAAAGGCCGTGTATATTATCGTGGGAATAAAATGTTCTCGATTCCATAATCACTCGATACATCCAGATTAAAACTTAAATGCGGATGTAAGTTTTAATCTGGATGAATGAGGGAATAATATATTGTCTTCCATATATTCATACATACATATATCTGGATTTTAACCTTAATTAATCTATGTATCTGTAAAGTATAGCAAATAAAGTTAAGCGAAACATATATTTTGGCACTATAACTTTATTTTTTGTTTCTTTTATTAATACATTTTTCTTAATTTAAGTTATTAAATATTTTTATTTTCAATATATTTTGTTTTGCATTGTTTCTCATTATTTTTGTTTTAATAAAAGAAAACTTATAAAAATTATATAAATTCCTTTATGAATTAGAAAAATTACATATTTTGTTAAATATTTTATTTAAAAATTAATTCTTAAATAAATGAAAGTCTATTGATAAATTTACTTTAAAAATTAAAAAAATAACGAAACTACTATAATATTGTTAAATTATTATTTATATGTATATTTAGTTTTAATAAAATTTCTATAATTAATTTTAAAAAAATGGATTACTTTCAAGTAAAGATCGTCAGATAGTTTTGAATGCTTAAAATTACGACTGATTATTATTAGAGAAACAGTAATTTTAAATACATAACTAGGTAAGTTTGTTAGGACTGGTGCTGAACGTTTTCATTTATTTGTCTAAGGTGTGGCTTATACTTTTATAGTTTAGTTAGTGTTTGTTTGTTTGTTTGTTCAAATTTAAAGTAGGATGATTGATTAATGGCTACATAACATCAGAAGAAATGAAAACAATGTATGGCGATCGATGGGTCACATTAGAAATCAAATAAAAAAATACGAATTAGATATTCAGTTATTACAACAAAAAAATATTAAAAATACAAAATGGCAAATAATTGAGTTTTAAGTAATTTTTTTTTAAACCTATAGAGCAACAGTTTAAATGATCAACGAATAAAGAATTATGGTAGATCCAAGCAAGTACAAACAAACTGTAAGCACAAATTCCAAAAACGAAAACATGCCAATACCACGATATTTATAAAATTCTAGGACTTCTTTTTTAAATAACGGCTTTTGATTTTTATTTGCTAACAACGTCAAATGAAACTAAAGCCAGTAAATTTTGATTTCTTCTGTTTTTGGTTTGATTTTGAATGCTTCCTTGAATCTAGTCAAAATAGTTATGCGCTTCGTTTGAACTGTTTGAACTGAGGACCGATCTATTTCCGTCGAACTTCGATGATAGTCGAACCGCCAACATTGCCAAAGCTGCGACGTTTATGTTCGTCAATGTACTTTGGCATTGGATCACTGCGATATTGGTGGCTCTTGGTCACACTCTGTCGTTCCGAAGATTGAATTGTCTCAACACCACGACCATCCTTTGAGGGAATAGTCTTTTTGGAAAAAGTTTGAACGGTGTCGGTGACCAAAGGTCGATTGGGATCATCTGATCGAGTCGTATACTTATAAGTTTCCGAATAGTCTTCAGTGCTGGAGCTTCCTCTTCTGATTAGTTCGACAGCTGGAGATCTAGAAAGACCTCCTGAAGGAGATGTATTTGGTTCTCTGCCTGTTAAATGTGAATACTTGAAAACATTTCTCGACGGAGAGCCCACATCTGGTTCGTCACCATGAAGTGTTTTGTAGAGGTCAGGTGCTTGGTCCCGTAGTCCCTCGAGGAAGACATTGCGTTTGCTATCGTTGCCATTTGTATGATTATTCCCTGTAACTGCTGTCGACGATAATCGCCTCTCACCAAGATTGCTCGAGTAGTGCCGGTCTGTTTCGTCAATTCTTGTAAGATCCTTTTGACTTCGACTTATAAGATTGACTATAGACGGGCTTTTCAGACCACTTTGCAACGGTGCATTCTCAGGAATATAGAGGTGAGGATTTGACTTGTACATGTTACTGCTGCCAATTGCGCTATTATTGGAATAATTGTTTTTTGTTAACTTTTCTATATAAATGGGACTAGGATCATTGGTGCCATTCAAACCGTATACATTGAAACTTTTGCTTCGATTGAGAGTTTTGTATGTTCGAGCTGGTTTGGCAGGACCTGTGTTCTGTGGTGGTTTTAATTGATTAACAATTGATACATTGATTTTCGAAGAATGATGTTGGGGTTGGTTGGTTGGTGTACGATGGTTGTCCAATTTACGGGGAAGTGTGTGTGCACTACGGTAGTCATAGTTTAGGTCTGGTGTCGAACCAATACGATGGTTATTTTTTTGATATCGGCCGAGTGTATTTGACGTGATGTTTCTAAAATAAAGAATAATATATGTATAAATGAACATTATTTAATTGATGTTAAGTAACATAACAAATTTTATAAACTCAAATAGGTTAAGAAGAACTGGGACTAACATGTAAGTTTTGTCTTAGCTACGCAGATGTATTAATATGTGTATATGTGTAATGTGTATGTAAATAATATAAAAGTTAACAGGGCTATTCTGGCGTTGTGAGGGCTCACAACTCACAAGTCACAAGTCTTTGTGAGGTTGATTTCTTGTGAGGTTGTTGTGAGGTTCTCAAAAGGAGATCACAATTTCGATAGTTTTTGTGAGGCTCACAGTTGTGAGGGTACGAAAACCTCACAAAATCGATTTCACCTTTCCAGGTGAGGTTGTCGTGACTTGTGAGGTATCAGTGAGGTTTGCCAGAATAGGGCTGTAAGTTTAAATTATATAGAACAAATTTTAAAAATAGTGTTTGATAAATTTAATACTAATGTGAAATTAAGGAGTAGTCTTTTATAAATGATGTTGGAAATAAATAAATAAATACTAAAATACTAAAATTTGGGTGTGGGTGGAGGGACCCGGTTGAAAAACCACACGATATCTTGGATATACATTTCATTTAATTTTACAATATAATTTTTAATATATAATATAAAATATAATAATATAATTTTTGCCCCTTTCTCTTCTTTTTATATGTGCATTCATTATTAAATTGAAATTGGACATAGGCGGTATAATTTCAATATGAGATTTCTTTTTGTTTTAATGTGTCATTACATTTTTATAACACTGATGGCCGATGGGCTTGTTTGCTGTGATGACTTTGATAAGTCCCGATGTCGTTTTTTTTGTTAACTCCATATTGCAAAAATAATATGCCTAATATACCTACTCTTGGAGAATTTGTGTCGTTGGTATGTGATCCTATATTTTTTTGATGCCAATAATTCTTTCTATTAAAAAAATATTTCATTTTTCCCACCCTTTCAAATAAAATTATTTCTAAGATTTTAACGGTAAGATAGTTCCATCATTGAAATAAAGAAATTAATTCCATGTGGAAGATTGAGGCAAAATGAACTTTTTTTCGCAAGAATTAATAATTAAGGCATCAGCTTTATATTGACATAAAAATAACCACCGACTTCGCTTTTTAAGCTTTCAAAACTTAATATTAAAATTTTCAGTGATAAGTTATAATGAAGGATGTAACTGCGGCACCTAAACTCAAACTTAATTCCGATATTCGAATGCTATCGCAGTGAAAAACAGGAGTTCCTAAGGTTTCTTCAAAGAAATGACATAACACACTTTTTGGCAAGCAGATGTCACTAAAGCTTCTGTGTACTTTTTGTTATATGTTTTTAATGTAGTTAATACTTCACAATCTCAAATTTAAATTAATGGGAAAATTCAATCAATATTTTCGACTTTACGTTTGCCAGTGAAGTGGAGAATGTTCCGTTATGTATTTAATTGTGGCTATTGTCAAAAGTTACGCATTTCTGAAAAAAGATATATCTTAAGTTACAATACCTAAAGATAAATTGTCAGCCTACATTTGTGTTATAACCTTCCATCCTAAAAATATCATGAGAAACAATTGAACTCGATTTTTGGCATTCTAAATTCAAGAGTTGAAGAAAAATTTCAAACATTTGAAAAACAAATTATGCAAAGTTATTGACTAATTTAAAAAGTTGATGGAAAATGTCAGAATTTTGAATAATAGTATTTAGTGTCCGACCGAAGGTCGATTTTCAGCCGAATTATTAGGCTGAAAGAAAATCTTCGGCCGAAGCCGAAGCCGAAGCCTAAGGTTGAAAAAAGTCAAGGATTCTCCTTTCCAATTGGATAAAAATATTATTTTTATTAAAATTTATTGCTTAAATAACATAAGACAAATAAAATAAAAATAACTTATAACTAATTAGTAATTATAAACAAAAAAGAAATAAATAATTTATTTTTAGTAATAATTTTTAGTAATATTAATTCAATACATTATTAATTAAAATCAAAGAGTCTAATGTTGTATGCTAAGAACAAAAGTTTGTTTGCTCGATATAATAAACAGATTCTTCGGCTTCGGCCAAAACTTCGGCCTAAAATGGCCGAAGCCGAAGGTTTGGCCGAATGTTGTTTTTTTGGCCGAATTCGACCGAAGCCGAAGGCCGAAGCCGAAGCTTCGGTCGGACACTAATAGTATTTCACAATGTAATTGGCCCAAATCTATTCTGCAAAAGTATCATACATTTTAGGTGGCTTATTACAACAAGAGAGGGTGACTTTTTGTATTTTTATTTTGAAATTTAATTTTCAAAACAGTAACTTTAAGATAAATATTTCCTCCGAGCGAAAAAATGAAACTTTGTTTTATACGATAACCAAGATTTCTCTATAGAAGTTATCGGCTTTTTTGTTAAAAAGAAATACAAAATCGATTTTTGGCTATTAAATTTAATCTTTAAAACAAGTTGGTCAAATTTGTTTTGTCAATATTTCTCAGCAATTGAAAATAAGACTCAATAGATAAATACATCTTTCTGCTTAAAGCTTTAATTTCTGACATACACCTTTCATTATGATGACTCGTATGGATTGCAATGTGCGCGATCAATTAACAAGAAATGAATTAAATTACTTAAAAAATAATAAATTTAATCAAAACATTTGTACTGCGAATTTATAGCAATCACAACTCAACGAAGCCATTTTAGGCTCAATCACATCACAATTGAATAAACACTATAAAAAATGTGTCATCTAAATGGTCATTCACCGACTTTTTAAACATACATACGTATACAGTGTTTCAAAGTTGTTTATCTAATTTGAGCTATGATAAATAATTTAGCAACAAAATTAAGAAGCTGTTGCAATCTATCGATACATAGATGCAGAGTCTACTTCACTTGTAAACAAATCGAAGCTATTTCTATGTACATATACGAGTACGTATGTGGCGTGCTTCTGAGCTGACTTTCAAATCTCGTGTAATGCAACTGACGAACATATTTGGCAGGCACACCTTTTTTTTAATTCGCTAGGTCGATCACCGAGCCGTGGCGTAGCGATCAGTCATCGAAAATCTATTACAAATGCTGCTGCGCATCCAAAATTGACAATACTGAATACATTGAATGCACCTGGCTGTGTGCGACGAATATATATATCCAAACTCGTTTAGAGCCGATTAACTACGTTCAATTAAAATGTCAACAATGTCTCCAAATGGCGCACGTCGCTGTTTTCGTCGTTGTTGACAACGTCCCTTCCCCACTGCTTAAATTAAACCACAATCGCACGCACCGATACTATATAGCGTTGGGAATAAATATTTATCTACGTTTCGAGCAAACATCCTATTAGCATACCCACTGACCTTCAAAGTTCTATCACAGCGAGTTGGCTTGTGATCACATAACTCAGGCTGGCTATTAGTCAAATAATGATATTTATTTTTTATTGTTGGTTGTAACACAAAGGAATGTAATTAATTTATGGTTAAAATGGGTGCGAGAAGCCTCACCTTTGCACGTAGATTTCCCTGTTTTCATCGGAGGAGCCAGCACGTCGTGATCGATGGTACTGACTGGCTGATGAGGGGGGTGGTACAGCAGCTACTGCCACAGTCACTGGTCCACCGCTGTCCCTTGGATAGTTAGAGTCTATTGTATCCCGAGATTCTCGAGCCCTTCTAGCTGTTCCTGCATCGTATTTATTCTCCTTTCCGAACAGTCCCCCAGCATAAGGGTCTTCACCCAAATAGTATCGCTGTTTGGGATTCCCCATTACATCTAAATCTGATGAACCGCGTCTATTTTCTGCCGAATTAGCGTATTGATTTCCATTAACCGTTTGGGTTGGCCTGCTGTCTCGGCCAACTGCTGTCGAACTACTGACGACGCTCGACTCTCGATTGATGGGCGCTGAGTTGCGCTGCTGAAGCTGGCTGTGACTGTGATGTGTGTTCGATGGTTGTGTGGAGGAAGTTGTTGTCACAGTACTACTACCTGCTTGCCCAACACCACCACCATTGCCGCCTCCAATATGACTATCGATTACATTGTATTGCTGATAAGTGGACATACCTCCACCATTTGGTGATGGAGTTCCACCATTGATGGGAGACTTGTCGCGGCTTTTGCTTTTTGACTTCATTCGGAATTTTCTTTCGGCGCTGGCTGAACGTATCTTTCCAACAAGCTTGCGAAAAGAGTTTCCAATCGCTTGACCGACTTTTGTCGATGATTGTTTATTGCTACCACCACCGGTAGGTGCTAGGGTAGTTTGTGTAGTTTGAGTGGACATTGACGGACGCATTTGCTGTTGGCTCGCCGAAGATGACTCAGATGCGAAACGCGTGCGTTGGTTTGATTTCCGCGATGAAACACCGTTGGCAGTCGGTATGTTAGCTGGACCGGTATAGGGTGAAAGAACTGGAGGAGGTGGTGCATTATAACGAGTTTGTGCCGGAGAAGCCGATCGACTTTGTGGGGGTGGCGAATAGTCTGGTGGTGGTTCATCTCGATGGTGGAATGCTGGGGCAACAATTGGCACTGGTTGCTGACGAACCTTTTTCTCTATGCCTCGTCTTCGTTGTGGAACAGCTGGTCGCGACAAAGTTACATCGTGGCTAACTATCTCAGGAGAACGAGACCCTAGAACATGTTCGGGGGTTTTTGGAAGACGATTTTCATTGTAATAAGTCGGTGACGAAACATATGCTGAGTCGTCTTGTATCATCATGCCTGAGCGATACTTCTCCGCAACCATCTTTCCATCATCTTCACCATCACATCGTAAATGTGAGGATGTCACATCTTCACTAGAATCTTTAACATAGCCTGAGTCTTCCCGTTTTAAGTAGCTAGCGTTTTTTGCATTCTTTAAATTCCGTATATTTTCGTCATTTGAGTCGGGTCTATGATATCGCACATCAGTCCTCGATCCACTGAGATAACCCAAGTCTTCTTTTTGCGAACGGATATTCTTCATATCAACCAGATCTTCCCGGGAGCTACTGCGATATCGTAAATCACTCCGAGAATTATACTGTCTTTTTTGCTGTAGGATATCTTCTCGCGTAACATAAGTCTCATTTCTCGATGCAATTTCTTTGGGATAATACGATGATAGATCTTCCCTAGAGGCACTTTGCCTAATACGATTCCGGCTATCCAATGTTCCCTTCAATTCATCTCGAAAAGCTTTCGTTGCAAAATGCTTTGGAGTGGACTCTTTTCGATCAGCCCAATTAGAGATTCCTTGGAAATAAGTCTTTGCTTTTTCTGGGTCGTGATCTGCGATTATGACCCTGGCAGGCTGCGGAGCACTATGTATTTGACCAGGATTAACTGGAATGACATTTGGCGGTGTAGTCGGATTTGATTTGATGGTTACATTGAAATAGGTCTTCTTGGTTGGTTCGATTTCCTGGTAATCATCTCGTGAGTCATTCGATGCTGTTGATTCACTACCAAAATGAGACTCGAGCCACTTCATGGTCTCACCTTTGCGTGTCTCTTCTTCACGATCGAAATCTAAAGGCCGTTTTGTAAGTGCATCCTTCCGATCAGATAGCAGAGCCGCCTCTGTGAGGGAAGTTATAACAGGACAAAAGTGTGTTAAAAAAGTGTGTGTTTTTTTTAAATACAATTATTATAAATTTAAACTACCTTTTTGCTGTTGCAATAAAGTCTTTGGTGCTCTTCTACCTTTTCGAATTCTAGCCGATAAGCTATCCCAGTCACCAGGTCGATCAGGTGCACCATCACGCTCCATTTGTTCTGTTTCGGCAGCGTAACGCATCTCTTTGCTTATGACTTTACCATCGACTACAAATTCAACGTTTTGTTCATCACGTTGCTTTAAGAACCTTTGGGATGATTCCTATAATAATAATAATATAATTATATAAAAACATTTTTTTTTATAATATAATTCTTTGAAAAAAAAGATACCCAAATTTAAAAAAAACATTACTTACGGTGGTAAAAATTTTCTCCTTGCTTCCCGTGGAATTGTCGTCTTTCTCAGGGAGTTCTTCGTCAAAAATTTCCTCGTGTTCAGTGGTATTTTTCTTTTCAGTGACCAAAGTACCATCGGCTTGAGCTAGAGAACGTTGTTGGATATCCTCTGTATCGATTGTCTTATGCCCTTTTGTCGTTTGTTGAATGATTCGTGGTCCTGTTGGTACTAATTGTTTTTGACTTTCTGGGGAATACAGAATTGTTTCGATATTTTCGGCACCACTGTTGACGGCATTAACGTAGGCCTAGAAATAAGAAGAAGAAGGTTTATGTTAATCACAATTTCAGATCCTAATAATATTAGAAAAAAAAACTTTATTGAAAAATCAACAAAAATAAATATAAACATAGTTTAACGAAGTCGAAAATATTTCATTTTGTAGCAATAGAGAATTAGCAGACATTTTTAAATCCGCGCTTTACAAACTGTCCACGAACCACAATGTTTTTCGATACTCCTCAGAAGAAGAAGATTTGAAGATGTTTATAGTTTTTTAAGTTTTTTTAAATAGACAAATTTTTTGTTTTTGAATTAGTTTTAACACCTAGGTACTTGAAATTGTGTTATTACCAAAAGCTTAAAAATTGCGGTGATTTAAATTTCATTTTTTATTTTTACTTTTCTGTAAAATTACTAATTTAATTTAGATATATGTATGTACATGTATAGATGTAAAGTTTCAAACTGATAGGATTATAAAAACTGTGGGTTATACACTTAAACAAGTAGAACTAAACACCTATATTAATAAACGCGATTTAGCGGTGAGTTAATTTAAAGTCGTGGGTAAAATCTCATTAATAAAACAATATTTCGGCAAGTTGACGCTTATTAAAATTTATAGAATATATAGATACATATTAAATAAAATAATTTTTTATTTTGCAATTGTTTTTAGTTTTTTTTTAGTGTCTACATTACACTTTCACTATCCAGTTTTCGAAATAATCCATTCTCTAGAAAAGCATTTTTTCTTAATCCAAAATAATAATTTCGCAAATTGCGATATTAATGCAATATTGGTTCCGCTTTTGAGAAGTTTCTGAATAAAATAATGGGTCAATGGTTCAATAATGAAACGATGTCTTTAGTGATAAAATTAAAAACAAAATAAGAAGTACTAAAAAATTACTTGAAAATTACTTGTACAAAATTTAGTCAAAATCGTTACAGAGGTTTTCTTAAAAAGTGTAACGAAATCGTTGTATGGCCTGTTAAAACAAACAATTAAAATTTATTATCTAGGGAATCACATAAAAATGCTCTGTACCAAATTTAAAGCAAAATCGATCCACTCTTCTGGGCTCAAGGTCAAATTACAGTTGATGTACGCTTATTCAGTGTATACACTCGGTCTTCCGAGTTTCCGTCATTTTAAACTCAATTATTATTATAGGGAAAGTATTAGTTTTGTGTAAACAAAATGTTTAGGTTTTGATCAAAGTTACCTTTACGACTATGGAGAAGGTGGTTTTCGTCATTTAGTCAAGTCCATACTTCCGTGAGTGCATCCACTTTTTAAATAGACTTTGGGCTTAAAGTGAAACGAAATCTGTATGTGATCTAGATACAACAACACAGAAAATTGCTTGCGAAATAACAGCGGAAAATATCCGCGGAAAATTCATTGCGAAAAAAAGAGAGGAATGAAATCTGCTACCATTAATTAATTTCGCTTATCAAACAGCGTATACTGCAGAATGAAATGAGTGCGCTATGCGCTATTATTATAAAAAAGGCGGGAATAGTTGAAGACACTGCAAGCACTTTAAAAAATGACACTTTATTAAAAAAGAACTTAGCTACGGTTTTTGACTTCCCATCCAAATTGAAAATTTCGATACATTTATCTCACATTCATATCAGAAACTTAAACTGGTTAATTCTTTAATACAGCTGACTGTAGATCGTCCTTAATAAAAATTATATTCTTGCACATCTTTGTTTCATATAATGGCATTCGATTTTTGCTTTAACCTTTTTGTTCAATAATATAATTATTATTTATTACGTGTTCCCACGGTTCTTCGCTAATCACCACATCTCGAAATAATTAGAAATAAAGGAACCTTTAATGCATTTTATTTTTTTCATGCTCAAACTAACCAAGTTTTGAACAAAAAACAATATTTAGCTTTTCCATTCGAAAGCACAACTCCCGTCGTCGTCATCTTTTGCGACATACTTTGGCCGCAATCACCTTCTATAAATCTGCCACCATTTATAACCCATAGACCCAGACCAAAAACGAAGTAAAAAAAAAATAAACTTGCGGTTAAGCCCTGTATACTTATGCTTAACATTGCCTGATGCCATTAAGAAATTCCTCAAGCACCACAGAATAAAATGTCTGTGGGCTTTCGAAAAAATCACCTGAAAAAATGAACTATGTCGCCATCGGCAAGTGATTGTCATGCGAATATTAAGTTTCAGTGTCAAATTTCCAACGACGTTATTTTTCAGTTACTTATTGATTTAAGGAATGTTAGTAATCATAGCTACATACATAGTTGACGTCTATAGAATGCGGATTTTTATTAGAAGACCTTATTTGTCAAACTTAGATATACTCATATACTTGATAGAATAGAACGAATACATAAGCAAGTTGATTCCATATTTGGATAAGTCTCGCCACTTCCGGACGCAATGATTTATCCGACAAGTAATTTAACAACAATAAAAAAAATTTACTTACTCATGAGAATTAATCAATATCGAAGAATACGTAGACTGAAACAGCAACAACAACAACAATAATAAATCTTATAATGACCAGCATAACAACTATGCAAGCACTGGCTATCTAGGTGCTCAAGGTAATTTCGCACTATACACGAGTACTTCTTTGTTTTGTCTCATAATATAAGTGAAGGCCGTCATCGATTTTATGTACATACGTAGGTACTTCTATAACTATAAGCACCAGTTAAGGTCATGAAAGTGATCTTGTAAGTGTCCACTTCAGAAGAGAAGTGATGTATGTATGTATGTATGTATGTATGTGGTCTATAATAAAAAAAATGGACACACACACTCTCTTGTCACCGAATGGATAGAGTTACATTATATCGGCATTTTCATTATCTACCTTACCTACCTACGTGAGGTGTATGCCCCTGTCTAAATTGGCAACATATTATCAATGACACTTTGGTGAATTAGAAATTTTATGAATCAATTTTAATTATTTGGATTGGAGGTAAAACGTGTGGCGAGTGGCCAGTGGTCACATACATATCGCACATTCGAAAAAAGGGAAAACTTTGCGCCGAAAAATGAGTTCTATTATAATATACCTAATAGACTTTCCCCTGGTCGTACATTATTTGTCTTTAATGTTTTTACTGTTATTCCGTCAAAATTGCAAAGCCCCAACCGTGTGCCTAGTCACACATAACAAACGCGAGTTAGCGACAAATTATTTTTAAGTCGTGTATTAAATAAAAAATCTCATTAATAAAACAAAATTTCAACTAATTGTCGTTATGATAAATGGAAGTGATTCTAGAAATGCCAATTTATAACAGATTTGTATATAAAAGTACTGTTGATACGGTCCCGAAAACCAGGCCCCTCTGCCAATGGAAAAACGTCGTACACCAAAAGTTGTTTTTCGAAAAACTGTTATATTATAACTGTTATAAATTGGCATTTCCTATTCTTGTCCTTGTTAACTGCGTGTAAGCTAACTCACCGAAGAAGGAGGTTTAGCGAAGGAATATGCAATGCATGTGTCAAATTTGTTTTTATTTTTGAAGTAAAACATCTTTTGCGGCATGGGGGTAAAAAATTTTTCTATGGAGCTGTCAGTGACATGTCAAACCGACATACAAATTCCCGTCACGAATTACAAAATTCAGCGTCACGATATTATATTTTCGTTAAATGCAATGGTTCGTGCATTTAATATATTCGTTAAGATGGTTAGTGAATTCGAGTAAGGGTTTTTTGTGGGAAGAATTTTATTTCTGAGGATTTTTTTCTGTTGTGTTGGATTTTCGGCCATTGGTCGATTTAATACGAGGAAGCATAAATTATGTATAGTTGTAGGTTTATTGGTTTTGCATGGAAATATTCTGCAATCTATTGTGTCTCTCGCTCATTGGGTGTTGTTGAAGTAAAACTTCTTTTGCGGCATGGGGGTAAAAAAATTTTTTCTATGGAGCTGTCAGTGACATGTCAAACCGACATACAAATTCCCGTCACGAATTACAAAATTCAGCGTCACGATTTTGCAACTGTTCTGAGTTTCAAATCGGGTGCTCTGAGTGGTAGGACTTGAAAAATACTTGCCCTGTTGTCGTGAAAGAAGTTTTACTTCTAGCGCGTGTACATAAGTACGCACACTCTTTTTTTAATTTCTCAAAAACTTGGACTGTCAAAAATTAAAATTGTTACATTTCCAATATTTCTATCCACAAAATCTTATTTTCTATAGTCCCTTCCCGCATAATTAACAAAACTGCCATCATCATTGTCCAGACTTTAAACAAAGGAAAACACTCAAAATAAAAAAAAAATGGAATCTGACCTCTTAATAAGAAGTCGAAACAAAAACAAGAGACACAAAAATCAACCAGAGGCACCAGGGACCTAGATCAGAAAAATCAAGCTTCGATCTTGTTATCCAGGCCTTGAACAACAATCATTGTAATGTGCGGTTCATTGGCATGGATTTTAATAGTATATAAAGTTAAAGGAATATAGAAAACCGCCATAGGATCCACCGCAAAACAACAATTCCTATGGCTTTGCATCAAAGACAGCAAAGACTCTTTATTATAACAACTCTTAACCGTTAGCCTAGGATCACGCGCCTTCTATTAATATTATCATCATGACTTCCTCATTGAGTAATTGATTGCCGCAAAAGAGCTGACTCAGTTGATAGTGGATCTTTGTGGAACTCTCCACCACGACGACGACCAATATAATATGTATGTGATGTAAAGCTGGAGAATATCGTATTTGAGTTGGAAGCTTGGAGGTGAACTCATTCTTCTATAGCACGGGTGCGGTTTTTAATTGCATGTGCGCAGCCGCGGACCGGTTAACAACTTTGTATATAGTTCAAGTCCAATGTATAAGAGAGGGGCATCTCCATAAGTATCTATATCTATGCCTATATTGATGCAAGAAGCTCCATTGGCGGCATGGCAGCGTATACGCGACTTGATGCCTCTCTCTCCTTAAACATCACCAAGAGATATGATGCACAACTATATAGTTGTTCTTCCTGGGGGCAACACTAGGAAACTTTATCTCGCACCGACTTATAGTCGTAGAAACATGTTTTTATTGTCTCTCATTGCAGTGTATAATGGGGAGTAGGGGCGGTAAGAGCGCTCCTGGTGAAGGTTAACCTGATTCTTGAAATGTATTTCGCGGTTGAAGATCGAAGTGATAAGATGTGATGTTGTGTGGATGGAGTTGCAAATAAAAACCGCATGAATATGAGGTGAAGTCATACTTCTATATATATGTATGTACATCTAGGATCATGAAGTAGCTCCTCTATTAAGACTCGTCTTCGTTACAACTTTTGAACAATCAAAAAATCTGGTACCTATATATACAATCAGTATGTTGGTTGGCAGAGCGAGTGGGTTTTCAAGAAGGGAATAATACACTAAAATGGATTTACACTCCTTAAATCGTGCCTTTAGAACAGGTGATTGTTGGAACGGATGTGCTGTGTGCATAGATGATGTTCTGTTCTGGTACTTGTTGCACAGTTGGATGTAAGAAATTTTTTTTTGACACTGAATCGGATTAACCTCAATGTTGTTTCTTGATGGATTACAGTTGGGATTACGTTATGTATATGAATTGAATGTCCTCTTCTTAACCCAGGAAATAGAATTTGTTTTTAAATGCAGGTAATTCAATCAAGTGTTTTCTGAGAATTCAAACGCATATGCTTAAAATATAATCTTTAAAGATTTACTTTAATCGCGGTAATGTAAGAAGTTTGTTAACATTATGAAACTTTTTGAAATAAATTTGTTTTAAGGGAAATTGCATGTACTATATAGGCATGTTCAGGAAAATGAGATCTTGGAGATCTCAGCAATCTCAGTTATATGAACAGGATTCCTCAATTCTTAGGAAAACAAATCTTGAATTCGCAGGCTTACTTTTTGAGTGAGAAAAATCTTTGAGAACTCATTTTTTTGAGCGCACCAATTGAATTGCTATACGATATTTTAATTGTATTCTACATTATTCTAAAGCCAGGACCCGATTAAGACATGTAGAGGGCCTAAGGCAATGCAAGTCTCGGGGCCTCTCTGAAAAAAATATTGGGTGTTTTGTTTTCAGCTGAAAATTGTAAAATTGATGAATAAAATTTATTTTTGAATCCTTTTTTTATGCATAGTGGATACATGGAAACAAAAATACTTTGTGAACAGAACCAAACAAATTAAGAGTGTACATTAAAGTGGATAAAGAGTTTTATTGGTACATGTATTGCTGCGCTAATTATAAATACAAATGAAACGCAGCTTATCATTAGAAAAGTTTTTAATGAATAACATTTTTTTTAAATACATAAATTGACTAAAATATATAAAAATTCACGATCACAGTTTTTTACAAGTTAAAATTAAACAAAATTTACTGACCGTGAAACATATCTTCCTGTCAGGAATTTAGTTACTGGTGCAGCGGAGCGCACTGGGTTAATAAACTATTATAATTTCTTATAAAACAAAAAATCTACATCATTATTTATGAAATACAACATCATCCAAATATTCTATACGGAAATTGATGGATTTAAGAACAAAAAGTGGTTTGCCAATTTTATTTACTGATACGCTGTTAAAAATATAATTTCAAAAATCAACAAGATTTAAAAAAAAAAATCAATTTTACCGGTCTGTGTTCACAGAAGTGCGCCTAAATGTTCCCGGGGAAATGCCCCAAAAACCTCTTTACGTACATATATAGAGTATACTGTTTCAAGAAGATCGACCAACCTATTTCGGCTGTAGTGGAACAGGAGGATAGACAGAATTGCTTGTCTTGTCTATATCATCGTATTGTCTTATACATAGTTTGATCAAAATTTCGATTTCGTTTTCAGCACCTAAATATGCCAAGTACAAATCAAGCTTGTAAAATTTATTTTTAAAATCGTAAAGGAATTTTGTTAAAATTATCATAGTTACAATTTTTATTATTATAATTCAAAAATTTCTCAAAAACCTACCAAAAATACAAATTGTCTACTTTGTATGAGTATACCCTTTTATAGTTTTAATAACTCAATTTTATTGTTGTATATTTCTATTCTTCTTCGTTGTACCTCAATTAGCATAATTAATATAAATTCTTAGGCTTCATTGGTTTTATATTTTTTTTTATAAATAAGAAGGAAAAAAAAATTAAAACAGAAAAATACCAAGAAGCTCCAAGCGTATTCAGAATTAAGCAACAAATTTTGGAATTTCATACACGCATGCATTGCATACAAAAAGGCTTTTTAAGCTACCGATTCCACAATCGTTTATTTTTTTTGTTATTTTTCAATTTGAAAATGTGCCAAACCGGCCTGAAATGAACACTATATAGACAAATCTGAGGGTTTTCGGTGTCCGCACGGCACAACATAACGACAACCAACCGACGACCGACGACGACGACGCAGCTCAGCTCAGTCGTTGTCGTCTCAGAACGATGATGATGATGTATTCTTTATGTGCATCGCATCCTTTTTACTTGGAATAAAAATCGGTTGCGATAATATGGCAATAAAATTCCATAAATTTGCGACGTGAGAATCTTTAGTAGCACGTTCAGAAAACTCCGTTGTCGTCGTTATTGCCTTCTTTTGCTTTAGCTAAAGTGTCTACTAGATACATTATTTATTTAAATTTAACTTTTTTCTTCTCTATATTCTTATTCTTCTATGATTTGTTTTAAGTTCTTCTTTCATTTTTCTACGGAAATTCTTCATTGGTCTTTAAATGTCTTTATGGTGGACACATGAGGTGCACTCTTCATGGATAAAATATACAAGAGAATTTATGTTTAAAGTCATTCATATAGAAAGTTTAACGAAACAGGGCCGCATCTGAAGAGGTGTGAAACTTTTCAAAAACCTCTATTTGTTTAGGATAATATAAAGAGAAGTTATTTCATCTTTAAGAAAGAACTTAAAGTCAGAATTTATTCAATTATTAAATAAAGTCCGGTCTTAAGGAGTTATAGCCCCATAATGAATATGGGTGAATTTCTTCAAAAATTATTTCACTTTTATGAATATTTAAATTGAAATCTTATTTTAAGATCCAGATTAAACAGGCCGTGGGATATTTAACTATTCATGAAAAGTTTCCTTTCCATCCCATTTATGCCCAACGCCTTTTGGCTTTTCACTATTTGTAGATACATGTGGTACGGCCCTGCTCAACAACTACCCACAGTAGATTAAAGATTTAATGCCCTTTAAAGACTTCTAGTCTTCTTTAGTTCTACGCACGTTGGTATTTTATTTTTAATGCTGGCGCTATATATTAAGATATACATCTTAAATTTTATGCGAACTTTAACACGATTAATAATTTTAATTGAGGAAGTCAAACACATTATATACCTAATAATATTTTATAACAATTGATAGACCGTTTTTGAGGAAGAGAATTTATTGTAATTATACAAAATTTTTAGAGGTTAATTGTTCTAAGAAAAAAGTCACTTATATTAATACAAATTTTAAATATTAAAAAAAAATACAGATGCCTACGATTATTTATACACAAAAACATACAAATTCACTGAGGGCACACTGAATTTCTGTCGAATATCGCATCAATCTTCTATAAATCCGACGATGAAAGAAAAAATAAATATCTACCGGGGCGAATAAAGCAATTAAAAACCCTTTATCGATTTTGCTTCTTCATCGATTTTATATACCGAACAAGTTAAACAACGCCTTTTTTTATTTTTTGAAAAAAAAAGCAATTAATTTTTATTAAGAATTATGATCTCTTGGAATTTTTTCAAGAAATGAAGAACCTTTATATTTATATAAGTTTCGATCGATGTGATAAAATATTAATGGAAATTCAAAGCTTATGGGGTGTGTAGTAGAAATTGTACTGATCAGAATCAAAACTTGTTGAAGGTAGCTATAATTCATTGATAGGCAAAAAAGATACATATTACATAGTAAAAATTTAACCTTTTAATATAACAAAAAAAATGTTTGGAATGATAAAAAGAGGTTGAATCAATTTTTATGGTGTGTACAAAAGGCCAATGATTTATCTTTAAATTCCTATTTTATTCTCTATCAGAGCTTAGTGTGTCGCTTTGGTATAATTAATTACAAGTCAGTACTACGCCTTATTCATTTTATTGTGAATATGTGTCCAAAATTGTATATAAAAAGGAATCTCACTCCCTAGCCCGATAGCTTGTTGCAACTTGTAAGTATTATTTGATTAATTTCACATATCATGTATTCCACTTTTGCGGCCTTCTCCATCATCTTAGTGGTAATTCTCAATAGAACAGAAGATGGGGTCTTATCAGCAATAAGAATTTGCAAGTATTGTTCTGGCATAAGCGTATTTACTGTTAAATGGTAAAATATACTGGGAACAAATAATCATAGGTTAGGTTAGGCTTAGCTTTCCTAAGACGATGTAAGAACTTATTTTACCCTTCTGATCTGGCAACAATAACCCCAAAGCTATAGTACAACTTGGATATCATGGTCTGTTGCATAAAGAACATCATTACACCTACTAGATAGAATCCAGAATAAAGCTTTAAGGCTGATAGGTGATAGATCAATCTCTTAAACACTTGTTTCATTAAAACATCGTTGAAATGTCTCTTTCCTATATCACTGTTATATCGCTACTTTTTTAAAAGCTGCTCTAACGAAATAGCCAGCTGTACTCCTCCCCTCCACCAGGAATACTCATCAGTATACCCTTCAGCCTAACTTCGGACGTACAAGAGATTCTTTTTTTCGCCGTCACGATTGTGGAATTCTTAACTCAACTGTTTTTCCTTCGCATTTCAATGTCCAGATATTTAAGACAAATGTACATCATTATCTCCTACTCAATCCTCCCTCCGCTACCTAAACGTTCGCACTGTGTTAACAAATAACATTTTAAGGGTAGTCATAACCCCTTGAGTGCGCGTCAATTATAAAAAAAAAATCTGTCCGCTGTAAAACTTACTGTCACAAGACATAGTGTTGTCAATTTAAAAAAAAACCACAAAACATATTGAGTAGGCAATAAAGCTTTATGAAATGTTGGACAAACGTATTTACGTATTTATGCGCCAAGAAAATGAAGAAATATAGGTGGCGTATAAGATGCTAGAACTGATAAATATCATTAGCTGTATTTTATTTTTCCCCAGATCCGATCCAGATAAGATCAAAACAAAGTCGGATCTTGTGTTGTTTTATTGTAATACAAGTATTTTCGAAAGCAAATCCAATCTGGTTCGGGTCTGGGGGAAAATAAAACACAGCTATTGAAATGTTTAATATAATTAATTTTAAGGAAAATCAATAGTAATATTTTAATTGTCAAATTTATTGCAAACAAAAATGTTTATTGGAATGTTTCCTTCCATCGAAAAAAGGTACGGGTGGTCCAAAGTACCTACCCGCTGCTTCAAAACCAAAGGGTCCTAAATGCTAAAAAGAGTGTTTTTGTTTTATAATAATAAACTTAAAACTCTCTTAAGTCGGTCAGAAACCCACAATCGATGGGCCAAAATCCAGAAGAATTTCATGTTTAATTTTGACTCATTTAGACGGTGTTTGCACAACATAATTACATAATTGTATTTATTAAGTTATAGCACACGAATATAGTGGGTCAATTTCTTTCTTGCCTACGCAACATATTTACCAACGTAACGGGGTTACAATATTGCAACCTAGAAGTTGACCAACTATGTCGTGGTCTAGTTTTAATCATTATTGTTACACTTTATTTGAGTATAAATAGTCGAGTGCATTTCAATAAAAATCATTGTTTTATCAAACCTTGTCTCTTAACTGAACTATCAGACGGGTTATAAATCCAAATTTGATTTGTGGACATTTAACTTAAATAATAATGGGTCCAAAGTCTATTACGGCCTGGGGACTTATGACCCTGCGCCATTTTTTCCATTTCATTTATTTTCGATTTCAAATAAAAAAAAACTAAAAATACAAAATGTTTAGGTAAACAAACTACTACCAAAAGTTTTAAGTTAATTTTTAGATATATAGCCATCCAAAAGTAAACAATGATTAACATTTTTTTAAATTTAAGGAACTACCGGTCAAAACTCCCAAATTAACCGCGGTTTAAGCTTAATTCCAAACCTTTACATTGAGTAAAAAATAAAACGAAGAACAAACAAACATTGAAGGTATATTTTCTTTCCACTTAAATAATTGGCTATCATTAACCTAGTTCCAAAGTTGTACGCTGTACCTAATATAACAGAAGTTCGTCCATAAAACTTTCATCTTAAATTATATCTAAATTGGTGGTTAATACCCTCCATTTGTACACGTATACGACCATTTATAACCAAGTGAATGCTCATAGCAAAATTGTAAATGCAAAATAAAAAAAAAACCTTTAAATTCCCGGCTTTCTTATAAATTTAATATAATGTATCTACTCGTATTCTCATGTTGTTTTTGGCAAAAAAGGTTAAATAAAAAGAATGTGAACGCTTGTCTTTAGTTATATATGACATAAAGTCTATAGATATCCACAAAGATGCGATCTAATATCTTTTTGAGAAAGTCAATTGTTGCATTGGATCACTTTTATTTATTTTTGTTGTTGGATCTGTTTCTTTTCATTCCATCATCATATACATAATCATCATCAGCATCAGGCTTATTCCATCACAGACAGATGGATATCACTTAAATGTGCATTGTAACTATAGAGTTTTGCTTTCCAGTCATATACAGCGGGGTTATGGTGGTGCACTCCAAAACAATAGCACACCAATGGAAACACAATCCTCATTTCACCAACAACACTGTTCTATCATGGGTATTAACAATCGAAAGCGTGTGGCACACTCATTTGTTGTAATTACACTTTGATAAGTACACAACGTGTTATGAATAAGCTTCATATACACAAGCCGGACAAAGGGCGGTAATAATGGAGATCCAGAGTATAGTCTTGAGCTAAGATAACATGTAGATAGTAGCTACCCAGGTCTTCGTCAAAACTTTCTTCCACACGTATACCAACTCTTGTGCGGTGTCAATTAGGTGATAATGCAACTAATGTCAATATGGCTGCTTTAAAGACATAGGTTTTTTTTTCTCATATGTGAAGTCATTAATAGCTGTCAGTCAGCCATTATTGTTTTTAGTTTTTAACAAATGCTTCATTTCCTTTGATTGAGACAAAGAGTGAGAGAGAGATCTATTGAAAATGTTTTATTGCTGGCATTTGTTCTGTTAACGATATTGGTGTGTGGATGAATAACCCTTGACTCTTAAGCCTTCATCGACTTCTCAATTACTTTGTTTTATTTTTTTTGTGCTCGTTTGATTTTCAGGGCCAGATTTATAAATTATCGAGTCTCACTTGAGACCAAGAGTTTTTAATATTTGTTTTCTTTTATTATGATCTCAATTAAGCTTGTTGATTTTTTTAGGTTATGCAACACCTTTCTTGAAGAGGTTTGGTTTTCGGTTGTTTCTTTTTACTTTGTGTCGACAAAAAGTCGACAAGCCTTTCAGAAAGTTGTCGCGCGTTAACTGCAGGGTCAACTAATTAATTGAATTGTGCTTTATTTTTTTTTGTATTATGTATTTTGTGTTTCTTTTCAAGTTGTAATTATTTGGAAAACGCAGTCGTCACAACCACTAGTGAAAGTTTGAAGTAGTTTTTCGCAAAATTTCTAATATTCTGTGAATCATGAAGATCGAATGTTTTTTTTTGTTTTTTATTGCCAAAATAAAGACATTATTTGATTTTTTTGACATTTCGATTTTTAATTGATGAGATAAAATGATAAGATAACGGGGTTCGTTATTTATTAAAAATAACTGGATGTCCATATTATTCTTAACTGAAGACGAGTTTTTTTTGCACTTAATTCCAATTTGACAATTCAATGAAAAGTCATGGTTTTTATATGTGTGTATATTTAATTTTTATTCAAGTTTTGACTTCAACTCTTTCGTTTAGGATTTTGATATTTGGAAAAAGAATATAGAATAAACGTATTAGTTGTACTTGTTTTTTTTTTTAAAGTTGATGAATATATGTTCGAGACAGTACGTTTTTCTCCAATTACAATCGACTCTGAATTAACCCCGGAATGCTCGGATCGAATTACTTAGTGGAAGAATGAAAAACTTTTTAGATACAAAAAACTGTATCGACACCTCCAATATTGCTGCCCAACGCATATCGGAATTTTTAACTAACGACAAGCTTTTCGAATTCAGAAGCTGTGACATCATGAGTAACCTTTCCACGAAGCATGACCAAGTGATTAGATATCGCTATAAAGAACCAGCTCTTAAAAAATGTTAGTCATGCGCAGGTCCAATAAGAAGCACAATGTAAAGGAAAAAAAATTACTATGATAGAGCCTAGCGTATGGATGGAGTGGCAGTGTTGATGAGCGTATCGGCAAGCCAAAATGAACAATGACTTTCCTAAGTGCACCGTGTGGAACGCAATGGACAAGAGAATTCATTGAAAAAATATTGTCACTTTGATTGGAAGACAAGTTTATTTGGATGTAAATTAGTGATTAGACGCTGTTTTCTTTTCCGCACTTTTTTTTCACTTTCCATGAAATTTAATGTCATCATTAAAAATGGGACATGTTTAAAATTTCACTGAAAGTCCATACCTAATGTTCGTCTAGTCGAATCACATCACGATCAGCCACACAAAGAAGTTTATTTACTCTTCGTCTTCACCAATTATACAGAGGCATTAGTTTTTTAAACGCATATATAGCATCATCCCGACCTTTGAACGTATCATCCTGACCGTTAGCACGCTACATTCCAACCAAGATAACTGGCCAAATTTTTCAAAAAACCAAAAAGGGGCTTTCTGCGGTGTAGATGTATATAGTCAGAATCGAAAAAATTAATGTCTTGTTATAAGTAATGAGAAGACGTACATATGTACCTATATAGGTACATAAATGTTTCCATAAAATATGTATAGAATGAATATACGCCAGCGCGTATAGAACGATAATAAACTGTAGCTTGCCTCAGATTAACTAAAATTAATGTTTATAAGGGCCCTCTTCTGCTAAGCAACTTGATAAAAGATTAAATTTAATATTTCATTGTTAAAAAAAACGTTTTCATTAATAATTATTACAGCTAATTTTCTAACTTTTAGCATGTGTTTTTTTTTTTGATAATTTATAACTAACTTTTCCATCAAAACGTCAAAAACTGTTGAAATATATGAATCAAATTTTATAAAGATGATGACGTTGACATTTATTTCAATCACTTATAGACTGCAGTAATGCGGTGGATCATGCGCACTTTTACGAATGCACGATTTATGAAAAGTCAAAAGTATTCAATGACACGACCACCATCTTTGTCTCAATCCAGCCAGCCAGTACCTCAAATCAACACGGTATAAAAAACAAATACCAACGCACATGCGAATGTTGTTTTAAATAATCCACCACAATTCATATGAAAGAATTCCTTGTGGGTTCTTGTGACTGTTAAAAAAAAACCCTTGCACTGTCGCTCTTCGAGTGAATGACATGTGCTGGGCATGGAGACTTGTTCTAGGCCGTTAGCGTGGGTCTTGCATTATATAGCACTGCACCAAGTTTAAAGAATCGAATGTACTTATTCTTTTTCCCAACCGGCTATATACCACCTTCCCCCCTTCATCGTACTTTTGGCAGACATTTTTGCATAACTGTTCGATACCAGGGCCATGGATGTGGGCTTTTTGGGTTCTTTAAACTCACTGCCTACGCATTCTTTCGCGAGCACATAGATTGACAGTGATGGTAATCATTACATTGAATGTAACTGATTTTTTGAAGTTAGTCAAATCATTTGTTCAATCTATGAATATGCTCTAATGTCATCAAAATCACATTAGAAGTCAGAAATTATAAAAGATGATCAAACAGATACCGTATACCGGAAGGCATTAATATTATTAATGTTAAGAAACAGTAAGAAAGACTTCACACTTCAATTTCGTACAAAAAAAAAACAAAAAAGAAAGAAAACAAAATAAAATATTAACTCTGAATGGTGCGTCATTTATGACAGATAATATGACAATCGAGGTAATCTCATTCTCATTCCGTATTTAGCAGACGATTAGTAAACGTTTTGTTGCCCCAAACTACCGCCAAACACCGCCGCCGCCGTGCGTCGCCGCGTCGGTCACACCGCATGTGAGCGCCTTCAGTTTCGTTGTTGAAATCGAAAGTCGTAAACGAGACATATCAAAGCCAAAAACGACCTTGACGTGTAAATTTATCGAGCGTGACAGATTTTTGGAGTTGAGTCCATTAATTTTACGTTTTTCTCTTATATTTGTTTTATTTTATTTTTCCTTTGCGGATTTTGTGTAAAAGGAAATTTTATTGCCATTTAGGTGCTTACCATGGTTGGCGCTATTGTACATATACAGTTATACAGTTATTCTTGTAGATATTATATTAGCAAATCTGAACTGATTAATTGAGGGACTGGCAAATTCGCGTGCTGGGTACAAAATAACACTAAATAAATAGCTGTGAAGAAACCGGAATGTAGGTACATAAATACAAAAAGAAACAAAAAATAAATAATTAAATTAGTCAAACATAAATTTTTGTTTTGATTAAATGAAATGCTGAGTGGTGGTAAAACAGGAACACTATAAAATCAAATAATAAAATAAGCAGAACACACTAAATGTTAAACCTTCGTCAAAATTAAACTGAAGATACTTTAATTCCGTTTTAAAGGTTAAGATAAGAATATGTTTAAAGGTGTCTGTCTATATAAATAGCTACTGCTGAAAAGAAGATGATCGAGAATGAGTCATTTCGTAAGATACCTACAATAGTTCCCGATTAAAGCAACTCGCTTAAAGTGCATTTAAATATATTTTCTATTTTAAAATATAAACGATAGTGATTTATTTTTAAACACATTATATACTTTTTACCAAGTTTTTTTGAATGACAAAATTTTATTTACTCACTCAAAATGAAAGAATGAAAATGAATGAATGAAAAGTTTTTTTTAAAATAATTATGCATATTATTTTTTTAAATATATTTAAGATCAAATTTCGGTACGCAAATTATTTAAAGTATTTTAATTAATTAAGTATTCTAATTAAAAAAAAATTGCGTATTGACAAAGGCCCTCACTAATCAACTGATGAGTGCAAGTGAGATCGCCGGGACGAAACTCCAAATTTTTGTAGGACTAAAGGCCATTAAAAGCTATTTTGAAAAACAAAAAAATCATTTTGAAATATCGAATTATTAAAAACATATTTTTTTTAATCCAAAACATGATTTTTTCGCCAACTTTGATATGCAATATTATTAAGAGAAAATAATTGTATAAAATAATTAATTGATCTCCTTTTCGAAAAATTGAGTTCCAAAAATTCATACAAATATTTGTTAGAAAATTTTGGTAAGCAAAACTATTAATTTTTTTTTTAATTCTCCAAAATTGATCAAAATAAGTTGGACAGTTTTCTATAAATGCAAAAATAAAATGGTTATATAGCAAGTAACATTTTGCCTCCCATAAGATGCTCCAAGAGCTTAACTAGACTATAGTAAGGGAGCTAAAAGTAATCTTGAAGAATACTAGTAGACTGTTATAACACTGTTAAAAGCGTTAAATTGCCTTGTTATAGGAGGCTCTCACGTCAATTTAGTCTTGCTATGAGAATGCGTCTCTTCCAATAAGATTCGCTCAAAAGAGAACAGAGTACATATTTTGTAAACTTTAAAAAATTATATGTATATTTATCATTTAGCATTTTCTCAGAGAGAAAAAACTATTTTTTTTATTTGTGTGTGCGACACGCACATTGTCAAAAAACTGAAAGGTTTGTGTGAGAATATTTATTTTGTAAATCAATTATTATTATGCGTTATAATGGTGATACTTTATATTTATTGTTTTTCACATATGTGAACTAAAACACATATGCGGTTGAAAATATTTCTACTAATTTGAACTTTTACCTCGAAAAACAACAACACAATAATGCATATTTTAATTATTTAATTATTTATCAATGATCTCATAAGCCTCCTATTGCAATGCTTTTGTTATTGGACTCCAGATACTCTTGATATAGGAAGTATTATACTCAGATCCTGTAAGGGTTTTAATAGAAGTATAAAAAGACTAAAACTCTTATATATGTAAGTGTTGTTATGGGATTATAAAGACTACGAACATCTGCTTAGAGCTGAATTTTCTTATAAGACTGTAAGTTTATATAATCCTATTCCAAAAAGAAAAATTGATTTAGCTATAAGATTTAAGTATTTTGAAGAGAGAAAAGTGTCCACCTCTTAAAATAAAAATGCTATGAGACCTATTTAAGATTCATAACGAAATTAATTTTTATGTATAACAATAGGATACAAAAGTGTCTTATGGAAGTTTTTTTTGACATTTCAAGAGCTTAGCTCTGTAGAGTTTGTTAGTTATCTAGTTTTTTGGAATTTGTTTACTATAATAACTACAATTAACTGAATTTTTATTAAAATAATCTGCTGAAGAAATAAACTGGGTTCTACTGTATCAATCGTGTGAAAAAATTTGGGATTCAAGTATTTTAATATATAGAAAGAGAAATAAAAATAAAATTGAAACCAGATTTTGAATATATGTATGTATGTTAGTTGTTAACCAAAATAAAATTGTATTAATAAATTAAGAAAGATTAGTTGCGCTAATCAAAATAAAACTTCTTTTTTTTTTAACTAAGTAATAAAATTAATATCAACGTTTGCGTACCTACCTACCTTTTCTAAATGTCAATGCTATTTAGGTAACTTATGTCCAAACAAGAATTTAAGATGTTAATTTGGATAAAACAATTTATTCCAGAGGGTAAGATTAGCCAAAGCATTTTTTAAACTAATCTTAAGTTCATTTTTGTTTGAGAATATACCAATTTTTCTAACAAATAGAACATCAAATTAAGCGTCTAATAATAATTTACGTATTGTTTTGAAATGGTTAAATGGTAGAAAATTCACAGATCAAATCTTTGTCCTTGACGTAGAGAATACATAATGTATTACTTTAAACTACTAAACTGAGAAAAATTTTATAATCTTATCGATTTTGTTTCTACACAGAATCGAATTATTTCTTTAGTTGAAAGAAATTTGTAAAAGAATCGATTTTTTTTGTAATTGTGTGTGTGGTACTTGACAGCTGCAATTTTGAAGCAAATTATCAAGAAATTATTTAATTTGGAAATTATAAGAAGGTTATTAATAAAAGAGCTCAAAATTTAATTTAATTTAAAAAAAGAGAACATAATTTGTGATGACGTTATTTAATTTCAAAATGTTTTCATTTTCTTTATTATCTTATGTTAAATCACGTCATGAGTTCAATTAGATTTTCCACAATTTAAATTCGTTCGGATTGTCACTTAATATTATTGTAAATTAAATTCGTTGCAACCAAAATCACTTTTTCTTCTCAAACCACAGCGTAATTTATTTTAGAAATATCAAATATTGCTGGTGAGTGTGCAAATTGGTGTAAAATGTTTATAAATTCTTGCAAGGTTTGTTTTGGCAGAAAAAATTCGAAAAATTAGAAAAATTTCTAAACAGAATTATTGATTCTTTGGTTGTTAAGAATTCGACACGAAACGCCTAGCATTTACCAGTCCATAAATTATAAAAGTCCGGATGGAATATGGAATTTTTGCCTTTATTTAATGTTGATTACTTCTTAGTTTTTTGGTCAAACTGCTAGATTTTGAGCTAATTTGAGGGCTAAGAGTAACATATATTTCAACTTCAATTTGTATTTACAATTCCATTTTTGGGACAGTAGATTTCTCGAAGTTCTAGAATATTTTTGACAGTAGGATAGAGCGATTTCATATATCGTCGGTTGACAGCTAAAACTCATTAAGTGCATTTGGGCTAATTGGAGATGATGAAGTTTCAATGAATAAATTATAAAATTCAATTTTATTAGTAAATCAATGAAAATTAAATATCATAATGAATTTTTTTTAGCAATAGGTTATTGAAAAAATACAGTTCTTGGTGATATTAAGTTCAAATTTGGAATTAGGGCCAGTTGTACAATTATTTAAAACGTAGTTTAGCAATTTTTATCCACCGATTTCAGCGGATTAATTGAGTTTCAACAGTGGTTTACTGTTCAAGTGTGTGATAATAACCAATTACATACTTGAACCAGCGTTGAACGTTAGTTAATCCGCCGAAATCGGTGAGTTAAAATCTTGAACCGAGGCTGAACCACTATTGTACAACTGGTCCTTAGAGAGTTTTACCTTTACTTAAAATATATAAATTATGAATTCAAATTGAAAAAATAGTGATCAACTACACTGGCTTGCAAAATTAAACCTTTTTAATCTCCTCCCAAACCATACTATGGAAGGTTTTTGGTACCCTCAAATAAATCCAAAATCAGAAATACTCCACCAAAAATCAGGTTTTAGAGATAGAGATGAAAATGAAAAAAAAAAAAAAATTGTAGTTTGAAGTAATTTTTTGTCTTACATAATTGATAACTGTTTCAGAAGTAGCACTGAACCAAAAAGGGAAGTAGATACAATAATATAAGTTTATTGGGACAGTAAATTTTGTTTATCAATTTTCGTTCAATAAACTGGTTTATTGGGCCAATAAACGCATTTATCTTAGTAAAAAAATGTAGTTTTATAAAAAAAAAAAACAGTTTGGCGCAATGTATGAGTTTATTGTATCAAAAAAAAGTTTGTTAATACTAGCAACCGGTAATTTATTTTTAAATTAAAATTTTCAATAAACGGAGTTTAACTGAGCCAACAAATCGTTCATTGAGTAGACATTTTTAAAACAAAAATTATTTATTGATATTACAAACGATTTTTTTTTTGTCAGTGTACTACTCCAAAATTTAATATTTAGTTTAAATATTTCCAATATTTCTTTTAATACTACGATTTCTTTAGAGCTAACATGAGAGGTAGGTAAAGTGAAGTGAAGTAATTTGATAGGGTAAACACAATTACTGAGGTTAGGTTGTGCTTTTTCTTATTGTTGAAACATAAGCGGAGTAAAAAGTGTGGAGAGATTTTTATTTTTCGTTTAACAAAGTTAACATATTTTAAAAATCTCACTGTCTAAATTTTAAAAGTATCTCTGCAACCGAAAGGAAGCTTAAAATCGCAGTCGTCTAAAAGCAGTTGAAGCAAGTTAGGTAAATACATTAACTGTCAGATTCCTATTATTACTATGATTACTATGTACTTGCTTTTTTGGCTTAAAAAATAATAATCAATTTTCAAAATAAAATATATTAATAAACACTGAACCCCTAATTGACGTTAAATATAGCAATCTTAACTATGCCATCTCCAAAGAGTATTTTTCAGTCTGCACACATACATATACTTTCTCACGAAGTGTGAACTTTTCTAAACACTTTCTTATTTCAGCTTGTAAATTACATATAATATGATGTACCTATCACTAGCATTATCCAATTACTTGGATGAATTAGTTTGTTAAAATTAATTTATACTTTTTGTTTGTTTTATTGATAAGATTTCGCATTTAGTTCATTTATTTAAAAATACTTCAATCAAAAATAATTCATGTCTGATTTAGGTTTATTAATAGGGGTGTAAAATTTTTTTGGATTGCTTCTGAAAAGTTGGTTGAGTTCCAAAATGCATCAGATGCGCATTTGCTACAAAGTCTTAAGTTTCAAACTCAAACGAGAAAATGATGACTAAGTAGCAAGTTCCTAAACACATCCGAATGGTCATGATGTGCATTAACTGCACAAATTGTGCATCAATTTTTTTGTTTATATTAAATTTTTCCAGATATTTTAATTACTAATTGAACTTTTTGTACATACATATATAGTTTAAGGAAGATTCAGCTGGAACAAGCTTCATCGTACGGAGCAAAAAGTCTCTTATATGTATATGCTTACTAAAAAATCAAATTATAACATACATAAAGGTGTCCTTATAGATATAAATTGAGCAGTTATTATTAAAAAAATAATAACAAAAAAAAGATCCTATTAATTCATTAAATGAAAAATGAAAGAAATCCCATATAAAATATATAACATGTGTGACTAATCAGCTTTGCCATGGAGAAAGGAGAAATATACGTAAGGTACCTACTCATATAATATTATAAAACTTGAATATGACTCAAGTAAAAAGTTGAACTAAAAACATGTCCACTTATTAAACCATACATATGCCTACATACATATGTACATACTCGTAGTGCGTCCTATCACCGGTTTAACTCAACTGGTAATAATGCCCACTAGCAGCACCTGGTCAACTATACATTATCATGACAATTATTATTTCAAAAAAAAAAAACAAAAAAGAATCTAAATATTAACTCTTAAGTCCTTACGGCCATAGTCTCCTACTTGTCTTTTTTTATAGTTGGCACATGTCCATGTGTCCAGCAGTGTCCACCCAGAGTATAATATACATTCACAAATTATGATAAAAACAATAACAGCTGCAAAAATAATATGTTATACAAAAAAACTATAAGATTTTAATCCCACTGGTTTGTTTTTACTTGAACTAGTTCCAAATTTTGCTTCTGCTGTAGTCCTATTTTTAACTGACTTATACCGAGTACTATATTGTCTCAACTCTCAACTATAGATTATTCTTTCCCTATAGCAGTTCAATTAAATTAAAGCCAAAGATTTGAAAAATTTAATTCAAATTAAATCCAAAACACTACCGTCTGCATGACAGTTGCCCACGGAGCAAGGATGTAGCAAAGAAAGTCATAGAAGGGGAGGATAATCGTATGCCCCTTAATTATAACTAAATAATTTTTGTTTAAAATTGCAGCACTCTCGGTTTTCGGTTGTTGAAAAATAGGATGCCAGCCGATAGTTTTAACATCTTCTTATTAATAAATGTGCGAGTTAGCAACGAGTTATATTAAAGTAATGGATTAAATGGGAAATTTCATTAGTAAAATAACATTTCTGCTAATTGACGTTTATTAAATGCGTGTAAGCTAATTTACCGAAGAAGGTAATTTAATGAAGAAAAACAATTTTAATTTGTTGGTTTTTTATTTCTCAAAAAATTTGCTGAACCTTGTATTTTGTTAAGCACACATTTATTTTTTGTATTTATTATTATACAAAAAAGAAACCTTGTCCTGCCCAAAATGCAAGGTTAATGTAACATTCCATGGACTAAAGAAAATTTCTAATTGTACTACATTTTCTTAACGGATTTCGACATCAGTTTTCTATTTCATGAACGTCTTGTTTTTTTAATAATATAAACATTTAACACGTGAGCTAAGTTCTATTGCTTGTTATTTTAAACTCATAGATTAGAGGTGATTCAAACGTTTTTTATTAATAGGGAAACTATTAAAAGCAAACGTTTAAGCACTCATTTGAGGGTATTCTAATCTTTCTTGTTGAAACGTAAAACCCTCCACTGTAAATCTTACCTACGGCACTGTTAAAAAAATCCTGCCTGTGATAAAGCTGGTTCGACTTGTTATTCCATGTTTTTTTTTTGCAATTTTTTGTTTTAGTCCAAGTGTCATTATTAGTGCGCGATGCTGTTGCAAAATTACTATTGCTATATTTTCGATATAAATATAGATAAATATGTTGACTATAAAAAAACCAGCAGCAAAAAAAAAAAAAAAAAATAAAAAAAAAAAAAAAAAACCCACAAACACCTCTCGCAAGACTACAACGGAACGGACCGATTGCAAAGATTTAATTTTACCAAAAGGTGGTCAACAACTTTTAAGTTAAGATATTGTAATTCCATTTGTAAGAGAGTCGCGTCTTGGTTCCTTTATTTTTGTTGTTTATTTTTTTTCTTAGTTGGTATTGCTGTAACACTACCGAAACGACTACTTTAGGGAAAAGATACAGATACTGTGTGCAAAGTTACACTATATAGATACACAATATACACATATATAGCCTATTCCAAAAGTATAAAGTCAGGAAAGCACATTAGGTATGCATTTCACAGTTCAGCGATCAATCTTTGGTATAATCCGAGTTGAGGGTATAATCACACTAAGCCATACTGAAAAAGTCCATCGCATCGAATGGATAGACGGTTGGACAGACGGACAAGGCAACGGGATAAAGTCGACTGTTGAATAGTGATGATGATGATGACGATGATGATGATGATGATGAAAGTCAAGTCACTGGAAAATAGTGGAAAACCAAACGCCCTTTGCCGGGATTCTGCAAAGGCAGAAGAAAAACATTAAACTTCGAGTAAAGTCATTCAGTGATTCATTTCCTCGTAAAAGTGCCGGATTTATTAAAAAAACAAACTAAATACCAGGTTAGGGTACTTAAGCTCCTAAGGGCTCTAAATAAAATAAGTAACCATTTAAGCCTAGTACGCTGCTGATGGGAAACGAAAAATTACATACAAAAATGACACAACGAAATTTATAATTGTAGCAGATTATTTGGAGAAGTCTCCGCTCCTTTTCGCACTGAATTAATTATACAGACTATTTATTGTGTGCGGAAAAGTGATATTTGAGTTTTATTTGTGTTTATTTTTGTTTATCATTTTATTACATCATGGATTTCTCTGATTTTTTGCGTTTATGTTTGATTTTGTTTTTGGAATTATTGAAACTCTCCAAAGATATTTTCCGTTGTGTTTCGCAAGCGTTTCGTTGTCTGTTTGGAGATCACAGGAAATTTTCGTTTCGCATCAGCAGCGTACTAGGCTTTATAGTGAGGGATCCTGAGGATTTTTCCGGGCCAATTATAATTTGGGATTCAATAAAGTGGTCGCTAGGAAATATGACTTGAAGTGAAAGTATTACTTACGTCCAGATGATACGAAACGAAAAATTCCATATAAAAAAGACCCAACGTAATTCGATATATTATATCCTATTCGTCTCTCGTTTATTTACAAACGTCAAAATAATCACTGGGAGGCAACTGAAATTGGTAGCAAAGCAAATACTGGTGTGCGATGTATTAATACAAATAGCAGAATTATTGAAATTAAAATTACATTTTAAATACTTATAAAAACTGAGCACAATCTTCTTTATTTTGATTTTGTAATTTTGCTCTGTCAGTTGCCACAAAATGATGGCTGTCACTTTTGACATTGACAGATGCAGAAATTTCCCTATGAGCGAATTTAATAATTTTAGAAGATTTTTTGGAAGAGTCTCCACTCTTTTTTCATACTGAATTAATAGATAGGATGTATTTTTTGTTGATGTTTTTTTTCATTGTTTGTTCATTGGGTGTGATCTGCTTTGATTAGGTTTTTTTTTACTTTGATTTGGTTAACCTACCCAGTCCCTACATATATTTCCCGCTGTATTTTTTCAAGCATTTTTCTGTCTTTTTGGAAAACAGACAAATTTCGATTCACATCGGCAGCGTACTAGGCTTTAAACAGATAAAAACTTCATCTCTCACAAAACCGTTGATATTTCGGGAGCCTCCAAGAATGTTCAGCTTTTTCCTAATCTTTGTTCATGCAATATCCTGTAGGAATAATCCCCATAAAATCAAAGAAATGACAATTAAATTCTAGGTTTCCTCAAACTGCGCCCCATAGGTACAAAATATTCAAATTATCAATCCGGCTCTGCTTCGATATATTTTTTTTTCATTATTTTATTATTTATTTCGATTGCATAATAAATATATATTTAAATAAAAAAAAATTTAATGTAAGGTATATTATTTGTTTAATGTTTACGGAGGTATCCATTTCATTTCGACGTAACCCGATATAAAAATTCGCGCAATGGTTTATTAGGGATGTTTTTTTTTCTGCATAATAATATCTTTCATAAGACGCCCTAGCTATGCATTATGGAATATATGAAGAAAAGAAACTATATTTTTCTCGTAATATTAAAATAAAAACCTGCAATAGACACATATACATATACGCACTTTTATTACATCATTTTTAATTATGATGATTATTATATGATTGATGAAGAATAATCTTTATAAGAGAATTGGAGGAGGAAATGGTGTCAAACATATGATATGCTGGCGGATAGATACCTACATAAATGTACTTACTTGCAGAAAATGTAGATCAGTAAAGTGTGACAAATAATAATAATAATAATAAATTTTTTTTTTTATTTTGCTTCAAGAAATAAAGAAAAGTGTAAGAGTGGAAAATTTCTATAGAGAAATGATTCGGTCGGAACAATATGATGGAAAGTATAAGGTGTTTCTTTAAAAGGGAAGGTGAAAAAGAATTGGAAGTGTTAAGAAGATAATTTTTAAAATGTTTAGCTTTTGAAAATATTTCACATTCGTCTATAGCGGCAAAAAAAGAATCTCTGTAATTAACTGAGCTGTGGTGCATTCCAGACTTATTGTAAAGCACTGTTTATTTTAATAATGACTCCAACGGACTTACTCTTATGATTCAATCTTATATAAAATATTGGTCTATTAATACCTATAAAGTCCAATAGCAAGCAAGTGTAGAAAAATATCTAAAATTTGTCAACTTTAGATTTGGATATGTTCAATAAACCGAAATAATAGAATTTAGCAAGAAATCTTGAAATTTTCATTCAGTGCTATTCATGATACCATTCTGCAATGCAGGTGTTGGTTGACATATAGATTGCCAAAAAAAATCATAAATAAAAGTAAATAAAAACCTAAAGCAAATTTCGAAAATGTTTTTTGATATATCAGAAAAATTCAAATTTTGATCTTGAGAGAAGGCAATACAAGATGACTACATTTATTGCAACCGTTAAATGCTACAACTGTGACTTATGTTTTCTCATTAAAAAGTCACATTTATTCATAATTAGGGGTGAGTTAAGGGTTATAAGAAGAGTATATGTGCCCTGGCCTGATGCAAATCTAATTTGAAACTGATAAAATAACTTGAACCTTAAGCTACTTTGGATTTTTGTGCAACTATTACCGCCATATTTTTCACTCGATACATCCAGATTAAAACTTAAATCCGGATGTAATTTATACAAATTTAATGTAAATACATCCAGATTTTAGTTTTCATCTGTATGTATCGAGTGAATAAAATAGCCGTAAGAGTACTGTTAGACGTTTATTTTTTGGTTTCATTTCGATAAGCCGGTAACACAGTTTTTCTGCGCGCTTAATTAAGCCCCGAAAATTATCTGGGTTTGGCTAAGTCGGTTGGGGATTAGTTGTTGCAGTTAAGATGCACATTATTTAGCACCGAATCGTTTTTTCGACCAATTCCCCCGGGCTTGCAAAAAAACACGGCTAAAATCAGCCTTAAAGTTCTTCCACACTATGTTCATTTCACACAATTTTTTATGTTTAAATACATAACATGGAAATTTTTTGGATTGGTTCTAAAACCATCAACCATTCTATCGCATTACAGAATGCTTGATTAGATGGTGTTATGTTAAAATTGATTTGTCTCAAAGCAATGAAGAGGAGCGTGAACTGTTTTCAAAAACTCATGAGCGTCAGTGCTCATTCATGAGAAAATTTTAAAAGATCAAATAGCACATGTCTCATTCAAGAACATGAGCAATTATGAGAATAAAGGGTTTTTCCAATACATAAAATGCAACGCAGTTTCCTTAATAAAGCGAAACACTAAACTCTCAAACTCAAATGTTTTAAAGATATATTAAGCACTTTAGACTTTATTCTAAGAAAACGAATCTTGTTCTTAAGGAGATATTTCATCAAGTATGAGGTAGATTTATTTCTTTAACATACTCTGGTAGTTAATGAAGCTTTCTTTCTTCAAGATATTTATTAAACTGGTGATTTTTAATTGTTTCCGTGACCTTGGAAATAAGCGAAAGCGCGATGTTATTGTAAATAGCAGGTAATTTTGAAGAACTGGTTGGACGAAAATGTTGTTTTTCATTCATTTAGAGTGTCTAGAATAAGAAGAATATATCTATTGAAAATGTTACGAACTGGTTACGCCAACTTTAAAAGTACAGAATACATTATTATATAAGAAGCGAATTTTTTGTATTTTTCTTATATAAAGAAATATTCTCAAATAAGTCAAGTGAACCTATGTTTTTATATGAGAGCGTTAAATTTGTCAACCAAAAGAGCTTACCAATGCCGGACGAATGCTATAAATAATCTTTTTGGAATGACTAAAAGCTATTACGTGGTGAATAATTAGTTTGAAGAAAGTCATATTAAATTCACACGGTTGAAGCAAAATATGTATAACTTACTATATACAATGTAGGTAACGACGATTTAAAATGTATGTAGGTATGATTAGAACTCAAAAACTGATGAAACTCCACAACCAGACTACCAATAAGAAAATATATAATCTTAAAATGTTGTTTTTGTATGATTTTTATTGTCAGGAAATAATATCTTTTCCGAGAACGATGTATATTTCTTATTGTTGTGTATTATAAATATAATCCCACATTAAAATAAATTTTTGTCTTCAGAAACCTAAAACAAACAAACAAGCAAACCAAAATTAAGTTGAGGCAATTAAAAAGTTCTTTAAATAATTTGAGTTCTTAAAATGTAATTAAAATATTTAATTATATCTCGGGGACGTTGTATACTGTAGATATAAATTATTGCGTAGAAATTTAGGTAATGGTAAGTAGACTCAAATTTATTTAAAACTTATTTTATTTTTGTCAACAAAAAACATCCACATAAAGAAATTAATAAAAATATGATGGATTTACAAGGCTAATCAAGTGCCATGATTATTATTTATGTGTTTAAGCATTTTAAGACTTAAAGTGGGAACAAGTTATCAAAAAAAATGGCCGTTTTCATATTTTGTTTTTGTTTTCGATGATGATGAGTCAGAGCAATAAAAATGATTGCCCATAAAACGGACAACATTCTTCGGCATTTCAAGTTTTATTTTTAAAGAATTATTTTCTTTTAAATGTTGTTTGAACTATTAAAAAGCACCAGATTGTACAATTAAAAAAAGGGTTAAATCAGTCAAAAAAAATATAAATATAACAATTAATGACCGTTTTCTCTAAAAACGTAATATGGCTTTATATCCGTTATGTGGTTTTTTTTGATAAAAATCATAAGCGCACTTTATTTTACAATCACTTTCGAAATTCAGGTAAGAAGTTTAACCAAAATCATTAAAGCTGTTTTCGAAGAAAAAATTGAAAAAAAATCAATTCATTGTTAAATTTCAAATTAAAATACAAAAAACTGAAAAGTTCGTTTTCTCCTCTTAACAAAGTTAAAATTATTTAATTTCTTCATCAATAAATAATTACATAAAAACTTGTTTAACACTTTAATTAAATTTAAGTTAACTTTTTGTTTAACTTTATAACATTAAGGTACATATAAATTTTTTAAGCTTGTAGCTGCTTTAAATAAATAAATAAACGTGATTTTTTTTGCGAATTTGTACAAACAGTGAAAATTGTGAAAATTTGTTCGAATTTTCATTTCATTTCATTTTTTTTATTTACACTGTTAAGCCTTGAGATTCAATCTCGTTTATGGCTTAAAAAATTATTTACATTAAAAAATTACTATAAATGCTTTTTACAAGAAAATTAAGTAACAAAAAAAAAATCGACCAAAAAAATGAATTCGCAAGAAATTTCACGTTACCAAAAAAAATTTGAAGTTAACAAACAGATCAATTATGCATTATGAACATTTTTAAATTATCAACCGCGATTTTTGTTAATATTTCTTATAGAATTAGGTGATTTAGAGAATTTAAAAATATGAGTAATGTATGTACATATATCTGTTTTAAAAAAAATAAGCTACTCGTTTTTGCTCAAAAACCCATCATCATATTTTGCTGAAACTTACACAAATTTGCTGAAAATGTATAATATAAAGCTCTCTTGAGCATAAAGCATTACATGTTTATTTTTTTTTATCCGCCCACTACCACGCCCTTTTTTATTTAAAATTTCTTCAGCCTAAAACATGACATAGAATTTTTTTAAATTTCACCTACTCTCACACCTAAAATTTTCTGTGAAATTTTTGTAATTCTGCCGTACAAGATTTTACCATTAAATAATCCCAGGATTAACAGCATTGGGATTCTATTTAAGTCAAGTGGCAATGTCTGTTGCTGTTAGCGAAAAGTCATATTTTAAGTTTCCCATCATCAACCTTTGCATATACATTCTCAAACAAAATGTTTATCATCAATCAAGAATAATTTGAAATCATGAATAAATTAAAATTATACAAAAAATCTAATTTCAACTTAAAAATAAACGTTCCCAGTACCTAGGTATGTATATACATTTGAAAGGTTAAAGGTCTTTTTCATTGGATTTTAGAAAAGATTTTTTTATTGTTTTAAAAAAAATTATTTAAACTGACAAGACTATATGCATCAAATGATTAATGTTGTTGTGGATTAAATCAAAAAAATAAACAAAAAAAAAAAAAAAACACAACAAACTTTTTTTCATCTTAAAGAGTCTTCACTCAACTCAATAAATAATATACTTTCAAGCTCAAAATTAGAAAGGTTTATATTCTATGCCTTCACCTCTTATATTTTATCTAGAAACATATTTTCGAATTTTCATTTGAGAAGGAAACAAAATATTCCAGAAAAAAAAAAAACTATTTCCAGTCATAAGCTTAAAATGAACTAAGAGAGATCATTTATACGTGTGTATCTATAAGCCAAAAGTTCTTTGAAGTTAATTTAATTTTTCTTAAGAAATCCATTAAAACAATGGCAACAAATTAAATATAAATGTCAGCTTAAAAAAAAAACAAAATTAAATAAATGTTTGGTGTCGCACATCGAAGAGGTCATAACAACTTGTAAGTTAAGTTTCCAAGTAATTTCTTTGCAAATAAGTTAAAAAAAAACTTTCCATATTTTACAGAGACACAAAACTCGTTGCCTAACTTTCTTTTCAAACTTCAAACTACCAATTCAAATGAATTCATACTCGACAAAAAAAAAAACAACAAGGAATAACGCAATATAATCTTAAAGATGTAGGATGATGGTCATCTTCCATGTTGATGATAGTGATGAAATTTCATCGTTATTAAGAGGATCACAGAAGTACATAAAACCCATAAAACACGACCATCTTGCCCCTAAAGTTCACAAACCCTAAACTATGATGAAAACATGCTCATCATGGCACAATTAGAACAAGGTAGGAACAAAAACAAAACAAAGGTAGATTAATTTCTTCGTTTTCTTAACCCGAGAAGAACTATAAAGTTCCATCATCATCATCAAAAAAAAAAAATAAAAAAAAAAACAATTACAAATCTCAGAGGACTATAAACCTCATCTCATTCTTTCATCTCCCATCATGAAAGAAGCCTTAATTTTTTTTTTGTTTTTTTTTTAACCTTCTCCCTCCAATAATGATGAAAGATTTCCTGTTAAAAAATACAGAATAGTCTGTATTCACTGTAAACAAAATAAAGTAAAGTATAGAGGAAGAACAAAAAAAAAAAAAAAAAAAAAAACATCATCATCGTTACAAAGAATCTTCTATGTTTCAAGTTTACCTTCAGAGAGAATCGCACTATCGCACCGCATTGATATCCATTGGAGCTGAAGCTGGTCACTTCTGGTTGAACATAAAAGTGTTAATGTAATTAGATACTATACAAATAATAGTACCTACACTTGTCGAAACAATTCCACTGACTTAATTTACTTATTTTTTTTTTTGCACCACAAAAACCACAACACTCAATATAATTAAGGTTATTTTTTTTTTTTATTTTATTTAAAATGTGATTTTCACTTTTTTTCCTTACAGAAATCGGAAAGGAATTTGATATCAATTTTTCTAACCACAATAAAATAAAAAAAACCGTAAGTTGCTACTAAATTTAGCCCAATAACCTTTCACGAAGGATTTTTTTTCGATCGATTTCCATCATAAGTATTGCAATTATTAGCAATACGATCCACATACAATCCACTCGTTGTAACTAAACGACCTTAAAGACTTCAGCAGTTATATTTTGTCAGGGATCATCATTTATCATTTTCTGCTAAAGGTAAACCACTCATTTTCAATCCACATAGGTTCCACAATTATTTTAAATGGTTTTCTTTACGACAAGCACCCTCTCTTTTGAATAGCGAACGAATGTCTTCTGTGCAATTATTATAAACAAGAAATTTCACTCATTTATTACAATTGAAAGTTTAATTTTTACAACAAAACAAACAAAAACAGAAGAAGGCACCGAAAGTTAACACTCTGCTGAACAAGTTATCTATACACACACACTCACAAATATTATATTCTTCTGACAAACATCCAGCTACAAAACGGTGCAAGAAAAGTTGACTTGCAAAAAAAACGCGACAACTTAAAAAAAATTATGCATAAATAAATAAAAATATATATATAAAAAAAAACAATTTTTTTTTAAAAGACACGATCATAATAAAACAGCACTAGCATTAGACATTCTATTATATAGGTATGTACTCTATGACATCGTATCGTATCTAACCGAAAACTTTTTTTAACTTAGCATATACAGAGAGAGAGAAGTCGGACAAAAATCCATCCAGTCAGGTGGCACGCTTAAGCCCAACTAAAGCCGAAGAATTTGAAAATCTTAAACAACCATAGTATCTTACTACTGACTACTGCAGAGTCTCTTTTTAGCTCTAATGCTGCACTCATAATGTTGACTTCTGTCGTGTTGGAGATGTGGTTGTTTTTGTTTTGTGACCACCATCTAAAAGTCTGGCTTAGAGGTGGAGAATTGTATGCCTACTTGAACATATATTGGTATAAGAAGTCTCAGAGGAGCCGGCAGTAATGGTAGCTCATATACTCTATGTGCCTTTTACTTTGAATTCTTTTATGATAGTTTGATTTCTGTGGGTTGTGGAAGAAACCGCACTTCTTTATAGTTTAGAAGTTAGTGTTGCATTTTTGGTTTGAAATACTTAGCTTGGATATATGAATTAAGCTTAAATGTGTATTATTTTTTGTTAAATTATTACCTTTGGTCTATTTAAATATTGACGACATAAGGTATAGAAATTAATATAATTGCACTTTATTGGAATTATAATAATTATGATCCACATAGAATCCACATAACATACCTTAACAATCTCAAAGCTTATGCAAACGACCAGAAAACACTAATCTCGAAATTTTAAACCTTTGCAACTTTTGTATTATTAAGGCCCAGTTTTTTCGTGCGAGATCATCTCAGTTAAATCCGACTTAACTAAAAAAAATGTTTTTAAGTCAATTTAGATCCCGAGTTAATTCAGCAAATTTGGATTAAATGAAAAAATATTTCAGATAATTGAAACCTCTATTGAAATTGAAAGGGCTACACTATGGAAATCACCCTTTCCATAATGCCGCATAGTGTCGCCATCTGTGTTTCGATAGTGAAGGTGCATTTCAATAGTACAGAATTGTAATTAATACTTAATCCTACCCGATTTAAGTCTGAAGTAGTTTTCTTACTTAACTCGGATTCAATTTATTTGATTACCTAACTCTACTTTAACTCAGGATTAATGGGTTAACTGAAGCACTGAAAAAATTATCCTAAGAAGATCAATAAAAATATCCGCACAATTTTAATTTCTTTTCACGTTGGATCTTTTTTCTATATTTATTTAAGATGCAAATTAAATCACAGAGGCAAAAAGGCAACGCTATCTCCCAGACTATAAAGTCAGTATTGTATAGATATTTTTTGTTGTTTTGTTATTGTAATCAATTGTTAATAAATTTCTGGTTTCTGTAGGCTTTAAAAACTCGAAATGAGCGTATATAGTTTTTTTGCTGGATGCGATCGTAAAGTGCAATAAGGTGGTGCTCTTTAAGTTCTCTTCAGCTGATGGTTGAAGAAAGATTGGCGAAGAACCGGCTTTTTGGTTTGGAGGATTTTAAACCTAAGCTAAGATGCTCTTTGAAACAGAGAGGGATGTGTGGAGTTGGATAGAGTGCTATATAGTGCTAGGCTGATGGGCATTACTGCAAAAAAAATCTGGTCAATTGGGAGTTTTTTTTTTTTAATTTTTTTTTATATTTAGCTGAAAACTGGGTGTATTGGACAGGAAAATTTGCTTATTTTTGTGTATAGCTGCTATATACATATGTAAACCTTGCAGACACAAGGCCCACCTGAAAAAAATTATTATTATCACATATTTTTTTTTTTTAATTTTGTGTTGTGGATTCGAGTTTTGTCTAATAAACCTGTAAGGAGTCATGGTATGTATATGTAAATGAGATGTTATGGTATAGTGGAGAAAGATATGTGAGCTGTGTTGATTTGAAAGTAACAAATAAAAGTCCTATAACAAGTATTGTAAGCATGACAGACGATTTTCTGTTGCTGGTAAATTATTTTTTTTTAAACATAAACATAGCTATAAATACAGGTAAAATATTAGCTAAAATACAAAATTGAAGCATTCGACCTTGAATAGACTTACAAACTCTTCTACAAGCAATTTTAATTGACACCTCAAATGATCGTGTGCTTTGCTAAAAATTTAGTATCGAAAGTTTTTGATGTTTCTTTATTTTGAAATGATCAGAAATTACTAAATAGGAATTTATTGTGAAAAAGCAAAAGACAATGCACAGAAAGCATTCTATAAAATATAGAAACATATCGAAATAAATAAATAGTTGAAAGACTTTTCAACATTAAGCTATATTTCTTAAACGTTTATAGTTAGAACAAACCGCAATGTTTTCAGATAAAAAACAAATAACCTGGGTAGGTATACAATTTATCGTGTATAGATGGATAAATTGCATAGCATTTGCGACACGAGTACATTCAGGTGTGCTCTAAGGGCTATGAGATCGGGCGGTATTTTTATCAAATCAATACGATAGTAAAGAATCACGAACAAAAGTTGGGCCCGCAATTTCTTCTGTCTATACCGCGATCTAAAACTAAACCACTGAAGCGATTCAGCGATAAGTATATTATAGTGATTTCCTACAGAGGCGAAATTGAAATTCAGCAACAAAAATATCGTTATACCCACAACCGTTGTGAATGAGGTTATTTATTTCGGAAATGATGGCTTTAATGATTTTGGTCAAAAAAATTTATATACCTAATATCTGTAGCCACAGGGAAAAACCGCTAAACTTGATTTTTATTATTTTTCAGGTTTTTTTTTGAATCCGCAGTGATTCTCAGCACAGTGTTCTCTTTTCTTTTCATGACAAATGGGCGAAAAGAGAAAATTTAGCACTGCACTGCGATTCATTGCGAATCCACTATTGCGGATTCCACAATCGACATGGTTTTTATTAAAAAAAAAAATTTTTTTAAGAAACGATTTTTGAAATTTGTTGGCAAAAAATCATATTTGTTCAAGGGACTTTAAAATTCTAAGCCACCTGAACGAAAAGAACAAGTTCGTGCGATCCAGTCGTCTGTTTTGTTGCACGTCATGGATTTTCAGTGGTTTAAACAAGAAAACAAGATGACGAACAACGTCCCTGTTAATTGACCAGATCGTGTGGTTTAACCCCGCTTCATTATTTTCTGAGTCAGCAGGGTTGGCAGCTCTTTACTACGCAGTTAATGGCGGAAAATTCAAATCATGGGACACTCTTTTGTAATAAAGCCTACCTGAGAATTCAAAATTTTTTCTCAGAGTTTTATCAGCAAAGCCGAGAAATTTTGCTGAGGAATCCTGTTCAGGTAATTGAGATTATCCAGTTTGCCGAGATCTCATTTTCCTGAACATGAACAACCTGGCAAACTGACAGCTCCGTTAGTCAGTGCATATAACAAAAAAATTGTTTTTTTGTATTGAACTGTTTTTCGTGTTTATGTCAGTTGAATACATGCAGTTTCTTTCTATTCAATATCTCAGCAATCTCAGTTACCTGAACAGGATTCATCAGCAAAATTTCTCAGCTTTGCTATCAAAATTCTGAAGAAAAAAATCTTGGATTCCAGTAGCTTGTCAGGGGATCAGAGGATATAGTTAGAATCCTTTGAACCCACGAAGCGCATCACCAATTGGTATACAACGTACAAAAGCTTGCTGTTTTTCTCTTTTTTGCACTAAATTTACTTGAACCTACAATCTTTGACCATTTAAAGGATGATTCTATGTAGGTTAAGAATAAGATTTTCCAAATTTTAAACGAGTTAGCTTCTTTACTTTATTTTAAACATTTTATTAAAGTTAAAATCAACAAATTCCTATTTTAGTATCATACTAACTCCAAATGTCATTTTGAAAATGACAATTAATGTGAAAATGGTATATGTTTGCCCACGTTCTGCATTCAACTTATTGTAAATTCACATGACGAAAATGAATTCAGATGTTCTACAGTTCGTTCGAAATGCTAATTGTGAATTGGAAGTTCGAAAATCAAAATTAGTTTTCGGCATTTTGTTTCATTTCGTTTTCTGAACGTATATTCCATCCACTTTCTTTATGCTTTGTGAAATTGATGAGTTGCGTTTAGTTTTGTATTTATTTGTGCAAAATATAAGCAAACTAAAGATGTATTTTTTTTTCTTTTTATTATTCTTTTAGAAAAAAACATAAGAACATACGAATATAGGAATGAACAATTAATATAGTTTTCTTTCAAAATTTTTCGTCTATTTTGTTCTCAGATTTTCGCTTGTAATGTTGGTAATTTCACTTTTCAAATCAATTAAAAGTGGATGCATCTTTAATTTTGACCGTTCTAAGTAATTGCGAAATCTTAAAAACGAAAGAATTGTAAAACACGGAATTTTATTTCAAGTGAAATTGAAAATCGATTTCAATTCGATTTCGTTCGAAATGCAGAACATGGGAAAGTTGTTAAGTATAGTATCAGACTAATATCTTAGAATCATGCTGTTGAAGATTTTGCACAAATGCCTAACTTTATTTGAATATATTTTCCATATTTTTTTACAAATATCTCTTTATTGCATAATTACTGTTAAGCTGTCATACTTTACAATGCAACATATTGCAAACGAAAATAACCTTCATTTAAGTATATGTACCTACATACAATATAATTAATGCAACAGCTTGATTTTAAGTTAAATTTAAAAAAGTTCAAAGTCACGCGCATGCGTAATACGGCTTCATGCCGCATGTTATCCATAAACAGAGGGGAACAGAGCTCGTTACTTCTTTACTTCTACTTCGATCAACGATCACCATTCTGCGTTGTGTCTTTGAATTTAAAATCATCCCACGAAATCTTTTCCCATACAACATCAAAATAAAAAATCAACTTAAATCTTGGTTTGCTAAAAAGACCGAATGTTGTAGCAATATAATAAATTTCATTTTAGTAAAAAAAAAGTAACTTTTGTTTCGCTGAGATTTTCTTTTCACATTTGAAAGCGAAAGCCAAAAAAGGAACCAGAATTTATGAAAAACCTGATGTATCCAATAAAAATGAAAAAAAAAAAAAACAAAATACAATTTTTTTTTTCGGTTAAAACAAGTTGACTAAAGAAAAAATGTATGCGAAAATAATAAAAATAAAATTATTGTATAAAAAGGGCTAACGACCGACAAAAGAATAGACATAAATCAAGAGTGCTGAAAGTGCTGGACTTTTGGTATTGAAGATGTGTATAGGAATAAATTTTAATGAAAGCAAACTTATTTATATTGGCTTGATGGACAAGCCGTAGGTATATTGTATACAAAATATTATTATGAAAACGTGACGGAGAGAGAAAATAGATTTTGTCGTTTATGTGCAAAATGTAACTAAATATATTTGGAATTTTTGTTAATTTCACAATAATTAAAATCTAAGTTTGTTGTTTTGGTTTTCTTTGAATTATAAAGCCAGTTTTTCAGTGCTTGAGTTATCACTGAGATAAACCACAGTTATTAAATCCTGCAAATAAATTGAAATCGAATTAACCCAGAAGCAGTTTTTCAGTGTATGGTTAACTTTAACTTTCTTGTTGTTGTCTATCGAAATCAAAGTGCTACAGCATGAAAATGCTCTTTCAATATCCAGCTTATATCAATTTTAGTCGAAATTTCTGTCAAGTTCATAATATAAGAAAATAAAAAATAAATTAATTAAATTGGTAGAAATTGTTAGTTTTGGAAAGAAAATTAATAGACATAATAACCTTTTTATCGTTAACTTCCCAAAACTGCCCGTTTCTAGCATTCTACACCAAAGTTCATATAAAAAAATAAAACTGGTTATAGAAACTGACAGTTTTAGACAAGTAAACGAACAGACCTAATATCTGTCAGCTGTCAAATTTACTGTCAATAGAAACAGTGTTGCCAATAGAAAAACCAAATCTTTATGAAAAACACCCTTCAGTATCATTTATAAAAAAATTAAAATTATATCTTATGAATCAAAAATCGAGTAAAAATAATGTCCATACACCATAAATCGTTAGCGTTAAAGTTTTAATTTTTAATATCACAGCTTTTATTTTGAGTCTTATTTACAAAATTTTCACTGTCTTCGTAATGTCAAAAATATGGCAAGAAAAAAAAGATTGTAAAACGCTATAATTTTTCATTTCACGGCTGGTTTTCGAGTTAAAACTTTTCATAGAAAATATTTTATTGATTATTGATGTGGTGTGTGAATTTTAATACCATATTTTTAAGAAAATGAAAAGAAATTGAAGCAACGTTAAATTGACAGTATTGTACAAGGAAAGAATATTTTGGCATAAAATATAACTAGTTTACCATAAATTTTCAAACTTAAAGCGATTTCCGTGTCAGTTATCTTTTGTTTAATTGTTTTTTTATAAGAATCTTTCAATTTAAAGATAGCGATTGCATAATTATATAGAAGTTATATTCCAAAAAAGGAAACATCTGATCATCATGCCATCTTGTTACCCTTCTATTATTAAATGATAAAGTTCAAGTTATAAGATCTTTAAATAACATCTTGACGGTCTAATATAGATACAAACTATATCTCAGACCATCATCATCGTTTGTATATGCGGTTCTTCTAACAATAATTTTGAAATCAAATCTATAAAAATAATAAAAAAAAATTATTGAAAGCAACTATACCTTAACTCAAAGTCCATTCCAACAATGACTCAAAGTAATTTGTAATAACACTCTTATATACCATCAGCATTGGTGGCAATCCCCTGATAGTTCCTGCTTCTATATTTTTATTTCTATATCTTTTTTACTTGGACACCGAATCTTTTAGCCATGAATTCCGGCACTTGAGCCATCCGCCAATGCTTTGATAAAAAAAAACCACAAACTATACTCTTTATATTAATACTTGGAATAACGTAGGTAATACTATAAACGTTAGTTATGGATTCGTAAAAAAAATCGAGCTATGAAAATGAACAGAATATTTGTTCAAATGTTACTGTAAAACCACAAATGTGGAAATTCTAGAATTTACCAATAGAAATTTGATTTTTTCAGCAACAATGGTAAAATTCCGAAACGTTTTGTTTTCATAATTAATTTCTGACTTATTCGTAGAACTTCTGCATACCCAAATCTCACTCTCTACTTTTTTATTTTTAACAGTACAGATTTTTCTCAGAATCAACCAGTCCTTAAATTTTATTTTTACCCTAGTCATTTTTATGGACACAAAACATTGGAAAACAAAATTTGCTGACAAGTTTTGCCAGAGTGGGGCTATAATTTGCGAAAATCCAAATCCCGAAAACTCAAAATCCTGAAAAAAACAAAATCCAGAAAACCAAAAATCATATAAGCACAAAATCACGAAAACCAACAATCAGAAGATCCAAAATCTAGAAGCAAATATGTAATTCCAAAAACCCATAATCCCGAAAACCTTTAAATCCCGATTTCCGGATTCTTGGATTTCTGGATTCTAAGTTTTGGGAATAATGGGTTTTCAGGATTTTCAAAAATATTTAGTAGTTATTTTTTTTTTTAATCTACGGTACTCAAGGTGTTATACTATAAGAAAAGGATATGGTTGTGATCATTGTAAGGTAATCAAAGGCTACTAGCGATAATTTGCCAGGGTGGCGCCCAACATATTTCATTTGAAGAATGTAGATATAATAAAGTATTTGTGTGTTAGCAAGAATTTCTTTTCTTTATTAACTATTTTTATGTGTAGGAACCGGCCGTTTGAAAAAAGATCCTTCCGTAAATATTTCTCCAATATTATCAAAATAAACTTTCAATCGAGTGGCAATAGTTGTTTCGCAAATTGAATAAACCTGCAAACCGATTATTTCGCAAAAATTCTCTCTCTCGATTTCTTAGGCAATTTGTTGTTTTGCTAACATGTTAATTCACTTTTTGTTATACCGAATTTGTAGTTTTGTAAGATTTTATTTTACTTACTAGCGAAATAATAATTAGCGAATTAATAAAATAATTAAATGCAAGATAAAAATTGCGAAATGAAAATTTTGCACACTGATTACTGATAACAAATTAGTATAGCGAATTCGAAACTTATGTGAAACAATAAGACATTCCGAAATGAAAAATAACCAACAAAATTCGCCAGACGACTATCTAACCCTATTTTACGTAGTTGAAATTAAAAGCTAACTTCTCGTAAAAATTTATCAACATGTGAAACAAGCGCTCTTGTTCTCAATTCTGTTTTAATTTTTACAAAAATTAAATTGAAACAATTATTTTGTCAGAAATTTTAAACTTTTCTTTTCGCGGACATTGATCATTGTAATATATTACAGATTTTTCGGAAACTTACCGCGTTATAAATATTTATTTATTATAAGAAATAAATAAATAAATATTTATAACGCGGTAAGTTTCCGAAAAATCTATAATATATTACAATTATTTTGTCTCCTACATTAATGAATTAATTTATCTGACCTCAACTAAATGCTAAGAGCAAAAACTTTCGACCTAGTCGTTAACTTAATTTTCTATTGTTCACGTAAATTGCTATTTGTTTTTTTTTTTCTCTATTTTTCCATTATTTTGCAATTTTTTAGCATTGAACCATCGCGGTCGGCAGCGGGCGGTTTCTGATGGGGAGACTTCGCGCTTGGTGTAGGTACATTAAGCGAGTTCCATCATTAATTTTTTGTTTTTTGTATTCAAACGAAAAGCGAGATATTATTGGAGTTTCGTGAAAATAAACCAAGCCTATTCATCTCGACTAAAATGTCGGATCAAGGAATATATATATATAAATAGAGACCTAAGCCAATCGTTGAACTAAATGTAATGTAACAAAAAAAAAAACCTTAAAAGATGTTGCTCTAATAATGGCATTCGCCTAGGGCGTAATTAGAGTAGATGCCCTCATCAATTTTTCATCTCTCTTGATGTATGGCGTTTACTTTGGAGTTTGTAGCAATTCTAACTCTCTATATACCTTTGTTTGGGATTTATTTTATGTTTTTGTGTATAAGCCACGCTTATTGCAGGGAATAAACTGTTTTTTTTTTTTTAATTTAGTGCCTATATAGTAGGTAGCAAAGCAAGTGGAACATTATTTTATTGAGGATACGGATTACCAAGTTAATTAGAACATCTGGTATTGCGGTTTTATTACAGTAGGTATATAGGACGAATGTTGCTTTTGGCCTTTATTTTGAAGTGGCTTTCACAGATTTGATGGAAGTGCATGATGGTTTTATTGGGTAATCCGCGTATAAAACGATCCTTTAGAAATACCGCATTTTTCAGCTCTCCAAAAGGAATCTATTAGTACCGCAGGATAGGTACTTCTGATAACATAATTATACAAAGGCTGATGACGGCTATGTCTAAAGAAGTCAGTGGATTCATTTATCCATCTTCAAAAAAAAAAAAATTAATTAGCTTTGATTTGTTCATAGATACAAACTGGAGTACCTCGCGGTCTTAAACATTAAACTTCTATATAAAACCACTTCAGTATATATATGATCCGTCTCGAACTAGCTACTTATTATAGAGAACATTGAGTTCATATATAAGAATTTGATAAAGAAACGATTATGGTGAATCTGGTTGAGAGTTTCACTTTATGAAGTATAGCTAAGCTATATAAATCGCTTGACATTAAAATAAAACCACATGTTGGATAAAGATTGTTACTCACTTTTATTATTCAACAGAAGTCAGAAAATGTTTATCGGCTTCTCAGTTCTGTTGAAAATTTTAATTTGTTAATTTTTATTAATTATACGATATAATTACCCGCAAGAGATCTTGTATTTCAGGAAATTGTTTTCGATAGGCATTATGCTTTTTATATAGTATAACGTGCAATATGACGTCCGCATTTGCCTTCACTACGAATGAAGCTTATTCACATCTGAACACTATTATAGTTATTAATATTTAGTTTCAGTTGTTGAACTTTACCCATAGTTGACGAAATATTTTTTGACAACCACAAGAAAAACTGGTTTTTCAAAAAACACTCGAGGGCTGTAAATTGTGTGTTTAAACTCAAAGGAATCAAAAGTTCTGTGCTCAGTATAATTAAAACACAAACCAACTCGAAATATTCGGAACGAAGACGAAACTTTCGGTTGTCATCAGATCAGAAACTTTCGGCTGTAAAATATTTTTACAAGGCGATAAATAAGAGTTTCTACACCAACGCAACGATAAGGTGTAGAAACTCTTATTTATCGCCTTGTAAAAATATTTTGACGACAGCCGAAAGTTTCTTCGTCGTTCCGAATGTGTCGCGTTGGTTATGGGAGAACCTTAAAACAACTTCAAGCGTTTCTCTTTTCTTTTTCTATTTATTATCTTTTAATTTCAATTTAAAAAATAAGCAAGTGAATCCACAACAAAATAATTGCCTCACAACTAATGTCACTTTGGCAGATTATTAATTACCTTAACTCGACACAACAAAAAACCTAGGTCTGGACTAGTTCAGGGCGTCCTTAGGTCTCAAAAAACACAGAATTTGATTGTGAGGGTGAGTTCAGGTTTTTCTAAATAACGCTTTAGGGTAACTTCAGGGCTCAACGAAGAAACCGAATTTCTGAACGTGCCCATTTGAAGTATCTGACGTAAGTTTCGGTTAGAATTCTTGTTTGAAATTTTTGTTTTTATAAAATAAAAGTGCAGTTCGCCAAGGAAAGGTATTGACCCCAAAGTGTGTAGTTACAACCAATGATAATATAATATTATATTCCACATAAAGTAATGTAAAGTGATGTTTTTTAGATAAATACAGTATCCTAGAATACTTTTAAATATATAATGAAGCAAATTAGTTGAAAATAAAAACATACTTTAATCATTTGAAACAGCAGCGTTTAATCTGCCAAAATTAGAAATTCTTTTCAAGGGTCGAATTACTTTTTGTTTTTGATGGCAAGGCGCTCAAATCCATTCCGCCGCGCCAGCCGTACAAAGCTATTTTTCAACGTTTTAAATTTTCTTCACATTTATTTGTTTGGAATAAGAGCCAGAATCAGCCCGTGAATGCTGCTTATTATAGGCGTTTTTACGTTTTTTCCACTATTTAAATGATTTTCAAAACACATTCCTCAAAAAAATAGCTAAAAATTCCATTGACTTTGTAAAGATGTGGTATGAAGCCCTCAAATTTAAATTAAAACTTCTACTTATTGGACTTTATACGATTCTAAGAGAATATCTTAAGAATAAATTCTTTTGTGTATGTAAGACATTGGAAACAAGTTTTATGATTTAAAAGAAATAGTAACTGGGTTACCACAAGGAAGTGTTCTAGATCTAATCTTGTGCCCTTTATTTATTTATTTACACGTGATATCCATGTGTTTTTTCCATTCCCGGAAGGAAATTCATTAAAAAAAAATGACATCGACAATTTTGTGATGCCATGACAGAAAAAAATGAAAAACATTTTCTCCCTGTACAATGGCCTATAATAGTTCACAAGCAGTCCTGTTTATTGCCACTAACTATAAGCGGATATAAGCTATGTATTTGTTTTGTTACTGCACATTGGTTTTAGGAAAATATTATTTCAAACTTACCTCATCAGAAAAATCCCCCAAATGTCGAACATCTTCTGTTTCAAGCCGATCTTTGATCTCTTCTCGCGAAACAACTCGTTTTTCATTGATTTCCCGTACTAAACCATCAGCAGGACGTGGTACAAATTTTTGAATCACAGTTCCACCAAAATTTTCTAACTGGCCATCATTTGTGGCAGCCGCCAGCTGATTTCCTGTTACATTATCAACTTCATCTTTATCAGCTTCAATTGCTAAAGGCTTAGGACTTCCTAAGTCACGTCGCTATAAAAAAAATAATAACATTTGAAAACAATTTAATTGATAAATTTGAAATATTTAACTATAATACCTCAGTTGTTTCAGTTTCTTGCTTATCAGTATCTTCGGTAGTATTAGTTGATACAATTGGGCCTGAATCTTCAATAACTTTGCCATCTTCAAGCACCACTTGTCGTTTTACTCTAGTTTCTATTTGTCGTGTTGTTGTTAATTCGGTTTTTTTTTTCGTAATCCATTCTTCTGTAAAATATAAACAAAAATGAAAAATAAATAATTTTTTAAGATATTTTTAAATACATTTAATTTTATTTAATACAAAATACTTAAAGGAATTTCCTGTTAATTGCTTAAAAAAATAAGTTTCCTTACATAATATAAATACATATTTGTTTCTTTGAATTTTGAAAAATTCATAATAATTAAATTAAAGATATAACACAAACTACATATTTGCCAAATTTGATACTCTTAAAATAATATAATTTTCGCCTGAATTTATTACGCAGTTTGATTGTTTCCAGAAGAAAAAGGTTTTACTTAAGCATACTTTTAGGAGGATTTATGTGTGTAGCTTTTAAGCTACTGTTTAAAGAAAGCTTTTTGCTTCATATTATTAAACAGTTGAGCTAACAAGAAAGAAACATTAATCAGAAAACATTAATTTAGCATTTGAATGATTCTTCCACATAAAATTATTGTATTTTTGAAAGCTTTTTCAAAAGTTGTCATCAAAATCTCGATCTCAATCGTTCCACCTTTAATAAAGCTATATGTATCTACAAAAACCTCTCTTAAATAAAAGTTGACAGTTTGTTTATAACTCATTTTTTTTGGAATCTCTTATTTTTTGTTTATAAAATGCCGCCGCCAAATCTCCTGATATAATTACTCACTGAATGCACCTGAGTCCACCAAACTGAACGAGTTTAAGGTTTGTTTATGGAAAGAGAGGTTGGTAAGTTTTTGGTTAGGGGAGACGGGCAATTAAACCAGTTGTTGAACTCGGATTTAGTTTAATTCACAGAGTGTTCTAGCTATCGGAGTCGTGCCTTGGCCACTGTCGGTCGTGCTCATGGGTATACTTATATACTCGTACATAGATGTAGGTATTTATTTTTGTGTTGGGGGTGTGTACGCAGGCGCAATGATATACGGAGGCAAAGTATGGTAAAGCACACGATGAAGTCAAAGATGGAGGAGACGTCAAAGACGGTTGATTGTTGATTGCGGTAATCGTGTGTTACGCAACATGTAAGCCGACCTGACGTCGTCGTCGTTCAGGCGGTGGGAATGGGAATGAATGAGAATGCTCGACGATAAAGACGCAGGTATTTAAGACTTGCTTTAGGTACTTGTAGGTGTCTTAATTTTGCAATCTTATAGGTAGCGTATACAAAAGGCTCCAGATGCTCTGCTTCCATTAAATGAGTTTATCTATCTGTAAGAACTGGTCAGTATAATAAAGCTACTGTAACCGTCTCAGGTTACAAAAACAAAATTGATACCTAACCAAGTTATTTAGGTACCTACTTGATGGTGATGATGGTGCATGTGTTTTTTGTATTGTTTGTTTTTCTTCTCACGGAATCCGTGTGTGGAAACTAAAGCATGAGAAGTACGTACGATGCTTGATGCACTTTGTAAATTAATTGGAATAATTGAGACAGGTAAACAAAGTTCGGGGTCAAATTGAATTATTTATGCACACAACACATAACCCAACACCGTGCAAGTGCATCAGTACAACACCTGATGACAGGTCGGTGACATTATTCGCATTATTCCACTTCGCTGGCACGTGCCAAATAAAACGACATGACAGAGCTCCGTAACGACGCGACGCAAAGCGAAACGACGCACGGTGAGGACGTTGATGTAAAGTGACATAAAATTTGTTATTTTTGTGGCGCTGCTGTTGTAAATACATAGTTTGTGGGTGGGTAAGCTCTGCTTCAGCTTATTACCATAATCCACGAACGTGTTAAGCACCAACAAACTTATAGCTACATACATATTATACGTATGTATATAGGGGAGAAGTGGTTTTAATAGTTTATTTTTTTCGGATGTCAGCGAGGGAAGGACGGATACTGAATATTATTATTGCTCTTGGCCTGGTAATGACAGTGTTGAAGTTCAAGGAGAGTGTTTTTATTAATACAATTTCGTCACTAAATAAAGATTTTCTCAACAACTTTTTTTATTTATTGGTCGTTTAATGTTAGAAGTTGGATGTTAAAAGGAAATAAGTGACGTTGATGTGCATGAGTTAACGAGTATAAAATATTGATGAAGTTTTCATGTAGTATAGGTATTAAAATGAAGAACTTTGTAGAATTAATTTTATAGCTTGTGTTGAAAGTTGTTTTATTTTAGAATTTTGATACACCTTTTTGCTACCTATTACTATAAAATTTTAATTATTATAAAATTTTACATTCAAATAATTGAAATTAAACATAAAAAGAAAGAATTTGGAAATTAAGAACAATCTAAATTTGATTGAACTCCTGAAATATTTATCAACATAAACCATTAACTGTGTTTAGAAGAGATTTTGGCGTGATAACACACTTGCAGTTACCTAGGCTGCCAATCTTTTGCGCCATTAGCCCAGTCTGAAAAAACATTTCACCTGGGAAAAATTTTACTGTACATTTTTCTTTCATAATTCGTTAGGGGTTATTGGGAGCATATGTGTGGTGGAAATTTCTTAAAAAATTGACTTGAAATAAAAAAAAAGTATTTAAAAATAACGACAACACTAATTGCAGTGTCCTGTTATATTTTTAAAGCCAGAAATTCATTCTTTAATTTTGTTTTTTAAATCAAATTATTTCAGTCAATACTTTTTGAAAAATGAATTTTCAAACTCAAAATTTTTAAAAAAATGAAAAAAAAAAATGATTTTATTAATTTTTTCAACATTTTACGTTATTGGGTATTAATATTCAATGCCCTTATCAATTTTTAGTCAAACGCTAAAAATCAGATGCTAAAATGCCTCCCGGTTTTTGAGAAAATTGAAAATAACAAAATGTAATTTACTACTGTTTTAGTGGAAATATGATTTTTAGAGTAATTTAAACCAAGGATTGAAGCCAAATTAATAGAAACTTATGTCTGATATTTAAAAAAAGTATATGACATTTTATCATCTGGTTTTTAGCGTTTGACTAAAAATTGATTAGTTAATTGAAAAATAAAAATACTTTTTAATTACAACAAATTAAATTAATTAAAAAACCTAAATCTGCATATTTAATTCGCATTTAATTCTCTGTGTAAACGGAATAAACATCTCCGTTTTAAGCCGACATTCTACCTGTTCATAAATAAAATTGCTTTTCGACACAATACGAATTTTAAAGGTATTCTCCTTAGCATTTAAATTTTTGTTTAGTTCTGCACACCTGTCAAAATCAAAGAAAATGGCGGATCTAGTGCGCCTTCTTGTTGTTTTGAATGATGCAGTTTTTTTTGTAGTGTAGTTTTTTTTTTGGCACTCAAACACCCATTTTTAATGTCTGAAATTTTTAACTTGGCAACTTGTGCCTATTTAATAATATCGACTCTCAAAGTATCAATAACAACTAACAAGCATCACCCATATAACAAAGCATCCACTTCTGCCTTGGCCCAGTTTTTCGATAGTTAGCTCAAAGTTAAACCAGAGTAAGTTTATCTTGCCAATAAATTGATCCCCAGTAATCTGAAAAGCAGTTTTTCAGTGTCGGATTATCTTTATAACTTTCAATTTTCGAAAAGCTATCGAAATTTAAGTGCGAAACAATGGAAAACCGCTTTAAGTATTGAAAAGGAGATGGTGACATTATGCGGCAGAATATGGAAATATGCTATTTAAATAGTGTTGCTCTCTCTATATTGATAGTGATTTACAAACATCTGTCAACGAAAATTGATTCAGTTAATCCAAAGTTAACTCGCCGATAGTTCGATGATTTAAGTCGGGATTTAAATTGACTGATAAAATATTTTCAGGAGTTAACTGGTGATTAACTTCGAGGCTGAGATAATTAAGCATTAAAAAACTGGACCTTTAGAATCTAAGAATGTATTTAATCGCATTTGCATTGCGTTCTTACTTGTCAGCCACAAACATGAAGAGAAATCTAGTTTCCTTTGTGTTAACCCACGACTTCGATTAAGGATACATTTATGAATACGACATAAAATGTCATGTTTTCTAGTAGGCTATCCAAATATTATAAAAAAATATATGTATACAGTAAAACTCGCTTAAGAGAAACCCGTTTAAAAGAAACCCGCTTAAGAGAAAAACCCGCTTATCTGAAACAATTAAAAAAAAAAAAATAAAAATTTAATACAACAGAACAAAAAATTTGCTGAACGCTTTTACTTCTTTTTTATTTTTCACCTGCACCAAATTTTCATCACGAAAATGACATTTGAATTTCTGATATGTCAGAACCCTTTTTGGAATTTTTAAATCCGCTTAAGTGCAATTTTTTTTTCACTTAAGCGGGGTTCGTTTAAGTGAAAAACCCGCTTAAGTGAAAGAAAGGCTGTGACATTTTGCAGTTTCTCTTAAGCAGGTTTTACTGTATTATATAATGGTCGCTATAAATCGATATAAAAATATCTGAATTCATACCTGAACGCCCCGGTTGATTATATAGCGAAAGGGGTAAACAAACACAAGTCTTTAAAAGAGTCCACCACCAAAATCTAAATAAAAAAGTCTAAATCATTGTGATGTTATTCATTTATTGCTTTCGCAACATTTACATCTTGTAAAACAATATTGAATTCCAACGTCTATCCATTTAGACACGTGTTTATTAGCAATATTATTCAACCATTTCAACATATAATGTAGTAGGTACTTTGCTCAAAAGTCCGGCCTACCTATATACATAAACGATTCCAATCAAACCTTCTAAACAAGGCTATAGCATAAAAATAAACGTACCTAATCAGAAACAAACAATCTAAATTTAATCACGTACTCGCAAGTCACAATTAATATGCAACACTATCCTAAAACTCTGGCTTCATATTTCGATCGATAACAAAAATATAATCATGCAACAAACCGCCCTATGGCTAGGCTATATACTCCACCACATTTGTCTTCACAAAACCGTTGAACTAATTATTCTCTTCTACCATTTAAGCCAACACTGCCTCCCTAAACGTGAATATAGAGAGTCTCTTTTAACTCTTCCACCCAATTTCAGCCCGAAAGCCCACCATTTTACAAAGTACCGGATAATACAACCAAAGTGTACCCGGAAACTGTGTTGTCTGTTGTTGTTGGGGCTATTACTGTTTGTATGTTACTGACTGCCTTACTGGTGCGTTGTTGTTGTTATTTTTCGTTCACAGCAATTAACTTATTACATCACAAAATGGCAAACATTATTGTAATTACTAGCTATAATTATGAATTGAACTTTATTCGTCTGACTCTGAATGCTGCCACGGTTCAGTGCTGCCAGCAATCATTTTATTTTTTGCTCTAATCACCTTGCTGCAATCAGAACAGATTAAAACTTTTGAACTTGAATTGAGAAGGTAAATTAAGGTGCTTAACAATTTCATTATTGATCTGATTAAGTGAGCATTAATTATATTCTTAAATCTTAAATGGATTTAAATAAAAAAAAACAACAAGAACAAAAATACAAAAATAGAAAAACAAAAACAAAATGAAACTCACCTTCTTTGGTAATTGCTTCGGTATCGCAGCTGTCGTCATCATCGTTTCCATAATCCACCTGTAAACAATCAACATCGTAAAAATTAACACGGGTCACGTGACGGACATAGTCTTTTGTGTTAGTAACGGTGTTAGAATTAAGTAATGGCTGTTCCAACAGGGATGATGTCGATGGTAGCGCAGGATTATACTGTCGTTCAGCAGAAGTCGCTGTATTGCGATGCTGTTTTCGACGAGGTGGCTTTGGCAGAGCATTGATTGCTGATGGATGAACGCAGGGCAGTATATTTGGTGGTAGACTTTTTGGCAGTGGTGGTGGCGATGGGGATAATGGCAGATGTGATGAAGGATGACGGTGATTAGCAAGAGGACTATCCTCCTCAGAATCGTGTCTGTGGTAGGATTTGTCCAATTCAAAGGTGACTTTGTAGGGTTTTTTATTAGTAGTTGTTGTTGTTGTTTGAGGTGGGCCTCCATTATTGGCGTACCTGTTGGAGGATCTTTGACTTTCAGCCGGATTATGTTGATGATGATGATAATGTTGACTAGATAATGCGGATTGTTGTTGCTGCTCTTGTTGCTGCAATTGATTATTATAATAATCCTGTTGTTGTTGGTAAGCTCTGTAGGCAGCCGTTGGAATTGCGGTAACACCGGTGGATGTTGTTGATGTGCTTTCATTTGATCCTCCATCACAGCCATTTGTTGTCGATCGTGTCAATAATAAAATCACCACCATTCGATCATTTGAAAAGGAATTTTAATTTCTTTCTTCTTTATAATTTATTAATAATACTTGATGATTATATTATTCTTTTGTCGGCTTGCGTTTGAAATGCAAACAAATTTTATAAACTTAAGTTTTTGAACACGCATATTATTACACCCACATTTTTAATTTTATTTGTCATTAGACTCTGTGCAACCATTGCTGAGAATTTTGTTTTTTAATTAGTTTTGTGATCTTTAACATATTATGTATATTGTATTAGATCTATTTGTTTTATTTTTATTAATATAATAAAATAAATATATGAAATAAAAATCAAATTCTAGATTTTCTAATTGAATTCACTCAAAAATCGCGTGTGACACGCAACATGCTGCAGATTAGACCATAGAAATATTATAAATATAGGATGACATGATATTTAATAGAATTTTCAAGGCTTTTTAAGCTAAAATAGTTGCAATTAATATATGTATAAGGCGAACTTTTGAAAGCTTTTTTTAATTGATTTTGTTAAAAAGAAAATTATTAATATTTTTCTCGTGTGCATCTAAACATGACATGATAAACATAGACTTAGACAAACAATATGAAAGAGAATTTTATCATCATTTTAAAAAAATATTGGCATAGGGCCAAATTAATAATTCAAACTACAGTGTAGGCGAAAAAAAATAATAAATAAAAATTAACAAGTCTATGGAGATGCAGATAAGCCAGTTTCAGTTGACGCATTGAGTTTTGTTTCAAAAAGTAATTGACATGAAAATTTGCGGTGTCGTTGTGTGATCGTCAACAAAAAATGCTGTCAACTTGTTCACATTTTGATTTGACAACTAATTTGATAGGCAACTGACACGTATGTACAAAATATGTAGGCTCTTTGACGAAACTTGTTTTGTGTTTTTTTAACGTGTAATCGTCACTTTGGCATATTTTTCTATTAAGTTTGTGCAATAATATCGCCAGTAGATATGTATCTAACAAATTTTTTCTGAAAGTTTGCCAACGTATACAAATCATGCGGGCATTGCAGAATTTTTTACAACGTGATATTTCTTATGTTGAAATTAGACTTCACCACGTACTTTAATACAAAAACCAAAGTCATTTCTTTGTCTAAATAGAAAGACATTTTCATGTCTTGAGCTCCAAGCTTTGATGATGAGATTAATAACCTGATTTTCACAACTGTTACCACTAGTTTCAAGTATATATTTTCAATGATCCAATTGAAACTAGATCAAAAATTAGGGATTACGATAAGAACTTAATTTTTTTGTACTAATCTTAACATTTTTAATATTCAATATAAAATAATTTTAAAATAAAGATCCTCTGGATAAGAATTTTTATCGGTGAAGGTGGATATTTAGTAAATTAGTTAGAACCGTTTTCGCGGCAAAAATAACTAGAATGGCTATATCTTGAATTTTGGAACCATAGTATTAGGAATGGATCAAACGAACTTGCACTTATATTTCAGGGCTATAACGTGGCTATAAACATGACAGATATACATTTTGTTTGTGGTTTGTCTCCAAGTTGTGTTTTTTCAATAGATGATTAATCTTAATAAATAAATTTAAAAAACCCAATTTAATTTTTTGTTTTTTATTTTTATTTTGATTTTATTATTATAAAAACTTAATTTCACAACTTTAATTTTAAATGATGTTAGCGACCCGAAGATGGAGTTCGCCCGAAGATGGAGTAACACTCCGAAACGCGTCGCTAACATCATTTAAAATTAAAGTTGTGAAATTAAGTTTTTATAATAATAAAATCAAAATAAAAATAAAAAACAAAAAATAAAATTGGGTTTTTTAAATTTATTTATTAAGATTAATCATCTATGACAGATATTCTTAAAACCTAGTATGCGCAGATCGGAAAAAATTTTAGCTTCGATACAAAATTCTCTCCAAAATTTAGCGCAAACCAACGCGATATTGTGTGGCGGGCAGTTCAGAAAAATGAGATCTCTTAAAAATACGAAATTTTTTGTATACATTTTTGCTCCTGAAAAAGACGTTTTTAGGGTTTTTTTTGAACATTGGTCTGTGAAAATAAAAATCGAAATGGAGGAATATTTGGAAACCAACGATTTATAATAACGAAGATAAAGAAAATTAGAAAACTACTTCTTTTAAGGTGATTGAATTACAAACCATTTCACATTCACAACGCTCTTATGTGAACATTTAGCTGATGTTTGTAGGTAAAAGTGGGAGCTTAAATTTAAAATCTTCGTACTAGGCGGAAGTTAAAATAATTTTTGCTCATGTTATACTACGTTTTCAAGTCAACCCGATTTTATGTAATTTGCAAATAACAAAAAAGTGATTTCATTCCAATTTTGTTAATTTCGTTTGACAGCTCATTTTATTTCAATTTTTTTTTAGTTTAATCTCTTGTTTTTGTTATTTTCTCTTCCTCTATCATTTTTTATTTTACATGTATTGAGTTTTGACATTTTCATACAAAAGCTTTCCAACTGGGTGTGTTCGTAAAGTCTTGGCTTAAATTACCTACTTGTGTTCATGCAAATTTGGTTCAAATTATCTCATTTCGAAATGTGAAATTAGCCTAGTTGTTTTACTTTGAAACTCTGTGCATTTCTGTGAATTTCTACACCAAAGTCTGTCGAAGTTCATATAAAAAAAATAACATGAGGTAGAAATTCACACAAAAGCACAGAGTTTTAAAGTAAAGGAACACACCTATTGTATAAAAACATATACAATTTTTTTGTGAATTTTACAATTTTTCATATAAGCATGCAGTGTGATATGAAATAGAGTCTATTCGAATATTCCGCGTAAGTCATTCTATTTCATCCTCGGGTATTTTAATTGCATTATTTTTATTCCATGTAAAGAGTAAGATAAAGAGATAAGTGCAATTTACGTACCTATTCTCATTTATGACAGTTTTTAATTAATATTATTAATTATTATTTAAATACAGAAAAAAAGGTACAACACCTATGCATTTAATGCAAATTCTCAATAATTTTGCACTTTGCTTAGGAATAAATAATTTTGTAAAACAAAGTACCTATGTACATATTTAATTTTATTCAATTGTCAATTAACATGTCACAAACTGATTGCCATTTTTTTTGTGCTATAGTTTTGTTTCTTCATTCATTCCATTCTGGACAATCTTAATACCTAAACATTTTTAAGGGTATTTCTTAGATTTTTATTATAGTTAGACCGTGTCTAGATAATTTTAAATATTTCGAAATAGTTGGAAGTATGCATTATTGGATTAAATAAAGTGTTACACTAGTCAAGGCTTAAACAGCCAACTCCTTTTTTTAAGTTATATAGCTCTTAAACATAAAATAAAAATGTTTATCTATAACTTGGACGGCTGTCCAAAGTTAGACAATGTTTATTAACACAACCATTTGACTTTTCTATGTATGTATGTAGATATTTATTCTATTTCTTATTGATTTAAAATTGGCCAGATGTCAAAAACATATTAGTTTTTCATATGCAAAGTCATAAACGGTTAAGCATTCGTAAGTTGAATTAATAAACTGAAGCAATTTTTGAAGGTTCTGAGATCTACATATTTCGAACAATGACATCACATTATATGTATAGTCGTATAGGAAACTATTATATTATACATAAATTTCTATTTAAAAAAATAATGTATGGCGTATGAGTACTATTTTTCATTAAAAACAATAAGCAAATTAATAAAGGAGGCCATAATGAATTTTGTTTTTGACTGACGGTTGTTGTATTTAAGGATTGGTACATTTGTATGGGATGAAGGAAGCCTTCCGGTGCCTTATATTTCGGAGGGTTTTTATCAGGAAAATGTAAACATCTTACATTTGATACATTCCTTAAGTTCCTTGGACATAAAGAAGGTGCCTGAAGTGCTGCGTTCATGTGTAATTGTGAAGTGGTTCATACGAAACTGTGACTGGTTTTTTGAATAGATTAAATAGTTAAAGAAATGCTCTTTGGTTTAAAAAAAAATTAATTAGAAAAAAAAATTTTAATTTAAATTTAAAGCAAGTGTAAACTTTTATAAGTATGCAGAGTGCAATCAACGAACACATCCATTTTAAAATATCTCTAAAGTGACAGTTAACAACAACAAATATAAAATTGACAATCTGATATTTCATCATATTAAATTTTGTTTTGAACTATGCTGTTAATTGTGCTTAAATTCTCTTTATCCGCTAGAAAATATTATACTGATATTTTACTGTATTTTTACTAGAAAATAAAGTACCCAAAATAAAGTCTCCCAACCCAACGCAAAACATTCTGAAGAACGCGACCCACGCACATCAAAAGTTTTTCCTGTCAAAATGTATTAACAGGGTGATAAATGAGAGTACCAATACCAATACCAAAGCGATGATGCGATGTAAAATATTTTGACAGGTAAAAGTTTCGTCGTCGTTCCGAATGTTTGGGGAGCCTTAAATTTGTTTTGGCTGGATTATTCAGTCAACAAGTCAGATTTGACTAAATTTGTAATGTCATTGGTTTTTCTTTTGAATCTATTTACCTAAATGAATGTCGTAAGTAAAAAGTTATCTTTTTTGAATAAGGTATATGTATAAACATTTTCTAAAACATTCCATCGTGTTCTTTTAAAAATAATTAAGTGTAACATCTGCTTCTTATTGCTTCATTCACAGTTCACGTTCACACCACCAAATTGGTTGATTCTTATGCAACAACCATCTTAGCATGCAAAATCCAGTAATTTATTTGCAATGTGCTTTAATTGTTATTATCTTTCTTTTCTTTTTTTTTTGTTGTATTTATAAATAAAAATGTTCGTGTTGAATGCAGTTAGTTTCCTTGAGTTAAAAAAAAAAAATAAATGAAAATAATCATTTCCATAAATTATATAGATATACCTTTGTACGCCATCAACCAACCATCTTATTTACCAACTTACATACATAGTAGGTATACCTAAGTGGATCTGCAGCAAATTCATTGTTAGTCAGCAATGATCACATCACACTGTGACTATTTTTTTCTAGAGTGAGAAACAATTAACACAGTACCTAGATGTTGCCATTACATCTTCTTTAAAAATAAAAAAAAGAAAGATAAGTTGAAGTTTACAGCAGCCAAGCCATCTCCAAAAGGGTGACGAGTCGAGAAGCTAAAAGCGATGACAACGACATAAAACTCTCAGAGCGCGAAGAAAATAATGCATGAAAGAAGAACCGTTAGATTTGGCTTTTTGTCGCATTGTGGTAAAATGATTTTTCTGCAGATGACTATCTTTACACCATCCAGCATCTACATATGAACATATATCTAACTGTGTTGGTTTAGCTAGGTATATATGGAGAACTTTTCAAGCTTAACAGAGACCTCAAGGCCATTACTGAGATTTTCTTTTGCCAGTTTGATAGGTATCAAGTTTCTATTAGAACTCCACTCCTTTCTTGATTTCCACGACCACATCGAGAACAGCTTAATTGAATTTAGTTCAACATTTACACGATCAATTTGAGTGCCAAATTGCGCGAAGGTGAAGTTAAGTTGTCTTTTTTTTTATTTTGTTTGTGTGTTTTTTTTCACATCGAATAAACTTCCAAGTTTTTCTATACTTTATGAACAAGTGGGCACAATGTCTTGAGATATGTATACTGGTAGTTGGTACATACAATTTCGCCGCACATACAAAACTTCGACTTTGGCATGTTCGGAGTCAATTTATAGCGCAAAGGTGATAAGTTATGCTATTTTGTTGCGCAAATAAGATCCAAACAGCATCCCATTAACATTTTATAAGACGATTGTAGTTTTGACTCTGTAGGTTAAATTACCAATTTTGTTTTTGAAAAAAATACCTACATGGCCGTGAGAATGATAATTGTGTGAATTGAATTTTTTTCCATTTTTCGTTTTCTTAACAAGGTGTATCTTTCTACTTTTATACGAGCATTGAGCATATGTGTATTTTTTCTAAAACATAATTGAAATTAGTTTGGACATTGTTGTGTGATGTTTGATGGTTCTTATGCAAATACTTATAATAGCTAATACACAGTGTATCTATGTATATTTTTATGACTTTCTGGGATAAATGAAGATTATTTAAATTCATTTCAGGGTGATTTATAGAAAAACGAGACTCAACTAAAAATTTAAAAATAATTTAATTTAAAAATTTAGAATGAATGAACATTATAAATTCATTTTTTTTAGTAACGGTAACCCCTAGAACAAACAGCAAACCCATAGTTAATATTGATATAAAGCTGCTGTTGAACCGACACCATAACCCTTATTTCAACACTTTTAGCGAGATTTATTATAACTTATACTTTGAGTAAGACTGCTAAAAGAGTGTAACTCTAATAACAAAAATTAACAAATGATTTCTCATGAGAACCCAAATGCTCTTGTAAACGAAACACAATTATGTCTGTCGTGTGTTTCATTTCCTTACCAATGGTAACTATTATTAATTTAATGGCTTTTTCGATGAGAAGCCTTTTCAATTTCACAAAATGATAATTCTTCTTCTCGAAAGAAGAGAAAATGCTTCTGGATTTGAATTCAGAATCAAAACCATCAGAAGCACTAAACTTCAGAACTGATAAGATCTGTTTGAAGCGTTCGATTGGCAATTCTCTTCTGGATTATCAATCAAAAATGCCGCATAAAAAAAAAAAAATAATTAAAAAGTCAAAGTAAGAAAATGATAATTGTGTTACATTACCATTTTGAAACGATGAAATAAATTTTTGAATAAAACAGCTGTTCTTTTCACATCTCATAAGAATGAATTTTTTCAAGTATTGATTTAAATGAAAAACTGCTAAATATGCAAAGAGTGTTTCCGTTCATAAGTTTTACAATGAAGACGGAAAATAAATACGAGCGTCTGCTCCTTGGCATGTCAATTAGATTTAGTCTGTTAATGTAAGGAGGGATTTTCATATGGATTTTCCCAACCCAATTCTCTGAGTGCAAATCTCAGAAATATTTGTTGCACCTGTTCTAATCTAGCTTTATGGAAGTCATAGTGGGGTGACCAAACCTGTCAACCATATTCCAGTATGGGTTGAAAAAATGTTACAAAAAGCTGTTTGATAACAAAAGTATCAGAAAATTGTCTTGTTTCTCTTTTTATCCAACCAAGAATTGAATTAACTTTATTACCTATAGAGTTGGTGTGTTGTATGAACTGGACACCAAGAACATTCATATCGTTTACTCGCGACAATAGTACACCGTTAAACAAATAATTGGCAGAATTAATAGACAACTTTCTAGTAAAACTAATAGTTAAACATTTATGAATCAAGCAATTATGGACACACCAGTAAAAAATCGATTTAAATAGAATGCAACTCTTCACACTTGCGGGTGTTTCCAATAGTTTTGAAGACTTGTACATCATCCGCATAAATGAGGAATTTTGGATACTTTATGACAGACGGTAAGTCATTGATAAATAAAATAAAAAGGACTGGCCCTAAATGGCTACCCTGTGGTATTCCAGAATTAACCTTAAACTTATTTGATTTACAACCATTGAAGAGCACCGATTAGAATCTATCAAATAAATGGATCCGCGTTACAAAATATTTGTTAAATTCCACTTTACTTTGTTTGTTTTTTATTTTAAAATGAGTCAGTAAAATTTACAACCAATTCCATTAAAAAGGTCATAGTAAAGTGGCCTTTTGTTAAATCATATTGGTTAAAAACACAGCGACTCACAAGTTAAGGAATCACCGATAATTTTGCAATAGGTCTGTAATTTTTAATCACAACTTTATTACCTTTTTGATGTATAGAATTTTTCAAAATAGATATAAATACACAAGAAGACATTGAAAAGTTAAAGAGAACTATACATTTTTGCGGTTTTGTCTCCAAGTTGTGTTTAATAATATATTTTTAATTAAATAAATAAAAGAAAGAAAGAAACTTTAATTTATTATGTTTAATTTTAATTTTAATTTTCAATAATTTTCAATAACTTTCACAACTTATTAAATAATAAAATGTTTTATATGAATTTGCGACGCGTTTCGGAGTGTACCTCCATCTTCCGGCGAAATACTCAATTTGAAATTGAAATACTCAACATTTAGACAAGACCAGTTTACTTGTGATAAAAACTTATGATCATGATGATAAGCCAAAAATTAACAAATATAAATTATCATTTGGTCAATTTATATTTCAGAGCCCGCACTAATTTTCCTCCGACAAAAATTAAGCAGACAAATCCAAAATTTTTTTCCTCAGTATTTGCCACAAAAACTAAGAAATTTTGCTGAGGAACCTTGTTTATATTTGTGAGATTGCTGAGATATTTGAGATCTCAGATATATAAACTGACCAATTGCATTTTTTGACAGTTCTCGTATTAATTATAGAAAAAAAGTAATAAAAGGAAATTAGAAATCGTTCTAAATTTAGTCGTTTCTCAGGACAGTCTTTAGGGCCTTTATTATTTATTTTAATTAAAAATAGCTTTATCAATAACAATTCCACTGTCCTCATATTTATATTGATGATATTAAACTTACAAAAGAATTAAATCTAAAACTGTTTATTTTTGAAATATCTTGTAAATACAAATAATAATACAAGTTTATTTTGAATTTCTAGTGGTAGTTTGTCTTGTTTTTTTTCAATGAATACATTATTTTTTTTTCAAAAAGATTCAAACGCAATTATACGTTATTATGAATACACATTAAACCATTCCCAAGCTTTATTTCTTCTCACACAAGTATTATGTACAAATACATCAAATTACGCATGGAAATACTAAACAAGAGATGCATCACCAAAATGACATGAATTATTGGTAAATTGATTTGCAAAGATAAAGCGAACGTGCTTGCCCCACTGCTATTGCTACTGCTGGCATACACTTAACTTCATTTCGTAGAAGTGCAACATGTATAATAGCCTAGCCTTCCATCGAGCACATAGAAAAGAGTAGAAAATAACAAAAAAAAAAACCATTTAAAGTTGATCATTCAGGCAAAAAGTGACCAGATAGAAACACAATTCTTCCCCTGTCTTTCTGTCTGTCAGATGAAGCAAACGAACATCAAACGAAAATCACATTGCAAAACTGCGGTCACACAGTAGAAGAATTTGCATTAAAATCGGAATAAAACTAAATCAAATTTTCAGGAAATTTTTAATTTCAGAAACTAGAACCAAGATTTTTTTTACACCTGAATATCAACCCATAAACACGTTATTATCTAATTAATAGCTCAAAAGTACTGACTCGATTTCGCTGAAATTTATTTGTAGCGAAATCGTTTAAAAAGTTGTTTAAGTAAAATCCTTCCACTGCAGATTTGTCCACTTTGTAATTTTTAAGTTTTCTCCTTATTGAACGTCTTAAAAAATTACATGTGTTATTTTTACCGCCTACTTCCACACCCACTTTTCTTATATTTGAATTGTTTCCTTATATCTTCCTTTTCATATAGGTATAAAGTTTTCTTTGAAGGTTGATATTTTGAAGATTGACAAATGACAGATGTTCAGTAGGTGGCGCTTTATTTGTTTAATTTGTTTTTGATGTGCTCAATATTCTGTCCCACTGTGCCCCTTCTTAGCAAATAAATGTAAGATACCGATAAAACAACAACATAAAACAACACAACATAAAAAAGCTCAAACAATGCATCATTGCATAATCACGCAATGGCCTCCGATCCGACACACAAACCGACTAACTTCGGATGGATGATTCTGCTCCATGTCCTCTTTCTTATATACACTTTTACCATCAGATTGCTGGCGTCCAGTCCATCAGTATATTATCTGGTCACTAGGCCGCAAATTTATTCCATTCCCATCCTACTCTTCTTTCTTTGATGAGCAGCAGCACCATGATGTATGGCGTATGGGTGGTGTTCCGCAAATGCATTCAGAGCTTCCGTTTTTATGCAAGCCATCGAGTCGGCCGCCGCACCGCCATGTTACAACAAACATCTTTTTTGGTTCGTGTTTTTTTTAAAATGTTTTTTTTCGTGTTGTTTGCTTTAATCACTGCCCGCATTGAATAACAACACTGCTGCCACATCACTTGCGCTAGGTGCTAATTGCCCGTCTAATTCATTCATAATCGTAAGTATCATGGAGTGAGGGGGGCTTTGGCTATGAGGGGATCGAACCAGTGGTGTATGCAAACATATGTCAGAAGCCAGACTTCAGACATTGTGGGAAACCACAGCTAAGGCGGGGACGACACGACCGACCAGAGTGGAGTCTCAATGGGAAGGAGAGAAAAAAAAACTATAATTGAACTTTTCCGAATCTTAATCCCGCAGCTGAGAAGCTAAAGGTATACGGTATACATCTATCTTTTGGAGCTTAGATAGCTGGCTTTTAAAATGACGATGACGCTAATGCTGTGAGGGTATATCTACGTAAGTACGCTCTCGATTTCGTTTTTACGATTCCGCGGTGATATAGGAAAATAAAAAATATGTAAAACCGCAATCGGCCTAGATCTCACGGTGGCGGTGCTGCTCATCAGGGCTTTCATATTATTTCATATTTATATACGGTCAGCCTTTGGAGGAAAACTTTTAGGTTAGTATCTGACGGGGCGGTATCGATTATTTTGCATTTCATTTTTCATTCAAAGTGTACCTTGATCTGGTTTATGTGCAGGGAAGGACTGTCGGTTTTTTTTTATTTTGCTGTCTCTACACTTTTGCTCAATGACAAACAAAGTTCAACGCAAATTACGGTAATAAAAGTTTTCTCTTTTTTTTTGTTTGTTTAATTTAGTTTGAGTTTTAGTTGAGTTGAGTCTTTTTATAAAGCCAGGAAGAGTTTAAGGTTTTATACTCGTTTATAATTACTTTTAAATGCTCTGCCATCCGATATAGTTGAGCGAGTTGCAGGTTGCAACAACACACACAGTTCATGTGACTGATTTAAACTGATAGATATAATTGGTAGCAAAGTTGGTCTTAATTATGTCATTAGACTTTCAAAGTGGTGTACATTTAGTTGTTGTAGCAGTGAGGTGTAGATAAAAATAGATATAGGAATACCTTAAGATAGTTTCTGAGATATAATTGGTCTGAGGGAAAAATTTCAAGAAAAGATAAAATAAAAACGAAAAGGTTTGGTTGTGAATTACAATTTCGTTAAAGTTTTGAAGTCAATTTTGTATTCTTATACTAAAAGCCCTTTGATTAAGAAATGAGCGAAACATTAGGGAAAGTGATTTTATAAATCGATTGATTTAATTGATTTAAATGAAAATATCTATTAAATGTGACACAAAAGTTCAAATTTTGAAATTATAAATTTCAGAGTTCGATAGCGGTAGTTAGAACCACTGAATAATTTGTGAAACGAAATTTTTTAGTTTTTAATTTTTTTTCTATGATATGGCGAATACCTTTTTACCCTGCCCAGCCGGGGGGGGGGGGGGTTACAACCCCGAAAATCAATTCGTATACTCACACTGACGCACCCTACACACTAAAAAAAAAATTTCAATGGATTACAAGTAATTCCACATATAAATTGCATGTACTTATCAGATATCTGGACTTGCTGTAATTAATTGTATTGATCTTTGAGAGTGTGCAGAGCCTATTATGTTTAATAAATAGTCAGGGATATTTTTGTTTATAATTTTGTTAAGTTAACGTCATGACATCCGTTAAACATATGATTTTATAAGATTACTTTTTGCTTGGACGGACAGAAACGCCTTTGTTGAACTTAGGCTACCAGAATTTCCATATATTTTTGACACAATTCCTTTTACATGAACAGACCAATTCAAATTAACATTTAAAAGAATACCTAGATTTTGAAATTTCGATACAAATTTAATGCTTGAAAGGATAATGACAATTGGAGGAAGATTATCAATATCTAATTTTGTTCGACAGAATGGCATAGCTTTTGTTCAGTTAATTATCTATAGACCACTGAAAAACTACATCAAGATCATGGTTAAGTTCAAATGTAGCTGGTAAAAGTCTTGATTAATGACTAATGTACATATAGAAAGCGTAAAAAGTAAAGGACCCAAAATTGAACATTGCGGCACGCCAACGGGTACTATTAGACTAGATGAATGTTAATTTCTAAGAAAGACGGACTGTTGCCGGTCATTAAGGAACTACGCAATAAGTTAGAATACGCTATTTTCAAAGCTATTTTTAAGGAGAATTGAGTGGTTTACAGAATCAAATGCTTTTTAAAAATCTAGAAATACAATCAAAGTTGTCATATCATTTTCAAAGCCATACCGAATATCTTCACATATTTTATAGTGAGTGCAGTAATACAGCTGTGATTGCTTCGTAAGTATTTTTTAGTTCAAAATTTCGAACGAGAGACTTATACTACTTTCTTCTGGAGGGAGAGCTGGACAAATAGAGATGAGGAAGAAAGCAATACCAATAATTGTTTAGAGAGAGAACTTTAAATTGAAATAGAACGCAGGAAATTTTTTTTTGTTTTTAAAAATCCGTGAAAATGGCTTTATTTGAAAAATAACTTTATGGTTAATGTTTGAAAAGTCTGTTTAATACATAGCTTTTTAACGAAAAGTGTGCTTCATTATGAGCATCATTAAAAGCATGCAATGTTCTATGAGTTTCTCGAATTGAAACATATTCAAATTAAATTAGAACAATTTTCAAACTTCCAGCGTGAATCTTTTCGCAATGAATTGTCAAACCAAACTAACCTCAATTTCAAAATAACCAAGAACTTTCAAATAGACCGCTACAGAAAAAAGTGTTACCAATTTAAAGTTTTGTGCCTTTAAAAAAAATACGCATTATATTGCGAGGAGAGTGAAAATATATAGTAAGTCAGGGTTTAAATTTAAATGTTTCTTTTTGAAAATTGAGCGAACTAACACAACCTCGGGTCTTCTAATGGTAGATAAAATAATAGATAAAAATACAAAATAATAAATAAAAAGAACAAGAACATAATTTATATTGAATTCTATATGAACAACAGAAGTGAATTTTTTTTATTGTTCAAGTCTCCCCAAGGATGCTGTTAAAGCTTCCCGTGGTGAAACAAAAGCCTTAAGCCAAAAATATTTTTCAAATAATTTTCTCTGAAGTTTTGGGAAATTTTGATGTTTTTTTGAAAAAATTGGCTAATTTTTGAGCTTCTTTTTTCGAATATCTCGTAAAAGGCTTGAGGGCTTTATCTACAAAGAAAAATATAAAATTTTTGAAACCTGTACTTTGTAAAAAGACTTTTGTAATTGAAATGACAAAATACTAAATAAAGTAAATGCTGCTCATTTGCAAGAGTGTTCTTCCTGCCCATCTGATAACAATAAAAAAACGGTTGTACAAATTATTATTATAACGAATTGTGATCGAAAGTTTTTCAATTCCGACTCTCCTGCTAAAAAGACAAGACTATAATGTCACCCGTTAACTTTTTTTTGCTTCATTTATGCATGCACTAATGTACATATAGATTGCAAAAACAATTTATTAGTCAACTAAATCTCAGTAGCCCTCGTAAAAAAAAATCATTAAAAAGTTCGACCAAAATTCGTCAATTAGCAGTCACACCATATAATTCTGCCCATATACAGAATAAATGTTTTCCAATTTACTGGACACAGTGAATTATTATTTTATTCATTGATTTACTCAGTCTGATACTCGTGATGACTGCCAACGCAAAAAAAAAATTTAATTATGATGACACGAACAATAAAAAAAAAAAAAAACAAACAATTTAATCGTGGAACTTTTCATATTCAAATAAATGCGACATCACCCACAACTTAATGGGGTGGTAGCAAACACAAAAGGCCACTTCAACCCTGCAATTGTATAAGTATAAGCGGATGGATTTCAATAAAATGTCCTTACTCCCAAAAACCATTGACATTGCAAAATTATATAGAAATCCCTGAGAAATACTTTAAAACTGTATTTAAGTCAAACACAAAATGAGAAATCAACTACGCTACGAGTACTAAAATTATTATACCAAACAATATAATGTCCATTGGTTGCAAGTTTATATAAAGCATGAACAGCATGAACTCAATGTCGAATCGTGACAATACAACTTTTGTGAGACTAAAAAATCAATCAGCTTTTAACAAAAAAAGAAAAAAAAAAAAGACTAAACGGAGCAACAACAAATTGTAAAAAAAAATAAAGAAGAACAAAACGAATCTTTCTACCCTATAACAAACAACAATAAATACAAACAACCATACCACACAATATGCACATTTTAAAATAAATTAAATAACAAAATAACTATTTTGTTGACATCATTGTTGTTATTCTTCTCCCTATGCTGACTTAGTGTGGAAGTAACAAAAAATCGAAATAAATAAAAAAAATCTAAACGCCGACTATTTGTTTCATTTCATGATCTTCAATGCTCACGGTTTCTATTATAGCTCTATCGACAGATTTTTTTTTCGACAGTCATCAGCTCGATGAATAGAGTGATGCACATCGCCAAACAACTTACATAACTTGCAAAGCTTCAAGCTGTTTTTTTTTTTTGCTGATTTTTACTGATTTTGTTTTCGTTTACAGCCAGTTGCATTTGAGGAATTCAATTGGAGAATCTTTTTAGTTTAATTTGATTTGGTTTATTAAGTTGGTAGTAAAGAATCGAATATAATTGATTTGTATAAATCTTGAAGATATTTTATACCAATTTATAGGTTTATATTACTTTTAATAAATTTAGACCATTTTGAATCGAATCCAATTGATTATTTTCACCTTCAAGATATATTTCATTAGGTATAGTAAATTGGTAACACTGTTTTAAATTTTTTAGACCAGTTGGATTTCAGCCATAGTATATTTCAATAATTTTTGTAAAATGTAAATCAAATTGCTTTAGACACTTTTTAAATTTATAAACCCATCAATGAGCTTATTTCACTTTTAAACACCATTATACCAATTGCTCAAATGAGAATTTTAACTGGAGAAACATCCTATAATTTTATTTGTTTTGTTGTATTTTAATGTGATCACGTTTCGTTTAAGTTTATTTCTAATTTGAACTTTTATCAGATTTTTGGTGTGATATCCCTAAGGTATGCTTTTAGACCATTTAATATGTGAGTGTCAAAATTTTTCAAAAAATATTTTCACTAATATCGTAGTTCATTTGTGTTTTAAATAAAAAATCACATTTTGCCAACAAGCGACAGCTTTTTTAAAATATTTATACCAATTATCACTATCAATTATCTAAGAACATATTAACATATATTAAACTGATGTCATTAACAAACTGAATACAGAAGATTCAATAACGGCTTTAATTTTATGAAATTAATTTGTACTGCGGACATTAAAAAGTTTTTTTTTTAATTTTTAGACTAATTCATATATAAATTTAACCTATACCTAACACACTTCCAGCATCTGAGATTAATGTTTTTAAAGTCTACTATATTTTAAATTATATCATTTGTTTCGACCAAGTAACTTAATTTTCGACCAATCACAAAATTTTGTTTAAAAATTCTTTAAATGTTTCGCGAAAAAATTTGATACTACTTTACATAATTGATCGTCAGTCTTAGACCAATAAAGCTTACTTTTCATTGGTAGATCACTTTTTGATATTTATATTTTTTTTGTTAATCTTCATATTCTTTTTGAAAAAGGAACTGCCAACCCTGATTAAAAAAAAAAACCCATCCAAAGATATAGTATAAATTTTAAAATTTGTTCGACCAATTAATTTTTTCACTGAACGAATCAAGAAAGAAGTTAAATTCAAGATTAACAAACAAATTCAAAAAAAAAAAAAAAACTGAAAGACCGACAATCCCGACAACGACGTGATGCGCACGTTAACTCTTTAGAGCAGTTACACCTGAACTGACTTTTCAAGAAGAAAAATAATATTAAACTAACAACAAAATACTGAAAGAAAACACACATTTGTGTGCTTTTTTGGCGCGGTGTGACGGCAGCAAAAGTCTCGGTGCGCTTTGGAATTTCTTCACTATATTATTATCAAGCTGCTGGCTTGAGCTGAAAACTGTTGCTATTGCTGTTACTTTTGCTGCTGGTAAAAGATACAAATATAAACAAACAAAAAACTTATACACATTAAAATATATATAAGAAAACTGCTCTTTTTCAGCCATTTCGAGGGAAACGGAAAATGGCACGACGCATTACACTATACCCATATTATTTTAAAACCCACCCCACCTCCTTGGCCATTGTATTTGACTGCAAAGTGTTCACCTATTTCACTCTTTTAGTAGTTTAAAAGCCTTGCAGAGCAGTAGCCATCGGCATACTCAGGGAGGTAACGAAAGATAGAGATATATATAGGTAGAAAAAAAATAGTTAAATACACTACATTGCAGTTTGCAGTGCAGTGCATTGAAGTTTTCTATGAGAGTATCTATCTAGTATCTAAATCCAGCCAGACACAGTCAGTGTTGCCTCTCGAAAAAAAAGCCTCAAAATGAAAGAATACACAATTACAGACACACCACAGACCAACACCAGGGTCGGATTTTGTATAATAGAATTGATATGTAGAAAAAAAACTCAATTTTCTCATGTTGAATCGAATTGGAATCTCAAGTAAACTTTTCTAAAAGAGTTCAATAGGATCTTTATAAGTTTTAATGAGATGGGCTTATGCTAACAATAAGAGGTTTCATGCTATTATACGAGTTTGCTTCTTTTTCGATAACTTTTTATAGAGTTAAATCTTTGCAGAAAAAAACCTATTCTTGCATTGATTAGTGTTGAAGAACAGTTTATACCAATTAAAATTTATTTCTTAATATTTTGTATCACTAGTTGGCGGAATTGATATTTGTAATGTATGAACAAATTTTAAGTTCTCTCTCATTTAACCATACAGTTTTAAATTACCTATTTATATCTAACACTTGTTGCCTTTAGTTGATTAATTGTTTATACCAGTCAGGCGAATAAAGCAAATAAAATTTACTAAAGATAATTGAAATTTGAAATCACAAAAGGAGGAAGGTTCATTTAAATTAAAAAAAATAAGTCCGGTCATGAAATCAACAGAAAAGGGTAAAACTTCGCTTAGAGCTCTTTAAGTTTGAAACTTATAGAAACGTATCTATATACAAAATAGTCATCGTGCTGATGCTGATTGCTGAGTAATACTGACGACTTTTTTAAGTCTATTTTTTTTTCAGTTTGATGCTTTTTCTTCGTTTTAGAGGGTTTTTCTTAACGGTATAATAGTTGAAACTGAGAGGAAAGGAAAACGCGGGAAAAAAAATAAGAAAACAACAACTTCACATATAGCTTAAGGTAGGGAGGATGAAAATGCATTCGTCGTCGTTGTCGTCGTCGTCGCGTCGTGCACAACGAGGGCACTGTAATGAGCATAAACGATCTACAATTTTATTGTCGTTGTTATTTATATTTTTAGTGTTGTTTATGGGCACAAAATATCTAACTTGATGTTTGGCGGGAAAATGTACATATTTAGAATTTAACAAACAAAAGAGACCCACCTATGACCCATATGCTTACTTACCTACATGTTCATGTCATCATCATCACTATATACAAAACATGACGCACTCTTATATATACTATATAGTTAAACCACCCTTTTACTTTTGTGAGATTTTTATTGTATGCATTTGTTGAAAATAATTCTCAAGTCTATACTTGTTGAATTAAGAGCTTTTTTTTCTCAATTTAGTAGGGTAGAAGTGGCACTTCGTAAACCGAAGAGTATCTGTGATAGTCATGTCTAACTTGCTAAGTTGTTGACGATTTTAAGTTATGTAAAATACTTTAAATAAAAGATATGCCAAAAATATAGTTAGTACACTCAAACTTTCATTCTTAATATCTACCACTCGTCTTATGCGTATAGTGTCATTTTATACCAATTTTTTGTCACAATTCTGTTTTATTACAAACAATTGGTATAAAATGACAGAAATAATGATATTTTGTTACTCATATAAATGAAGCATTTATTAAGGTTTTAAATACTCTATTCGTTGCTCGCTATGTACGTTAGACCAGTTTATACCAAATGGTGTAAAATAAAATAAATCAATTTGTGAATATAATTTAAGGTTTGAATGGAACAACGTCAACTTAAGTGTGCTTCCACCTAGATTATAGACTGCAGGAGTTAAAGCTTTTTAACAGATGCTAATCCGATCATTTGACACCTCTTCAAATCACTGTCGCTGCTTAGGGCCAGTTGTACAAATATTTAAACTGTGGTTCAGCAATTTTTATCCACCGATTCCGGCGGATTAATTCAGTTTCAACAGTGGTTTACTCTTCAAGTGTGTGATAATAACCAATTACATACTTTAAGCAGCGTTGAACATTTGTAAATCCGCCGAAATCGGTGAGTTAAAATCTTGAACCGAGGCTGAACCACTATTGTACAACTGGCCCTTAGTCTAATTATGTTGATTTAAATTTTTGGTTCAACTGGAAGGTTAAACAAGAATGAGGAGCAAGCACATCAGACGCCGATATCCTTTGTCAATATTATCCTTCCAAAAGCGCTAGACTTGAAATCTCTCCAAATTTTACCAGACAAGTACCTACTCTTTTTGGCCTTTGCGGGAAATTTTCAAATAGTTTTTCTTAATTGTCCGGAATCGTCCTTCATACTTCAAAAAGAATTTTTTTTTATTTTTTAGTTTTATTGCCTATTTTTAAAATTAAACGGAGATTACTCAAATTAAAGAAACGAAGAAACGGAACGGAGAAAAGGAAATTTAAAACGAACAGAATTTTTGAGCTGTTAAACGTCAAACGGCTGGGCTTTGGGGCTTTAATTAAAAATAAAGTTATTGTTAAAAATCTCAAAAATGTTTTTCTACCTTCTGATGCAGTCCTCATTCAAAATTATTTAATAGTTGATTATGAAATTGTATACAAGGTATTTTTTGGAGTTGTAGAGTGTAGATTGGGAAGAATGAGTTTGGACTGGTGAGTCACATCTTGTTAACATTAAAAACTTTGAGGAGCCTCAAAATATATTTAAACATTTCCACATTGAAGCAACAAGAAATCATGAGCCCAATATATATGTTTTATTTGTACCTCACTTGATACTTGGCTCAATCCTCCCAATTTTAACAGCCATATACTCAGGTACGCAGCCTAGAGTTTGTTATTTTCTACTGTTGGAGTAGCTTCTGATGAGATCTTCGAGTTGTTTCCTTTTGTTGATTCTTTACCTACGTTCTGTAACTAGTTTCGGTCGTCGAACTTTACCCAGGGTTGACCCAGGTTTTCTTGACAACCCCAAGAATTGTCAAAAAACTGGATTTTTCTTATCTTGAAAAACGCCAGAGAGTTTTAAATTGTGTTTTTGACATTCAACGCAAGAAACAAGAAGTTCTTGTCCTTTATATTTAAAACCTAAAATTTGTCTTAAATTAGTTTTAAAAATTAATTAAAATTCAAACGATTCCCTTTTCTATTTCTATTTATTGTCTTTCAATTTTTTTTTTTTAATTTCTATTTCAAAAATAAGCAATTATCTGCATAAATAAAATCCACATCGAAATAATTGCCTCCCAACTCATGTGACATGTCACTTAAGTAGTTTATTCGTTACCTCAACACGCCACAGCAAAAAACCTAGGTCTACTTCAGGGCGAGTTCAAAGGGACCCTAGGACTCAAAACACATAGAATTTGATTGTGAGCATGACTTCAAAGTTCAACGAACAGACCTATACTCTCGCATCGATTCTATTTGGGTGTGTTCGTAAGTTAAATCCTACAGAATTTTGTGGAAATTTGTTTGAAATTATCCTTATTTCAAAATGGGTATTTGCATTCATGAGATAAAAAAATGGACTAAGTCATTGCACATGAATATATTATATATACAATACATATTTTTTCATTTGTTTTGCTCCTTCAATTTGAATTAAGCATCAGGAAGAGGAAAACTTAACAAAGCTTCTGCGCAAGAAATCCAATTTGATTAACTGCGAAAAAAATAACTGAGCCAAAAAAAAATCAGTCTCAGCTTTTTGGCAAACAAAATTTAAACAGCGTTTGTATTCGCGAGATTGTTGAGAGCTCTCATATATCAGAAACTTAAATTAATTTATATATGTACTTAAAGAAAATACCTCTGTTCTTTTCCTTCCTAAAAATGCAAAATTTTTTCATAAAAATAAATATATAAATTGGGTGGCACGACAGCTCATGTAAAACCAGGGCCTTGTGACTTATAACTCTCAACCATTCCTGTGTGCGTGTTATTGGCAGCTGAAAGGAGGGGAGGATTTGTCAATTCCTCGCAAGAGGCAGCAAACCGTAAAAAAAAAATGTCTGTTTTTTTTGTTTCGTGGCATAGGCTGGGAAAGTTCTGTCATAGTTCATATAAAAATTTTTAACTTAAATTCTTATCATATAGAAATTTTGCGGTTTTGAGAAGTAAAGAATTTTAATTTTTTTTGAAAAAATATTTCTAACGTTACTATAGTTTACCCTATCTTAAGTATGGGAATTTAACTGAATGAATGTTGTTTTAGTTAATATCCGCACACATTAAGATACTGATATGTAAAAGTATGTAGATAGATATTATCCGAACTGCGACTTAAAACAAAAATAGGAAAAAAAATCTACAGGTTGATATGTATATCCAGTATCGTTTTATGTTGAGCAAGATCCCCAACAACAACAATAACAAGTGCAAATATGCAAATGCATTTATATAGTAAATTATCTGTAGTTAGTACCTATATTTGAAATAATATTTTGATGGTGGGAATTTATATAAATATAAATAGTTGAAATTCTACTTAAGAAAACGCACGATTTTTTATTTGAGTAGTAGATAGAATTATTTTTTTTTATTCGTGATTGTAAATGATATATGTATGGCAGGTGGTAGTTTAACGGTAGCTTGAGGCTACTTGAATTTATAGTCATCAGTGTGTATGACCCCAAAGATCAAAAGAGAATTGTGAAGGTGATTTAATTTAATCGAATGAAACAATCGACAAATTATCGGTGAATTTGTTTTATTTTATTCATCATCATCATAATGTATGGTAGCTATATATGTATCCGGCTGCAAAATGAAAGAACAAATTGATTTTTGTTTTCTAAAGAAGCTGTTATGAATGAACAATAGATTAGTTACAGGGTGTTTAAAGTTTAATTTAAGAAGAAAGTGAACTAACTAAGTGAGAAAATATATAATATTCTATATTTTTTATGAAAGTAGGTACAATTTAAGTAGAAGATACAGTTTAGGCCTAACCCACACTGAAAAAACCATGGAAAAACCAACTCATTCTTTTGATGTAACTCAGTTAAGTTATAAGCTTTGATTTTAAACAATTTCCGACAAAACTGGATTTTCTAGGCGCATGTTCAAGAAAATCAGATCTTGGAGATGTCAGCTATCTTAGTTACATAAACAGGATTCCTCAGCAAAATTTTTCAGCTTTGCCGTCAAAATTCTGAGGAAAAAATTGGATTCGCATTGCTCACTTTTTGAGTGAGGAAAATCCCTAAGATCTCTTTTTTCTGATCGCACCAATTGTAGAGATTTATTTTCACAATTAAATTATATCCCAAAAAGTCGCTTAATTTGATCTTCTGCTTTTGATTTTATTAGGTTAAGGAGAAAAATTATGTTTTCTGCAAATATTTAGGTAGGTATCTGGAAAAGCAAACATTTTGTATAGAAATATCAATGCAAAAATTATCGCTTATGAAATTCTATATAAGATCCTGCCACTTTTGTCTGTATAGTGTGTACTATAGATCGTGCTATAGATTTTAAGAAAAAGTTCTTAAAACCAAAAAAATATTTGTATGAATTATGAAAACAAAACATTTCGGACTTTGACCAATGTGACTGAAAAATTCTAAGTTTTAACGGTAAAGTCTCCAAATTTCGGAGTTTTACATTAAAACGTATTTATGTATATATTGAACTTCAATATAATTTTTCAGTTTATATTTATCTACCTAGTACGCTACAGATCCGAAACGAAATTTTTCTGTAATCTCCAACAAGACAACGAAATGTTTACGAAAACACAGCGAAAAAAAATCCACGTAGAGTTTCACCAATTGCAAAAAAAACTAACCAAATTTAACGAAAACAAATAAAATCACCAAAACCCATGCTGCAACAACAACAACAACAACAACAAATTTCAATTTATGTCATTTTCCGCAAACAATCATTGGTCCAGACACTTTGTTCTATGCGAAAAAAGTGGAGACTTTTCCAAATAATCTGCTATATAATTATCAATTTTGCTACTATCCAAAGCTTAACTATATGAGTGTGAAAGATTGTTTAAAATTAAATATTTTAATTAAAATGTTTATAAAGAAATATTTTTTTAAAACAACTCTTTGTATAATTAATAAAAGCGCCTCTTACAAATTATCGACACATTTCATGGTACTCCCACAAACTCGTCTTAAAATAAATAAATTTCATAATTTTATCAGATTAAGATAGCAAAGTGAATAACTGTAATTTTCTCACAACCTCGAAGTTTTGTGGTTAAGTATAACATAATATTATACCATTTGAAACCTCCTGCATGTCAATAAAATGTATAACTCCACCTTTTGCCTATTTAGTTAGATGAGTCTCTACAAATGTTGCTGCTGTTCCCAACAGCCCGTACTTAAAAAAAAGCATATTAATCAGATATCTCCTCCGCGTCATCACACAAAGGAAGCGATAACCATTTGTAATGAAATATTGAATCATACAGTCCGTCCTCTCGTAGATTATCTTCAATGGAAATCTGTGCAATGAGCAGATTAAAAAAAATGTAACGTTGGCCAAGCCCATATAGATATTACATGTGCAATGCGAACTACACCCAAGCATATGGGATTATAGCAGATTCAATGACAGGTACCCGTAGTTCAAGCCCAAGTTAAGTGGAAAATCATAGTGCGGTTTGGCTTGTATACCTACATATATGTTGTGCATGTGCTTCGGCGAGAAAACGTCAATAACTTAGGTCACCGTGCAAAATTTAATTTTCTCAACAACACTGCTCTCCATCATAATATATCGATAAAGTTCGACGATCACTCAGCAGCAGATCAGTTTGTCGTTCTAGAAACGATGAAACGTTATGCGTCGATCGTTCGTCGGTCATCGTCGTCGTCACTCGTCATCCCATATAATAAATGCATAAATCAGTTACAGTTAGCCACCTTAAATGGCCGTTTTGTTTATGGTAACTCCCTTGTGTTGCATGTGGCTTTTAGCTCAAAGTCGGTGAAGGTATTTTCCTTCGACAACGATCTTGTTGACTCAGATCACGCCCTGAAGTTACTTATTTTTTTTTTCTTCTCCATTTTTGTTACGTCAGTTGGTGGTGTGGTGCATGACCAAAAATTCAAAAGATAGACCAAAACAAAAACGACGACTGTTGTCTGAAAGGGAAGTTCTGCCACAATAGTGAAGCGGCCCCGGACGTTATTTTGTTTTGGTAAATGAGTGGCAGGCAGGCATAATATACATAATCAATGGTAGCGCAGTTATAAATATTTTGATTAAAGTGATGGATTTATCGCACCTTATTAACATCTCAATTTGGCCCCAAAGGTATGCAATGCACATAGGTTAAACAGTGAGATCAAATAGAAAATTGTTCGTCTTGTTTGCAAAGGGGTTACTTTTTTACTTACTTTGGTTGTTATTTAAATTAAGGGGCAGATAAAAGACTAACAAAAAATCGAATCAAGCTAATTTTTATAACGATAGTGAATTTACAAAAAAAATACTGCACAAAGTTTAAGACGATGTAGACGGACGTTAAAGCTCTATCAGTATAATACTGGGTTAAAAAGAGTATTTTCAAAATTTAAACAAGTTTAGCAACGTACTACGTTTTTAAAATTTTACTAAAATTAAAATCACCAAATACTTATCTTATTTTCTAAGTTTAATTCTAACTCCACTTTAACATTTTCAAATGTCAAAAAAAAGTATGTTTTCTTAGGTTTTTCCACGAACTGTCAATGTTTTAGACGTATTTAGCTGGAGTGTTAATATCCTTTCTGTCACTTTGACATTTAAAAATTTCAAATGGATATGTTTGCTTACTTTGTACGGTGTTCACATTGGACTACCTCCGGCGATATTTTTTTATTTCTCTGAACTTTTTCTCACTCCCACTTAATGGCTAGAAAGAGATGCCTTTCTTGGCTACCTATTTCTCGCCATGAAGTGGGAGTGAGATAAATAAACAGAGACCTCAAAAACAGTCGAGGGAGAAAATTCAATGTGAACACCGTCTTTTTTTCATGAACTCTCACTGTTTAAGGTGTGTTCAGCTAGAATGTAAATCGCCTTTATGTCCATTTGACATTTAGGTCTGTTTGGTTACGTGAATTTCTTGCGAATTTACACAAATTTTTTAAATTTCCTGTCAAAACCAATAGGAAAAAAACTAAATTTTGGGAAATTTATAAAAAAAAAATGTTTGCACGAAATGTCACTGTTTTGGGCTTGTTTTCGAAATCCTGTATTTTCAAAGTAAAAATAGTTTTGATAATTTTGTATTGATTGAAGAAGTTCGAAAAGAGTGCATGTGGCCCAATTCCGGAAACTCGATATCTCACTGTGTACACAGAAGAATTTGCTTCCTACACAGTAATAATTGCGATTCCGCATGAGTGAAATTAAATTTTTTTTTTGACAAAACAACGTTTGTCTACACAATTTTAAAAGCAAATTTATTCACAAATATTTTTTTTTCATCCATAAGAGCAAGAACCTGAGACTCTGATTGAAGTCTTTATTTTAGTTGAAATAAAAAAAAAGAAGAATTTGAAACTGACAGCATAGTTGTTTTCTTTGACAATGGCACAGTGATGTCAGAGGTATTAAGACATTTTTTTTGTTTGCTTTTGAATTATATACTTTATGGGCTATTGTGTTAAGGGAACAAAAGTTAAGTTAGAAAACAGCGAGGGCACCTACATTACGGTCATGTCGAAGTGAAGAAAAGTGAAAGTGAAATATGAGTTCGGGTCAACGTCAAAGAAAATAATTGTATACCTATACTTACAAAATGGGGAAAGGTGTAGGTGGTGATTTAGGGATTGTATATGATGATAAATTATTATGAGAGAATTTTAATTGAATTATTTATTAGAAATCATTTTTAATATCTTTAAAAATCGGACTGAAAGTTTAAGCATATTTATTCCTGGCTTACAACACGCACACAGGAATGGCTGAGAGTTGTAAGTCACATAAACCCTGGTGCTCTACGAGCTGTCAATTCACTCTTTATTTTTTTACCTATTGAACTTATTTTAAACGTAATTGAATCAAATAAAATTAGTGACAATCATATAATATGACTATCAAATAATCAACAATTTTACTGTTACTACAAAACTATGCATAAAATAATCTCGGAAATATCTATAAACATTTTGCTAATTAATAGAAGAAACATTTATTTTTATCAAAAATGGTCTGCATATCCAACTGTGTATAACCATAAATCAATTCATCTATACGCAGATACAAAAGACAATTTCATGCAGCAAGTCAGACACATACATACATACATTCCGTTTTATATATTAAGTCAAGCTTCGAGCACATTTTCCTGTCATGCGGTTATGATATGTCATCGACATTTTCCTCTCCATCATTTTTGAGATTAATTGGAGAATAACGAAGCAAAACATTCAATTGATTTGCTTGACCAAATTCAGATGATGGCGACATTTGGGCGGCAAACTGCTGATGTTTATCAAAGCTCACATATAGCATACATATGTACATACATATACATTATGTATGTTCTCTTATTATGCCTCTAACCATTCACCATAGCAAATTGCTATTGCTGCACTGCCCGAATGCTTCACGTTTTGCAGCCTGCCCACACCATGTTTTTTCTCTGAAGAATGTTTCCTTTCCGAGAAGAAGCATAAAGATTATTGTATACCTGTGTACATTTGACAGGCACCCACAACTGACATTTTGAAAGTGTGTGCCTGTGCACACTTTCATTGACAGATCATTCCTACCTGCCTACATTAAAAAAAAGTGCAGTGCACTGAACAATATTTTCACTTATTTTTCTGTTACTCTCCGCTCCACAATCCGCACCATATTGGTCCCTTTATGTGCGACAGAGGCCATTTTTTTTTTAAATAACGATTCGCGGCATACGGTAATAAAGTAATACTGACCTTTGCCAACAGAGTTTTTGTTTTCTTTCTTCTTTGTATAACTTTGTGTAATCGCCCCCCAAATGGGCATATTTAGTGGTTTAAATGTTAATTGGGTCAACATAGGGGGCCAACACGGGTTCATTGTGAGTTCGGTCGGTTCGCTGGCTGCTTTTACGACTCATTGTGCTTGTGCTTGTGCTAAAACTCCGGTGGTATTGCCTTGGGGGCCTTGTGTTACTCGGTGCTAATATACACTTAGGGAACATCTTATGGATTTTTGTTTGCTATGAATTTTGTTGGATTTTGTGAGATTGTAGATACATATTCTCTTATTGTGCTTTGGCGTGTTCTAGTTTTCTTTTCTGCTACCAATATAAGTTTCATCGTAAACAAAGGACTTTATTATATTTTAGTGTTATTTGATTTTTGTTGTTGACTATTTTAAAATAAATGTTCGAAATTAATTTTTGTTAAGGTGGTATTAACATTATTAAAAGAAATAAGATAAACTAATAGATGTAATTGTTGTACATCGAAAAGTTCATTGAAGCACACTTAACTTCTCGCTTTTGTTTATTAATTAAGGCGAACTTATGTGGAAAAAACTTAATGCTTTGGTGTGTAGAAATCATAAACGGCAATCTAATGGTTATAAAAGCCATTTGTTTCAAGTAATCTAAATGAATTATCGTATTGGGATTCAAATTAAAAAGCTTATGATGCTTTAATTGTTTTTTCAATTGACGTTTAAAGGACATTTCACTAGGGTGAAAAAAGATAGTATAGCGGTAACAAATGTAAATGTAAAACATTTATTTACGACCATAATATATTATATTTTGTGTCTTCAAAAAGAAAGCCCTAAAGCATGTTTTTTTGTAGAATCTTGAATAAATAGCAAATAACAAAAATTAAATTTTTAATTAAACAAAAAAATGTGAATACCATTTAAATTTAAATACCACACCGAAGGAAAAACTAAATTTATGAGAAGAAGAGAAAATTTTAAAAATTTAAAAATTGTTTTAAAAAAAACTGCCTTTGAATAAATTTAAATAATATTTCAGTATATATTTATACTTTTTAGAAGTTTCTGAAACAAAAATTGTTATCAAAATCATTTGAACCGTTTTTAAGAAAGTCGAAAATAAAAAAAAGATTCCATCATACGGAAATTTAATAAACAAGGGCTGTTCGAAAAGTTCACGGTCTAACCTAGATTGGGTTCATAATATGTAAATAAATTTATATTCGTTTAATTATTTAATACCTGTTGTGTGTCAAGCTTCGTTATAGTTGATTGTGTAATTATTTTTCTACGATTTTTTTTTAAGCTTCTATCTTAAAAAATGAAAAAAACTGGAATCAAAGCCCTGATATTTTGTCAAAATGAATATGACGCGAAGTCAAATGAAGGAAGATTTTGAAAATATTGGGGGAATTTGCGCCTTTGTATTACATGTTAAAAAAGTGGGCAGCTTTGTTTAAACATGACAGAGACAGCGTTGAAGATGATCCGAGGAGGGGTAGGCCATCAATATCTACCTCTTCAGAAAACATAGCTAAAAACGATAAAATGCTTAAGGTCCCTAACTGAGCGGATGTTCCATACATATTTTAATTGACGAATTATAGGATTGAAAAAAAATTTCAGCAAGATGGGTGCTGCCTTTATTAACCGAAGAACAAAAATTCAATCCGGTTGAAACTTCTAGAGAGAATCTGGCGTCAATTCCAAGGAATACTGGCGATTTTTTGAAAAGATTTATAACTATAACGACTTAAAAATATTGTATGACGGGTTCGGTTCCCAAAATTCTGTATTAAAAAATTCTGTAATTCAAAATTCTGTAAATCTAAAATTTTGTGTTCCAAAATTCTGAAAATCCATAATTCTGTATTTCAAAATTCATATTCTAAAATTCTGTATTTAAAAATTCTGTAAATTATAAAAGAAGAATTGTTTGGATAATGAAAAAAAATGCGCACTTTTTTCACTATCAAAACAATTTTTCTTTTATAATTTACAGAAATTTTAAATACAGAATTTTGGAGTTCAAAACAGAAAAAATTTCTGTAGTACCTACCTGTATTAACTTTACATTGAGTCCAAATAAGTTCATTTTAACATTTTCAAAAAAAAGTGTGTTCATCTCAAGTTTGTAAATTTTTTTCTCAGCTCCATAAGAAACTCAATGAAGGTGTGTTAAATTTTTTTATTTAAATTTTATTGATTATATTTGTAATTTAACGTGATATCAATTGATTATTATTGGAAAACAAAATTAATTTTCAAATTATTTATGTGCATGTTGTTCATAAAATATTATTGTTCAAGTTAACCTGTTAAGTATTCCAAATATGGCAAAATCGTTGATATTGGTTTTATATTTCAAAATGCAAAATTAATTAAAAGACAAACATCATTTAGTACACAACATTACAATACAGTACATATTTCAAATTTTCTATTTACAAAATTTTGGATTTGCAGAATTTTGATATACAGTATTTTGGATTTACAGAATTTTGGAGTTCATTCTGAACTCCCGTTTCATAATCTACCCACACGTAAAGGTTATAGTCGAACAGACAGAGTTGCAAGGGCCAAGGCCTATACTTTTTTGTTAACTCGAGTAATCAATGAACAACAGAGTTGTTTCTTTTTCCAACTAAGTATTTCAGTATTTTTAAAAAATTGTAAAGGCAACAGTTCTACAAAAAAAAATGATGTCTAACTCTTTTTTGCGTAAGAACAATGAGTTTAAGAAAAACATAAGCAATCAGGCTTTTCACCGTAAATATGCTGAAAATAATATATTGAAAAAAAAACAACAGATATTGTAACATTTGCGCATGTTTTTTTAAAGTTTTAAAAAAATAAAAACAATTCAGAATTTAGACCTTTAGACCCACAAGATCAAAAGCAGTTGTTCAAATGTATGGTAATTTTTACGAAGCTCTCTACCAAAATTCAGGTTTGTCTGTATTTTTTAGAAGTCAAGATCTTAATTTATTTGGTCCACACATGAAGATTTGGAACAACTGAATTTTGTTTTTATTTTATGTGTTGGTAAGATGGACTGTCCAATCCAGAAACAAAAAACCCTCACGGTACTTAATCCCAGTGGTGGTAAAATAAAACACAAATAACTGTTATTGTCATGTAAGTTTTGTCGAAATTTATTGAACAAAAATTTTTATTGTTGCGAATAGCATAGGTTAGCTATAATTTGTATCTTGACATTTCTTTTTTTTTCAAAAAGTTGATAGTTTTATGAAATATTTACAAAAAACTGCATTTGATAAATTCAGTTTTGACGGATTTTCTTTGAAGTTTGGTGATTTTATATTTAATTGTCTTGGGCTTTTGTGACTTCACGTGACAGTTTTCGCGAAAGCAAAATTTTCATACATGTAAAGGGTTTCCCAAAATTCACCCAATATTTGATTTTCACTCCATTTGTGGGGTAATGTCTTGCCAATGAAAATAAAAGACAGCTTGACAGCTGAGAGGTTATTACAAATGGAGCGCTCTTTATACTTAGGAACAATGCGTTTCTGTTGCTAAGCAACAGTTTGAAAAAATGAAGGTTCGCGGAAATTTATCGAACAAAATCATTTTTAGTGAGGAGGTTCACTTTATACCTTTTGAAGGTTTCGTTAATCGTCAAAATTATTTGGCATTCAGAAAATATACGACGTGTATCTTTTTGATGCGGATTTTGGAAATTGAAAGCTTTATCAACGAAATTCAGCTCCATTTATGCTTTGGCTTTGGTAAGAAAGCCATTTACCCAGTATTTTGTTCCATACATTACCTTATATTGTATATTTTTTTAATCATTTAATGAATCTATCAAAATTACTTCTTACGTAAATTTTGGGCACCCTTTAAAAGCGTTTGAGTTGAACTTAATTATTTAAATTACTTGTCAGCAAACATAAGTATCATAAGTTAGCTTGGTCTTATGTCATAGAAACCTAGATTGGCACGAACTAAAAAACTAATTTAACCTAGAATACAACACAACCATGAAAATAACTATTATACTTCCATGATCCCTCCCACTCATTTTGCTAATGCATTATATTTGTTGGATATCATCAAACAAATTTTCTATTTTTCCAACATTTTTCATATATAAATACATAGTTCACAAAAGTTCATAAAACTGATTCACTTCATTTTCATGCACTTATATTTTTGAATCAGCGATTACACTGACTTTATTATACGCGAGTAGAGTATATATGCTCAAACAAAACAAACTCTAATCGGTGGCGGAACATCTTTCTCTCTCTCTTCGCTCGATGAAATATTAAACCGCAAGAGTGATTCATTTCCGACCTTGTGCGGTGCACCATCATCACAGCAAACCAAACCAAACCAAATCAAAGCAATATAAGCAAAGCAAAACCAACCAACACGTTTTATCGCAACATTGCATCATTAATAAATTGTAGGCTCAGTGCAGTCAGCAGTGGTGGATCTGGATGTTGGTACACATTTTCCATCATCTCGTCTTAAAATAACAAAAATAACGTCGACCGAACCTCCTCCTTGAAGTCTATTAACATCAGCAACTCCCAGTCCCCATCAGTCTTATAGTACCATAGTCTCAAGTCCCAACCATATCACGGTTACGGTGGTCTATTGCTATTACGAACTCCAAAATAGACAACTTCTTTCATAAATGGTTCAAGTCTTGAACCATGTTGTTTCGCTGCACAATCGTACACCACCGGCGAAACAAAATCAACGTTTAGATTTGCACGCAAGCTACATACATATATAATAGACAAGCAAAAAATCGTGGGAACTCATAACCAGGTTTGTGTTTTCATTAAAAAAAAAAAGCCTCAGCACTCAAACAACAGGTCTTGAAAAAATATATTTTATCTTTTATTTATATTTCTCGTTGTCGACATTCGTCTCCATCGTCGACAACAACGACGACGACTTCGTTATTTCTATGTCTTCTCTGTGGTGCGTGTTGAGCGAGATCTTCTCAAAATGATACTACAGTCTTTGTTGGGCTCCAAGACCACGCGTGGCTCCATAAAAATCGGTCCACTATATACGCCATACGGATAATGGAAAATGGGCATTTCGGCGCCGTCTGCAGGCTTTATTTGGATGCCCATAGGTTTATACGGCGTGGCGGTGGGTGATTGGAACTGGGATAAGCTTTAGATGGATGGGTTTTCCTTTCAGCCCAAGAGCCAAAAGTCGTATCAAATGTTTCAATTTTCAATTGAAAGTGAAGTGAATTTTTAATTCCATTCCACATACGAGTATGTACATGTGTATATACATATGGAAGAAAGCGCACCACCAATATTTTTTTTGATTAAAAATTTGTTTTGCAAATTTATTTGTTTGGACAAGCTAATCCCTGATAATGGTCGGGTTTTTTTTATGTATGAGTGGTGTAAAAAAATATTTAAATTAAAATATGTACTCACCACATCCTTTGTTGGTGGCTCCAGTGGTAATCCTTCGAATTTTTGCACCGCCAGTGGATTGCTACTGCTGATGGGTGTTATGGCACGTTTTATGGAATTTTTGGTAGGAAGAGACTGCACTGTGTCGGTCATGTTTATTGGCATAAAAAATATATTCAGTATAATATCATTATCCAGTAAGGATTTTGTTTAATCTCTGCAATGAAAACGGTGGATTTATGTTGGCGTAATAAATTTAAAAAAAAATAAATAAATGTTAAATTAAATGTGAATATTGTTAAGAAGAGTGTTAAAAATAACAAATTAACGAAAATGTATAAAGACATCAGTATAGCAGATTTATATGCAGTTTGAGAAAAATTTCCTTGTATTAAACTATGATGAGCTCATGTCACTGTAATTCCAGATGTTAATAAAATAGTAGTAACTAATAAAGGAATTTGGGAAGGATTAGGTACTTGGATTTGGGACTTTTTCATGAGCCTATTTCATATAATAAATACACTATGCACAACTTTAAAGTTCAATAGATAGCTGAAACATGGATTTTTTGGAAGCTTTCAGATATTTTTGAAGTGATGTTTTTAAATCAAGCTCTGAGATTTGGTTTATCAACGACGAACTTCAGTGGTGACTGGGGAAAGCTTCGTATTAATGGAAAATCTGCAAAAAATATAGTTATGGTTACTTTACGAAGTTATCGTGTTATCGTTAGAGAGAAAGAGTGAAAAAAAATGAAAGTATAGGGTCAAGTATTGTTTTCGTGTTAAAAGAAATGTCAAGGTTGTAATCAAAATTAAAACTATATGATGACGGAGAAGTACGAAAGGTGGCTTTCGTCACACCGTCCGTTGGTTTGCGATCCGTGAGTCCACTGTAATTTGAAGTAGAGCCCAAACGGGTAGACCAATTTGCTTTAAATTTGGTACCTATATAGAGGATTTTTATGTGATTCCCTAGAGCGGAAATTCGAATTTTAACTTTAGCTTTTGGCGGACGGAATTCCGCACTCAGAAAACTTAATCAAATAAAAACCTTAACGATTCTTCAAAGTAAAAACCTGAATCCGTGTCAAATTTAATAATTTGCTCAAAGAAAGAGATAAACAGATTATTCATATTCATCTGATAACTTCTTCGGGCGTCTTTTTATTTGGCGGGCATCGAAAGGAATTATTCTGGTTTTTTTGGACTTCTGTGTCGGTGGTGTTCTCCTGTCACAATAGTCATCATTTTTCTTCTTTTTTTTATCTAAATGGGTAGCTGTCATACAACGATTTCAGTTTTTTTTATAAATTTTCTCAAAAATAGCTTTACTGATTTTGATTCACATTCGTACTTGATGACCAAAGTTATTATATTAAAACTGCGTTTCAATTGCTTTTGCAAAAAAATTCGCACAACCGAAATAGGATTTTGATGAGAAAATAGCCATATTTGTATTCTAGTTATTATTTAGCTTTTTAATGGCTTTTTTATTTTGTTGTTATTTTGCAATCAATTGCTTTGGAAAAATATAAACAATATTGCATTTAATAAGTTTTTAAAATATTTTTTTTGAAACGAAACAAAAAATCCATTTTATTAGTTGATTTTTTTAATTTTGTTCCTTTAAACGTAGCTATAATAAAGTTGCTAACCACAAGAGCAAGTTTGTGCAATAAAATCATTATAACAGTTTTCGAGAAAATTTGAAAATGAAACAAAATCGTTGTACTATTCTCAAAACAAATTTTAAATTTTTTAGTCTATTGAAAAATGGTCTGTATCAAATTTGAAGCATATCCATTGAGCTTGATGTACAGTACACCTGGACGCACAGCAAATAGACTGGAGGGTATGCCATGGATCGGACGGACTTGGTCAAAAATCAATAGAATTTGAACCACTTTTCTTATTTAATGCAACTTTTAGACTTAATAATAGATAGTTATATAGATCATCATATTAAATTCTCGCCTAATGAAACACCCCTTATTTTAAATCTCATTTTATCCCGAAAGGTGATACAAAAAAGGGCTGTTTTCTTTGAAGAATTTACATATAACCAATTATATATGTATGTGGAGTTTTTTGACACGTCCAATTTTTGGGAATTATTCTTTTGCTAAATTTTTCTAGAGAAAAAAGTGGAAAAATAATCATAGTATGATATGAATACAGTGTTTTTTAAAAACACCTTATAAAAATATCTGACAATTAGTCCACTGAGGCAGGGGCCGGGGCTTGGGTTAAGAGAATCACATCAATATACATATTTACATATAAACATAATATCTCTACACATTTTCCCAAAAACTGATTTAATGCTCTCCCAAAGCAACGCGAAATCGTAGCGAATCATTCACAATAACACATAATATGACAAATACACAACGCTAAACAACAACAAAAATCTGTCTTCGGCGATTGTTTCGCGTTGGTTTGGGAGAGCCTTTATTCGTTCAGCTATGTAAATAAATATACAAATTTTACAAAAGGACAGTACAGAGGTATCAAAAATTATTCTCTATGGAAATTAAACTAAAAGCCATAATTTTTTTGAAAACTATTTCAAAGTAAGTTCGATGATGTAGAAGAAATTGTTTCGAAAAAAAATATATCTACAGTAAACAATGCTTAAAATCACATGGAGATACAAATTTAAAAAAATTCTACGAAGCTGAATATACATTGCATTGCAAGTAAAAATTTATGACTACTCAGCTGTATTTGATTTTATCTCTCTAATTTAACAAAAAAACTATGAGCAGTATTGTCAAAATTACTGCATATTTAGAAGTAGATTATAAAGTAAATATGTATTTGAAATTCAAAATATCCCATACACTCATAGTGCATACTTTAAGAAAAAAAAAAGTACGTATACGCAACAGTGTACACATTCATATGAATTAGTGGTTAGTGGTTTACAGTTTTTTTTTTAATAAAATCAAAATAGCTATATCATTGTACCATTGTTTAGTTTTGCTGTATTATTTAGCTATTCTACATCTGTATATCAATTTTTTGTTTGTTAATTAATTATTGTAATTATTGTTTAAACTGATTTGAATCTCTGTCATTTGGTGTAAATAAATTTTCCTAATCCTAGAAATATGTTTTAGTTAAAGTAAACTAAATGAGCTTTTCTCTTCGAACAAAAATAAAAATTGCATACTCTAAGGAATATTTTTATTTTTCCTATGCAACATTTTACGATCAAAATGTTGCTTTAAATTTACGATCTACTTATCAATGTATTTTATTGTTGATAAAAATATTTAGATACAATTAAGTAAGTTCAAACTTGAAACGCAATAAAGGTAAATAATTCGTCTCTCAAAATTTATTTGCAACTTATTAAAACAAATGAAAAAGTCTTGACTAAAAGAATTGCAAATTTATAGTATTCGTATATATAGCTCGTAAATGAGAAAAGTGTAAAGGTGAGTTATCCATTCATGAAGAGTCATAAATATAACTTGATATATAATACTAAATCGCAGCATGATAGAAAAGAATGATGAGTCTTTATGTCTGCCTGTTTGAAATGAGAAATAAAATAAATTTTGTTCAAAGGAGGAAGTTGTGAACGATTTTACATTTTTTTTTTAATTTTTAATATTAAAAAATGAACTTGAACGATCTTCAAAGTCGTAGGAGAAGATAAAAAAACCTATTAGAAGGGGTCAACTTCCTCCCATTTAAGGGGGAGCGAAAAATTTCTGAGAAACAATGAAAACACTTTTAAAACCAGCAATCCATTCTTTAATTTTTTAATAAATTATTTTAATCCATAGTTTTTGAAAAAAAAAATGTTTAAACTTTAAATTTTGAAGAAAAAAAAAAATTTTAATTTGTTTAAACTGATTTTTTTCAAGTAGGTGTACTATTTTTTTTTTTTATTATTCAATAATTTTTTTAATTATTTTAAGTCTAACACCAAGGGCCAGTTTGTTCACAGTGAGTAAAAACTGCACCATTAATTTAACAGTTTTTAATTATATGGTGCTGATCGACCAACATGATCTACGATTTCTATGATTCAATTTTAGATGCCTTTGATCTTTGATTAAAAATAATCAGCTGTGAACTGCAAACTGGCCCTAAGAACCAGATATTTAAATGTTTTCTAATTAAAAAAAAAAAAAAAAAGGATTTCTGGCTTTAAAAAATAATTAAAACAATATATTGCAAGTTAAGTCAATATTTAAGAAAAATGAGGGAAATTGACCCCCAATTTTAAGTTCCCCGGTTATATAGTATGAATGTGGAAGAGATTTGGCGGCATCAGGCAATTTGTAAAACAGAATCTATGTTTGCCTGAGATTTAAAAAAATCTTAATTTACTGAAAAACATTTAAGGTGACGTGAGTGTAAGTTTTAAATAAAAAAAAAGAAAAGCCTTTTCTAAGTTTCACTAATAAATCTATAGCCACTACTTTAAAATGCATATTATGAACATCATATACAAAATTAATTTGGTTAAAAGGGTTAAGTTTTAAGTTTCCTAGAAATTTGAGTACCTATACCTATTTATAATGTAAATAGGCCCCTGGAAGATGGAAAAAAGTGGGTCTCGTAATTTTGTACGTTTTTCTGTCTGCTCAGCTTTAGACTTTTATTTAAACTCGGCATTTAGTATTTTTTGAACAATCCCCCGAAGCATATTTTTCTTTTTTTTTCAAAAATAGCGGTACTTGCCATTAAACATTTGTAAACATTTAAGGAATATTTTATTTTTCTCAGAAATGGTTCCGCAAATTTTTAAAGCATTTTTCCTTTTTGGTGAAAAAAGTTCCGGAAAATGGTTATTAATGGCAACTCTTAAAAATTTTTTTTTTAATTTTGGTTTTCTCGAAATGAGTTCAACTGATTTTGATCAAGTTTTTTATGTGGTATGTTTTGAAAAGTTAAATAGTTTTGCAAATTTCCCAAAAAAATATGTTTTTGATTATTTAAAAATAAAGATATAGTCGACTCTCTCTAAGTCGAATTTCTTTCCAACTCGAATTTTTTGCCATATTTTATCATTCCCTTCAATTTTCCATACAAAAACCATTCTCTAAGTCGAACTCTCTCTAACTCGAAAACATTCTCTCGATTATTGGCGTCTTTTTTCACTCCTTAAGTCGAATTTTTTTTATCACAAAACAAAAAAATGTGTCTCTCTATAACTCGAATTTTTCCAAAACTCTATCTAACTCGAACAAATCCCGTATCCCGTGAAAATTTGACTTAGGGAGAGTCGACTGTATATTTAAAATTAATATGTATTTCGAAAACGACTAATTCAATTTTTACTGGCACCAAACGATTTTTTGTATATACATACATACATATATATGAATATACTTTTTTGTATATGTACTAACAAAACCCTGTAATTTTTGTTTAGATATATTCTTTTTTTATATAGGCAAATCGAGTTTTCAGACAGTAAAATAAATGACACAAAAAAAAATAAAAAAAATATTTTCGGAATAAAAAGCAAGAACCGCACTTCAAAAATAAATACATAGAAGTCAAATAAAGTTTATATTTTTTATGATTGATTATACTGCCACCGAAATAATATATTTGAAAACTTTGCAAAAAAAAACTAAGATCAAGAAAAAAAGCTACATGGCTATATAAATCAATTCAACTTAGCCCCCATAACATAAACATATTTATATCTATCAAGACTATACTTTGTAACACTCGACAAACCGAACAAACAAACAGCTGTTTGAACAAAAAAGACTTCTCAAGATCATCAAACGAAAGTCATATATGTACATATGTATCTATTTATACATACCTATCTACCATGCCAATAGGAAACACTCGTCGTAAGGCCTCAACACACACACCTCATTAGTGCATCAACCTATTAATAGCTTCCTAAGCGGGGTTAACTCTACGTCAAGTCAATGTCACTGATGGCTCCAAAGCTGCAAACGCATTCCCAGATTCAAGAAAACTAATTTAAATGTCGGCACTCTATCAGCCACACATAAACGGTTCTCGTTATTGGATTTCCCTGTTTTCTTGTCTTCGTTATTATTATATCTAAAGATAGCACAAATAAACATCACGCATACTTGGGTGTCTGTCAAAGTTATGAATGACAACCAAGCTAGTGGGTGATGACCTAATCGCCAGAATAAACAAGAAAAAAACAAACAACAAAAACTTGAATAGGCTAATAATATTCAGGTTTTGAAATATAGTTTCTTGTCGCCTTGGACCTTACCAACATTCTGCATTTGACTCATATATAAATATGCGTTATGGATATTATATGTGTATTTATTTAAGCTGTGTAAATGTCTTCGTTGCTGTGCGTTGAGTGACAAGGTCAAGTGAAGACAACCTGTCAGAAAGGTCAACAAAATGGAAATTAATTTTTTTTTTCATTTTCTTTTCGAAACGAGCTTTAAATAAGGCTTGACACCTACATCACCTTACATAGCACTTATTTTCAATCACATGGCTGTTAAATGGGTCTTCTTTTTCTTCTTTCTTTCTTCCTTTTTCTGAAGTTTGATGAATCACTCTAAACAAAGCAGTTTAACAGCCCCACCCAGATGTTTAAATTATTTTTTATGAGTTTTTATTATTGTCATTTAGATTTTAAATCAATAAATATTGTTAAAAATAGTGTTAACGAGATTAAAACCAGTAGTTCAACTTTGATTCTTTTTAACTCCGAGTTCTGTTTAAATTTGACGTTTCATTTGAAAAATATAAGTGGGATTAATATTTTTGTAAAGCGATATTGCTGTCAAATTTAAATATAATTATTTTTAAGGGGAAATTAAAAAAAAAATCCTCACGCATAAAATACTGACCCACGCTTATGTTTGCCCATAAATAATATTTATACCGCCCGCGCCCCCTTATTTTATTAAATATTGAAATTCAAGCACAAAGATGATTGTGTGTACAAAATTAATCGCCGACTCAAAGACATCGAATGCTTTTCTCAATTTAAAGTCCTACACACATTGAGAGGAGATCGTTAATTGATGACGACAATAATGGTTATATATGCATACATACATACAACGACTTTATAAGGCAAAGACAAGAAGTTTAAACTATAAGCAAATAAACGTCGCCAAGTCTACTTGTGGCTGAAAGACCGACAACGTTCTTCCCACACGATATTTCTGCCAACTTTGCCTTCAATTTAAAAGCTCAATGAAGTGGTCTTTAATATAATATAATATCGTTTTAGTGTGGTTGGAAACGCAATGGTTTTTTTTTTTTTTTCTTATTTTATTTGTTTTTGCTATAGAATTTATTGGAAAAAGCAAGCTAATGTGTTTGAGATGGCTTCTAATGGTTGGGTGATTGGAAATCCATTTTTGGCACAGTAAGTGGTATGCAAAGATAACTTAAGGAGAAAAAACTTTATTTGACAATCGATTTGGACTGAATTAATTAAGTTGATTGGCATGATTTTGGTTTTTTTTAATCTTGATAAAAAAAAAGTCACTGCAACGGTAATCGCATCGTCTATAATTCTAAGTATAGAATGTAGGTCAGTTGAGTCAGAGAGGACTTTGTTTGAGCTGATTATATACAGTTTTTTTTGAAGCAAGCAATATAATGCAAATTGGAAGAATTTCGATAGATTAATAGTTGTGTAGAAGCAAGGGAGGTAAATGGAAATTCTTACCAAACGCCAAACGACTTGCTCACATCCAAATTGATGAGACTAAAAATTAATCCTTTTTCGCGTTTTCGATCACATGACGTTAAATTTTAAACCAATGTGACTTTTTCGCAGCAAAGACTGTCAAAATAGTTCATATCCAATATGTCAACCCATAAACTGTACAATTCCTTTGAAGGATGGCTAAGATGTCAGTTTGGTTACTTTTTTTTTCAACAAATTCCCAAAAAATTGAGTTTTTTTTTCTATGGGTTTTGACAGCAAATTGTGAAATTTTACGTTACCAAACAGACCATTTGTGATGAAGATCAACGCAAGCTACTTTGACGTGCGGTAGAAAATTCAGTTGTGTCAAGGTTGAGGTATAAGGCACGTTTCTTTACTTTGAACCACTGTGATTTTCTGTGCAAAACTGCGAAGTTTTACATATTTTGACAGTCTTCTGATTAAAATTAATCGAAATTCGCAGTTTTGGGCCCTACCAATTACAAAATTTAGAGACGACTTAAATATTTAAGTAAAATGGACCATAATGGTATATATGGTAATATGGTATAACAAACCAAATATGGTATGACTTAAAGATTTAAGCAGACGCTAAATAATTAATATTACATGGTACGGACTCTTAAATATGAAACATGTGATGTATGGTTCATTATTTACATATAGTCCATACTCCATACCGTTATGGTTTATTTTAGTTGAATATTTAAGTCGTCTTTAAATTTGGTTATTGGTAAGGCCCAATGTGTCTTAACTGCGTTGATAGGGTTATTACACGCGTCACACAAATGAATCAAAGCGTTGACTCTAAAATTCTTGTCAACGCATTGATAATATTTAGAGTTAACACGCCTTGACAGTTTTGGGACAAAATTGGACCGGATTCTGACGTCAGATAATCAACGTTTTGATAATTTGCGTTGACATTCTAGTCGTAGCCTTAGGAATAAAACAATCTTATCTATAACCAAAGAAAAACAACAAACACTCATTAAAATTTACCAATTTATCCAAATATTTGATTGAATTCAGTATGTTATGTATAGATTAGAAATCGTGATCTATTTGGTCTAATTTTATATTTTGTTTCCTCAACCTACATATTATATGTATGTGATCCAAATCAACACTTTGTTACATTGTCATCTCGAACAAAGAAAGCACGACCAAATCCGACTCAATGTTCCACCAATTTATATATAGTAAAAAGTAAATAACCAAACCAAAAAAACAATGAAGATCAAATCAAATGTTATAAAGCGCAATAGGTAGGTATATACATAAACCTGCTGCCCAAAGGTATTTCACCTACATCAATGTACAAAACTCTACTAACCACAAAATAAAGTAAAAAAAAAAATTATATGGCCAATAGTTGCCATTTGTGTTAATAATCCTTAAATTTACGACAATTCGTGCTTCAAGCCTAAAAATTCAGTAGACGACAAATGCACTTACGAGTTTTGTATATGCTGGTTCCACTTTGTGCTATGTGATTTTATTTAAACGGCTGCTCCGAAAAAAAAAAATAAAAAACGGACGCGCCACTATAATGATGGTTGAGAGCCTTCAAGTTAACCTGAAAAACCGTGGACGACACTCAACGCTTCGCGTGTGCCAGATGATAGCCAAGGGTTAGTATACATATATTTCCTTCATCAAACCACAGAATTCAATACGAAAAACTTTAAAGAGTGATATTCCTTTAGATTAAAACTGGAGGCTATAGTGTTATATGAAACGGCAGCAGGTTCCAACTAACAACGATCGAGATACACAGTGGGGAGGAAAGCATACAAAATTGGAATTAAATCAACCGTTGAATATCTTTGGAAATTTGAACGTTCCACACCAACTCCCACCAAGACACTTTCCAACTAAATATTAATTATTTTTTATTAAACAGAAATTGTGGTTTGCAGTTAAAAAAATGGCTTCCCGTCAAACATTCTCAGAGATTATACAGGGTGATTGGTATTAGGTGCACCAAAAAGCTAGAGTGGGTAGGTTGGGTTAAGACAAACAAAAAATTGTGTAGGAGGGGGGTCTATTTCTATTTCCCCCCGTTTAGGTGGGAGGGGCAGTTTTCTAAAAAATTAACTTGAAACGGAAAAAAATTATTTAAAAACAACGGTTAAACTTACAATGCCATTCTATACTTTTTTGGAAAGCCAGAAATCTTTTCTTTAATTTATTTTTTTTGGAGAAAAGTACTTTTCATTTTTTTATTTTCTCATCCGGTTTTCTGTTTTTTATTGAAAATTAATAAGAGCATTGAATTTTGAAAACAAAAATTATACATAAAATTTTGAAAAAAAATTAGTTTGATTTTTTTTTTTTAATTTTTTTTTTTGAAAATTTCGAGTTTGAAAATTAATTTTGTTTTAGTTTATGATGCCATTGGAAAGCTTAAAAAACAAACATTCATTTTAGACTTAATACTTTGTTTAATTTTTTTTGATTTTTTTCCAACTATTACATACAGACCACCCCACTGTAATGTCGTAATTCGACTATCTGTTGATCGTGTAAATTTCGCTAAATTTTGTTTTATACTGTTTGCCTTAGCTGTTTTGGTTGTCTTTTAAGGAAGTGTACATAAATAGAAGTAGAATTGTAGTGATTATACATTGTTTGTTACCTTAATGATTGTTGTGACATATTTTGTTATTCCTACATAGCTTAAGATTATTTTTGAAAATAATAAAATAAACCATAACTGTTATTGTTTTTATTTTACTGGACCACAATGATCTCTGAAATTTTCACATGTCTATATCTTAAAGTAAATCTGATTTTTATGTTGTATGTTTAAATTTAATTTATGTTTATCTATAGCATTAATGTTTTTGTAGGTAGGTCTAGATATTATGTACTTACTTTTGATTTTTGTTTGTTTGTGCTTTATAATAATGGGGTCAACAAATTATTTTTCAATTCGACCTTGCCACTTCTGCGAGTATCATTAGCGAAGCGTGGGTTATAAATTAACACTCCTCTCTTTACACATAATATTGATGTAGAAATAACGAAGAAAATTATTATTTGCTTAATTGTTTTTTTTATTTCAATTAAGTGTTAAACAAAAATGAAACCTCAAATTTTCTGTGCAAAGTTCCTTATTTTTATATGCTATATAAATATATAATATTTGGGCGACCGAGCTTCGCTCGGATACTTTTTTATTTTTTTTTAATCCACTGTAACAAACTAAAACATTTGGCTTTGAGTTTTGTGTACTGTGATGGCAAATGCAGATCTCACTGGAAATGTATGTCATTCTATGGAACATTTGTCAAATTGGCATCTGTCTAGCAAAAATTTTGGCTACGGTATACAGTGTACATACCCTAAGCGAAGTAACGGAGATGTCGGCTAAATGCGTAAAGTCCACTTTGACAAATTTCACAGGAGAGCAAGAAAACAAAAAATATTTTCTTTTTAAGATTCTGCATTAACTAAGTAACACTCGAAAAAAGTGATTAAACCAATGCATATCTCTAAAGAAAATGCCATCAAAATTTCAATTTCGGCCAGCGTCAAGCGAATTTGACAAATGTGACTAAAGCATAGTATGCTGCTGACGCAAAATATAATATTGTTAGTGTTGCCGTTGTGTTTTAATATTCATTTTCTATTTTAGAATTATTTTTTTTTTAATTTGCCCCTCCCACCTAAAGGGGTGGACAAATAGAGTGGACCGATATCATAAAATCATGTCTATATAATGTAACAACAATACAAAAAAATTGATGCTTTTATCACAAAATGCACAATTTTGGAATTAAGTCGCCCAACTACATAGAAAAGTAAAACCCTTAACTCTTCTGATTGATTTTTTTCAAAAACCGTTATTTGTATGAAAAAAAGTATGTTAATCTTTTTTGTAGGAAATATTTCAAGCTACAAATTAGTCTTTGACACTTTTTTTGTACAACTTACCATTTGGGAGTTATTCTTGAAAAACCATTTTGGGGGGCCTTCAACCCCCCGTAAAATTGTTAGCGCGATCATATCGATGGGGACTTTTGACAGTTTCTTAAGTACACCATGAGGAAGCTATATATCAAAATCCAGCTTTCCGGCGATTTTTTCCGAGTCAAATGCTTTATTGACTGGACTAAAATAGTCTGTACCTATAATTAATTCAGTGCGAAAAAAGAGCGAAGATTTCTTCAAATAATCTGCTACAGTTATAAATTTTGCACTTCGAACAGTGTTCTGCAAAACGAAAAGCAGAACGAAATTTTTCGTTTATGATTTTGTTGTGTCATTTTTGTAAGGGATTTTTCGTTTCAAATTAGAAGCGTAGGCTTAAACACGAAAAAACAAACTTAAGAGACAACAGATTTCGGAGTTTTCAACAGTATTGAGAGTATATGTCTGTGACCTATGTACTATTGCTGTATCATCGGCTTCGTCGGATCGGACGTCGAAGTTTCTCATGTAATAAGAAATGCGGAACAAAATAAAAATGCGAGAATTGAGTGTGGGATGGTATGTTTTTAATTTTATGGTTTGCGCGCATAAGTCAACTATAGCTATGCGGAGTACTTTTGCAAACATAATCAAGTTTTTGTTTGCTTTTTGAGATTAAATTATGTTTTCTTATGCGCGTACCTATATTATTGTTGAGCCTTAAGGAAGAATTATAATTGTCAAAAAGCGACATAGGTGGTTGTTCGAAATGAAACGAATATTTGAGGTTTGCTTCGTTTCGCCCAGTTTTCGTTAACTTTTGCTTTCGGAAGTGTAGAGCGCTCACCGACCGCTCCTTGCTTAAGTTAACTGACAGCTTTCTGCTAATTGATGTTATCAAAGATCTTCATTGATTCGTACATTTCACCCTTCAAAACCTATTTGTTTACCATTTCTTATGAGAAAATAGCTAATTATTAACTTGCAGGAAATGTTTGGCATTTTTATATCAAGTGTTTTTGATTATGGATGACTTTTGCACATTTGCATAACAATTTGAAAGGTTACTTTTCATTCAATTTTGGCATTTTGCTTCCAACAGCTTCCGACTATTATAGTTTAAGCTGTAAGGATTACTCTTCGTTCAGTTTTCGTTAGCTTTTGCTTTCGGACCATCAATTACTGTAACAGAATATTTTGTAGAAAAAAATTTGGGTTACCCCGTATTTAAAAGTTTTCCCAATAGAATAACAAATTTAAATTTTATAAAAAATTGATATCACACAAAAGAAAACAAATCAATAAGATCAATAGTTTCAAATAATTGGTTTTTATGTTTCGAGATCAAAATTCTATAAAAAAATAACTATTTTTATAGCACCTAAAATAAAAAGTATATCGGTATAAGAACTTTAAGCAATATACATGACATATTTTACCACCACACATATGTACAACACTACCCTACTTTATCACCCTGTTAAGCAAACAACTAACTACTTATTTTTCTCATAAATTCCGCAAAAATTCCTTCATATACATACATAACCTCAACAAACCTCCCTTTTCGGTTTCAAGAGCTGCAAAAGCTCAACCACACATTTATTGAATTTCATTTTCCCTATTTTGCATTATTAAAAAAAATACCAAATTAAAAAATTATAATAGCTTGCTGATGGCAGAATCATAAAAAGGAGCGGTTGGGTATAAAGTTATATTATACTGAGTGCAAAGAGGGTTTTAATCGACTTATGGAAGTCATTTCATCAACCACCACTCATTCGCCATTCATAAGCAAAACCTCAATCAAAACCACTACAACGGAGCTTCGTCGTCGTCGTCTTCCACCGCAACTCCACTTGCCTTGCTAGTTCCCCTTTCCAGCCATGCAATAGCCCCCTAACCAACCCACTTTACTCTCAACAAGTGCGAGAACATTGCACAACACTGCAATACCACTGCGCTAACGACGACGACCGACAGCTCTATAGGAAGCCAGTATACAAGTCAACAGGAAGAGAAAGGGGGATGGCAATGGAATAGCACAACAGAGTCAGCAATTCAGCATGTCCGACTAGCCACCACACGACTTCCTCCAGCTCCAGCACCAGAGCACCAGGCAGGTCGGTCGGTTCTCGGTTGGTCGCCCGGCAATAAATAAAAACAAATAAATAAGCGATTAAGCCGCCATGGAAATCGCATCACGTCCACGTCCTTGTGTGAGCTCGCGTCCCAGACCATGTATGGTCATAGTGACGCATCTAGCCAGCTTCGCAGTGTTGTCACTTGGGGTGTACTAGATGTAGCACGACTGACGACTATGACGAATACGACGACGACGGCTACGTTGATTCGAAGCATCCAGCATACATCGTCGTCGTCGTCGTCGTCGTCGTCGTCGTCGTCGTCGGTCGTCTCGTATGTGTAGGTGATTTGTAAATTATGTACACAGAGAGGAAGATGGATGGTAGATGGAGCCACCGACGGACGTTCGACTGAATGATTGCATTTATGGATTATTCTGACGTCTCTTGGGTTGGCAATGTCAATTGATTCAGAGGGGAATAACAACTACTGTGGGCATTGTGGTGTGGCTGTGGGGAGAGATTATTATTATTATTTGTCGACCGGAAGGCGAAAGAAGGTAGGTAGGTAGATAGGTGGAGAAACACAGTCCAACAACAGAGGCAATTATTACTATGGCACGAGTCTTGTCGTCCAACTTCTTTAACACTATGACGGACTGTCAGATGGATGGCCTTAAGGTCGACAGAAGTGAAGTTGACAGACTGGCATGCGACGACAACGACACCAGACCAGTTGCAGTGATGACGACCGTGACTTCTGGCACAGAAAGAATACTACCTACCTACATATTATATCCCAAGATAGGACAAGGACTGAAGAAATGTGGGGTGACAAAATGATACAGATTGTTATGTGATTAAAAATGACGAGTAATTGAGTGATGAGTTGATTTTAAGATATAGGGGCGAGAATGTGAAGACTTAAAATTCGAAGACTATGAACAATTGGACTGATGTCTTTGGTAACTTCTTATTATTCTTGTTTAAAGATTTAACGCTTACAGATAGGTAAATAATTCATTTATCTGCATGGGGTGATGTGGAAAAACTTCCACTAGAAGTTAAACAACCAGAAAAATTATTTACTAACAAGATTTGTGAAGAGAATCAATTGGATTCAAAGGAGGATTAATTCTTTTTCTGTCGTGTTAAATGAACGCCTGAAGAATCTTATCAAGAACCTTGAAGGTCCATATCAGTGTGTTTTAAGGCCAGGAAAGTCAAGTATCGTCGGCAGATCTTAGAAGCCAAGTACTTCAAATCCACAGTACACAAATCTAAGGTAATGTATATTGGGCAGGTTGTCAAAGTTGAAAGTGTCAAAAAAATAAAAATGGCTGTTCGAGTACCACAGGAACTCAGCACGCATCATTAGAAACAACAACAAAATATTGAAATTAGACAAGTAAAGGGGCACTGGATCCACCAATTCACCACCTCCGATTTTGACAGATGCGCAGAAATGAACAAAAATGAAATCGCTAATGATATTACCTTTAATATGTGTACTGTGCTTCAAATCAACACCCATATACCCATCATCAACTGCTGCAACTTTGCAGTTCATCTCTGGATAAGGCGCTGTGGCCTGTGGGGGAACTAAACTCAGTTGACGTGTGAGACTGAAGGCAGCTTGACTCAGGTATCAGTCCGCCGTACAAAAGCAATGTGTTTATGGCTGCGTTACCTTTAATAGTAACTGATAATAGAATCTTTAATCTGAATTCCTATTAATAAAGACAAAACTTTCGTGGAAAAGCAAACTGACGTTTATAGAAAATCTACACATTTATAGAAAATCTAGTACAAAAAATAGAAATTCCCTTCGGTCCATTGAAGATGTTCACATTGGACTAACTCAACCGGCTTATTTTGACATGAATCCGAGTTCTATTGTTCACTGTTCAGATACAAACGAATGTGAACACAACCGACTCAACTCGACGTTCAGCCGTAAAGAATAAAACAAAACACAAATCTGTGCTTGTAGAAGGATTAAATAATAGGTGTGTTCCTTTACTTTAAAACTCCGTGTATTTGTGTGAATTTCTACGTCATTTTATTGTTTTTATATGAACTTTGACAGACTTCATTCAATTCACAGAAATGCACAGAGTTTCAAAAGAAAAGGAACTAGGTTATTAAAATCTTTTAAAAACAAAATTAAAATTTTATAAAAAAATTATATTTACAAGTGCAAAATAAAGAACAAACAAATCCATAAATCATGAGATAAAGTACATACATACATATATGTACGTAGACGATAAAATAGTCGGATAAGATAGTCCAATGTGTGTGGCAGGACAAGATTTGTTTGTATTTTATTGTATTGTGTACACCAAAAGCATTTTCGGGGTTAAAGACCCCATTTTAGTTGCTCTTCTGACCGCATCCACAGCACATAAAATGTTCAAAATGCAAGGTTCAGCCAATTTTTTGAGAATACAAAAAAATAAATAGACACATTTGTTGTTCATTCTTTCGTTGAGTTAGGTTACAGTTTACACCATTTATTAAAAATCAACTGGCAGACATTTTGTTGTATTAATGAGATTTTGAATTTAATCCACAACTTGAAAATAAATCGTCGCTGACTCGAATTAATGGGTGTAAATGTATTCATGCAACGTCTTTAAACCATCTCTAACTTTATAAACGTCAGAAAGTTTATGACGGCGGCGTAAATGAACTGTCAAAATTTGTATGCAAAATATTTCCGAACAAATCGAATTTGTAAACGTCAGTCGTAAATGAAGATGGTGAGCGTTTTTAAATGGCATTATGACAATGAATTAACGCTAAGATGTTTTAAGGGGCATTCATGAAAGGTGATTTACGATTTTACGAATTTTTCGAGTAAGATTTCTAAAGTTACAGTCAGTCGAGTTACAAATATTGGAAAATTGCTTAAAATTTGATCTAGATGCGAACACGTTTTTTTTTAAGCTCTCTGAGAAATTTTACGTTTCATATTTCTGAACACGTCTAATTCTAAAAGTCTGAAGCAAATTCGTAGGGAAATTTTATTCAATTTGTGTAAATTAATTCCCATGCACATTTTGACAGTTCTTTATCTAGGTCCCCTTTCATACGAGGAAACAAGTTACTGGACATTTTCAACGTTTGTTTTCTTTTTGTCGAATTCCTTTCATCAAAAAAAAAACATTTTTTTTTCTAAAAAGAATTGAATTTTTTCTGTCGTAGAAAGGAATACGAAAACACGAAAAGAATCGATTTTTTTTGTGATTGTGTGTGTGTGGCACTTGACAGCATCAATTTTGAAGTAAAATATCCAGAAAATATTCAATTTGGAAATTATTATTAATTGACAAACAGCGCACAAATATTTACTATAAAATTCACCGAAAATTCGTTGCAACCAAAAACACAATTTGTTTTAATAAAAAAAATGTGTTTTCTTAAAACACCGCGGCATTCAATTTGACATTTTAGAAATTTTAGAAAGTGTGTGTGTAAATCGGTGTAAAATCTTTCTTGAATCTTGCAAAATTACCAAGATTTGTGTTGACAGAAAAAATTCGAATTGTTCAGAAAAAAAACCGATTCTTTTAGAAAAAAAATTCGATTCCTTTGTTAAAAGGAATTCGACATTAATTTCCAATCTCCAAAAATCGTAGACCGTACAGTCCTCTTACGATGTGGCTCCATTGGTAATATTTGAGGCAATGTCAGGTTCAATGGCAATGACATTAACCTTGTTCGTTTACTTCCCAAACCTACCCATTTTTACCATTTTCAGCCCAAAAGACTGTCAAAGTTCATATAAAAAAAATAAAACTGGTAGAATCTGGCAGTTTTGGGCAAGTACGCGAACAGACCTAATTTATTGCCTGGGTGGGCCTTCTATTGCAAGGTTATTTTAGTTGTCAAATGTCAGTATTAAAATTCCGAAAAATGTCAAAACCTTTTTTGCTATTTAAAATCACTATTATCGGTAATAATAAAAAAGACTTAAATTCACTATATTTCTCATTTCAAAACGAAACTTATTCATTCAAAATCGCGGAGAAACCATTTGGTGAAAAGTCAAATTTTATTAACTCAGCGATGGAAATCAATAATTGCCGAGCAATATTGCCATTACCAAAGCGACTCGTTTGGCAATATTCAAGGCAATAGCAATGAGCCAAGCAATTTATTTCCTTAAATATTGCCAATGGAGCCGCCGCGCTGTGCCTGTTTACACAGTCGTTTTACTGAAAGGCGCAAGACAGGTAAATTTTATGTGTGCGTAGAAACGAGAAGGGTAAATTTCATCACAAAATCCGATTTAAGCCATTTCAATAATATTTTTCTATTTTCTCGCCAATATGAGCAAAAGATTATCAACATTTCGCAAAACATTACAACAACTCAAAACAATTCATAATGCAGTTAAAAGTAATGAATTCAAGCCCAGTACAATATTCTGATTAAATAAAAAATAAAAAAATACATTTGCATAAATTCCAAAAAATATTTTCATTATACTTTTCGTATTTCGTATACTTTAATCCCAGCGGGCGGCATGCGGGTAGAATATTTGGAACATTTCATGTGCCACCTCTTTTAGCGTCCGTTTTTAACATTCAACAAATTGAAACCAGCTTTTGTGTAAACTTAATTTCATTGTTATTCTGTCTTTTATTTGCGAATACTATATTTACTTTACTCAGTTTAAAATAAAACAATATTTTTGAATAAATAATTTAAAAAAAAAATATTTATTAAAGAATTCATTCACTAGATGGAGGTGGTGTAAAGAAAAGTTGAATGATGCAAAAAAAAAAACAGAGAAAAAAAAAAAACTTGGTTCAATAACTAAAATGGTTATGAAGGGGGACAACAAGTTAACAAGTATATTTCCCTATTATACCCCCACATATTCAATGATGACGACGACGCCAACAACGACCACAATGGACTACGACGACTACGACGACGAGTGAATGGATGATGATGACCATCAATGAGTAGAAAAAAAAAAATAAATAATGCAAACGTGAGTGGGTCGCGTGAGTTTGGAATGAAATTATGTCCGCATTTAGATTAAAAAATTATTCCAAACAATTTTATTTGTGTGTCTGCAACAGGCCCATTTAAAGAAGTTGTTTTTGCTGTTGATTTGAAAATGTTTATACCACTGCCGTATTATTTAATTTTACATGGAAGAACTCAGCAGACTTTGGGCCTAGCTATGTATAACAATTATTATGAGACAAATTGGTCAAAAGTTAAGAGTTTGTTCTTTCGATAGTTCGACCACTCAGTCAGCGACAAGCGAAAGAGCTACATAATCATGAGCATTATAGTGAAATTAAAACATACTATATACTTTTCACATCAATTTCAATGCTTGTAAAAACAAGGGGGAGAACTCCTAGAAAAAGTTTTTCTTTTTAAATTATGCTTAAAATGTCTTCATTCTATATAAAGGTTGGAATAATTGGAACCTTTTGTGTAAATATTTCGTAAATGTAAAAATTTGCTATTTCAGAATTCACAATTTAAAAAAACCATCTAACATCTTAGCAACACTGCCAAAAATAAATGGGGGGAAAAGAATTGAAGCCTGAACAAGGGCCCTTTAACTTGATTTATAGTCCGGGTCTGAATTCATGAAGTGTTTCTTTATTATTAATTTATGCAGCTCAGAAAAAAGTCTGTCAAAGATTATGTTATTATTCTTGATTTTAAATGAGTCTCTATTTAATGAATGGATATTACAAGGACGATTAAGTTATTTTTATGGATCGATTTGCAGAGGCGAGGATAAAAAATAATTATTAAATTATGAGCCTACAGTATAAAAGATAAAACCGTTACTTAAAATTGTGTTTTATAACTAAGTTTCTGGTTTTCGAAGAAGTTTGTTTTCTAAAAAAAATTATAATTTAACGAAATTTACTGAACCTATACTCTAGGAATTTGTATATATCTACATAGGTATTTAAATATTTGAAGGTGAAAGGCAGTTTTTTTAAATTGGCGCATTCAGAAAAATGAGCTCTCAAAGATTTTTCTCACTCAAAAAATGAGCAACCGAATCCAAGATTTTTTCCCTTAACATTTTAACAGCAATGCTGAGGAATTCTATTCAAGAAACTGAGATTGATAAGATCCCTTTTTCCCAAACATGCGCCTAACAATATAATGACATACGAAAAACGTGTAAAATGTCAAAAGCATTAAAAAATTATTTTTTCAAAATGTTTGTATACTTGGGCTATTTAAATTTACTAGTACCATACTTCTTTATAACATTATTCGAGCTTTTAACGAAAAATACAGCAATATAAAAAACTTAAAATACAAGATTTACTGGCTGAACACAATGCCCTGCTGCAACTGAAATCGGAGATGCAGCTGCACCTGGTTTCAAAAAATGTCGTACGTCTTTTTATATATTTTAAAGGAAAAAAACAACCACGAGTTTATTATTCACTTTTTTATTTCCAATATTTTCCTTTAAATTAATATTTTTTTTTCGTGACACAAATGAGCACTAAAAACTTCAATATTTTTTTCCGGCCTTAAATTGAAACGTCAAAAGTGCTGCACGTGAAAAAGTTAAAAGTTGGTGAACCTTTGCAGCACAGACTACAGTTGCGTTGCGTTCTGTTCGTAACATTGAATTTGTGTGTATTCAATATTTTGACAGCTATTCAGTTGCAGCTCCGTATCTATTGTGTTCAGCCAGTTAGTCGGACGTACTTGCTCGTGTAGTTAAGATATAGTTTTTCTTTTCTGAAAAAAGAACTTCTCCCGCTTTAGGTGAATATAAATATGTTAAATTAATAATTACAAAAAATGTAAAAAAAGGATCTGATTAAAAATGGTTTAGGGCACATGGGCGAATTTAAGACCACTTTATCAAGCGGCTTGGGCTGTATATCAGTAGTAATAATTAACAAGCATTATTCTGGGTTTAAACTAGTTTTTATTAAGGCAAATTAAGTTATTTTATTGAAAAATTTCAAACTTGATTTCAAATAATATCATTTCCCATACAAATTTACAAATTGTTTGAACCAAATTTGTACGAAATTTAATTGAAAATTCCACCAAAAAAATCATTTAATGTTGAATCCATTGAAAAAGTCATAAAAACAGACAAGAGGCGAAAAGAAAAACAAACGATAAAAGTCCAAAATCTAATTCAAAATGAAATGAGCTTTCAAACGAAATTAGCTAAATTTGAGATGAACAAACATTTTCTGTAATTTCCGAAATTACCCCATTTCGGCTTTTATGAAAACTTAGAATAAGTCTATGTCAAAATATACTGAGCAAAAATCTTATGTCTGCTGTCAAATTTACTGTGACTATAAACAGTGTTGCCAATTGTAAAACCAGACCTCAAACATTCATAACATTCATAAATATTGGTAGGCAAATTTATAGTACTTACTAATGTGCAGCAAAAAATAATATTAAAAAAAAAAATCATCAAATTTTAGAAATTTTAGAAATTTTCAAAAAATTTATAATTTTTTAAAATCTGAGTTATTGTTATCTTTTGAGCCATCACAAACAAGCTCAATTTTGAACGAGACTAAACCCAGAGACTTTTGCTTCAATCGCACACAGAGTAATCAGAAAACTCTGTGTACATGTTACGGCCTTAATTTTGTATTTTTTTTTATTTTACAATTTGAACAATGAACAAACAAGGGGGAATGTCTACAAACTTCGATTTCACCAGGTAAAATTTCTCCAATGTGTGACGGCATTTTGATATAAAATAGTATTTAAACTTTTAATAATGAAAAAGTATATTAATATGTATTTGGTCCTTTATTATAGCGGAATATAAAATATATGTGTATAGTCAAGTCAAAATAGACATATAGTCTACCCAGAATTCCCCAACAAAAAAAAAAAAAACAAAAAAATCAAATCAATTGCAAAAAGTTGCCGTTAATCTGACACGAGTATAAAAAGTTATTCAAGGCCAAGTGTCAAAAATATTGGGTTTTCGCATAAAAATTATATAAATAAAATAATTTTCTACAAAAAAGATTAAGACAATGTTTTTTCGTACGAACTATCATTTAGGAAAACCGCTGCTTCAAAAAAATAATGGTTATGGAGAAAAATTATTTTCTAATTCTTAGAACATAGAATATCTTGAAAATGATTGCTCTTGCGGAAAAAATAAAATATTTGTTTAGGGACCAGTTATAGCTTTCATTGAAACTTATCATTGAAAATTTTAATCTTCAGTTTTGAGGCCCTAAAAAAAAGATATCAGTGATTATTTTGATGGCAATAAAAAGCTGATGACTCGATTATTATTTCAAGTTAAAAAAAATTTCATTTTGGCCCTACCTTTCACATAAAACGATTTCTAAGATTTCAATGATCAATGATAAGGTAGTTCAATCATTAAAATAAAGAAATTCATTTCCTGCGATAGGCTGGGCCAAAATGAAATATTTTTTTTCGATAGAAATAATAATTGAGTTATCTGCTTTTTATTTGCATTAAAATAATCACTGATTTCAGTTTTTAAGTGCCTCAAAATTAACAATTAAAATTTTCAATGTTTAGTTTCAATGTAAGCTATAACTGGCCCCTTAGAAAATTTTATAGTCTATAAACCGAGTTTTCAGATATTTAAAACCAGGTGGTAACAGATTTTGAGGAGCTAGCTAGTCCTAACTAATTTTCGGAAGGAAATTGACTTAGAGCTTTTTTGGACAAATGAGTTGATACTGATTTGAGTATACTAACTTTGGGACTAGTAGGTACTATGACCGTGAAGTTAGCATTACCATTTCAACATTTTAAGATTCTAATAATTGGATTAATTGTCGTTATTTTTTTTAAATAAATTGATGGTCACGTTAGCATTACGAACCCCCCAAAAATTTTCATCGCAAAATTCATCGCTCATCGCACATTTTTTTACATTTCTATACGAACTATCGATTTCATTATTGTCCACGTCGGTAATACAGTTCATTTTCGATCCAAGGACTTAACTTTCTGTGCCGTATAAGAAACTAGTTGCTGTTGCATCATGTTTTTTTCTGCAATTTTTGTCAGCCTTGGAGAAAAACCCAGCGAATTGCTAAACAAGACTGACAACCATGTAAACGTTAAATAAGATATTTTTTAACTTTCTGAGAAAAAAAACTTTTTGTTGCTCTCTGCGGGCAATCTTCATTCTCCGACTTGAAAAAAATCATAAAACTAAATCATCACCAAGACTTTGTTTTATTATTTTCAAAAAAAATATTTTAAGAGAAATTTGTATTTCTTTGTTTAAAGAATGTTTGAATTTGAAAAGGAAAATTATAACTATACTGAAATAAACTATAAAAATATCGAAGAACGTACTGAAAAGTACTTCGACTGAATGAGTAAACCATTTTTGTAGGAGATGTACTATGAATAGTGATTTCTGATACCTAAAAAGAAAATATACTACAAAATAATGTGCTAGAGTAGATATTTTATATCTCTCACATTAAACAAACAAAATACCTGCATAATAAATACCTATCTATTTGTATATCAATGTATAAGTGATGATTATTAATTAAACTACTCGCCAACTTCCATTTCAACTAAATATGTATCTCAATTACTTAGCACTATTAATCATCTATCTATAATAACTAATTCACTTAATGCATCATGGTTTCCTAGAAATTTCTTTGTGAATGCCTCCGGCTGATAATTTTTTTGTGAAAAAATACCTTCATACTTACTCAATCTTAATTTTTGTGAGAGCATTTAGATATTTTATGATTCAAAATATTTATTTGTGGGAAATTTTTTTAAGTTTACAACATTCATGTGTCTATTTTTTCAAGGTCACTTTTAAACTGGCAGGCTTGAAAAATAAAAAGTCCCCAAAAATTATACTCAACACATGACAATAAAAAACTCACTCAAGAGAATTTGTTTTTTTGAGTAATCCCGGATGTTTATACCAAAATTGAAAATAACCAGCGTCCAATACTCGTTACTTGATAATTTTATTAAATATTTAAACAAACACCATCATTTTAAATAACTTACCAAAAATATACACCGCAAAACCAGTTAGCAATTCGATGAGCTCAAACCATGTGGTCGATGAGGGGTCGATCGGTATGAAATTGAAGTTATAATCAAAAAAAAAAAACAAACAAAAAATTTACAAAGTATCTCAGCAAATTTAATAAAAAAAACACACAGAGAAGCAATATTTTGGCACTTCAACACTTAATCCTCTAAAATCTGGCGCCCAACACTCAATTATATATATTTTATTTAATATTGCTTTGCTTCAAAACGCACGTCACCAACAGCACAACACTAAACAAATGGTTACTTAAAATTGATTTGACATCATTACTATAGCCCCCCGATTAGGATGAATCCACTTGACCACTTCTCATCTCTTCAGTATGCAGCAGTGATGCACATTAATCAAATATTTTATATACGAAACCTCGTTTTCTGAGTACAAAAACGCTGACGCATAAGGCACTAGCGCGTAACACGCAAAAATGTAGAAATAAACTCTACAAAAAAAAAAAAAAACAAAACAAATCCACTAACAAGAAAACAAAATAGCAGCACGAGTCGAATTTATAAAAAAAAAGTATCTTTGAAGATATAAAACAATTTGTAACAATTACACAGTTGATTGCGAAACAGCTGGTCGGTTTTGAGATAAATATTTCCGATTTGCAGGTGAAGAATCTAAGCTAAGACCTTCACGTATTACAACGCAGACGACGACAACAACGAAGCTATGTTCGATTTTTTTTATAAGTATCACAATTCAATGTCACCTGAGACACAATCGAAATCAAAATCAAATATATAATCGACTTCAAAAAATTCGGAGAGCTGACGAATAACTCATATCGTGTGTAGACCGTGCAAAAATCGCGTCACGACTGATCTACCTGTGCTGATACAAACACTGAATATGGTCCACAAAACAGCGCGGCAGCGCGATCTCTAAATCCAGAGTCAAGTGCGAGCTCTGAATGGATCATACAAAAATATAGATACGGATTGTAATTTTATTTTATTTTTTTATTTCCCGTCTTGCCTGGCTGTTATAACTTTGCAAAGACAAAAACATCGATCATACCCGAGTGGTCGCAAATATTAAAATTCTTACAACCCACTAAAATATCTTCAAAACAAAAAGACAACAGATACATTCCACACACCAATAATAACAAAATAATCAAAATCTCATCTTACAGATAGTTTTTTTTTTTTTTTTTGGGGAGTAGTAGCTGGAGTTGGACTTGAACGACCAACAGGTAGAACAAAGCCCAGCTTAACTCAATTTGCGTCTGATTTTTTCTTCATTGTTGTTGTTGTTGATTTTTCGTTGGAGTAACTCTCAGTTGTGTCAGTATCTGTTTAAATCGATTTTGTAAAACAAAAGCTAAACTTGTAGTGATAGGTACGGCATCAGGGTTGCCACTTTAGAGAAATCTCTGTAAATCTAAAATGTTTGAGAAAGTACAAGAATAAATTTAACGAATGGAAATGTACTATTCACTTTACTAAAACCTCGACATTTAACTAAATCAACTCCCTAAACAGTAAACACAACAGTGTGCTGCAACTGGAGGTTGGAGCTAGAATAACTGTCAAAAAGTATCCTACATCAATGCAGTTATAAAGTGTATTTTAATGTAATAAAACCAAGATGGTGGCAGCCGCATTTTTATTAGTCATATTTTTTTCTTTTAATGTACTCTGAAATTAAGTCAAGTGATTTAGCCGAATTGTACGCAGATCATGCTTAAAAATCAATTTTTATTTCTTACTGTCAATTTATCTGTAAAAATTAAACACATGAAGTAATTGTTCGGCAGATTAATTCTCGAATAAAAATGGAAAAAATGTATTAAAAAAAAAAATGAGTTCTGAGTTAATTCGGAGTTGAACCAGAGTTATTTATTCCTGCAAATAGATTGAACCAGAGTTAACTCAGAAGCGGTTTTTAGGTCTTACTTAAACTTTAACTTTAAGATGTCAAAATTCTATCGGAATCAAAGTGCAACACTATCGACATGCGCTTTGATTAATTATCAAAACGACACTATCCAAATGATTTAATTCGGAGTTAAAATAGAGTAAGTTAATCCTATAAATAGATAGAACCCGAGTTAACTCAGAAGTAGTTTTTCGTTCTTACTTTAATTTTCACTTTCAGATTTTAAAAATCTATCAAGATCGAAGTGCAACCCTATCTTAACGTGCTTTCACTATAGAAATAGAAGGTGCGACACTATGCGAATGAGACAGGATGGAAAAAGGTAACGTTTTAAAAAAAAAGGCAGAAATAACTATTTAGTAAACACAATGAGTTAACTCTGGATCTAAATTGATTGAATAAAGATTCTGTTTCTGTACTGTGGGCTTCACAATGTAACTATTTACAAAATACAGTTTTGATCCCATACGCAGGAACAAAAAAATTCAAACGAAAATTAAAGTAAATTAAATATTTGTGATTATATAAATACAAATATTTTTTATTGTTTTTACAATGGCAACACTGTTTTATAGGTGTACCCGGCGATTTTTATTTATTTTTGTCACATCAGGTAAATATAGTGAGCTTTTCTTCTGATTGTAAGAAAAGCTTAAATTACTTACAATCCACAACTATATGGGCGGCAAATTAGCATTCCGCGCAGCTCTCTTTTTAAGTTAATAATATTTCATGGGATTTTAAATTTATAAACAAATCTGACGTCCGACTTTTTTAACGTCTTCTCAATAGGTCTCCATATTAAGAGAGAGAGAGAGAGAAAAAGATTTAAAAATAAAAGCAGGTAGGTAGGTTAGGTATTAGGTAGGTTACTCTATAGTTGGGTAGTAGAACTGTGTGTGGTTGCGGTTGAGATCGTTAGATAGACAACTTTGGTAGAATTTCGTCTATATTTCCGCTGATATGGCCGGAGGCGTGCTAGGTACCTATATATACATACATATATACAACTTAAAGTAGTTGGATGTTTTGAAATGAAATTTTTCATAACAATGGTTTGATTTTTATCTGAGATATTAAATGAGTATTTTGTGTAATAAACTATAGTCCAAAAATAGGTATCAATACTGTCTTGCATTGATTTTTATTCATTTCGCTCCTTTGTGCTTGGATAGATGTTTGCAATTGGCATGAAATTGAAGGAGTTAAGTAAACTCATTAAGCTGATGTGATATTTAAAATAAAATCAATTAATGTTTGTTGATTTAACAGGTCCCAAAATCAGTTCATATTGATTTTCATATACTTGGTATTAATTTTTCGTAAGAATGCATGACATTAGTATAAATAAAAAGTTAACACTTACCATGTGGGAACGTTTGTTGGTCATTTTTAGTTCGACGTGAAAACAATAAGATTCATTGAAAACCTAAAGTAATTTCCAAGTTATTATTGTGGATGTGGTTAATAAAATATATTTTGAAGGTATCCTATTACTCAATATAATGTATGACAAAATTTGTTGATATCAAAACAACGAGAAGAAAAGTTTCACATCGATTTTATACTTTAAAATGTAAGAAGTTAGACGTAAAATGTACAGTGTCATGTTTGTTCGTGACGTTTTTTTGTTCCACCATTGATTGTGGGATTTTTTATTATTTCTGTTCAATATTTATGCACCTCAGGAGTCACTAAGATCAAGACCTTTTTATGGGAACCTTCTCACTGTACCTCCTATGGTTCACGCTATCCAGTCTCTAGTTGCACTAATATTTTTAACTTAGTTTATGATGAAAATTTTGACTTTATTATGTCTAGAGAAGTTTTTTAATCTAAATTAAAGGAAGCTTTAAGTTCATACAGAATTATGTTCATACAGAATTTTTAATCCATTTACAGAATTTTGGTCATACAGAATTTTGTAACACAGAATAACGAACCGTTCTCATACTTGAGTTGTTTGAAATATAAATTAAGTAGTTTAAAATAATTACGTACATATGTATGTAGGTACATCCGTAAATCACATTTCTAAGGAACACTTAATAGTGTATACATATGTAGATAAAACTGAAAATATATCCCTGGTTCCTTTATTTCGAATCTCTGTGCATTTTTGTGAATTTCTACACAAAAGTCTGTCAAGGTTAATAAAAAAGTGTAGAAATTCACACAAATGCACAGAATTTCATAGTAAATAAACACACCTATATTAAATTTGTCCAGAACTCTTTATATCAAAATAAAAAACAAGTAAAACCGCAAATCCGCAATTGACGTAAAGATTATTTTGACAGCTTAAAAATTCTGTTCCTTTTTAATTTTCTCTTCTCAATTACTGGTTCTGTTTGTTTCTCTAATTATGGTTACCATGTGATTATAAGAATATGGAATAAATTAATAATATTAAAGAATATTAAGATTTTTAAACATACAAAACTACGGCTATGGTTCTTTCAATGTTTTCCAGTCAATTTAAATGGAATTTGGTGAGTTAATTTTGGATTAACTAATATATCTGACAGTTGTGTGTAAAAAAAAATTTCGGAATATGCAGCATGCGCCCTATTTCATAGTTGCCCTCTATGTTTCAATAGTAAAAGCGCATTTTCATAGAGTTGCACATAATTTCAATATCGATATATTTGAATAAAACAAGTTCAGTTTGATTTCTCACACGATTTTTTTATTTTGAAAGGGTTTATATGTGTTGATTTTATAACATCGTTTAAAAAGCACCTTCACTTTCCTGGATGGCTCCGATCCGAGAGGTAAAATTTTCAATGTTTCTGGCGCTTGTTATGTTGACTATGAAGGCATCAGAAATTTGTAACCTGTGACTTAAAACCAAACCAAATGAAAAAAAGTCTAATTAGGTGAGATTTCATGCCCAGTTTACTTCGCTTCTACTTGAGATAACCAGGCTCTCAAATTGCTCATGTAGAATGCAGATTGTGACAACAGCTACACCGTTGAACTACACGATATAATTTAATTTGATTAAAATTTAATTGTTTAATTGATAGGTAGCATTATTTGTTGATGGTGATGGCAATGCCACCGTCATTTTCGAAGAAGTATAGACCAATGATGCCACCAGCTCACAATCCACATCAAAAAGGGACTTTATTATCTTATCTTTTAACAAGAAGAAAAAAAGCCATGTTGTTTAAAGCGAAGTATTATATAATGGGGTATAATGAAAAGAAAAAAAATTATGACTAACTTGAAATTTTAAACTTAAAATATTTCAAAGATGGCAATAGCGCTTTTTTTATGATTGTTTATGTTAAAAATATATATGATACTTTTATTTATTATAGAATTTTTTATTCTATTTTCCATTGAAATACCGAAATGTTCAAGAAAGATTCAAGCCCGGGTTTGTCTTAAAAATACCTACATAATTTGTATTTGTGTCCTTTCGTAACATGTATTTATATAAATGTACCTAAACCTATTAGCCTACCTTTATATCATAAACTTTTAACGATAGAATTGCTTAATCTCGATCACCTTACCTATGTACAGTGATAATTAATGAATCTCCCTCCGAAATTCCAAGAACTATAATCTCTTTTTCCAATCGCCATATATCTACCTAGCTGTTTCCACATACCAAAAACGTGCTTAGAATTAAAGCTATATATAACCAACAACCAGCTTTGCAACTCTATACACATATAGTTTTACGAAGTCAACAAATAAATTAGAAAATTCTTAGCCTCAATAAATTATGCTCTTATAGAAGCTTAAAAAACAGGCACAGCACGGACTCAAAAATCAAAAACATAATAAAAAAAAAACAGACTTTGAACGCCTACACTGGTTAGTTAGTTAAATAAACTCCAGGATCATGATACTCACATACAGATTGTTAGGTATCTCAACAATATTTTGGTATCAAAATTGTAGGTTCCGATATAAGACGAAAAGTTGATTCAAAATCATGAATCAACAAAAACAACAACAACAACAACAACCTGCCAATTTGTTTTATTATCTGTCAAAGATCGTTATTAGTTTTGTTATATTTTTTTTTTTGGGCACATGTAATTATTCTTTTTCATTTAAAACTTCCTCAGGGGATTTGTATTCTAGAGTTTGTAATTTTTTCACAGTGAAAGTATAAAGTTGACCCATTTTTTGGTGAGTTATAATTTGTGAATTCACACGTCTGAGTCGTTTCGATTATCTATTATTACTCATCATTTCGGTGTCTATGGTGTCTATGCCTATCTTAATTCGTGACATCATGTGTTGTTTTGGAATTACCATGTTGGTTTACTTTTTGTATCGAAGATATAAGTATAAACTAGCTTCAATATAACCTTTTAGCAAGTTTTTTCTTTCGCATTTTTTGCAAAAAAAAGTGTGCGTCAAACGAAAAATAATACCTATTTAAACTTGTATTTTGACAGGATGGAGGAAATGCAATACTTTTCTTACTTTTTTTTGCAAGTCCATAAGAACTTGACGAAAAAAAAACGATATCGGAACTAAGTGATTTACATGTAAATAAAACAACAACTTAAGTCTATACATGGACTCAACTATTACCGGAGCTAATTATCATTTTGATACCGATAGTTTGTATGGAAAAGTCAAATTATCTGAGTCATCGAATGAAATAAATTTGTTATGATAAAAAAAATGGCGATCAGTTATTTTGTTCCTTTCGATGACTTGAAATTAAGATCTATGTTTTTATTTAATTTTGTTTAATGAAGGGGAACAGTTTTTTATTTAAAGTGGCGTGGCTAACTATTTAATTTTGTTTTCTTGCCATAAATCTGAAAAGGTAGTGATGACACTTTGTAACAGTGATGATAAATTGTTTGCTGCGATGACTTTGGTAAGTATAATCAGTTTGTGAACCTTACATTATTAAGCATCAATTTTTCAGTGCTTGAGTTAAACCAGAGTTAAAATCCTGCAAATAAATTGAACACAAATTAACTCAGAAATAATTTTTCAGGGTCAGTCTTTCAGCACGTGATTGTGATGATCATTGATATTGGGTTTCGGAGTTAAACCCAAGTTAAATCCTAAAAAAATATTTTTCAGTCCATTTAGATCCCGAGTTAACTCATGCAATAAATCCGCAGTTAGCTTTCGAGTAACTAAATAGATATTTCTGACAGATTTATCATATGTGTCAAAACACTATCAAAATGAAGATGGCGACACTATAGAAATATACTCTTTTCATACTTCGGCACTGTTCTGTTTCGATAGCGTATTTCAAAAGATTTTTGACAATTGAAAGCTGAAGTTAATCATCTTACACAGAAAAACTGCTTCTCAGTTCACTAGTGTTCCATTTATTTGCAAGATAAATTAACTCTAGTTTTAACTCAGGTACTGAAAAACTAACTTTAAAATATCAAAAATCTATTAAAATCAAAATGCGACACAATGGATATGTGCTTTCTTGGTCTAGCACGATATCTAGAAAACAAAAATAATGAAAGGCTAAATCTCGAAAGACATAATCTCGAATGCCAAAATCTCGAATTACAAAAATCCAGAAAACCAAAATATCGAATACATATGTACATATGTATCTACATTTAATCTCGAATAACCAAAATATTTAAAGTCAAAATCTAGAATGGTTTTTCGAGATCTATCATGATCATATGATTTTAAAAATATAATGTAGATACTATGTGTATTGTAGGTGAAATGTGAAAATTCCAGGATTTAACAGTAAAACATAGAATTTTTCGGCGCATGAACATTAGGCCCAGGGATATAAAGCCCAATTTTCATTTTTGGGGCTTAGGTCCAACTTGAGTGAGACATAAAGCCGAAATTAAGTCGCTTTAAGTCCCACCCAAAGTCCCAGAGAAATGAGAAAAGAGCTAATGTATTAAAAATACAAATATTTTTCTAGATTTTTTCGAGATTTTATTTTTAAAATTCGGGATTTTTGTCATTCTAGATTTTTGCATTCGAGACAATTTTTTTCTTTTTTCGAGATTTTGTCCATTCGAGATTTTTGTCATTCTATTTATTGTCGTGATCGCGTGCTTTCACTGTTGCGGCGGTATAGAAGTAGGTAATTTCCTTATAGTGACGCCTTCTCTATTTTTATATCGTTTTTACAAACATTTATCAAAAATATCTATTCAGTTAATTCAGAGTTAACTCTTCAAATTCGATAAATTAACTTGGTTTTGACTCCGAAACTAGGATGATTTCGCAATAAAAACTGAGCCTTATCTACTTTCACACTGAATTAAATCCTTTACAACTTCACATATGTTTGACTTAATGTTTTGGATGTTATTTATGTAGCAGTAGCTAGTTGTATAAGTAAGTTAATTTATCCAAATTTGAATCAAATAAAACCACTACCCATAATAACAAAAGTGTCCAAGGTCTTCATGTCATTAGCACAATTTTAATACTTCTTAACTGGTTACTCGTAAGAATACAAGTTTCCGAATTGATCAGAAATCCTACCCAGATCACAGTCAATAACAACAATTATCATTAAAAAAAAAACTCATTGACAAAAATTAATGAGATTACAGCTTTGTACCTATATGAATTTGTATATACAGAGAATACATACCAATAAAATATATATGTATACAATTACAAGCATTTCTTTTGTCATTTTAAACAAGCGCAATGCTGCAGTTTTTATACTATACATAGCTGAATATCAATAATTCTCGAGTTTAGTTATTGATCTTCAAATGATTTCCCACCAATATAATCAATCTGAACCCAACTGCGACACAAACGGAATGAAAATGCTGCGAAAAGCGCCATAAAACCGCGCAGCATCATGGTTATGTCATTGCGTCAAGGTGAACCGCATTCGCAACATCATTGGACTTGGTGAACATCAAAGTTAAATAGGAGGATTGTTTATATATACCTACGACTACGCGTAGTTACGTGTAGTAGGAAGGTATAGCTTAGCTTTACACTACTTATAGAAAATTATTGTAAGATGTCAATCAATCCGTGTGGGAGAAACGTGAAAAAAATTTACAATTCATTTATTTGAAAAAAAAAAAAAAATTAATTTGTTGTTTTATCCATATTTATTTATTTATATGATGTACATATATATTTTTTTAAATTCATATTCACAAGGTGAAAAATAGTTGAATGTATATATATATATCTGGCGACACCGCCGACGACGACGACCAACAACAACGCGTTGACAAACAGACGTGACTTTTAGTCTAGTTTTGCAACATTAAAGTTCGCAGCTGTGACCATCACAAATGATTTTAATCGCTGCCATGTTAAAATTAATAGAATCAAATTCACACCATAAGTTCCCACGCAAACTACACATAAGTTGTCCAGCACAAAGTAAAGTAAGTACGCTAAATAGATTGACATGCAATTTGATAGAATGGCGAGGAAGAATTGGATTTTTGATGAAAAAGCACTTTCAATTAAACCTGAAAAGAAAAAGTTACTTTAGTTTATTTATTTTTTTAATTAATTATAAATTTTTAGATTATGGGCCTGTTTCATAATGTCTGAGTAAAGTTCTGATTAATTATATCCAACACATAAATATCGTCACAGGATATTTGTTCAGACTTAGTTGAGGGAATTAAATATAGGTTATAAAATTTAGAGCGAATTGTTTTCATATGGACTAAATGCTAGGCTAAGCATGAGCATATGTCCGTCTTCTTGGTTCTTAGAAATCACACAGAGAATAACCACTTTTCGCCTCATTCGTTCGTTTGGGCATTAAGCTATTCCATTTCAGCGTTCGTTTTTCTCATCGTTTACTATGGCTTTACTTGGCTTTGTATATTGCAGAGAGGAGTGGAATTTTCTGATAGAGGGTGAGAGGGTATTTGTGTCAGCAGATTTTGTTAGTGTCCGTCGTAATCTGTTTGATAGTATATAAACACATTGACACCAGTGATGCCAGATCGTGGGCGAATGCCCTTTTCGTAGGCATTTTGCTTTGGGAAAATAGCTAAGCGAAAGGGCATTTTAACACCTCTCAGAACAGAAAAAGGTAATTTTAATATTACAAGATTTTGTATGCACATTATTTCTAATATGAAGTTAGTTATAATTTTTACATTTTTATGCAACCATTGAAAGTCATGCTTTGAACCAATTCATTACAATTCGTTCACTGTGCTCATTTTAATTTTTGCCAATTATTGCCAAGCAAGTCAAAAAGGGCAAGTAAACAATTTTTCATTTTGTATTGCACAGATGCACGGATTGCTTTAGTCTATGTTTGTTTACAAGTTAAGCTGACAGGTATTTTAATAATATTTATGTATTATTAATTAAATAGAATAATTAATATCGTATTTTATAATCTTAAATAGTTAAATGTCTGCAGAAAAGGGAAAAAGGGGAACGTTTCCTGATGAGTAGACAAGGGGATTCAAAATTAGTGTCTTTAACTCAATTCATGATTTTTAAATTTCTAGTTTTATTACATTCTTATAATTTTATAAATAAAATTTATATAAGAAATTTAAATAAAAAATATAAAAAAGAATCAATAAAATAAAAAGGCTAATTTTAGATTTTTGCTACATTTTGAGTTTTTTTATGAACATTTTTGTGGGCAATAGAGTGAGAATTTGTCTAGAACATGGTGCAAGCAAAATGGACATTTTTGGTCGTATGTGTGGGTATTTCAATTGAAAAAGTCTGGCATCACTGATTAACACAGCGTTTGTTGTTGGATAAAATGCAGTTAGAGGTCATCTGGTTTTTAATGTTTGAATAAAAAATTATAAGAGCATTGAATAGTAAAAACAAAAATAGTACTTAATTATGTAAAACTTTGAAAAAAAATCAGTATTAAAAAATTTGTTTCCATTTTTCTTCAATTTTGAATTTTGAAATTAATTTTTCAAAATTCATCGATTAAAACAACTCGACATTAAAAGACAGGAAAGAATGAACTTCTGGCTTTAAGAAAAGCTATAGAATTTTAGTGTACAAGCTTCCGTTTTTTTTATATTTTTTAAAATTTAAAGTTAGTTTTGAAAAAAAAAACTCATCCCCCCCTCCCGCCTTAACAGGGGAAACATACCTCTCGCCGAATAAACGGTTTTCTTGTCTCGAACTATTCTACATACTTTAGCTATTTTTCGCATATCATTCGAATTATCGAGCAAAATTATATCGTTCACTTGGGCGTATACGTACTTTTTGTTATTGAATTTTAATCTTTTACTTCAAAATCTGTTTATACACCTCAGATATTTTCAACTGTTGTTTTATTATGTATATGATTTCTTAGTGGTGCACCGTGGTGCAAACTTTTTTCTTACATTTCATCCTGGGATCCCTGTAAAATTGTAAGCACAGCTAACATCCAAATAATTTTTTTTTACAGTTTTTTAAGAACAAAAGTAAGCTATACAATCAAATTCAGCTGTCCCTAAAATTTTTCCGGAGGCAATATCTTTAATGTATGTCAAAAAAATATATATGCAACAAAATATGTGGTTTTTCCAAGATGACAAGGGCCTTGGTAGGTAATTGGAAAACTGGAGTTTTTCAACACCACCCAGGCAAACATTCACAAAAAATTGAAACTGCAATAATTTTTGTAAAGATTTCCGACAATAAGGATGTACGGAGTAAGACCAAAAATATGGAATAGCCCCAGAAAGGGCTTGCGATTAAAATTTAGAAAAAAAAATTTAAATTTTTGTTTCTATATTTCGAACGAATTGAGGAAACGTCATCAATTCCGTCTTATTAATAAACATCCCAATGCACAAAGCATGAAAAGTAAAAAGAGCATAATTATAAAATTCCTTCATTGCATTGTGAGAACGTCTAATTCATCTACAAATATAAAATTAACTTTGTTAGCAGTTACCTACCTTCCTTCATAAAACCTTAATTAATTATTAAAGAAAATAACACAAAATGCAACTATCTCATCATAACTAATTTATGTACAATTACTGTTGAATATTGAGAAGAAAATAATTCAACATTAAATTATTTAAAAGCTTTATCAAAAGTCTTTAACAGACTATATGATACCTATAAAACAACAAAGTACATTTTCTAACTCTATGTCATTAGAACGTTTAAAGGACGAAATGAATACGTGTTATTTTGTGAAAGACAATATTAGTCGTCTTATGGGGCAGAACTTTATACAAACAATGTATATCTATGGTGTATGTATGCATGTATGTACTTTGTTCATACATATGTACTATAAATAGAAGAAAACCGAATACTTTGTGATGTGTGGATAATAGAATGAAAGACAGAACTACATATAGTGTCAGAGCAGCGAGTCACCAACTCACACTCCCACACTATCAATATATCCTATCCATCCCTTTGGCAGGATAATTTAGTTGTCTTTATTGATGGAGAAAATGTCTGTGGCTGGTGGTGGGTTAGGTCGTATTTTTTAAAAGCATGTTCACGTTCAGTTCACTGTCTACGCGAAGAACAAGAAGAAGAAGAATATACTTTGTTGTCTCCTCGAGTTATTTTAAGTTTGTTTTTCTGCTGTCATCAGCAACATGTGAAAATAGTCCTTGATGGTAAAGTGGGTGTGGAGATAGAAAAAGTCTACATACATATTATATATGGATGGATGGATACATAGTTAAACAAAAGGATTTAATAACAAGGTAAGGTATACCCTTTTACACTTTGGGGACCATTAAATTAAGTTCTTTGTGAGAGTTTAACAGCTGTCACGTTTTAAGTACCTAAACTTATAGGATTTATTTTTACTTTTTGAACTTAGGACTTTCTTATATATAAACAGTATAAATTGTCATTTTGTTGCTATGGCATAGAATTTTATTAGTTTTAAACATGAACCATTGAAATATAAGCTTAGTGGAGGCTTAAAGTTGTTGAAACTACATAGTTGGCAGTCAAGATGTTTTGATTAGGCTCAGTTCTTTTTAATGATGAGTTAGATAACTCTGGGCATAAATTATAATCCATAGTTAACTTAAGAAGTAGTTTTTGAAGGGAGGAGGTTAAATGCGGTGCTATTAGCTTAGTCATCGCCGGATTCAACAACTCGGAAGATAAAACACTGTTCAGTTAATTAAGAGTTAAGTTAATTAATTTGATGACTTAGTATGCTGATTTATCTTTAATCTCGCACTGAAAATTTCGGTCTGAAACACGAAAATATCTTTAGTTTGTGTATTCTGCATAGATTGTTTATTTTTTTATAAATACACATATAAATACTTTCCGAGCAAAAGGAAAAATATTTTAACAAAAGTATGCAGTATACTTTTTATCAGTTTTATAGTGAAGCAGCTGTTATAGTCTATTTTCGGGCGGAATGCAAAATATTTGAAAAGGAAAATAATTGAGGAATTCAACTTCTGCAACTTTTAATTTACTTCTGTCTTATTCAATTTGATAAGTATCCTGCACGTTGATTTATGAATGTAAATGGTCTTCTTAACCATTATGATACTTCCTACACTACCTCAGTAAAAAAAATATACTTTAAAACTGATTGAAGCAAAAACATTTAAACAAACATAAAGGCGTTTTTTATTGGGAACTTTTATCTATCACAGCAATGCAAGTCCGAAGAAAACGGTATAATCACTACTATATCCACTTTTAAATCGCGTCGCATAGTTGGTATGTTTGTCAAAATCAGGTGTCACCGAAATCCAAAATTATTTAAAAAGAAAAATAGAAATTAAAAAGGGTTAAAAAAGGCTTTTATTTGGACTACCATTGTTGTGCCGGTATATTTACATATTTGGTATACTATTTTCATTTTATGCTATTTAAGATCATCACATGGTGATTTTTTGCCAAAAAAAAATAAAATAAAGATAAAAAGATAATGGATGAGATGGGTCTTTTTTGTCTCTTTTGCTATATAAGACAACAATAAATAGGGCCGATGATTTTACCCAGGTAATCATCTACCCGGGTACCCGGTTACCCGGGTTGCTTGTACCCGGGTAGTGCATTACCCGGGTACCCGGGTAGATGATAGCAAAAGAGACAAAAGAGTAGATTGTCTTAACCATGAATAATGTGATATTTATTTTTATTAAATAAAGCATATTTCCACCAATTTGAAAAAGGTTAGACAGTGTCTAAGTAGACAAAAATCTAATAAATACGACAAAATATTTTTAAAAACTTTACGTTGCTTGAGTTATAAATACAATAAAAATTGTAAACGAAATAAAAACAAAAACAGATGGTTGTCAGTCGACTAAATCTGCCATTAGTATTTTCTTTGGGAATGACATTTTGGTCATTTCTGTGGAAGCTTCGCTTTTGGTAAAACATTTCTTACATTCCTTCAAATTTCAATGGAATTTTACACTTTTACTTGACTGATAGAGGACGAACATGTATAAAGTATTTTGTTTCAAATGCCACTGCAATGCGCTCAATTTCCGATGCGAAACATAAAATATCAATTTTGGTGGGTTTTCCATTTACATCGTAGCAACCCTGCGATAGTAATTACCACTTTCACTTGACAGATAGGGAACGAACTGCATAATTATCTTACTTTTATTCAGTACATATTTAATGCGAACTGTCCCTAGAAAGTGCAAATATCGTTTTCAAAATGCAATTAGATTTAATTTAGGAACCGTATCTAGAAGCGATCAAACGTTTACACAGATTACATGTCAACGCAGCTAGGAAAAACATTGTGTTATTTTTTGTGACGCATCGAGGAGTCAACGCATTAATTATTTATCCTGACCGTCAAACCGTAGCCTAATTTTCCAAACCAACACATTTTGGTTCTAGTGAAAACCAAGCGTGTTTATGCGCGAACGTATCCTTAAATGTCAACCTATACAATAAAAATATTTTTCTGCCCACTTCAAAATTTTATTTCAACTATTATATATTCATTTGTTTTACTGACTAAGTTATTGGCACTATTCCTTTGTTGTTGTTTACTGTGTAAAATTTTACTGTGATGCCTATTCCCATATAAAAATGGCTATAATTTTATTATTATTATAATATTAACTGTAGGATAATCGTGGATCTACATTCATTTTCACGCGAGTTCTGCAAAGAAAAAGGGATGTAAGAAATAAAATTCATATTTGTTGAATAGAAATGCAGAGATATCTTCATGAATACAGATTATAGGAAGAATGCAGATATAAAAACGATGTTCATCTTCATATAGCTGCCTACTACACATTTGTATTTTTGACATGAATCTGTCCCGCTCTAGTTTTCTTGATATTTGCAGATAAAGATGAATGAAAATCCACCATAAGGATTTATTTGCAAAGAAATTTAAAGTGGAAAATAAAAGGAACTGACAGATTGACGTTTTGCCAGTTCTGTCACTGCTTCCACACAAAAATATCAGAAATTTTTTAATAGAAAGGAAATTTTTTTTCAATAAAATTTATTCATCCAAATTCATGCAATACTTATTTAAAAACAAAAAGCCTCTCTTTTAGCATCAACCTGCATACTTTTCTGTGCCAAAATCTTTACAATAATAAAGAATCAATTCACTTGTTGCTCATTATCCATAATTATGCATCCATAACTGTGGTTTATCAGGCAGTAAAGTTTGACGTTTCACATTTTTCAAAATGGCTGCTCTTCGATTTTGAATCAATTTAGCTTCTTTTTGAAATTAAAGTTAAATATATGTATATTGTATATGAACTAAAAGATTCGGTCATTGACGTTAGGCAGAGAAACTCAAAAAATTATCAAATTTTTAAGAGAAACTAAGAAATTCTCTCAAAAATTGAAAAAAAATGCCCAAAAGTACGAGAACGCAAATACCTACAAGCAAATTCACAGTATTTCTTTAAGTGTTACCGCAGCCAAAATCATGTATGAATCCCTCAGAATAAAAAAAGAGTCCTTTTGAAAATAAATTAATCCTTTTGAAAATAAATTAAAAAAAAAAGGCAAATTTTAAGAATTATCAAAGCGTTTTTATTTTATAAAACAAAAATGAAATACATTAATTCATTCATACAAATAAATATTGTAATAAAGTACACTAAAGTTTTACTTTTCAAAACATGCTTAACATTCTTTGAGTTAAAATGATTGTGAAAAAATGTGCCCTTTTAAATAAAAATGTATCCCCGAATCCCACAAAAAAAAAAGAATCCCCGGGGATAAAATTGTATCCCATTGGTAACTCTAATTCCGTACTACTACTAATCACTGAGTTTCAAGTAAAAGAACGCATCTAAAATTTGGTATTATCAAAAATATTGAATTTAAAGACCACAATTGAATATTTGATGTTGGTCAGTATTTCTGTACTGACATTTTTTGGCAACTGAAATAGCATGTCAATGAAAATGACACCTGCGCTATAAATTGCCATTGTAATTTACGTTACCTTAAATATTGCCATTTGAACAATTTTACCTCATTTTACTCTATAAATAGTTAAATTTATAACAAGTGATTCAAACATTTTTTCCTCAGTATTTGGGAATCTAAGAGATGGCGCTGTTTTTTTTTTAAGTATGTATACTTAAAATACTTGCGTATTCAAATACGACGTTTTATCAAATTTTCAAAGCAAGAGGTAAAGAATTTTCCGATATGAAGATTGTAAACTATCAATTTAGGTTTTAATTTATATTTAGATTGAATTATCTAATGAATTATGAATTAATTGTTGACCATCTAATTGTAGCTTAAGCCTTAAGGCAGGCCAACACTTGTGTAAATTTTCCAAAGCATTCTGAAACCAATTAGAAACGCTATTATATGAAACTGATAATAGTTCTTTTTCGGGATCTTATGAAGTTTTATAGATTGGTGAATAATACGGAAGAACTCTCGAAACGTTTTTGTTTTTAATTCTTAAAACAAATCTGGAAGAATTTTCTGTTCTTTGATAGAAGAAGAACTATCATTCTATAACTAATCATATATTATATAAAAATTATAATAAATATTTCTCTTTTCGTTTGATAGCCACTTTAACATTTGAATTTAATCGCTACCAAAACCAAATAAACATTTTTACTATTAATTCTTTTCAATACCTTATACCTTTTTTAATTTAAACCACATGATAATTTATTTTCCCTATTTTATTGAGTATGGTCAAACCACAGATAATATTGTTATTTACGAGTACCTTCATATAGGTACATAATTATGAGTAAATACCCCCTTGTAACGGGTGATTTTTTAGCTGGTTTGGTTTTGGCAACACTGGTTTTGACAGCTGACGTGTGTTTAGTACCTTGTGTCACTGTCAAACAGCTTCAGTTTGGTTTGCAATTTAACCATGGATCGTCTTACAAATGAACAACGCTTGCAAATTATTGAATTTTACTATCAAAATTCGTGCTCGGTTCGAAATGTTTATCGCGCGCTGCTTCCATTTTATGGTTGGCATTCTCGACGTTCTGAGCAGTCTATTCGGAAGGTTGTGACCAAATTTCGCACCAAATTTACTTTGTTGGACATTAAACCACCAACACGTTTACGTACTGTGCGTAGTGAAGAAAATATTGCCGCCGTATCAGCTAGGGTGACAGAAGACCGCGAAATGTCGATTCGGCGCCGTTCCCAGCAGTTAGGCCTTTGTTACAGCACTACGTGGAAAATTTTGCGGAAGGATTTGGGCGTAAAGCCTTTTAAGATACAGCTGGTGCAAGAACTAAAGCCAGCCGACCTACCACAACGCCGAATTTTTGGTGAATGGGCTCTTGGAAAGCTGGCCGAGGATCCGCTTTTTTATCGAAAAATTGTGTTCAGCGACGAGGCTCATTTTTGGTTGAATGGGTACGTAAATAAGCACAATTGCCGCATTTGGAGTGAAGATCAGCCAGAAGCATTGCAACAGCTACCAATGCATCCCGAAAAAGCTACTGTTTGGTGCGGTTTATGGGCCGGCGGCATTATTGGGCCATATTTCTTCAAAGATGATGCGAATCGCAGCGTTACTGTCAATGGTGAACGCTACCGAGCGATGATAACAAACTTTTTTTTGCCCGAAATGGAAGTTCTTAACTTGCATGATATGTGGTTTCAACAAGACGGTGCCACATGCCACACAGCACGCGAAACAATGGCGCAATTGCGAGGCGAGTTTGGTGAACAGTTAATTTCACGTTTCGGGCCGGTCAATTGGCCGCCTAGATCGTGCGATTTGACACCATTAGACTATTTTTTGTGGGGGTATGTCAAGGCTAATGTCTATAGGGACAAGCCCGCTTCGATTGACGCACTGGAAGCCAACATCCATGCATTCATTCGTGAGATACCGGCCGATATGTGTGAAAGAGTATGCCAAAATTGGACTCAGCGGATGGGCTACCTGAGACGCAGCCGCGGTCAACATTTGCATGAAATTATCTTTAAACATTAAATTGCAAGGTTCAAACTATCGATTCAAATAAATATTTCATTCATTTTTTCGAATTTTTTGTGTTTTTTTTTTTTTTAAAGTTCTAAACCTCTTAAAAAATCACCCGTTATATATGAAGCCTCAAAACCTTCTCATTATAATACATATACATATAATATCAAAAACCACATAATTGCCATCATAGATAGACTATTAAATACTCACTCAAAATGCCAATTGCAATATAGAATACAATTCCAAGTTCACCATTAGGCGTGTTAAGCAGCGATTCTTCACCCAAAATCCAACCGATAATTCCGAAACCCTTGCCATATCTGCAAATAAACACAAAACAAAAACAAACAATAAAGATAAATAGAAACACGTATATAGCTAACGGTATAAAGGTTCATGTTGCTTGTTTATATATTATTTAAGAGCACGCCATCACGCACACACATCACAATCCCAATGACATTACCGAAACACTTCCCAATAAATATCAATTAACTTTGGGGTTGCCTATTTATACGCTATACCCGACCTGGCAATGGCAATGGTATACTGGCCCTGACCCGCTCTCTTCTAGATTCCCACTTTATTCGTTTATATAGGTAGGTAGGTATATCCTGTCAAACACAATACTGCGAGGGTTGTTTCAGTGTCATTCGAATTCAAACCGTTTCGATTTCACAGGATTAAATAAACCAGGGTAACAGAGACAGACAAAAACTCACACACAAAGTCAACATCAAAATTCACATACCTATAACAAAAAAAAAAAAAAAAAAAAAAGAACTAGATAATAATCCATACACAAAAATCCTTTCAAAGGACATACACACTGGTTTATGTTGTGGGCAGTCAGAATACTCTCTCAACTCAACTCACCTGGATGCGAAGACTTTTGTACAGCTAATTTTTTCACTGATATCACACATCGCCTGATACTCATCATCCTTTTCCACTTGGATTTCAACATACGTCGCATATCCTGACAGAGCTAATCCAATTAAGCAGGTTAATATCATTCCGACGGTGTTCGTCCTCGCTGGACTGATTGCCCTGATGCTGCTGCTGCTGCAGCTGGAGTTGTCTCTGCGTGTTCGTGTTATTGGGGTTGATGTTGGAAAGGACGCAAAAGATGGCGACACATGTCGATCGACGTTATCATCGTCACTGCATGTCATGGCTTTCGATGTGTTTCTCTGTATAGTTCTACCGCCTCTTTCTCCGGATTTCCTGTCCTTTAGTTAGAGCTTTGCCGTGTATAACGTCGTTGTGTCGTATATATGACCAATGCAGAGAGCTTAAGCAGGAGATTGAACGCTGCCGCCGCTTCTATCGTTTGTAAGATAGAGTGAGAAGCTCTGCACTGCACAGTGAGATTTTGCCAAAACGTCAACGTGTGACTACAACGACGACGACAGCAACAGTAAAAGGATACAATCAGGTATCACCTTTTGTTTATGGATACGATATGAGGAATATCCAATTTGTGTGAATCCTGCAAGAGGAATGAAAGATAACTGAACATACAGCATAATACATATAACTATGGAAGGACACTTTCTGATGGTGTGTGTGTGTATAGGTATTTTTTGTGAGTGTATAATATTGTAGTGCTCCATAGTGCCATATCGTTGTGGGGACTCGGGAATAATATCGATTGGCAACGAAGCACTTTGTATGTAGATAAACAACTAGAGCACAGAGTTGTGGCATTTGCCCCACAGGGGTCACAGGCTACGACTATACATAGATATGTATGTATATGTAGGTTTGAGGATGAAGAATGTGAATAGGAAGTGAATGGGAGTTAGGCGTTTTGTAGACATTTGACGCCCACGCGAGCGAACAAGAATAAATATAAATTGTGTATCTGTGTCTCTAAATGGCCGGGGTGATTGTTATGCAATGTGACTGCTTTCAAAGCTGCTATATAGCTATCGGGTGTAATTGCTTTGACATTCCACGTCAATGGGTCGTGCGTCGTCGTATAGCAATATACCATACCATAGTCATCGTCAATCGTCATCCTTCAATAAGTTAAATCTGCGGATTCGTATATCGGATTATTATGATTATTAAGTGAATGTTATGTCACGTTATCGTTTTTGTTGCCATCACCGGGGGAATTTAATTTGAAAGGAATATAAGGAGCGAGAAAATGTTTTATACGTTCTATTTTTATAATATAGGTAGGTACTATGTCGTTGATTTATGGATGTGGATTCGCTATAAAATATTCATTCATTTATTATTTTGTTGCATGCGAAAATGAAACATGGAACATGTGTTAGGAAAATTTAATTGAATAAACCGAATTAGGTATGCAAAGCTTACCTACAACAACAGTCATTTTGAATTTTATAGAGACAAATTTTTAAACTGACAGTAAGTTAATATTATGAAATCGCCAAGAAGTATGCAATGTAATATTGACCATATAGAGACGTATCAGGGATGCTGTGTGAGTATGTGGGAATTCTTCTGAAATTGTTCATTTTGAGTTCAGAAAGTGACAGTGTTCTTCGAAAAAAGATGGAAAATGTTAAGATTAAAGAATCGTTGACAAAAGCAATCATTATATCGAAAACAACTTTATTTAATTTTATTTTATACCTAATCGGTTTTTCATTCACAGCACTATTATCATCTTTTATAAGATGCGGTGGATAAAAGAAGGTTTTAAATTAAAATGAAAGTAGAATGATTGAATAAGAATACATAGTTATTTTTTATTTTGTCCTAATTGCACAACATTGGAAATTTGAATATGCACCTACATAATATGCATTTCCAGCTATTTTTGTGTCAAAACCTAGCCACATTTTCACATCAGCGGATGTGTAAACAAACAGACTTTCAAGCGATCATATGACGACTTAAGCTCGTTATATACGTAACCATGATCCAGGATTTTTATTCCGTGTATCATTGGGGCAATTTAGAATGTGTGGTTTCAAGAAGAGTGTGCCACAACTCACACAGCCAGAGTACGTATGGAATTTTTGGGACAAAGATTTGCGGATCACCTTATCTCGTGATTTCACCGGTTACAAATGGCGGCAAATGTCAGAACCGAAACAATTATTCCGTTTTTTTTAGGAGTTTGAATCATAAATTGTTGATGGTGTATTTTGTATCAGTTTACTTCACAAATGTATCAAGATAGAATTAGGGCCATTTTTTTCACTATTGCTCAACTTGAGGCAAACTCTCAAGTTGACCAACTTGAGAATTGACTTTAACTCGAAAGTTAAAACGCAAGTTGAAATTTATTTTTATTCACTAATTATATTCTCAACTCTCCAGTTGAAGATGTAATGTAGAGTTGGCCAACTTCGAGTTTGTGAAAAATAAAACAAAAACTGTTATTTTAAAATTATAATTTCAATCTGTCAATCATATCTAACTGTTTGTCTGTGTTAAATTGTGTTTTTTTGTGTCAAAGTTTGTTTTTTGTGTCAAATTGTGCTAAATTGTGAAAAAATAATTGAAAAATAATGGTTAAAAAAAAAAGACACATACATAAGTATTTTTTTAATATATGTTTTTGTTGTAACTAAAGCCAACAAGCTTTTGAAACAAAAATAAACAAAACAAAATTTTTGTTCCTAAAACCTCGGTTTTCTCGGTCAATTTCCACTTTTTCTAGGAGTTGACTAATCTTATAAGTTGATCAACTCTAGAGTTGAAAATCCAAAGTTAAAAACGTAAACTTTGAGTGAATAAAATGAAATTCACAAGTTGATGATAAAAATCCTTAAGTTGTGTTCAACTTTTAGTGAATAAAATCGGCCTTAAAAGTCTAGTTCCTTTACTTTGATATTCTGTGCATTTGTGTGAATTTCTATACACAAAAATCTGTCAAAATTCCTATAAAAAAATAAAATGTGTAGAAATTCACACAAATGCACAGTTTCAAAGTAAAGGAACACACCTTAAATTTGCTGCCATTTGCAACTGGTGAACTTTTGAGCCATTTTTTGTCAATCAAATATTTGTATAGAATAAAAAACGGGAACATTGATATTGAATTGACGAACTGTCAAAACGTTTCCAGCGTTATTATGAAAAATTCAAAACTGAAGCTCAATCGTCACAATACAGAGCGATTTACAGCCAACTGAACTACGACCTCAAAGAACAGACGTACTTTCAAAACCACTTTCCCATCAACATGATGAGCGTCATATTCAAACCAAGAGGTGAAATTATCAGTTTAAACTTTATACCACATCGACCGGATCTACCAATTTTATGTGATCTTTGTAACCTCAAGGTGAGAGAGGATATATATCATTTTATAGCCAGATGTCCCATCCTTAAAGAATTCCGAGTTAGGTATTTTGGTGTTACTCTCTTGGACTTGGATGCAGTCGTCGACATCCTGAATGGTAAATTAGGTTGGGAACCTTTGTATAAATATATAACCACGGCGCTGAGTTACAGAAAATGTATAATAGAAGGAGACTTTTAATTGTATAAACATGAATAATGTATGTATTTTAAATTATTAAATATTTGAACAAAAAACTGTCAATCTGGTAGACGGCCTTTGGCCAAACCATATTAAACTTAAGATTAAATTGTTAATTTAAAATTATTTTGTTGTTTAATAAAGTTTTCAAGTAACTAACTATAACTGTCAAAACGATTAACCAAAGACCGGAAATTGATACAAAAGATAATTGGTCTGTTCGCGTACTTGCCCGAAACTGCCAGATTCTACCAGTTTTTTTTTTTCATATGAACTTTGCCACTCTTTCGGGCTAAAAATGGTAGAAATGGGTAGGTTTGGGAAGTAAACGAATATAAGGTTAATATTACAACAACACATCTTTGGCAACGATGCAGCCTTGTCAACTGGGGGTGGGTTCGCCAAATTTGAATACAAAAAAAACTTAATAATTCGAATAAAATAAGAAGAATTGGGGTACCTATTCAAAAAAAGTTTAGTAGATAGTATAGAATAAAAGAAAAGCACAGGTGCGTCCTAACACTGAAGGGTTGCTGCGCCCAGGAAACTTTTTAATTGGTCGTTTGCCTTATCGTAAGACTTAAAAATTCTTCTTTTTGACTCCCGGTCAATGGACAATTTAAAGATCATTTAAAACTATCTGCCAAACTTATTTATATACCAAGATTATACCAAGATTATACAATCGAGATTTTTTCTAATAACAAAAGGTGTGTTTTATTCATTGTTGCATAGCCAGCGCAGCAAAATTTCCCTTAGCAAACAAACAAAATTTGATTGCTGGCGAAAAAGAAGTCAGTAAAAAAAAAGTTGGCTGTGCTGGCGATAGAACTTTGATTATTGAAATGAACGTATAGAGTGAGTGATCGTTTTATTAAGACTTGGGCTGCACTGGCTATGCAGCAATGAATAAAACACACATAATAAAAGATTTTCTATTATTCAAAGAATAATTTATAAAAAAAAACAATAAAATTGCTACAAACTGCAAGAATCGACCGCTAAACCTCGGTCCCGAAAGAAAAGGCTGCAAGAGACAAGCTTCGTCACATAGGAGTCACTAAAGCCAAAAATTAAGGGATGAAAGAAAAAATAAAAGGCCAACCAAATATTAGGTATTTAAAAAAAACAACACTTGTTCACCAAACACATCGCATAAAAATATAAAACTTCACTTATCTGTTTTTTAAAACTCCTTTCTCTTCTCCTTTCTTTCCGCAATAGTTCGACCCAATCTTGGGGAACATAAATCCTATACCAAACACTTCTCCAAACACTTGTAAGACTCAAATTTAACATTTCACTAATAGCAAAAATGTCTATTTATTTTCATTTCTATAAAGTTTTTAAAAACTTCCATATCAGTTATTCTAGTCAACTATACGCAGCCTTTTTTATTTCCTTGGACTCCTATCTCACTCAAATTCTTAAACATTATCTTTTGTGGAACTCGATTACGGTTGAAATCCAACAAAAAATGAAAATCTCTCTCACACATATAAAATGGATTCTCAAGTTGTTGGCATTTTGTGTTTTTTTTCCAATCCCCGTATAAGAATTGGTTAAAAGAAACGCTCACAAATATAAAATAGAGTTTCCATAGAAACTATCGATAGCAGGTATGTAATTCATGCTTAGCTACATAAGTCCTCATCGTTTTTTTCATTCAATTCCCGTCGGACTTGGAAAAAAACTCACATATGTAGTCCCAAAACTTGACAAATCTCCGGCAAAATAACTGTTTTTGAAAAAAAAAGTAAGAAGAAAACTAAGTACAACAAGTTGAAAATACGATTATCTGCGCATTCTCTCATCTACTCTATCCTTTTAGCTGGTTAATATTACATGGTTTATAATACATGGGCTTAAAGAAAACTTTCACGTTCTGAATTAGAATTAAATTATTAAACGCAGAGAATTTTCGGGGCTTAACTTAAGCACACAGAAAAACTATATCACCGGTGGGATTTACATACTTGATATCGATATTGTATTGGTATGGAAACTCCATTTTTTTTTTTTGGAATGGCGTCGCTTATCCCCGATGTCGTCTTTTTCCACCAGTTCTCCGAATGTTTAGCTGTGTGTTATAAGCTTCGTCGCTCTCTATATATATGGCGTGAGAGTCTCTAGCCCATGCACTTTCTATAAATCCGATCGAATTATTATAGAAGAACAACAAAAATGAGGGAAATATAGGAACGATTGGGATGAAGTGGAAATAGAAATAAAGGATTAGACCATAACCAAAGAAGAAGGTTTTAAAAATGGAGATAAAGAATGGTTCTTTTTGAGGTAGATCTAATCATAGCAAATTAACTCCATTTAAATTCTCGATTAAAATTAACCGAACAACATTTTCAAGGAGTGTAATTGAGTTTAAGCCCGAAACTAGAATGATTTTTTATAAAAAAAAAACTTTTCTAGAATTTTTCCTGAGCGGTTCTAGCTCGGAAACCACAGAAAAAAACTAAAAAAACACAGAATTACCATTGCCCAAAAACAATTTTATAATCTGATTTCACTTATCCGAATATTAAACTTCGATAAAAAACAAATTCTCAATGATTTCCTTCCTTATTCTAATAGAATTCCAACTTGTATAGGTACCTACCTAGCGATTAAAATTTATATAGCATAATGATAAAAGCAAATGTGTCTCAATTAAATTCCATTTTTGCGTATTTCAAACGAATTTGAAAATCTCATCTGTAAAATCAGATTTTCTTAATCTTCATCATGAGCTCGTGTCTGACATGCGAGTTTGAAGCGCCTCCTTCCGCACCTACCTATACATAATATTTCTGGTAGCATCCATAGAATTCGTGTCCATCTGCCTGAACCCTCTGTTCGAATTACTGTTTAGATTCCCTGTTAAATAATTTTTTTAATCCCCTATGCAAAATTTATGATAATTTATTCACTCAACGGTATTATAATATTTTTTTTCTTTCGCTATGAACCTTCTATTGTTTTTTTCTTCATTTTTATTTGTCTCCCTGTTTAACATTTTATTGTACGGAGTCCCCTATATCTACTGACTACTACTCACATTCAGGGTTGCCAAGTAACGTGGAGAACAATTTGCATAAATTGATAATCAATTCAATGTTTAAGAAAAGCAACATTTTCACACGAGGAAACATGGTACCCAAGTTCTTATAGATTTAGGAGAAGGGCAAGGGGTTTGGACAGTGACAAAAACCGCTCGGTCAACGCTTTGAGCATATTGCTCTTTTTTATACTTCACGTAGTCTGCGTTCAATTAAACCAAAAGGTTTTAAAAGATTTCTAGTGTAGAGTACAAAATATTTTACGAAAACGTTGAGAAATCTTCAGAAACTTGTTTCCTCGTGTGAATAGGAACTGAGAAAGGTCCATCTAAATTTCTATTTCAATTAGATTTATTCTGGTTCAATAAGCCACATAAAAAACTCTTTGGCAACCCTTCTTCATGATGGCGACAGCAAAGAAGACAAAACAACAACTTAGTCGAGTCGTCGAAGGCAACTACGGAGGTCATCCCTAATGAAAGGTGCAATGAAAGAAAAATTGCGCAATGAATTATTAATGAAAACCGGAGAGATCTGAAGGAGGCATTTTGTCGGAGTCTGTTTTGTTGCTGTCGTGCAGTGCGGCGGCAGTGACAGTGGCAGGTATTGGTATGGTATATACTCATGATACAGCCACGCTGTATACCTATACATATACTTTTTAAAAGGCCGAAAATGTCCTTTGCACATTAAACCGAAGCCGAACGAGTGGAAAGCGGTTCACCTCTCCTTTTGATTGATTTATGTCCTTTTGATGATACACCTCAAGTCCTTAAATAAAGAAGATTTTAGCGATGAAAAGGGGGAACCCTGTTCGCTGTATAACGGAGTAAGGAGGGATTCAAAGTTGAAGCTTGGAGGAAATGAAAAAAAAAAAAAACAAAACAAGAGAATGGGAAAATCCAATTTCATCGATTTTAGCCTGCTTAACTCTCTATAACCACCATCTAACATAATAAAACTGAGGATGAGTGAGTCGCCTCGCCTCCTGCCTGAACTCCTGCGAACACCATCCCATCACCATCATCATAACATTTCGTGCGCTCGTTTTGCTTTCGTGTTGAAGCTTAAGTAAAATTTTCTTTTATTTTGTTTTTCCTTTTCGACGAATGGAATTTTTATTTTTTTCCTTTTTTTTGAACAAACTGATTTATCTTCTTTGAGTGGAAATTAACTATTTTATGGGTATTTTGATATCAAAGATTGAACGAATGAATGCCTTATTAATGTGCACACGTTTTATGATGAAGAATTAAGCTATGGCATTCGACATGAATGCAGAAGAGAATTTATGATTGAGCTAAGGGATAATGATAGAATCTTTTTTGTTGTTGTTTTATTTGGTGGAAATCAGACAACAACAACAACAACAACAAACTCATAGGGTTCTTTTTGGAGATTGGTTTTTAATTGAGAAGTTGAGAACGGCGTGAGAGCTATTGGTTATTAATTAAAATGGACTAAGATGTTTAAGCATTAAGTGATAAAGTTTGTGCAAAAACTTGACCTCGTAAAGACACTGTAGTTATACAATTAGGTAGATATACTCATCGTATAGATGCATCTATACACGTATGATAATTAGTCAAAATTTCGTCCTTCTTGACTCCATTTTGTAACCAAATTTCTTGCAAGGAGTAAGCCCTCTCGTTGGGGAAAATGTGGAAGGGAAAGGGTATAACTTAAAGCGACTTCTAGGTATAGGTACATAAGCTTAAGGTAGGGTGTCCATAATTTAAATGAAAAAAAAGAGAACATTTCCAATATGCAAAAATAACCAAAAAAAAACATCAACCAAAAACGATTAAAATAACGACTTGTTCACAAAATATTTTTTTTAATTTATTAAGAGAATTAGTTTCAGGTATAGAAGACAGAAGAGTTTGAATTTAAAACAGTTTCGAAAACATTAATCAATTGGCGTGTTCAGAAAAATGAGATCTCAGAGATTTTTCTCACTCAAAAAGTGAGCGAGCGAATCCAAGATTTTTTTTCCTCAGAGTTTTGACAGCAAAGCTGAGAAATTTTGCTGAGGAATCCTGTTCAGGTAACTGAGATTGCTGAGATCTCCGAGATCTCATTTTCCTGACCATGCCTATTAATTCAAAAACAATAGTCACGCTGTTCTGATTTCCATTCCGAATCAAATCCGTTAACAGAATATAAAAAAAAATATAATGTGTAGAAATTCACACAAATGCACAGAGTTTCAAACTAAAGGAACGCACCTTTTTAGCTGAAACAACATTTTTAAAATTTTGCCAATTCCAAATCGGATATAAAAATTCCAAACGTCAAGAATTTTCAATCCGATCGAAAATCAAAGCACACTCAATCCGCAAGTATTGAAAGCGAGAATTATTTCAAAACACCTATGTTCTTATTTATAAACGTTGTCTAACATTAGACAACTGCCTAACTTTGGAAAATGTATTCAAAAACCTTGTTTATTGTTGTCGTATAGCTGCCTAACTTAGACACAAGAGTAGATTGTCCAAACCGAGAATAATGTGATATTTATTTTAATTAAATAAAGCATATTTCCACCAATTTGAAAATAGTTAGACAGTGTCTAAGTAGACACAAATCTAATAAGTACGACTGCTAGAGTTTGAAAACGATAGGATTTTATGACCGGTGGGAATTCAGAACAGGGTGAATGTTATGATTCTTAATCTGAAGTTTCATATTTTTGAAAATTTCTTATTTGTGATGGGTATTTATTTCATTTAAAAATGTATTGTAAAACTTTTGAAAGTTTTAATCCTTCAAACTGTAAGCCACTATTAAAATTGACTTAACAGTTCCCAGTTCCCACTTTTAAACTGTTATTTTCTTCTAAAAAGTATGCTCCACGTTCAAATATTTCCGAGGAAAACAGAAAAAAAAACAAAAATTTTTTAAAAACTTCATACATAATTATATTAGGTATGTTCCTTTGGCCTGCATCATCTACTGTTAAGTACTTCTGGGTCCGTAGTCAAATAAGTTTAAAGCACTTCAATAATGTAGATACGAATTGTATCCACGCAAAAAAGCAGCACTATCAGTAAAAAGAAATTACATATATAGTAAATTACTGTTGTTGGTGTTTCTCTAATCAAAAATAATATACAAATACAAACAACAAAAATTACATTTATATTGAGGTTAGATTTGTTGGCAAAATTAAATTACTCCATTCATCATCTACTAGTAAATACCAAGAAGAAACTTTGCAGGGCCCAATGGAACAGACCTAAAAATAATAATAAATTCGGAAAGAAATTCAGAATTATTTGAAGAACAAAAAAAATTAACCCTTTTTTATCAGACTTTTTCTGTTTTCCGAAAGTCTTCATTTTTTAGTTCCACATTCTCTAACATTTTTCAAAATCAAATATTCGCAACATCATCAAGATCATCTAATGAAAATTGAAGTGTCCATTTTTCTATGTACTTAATATATTTTTTGTAACAATTAATGCATTTTATTTCAAGCATTGGTAATTCACTTTCAACCCGCTTTTATTTAAATTGTTAAGGATTGATTTAGGGCTGAGTGGAATACATTTTTTTTGAGAGAATCTAAAATTGTTGAAACTTCCAAGTTCCAATGGTGAATTGTTTTCAAAGTTGAGAATCACATAAAATTTGAAATACAATTAATTTTGAAGTTCATTTGTGGAAAACCTATTTTGTATTTCGAAAAAGAGACTAAAAAGAGGACGTGCAAAAAAAAGATAACAAAAAAAGAATTTTATGATAAAAGAGAGTGTAAAAAAGATCGGAATGGAAAAAGAGAACATGTTCTCTATAAAAGAGATGTTCTGGAAACCCTAGCTTAAGGGTATGAAAAGTTTTGGGTACGAGAGCAATTTTATCTATGTTTTTCACATTTAGAGGTTTTCGAATAGGTAGGTATGTAGGTATAAAGAACAAAACAAAAATCATACCTAGTTCCTGTTAGAAGTTAAATTCGGCACGATAGGGAGGGTTAAGTCCGCAATTGTAAGATGTTCTAAAACGCGAACTGTAAAAGTCAACTGTTCGAAACCCCAAAACCGAAATTTGTATGTAAAAGCATTATTTTCGATAACTAGCGCTAAAGTCATATAAGTAGGTACATACCTATACATAAATATTCGATAACATAATTTGTGGTGCAACTTGACAATAAAAAAAATCGAGTTGACGACAAAAATATCGAGAAGTTCACGTTAACATCAAATGCATTTGCAAGAAAATTAATGAAGTTGATCAAACGGGACAGGATTAAAGCAGTATCTACATCAAAAATGATGAACATTTGACGATAAAATTCACATGATTTGAAGTTTTACAAAACGGCCTAGGAATGTACGAAATTTGGAGCTCGAAAAAAAAAAATTGGATCCACAACAACAGGATCTTAGATCTGAAAATAGTTTTACATCGACTCTTGTAGGTATACTCTAGCTCCAAGATCCTGCTTTATCCGGTGTAGCCACTTAATTGTATAATAAGCGGGCATTAGAGTGGTTCTAACAACCCTTAAAACGATTTGACAGAGTGCGAGCGTTAGAAAAAATAGAAAAGGATTTAAGAGGAGATATCAAAATGTGAGGGAAAGATAGAGCTAGGTAAAGCATTCTACATTCGAGCGGTGTGGCTAAAAAAGAATCTCTATAGGGGAGAAGAGTTAGATTTGATCCCCTTTGCAGTTTTTGCATTATAACTTTTTTTTCACGATAAAGCACTTTATTAGCTTTCTTTTTTGCATGTAGAAAGCAACACATAGTTGTTATTATTCAATAAGCGTTAAAAAAAGTGAATAGAGTCAAAAGGATCAAGTCTCCTCAATCTATGGGAGACTTGTTTCCCCCCTATGGTTGACTTGATCGTCGAATTCACCATATATTTCAATTTCTCTTTAATTTTTTTTTGAACTAGTAAATAATTAATTCATTAATTCAACGAAAGAACAAACAAACATGCAAAAATAACGAATTCATATTTGATAAACCAATTTAAATAATAAAAAGCAGGATATAGGTATCATTTTCCTTAAAACTATTTGGTTGTGGGAATAATCGCAGTGATTTTGGGAAAATAAAACATTCCACGCGCTTGCTGCATGCCCTGAAAGTTGGATTTTCACTTTTTTAATGACATCCAAGTTGATATCTTACCATATTGGAAAAAATGAAGAAGTTATTGATTAACTCGACTGTTTAGTGTTTTCTATTTGTTTATGTGTATCCGAATTTAAAGGAAACAAAAAAAGTTATAGCCTTGGTACCATATGAGGGTATGGCTTTGTTTTTCACTTTTGGGGCCAATTCTGGTTCTGTGAAAAAGTGAATCGAAACAATTGTCACCTTTTCACACTAACTCCGATTCTGGTTCTGCAAAAAAACTATCACATGAAAAATTTGCTTTCTTTTGGAAGTGAATCTTTGAAAAGAAAGAGTGATTACGAACAAAAAATGCTCAATTTAACCACATTTCCTTCTCTGTGCTATCCATGAAGAACAAAATCATTCCATCTCTTTCGTTTCTCTTTTTTCTTCAAAAATTAATTAAGAACATTCAAAAATGCATGGTTGCAGAGATGATGCACAATCACTAGCGTCAAACATTAGCATCAGTTTTGGTGTAAAGTGTTCAAATAAAGCGCAAACTTCAAGCAAAACCAGAATCAAGAAAATTCATGATGAGTAGTTGCTGATATATTGCATCAGTACCAGCTGCGATGCCCATCAGCACCGCCATTGATGTTTATGAATGAACACTAAGACAGGCGCTTCAGGGGAAATGAAAAGTTGGTTCGGGATCGATGATAAAGTTCATCGAGGGTAATCTCTTCCCTCGGCAGAATAGAAATACAGACACTCAATGCCGCACGCGCTTAAGAGAGCCTGTGCTCAACGGTTTTTGTCTTCGCAGAAGATATTTCTGTCGACCTGGGTTTCTTGGCTTCTTGCCTTTGGGGCGAAGTTATTTAGCTACTTTTCCTCTTACCCTGGCCCAGAATTGCAGTTTCAATTCTAAGTCCATTTCTCCTGTCATTCACCTTTTCCTGGCTTCCTGCGGGAACATCTCTTCTGCAAGGAATCGGAAGAACAACTTTGTACTTGCTCCGCTTAGCCTGAGTCACAGTTTCCCCCTGTCTAGGAAGAAGTTGATGTTCCTGCTGCCCGGTCCAGTGAGTTCCCGTATGGCATCCTCTTCAGGTACTTACAGATGTCCGGTCTCAGATCTTCCTTACGGAGATTTCTCTCCATGTGATCTGCGTTTCGCTCGTGGTGATGAATTTTTTTAAAAATGTTGATTTAAATTTTTTTGGCATTATTGGTCCCACCACGAGGAGCTAGAAAAATAATGGGGTCCGCCATATCAGAGCTAAGCATAATATGGTAAGGTCTTAATTACTCTTTAATTCGACCTGGTATCAAAGAGGCACCATTAAAATACAGCAAGTATAGCCCCTGGCTGCAAACCATCCAATAGGCACCGCCACTTTACATCCTGGATTAGGCGGGAGTTCTTAGTTCGTAACTCCACAAAATAGCTACCGCCTTGGGTTGCCCAAAACACAGCAGTTCAGATGAATCTCTGAAACTTAACCCTTCGCACCTCTACAAGATGACTGCCACGCCGAGAAGGCCTGCTAGGATTAAAGATTCGTCGAACATTTTCTTTCGGTTTAAAGTATTGAGAAATATACAAAGCAATTGCACCTCACATTTTGTGAGCCAATTATTGGAAAACCACATATTTTTTCATCATTTGACAACAATTAAACTCATGAAAATGTGAACAAACTATATACACTAGACTGCGTCAGGGTCAGGTCAGTCATGGCGTAAACTTGTGCCTACGTTCTGTAAAACTCTCGCATCAATAATATTGGTCGAGAAACGTTGGAAAATGTAACAAAACTCTTATGATTTGTTTCAACGAGAAACGATGAAATTTCTCGACGAATTTTATCGATACGAAAGTTACAGAACGTAAGACTTGAGTTGTCCTCATTCAGGTATGGAAAAATCGGTCTTCCTATATTTAGTTCCACACAAAAGTCTGTCTTTACTTGAATACAACCAAAAAAAACATTATAGTACTCCCGAGTTAATTGGGTCACTGTCCACTGAGTTTTCATAAAGGGAAACCTAGACAAAAGAATGCTTGATTTTCGAACACTTCAACAAATGCGAAATTATCGTTTTTCTATTTTTGTTAGTAAATTTCGTTTAAGTTTCAATTTTAAAATGTCATTATGTCAAGAAAAAGTTAATAGTTTATTTTTTCCTTTTTATCGTTTTCAAAATCTGATTTTGTAAGTTTTAAACTTTTGCAATGTCGCAATATCTATCAACACAAGAACGTTACACAATAGCCATTCTATTTTGCATAAATATTCTCAACTACATGGACCGTTATACCGTTGCTGGTGTACTTAAAGATCTTCAAGATGAATTTCGCATTGGCGATGACTACAGTGGACTCTTACAAACGGCCTTCATTTTGTCATATACAATCTGTGCTCCAATATTTGGATACCTTGGCGATCGATTTTCTCGGAGGAAAATCATAATCCTGAGCGTTCTTTTCTGGACTGTAGCAACTTTTGCGGGCTCATTCACAAGAACCTATGGATGGTTCTTTGTTTTAAGAATTTTTGTCGGAATCGGAGAAGCTTCATTTAGTGCCCTTGCTCCAACGATAATTTATGATGTGACTTATAAGAAAATTCGTAAAGATGCCCTGGCATTGTTCTATATAGCAATTCCTATTGGTTCTGGCCTTGGATTTGTTGCGGGAGCCAATGCAGCTAGAATTGGGGGACATTGGTGTTGGGCCTTAAGAGTTACCCCAACACTGGGTGTAATTGGAAGTTTGCTCTTGTGCTTGATTAAGGATCCAGTGAGAGGGGAACGAGAATGCTTGGAAATGGGAAAAACATTGATTGTGCACCGAACAAGTTTCAAGAACGCCATTCAAAGCTTGTCAAAGAACCGCTCCTATCTTTTGTCAACGTTTGGATTCACATCTGTGGCATTTGTAACTGGAGCTATGGCATGGTGGGGACCAATATATCTCCATTCTGGATTTCGTTTGATTTCCGGCGAAGAAAACATAAAGCTCGAAGAAGTGGCTTTAAGCTTTGGCACTTTTGCCGTTTGCACGGGTCTTATTGGAGTACCACTCGGTGCGTTTCTTTCTCGAAAGCTAATACAAAGATACCCAGCAATCGATCCTGTCATCTGTGGTGTTGGGCTCATAATTAGCGGTCCACTTATCGTCCAAGCACTCCTTGCCGCTAACAAATCCATTGTGGTCACTTATTCTTGTGTGTTCCTTGGTGAGGTATTTATGAACGTAACATGGACAGTTGTTGCTGATATTTTACTTTCGGTGGTAGTTCCAGAATCTCGGTCTACAGCCGAAGCCTTTCAAATCGCAATTAGTCATGCATTTGGTGATGCGGGAAGTCCTTACTTAGTGGGCCTCCTGTCTGAGCAACTAAAGGCCAAATGGACTGAGAACCAGTCGTCGCCTGTCAACCTGGACATGAAACTCGTTCACAAATTTGAAGCTATGAGATATGCCCTTCTGTCCATCGTTCTTATGCAACTTCTCGGAGGGATGCTATTTGTAGCGAATGCGTTTTACATTGTGGCCGACAGGGAGCTGGTTATTCGAATAATAGCGAACACCAGTAGTACGTCTGGACAACAAATGGTACCGGCTGTGGACCGTAATCTGGTTATATGAATTTAAATTGTTTTCTGAAACCGAAATAAACAGAATATCTGAGGTGTACAAACTTATGTAGATGTTTTTTCATTTGTTCCAGGAATTAAACGCAGAAAGTAGGGGTTGGAACTTACTTCAAAGCCTGACGGCAGGCTGATGTGCCAGTGCCATAGATATAGTTACACAGGGATTAAGTCGCCTGTAGCAAACTATACATCGGCATCGTATACGCAGCAAATGCCTCTGCAAATGCCTCATTGTTATGTAAATTTTATGGAATTTCCAATGAGGACCAATTTACTGCCTGCAGATATTGTTCCGTTTGCCAGTTGGGACTCTGTGAAACTATACTTCGTGTCCCTTTTCCTCGGGTGTTGTTGGTAAATAAAAACAAAGAGAAAAAAGAATAAATTCAGCAAAAAAGAAACAGATTGAATCTGAAAATGAAATTTACTCATAATGACGACAGGCATATCCTTGGCAACAAGTCTTGGTGTTTACATGGACGTTTTTAATTTTTTTTGTTTGTTTCCTTGTGCCTAATTCCTTCATGAATATTGGGTCGTATATTTGGGGTTATTTTGGAATTTTATTGTAGAAAATGCCAATTCGTTGTAAAACCTGCTTCATTGTAGATTGATTTTTTAAAGCTTCATTGTTCTTTTGAAATCCTGGAGATTACTTTTTCTATTAAAAAAAAAAAAACCAAAAGGAAAATAAGAAAATTATCCTCTCCTTTGGTGATTGCTGATTTGAAAAAAAAAATTCACTGGGAGGCTTTTAATTAATTTTTGTCTCCTTGTCTGTTAGGTCTTTATTAGGGATTAGTCACGTAATTTTGAAGTCGTTGAAAATATATATTTTGTTTCTTTGTGGTATTTTTTTTTGGAAAGTTTAATACATTAGTAGGTATATAGAAAAGGTTGACTTTTTTTAGGCAATTTGTCACTCCGTATTTTTTTTTGTTTTTTGCAGCAGGGCTCGTGATACGTGACATATAGGAACTTTAATATATTTCATGGGAATAAGTATAATAGCCCAGTTAAATAAGCCTTTCGAAAAATGTAGGTGAACAGTTTTATTTGAATAAATGTGTTAGGAGTTTCTTAAAAAGTACCTAAATTTGCACCAATTATATGTAACCATTTGTGTAAGCCCATCTTAAGAGCAATAGTTTTCTTTTAGAAAAACGTGGGCGAACTTGAAGTCAAACTCAATTTTAACATTTTGTTATAACAAGAAATACATAACGTTGACAGGTCAAAAGTTTGAAAGAAAAGTAACGAATTCCCCACACCAACGCGAATCTGTCGCGCGAAAATGAAAACAATAAGTCCCCTTTCACACGAGGAAACAAGTTTTTTGGAGTTTTTTTTTCTTTTAATTTTCAATTCCCACCAATCGTAAACCGTTCAATCCTCTTACTTGGTGCCCTTCCCACGGCGAAAATGAAAACAATAAGTCCCCTTTCACACGAGGAAACAAGTTTTATGGAGTTTTTTTTTTTCTTTTAATTTTCAATTCCCACCAATTGTAGACCGTTCAATCCTCTTACTTGGTGCCCTTCTCACCCAAAAACTGAAAGTTGCTGGAAACTCAGTTTCCTCGTGTGAAAGGGGACTAATAACGTTTTGTTTTCATTGACAACCACGTGTTGTTATTATTGTTTTCGTCGCCGCCGCTATGACGATTCGCGTTGGCGTGGGGGAACCTTTATGCGCTCATAAATATTTACTATTATTGCTTGGTGAATAAGTAAATAAGGCTTTTGAGTTAGGAGTTCGGTGAATGCAGCCTTTAGTGTTTCAATACATAAATAGATGAATGACAAGAAAAGACATTTATCAAAGCGGTGCCGTATCAACCCAAAGGCTTTTAAATTTCTATTGCTGCAAAAAGGTTGTAGACATATTTTCCACTCCTTGGCGCAATTGTATAGTTTATACGGCGTTCACAGTTTTTTTTAACATTAACATTAACATAATCATAAATAAATATTTTTTTTTCTTTAATAGTTGATGATTGGCATACTGCCGTTCCGGACGGAAAAGTTTCCTTGGCGCACCATACAGCTCCACCGCACCATAACTTCTCGTTAAAAATATCATTTGTAAATATATTTTCTGTGCTTAGTACCTAGAAGTGATTTAAGGTTCCCCACACCAACGCAAATCTTTCGTGGCGACGACGAAAACAACAATAACAATGTCTTGTTTTCATTTACAACCACATGTTGTTATTATTGTTTTCGTCGTCACCACGACAAATTTGCGTTAGTGTGGGAGATCGCTTAAACTTGTTCCTGACAAGGAAAAAAGTTATTAATAATTATCCAAAAAAAACAACTTGTGAGGGGACTTTGCCATTTTTGTATGGGGAGGCTTTGTCTAGCAAAGCCAGTTCGTGGGTGCCTTAGTCAATGGCAAACCCACCCAATGGGTTACTTTTACCAATAGTAAACTCACCCCATGGGTTACGCTGACCAATGGGAAAGCCACCTTAGGGGTACTTTTACCAGAGGTGAGCCCCTTTAAATTAGGATGGCAAATCCACCCCAGAAAGTTACTTCTATAGTAAGACCTTATAATAAATTATTTTCTTTAGCATATTTAATTATTAAATTTGTTTTGTTGAATTTTACTAATGTACCCCCACCCCCTTGGCAAATAATCCCTTTGTGGGAGGCTTTATCACATCACATCACATCCCTTTTTTTTTTTTATATTAATTATTAAAAATAGAAATCATTTAGGTATCAAGATGAAATGTACTTTAAAGTGAAGATAATAAAGAAATGAACATACTTATATTACATATTAGATACCAAGAAAATATAAAACATGGGAAAAGATATGCGCAAGGCATCCCGGCAGATGCTCAACCGTCTACCATATAGTTGTTGGCACCGCCTGTCGAGATTGCGGCGGCGAAGCTTTTACGTGTTTTAGGTCTCACTCCGCTGGGTTGGGTTGGGCCACCTCAGTAAAGTTTGAAAAAATTGTCTGCAATACTTTAAAATTCTCTTCCCAATGTCTCTGCTATATGAACGTTGTATTGAAGTTCTGGGCGCGAACATTCCGTGTTTTTCGGGAGCCTAATTATTTGTTTTATTGCCTATGCCCTGGTGCTTGGTGCATTTAAAAATGATACCTAATTGTTGCTATGAAATTATAAAGTTTGTAAGGATGCTTTGTTTTATTTTACTTACACAGGTAGGTAAACTTATACCTACTTGGAACCCATTAACCAGACGAATTGAATCTTTGGTCTCGGCTCAAATTATATAAATATTATCAGCAGTGGCGGATCCAGGATTTGGTCATAGGGGGGTCCAACTTAAAATAGAAAACTTGTGTGGGCTTTGGCAATATTATTTATGAGCGTCATTTTCGATTTGAAATAAAAACCTTAAAATAAAAGCTTAAAACAGCGCAAATATGTATATCTTTTTAAAAGATCGTAATTTCGAAAACAAAAAATTGCAAATTAATTTAAAAAAATATTTACAGCACAATGACAGCACGAATTGAGCACAATTGGGCTTTTCCAAAAACTATCTTTGTCTTTTCTCCTTCTAATTCTGACAGTTTAAAACAACAAAAACAATACATGTGTCTTCGAACTTGGTGAAATGTAAACAAATGCTCTCTTCAGTGCAATGTGGATTTTTAATATTTTCTTTGATTTTTTACTCGGGGATGAAAAAGTGTTTCAGATAAGTGGGTTTTTCTCTTAAACGGGTTTCTCTTAAGCGGGTTTTACTGTATTGTAAAAATATTTTGCGTTTGTTTACCTTTAGCCATAATTTTTTTGTTTTATCGAATATGGCGTCGCTTACTTCACGCTAAAGATATGGCCATATGCTTATATAGGTTGTACGATTTTTTTACGGCACATGTCAGCATATGTTGGGCACATCGCAGCTAGACTTACCATCCGTCAGGATTTCGCCTGATGCGTCAGGCTTTTAATGTCCAATCAGGCTTTGACCAGATTTCGTCCTTTCAGGCTTTTTTATAATTATGGCACAAAATATATTCGTTAGAAGAAAAACGTTTACTGAATGCTTTCAAATCGAAATGCTTGTAAATCGCAGTGAACACTCAACTCATTCATTTTTTTTCGTTTAGTTGTCACTTTTTAGAAAGAGTCAAAGAGAGAGAGAAAAAAATCGTCAAAAAGGTAAAGAAGAGATAAAAAGAGAAATAACTGAGAAAAAAGAGAGAAAATGAGAGACATCTGTCAAAATCTTCAAACGTTCAAAAATATCGAAAGAACAAATAGGTACTGTCATCTTCAATCTTCAAGGTAACCAATTTTGATAATTTTTCGCGTTGTTTTTACTTTTATTACCTTTTTACATAAGCATAATTAAAATACAGCAAGCAAAAAACGTAAACTATGTAAAAAACGTAAAGTAAACAACACTGGTACCTACCAAGGTCAAATGTAGACCAAATTTAGGTCGAAGAGAAATAAATATTTAAAAAATAAATATGTATGTACACACCTACCTACCTATACAAATTTTTTGGTCTCCGGACCCGAAACAGCCCCCCCCCCCTCGGAAACGCCACTGCATCACTTACCTATAGTTTATAAATCTACGTTATTTAACTCTTCAATTCCCAGTGCCACCTCTAGGCTCTAGGTGACATGTTTATAATATTTTTTCGACCATACCGCAATTTTTTTTTTGTATCCTACTTTTATTGGTGCAAAGCCAATAGGTCTAAGTATGTCATGTTTTTTTTTTTTTTGAGTCTCTAACTATACGTCATTTGTCAAATTCATTCTATTGTTTCGCGTGTAATCGGAGTTTTCTTACCTACTTTGTGTGATTTCTTGAAGCATAAACTGAGATAAAAATGTCCAGTATTGGTTTTTTTCCTATATTGAATTTTATAAAGAAATATACCTATAAAATTAGACATAAATGCATTTTTCGGCAAAAATAAACCATAACATGATAATTATAAAGGTAAAAATATGTCGTGTCACCTGTAAGTGACCCCCCTATAAAAAAGGGGGGGGGGATCGTTGCCTAATTTTTATAATTTGTTTTGGTCTATAATAAATCTATTTATAATTTTGAGTAGGAGAAATGGTTTCTATTTTCATAAATACAAGCATGGGAATTGAAGAGTTAAATCACTTTCCATACCAAAATTTAGATAGGTAGGTTAGGTACCTATGTAGGTACTTACAGTTACATAGGTATCTACCTACCTTTCTTATCCAAAACTTTTTTAACCAAATGAATATTTGGAAAATAAGCGAGGATCTATTAATAACCGGTATAGGTAGGTACCTTGGTATTTTAGTAATTATTAAATAGTAATGTCTTACTCATAGATTTAAATTAATATAAAATTAAGTAAACATTTAACAGTTTTATTACCTTGAATTCAGATCAAACATCAAAATATACCTAATAACCGCACTACACTACACTACACAATCAATGCCCACATGCACTTCACAATAAGAATACAAAAAAAAAAACAAATCAAACCCCAACAAAACCAATCCAACGAATAACAATCACAAAACAAACGAAAATGCAAAAAGCATGAATAAATATAAAAAAAAGTAAAGAAAAATAAAAACAAATAAAAGAATGATGAACTCACACGAGAAGTCGAGAAGTGCACTCACAATCACCGCACCTCCCCACTTAACATTTCACATTTTCATCATAGAAATTCTTCTTCGTTTCTTCTTCTTCTTATTCTATGTGGTGATGGTGACGCCCGTCATCCAAAATAAAAAAAAAAAAATAAATACAAAATATGCCTCAATTTACACACGACTATCCATTGTCATTTAAAATTCATTTTGTGACTATTGGCAGCACTTGCACTTTATATATCCACAAATAAATGAAAATTTTCATCCATCAAGGTTGTCTACCCTGCAACAGCGATGCAAATAATACTTATTTGGAAATCCCAAAAGAAGAACAGAGATGGTATGATAGGAGGCCAGCTGCTACTTTGCCAACATTCACACACAAACACGTAATAATTTGACAGAACGAGACGATAGCTCCTCGAGTGCAAGAAGTTGAGCTCTATTAAACACAGAAGGGAGGAAAATGATGAATTGAAAAAAAATCTTCTATAGAGGAGAGAATTTACCACTGGAGTGTGATGTGTGTTCGTTAAATTCGCTCGTCGATTTTTCAATGTTTTTATCGGTAAAACACTCAAAAACTCATATAAAACATAAAAAAGTGAATAAATTAATTATTAACGAATACAATTGTGCAAAAACTAATTCAATTATAATTGAAATTCAATAGAAAAATTGTGATTGAAAAATTTTTAAAAAAATTGTTCGTGTACAATTTTCAAGGAAAGAAAAAAAACTCATTTTCGTTCGCCCGTTTCATTTTGGGTTTTGCTTTCTTCTCTGCCTCTGTGTCTTTCTGTTTCTCTTTTATTTTTTCATTTGTCGTCGACTCGTCGTCGTTGCCCGTCGCGCTGAATGTGGTGATTTTTCCTTGTCTCATCCACCATCCACACCACCACCATTTTCATTGTCGCTGTTGTCGTCGTCTTCTTCTTCGTCGTCGCGTTGTGTCGTGTACATTGCCGTAGCCGCCGTATTTCTGTTTCGCTTGGTCTGCATTTTTTTCTCTATATGTGTTGTGTTCAAGTGAATGGGAAAGATATATGTAGAGAAAAAGAGATCCAAAAAACCGTATATAACAAAAATATTACAAAAAAATGTTAAGTGAATTTCAATATTCTTCACAACTTAATTTATAGTGAAAAACAACTTTTGATGTTTGCTTAAAAAAGAAACAAAATAAACGAGAATGTTTGGCAAACAGTATCTTTTAAATTCACATTAGAAAAAAAACTCTCAAGTGGTTAAAAGAAAAAAGTATTCGTTTTGCATTGGGGAGAGTAATCTATGTATCCACGAGATTGCAAAATACTACAAAATACACCGAACACACACACACACAACCATACACAGTGGCTCATATGTGTAGATTCAAATTCAACATAAAAATTCAATTTCGGAAGCTTATAGAGAACGTATCTCCTTTGTGGATAAAAAATAAAGCAGTTTTAAACGAAATTCGAGCATAAAAACACTTCGAATTCGAAATTTGTAACAAAAATGTCAAAATCAATTTCGACTTTTAGGTGAGATTGATGGACGATGGCAAAAAATTGATTTCCCCCAACAAAAAAAAGTTAAGCCAGTGCCACCACCACCTTACCCCTCTGAAAGTCTACCAACTAGAATAAAGTGTGCAGCCAGAAAAGTGGTGATCATCTAGGAAAGAAAACGTCTCTCAGTTGTCTGTGCAAATTTTAAAATAAAAATCTTTTCTTAATTATATCGATGTTCATTGTAAATCTAGTGCAAATAGCATAAATTGACATTTCCACTTGACATTTTATTGTTCGCGAGGTGAAATACACATCCTTGAGAAGGATAGTGCGGAGAGAAGAAAATATACAAAAAAAAACATTGTAACTAATAAATAAACAAAAAAAGAATTGAAAAAAAACATACATATTTCCGTAAGGTTTTTTTTGTGTCTTTTTCGTCATTCGTGTAAGATTGTGTGTGTTAATTCGCGGTTAATAAACTCACGTCTCCATCGTCCCTGTCGTTTTCGCCGTCATCAACGATCGTCGTTCTGTACACACACACACCGGTTCGGTGTTTCTCTTTCCCTTGCAAGTGTGTTGAATATATTATGATTTTTCCATAATAAAGATGATAAGTGCCAAAGTGCGTGAAATAATTGAATATTAATTAATCTTTGCAAAATACCACCAACATATTTTGGCTTTGCAAATATTCATTTTATAATTTTGAAAGATACAAAAAAATTACAAAAATTCAACACGAAAGTTGAATTCCAAAAAGAAATTTCATAAATTCAACTCCTGGCAATGTGCAGTGTGTGCGTGTTTGTTTAGGGAGAGCGAGAAAGATATATAATTGTGTGAATTCTGTGTCGTTTTGTCTACTTACATTCCCATCCAACAACAACAACAACAAAAATCTTGGTTGGAAAAAAAGGATAAAAATTCTCCAACACACACTGTGTTCTCATCATCAATTAAACAACAAAAAAAAATTAAAGATCTGTTATTCTAAAATCGAATTAAAGGAAATAGAAGTTTAATTAATTTACCACAATGTGGTAAATAAAATGTTATTAAACTTAATTGTACCCCATACAAGTGATTTTATTCGTTTATTATCTTAAAATTCTTGGTGTATTTTAACATATATATATATGTACATATTCTATATATAATTGTATGTGGTTTATCGTTATCCTCGGAATGTGTCGTCGTAGTGAATAGAAAGAGCGAGTCCGTCGGGAAAAAAGGAAACGAGAAATAAAAAAAAAAAACATGTCGGTTCGTCTTCGTTTTCGGTGTCATCCTCATCGTTGTTGCGTTCGTCTATAGTTCTTGGTTTCTTCATCAGAAGACTAAAATTTAAGTGGATATAATTTTGTTCGTCTTAAAAAAGGGAGCAAAACATCACAGGATTAACTTGGTTAATTGCAGTTTATTAGTTGGCAAATAACAAAAAAAAAAGGAAACAAAATTAAAATTTTCCCCGAGGAATATTGGAATATAAGAACGAAAAGGAAGGAAGGAACAGAAAAAAAACTCCATCAAAAGGTGTGTGTATAAATATTGTAGCACATGCGCAATGTTGTGTTCAAATTCAATTTCTATTTTATTTTATTTTTTCTGAGTTTGTGTGTGCGGAATCCAGAAGAATGGCATTCTAGAGTTTAAATGGAGGAAAAAAAATTCAATCTAAAAATGTATGTAAAAATAAAACAGACTAGCTAGCTAGTTAAAAATCTAATCACTGGAAAATTGCGTTGTCTTGTTTAGCATTTTATTTTTTTTTTGCGTTTGCACAACTGAATTACCTTCGGCCCCTTAACTAACTAATGAAGATTTAAGTTGTTCTATTTGATTTGGAGTGAGGACGAACATTCGACGGAGTGAGGAGGTTTTCTTTCGAAGTCAATATTGTGTGCAGTTCAGTTTTTGTTTTCTTTTCCTACGAATTGTCCTTGAATTTTCACAACTGCGTCAAAAAATAATAAATTATTCATTAAAAGTGTATTTTTTTTTCAATTTGACAAGCAAAAAATGAAAGGGTTCTTTCTTTGATGTGATGTCCAAAATTTTACATGTAAACCACGTATGAGCCGTATTGAGCCAGTTAGAATTATTTTACACTTTATTTTTATGGGTATTCAACTTTTTTTGTCTTCCTTTCTATGGATTGGCTGCTATTCTATCCGCCATGTTGTTCGAATCCTTGCAATACCATCGCAAGGTGGGATGGGGTGGTTGTGATAGGCTTTTTTTCTTATTTCCTTCAAAGAATAAATACCCAAGGGAAGACAGCTGATTATGGATTATAATAGAATTTTACTTATTAGTGTATAACTTGACGTCACTCTGGGAATACATTTTTGATGCTGATTTAAGATCTTCATAAGATGTTGGTGCATATTTAAATGATTTCTTGTTTGCATATTCTACAGACATAAATGTATGTATGGACATATGTACGAAGGTACCTACGATAGTTAAATAGTTATTAAACGTCCATTTGGGTTGCATATTAAGAAATAGTTAGAATTGGGATATAGCCATTGTATAATCAAGGTAAATATGTTGTTTCTACTAGATACGAAGTGTAAAAACGGTTGTATTGTTTTTTATTTACATAGGTATTTTGATAATAAGCCGGCCACTAGTGGCAGCCGGCATTACCCGACATGATTGTATTTATGTTCTATGAGATGAACAACGCTTAAAGACCAATAAAATATTTCTACCATAATGAACGGGTTGAGATTAAACATAAGAAGCAGAAGTTACCTATCCGTAAAAAAACATTTCTGGTTTTGGGTGATCCCATTTTGGGGGTAGTTCTTTATATTAAATTAATTTAAACGCTCCAATAAAACCTACTTAGCAGAAGCTCAAGTTTTTTTTCGCAATTATTCAAATGCACTTTTCCTTTTTTTTAATAAATTCTATTATATTATATAATTGTGCAAGCGAATTAAACAGTATCATCTTTTTGACTACAAAATTGCAAAATTATTTTGACAATTATAGGTTCTACTTGAGCAAAAAAAAGTAAAAAGTTGCTGTGTTCCACGGAATTAACATGAGGCATTGCCAATTATAACGCTTTAACATAAGCGAAGCATATTCTGAGAATAACTTGTTCTGATAAGTCAGAAACTAAAAACAAATGTTAGGTAGGTATATGCTATTCTTAGCATTCAACTTAATCAGTCGTTGTATTCTGTATTCTGACGAACAATTATGAACAATTTTTCATTTATTCGTCATAGTTAGGTATGTATGTATCAAGCATCCACTTTTACCGTAGCCCGAGTAGGTACCTATACTCACAAAAATGCACGATTTGATATTTTCTCCTCGATGACGGTATCAACAGTTCTACATAACTATTTTATTATTTATTATTTATTATTTTTTTTTTTTTCAAAAACGAGACCAGACCTCGTATAACAGTCAATGTCCAACGATAATGACCATAGAATGATCTGTTTTGATTTCCTTGAAAATTCATGATGTATTGTTCTAATAGCATGGTGTTATTGGGCATGTCAACAATGAATTAGTAGTATTGACCAATGATCCATATTATACCTACCTACCTACGATTTGAATCAACTCAATTTATGACTTCTTTAGAGGTCATGTAGAGAGCATCATAACCCAAACTAGGTACCTATCGGCCTTTGCTTTGAAACTAATTTTCAGTGCTTCAGTTGGTGACAAACTAAAAACTCAAAAAAGTAACCAACTAATGTGCTGAAAATTGCATAACTATTTCTTATAAAGTAAACAAAATAGATGAACCCAAATATCTTAAAAAAAGTTAGTTCAAAACTCAAAAATAACAATTCAATTGAACTAAAACCCTTGAAAGATTTGTCAATTCTTAGCAAGAATCCTAATCCTAATCATTACGCCAAGCTTTATTACAGCCACTTTAAACTTGACCTGTCAGTAAAATAAAACTTAAATGCCAATCGCTTAGAATTTTTGACCGTGCGCTGATGACAATTTCCACACACAACACCTTCATCATATTACTTTATTGAATTGCTATCTAATCTTCAAGAGGAAAACAAAAAATTCAAAACAATTGTTTCATTTTCTTACTTTGCTTCTATTATTCTTGATTACAATTATTACATACGTACCTATTAACTTTATTTTTTGTCGTCTGTTTTCAGTTTCTAAATGTGTTGGAATGTAGTCGATTCGTTGTTCATCATCGTCATCGTCAGCTGATTTGATTTATTTCAACCCATCGCATAAGCGGTGTGTAAGAAAATCTGCTGCCTAAACAACAATCAGCCATGAGCTTCAACAGGATGATGAGAATGTTCATTGAGAAATAATCCCTCAGCGATGAAACCATCACCGAATCATACACAAACGCTGCAAATGCACCAGCAGCAACAACAACAGCAATTGCAACAACTACAACAACAACAACAGCAATCGCATGATCAATTAACTTTACCACCACCTGCGCCTCATAATTCATCTGGCAGCATAACAAACACTACAACCACAACATTCCCCTATCACTTACAATTGCCACCACCATCGCCAACATCCACTATCACCGCCATCTCTAATAGTGTTGCCAATAATAACAATAACATCAACAATGCTAGCAATGATTTCGTCGATTCAGATCCAGAATTAACGAGCAGCACAGCTGATGGCAGCATCCCGCCACATCATGCCGGCGCAACAAATGGTAATAGTCTGAACGCCAAACAGCAACGTCAACAAAAGCGTCGGCGTGAACGCGCCCAACGTATGCAAGCCGAACGCGATAATCGCGTTTGCAGCGGTGGAGCCGGCAGTGTGGGCGATGATAGCAATAATTCCAGTGGAAATCTCACAACAAGCAACAGTAATGGCAGCAGTGGTAGCAATCTAATTCCACCAACGGATAGTATTGCTTCGTTGTTATTAAATCCACCAAATTCGCCCGAGGGACATACGGGCCTAATGGCAGCACCCAGTGATTCGGAGGGCGAGAGTTTGGATGAGGATTTGTTGTCGACATCGTCGTCGTCGACATTGCTTTTGCCAAGAGACAAACCGCCGCCACGTCCACCACCACCGGTGCGAAGGAAATTACCAAAGTCACCGGTGCTCGAGGAAGAAATTATTGATGGATTTGCTATTCTTGAGTTCAAGACTTATGAAGATTTGGAGGTGAGTTATTCTTTTTTATTATTATTATTAAAATTTTATTGACAACATAAATAAATTATAGAAGGGGTTTTTGTGTGATAAAACACTTGCAGTTAGGCTGCCAAGCTTTTACACCATCATATTAATATTGAAGGTTTGAATGAAACAACAAATTATATTAATAATAATTAAATAAATATAACGCTAGCTACCAGGACCTTTAGCTTAATATATTTTTAAATTTTATTTCAATTAGATTTTAATTGAATTTCTTTTTTTAGTTGGATTTAGATCGAAAAAGCTATTGATATTTTATCTCACAAAAAAAATTGAAAACTTTCGCCAAAAAGGGGCCATTCACGTTTAGACGGTCGTAAGGACGGTCGCATGTATCGTAAAGGTTTTCAATGAAAAATTGTCAGGTTCTATTGTGAATTGACCTCGTGCAAACGGAGAGCCGTTGAAAATCTCTACGATCCTTGCGACCATTGTGAATGGCCCCTCAACCAAGAACCATAAACTTCCACATAAAGGATTGTGTGAGTGCTTGGATTCACGGTTAATATGTGTAAACATCAATGTTTGTCCAAGTGCCGGAGTTTTGTTATTAAATGAACCCAATAACAACTTAACACGTAAACGTATTAAACGTAAGGCTCACGTTTTAAGTTAACCCTACCACGCACCGGCATAGATGTTTACATACTGGGATCCTTTGGTGGGCTTAGGGCATCAACAACACCTAAGCACGATCTTTCTGTCTTCTGCAACATGCATGCTTTGCAATGAAATTGTATTCGTGCACTAATGTGTGACCAAACTCATCTACTGGTTCCTGATCTATGTTTAAGATTCGAATGGACCTAAATACAGTGGTGGTCCAGTATATCGAATGTCGATATAAACGAATTATCGATATTACAAAAACTTATTCAAGTTTATTAAGTACCTACTCTATATTAAAAACAAATAACGAATATCTATCTGTCTTGGACACAATTTTAAATTTATCTTAATTTGATTACAAGACAAAATATTCGATAACAGAACAAATGATATAACTCCCTTTTGATGTACATATGTAATTAGCTTTCTAGTTCTCCCCTACTCATGGATTCAAGGCTGAAAATAGTCTGGGATATCCATAAACTCCAAAAACTACAAGAATTGTTATAAATAAAAACAGTGACATAATTGACACCGATTTTAATAATCACTCTCTCGTTAATTACCTACTGATTAATTTCAATTGACATTCATGTTCTCATTGCTATGAACTTTCATAGAGTAGGTATATTATTTTTTTTGTTTATCATTTTCCAAATAATACAAATAGAAGTATTCAAACAAAACGTCTGTTCTTTCTACAATTGAAAGTCATTCGAATCAAATAATATAGGTACATACCTATACTATACAAGATAGCCGCACTGACCTCCTTATCATCAATTAATTTCTATGAATATTCATAATTTTGTATATATTCATTTAAAGGTCAGGGTCGATTCATAGTTTTCACTTTGTTTAATTTTAATCATAAATACTGCATTTATAATAAGATTGTTTTTTATTTTTATTTTTTTGTTACATCATAGTTCTATGGAGATTGATTTATTTTGGCGATTATGAGAGTTCATAAATTTTGACTGCCTTCATGAGAAATTAATGTTGGATTCTTGGAAAATAAAAGCAGATGTAGTTGTGACCTATATAAATATCTGCTATCTTAATTATGTACATACATGTGTATAATTTATCTGTAATCATTGACCCTATTAAGCTGCTTTTGAAAAAAAAGAAATCTCCAGCGTGAGAGTATACAATTCTGTCTTTGAGGCGCAAACATATGGATTGAAATCTTAGCAACGTGGTTCCTAACAATGAATGTTTCATACGGACAAATTTTATTTTACAGCTTTTGCAGCGTATATAGCGTTAAAATCGAAGTAAAAGCGCATGTTGTAGTTTATTTCTGAGATAATATAAGATAATAACCCAAAATCGACCATTTTTTGCAAACGTTGGTCTTTTAAATTAACAACAATACCAAATGGAAAATTAAATTTAGCTAGAAATTCTCCACGTCAATGCCGTCTGATCCCATTACACTTTTTAAATTGGAAAAAAAGTGTTCTATAGATTAATATTGTGTCGCTGTAAAGTTAGGAAATCAGGAAATACTTATCTGGTTTAAAATCTTTCTCTTCGAAATGCATTCATTTGAATTTTTCTAATATTTTTTCTTCTCAAGCAAAAAACAAACTTCCCAAGCAATCTAATATTACTATGTTATGTGCTTCCTTTAAAATCCATTTGGAATATTTCTATTCGTCTAGGAAATGAAATGAAAAAACAATTCTACTTGACTGAATGTATGCAGCTTACAGTTCAAATAACTTTGTATGTGTCTTAAGAGTTTGTTTATTGACTTAACATCTAACTCAAAATTGAACTTGCCAAACTATTTGCAGAAAATCCATATCAAATATAAGGTCGTTTTTCAATCTATTTACATAAAACAATTCAAATAAACCTATACCTGTCAAAATTTCCAAACTCTACCTCAAAGGAAATAAAAAAAAAAAAAAAAACTACGTACCTACCAATTATAAAAGGATTGCAAACAATCTTTACTGTTTATCAAAACTGACAGCTCAAACAGAAGTACATGTCAAAGGAGAAAAACTATTCCAGAAATGATGATAGTGCACATTGCAAATAAGCAAATACGCAAAACGTAAATGCGATCAAAAATATTTATATTTGTTCATCTTTCTTGTGTTGTGTGCTGATGCATATTGAAAAATGTACAACAACAACAAAAAAAATATACAAAAGTTTTCCTTCTACCGGCAAAACGACACCTCATCTTCACCGTGTGTGTTTATTTTCATTGCACAAATCAACATACACACACACACATCCCATAATGACAGCAAAACTAAACAAATTCCACCTGTCAGTAATTTTTAATATATAGATTTGGCATCACTGTATAGGCAAGACTTAACTTAAACAAAAATCAAATAAAATTATAATGAAATACGCTCTCTCTCCATTATAAGCGAGTATGTAAACTAATTTTAGCACACACACGTACGTACGTACTTAGTTTAAGGGCCTACCACAATATCAAGAGTGGTGTGTGCACAATAAATTTGTTTAAATGTTTTGCGTGTTATTTCTAAGGTGTCATGACATTTTTATGTTACCTTTAGAAAATTAAAGGAACTCGTGACGGGGCTATAAAATAGCAAACACCACCCCACCCGCCGTCGTTGTTTTATTCTCACATTTTAACTAATTCAACAATTAGAACCTATTAAGAGGGAGATAATTTTCGACCTAGAAGCACATTCGTGTTGATTTTTTTGATGTCTACTTAAGCACATGCTTTAAAAATTTTTAAATCATTTGTTTGCATTCGTGTATATTTCGTAGCAATAAAATAATCGACTGACTCGACAACTGACTATCTGCCGCACTTAGTCATAGGAAAATGAACACCAGAGAGAGAGATAATAACAGCCCCTTATCACTAATCTGAGAGGTAATTTCAAATAAAATTGTTCACATTAACGTTGAATAGTTTATTTTATAAATCAATGTAATGTTTTTGAGTGCTGTTAAAGAGTTGATTTTATAAATTAAACAATTATTAATATTATTATTATCTCTATAATCTGACAGTGGCAGTGGCTGTGGGAATAACAGATGTGTTTTGATAGATTATGGTGCGCAGCGCATGTACATTGTACATGAGAAAATAAAATTTATATTAATATAGATTATGTAGTTTGTGCGCACACCATAAGGGGCAAAGAGCTTTTAGAAAGTTTTTTTTTTGTTTTTATTTCATTATTTTTGTTTTGTAAATATTTATATTGATAAAACAATAATTAGACGCTGTTGATATTGTTTAAATAGATTTTGTCTGTCTGGTAAATTATGTGTCCATGGAGTATCTACATACTATGTACCTACCTAGTATCTTAAAAGTGTTTTGACTTATGACCATGAACAAACAATGATTGTTCGGCTAGGTTGTTTGTGATTGTGAAGCATTTAATTACCATGGGCAACATAAATAATGAAATATAAACTTAAGTGCAAGGTTAATAATATATTTTAAATAAATATAATCTGTTTCATATGGCGTCATAATTATTTCAAGTTCGAATTTCGACTAGAGTATTGCAAATTTAAAAAGAAAATACTTATTTAAATGAAAAATAAAAGCTTTGGCAGCACTTGAGATTCATGTACTAAAATTACATAACACAAACTAAAGAAAGCAACTCTACGAAATGTCTTTTAGATGAATGTCATTTTTTTCGGTGTACATTTGAATGTTAATCTAGCTTAAAATCGATACTTGAAACAATCACAGTTCGAAAAAGAAATTAATTTTTTTGGTTGATAGGCAAGCAAAAATTGGCCTGAAATAAAAAAATCTGAATTTTTTGGTTGAAAAGAAATTCACACAAAAAATGTTTCACAGACATGGATTGATGATTGCATCGATTTTGATAATGTGAACGCTCTATACAGCGGCTTGTGTAGCATGCTAGATGGGATATCAACATTTTTGGTATTTCCAAACATTCTTGATAATCTTAAAAAGTTTTCTCGCAGAGTCAGATGGTGGAAGACAAAAATTAAACATTTAATTAGACAAAGTTTTCAACACTGGACTCACTACGCCGACTTATTTTGACGTCTCAGTATCTTATCGCTCTTTCAATTGATGATAATAGGCGTTTATCTTCTTAAGCTCTAAACAGTGCCTGAGCGAAATGAGTTAGCTCTCAGAGCATAGTATGACGAGAGTTCTCCAATTTAAATATATAACATACTTTGGCACTAAATGATTACTAATCTGTCAAATTACATGAAAAATTGTATGAAGCTGGCAGCGCTATGCTTTTTATTCCGTTTGCTCGGTAAATTAGTCTGAGTTCATAGAGCTAATTCTGATCGAAAAAAAACGCAAGTTGAGTGCTCTGATGTTTTTATGAGCTAAAAATAGAAAGACAGAGTTTGTTGACAGATCAGTGCATTTGAACTGAGTTAAGCAACAGAAGAAAATACAACATTTATTGAACTGAATTTTTTTTAAAGCGAGATCTTATTTTGAGTATTTTTCCCTTTGATTTACCTTATAATGGTTGCACCGAATGTGGATATTCGGAAGCTGCATGCAGCGGTCGGGTGGACCAGCATTGTATGTATATAGTGTGTGTGCTAAGTGCAATGATTGAGCCAACTAACAAATCGGTACAAAGATTTGATCGTGTATTCCCCGCTTAAAAGTTCTTGGTTGAACGCACATTCTGTGAAGTGTGAAAAAGAACGTCAAAATAATCTCTTGAATTTCTTGACCGGAGAGATTTTATTCACTCTCCTCATTACCTGAAGCAATTATGAAAGAGGTTTAAAATATGCATACCTACATAAAAAAAACGTACATAATGTATGAAAAAGAATATTTTTATAAACAATTTTGAAAGATATTTTAAGATTTCTAAAGCTAAAATAATAAAATAATTGTTGGCTAAAATAAAAAAAGTTATAGTTAAAAGTTTAAAACTGTTTAATGGTTAGAGTTGTCTCCTTCTATAACCCAAGTTCTACTTACTTTCTTCGGGATCACCATGGACTTCGACGACGATGAGATAAAATCAGCCTCAAGAATAAAAAGCATCACATTTTGTCATATTGACATTCTTAAAAGCGACAGAAATTTTTATTTGTCACAGCCTATAAAAACCTGTGTTAATTTTCTGTAATAAAATACCTAATACAACCAATAAATTCTGTATATATGCGTACATATAAAAATACATATAACATACATATTTGCGTATTAAAGTATTTAAATAAAAATTTTAGTCAAAACCTTGCAAATACACAATTTGTCAACATTCACCCCTTTTGGGACAATCAGTAGGTATGCCAAAAACATATATCCACTCAACTGCATTTGTAGAACCTTTTCCTTTCTTATTGTGTTTACGTAATGTAAATAAAAGTAAAAAAGAGGGTAGTTACATACATACAATGTAATACAAAAAAAGTATTCCATTTTTTTTTAAACATGAAAAGAACTCTTTAGACTTGTTTTTCTATCGAGATTATATCGCGCACACAGAACACAGCAGCACAACATACTGTGAATGTAATTCAAAACGAAAAATGATGTTTTTTGATATGAAAGTGAAAAATGAAAATCAAATACAAAAAAAATAAAAGAATATAAAATATTCTGAATAAAAAAAACTTTTTGTCATGATGTTGATTTTACAACATGTTGAAACAACAAAAAAAAACTCGAAACTTTAAAAAATTAAAAAGTTTTATCGTTTTTATCGTTTTACTGCAGAAGAATTCAAATGAGAAGAAATTACGAATTTGTTTTCAAATAGGCCAGTTCATATTAATTCAATGAAGATTGGCAGAATTATTTTGTGGATTGAAAAATTCCTGTCTCACCTTTTAAAGTTGAGATTATTCCTCTGAGTATATTCCTGTTTATATGTACTTATGACAGAGATCTGGAAGATGTCATAAATCTCAATAATCTGAACAAATCTTTTTCGAATCAATTACAATTTTGATTTTTGAATTTTTTTCAAACGAAAGAAATTAAATTAATACAAATATTATAATTGAACTTTGGCTTATCAACAACAAGAATCAAAAAATTATAGCCCGATGATGATCTTTTAGATCGAAACTAAATTAAACTTATAAATAAATGCTGTGATAATATTTTATAAATAAAATAAATTTAAATTATTCTTTAAAATTTTTATTTTTCTCTTTTTCAAATAAATATTAAACCAATTTCGCAAGTGTGGGTCTTCTCTGTGTACACAAAAATCCATGTATACATAAAATTTTGCGACCTCGCAAGAATGAGGTGCTAATTAGTTGATAACGTGTATATTACAGAGACGCAAATTTATTTACGCATATTTTAAGCGTGAAATGAAATTATTCACACTTACGGTATTGAGTCCAGTTCACGTTAATGAATTAATGAATGAGATCTCAACAATCTACTACTGAATGACTTATACATTAGGAAAAAAAATATTTCAGAGCCGTCAACTTTTTACCTTTATTTAATAACTCAGCATTAGAGCTCAGCTCATTAAATACAACATTAGCTTATGCGCTGTTGATTCATTCAGGTGGTAAGTGTCACATTCGTAACAAAAAATATGAGAACAACATGAGACAATTGATGCCAAACTGATAATTTTGTGGAAGTATGGCAAATATTGTAATCTACCGGCAGACAAAATTTCATTAAATTTGAAATTAATGTTGAGATGGATGTCACTAACGTAACAGTTTTGTTAACATTTTTCAAATCAGTTTGAAATTTGTTGTTTCGCGACAAATGAAATTTTTGGTGCAAGCATATAATTTCACGGAATTATCCTTCCATATTTGGGAAATAAATGAAAACAAATTTGTTCCAATTTGAGTGATATATTATTTCACTTGAGAAAAACTTCTCTTTACAAGGAAAGAGACTTCATGTGAGACATGATTAGACTTCTGTGACAATTATTTGTTATTATAATATTATTTATTATATTCTGGTTATGCCTAAAATTCACATTTGGTCACAACTGTAACATTTATTTTTCACACCCGTAACTATTTCTAATTAGAATTTCGGATGGTTTCTCAAAGCATTCTTCCTTAATGGAATTGAGTAGCAGCTTTCAGGTAATTGTTATTATTATTTTTTTAATTTTTTTTTGAAAAATGAGACAAAATTTTCCTCTAAGGTCACGCAACTAAAGTAGATCCTATATCTTAAGAATGTATTTTTTTTAAATTCAGTTAAAATTTGTATTCAAAAAGATTTACTATGGATTACTCTTTTTTTTTTTTCTTCTTTTATTGATTTAGAATATTTTGTGAATAATTTTGGAGTATCAGTGTCACATCCGTAACAAAAGACACACACTTACTATATGAGTTCTATCAGCCTAGTTCTATTCTATCACCATAAGTTATTCAGGCAATTTGCAATTTTGTTGACATTTATTTAACTGCAAAATTGTGTATTCAGCACTTAAATCGATTGTGACATTTTGTACGCCATATTGGGTGGCGGGTGAAGGCAGGGTGTAGGGTGTAAGTGAACAACGGTAGTGCGGTGATAGTTTGAAACATTTCCAGTCAGGCATTAGCCAGTTCAGGGATATGACATTCAACAAATTTTGCTTTGTCAAAAAGTGAGCAGGCGAATCTAAAATTTTATATTTGTTCATATTTGTGAGATATCTGAGATCTCATTTGTTTGAACTAGCCTATTAACAAAACAAATCTCCTCAGTTTCCTAAGCAATTGAAATTTTCCATCAATTAAAAAATATTTATGTACGTACATAAATACATACCTGTGTCATTTTTTGACAACACAATTGTGAACCCTTGTTTAATTGATTTTTCAAGATAAAAACATCCCCCTCGGTGATGATGATCTACTTTGCAAAAAATAAGTAGGTCAACGAAGAAAAACAAAAACATAAAAAAAAGATAAGAAAATCACATATTTTTTTTTTCTTCATTTGAAATGAAGCACGTTTGCTATAATATCATAAGGGGAAATAAGAAGAAGTTCCTGTCTCTATTAACGACCTCGCAAATATGTCAAATGTCAAGTGGATTAGACAAATTCTTCCTTCAATTTATGACACACAGCGCCAGCCAAGCAAACACAATGAATTGAATTCATTTTTGTATATTTATATTTTTTTTGTGTTCTCTTTATTTATTTATATATATTTCAAGCAAAATGAATCATCATTTTGTATTTTTCATGTTAATTCGCCCAACTTTTAATGTCGTTAAACAGCTTTTACAGCATTGTTTCCTAAATCGACCACCCGGAGGCACTGTGTGGATCTCTGTGTTTTTTGTTTTTTTTTTTTTGCTTGTTATAAACTTGTTTATAGATACGAGCACGTTTAATAATATTTCATTGCTATATATATGTACGATGATGACCCTTTGGTATCACCATAACTTACTCTGTAGCTTGTGGCAAAGGGTTTTATTTTTTACGAATATTTTGTCGGATTTTATTGCGTGTGAAGTTGAAAAATTTATCAGAGAAGGTGAGGTGAGAAGAGGGACATCATATTATAATGTGTATTGATAGGCGTAATAATGTACATACGTCAAAAAGTAAATACCAAATAGGCACGTCATTATAATGGGCTCTATTTTGACTTATGATCGCCTTCTAGTTTGTTTAATAAATCAGTGTTTTTTTTTTGTTGTTGTTCTGTGTTAGTGCCTTAATTTATGGGCGGAAACAGAAGGGTTTACGAGTTGTTTGAAAAACGATTCTAAATACCGTTACGTGTGTGACTTTATACATTATTTATGTTTAAGCAAATGATAGATCGAAATTAAGTAATTTTTCTCCTTTCCTTGATGGTTATTTGTTTGTTTGTGTATGTGTGTGTCATTTCAAGGGAAACTCTTAATCAATTTATTATTCATTCAGCTACTTTAACCAGAAACAGAATGCCTCTGCAGACCATTAGGGCATCATATATAGGTACATAAATATGTAACGTAAGCTAATACATAATCCAATCGTTTGTGCGTTCCATCCATGCATGCAATGTACCCTAAAGAGTCGTCCTTTTGCTCTACAATCGTCTACGTACGTACCTACTGTAACAGAGTAGAGTACGTATCGTATAGATGTACCTACTATATTATGTGTGTGCACAGCTTCCTTAGTCAAAAGATGAATAAAACATACGACTTGATGGTTGTATTACATGCATCACTGCCAGTACCACCTGCCATTGAATGTCATTCAGCGACCAAACTGGCATTATAAGAATGAAAGAAAGAGCGAGAAGAAATTACAACAACAAAAAAAAAAGATGTTTTTCATGCCTTTTGAAGCTGACTGTCAGGAAAAGACATAGAGACAACGGCGACGACGACGACGACAACGATGGACAAATGGAAAACATATTGGCTTGCCAGAGCAGAGGGCAAACTAAAAAAAAAAAAAAAAAAAATAAAACATGGATGGATATATGTACATATAAAAGAATTGCTCTAGCTAAATTGCTTTCTTGCAATCTGTCAAAGAATATTTTAACAACCTTAAGTGTTTGGTCAGATCAGATTTGATTAAGTAATGGAACAGTTGCTTTGAGCTAAGAAAGAGAGAGGTATAAATTGCAACACAATAACACGCAATTGTCAAAAACATTGTTTAAGACTTTGCTCCATACGTCACAGAATGATTGGCTATAATTTCAATTCTTTGTCTCTTTTTTTGTATTTTTGATTGTGGTGTGTGATGGTGGTTTGGTCCGAAGAAGTATAAAGGAGGAGTAAAGAATCTCATGTTTGTGGCCAATTAAATTAAATGTCTATAGCGTGTTAAAACCGGAAAGTTTTCAAGTTAAAAATAATATAACAACAAAATAAAAAAGAGAGTGATTATTATTTTAAAAAGGAGTGCTTTATAGGAGGACATCCCAAGGAGATGATTGTATCTGCGTACAAAATGAATGAAAGAACCGCAGGGAGTTTGGGTTTTTTTATTTTTATTTGTGTTTTATTTTGGCACACTTTAAGCCTTGAGAGGTGCTAATTGTTTACAAACGAATCGTAAGATAGCCGTTTTCATGCAAAGGATGAACTCAACTAAGTGAAATTATTTAATTTTATTGGCTACTTGATTGTTTTATGGACTTTAAAAACATTTATCAGATTATTTACTTCAGGAAGAAATTATGTTTATACTCTAAAATATTGGATTTACATGACTGAAAAGATGCCGATAATTCCGTCATAAAAGTTATAGCCACTTCTAGCCATAATGAAAATTATGTCAAAAAATGACGAATTGTCGGAGGTCTGTGTTCGAATATACAGCAATTCCAACTAAAATGTTTTCTTTTTTAGGAGTACTGAAGCCTATTTACAAAGAAACGTAGTATTCCAAATATTGTCCCACCATAAATGAACGACCGCTCCACATCAATGGTACGAAAACATGACGGAATACTTAACTAGAAAGAAAACATTAAAGAAAGAAAAAAGAAAGCTCTAATAGCATATTACACTTTGTTTGATAAAAGATGGAGTCCCAGTCCCAAAACCATTCATTGCATGTACACAGCCGTAATAAGACTAATCTTGACAAACGCTTGTTTGGTTTTTGTGGAAAGCCTTAGATAAGGCAATTAGTTTAAAAACCATGACTAAAATTTAAAGGCTAGAGTGTATTGATACAACTTTCAACTATGAAAGCCATAGTCATAGCCATCAACCGCACCATAAAAGCCATAGTCGTAGCCATTCGCTGTCCTGGAAACGTTCCTTTCCAAAGAAATAGCCCCCAATAGTGCTTTACGATTTAAACAGTGCAATAACTTGAAACAGGGTATTTTCGGACAAAGAACCATTATGAACTACATTGACAAAGATCGCTCATTGATTTTTTTTTCCAGTGGATCAAACAGATATCCCCTGAACAATGGAATTCTGGGCGGAAAAACGGGTCATAAACTCAATTCATGTTGCGGTTTTTTACATTCGGCTCTAAGGCGGATGAGGAGGTAGGGTCAGGGATCTTTTTAGATAACCCACAATAAAGTTTCCAAATTTCTGCAGTGTCTTTCAAGCGGAATTGCTTGCAGTTTGCGAGGCCGCAAAGACTATGTCCACATATTATGAACTAGTTAGTAGGAACATCGATAGTCAGGTGGCATGATCAAAGCAATCTCATCAATTGTCACAAAGTCCGAAATGGTTAAGAATACTTAGTGCAGCAAGCACAGTTATTCTTTGATGGGTCCAAGGACACCGTGATATACACTGGAATGAATTGAATTGATGAATTGGCCAAAAACGGGTCATCCTTTGATCCGGCCCAAACCGAACCCTCCATATTTATGCCAATGGTGCAATAATAAAGTAGAATCCACCAGGGTTTTCTCAAAGCCGCACACGATAGATAGTCAGAAATTGACAAATGTCGGGTCTCGAGAAAATCTATGGGCAGACTATTTACTCACAATAGGCAGACATCAATTATTGTCCTTCCTGATTAGAATCCTAACGGGTCACAACTGAATAGGAACCCACATGAACAGAGTGGGCATCAGCACATCTGAGCTATGCAAAAGGTGTAAAGATAGATAAATAGGTGGATGAGGGCTCTGAATGCCCCATCCTAGCAAGAACCAGAACGAGAACCCTGCGAGAATACTTCTTCGATGATTTGGGAGACATATCATCTCTCTACTCTCTAACATCTCTAAATTCACCCAGATGATGGTTCAGGGAGGCACTCCATACATAAGATCCACCAGGTAGCTTCTTTCCTAACCCTGCCTTAAACCCTTGTTATCTACATCCTGGGGAGCACAATGGATCCATTGAGACCCGAATGAGATTATGCGGCTTGCCGTACTATCACCCCTCCTAAGCTAACCACGTTCAGTCGCCAGGTAGGTACTTGGAGTATTCAGTGTCACATACCCGTAACGATGCAAACAAATTAAACGAACAGATTGAATATAAAATATCCCACAATCTGTCAAAAATTCCTTCAAAATGATTCTTTGAAGTTAATTTTCAAACTTCAATTTTTGTCTGTATAAAATCTAAACTACCTATTTATATAATTAAGGTGACCCTTTTCTTGATAAATGATAGTTTGTCATCATAAAATCTAAACTGTCATCGCATTGATATGTAGTTCATCATCTTCAGTTTACACCATTATTTAATTTTTTCTGACAGCTTCCTTGCGCATATGTCAAATTTGACAGGTATGTGTAGTCTATAGGTTAAAACTGTATTATTCCAGTAAAATCCTTAACCAAAACTATTTGTCATGTGTGGTATATGTGTATTGTGTATATCATATTGTTACATTAAGCCAAGATGATCCCTCAACCTAATCCATTCCCAGTTCAAGTGCAAAATGTCGCTCCTCCATTATCCTATCAGCACTTTTGCATTCATGCACAACTTGCCATATACATACATCATCGTATCTGTTGTAGGTATAGGTATAGGTATATGTTTGGTATGCGAGAAATATTTAAACTACCTAACGGTGTTTAGGTACACAGAAGTTCTATGGAATAAAAAACATAACAACAAATAACAATAACCCAAGCTCTGTATATCCGTCGTAGTCGTCGTCGACCACCTCTGTCCTCTTGTAATCCACTTTTCCTCCTTAAGCCAGACCGCCCGTCTCCGCTTCTAACCGCTATACACTGACACCATCGTAGGTATATCGGCACGGCACGGCACAAAATCCCCAGAAACACACAAAATCAAAATAAAAATACAAAAAAAAAGAAGAAAGGAAGCGCCAGGAAAATATTATTATTTCATACACCACACCATCCAAATTCTCGGATCCTGGTGAAGAACTCTCACAGTGTTTGGAATGAAGATCCGGCAGGGGGCGTGTTGCGATGCTTTGGTGCGGAGGAGTAACAAAAATAAAAAAAAAAAAAACTGCCAGATGATTTCGTCGACAAAATGCGATGTGCCATAGAGATACAACATATCTATCTATCTTGGTTTGCAGTTGTTTGTTGGTCCTAAAGCCTCGATCGTCAGCGCGGATGACGGGGTAATGGTGCGGTGCAGGCAGCAGTCTGCTCTGCTATATTATAGGGAACGGTAAAAGGACGAAAAGGATTTTTCCAAATGTCTGTGTGTGTCTACAGTAAATATTGTAGTAGAACGCGTCATACATACATTCATGCATAGCATACATATATGTATGAATGGATGACTGGCTGGCATTTTATGTGTCCTGTGTGGTTGTTGAGGGCAAACTTTTCTCATTTCTTGATTTTCCGTTTGTTCCGTGTGTCCTTCCTTCCGGCTTCCTTCCGTTTTCATATCCCCTTTAATATATACTTAGGTATGTAGGTATATTTTTTTTTTCTTGTTTTCTCACCCTTCAAGTTGTTTGGTTTTTTTTCCTTTCTTTTTTTGCGAGAATAAGTTTTGTTTTGGAATTTCATTTAATATCATCGACGGGGAGTGGTTTGTGTTCTTCGAGCGTCTTTATATTTCTTTGGTCTCCACTTTATTGTCTTGTACAAATACCCACCTCTCTTTTCCTTTTTTTTCTTTTAGTCGGAAATTATTTTGACACAAAATTAAGGAGATTTTAAGAATTTGAAAAAGTTTTCCTTGTCATTTTCGGTTTATGTCTCGATATCCCGTTTTGACAAAACGCGCACTCATGTACAAAGTTGGTTGAAAAAGTTTTCAAAATATATAACACTTTTTGAATGAGATGCGTATGGTTTTGGTATGAGATATAAATAGGTAAGTACTTGAAGAAGTTTTTTTTTTGTTTGCAAATATTTGCAGATTGCCAAATTCTTGTCACATTGTTCTTCACTGTGTGCTTATTTATATTTTTTTTGTTTTAAACAACAAATTGATCCGAGCGCGTCTTTGAGAGTAAAAGTTTTATTTTTAGTTAAATGGATTTCGTTGATGAAGACATAAAAACTTTTTTATGTAGTTTTTTTTTTTTAACCTTAAGTCGTTAAGTTGGGCTTTTGGTTAGGCAAAGAAATTTTATATACTTCCAATAAAATTCAAATAATTTCTGTTTCTTGAAGCGATAGAGAAAATTTATATTAGGATTACAAAAATAAAGTGTTACGAACAATATTACAATATTGGCAGTGATTTTTATTTTTGTTGACAATTTGTTTAGTTATTGAACAAAGCTTATAGTTCTTCGTCGAACTAAAAAAACTACTTTATTATTCTAAAGATTTCAAAAGGAACATTGTTAGTTGCAACTGGTGTTGTGTATCAATCTATGACACATTACTGACAACATTTCTAAACTCTTTCGAAATTATTCAGGAAAACCAGAAAGATGATAAGAAATGTCCCGCAAGGTTAATCCTCGAATTCAAAGAAATCCACTTCAGAACCGAAGATGCGGGAAAAGGTAGCTGGGAGTCCTACGAACTCACGATTATTTCACGGGTTACGGGTGGTTTGGGATGTTGTATAACTCAATATCTGCAATTTGACGCTGAATCGAGTAGAGCCGAATGGTCTTAAATGATGCGTTGACCCCTGGGACATACAAACATTTTGGTGCGAATCCCGGAGGTCTTCTTACAGAAGAATTATTACATAGGTAATAACCTGCCTTGAAAAATGGTAAACTTTAGACAAGGGCCTTGACAGTTTCACCAAGGAAAATTCAGACAAGGAAAACATAAAATTTATTTGGCCTTGTATAGTCTTCTGTAGGGAAAATGCAGACGAGGAAAACTTGTCAAATACGAAATACAATGGTAAGGAAAATTAAAATATGGATATATTATTACTTATTTTCAACATTGTACATCTACATATATTTCGTATCAATCCAGTAGTTAGCGTATTGGACTGGTAAAACAGAAAATCCCTTGATGGCATCTTAAATAAACGATTTAAACATTTTTGTATGTCTACGCGAAATGGGCCATAATTGGCGAGGACCTTGGTTATTTTGATAGTAACCTTCGTTTGCCCCATGTTAGTATCTTTGTAATACTTTCTAGGGTTGCATTAAAAAGTAGATCGTTTTCCAGGTGGGTTGTGGAAGAGCTATCCCACTTGGTAAAATGAGTTTTTCACAAGTTTATGTCAAGGGTCTCGAAAGTATTCACTTGGGAAAATCTAGACGAAAAAACTTGTCAAACACTCGTAATTCCCTTACATTTTATTGTTTCTCGAGGCAAAATGGCACATAACTGGCGAGAGCCTATAGCTAATTTCGATACTAACCCTTGATAGTCCCTTGTTTGTATCTAACTACGTAAAACTTTATAAAGCCTTATTAAAAACAACTTAATTTTTCTATTCGCGAAGAATTTAAGACCTTTAGCCCTGAAGCTGTTGGCGATAAGAAAACCATTATTTATTGAATGAAACACACTTCTTCGCTCAGTAATTTTACTCATGTGTCCAAGCTCTATGTATTCTTCAATAAATTTTTTGTAATCTATGTAGAGTTTATCATTGTTCTTAAATTTCCTTTGCATGGACATCAAACGAGCGACTGCTTGCTTTCGTGATTCACCTAATTCCTTGTCTTCTTTGAACGGAATTTCCACTATGAAGCGCCCATCCATGTCCTGTTTGGTGGTTTCTTTATATCGTGTTAGACACAATATATCTTCATCCACCATGGCTTCGTCTGTATTTATTTCTTCAAGCTCCCAGAATCGTTCCAGGTTTGTAACTGCCGAAGTAACTTTTTTGGGTTTTTGCTGATCTATCAAACCAGATAAAATCCATCCAAATTTAGTTGATTGTCCAATCATGCCATTAGATTTTTTGACACCATTCTCAAGTATTCTACTGAAGATGTCTCCTCCAATCACCATGTCTATTCTATCGGACTTGTTGAACATCGGGTCAGCCAAAATATAATTGTTCCACTTTTGTATATCATACTTAAATGATTTATCAGGCTGCGCACTGGTCAGGGATGGAAGGACGAGAGCTTCTACCTTTTCTTCATAGTTGCTTAGGAATCTTGGCTTAATTCTTACATTAACTTTGTGCTTTGATTCTCCAACCACTGCTTCACCTAGACCATGAATCCTTACTTTATTTTCGACACGAGGAATGCCTAAAATCTGCACTGCTTCTTCTGATATGGATGTTATTTGCGAACCTTGATCGATGAAAGCTCTTATCAAGATGTATTCTCCATTTGACGCCTTGGCTTTAATTTGTGCTGTTGCCAGAATCACTATTGTTTGTGTTTTGGTAGTCATTGAAGTTTTTTCTTCGCTTATTTCTCCTAGATGCAGCAGCTCATGATGCCCTTTTTTGCATATTTTGCATTTCGAACCTTGGTTTTGACAAAAATCTCCCCATTTATGATTGAGGCATTTGAAGCAAACCTTCTGGTCTCTTGCAAAATTTAATCGGTTTTCTGCACTAAGTCCAGTGAACTTTCGGCACTCAGCGGTTTTGTGATGAGCAAACTTACAATAGTTGCAAATTTGCTTGTTTTTTACTCTTTCATTAGTAGTAGTTGCTGTATGATGTACCTTGTATATTTGCTGTTTCCGATTTCTAAATATTGGTTCTTTTTCAGCAACTGCCTTCAGAGTCTGGTATTGCTGGTCCAAGAATTCCATTATGTCCTTTAACGTCTGAACTTCCTTTGTTTTTTTAATTGTCTGTTCGTATAACTTAAGACCATCCTTGTCTAATTTTCGAACAATTATTCGGGCCACGTATGGATCTGTCTCATTTATTTGCATGTCCAAAGCTCTTATGGCGTTAAGGCACTCATTTGTGGTATCTAGAAGCTCTCTCACACTTTCTGCATTGTCACTGTTTATGACTGGTTGATCGAGAAGCCTGTCCCACTGAGTTGTAAACAGAATAGGCTTGTTGTCATATCTCTGCTTGAGTAAACACCATGCTGCTTCATAGTTTTCACTTGAAATTTGAAGGTGTTGTATCAATCGGGATGCTTCACCCTTTAAACATTGGCGTAATCGCATCATTTTTTCCGAATTTGAAATTTGTGTATTTTTGAGCACCATGTCTTGGAATAAGTTGTGGAATGTTGCCCATTCTTTCATTTCCCCATGGAAAGCAGGAATTTTCAACTTCTCCAATTCTAAATTGGCACGGCACGAGTATATACTTTTTGGTTCCTCATTTTTTAAGTTTTGTTTTAATTTGGAACGCCCTTGGAAATACTCAGCAACTATCTCCTCATACAGGTCATCAATTTCGTCATTGTATTCCGGAAGTTGATTTTTATATAAATTTTGTATTTCATCATATAGGGTTTCTAAATACTTTTTTTGATCTGAATCAACTGTATTTTCTCCGAGAAGATCATCAATTTTACTTCTAAGGTTATTTATTTTCCTTTTAAGTCTTTTGATATTCCGATCCAGCGCTGTCAATTCTTTTGAGGGTTCATCAATAACACGCATGTTTTTCGGATCTATATTGTTACTTATATTTTCTCCAGAAATAGCACGGTTTAGATTAAGAATCATCTCTTCGAGGTCTTCTACTATGCTTTCATAGATTTTATTCTTGAAGTAATCTTCTTCGCCGATGCCATCAGTCATCAATTTCTTATGATTCGATTCCGCCTCTTTCTGGTATTTTTCACATTTTTTCACGATGTCTTCAGCTTTAGCTTTTCTCATTCCTTGATCCGAAATGTAGCTATAATATTGCTTAACATTTTTTAAAATTTCCATTTGGGACTCAATTATTTTTGTTCTGTTGATCCCCATGTTGAAAAATTTTATTAATTGCTTTGTTGGAGTTGATTTTGTGTTGTCCGCCAGGTTGACTTGGCTGTACCTTGACTCACAACTCGTTGATCACCAAAAATTGTTTTTAATTTTCGATTTCTTTTTCTTCGGAGGGATTAATGAATTTTAATTTCAGAAATTCCTTCGTTTTCCAAAACGTTGTTTAGCCACGTTTTACGCTTGTCAGTATTATAGCTCTGACTACGCTTTTTAAACAAGGTTCTTTTCTTTCTAAGTCTCTTACCTCTGGTGGGGGAAAACTTTAAAAATGAATTTTGTAGAACCAAATTTATTTTATTTTTGCTTAAAATATTTCTTAAGTCTTTTATTTATTGGCTGAGCTCAATTTCTGTGGCTCGATGGACCAAAATGAATGAAACACACTTCTTCGCTTCAGAAAAGTATCTAATTATATTTTATTTTTACATTCATATTTATAATAAAAATATTTACATGTATTTTACAAAACTATTATCTATATTATCTTATTACGGTCGGTGGTGGGTCATTAAATATTATGACCGTCTATTTTATTTCAGGTACTTGCAGATGTGCGCTATCCCAAGACAGATTGTTTCCTTTGATGTGTTTTAGTGGACTGTATTTATATTTATTGTCTTGCGATAACACGCATCTGCGCACCATCTGTGTAATCCCTGTTCATTTATGAACATTTATAGAATCCCAGTCTGATTACTTGCGGTCGCTTTGATGCCTATTTTTATGTTTACAGATAATTATTGTAATATACCGATACTAAATTTGCAATCATGAACGAACATACTTTCACTTTAATTGGTCGCTAAAGAAGTCTAGTGCTGTTGTTTCAACTATCCCTAGAGTCTGGGACCAATTTGATTTACTTGACATTTTGCAAACTTTGATTTCAATTTTAGTCTTTGTAGATTTTATGTTAGTAGACTTTATTGTGATATGAGTAACTGGAACATTAAAATTTTTAGTAGAAGTGTGTTTCGGATTTTCGCATCTAAGATAGGATAGACGAACTATCCGGATAGTGTCAGATATCCGAACTTCCCAGATAGTGTCAGATATTCGAACCTCCCGGATAGTGTCAGATATCCGAACTTCCCGGATAGTTTCAGATATCCGGATCGGATATCAGCTGTCTCATTTAACTATCCGGATATCTAGCACTATCTGACATCAATCAATTCTGTCATTCATAATATCTGAATAGTTTGAGGATTCCGATCCATTTTTAGACTTTAGACATTTTTAGATTTATACAAACAGTATACAAAAGTTTAAAAATATAAAAAAATGCAAATTCTTAAAAGGCACTTCAAACCAAAATTGTTTTTCTTTACCTCCAATATTTTTGTCCTTCATTTTTATATTTTTAAAAGCCTATCAATTTAACGACCCTTAATGTCCTAATCTCGCATAATACAATTATCTTGAATATTTTACCTCCCTTAAAACAGACATCCTTCTAGCTTAACTAACAAGCCAATAAATGCTTTCAAAGCCATCTTTCGCAGTTCCCTTCAGTTAACGCAATAACCATAAAAAATAACGCATCCAATCCTCAACCTTGTGGTGGCCGCCTGCCACTTTTTTTTTTTTTTACACCATCACAAAAAATTTCTCTATCAATATCAATTTCCATTGTGTTCTTTTGCGAAATAATCTTCTCAGATGTGACACTTCAAAATGAAATACACCAGATTTTGAAAGGAAAATCAAATTTTCCGCCGCCCATCCCGTCATTAGGTAAACTACTACTATATGATATAGATATAGAAATACAACTCAAACACACTTAATACACACACACACTTACACACATTCTGATGTCTCTTTGCTCTGAAGATATTCAGGTTTAACCCATATTGCTGTATATATGTAATGTATGTACATAAATCTACTTATAGAACAGAAGAAGATGATATCAATGTGTTAGATCTTACTTGCTTACATTTCACCCTTCTCATCATCATCATATGTATATAGCAAACTGACATCGCAATAACATCGCAAACATGATATATCAATAAATGGCTGCTGTTTGGATTTACAGGCCAAATTAATTCAGGTTGCCACCATATACCTCCATCTACTTCCGTTGTCGTATATTCGTCGTAGTCGTCGACATCATCGTCGGCGTGTCACACTATTTGGATTCTATTCATTCGCCCATAGCATAGCGAGTATAAGATGAATTTCTTTCGTTGTAGTTCACTGAACCTTCACCCACTCAGGCTCTTTGCAATGGAATAGTTTTTTTTCTGTTTTTTTTTCTTGTTGGCTTTTTTTGTCCCACTCCTCCTCAATCCTCAATAGAGGGAGTGCACTATCAATAGTTGACAAAACTGCTCTATGAAAATCAAGAATACCTCCTCATCCTCCACCTCCCTATTTCGACACCCCTCCACCCCATCGTTTTTTTTTTTCTTCTCTTGATCTCTCAAATATAAAAATCCTCTTTACAACCCCATGAATATGTGCCAGAAGGAGGATGTAGAAAAGTATAGGACGAGGACGAGTCGAGTACAACTATAAGGCTTTCACAAAAAACAGAAACAGGCACAAAAAGGGACAACAACAACAAACACACACACACACACACACACATACAAAAATCAAGGGAAAGTCCTTCTACAAACTGAAATCTGGCACTAGAAGAGCTTACCTAAGCAAAAAAAAAAAAACAATTCAAAAAATTTTATAGTCTCCCATTGAACAGGGTGTTTCTCTATTCAAAGTTAGAAAAAACGACGAATTAACACCCACGGGCTTTATTTTTTTCTTTTTAATTGATGATATTGCAGACCACGATGAACAAATTTAAAACACTCGACTTGCTTATAGCTTCAGGTTATACATACCTTAAAACTCGAGATATTGATTAAACTTGACATATCGATGATAGGGAAGATGAAAAAATTGGGGCTCACAATTTCTTTAAATTTGTTACCTACCTACCGTTTTTTTGACATTTCCGCGACAAATTTTTCTTAGAACCGGAAATAAAAGTACAAAAGTTTTCTAACCGCGAAGAAATAGGTAGATACTTATTTAATTTTTCACAAAAAAGGTTTTTGATAAACTTAAATCATCGTTTTTTTGTAGACGTGTGGTTCTTTTTAATACATATTTGTTACATAAAACTGTTCCTAACGCCCGCTTGGAAAAATGGCAAGTTTTTGCTAAGGCCCTGGATAGTTTTTAGTTGGGAAAATCTAGATGGGTAAAACTTGTCGAATACTCGTAAGGCCCTTGCTAGTAAAAACCTCGTATATGACAAATACAAAAATGTATAAGATGAACGGAACTTAGCAAAAATTGTGCATTGAAAAAGGCCTTCACCAGTAAAGTGATGAGTCCAAATGAGATGCAGGGACGAAACGTCAATTAAAAAAAATTAAGTTATTCATTTTCAACATTGTAACCCTTGCTAGCCCCTTGTCAGTATCTATGTTAAACTTTCTAGGACCTGATTAAAAACTTGATTGTTTTTTTCAGGCGGAACTTTTTCTTTTTTTTCTTTTAATAAAAACAATGGATCTCGCATAATTTGTATACAGTTTTTTCTAAAGATTTATAAAGAATCTTTGACCGAAATTTCCAAAACAAATAATTTTTTGAGCAATTTTTGTTTTAGAAATTTCAGAAAACGACTTGCGTCAGTTTTTTCAATTTTTTTTTCAAAATTAAAGCGAAGTTCTTGCACCTTATAAAGATGATTGAAAAATTTTATGAAAGTTATTTTTTTTGAGCATAAAATTTTGGTACCTTCACATTTTTGCACATTGAGATAATTTTTGAATGTGAGAATTTTCGTATAGCATTTAGTTTTTTAATTATATCTACATGTGAAAAAGGCTAAACTTTTCAAAAAAATTCTCCACCCATTCTATGCATTATATTGTTAAATATCTGAGGCAAAAATTCTATGTCTTGGCGTGAGCACTTCATATAGTGCTTTTTACTTCTATCAAATGAACTGAAGAATAAGAATTTGGACTATAATTTTTGTTTGTAAATATTCGGAAAGATATTATTAAATATTACTGCTTTGTATATGCAAGCACATTTGAAAGGTGTGATGTCATTAAGCTCGGTGGAATTTCGATGAATTATAACAAATTTGTGCATAGCATTTTATTTTTCGCATTGTGAATGTAAACTAGGCTTAAAATAACGAAGAAAAAATCAAAATGTGGTTAAAAAAAAGTAAAGGCATTCAGTGTTGATTTTTGTTTTGTTTTATGAATAAAGAACAATGATCCTTCCCTTCATATTGACACATAAAAGAATAACAAAATATGAGACGTTACAAAGTTTTTTTTGTTGCGTTTACCAATTTTTTGTTGTTGGATTTGTTTTACCGATTTAATTGGAGACCCGCTTGTATAATATCTCGTCACTCGTGAATTCTCATTGGATATTAATGATTTTCGATAACATTAACATTCTTAAACACATGACATAACACATAGTGTTAAAATGCCCAAATTAATTTATGTGTGAACGTAGCTTTATACTACTTTTGAAATTTTATTTTGACATATCGTTATCATGTCTGTTTTTGACATATGAACATATATATTTTAAATTTGATAATTGCTTACGATGGCTGTTTTTGAAAGATATGTCATTTATGTTTGAAAATGATTTAGGACATCTGTCACCATGTCTGATCTCGAAGCTGACAGCTCTGTGATATATAGGAAATAGTTTTACAAGCCTTTTTTGACAGTTATGTTAATGTATGTGATTTAATTTTAGACAATGTGTCAATAAATACAGGTATAGGCCAAATTTATAACAAAATGCCATCCTGCATTTATCAAAATAGAAGTTTATTGAATAATAAGACTTAAAATATTGGATTGACAAACCATAAAATTATAAATAAATAAATGTTATAAATTTCAATTGACTCTACTTTAAAGTGTGAAAATGACTAAAAATACGGCCCATTATAAGTCCCCTTTCACTCGAGGAAACAAGTTGCTGGAGATTTTTTGACGTTTTCTTTTAATTTTTCAATTCCCACCAATCGTAGACCGTTCAATCCTCTTATATGTACTTGGTGCCCTTCTCACCCAAAAACTGAAAGTTTTTTTTTGAAAGGAAACTCAGTTTCCTCGTGTGAAAGGAGACTAAATTCGTTTACATTCCAAAACTGCGAATTTCTTCCAATTTAATTCAAAAGTTCCGTCAAACTTCATATAAAAAAATAAAATTGAACCTAAATTGGTAGAAATTAACAGTTTCGCAGTTTTACTCCAATCGGAATAAATTTACTCCAATTTTAAGAAAGAAAATAGATCTACACCATTTTTGAGATCTAATCCTCCCTCTAATGAAGAATTAAAAAATTCTTTATCGAAACAACATGAAAGTAAAAGACAGACAACCAAATCTGACGTTGAATGTTTAAATCTAAAATTCAATTCTGTTTTGAAACGAATGGAATTCATGTGATTTATTTTGTTTTTGTAAAAAAAAAAATATTTATATTTATTTTTGAAATTTTTTTTGTCATAAACAAAGTTTTTAAAAATTTTAGTTTTTCTGTCATGTTTAAATCTTCTTCGGAAATGTTCGATTTTTACTCCACTCTTATTTTGTTTTTACAAATCTGCTCCGAAATTTTACTACTGAGGTTCGAACTTTGTGAGCTGCTGGGTGGCAAACGAAAAATCACGCTACCATAAATCAGAAGATTTTGCTCCGCAGTATGCACTGTTCGGTGAGCAAAGTTGATAATTATAGCAGATTACTCGTGACAGTTAGTCTTCATTTTTTTGTTCGCACAGAATTAATTGTCTGAGCAAAGATGACATTTCAATTTTATTTGTTTTTGTTTTTGTGTATGTTTTTGTTATTCCTTTCATTTTAACAATTGGCTCTCTATGATTTGTTTGATGAAACTCGACATGAATATTTTTCCGTTGTTTCGTACGCATAATTGTTTATTTTGCTGAAGACTACCTACAACTTTCATTTCCCCTGCAAACAGTGTACTAGACTTCAAAGAGAGAATAAATGACTTCACTTTCATTTGACAACATAATTTTTAAATGAACAGTTTTTGCTAAAATATGGTTGACGAAGCAGCAAAATGTTTCTAATTAGAAACCTCCTGGATTGAAAAAATCCAAGAAAAAAAAAATGATTTGCCCAAGGCAAGGACAAACATTAACCTACAATGCCTATCCTGCACTTAAATTGTCAGCTTTTCCAAATTTTGAAGAGTATAGGGATGAAAATTCTCCCAGAAAGAAGTGAAACTTCGAACAAGTCTGAAATCGGTTGCCCCTTAATTGAAAGTCAACTTTCGTAAAAAAAAAAAAAAACACCCTATAATTTGCAATTTAAGAGGCTGCTGCTGCTGGCTGATTGTGTTGCTGCTGCTACTTGTGCTTCTGTTTTTCTGCATCCCTGCTTACCTTTTTTTTTCTAGTTTATCTTGAATAGATTCTTTTTTTCAGCTTTTAGTTCTACTAAAATTGGATGTTCTATATTAGAGAGCTGGGAATCTGGAAAGGCGATGGATGTTGTACGTACATATGTTTGTTTGTGGGGCACAACTCCTTAAGGATATAATCTCTCTTTCGCTGCGGCTCTGCTTCCTCATCCACAACCTCCACCCCTCTTTTACTCCTCCCTCTATATTCATCTCACTAAATGACAATGATTTCATTATTATTTCGGATTGTCCTCGTTCTCATTTTTTTGCCGTTTTTTTTTTCTTCGTATTTTTTTTTTTTGTCTTTTCATCTCCATTTATGTACGTCTGCCCACCGCTGTGTCGTTTGGTTCATTTTTGTTCTTCTTCTTCGTTGTTGTTTTTTTTTATTTATTTTTATTTATGATTATGGCTTTCGTTTGGTATTTTTATGATATTTTTTTTCTGTCCATTGTTCCTGCTTTTCATTCATTTCTTCGGTCTTTCCCTCTTGTGTGGTAGGCAGTTTACCACTTTCCAGCTCTCTAAATAACTACAACAGCAGTAATAGCAACAACAACAAAAACACAACAACAACTATTCATGGGCTATTTAGAATGTGTTGTTTAGGGTCGGTTATTTGCGGTCTTTTTTTGGTTACCATTTTTGGGGCTTCGAGGCTAATTTGACAAGAGGTCTCTAAATATCTTTTCTGTATTTTTTTTCCCATTTCTTTCCTTTTGGGTGTAAATGGCGAGTGGAAGCAGAAGGATAATATAGTTTAATGTTTTGTTAGAAATACGATATCTAAACTCCTCCTGGATAAAAGGGTTTTTTGTTTGCCAGTTAAATGTGTTAGACAATGATGATGATGACGATGATGGTGGCGGTGATGGTGATGGTGCCTTTGGGGTGTTTTTTTTTTTTTTTTACATTTTTGTTCAGTTAGTAGAGGAGATGAAAGTCTATACCTAGGTAGATATAAGGAAGGTGGGTATCTATTACTTTTTGGTTTTCATTTAAGCCATTTTAGCTCCTTAGATTTTGAAACCTCGAAGGCTACATAATACATATATCGTTTACGGGGCATAAAATTAAATGTTTTCAACTTTCAGACAGATACAGCCTAATTGTTTAATGTTATGCCAGGATTTAGCAATCAGTGTTGGTGGACTGAACAGCTTAGACCACCCGCTGCTTTCGTTGTTAACAGTTTAGTTCTTTTATGGTGTTACCTATACCAAGCTACATACCTATCTGAATCACGACGAATGCTGAGATTAATACTTATTAGTACTTAATTTGATTAATTCTTCAGCCAAAGAGTGTTTGCTTTAAGTTTGGGAAAAAGTTCAATACGGTTTTAGTCTCCAGTGAGTAATAGGATGATTGTTTAAATAGATATTTATACTGATAACTTCTATTGGAAAACATAACTTCAATTGTTCTTTATTTTTACACAAACAATAAACTTCAGCGATTCTTTGCTTCTGTTAAGTTGGAAAATACTTTTCTTCTTTTCGCAGTTTTGTTTTTTGTTTTGAAACATCTTCTATAACTTAACTGAGGCTTAATGCTTTAAAGCAGACAAATATAATGCTTGGCATACAAATATGTAGGTACTTGGCAACAGATTTCTCCTGCATACAACTAATTGAAATTTTAGAACATAGTTACATCTTAGTACGCGGAAATTTAACATCAGCACTGCCTTAGCACCTTCTGCGATGGCCATGGAGAAGAATTGGAACAGTTTCAATATCAGTTACTACAATTTTTTCACTTTACCTGGTATGGTCCTTAATCGAAGTCTTTATTTTTAGGATGCAGAAGTCTTAGTTCAACATTGGGTGATTTGACGTTCCATCGTATAATGTCATATTCCAAATATTTTGTTTATTTGTCATTTTCAAAATTAGGTTTCAGAAAATAAGGAAATAAGCAGGAATTCGCGGTTCGGACTTCTTAAAAACTGGAACACTTTACCGACGGTGTACACCTTATAGGATCAATTGTCTTTAATCGCTTGAAATCGAAACTGTTATATTTTTTTTTTATTATACATGTACATATGTATTTGCAAATCAACCGATACACATTTTATTTATAATTGTTGAAATTATACACTCTTTTAAATTTTATCTGGAAAAGTAGATTTTTAAAAATAGAATCGAATTTTCTTTTTATTAACAAATAGATTGGTTGAACTGAATAAACACACATTAATATACACGCCCCTTTGAAAAATTCACAACGCTAAACCAATTGTCATGCAGACAGCAGTCATAAGATATAATGGCTGCGTTCAGGTTTAAGTAAAATAGCCTATCTAAAAAACTCGTTTAATTATATTTCTGAACGACGAAAACCGGATAGGTTACACTTGCTGTCAAAAATCAAAACAACCGACACAAAAAAAAAGTATAAGAATGATGATGATAAGAAAATGTATAAGAATTGAGGAATTGCAAAAAATCTTCTTGGAGGACTTTCTGTACCAAAATAGAAGAAACTTCTGAAGCATCTATATTAAGAACATTCCTCTCAACTAATCCAGTTATGCCTAGCTTTCTAAAAAAAAATTGGCGAAGAATCGCTCAACCTGCTACTATACCTACACTCATTTCCAAGGTAGCTCCCAAGCTGTTAATAAAACCGACCACATTAGGTCTTAAAATAATTTAACTTATCCACAAGGTCTGATAACAAGGGACAAGCTAAAATGGGCTATCAACAGCTTTGAACCATACAAGTCAGCTGGCTAGAGGACATAATACCAGCCGAACTCCAAATGACTTCAGATATTGTTCTACCAATTCTGTAAACTCTCTTAATTAGTTGTTTTGGAACTGGTCCGTATGCCATTGTCATGGAGAGAAGTAAGGGTTATATTTATTCTCAAAGCTGGCAAATGCTTCCATGTTTGCCCGAAAGATTACAGACCTATAAGCCTAACATCTATCATTTTTAAAACTTTCGAACGACTGATTGATATCCATTTACGCTATCAGTACTGCTTAATGCAAGCATTTGTAACATTACATTTCTTTTTTTTTCGGGTTTTTTCACCTTCAGATACTAGGAAATATCCACTTGTCACAGTCATAATTTAGCGTGGTGTTAGTTGTGAGTAAAATATATGAAAAGCCTAAAGCGAGAAACAGATTGGCACATCAAAACATCGACATCAACGTTATAAATAACCCTAAATTCGCTGTTTTAATGTATTTAAAGCCAATTAAAACTAACGGCTCTAAAAGGTTGTCAAAGTTGCTGTTGAAGTTGCTGTGCCAATCTGTTCCTCGCATAACACACTTCTAAAGACAACAAATATGACACAAAAAATTTTAAATACATAAATTAATTCGCATGCTACAAAAATAACTACAAGTAAACATACAGTGGCAACACTGTTGTAAAGCAAAGGGAAAAGTGACACGAATACTAAGAACACCTACACAATTTGTTCTTAAGTGTAAGCTTTGAGTTACTCAAGTCGAAAACATTATGGTTTTTATTCACACCTTGTTTCATACGAGTCAAGAACAAGTATTGACACAAGATTTCTGTCATGCTTACTGCCAAGGGAAATCAGTAGATACGGCTCTGCACGCACTGTTGCGAAGCATCGAACACTCCCTCCATCTTAAAGATTATACTATGGTCGCATTCCCAGATATAGAGGGCGCTTTCAACAACGTCTACACATCTACAATCTTATCTGCACTGTCATCTCTGAAAGTTGATGGTTCGCCTGATGAATTAATCAATCAAATGCTGACTAGCAGGTTTATCAATCAAAACTTCGCGATCTGTCAGTAGAGGTACGCCACAATGCGCTGCTCTATCTCTCCTTCTTTAGATCTTGGTTATTAATAAACTTCTGATAGGCCTGGAAGAGGATAGTTACAGAGTGAATGCAGCTTATTTTATTCTTGATTCAATGCTTCCACATAATCTTTTTAGGATTTTTATCTTCGGTATTGGGTATTCGTGATATTGTGAATATTCGGAATAAGCATTCTGTGTTTCTCTATTCACCAGAAAAATTCCGGATAAACCATTTTGCGGTTTTTTTAAATTCATTTTCGAATATTTATCATTCCATGCGGTGAAGAATGAAATAAAAGGAATATTGAACGCGTTCATTGCAATTGACGTACCTACCTTTTCTCTTTTATGGCAGATTCACATCATTGATGTTTATTCTTTAAAAATAGCAAAACAACGCGAATGCCATAAGTGCTACGCATTTAATTTACAATTTCATCGATTTTCCAATTTTGGAATACATAATAAAATATAAATAATACAAAATAAAAATAATACATGTTTACTCAATGGTTTTGACATATCACCGAAAAACGAATTGCCGTTCTTTTTTTCGAGGTTTTTTTTCTTTATTCATTCCCTCCAGAAAAAATATTTGTTTTCTTCTCATTAATAATTTTCTGTACATTAATAATTCTTTTGGCAGAAACTGTTGTTTTTTATCAGCTGTATTTTTACAAGAGACTACAACATTTCAAAGCAATCCAGGTCGGTTCCGATACAAATCTGAACGCGTACGATTGGAAATTTTATTTTATTTCGAAGTTCCAGTATTTCCAACAGAAGACGACTAACATTATTCTCTCTCTACATATTTTGTACGGGTTTGTTTTGATAGATCAGTTTTACGAGTAAATGATTAGAATTAATTTTATCACTTTAAATAGTTTGTGTACGGTTTCATTTTTAACTTAGAAATAGATGTGTGTTCCTTTACTTTAAAACTGTGCATTTGTGTGAATTTCTACACAAAAGTCTGTCAAAGTTCATATACAAAAAAAAAAAAATGTGTAGAAATTCACACAAATGCACAGAGTTTAAAAGTAAAGGAACACACCTCATATTTCATCAAAATAAAAACTTGACAGCTGCTGTCAAAAAAATTACGAAATGTCAAACAAAAACCCGTAAATGTTCGGTGTGAACGTTTTACAAGTGTTGGGTATTCTTTTGCCTAAAATTTGTTTGATGGTTTAGGATTTTATCTTTAGAAACATTTTAAAAGCACGTCCAATTAATACAGAATTATGAAAATAAGCACAAAATACTTCAAATTATTTCTGATACATCGATAGAGGGGTGGGGAGATGGGTTTGTTAACTCACCATATCAAGAAGACTTTTTTGTGTCACTCCGCTTTTTGCTTAAGGGAAAAGGTATAATGTTTAAATTTGAATCTTTTAATTTCGTAGAGTAGTACATACTTTTAAAATATCCTCAACAGATTTTTCCGAAGTTTCAAGATAAATCTGTTTCTCAACAGAAACTGTTTCGAAAATTTTTGGTCATGATACTAATTAATTTTTTCTCCAAAACGAGATTTCAGATTTCCTTTTCTGAGCGATAATTTGTCTAAAAATAGACCATTCACATGATTAAGTCTTCGGAATTCGTCAACGAAATAAATACATAGACCTTTCCTAATATTGAATTCTGGGAAAAAAAAACAAATGAAACATTGTGTTCCACATTTAACCTTTTCTTTTATCTTAAATCAGCTCCTACAGAAGTATAAAACATGAACTCTTCGTCACATTTCGATAAACAGATCTTTATCATGACAGTTAATTAGAAGTGTGACATATAGTTGATTATTATGTATAGTCTTTACACCCCTATAGCACTATGGTACCTATCTCATTGTAATTGACAAACTATGTTTCGCATGTTGTTTGAGTGATACACTTTTTAACTTCTTTGTGCTACCCAGCGCCGGGACGTGCGGTACGCGCAGGCATACTCATTCTTATAAAATATGTATAAGATAACAAAAGTTAGACAAGTTTATGTAATCTTGGATTTTTTTTTTAGTTTCCTTGTTAAAACTCAAAGGGGCAATTTACAGTAACAGACACACACAAATCACCCTTGCCCTTTCATTAATATTTACCCGCAATTAAGTAAATAGTTAGCGGCAAACAAAACGAGACGCTCGACACGACGACAACGCACGTAAATTGCGCGACAGGCGTTGGTGGCGCTAAGTGTTTTCGTTGTTGTTTGCCATCAGAGTAAAGTGCTAATATCCACTCGGATTAAATTGAGATTAGGGACAAAATATGGTCTGTGCCCTCTGCTGTGTGTGTCATGTCAAAACATAATTCTCTACTTTCCACTTTTTCCCTAGTGTAACCACCACCGAGGATACCAAGTAGAGTAGAAGTAGTAAAAGAAAAAGAAGAAGTGTGGTGAGTTTCTTTATTTCTTTATTTATTTATTATATTATTTCGCACCCGCCATCAACCGACTGCGATGACGAGAATGACACCTACAACTTGTGGGCGCGTTAAAGACGAATGTGGTAAATGGTAATGGAGCAGCAACGAAACGACTGATTACTCGACCGACACAAGGATAGACGGACGGACGAACGGACATGCCGACAAGAACAAAAACAAATGTACAAAAAAAAAAAAAAAAAAGCAACCGACAGAAATGAGATTTTTATCGGAGCACGATGAATGTGTCCACGTCTCTCGATTGTTGATTCTGTGCGCCAGGAATTCATGGTGTGGTGGTGTTTGGTGGACATCATCACGGTGGTTGTAGAACGGTGGTGTGGTGTGGCGAGGCACAGAACAGAACAAAACAGCGCAGCACAAAACACACCATAGAGAAATGGAGATACTCTGATGGTTGGTTATAGTTGCTTGGAATATAATATAGGGTTACATTTGGGGGCTTCTCTTTGTGTGTTTGTTGTTTTGTGTTGTATGTTTTGAACATTGGTTTTGTTCATTGAGTTCATCTTTAATTTAATTTGGGGTAATTGTTTTGGGACCAGACCCCAGACCAGACTATGTCGCGCGTTTTGTTTGTGCGTGGGAGTTGACACAAAAGTTAATGATATTCAACTGGAGGACTGAGTGTCAAAGGAATTCAAGTTTTATACATTTATTTATTGTTTATTTTTTTCCCGGGGTGTTGACGGCATTTAAGGTAGTTTATTTTACGTTTTACGTTTTTTTTTTTTTGTTGTTTCTTTATATATCTTTGATTCGATTAGGGGGAAAAGTGTTAAACAGTGATTAAGTGGGTTGTTTCGGTTTTTTGACACTCGTGGAAGTTCATTGAAATGATACTCATAACAAATCACATTCCAACCAGACATACCTATGTACATATGTACATACTCGTACATTCAGTTTTGTAGTTTTGGTGTTCATGTCAAATGAATGTAGTGTAGGTATAACAAACAATTCTTTAGAAGTGTTATTGAACTTCCGATAACTGTCACTTGTCAGATGATATACCTACATTTTATTTAACGTTTATACTTATTAGGTGGGACAGTAAGTAATTTTGAACAGAATTTGGAAATGATGTGTTTGTTTGTTTTGGATTACCTCTTCTTTGCAAATTTATCGAATCATTGTCTGATATTTCCTTTTTGACAGGTCATCGAGATCAAACTAAATTGATACCATCGATAAACGAATTAAGGCTATGTTTAAAGTGGATGCGTATTGAGATGAAATATTGTTCTGACATACGTAAAAACTATCAAAACTCTATAGGTTACTAGGAAAGCGGGAAGAGTTCATCAGCAGCAGGAAGATCGTTAAAATCTATTCGTTTAAATCTATACGTTTTAAGTCCTTCGATCAAGTTTATTCAATCAAATCTATTAGTTCAATTTTATTCCTTCAAGTTTAATAGGTAGTTCAAATGAATTACATATTTTAAAAAGTCTGTACCTATTCACATTCGCTTTGGAGAAAATTTGGCAACTTTTCTATTAAAAGAGCTGAATTTAATTACCTACTTCCGAAAAACCATCGATGGAACTTAGCTCACTTGATTGCTAGGTGTAAACAGCTAAAAAAGGCTGTGTTTCCACTTGTCTTTTGGTACTGAAAAAATACAAATTTTGACAGGAGAGGGTGGCCGAAACCAAGAAATAGCTATTCTTTGCTCTTTTTCGGCGTCAGGTGTTCTGTAAAAGTTGGTCTTTTGTCAGTTGTGGAAGACTTCAAGTGGAAATCTAGCATAAGATTTGACTTAAAATTTTTTGAAATGTTTTTCTCTTGCATTCGCACATCACATAGGTATAGGTATCAATTGCCTAACAAGTTTTTCACTAGCAAGTGCTTGCCGACGAGTATTTGTTAAGTTTTTGTCGTCTAGATTTTCCCACCTGAAAACTTTTCAGGGCCTTGACTTGACTTTATAAAAAAATGACATTTTTACTCACGGGATTAGGGCAAATTTATAAACCAATATAATTTAAAAATTAGTCGTGCAGTCAAATGGCACACCAATAACAGTCAATACAAAGTCACATAAGGACCTAACCTTTGTTAACATATCTCCAAATCCTTAATCCCCTTTCACACGAGGAAACAAGTTGCTGGAGATTTTTGACGTTTTCTTTAAATTTCTAATCCCAATCGTAGACCGTTAACTCCTCTTACTTGGTGCCCTTCTCACCTAAAAACTGAAAGCTGCTGGAAACTCAGTTTCCTCGTGTGAAAGGGCACTTAGGTACAATTACCTAATAATGACTTAGGTACTTGTTTTGTTTTCTGATATCGAAATGGTTTGGTAAAACTCATGAGCCCTTAATCCTCACTGAAACTTCTTTTCTTTGAACGCCTTAAACAAAAAAACAAAAATCTTCTTGAATGTCGGATCCTAGGTTCAGGTACGAACTTGTCATCTACATATGAATACAAAATTATATTAAGTAAAGTTAGGTACCTACCTAACCTAGATACGTCCATTTCATCTACATCAAACTTCTAAAATTACAAACCTATAAGTAGGTAGGTATAGACACCTACCTTAAGTACAAAGTTTTTCATACGAAATACTAGTATAAATATTGTTATCAATTTTGTGAAATCATAACCATGAGTGCTATAATAAGCTCTAAACTCTTGCCTCTCTAAATGAAGTCCTTATCTTGATTATGATTAATTGGTAATTTATTAAAAGTCAATAAAAAAAATATCATCACACAAATTTTAAGTGGCTACTGCTGTAGATAACAGCTCGTAACATTATTAACATTCCCCCTTCCTTGGGGGCAAACAACTGTGTGACTGTGACGTCACACACTTGCTACAGAAAAAAACACACACAAAAAAAAAAATAAAGCAAAAAACCATGAAGAAATCGGAGCAAATAAAAATATATCTCTAACAAGTGAATAAAGAAAGATAAGATACAAAACATTGAAGATGTTCTTCTAACAAATTGAAGAACAAAACTTCACAAGTAGCTAAGCAAATAAAAGAAATAAAAATAAATACAAAAAAAAAAAAACAAGCAAATAGGTAGAGGTACCTTCGACAAACGTTGCTCTTTTTTTTATTTATTAAAATGAGAGAAGAAGATACATTTTGTTACCAACAAAACAAACAAAACGAACGAACGAGAGATCTCCTATCTCCAATTCACTCCATACTCGCTATACTCCATCTCCAACCATCATCGACATAAAATCAAATTTTCTCGTCTCTGCTTTGGGCCCCCTTTTTTTAATTTCAATTTTCAATCCCTATTTTCTTATACAGCAGTCGTACCAACTTCGATGATAGAAAATAAAATAGCACTACCAACTTCTGCCAAATAAAATAAAAAAATTACGAGCAGGCGCACCACATAACACGAGCTCTATTGCCATCTCTCTCTTAAAATGTAAATTCATGTTGTGTGTGTCAAAAAAAGAGGATTTTTATACATTTTATCATTTCCTTTGAACACTCATTTTCATAGTAAAGAGGCAACCACTACCACCAGCTGTGCGATGTGAAAAAAAAAGAATTGGATGAACTACGAGAAGAAGAAGGAACAAAATGACGACAGTATGACTGTGTGTGAATTTTATTTTATCCTTGTTTTTTTTTTTTTTTTTCTTATTTTCTAGAAGGAAACGGGATATCATAGAAAAAGGATAACAAACAAAAATCTAATCAAAGGGGGATTTTCCAACAAAAGGGAACTCTTCGAAATGAATAAAAAAAAAGGAAAAACGGTAACAATCACGTAAGACCGGTCATATACGTACATACCTAGTCGTCGGGACCGGGAGGAAAAGGAAACTGATACAGGAAATGTCAGATGAAAAGTTCTTTGTTGTTTTTAGGTTACTTTTTATTTAGCTATCAAGAAAATAAAAGTAATGACCCCGTGTGGTCATCTCTCTCTCTACCTATATACCTTTTGAATTCGCCTCAAGGGAGATATAAATAATTTCCCTCTTCATATAAAATGTCAACAGAACAAAAACGGTTAAAATAACAAAAGCAATTTATATCTATACCTACCTACATACATTCTTACTATGTATTTTGTAGGGAAAATAACAAACAAAATCAACATATCGAGGCTTAAAAAAATAGTTAAACAAAACGTTGACAATGAATGCAAGTTGATGTTGTTCTTGGATAATAATGGTTTTGTTCTGAAAGAAGCCCACTCTAATTAGGGTAAAATCACTTTATGTACCTACATATAGGTACCTATGGACAAGTTAAGAACTGAAAATTAATTGACCACTTAAAAGCGATGTCTTAAGTGATTTAAGCGCACTCAAGTACCTACCTATAAAGAACTAATGAACGACTTTACCTACCTACACTTTGATTATTTTGAAAATTATTATTATGTAAGTAGGTACCTATGTAGGTAGGTACCTACCTATTTGACGTTTGTTATTAAATGAACTTATAAATAAGTCGTTCGTGACTTACTTGCCTACAATCTTTACAGTAAAATCTTGTTTGATTTTAAAGTGTCGGAAACTGGACACTCGAAACTTGATTTTGTAATTTTGACAGTTTACATTTTGACATTTGACATTTGACATTTTAGAGACATTTGATATTTAGAGCAATTGAATTTGGGAAAATGCACAAACAATAAACAAGATAGCGGCATTTTGGCGAGCGATTTTATGATATTTGCTCCCAACTTTAATTTCGACAACGTTTTATCCATACTATTAATAGGTGTGTTCCTTTGCAAACTCTGTGCAATTGTGTGAATTTCTACAAAATTTTTTTTTTTTGTTAATGAACTTTGACAGATTTTTGGGTAGAAATTTCTACAAACGCAAAGAGTTACAAAGTAATGGAACACACCTAATAGCTCTGTTCAGTATACATACTTCCCAAAATTTTCTGCAAATTTTATTCCAAAGTTCTGTCAAAGATTATATCTATTAAAATAAAATGGTACTAAAATTGGTAGAATCTGACAGTTTTGGGAAGTAAACGGACAGACCTAGTTGTATACCTAAGTAAGAAAAATTGTAAAACCTGTCAAATGTCTGATAGTTGAAATGTCATTTGAAATTCATTGACGATGTTCACATAGCAAGAAAGAGATGTTTTAGCCACCTTGAAGTGGGAGTGAGATAAAACCTACAGAGACGTCAACAAAAAAGTCGGAGGAAAAAGTCCAAGGTGAATATGATCATTGAAAACCATCTTCCAATTTGACATATGTACATTTTCATTGATGCAACTGTCATACCAATAGACAGTATTACAATAATTTTGACTATAAGTGCTTCAATTCTACATTTACTTACATATTTTTGTCGGTTGTGTTCACATTAGTTTGTGTCTCAACAATAAAAATGTCGAATTCACGTCAAAATAAGTTGGTTGAGTTAATCCAATGTGTGAACATGTTGAACAATTCATTTTTTTTTTTTTTTTTTTTTTATTAAATTTTAACTCGAAGACGGTTTTCACATTGGACTTTCTCCTCCGACTTTTTTGACATCTCTCTATACTTGTCTCACTTCCACTCCATGGCGAGGAAGAGATAAGCAGACGAGATAAGTGTGACGGATCGGTTGTCGTATAGAACAGATCGGTTGTCGTATAGACAACTCAATTGAGGTTAAGAGGGACAATTCAGTTGAGTTGTCATCCATCATATTCCGATTAATAATAACTCAATACGAATTTTTAGATTAGAGGTTTATTTCGTCATTATGCATTAATTTGTTTCCTTCTCCCCTCCTTCCCATAAAAGTTTCAGGAAGTAAGATCGAATCGTAGCTTACCTTTCCTTCGCGCTTAAGGGTTCCTTTGTCCCTTTTCACACGAGGAAAGAAGTTGCTGGAGATTTTTTGACGTTTTCATTTAATTTTCAACTCCACCAATCCTCGACCTTTCACTCCTCTGACGTGATGCCCTTCTCAAAACTGAATGTAGAAGGTAACTCAGTTTCCTCGTGTGAAAGGGAACTTACTCGTGAAGAGTCTCTGGTTGAGAACCAGCAGCTTTTTATTCCGATCTCGCTGCTTACATTTTCCTAAACCAAGCGCTCTTAAATTCACGATGTCTCTTGGTCTATATGAATCACCACAAAGCTCTGTGAGGTTAGGTCGTCATTATCGCCTCGTGATTGCCTTGTGTTCGGCAGGAAAATCTCAAATCCTTCTCCGGAGTTTCACCACGTTTCCTGTAGTTCACCTCTAAATCCCAGCTGTACACATTAAAGCATTTTCAAATTCAATAAATTATAAATCTTATTATGCAGCGGATCTATTACGATTTGCTAAAAATCTACTCATCAAATAACCAACCGGTATGACCTGTTAGATTAAAATTTTTAAACGACACAATATAGGGTGTGATAGAATCCATTTAGGAGATTACTATCTTGTAAATTTATTACTTTTTTTTAAAATGTTTTCCTTGTGAACTCTTAAATGCTTAAACAGTTATATGAATGGGTACGCAGGCACATATAACAGGGTTATTAAGCTGTTCTCACACACGAAGAAGCAACATTACACAAAAAATTAAAAAAAAAAAAATCACATAATTAAGGGGGTCTCACAATGTCATGCATGCGATGATGGATCCGCGCGACACGCTGAAAATAAATGAAAAATAAATAATGCAAAAGCCTGATTTTTTTTTAATTCGATTACCTACTGTAAAAAAAAAGACAAACAAATCCCATGAAAGATATGAATAAGTGAGGTGTGTAAGTCTGGAAGGCAAACATAAGTCTTAAAGAAGCCAAAGTAAATCTTCTTGTTTTGTTTTTTTTTTTGTTCACTTTTTTTTTTTTTTTTTGAAGCTTGATCTGTTGGTGTTTTGTATGCTGGATGGTCGGTCGAACCGCACCGCACCGCAACGAAGCCGCTGCTGTCAGAAGTGTGTTGACTTTTGTTATGCATTTTCGCACATACTTAAGCGAAAGGGTTTAAGTTTCCGCTCAATTGACTGAGACTCTGGCTATGGCTGTGTGTGGTGCTGGTGGATGGAAGCGCGAAACTTGTTACATTTAAATAATAAATATGCCGCAAAGACTTTGCAGATTCGGCATTATATGTACTCTCTCTTGGGGTTTAATTTTATTGACCAAAGATAATGCTTTTATTTTTAACTTAAACTTCATCTCCGGATTTTTGTGATGAGATGAAGATTTTTTTTTTCCAAGGAGATTACCTACTCTTGAATCATTATTATTATTTTGGGCGCGTGTGTGTCACTTGGGTTTTTGTATGTATTCTTTTTCTTTGTTTTGTATTTTGTGCCTTGTGCTTGTGAGAATAAGTAAGTATGTATATACATACATCATATTAGATTTGCATAAAAATTGAAGAAGCAAAATGGCAAATTTAGGGAGCTAAAAAGGCAATTTATGTTTTGCTTGTCATTTTAGATATATTCTTTCTTTTGTCTCTTTTTTTTTTTTTTAGTTTTTTGGTTATATGATGGACCCTTTTTTACGGATAACAACTTTTGAACGACTTGTGATTTGCATTTCTATTGTTTTTTTTCTTCAAAGTAACCGGAGAATAATCTCAAATTCTTTTTGGAGATGGTATCTATGAATTTTAAATACGCATTGTTGTGAGACTCATTATGACAAGTGTTAGATGTCATGAGGATAAGGTTAAGATTATATTACAATATATCTATAGAAAATGAATATGGAAAGATTTTATTAGAATGTCTTTAAAAAAAGATAAAATTAAATTTAGATAGATAAAAAGTAGCTTATGGTTTTTGAATAATTATTTGTTTTTTTTTTTTTCAATAAAATTTGATATTATATTTGTAAAGTGTGGTTTTAATGTTTTTTTGGGCTTAAAAAAAATGAATTTGAAAATTTTTAAATTTAATACGTGTTGTTAGAATTGAAATATAAATAAAGTATAACTTTCTGATTTGATATTTAATAGAATTAAGAAGATAAGAGAGATTATAGGTAGGTTTTTGAGATCGAATTTATGGAAACCTGAAAGCTCCATTAATTATAGGCTTTTGGTAGTACACAAGCAAAAGCCCTTGGCGTAATGGTTAGTTGCTTTGGACTATCACACAGCCAGAGGTCTGGGTTCAAGTTCAGCTTATTTTTTCAGGGTAACTATCTCTAGCGAGTAAGTGAAGGAGTTCCACAACCGAATTGCGTTGACGAAAACTGTCGGTGCGTTAGACAATGATAAAGTTGTTGAGATTTCCTATGCTAATGACAAAGCATTTGGATTTCAAGAGGTTTCGGAACACAGAATTTTATTAGTAATTTGGTCTAGTCTAGGTTCTTATTAATCCTATATGGGAAAATTTCTTTAAGTACAAGGGGACTGAAACCAGGAAAATTTAATGCCAAATGATAATGCACTGATATTTTTAAAAATATTTGTATGTATATTATTTATTGGGAAGATCCATAGCTACTAATCATAAAGGACATTATTCAAAATGATCCTCAATTGTCTTAATACACGACCTAAGACGCCCTAGCCCACCATCGATCGCGGTACGCATCTCATTCATTGGAAAATTGTTCGCTGCACGGAAAAGAGTTCACCTAGATGAGTGAATATTTGGGTGTCTATTAGAATTGCTTTTTGACGAACATTCGAAGTTTTGACTCCTTTCTCACAAAAAATAAGGGTCGGTCACGTCCTGATGGTCACTCCCCGCTAAACCATTAGATTTGTGAGATGGTGACCTCTTTCAACCCTCGGAATAAGTTCGGACCCTTCTTTTGATGTCCGAGTATTTACTTGATAATTCTGATTACGAAATAATTCTTCGACGGTGAAGATTTGTTCGTTGTTGACTAGTAATTGCCTGTGAGCATTCTTTGCCAACCGGCTAAGCAGAACTTTAAATTTTTGTTTCCTTTTTTGTTTCAGTGCGACTGTGAGCAGGTGGTTTTTGTATGCGCTGATTCCCAAATCTTCTTTAATGATAAGAGACATGGATTTTTGAAAAATACTCATCTTTTGTGATAAGAATTTCTGTTTCGGCAGTGTTTTTCCCCAGAGTGCTTGAGTGGCCAAATTTTTGGCAGTCCTGGGGCCTAATTACGGTAAAACGCAAACGATTAAACGATATCGTTTGACAATACCCATCTATATCACATCTAAAGAGAAAAATAGGGACATATATTGCCAAAACGATATCGTCCGATCGTTTTCGTTTTACGGAATTAGGCCCCTGGACTCCAACAGCATCCTCAAACAACTTTTCCATAAAATACCCATAACAACGCATGATTCTGAATGGTCACAAAGCCTGAAAGATAACACCTTTTTCTATATTATACTTGTGAAGGCCAATCACAAGAATGGGGCTTTAATATCAATCCCCATTTCATCATTTGTATCAGTATTTATGATAACTGATAAGACTAGACTACAGTTGAACATCGTCAGCATACATTTAAATGGAGAAACTAGTAATCTCTCTGGGGAGTTCATTTATTTACATTATATAAAGGGTCAAAGGATCGAACCCTAAGGGACTCTTTTAGTGATCGGAAGGAAACTCGTAATATTATTACCAACTGAAACTGCTTGTTTTCTTTCCCCAAAATAGGATAAAAAAAAAAAAACTCCAGAAGATTAAAAAAATTAATAAAACAATTAGCGTGGTCACAGTGTCGAATGCTTTCGGAAAGTCGAGAAGAACAATAAACGTAACATGGTCTTCATCTAAGGCAAGTCTTCTGACCATTTAACAAAAAAATGTTCTATGTCTCCCAACACCTGAAAATTCACTATGAGGCATATTTTTCAAAGTAAATTGGTACAATTTGTAAATTTTTCTGCGACGTGGGTCTTTTCATGATGAATTGGCACACTAAAAACTAACCTCAAAATATCCGAGAACTGCCAAATCGGTTGTCTCAAAAAACTGTGTTGCAAATTTAAAGTTCTCCGCCTCTAAAAAAAAATACCCTTTATTAAATTAAGTGAATTTTATATCAATTCGATTCCTAGCATCGATACATGATATGGTTATTTCAGTTATGCCCCTTAAATCTCCTTTAATAATAAAAGTTGATGTTGTAGGCTTCAATTCATAGGATAGACACTTGGGTTATTTTTAATGATTTTTTTTTAACAAACTAGAATCGATTTTGCTTTTAAAAATTCGATGGACACTTGGTCCTCTAATTAATCTGTACCTTAAACGATTCTCTACGAATCTTTAAGATTAATTTTTTTCAATAAACGAGCATAAAAAAAAAAAAAAAAACAAAACAATTCAATTCAAAACTACATTAAAACTTCGAAAAAACGTATAAACAAATCGACATAACTTTTTCACATCACCTATGTAAATAATCAATTGACTTAATAACTGAAAAAAATAGATATATGTACATAAATTCCAAACATTGTATAAACAGATTGTTGATAAATTGTAGTATGTATTTAAAAATAGTTAATACTGATCATCACATCACATAACCAGATCCGCGGTTATGTTGAGTAAATACTTAAATCTGTGGCAATAAGACTTTAGTAGTAGCAATAAGATTTTTAGTAGTCCACAGTTTTAGAGCTACTTTTCTGCCCAATCCCCATTTCGAAATCATTACCCGTTGAAAAGCTATCTTACAATTTCTTTAAAAAATGTACACTAATTGCTATTACAAATTGTAGACAAAAATGCGTTTTTCACGAAAACGGTTTTTTTTAACATAAGCTACCCTTTCTTATTGCCACCGAAATATAATGAAATTTGTAGGTCGGAAATGAGAGAGAAAGGGAGATTTAACTATTTTAAAATGTTTGTAACTGCAGAAAAAAAGGTTAGAAGCTTCACTTCCGTCGTGCAACCACTTGCTGACACGCATATTTTTTTTTTTCAAACAAACACTGAAAATAAAATCAATTTTCTTTGCAGGTAATTTCCAACTTACTGTAGCTTCTTAACCCACTTCTGACTTTTTTCACACTTTCTCCCTAACTTGTACACCATTAATCATTTCATAATTTATATAAAAAAAAAAGAGAAGGTATACATCGTCAGTACAACATAGAACCATAAGAATAGTCGTCGATTTGATTTAATCTAACCTCAACTTGTATAAATTGCACAATTTAACCTTCGCATGTTTTTCGAAGATAATTTGCAAAAAATTAAAAAAAGTAATCTTTGTTAAAAATAGAACCACTTCATTGTTTAATAGAAATGTTATGCATACCATTATATACCTATGTTACTATCTAATTATTTTTAAGTGTTTTGTTTTTAATTTTGAGAAAAAACTTAAATTTATAGTGATCTGAGTCTATGGTTGTTACCTACCTATGTGTGTGAATAAAAGGGATTAGCTTTTCAAAAATCGACTCCAGAAAAATATGCTTCATTTACCGCCATATTATAAACTCGATACAAATTATAGATTAAATAATAATAAATAGTAATAAATAATAATAAATAGTAATAAATAATAATAAATAGTAATAAATAATAATAAATAGTAATAAATAATAATAAATAGTAATAAATAATCATAAATAGTAATAAATAATAATAATTTGTAACCTTTTCATTGTCTCGTGGCTGTGTCAAAACAGTGCAAACTACTGCAATAGCAGTTGCAACACTTGGGTCTTTGAGTTTTTTTTTTTTAAACTCGATACATCCAGATTAAAACTGAAATCCGGATGTAAATTATACAAATTGAATTCTAATACATCCGGATTTAAGTTTTAGGCTGGATGTATCGAGTGAATAATATGGGCGTTAATATGAACACTCACAAGCATTTTTCTGGCTTGCCCTCAGTTTTGTTGTATATGTATAAGCAAGTGCTCCATTTTATTCAAACCACATTGTGTCGTAACATTTTATGTGTTTCAATTTATATTTAAAGTCAATACCTAAGTATTTTTTGATCGCTTTACGCACCCGACCTGTCACGATGATTACTTTGACGTCAAATCATTCAAACACCTGTCATAATAAACGTCATTCATAAAATAATTTTCATAACCCACAATTTGTTTTCTATATATGTACAATGTACATAGTTGGGTTAACTATCTTATGTACGTACCAACAGAAACACGCAAAATATCTATCTTAACTGACTTACTATCGACAAAAATAATAAAAACAAACATAAATAAATATAGATAAATACACTTTTGCTAATTGAAAAAAATTTATTACCTACACTCTATATATTACCTACTCGTTGCGTGCAACTGCTTGTCAAACAAATTCTTCAGACAAAATGCAGACAACAAACCACAATTCACGACAGTAAATCGAAAATTCACATGACACGAATGTGGATGAAAATTCCTAAAAACTTCTCAAGTTTCTACCTATGTTAGTATATCTATCGCTCGTGTGCTTACAATATACCTATGGTTGGTGTACCGACATATAACATATATACACACTAACAACTTTTACATCTCTGAGAATTCAACATCATTTCGAGCAAAAGATTACCCTTCATCATTCTTACCGCTGCGTCGTACGTCTTCGTCGGTCGCCTGGCTTCATCATAAGTGCCCAGCATAGTGTAAACCACTTGATACCAAAATGTAACACCATCCAAATATATACAAACTATACTTCGCCTTCTTGGTATTTCTTGCCACCAACCATCCGCCACCTCTTCCAGCATCATGGATCTCTCTGCAATACAATTTTCCGCCTTCCACTTCCACCATCACCTCCCCCACCTTTGAATCGACATCATCTTATTACGATGGCGACAACATAATGTGTACCTGGCTTCTCGCCATCACACAGTTGGAGCTTACACACTCATGAACTATGCGCAGTCATATACATACATGCATATATACTTATATTAACCCATTCCTTACCCTTCGGTTGATGTTGTTGTTGTTGTTTCCTCTGCTACCGTCCCCCACAGAGGCTAAACAACAAAGCCGAATCGGGGAACTGATTCTCCTTCTTTCGGGTTCAACAAGATAAAATTAATCGCTGTTGGATTACCTGTCAAACATAATACCGCACGGTAATTGTTTAAGTTGAGAGACTATGAGTATAAAGTAAGATACCTCTAAATACTTCGACGTACATACATATAAATATGATGAGTGTGCATACCTACAGACATATATCAGAGATATTATGCTCCAAAGTGAAATCCGACCATATAATAACGGTAATAATAATAATAATGTATCTCGTATCTCAAAAGAGGTATAAGAGATAAAGAAGAGACTACTCAAACTCAACTCAAAGTCAGAGCAAGAGACAGACGAGACAAGAAGAGACGAGACGTGTGGAATTGAAATTGAATTCGACAAATAAATCGAGGGTATTTAGAGATGGTGTACTTGACACATTTGTTTATTTGTTTTACACTTTGTTTGCTTGTTTTTTTCTTTCTTTTTTTTTGTTCAGTTTTGTTAAGTGATCTATATTACCGTTGAGATGATTTTATTACGTTTTGTAACTAAAAACAATTAATTTTGATTAGATTTTGTAGTAAATAAAGCTGTCAACATATTCTTGACAGTTTTCTTTTGAGAAATCTATGTTTTATCTCTTAGAGAATCTTATTTATGGTAAAAAGGTTTTGAATTCTGCCCTTTTTGTAAAATGTTCTCAGAACAACACTTACGCTGAAATTGCCAATAGGTGGCTCTGATACTGCCGAACATTACCTACCTCAATTAAAGATAGAGGAGATACAATTTCCCTGTTTTCAGTCCTTAGAATAGTAGTTAATAAAGTTATCTTTGAATAAAACTCCCGCAAATATTAGTCAAGTCAATGTAGATACAGTTTATTCTCTATTAAATAAATTTTCGTTAAATTTGGATTCAAAACTCATTATGTTTTTTAAAAACTTACTCTTAGTCCAATTCTGTTCGGCTTCCGATTTCAGACGCAGCCAATCAGCATGAATTTAAAAAAAAAGAAGATATTTGATCTGTTCTATTTTCATTTAACTTAATAAAATGAATACAACTTTAATATCAGCTTTTTTATCAATTAATAAAAAAAAAAAAAACAACAAACAATTTTAAATAACAAATATTTTTGTTTTCTTCTCTTTCTAGTTCGCTATCAAATTGGGCCAAAAACGAAAAGAAAAACGTTTATCAGCACTTGAAGAACTAACAAGCACATATTGTATAGAAGACGTCAAACTACCGAAAATAATCGATACAGGCCAACCACATCCTGTAAGAGGAATAACATTAAATCTACCGGGTATTGAAAAAGATCTGGTAGTGGCAAATAGTCGTGAACAACATTGGAACAACAACTATCAAAATAGTAATCTAGTACATAATAAAAATCAAAATCAAAATTTAAATATAAATAATAATAATAATATAAATAATAATAGTAATAGTAGCGAGAACAACAATAGTGCAAGTAATAATGTAAATTTAAATGTAAACAGTATAAATAATACTTTAAATACAAATAACAATAATAATAATAATAGCAGCAACAACAACAATAACAATACCAACAGTAATAACAACAACATCAATACCAACAGTAACAATAGTAGTAGCAATAACAATAACAACAACAACAACAACAGTAACAGTAGTACCAACACCACCAATAACAACAACAACAACAGCAACAGCAACAACAATGGCAATAGTAGTAGTAGTAGTAGTAATGGTGGTGTTGTTATTGTTGAAACAACAACACCCAGCACACCAATGGATACATCATCACCAACTTTGTTGTTGAATAATAATAATGATGACATTACTGCCGGTGGTAATGATAACAGCAGCAGCAACATCAACAACAACATCATCAACAACAACATCAACAACAACATCAACAGCAACAACAACACCTGCAACAATGCTATTGTTTCCGCTAATGTTATTAGCAATGGCAACAATGCTGCTGTTGTTGTTAATAGTGTGAACACAAACAACGTAACTGCTATGACAGTGGATAGCTTAAGCAATAATATTGTGGCAATAGCTGAAGAAACAGTAAATTGCACAAATGTCACAGTGACAGCTAGTGGAACAGTAGCTGTCACAGTGGCGAGCTGCAACAACAACAACAACATCAATACAATAAGTCATGCTGAGAGTGCAAACACAAATATCGATATGATAACCAGTCATGCAACACATGTGAGTTTTTTTTTTCTCTTAATTTTTTGACTTCTTTTATTTATTTTTTTTATTGAATTTTAATGTTTTTTGTATTTAAAGTGCTTTGAGCTTTATATGACATAATTTTGATCGATGAGTATTTTCTTGAGCTAGAGATTATTTATATATTTTAGGCGTGTTTTTTTCAAGCCCGGGGCTAATTGGTTGAAAAAAAAAACGACAACGGGGATTATCGACGCCATCGCAGAAAAAAACGGAGTTTTCATACAAACTATCGATAACATGTATGTAATTCATGCCGGTAACACAGTTTTTCTGTGTGCTTAAGTTAAGCTCCGAGAATTCTCTGGGATTAGTTGTTGTTGCATTTTACATGTAAATTTTTTAGCACCGACGTCGTTTTTTTCATACAATTCCCCCCGGGCTTGCAAAAACACACGCCTTTTATCGATTGTGAGTGATACAGACAGTCTTTAAGCCTTATCAATTAACAATCCTAACTAAACTAGAAGACCATTCACTTAATTATAACAATCATCCTATCAAATTGGATTATTAAAAGATTTAAAAGATTACAAAAATAAAAACACCTATGAAATTTTTTTCTATATATATCATCTAACGCCAAACAAAAAAATTTGAAGAGTAGATCATCATGTCATTTCCCAGTCAATTAACTGCCATTACATTATTACTTTCGAGAGATGCCGCAGCATATTTGAAATTACTTCTATACTTACAGTTGAAATTAAAAAAAAAAAAAAAAAAACTACATCTAAAGCTCTAGAAACTTACCCAACTATACATACCTGCAGCTCTCCATCAGCACTAGTTCTCTATGATGGGGTATACCATCTTCAACATCATCCACTTGTACTCGCGCGCGTACTTATCAAATAAAGCAGCCGTAAAAAGACCCTACACACAAACCACTTATAACTTGACGCTCATACATACATACATAGGTTAGAAATAAGGTTGTAGGTGGTTGTACCTACTACCTAGGTACCTACTGAAGAGAGGACTATATAGAAGGACCGACCAAAAGATCGAAAGAAACCATTGCCGTTGTCGTTGCAACAGCACAGTGGGGCTATATTGTTTCAAATCTGAAATGAAATCTATCAAAAAAAAAAAAAAAATCAAAACACATTTTTAAAGCAACATTTTAATCTTTTTGATTTAAGCTGGGCGGGTTTTATATGTTACATACCCACCGGACTGCCCTATTTCTTATTTGCATGACGGATTTGTTTCCAATATAAACATTTAAAGATCTCATTGAATTTCTGAACAACTATAAATAATAATAATAATTTAAAGATCTCGTTGTAGTGTGTTTTTGAAACACACTCAAGAATACCCCAGCGTCTTACCTTCAATTTTGTATTTTTAAAATTTTGCTTAAATTACAACATAATAGTTTTGAAATAAAACCCCCTATTATATGGTATAACGGCTATCGAACTTATTACGTTCGAATAGAGCGACATCTCAATCGCCAAATTTTTAACATTTAAAGCGAACGTAATTAGTCAAATCGCAAATGGTACATACCTAATGCCACACGCCAAATTTTGATCTTGATTCGTGAGTCATAATAAGTCATAATTAGCTGTAAAACATATCGGGAACGTATTTTATTCTTCATTTCACGATCGATTTAATCTGCTTTAGGATCAAACCAACAAATTCAAATTTTTAACAAAATTTTACTCTTTCTGCGATTTTCTCTATACTCGTTCCATGTGAAACAACATGACATAAAACTGTGGAACGTATATGTAGGTTAACTGAAAAACTGAAAATTTGTTGACGCTGTATTTGTTTACAATTTTCCTAAAAATTAATGCTTTGAATAAACAACCGCTAACTTAATTGATATAATCACCGTTATTGGACAAATTTCCCATAAATCACTGAGCAATACTGAAATGAATAGAAAGAGGTTTTCATTTTCACTTGAACTGTGTACACACATTTAACACATTTCACACATTTTAAAAATTTTACACATTTTACAAATTTTTACACATTTTACAAATTTGAAACATTTTAAAAATTTTACACAATTAACAAATTTTACACGTTGTACAAATTTTAGAAATTGTACACATTTTGCAAATTTAATAAATTTTTAAATTTTACAAATTTTACATTTTGTAAATTTTACATTTTAAAAATTTTATACATTCTTCAAATTTTATACATTTTTCAAATTTTACACATTTTTCAAATTTTACACATTTTTCAAATTTTACACATTTTCAAATTTTATACATTTTACAAATTTTACACCTTTTACAATTTGTATAACATTTTACAATTTTTACACATTTTACAATTTTTACACATTTTACAAAATGTACGCATTTTGCAAATTTTACAAATTTTGCAATTTTTTCACATTTCACAGATTTTACAAATTTTACAAATTTTACACATGTTACAAATTTTACGAATTTAACAAATTTTACGAATTTAACAAATTTTACGAATTTAACAAATTTTACGAATTTTACAAATTTTACGAATTTTACAAATTTTACGAATTTTACAAATTTTACGAATTTTACAAATTTTTCAAATTTTACATTTTTTACACATTTTACACATTCAACAAATTTTAATGTATTTTAAATAATACAAATTTTACACACTTTTCACACACTATACACGTGTTCCACATTCACCTAATGGTCATATGTATTTAAAATATGGGATACCAAGTGGAGAAGCTGCTTAAGCGTGGAAAGTTGTTACATTTGACTTTCAATTATTTTTGGTTTAAAATAGAAGCTGTGGAATGTAAAGTTAAAAATTTCACGCTTACGATTTTGTATGAAATTTTTATTTCCACTCAAACTGTGTACCTACTTTGATTTCACTTGGTTTTACATAATGTAAACGAATAAAGAAGCAAATGTACAATCAACAACTTTTTTTTGTTGTTTTGAATTCGTGCCAACACTGCTGTTAAGAGTGTCCCGCTGTGCGTCGCGTCGTCATCGTCGTCTACACAGCCATTCTGTGGTATGTCGGGGTGCAAAAAAAAAGAAAGAAAAAAATCATCATTCTCGAGTAATTGCAGGATATTTCTGCTAATGGGCTCTCTAATATACTCAGTGTTGATTTCGCACAACTCCTGTCATTTTAGAATTCAGAGGCAGCATATATACCTACCTACCTACTGCCAAGTTGCTATAACACTTTGCAGCTATAGCTGGGTATATTCCAATTCCAAGCCTTGTGTTGCATACTTATTCACCGTTATACCAACGACTGTATACAACTATACTAGCATCCAGAGTGCTCATACAATAATGTACTCGTAAAATTTCCTCGGTATATTTCATTATGCCCTGGTGGTGTACATTTGTAAAGTGATGGTATAGCAGCATGTTCGTATACATATATACATATATATAGAGCGAAAAATAGGTATATAGCGGCGGTGGGGCATAAGTAACCGTGTCAAAGGCGTAAGCTCGCCTCTTTTTAAATGGGTTTTCTATGGTTAAGTATGTCGGTGTGTTTGTGCTGCGTGCGGTTTATAATGTTATGGCTATAATAAGTATAGAAAGTTTCAAAAATAGATGAACTTCAACCCCCATGATTTGCGAAAAGGGGGAGAGAAGGTGTAGTTTATTGCTTTTGTATGTTTCGGTGGCAAGGGACTTGCTTGTAAAGCTCATTCCAAAGAATGAACAAAAAACTACTTATGTTTAAATACTCAATGTCACATTCTTTGTCACATTATGACGTCTAAATGTCATAAATGATGGAAATAAGTATTTAACAAGAAAAAAAAGAAAGTTTTTCCTGCTTCTTTCTCGTTTCTTCTTCATAAAATGTACATACATATTCATATAATGCTAAACTCACTGAGAACATTGCTGTTGTAAGGAGATTTGTAAGATTCACACCTTAAAATTGGTTAAATGGAGTAAATTTACAAATCCTTTTGGCAGTTACTTACATCTCTTTTTTTTTTTTGTTGTTGTTGGTATGGAATGAAAGATGGAAGAAAAAGTAAAAAAAAAAAAAATAAATAGAACGACAATGAGGTTGACGATGGAGCAGAAGCACAACGTCAAATTCGAGAAAAAGAGGAAACCCTTTTTTTATTTTTATTTATTTTTAAAGGAAAGATGGATGGAGTGATAAGTGTTGTGTATATGATGTGTATTATACGAATTATACGGATGACAGATGTTCGAAAAGTATTTATTATAGGTAGGTAGGTACTTTATATAATGTTTATGGGTTGATTTTATCGTCGAGGTGTTGTTGGTTTTTTTTATTTTTACGTGGAGAAATTTTTCTGTTACAATGTACCACCTCAATTTAATCGATTATTATTATTTTTTTTTTTATTTATTTCACTTACATAAATGCAGTTGAATACTTATGTAATATTAAAATATTGAAAGATGTTTCTGGCTGAAAAGACATGATATTCAAATTCATCTAGTGATTTGGTGGAGAGGGGGGGCTTCATTCCTAAGTTAGAACTCTAAGGGCCAGTTTCACAGTGCACACTTAACAAAATAATTGGCACTTAATTTTGACATTTTGGCACTTTAGCCGCAGTTTTACTACCTGAGTAAGTGGAACTTAAGTGGCCAACATGGGAGACTTAAGTGTCACTTATTCCGATAAGTTTACACTGTGATATTGGGAATTATTTTTCCATATTTGACACATAATTGTCACTTACTTCACTGTGAAACTGGCCCTAAATCTCATAGAAAAGAATAAAATAAATAATTTTGTTTCTTAACTTTTATTCTTTAATCTATTGAAATTGATTTAAGAATTTGAAATCCAATTAGCAACCCTATTACGATTGTCAATTATCAATGGATAGTTAATATATTGCGTTGTTAACCCAATTGACACAAATTTTGATTATTAAGAATGAAATACAAGACAATAATTAAGGAATAGTTCATCAGTTTTTTTAACTAATTGAGTTTTAATGGACCAAAGTTCAATATTTATCAGCTATCAATTGATAAAATTGGTAATCGTGATAGGGCGATAAACTTGAATAGATAGATAGTTTGTGACTGTAAACCCCGATTGATAGAAATTCTAGGATTAACCGCTGAAACATAAAATTTAGTTCACAGGCAGTGCAAAAGTTTAACCGGGTAGGGAATTAGCCCGATCCGGGTTTTTACAGTAACTTACATTATCATCTTTATGCACGTTGCATCGTATAAGTCCGGAATGGAATATTGAGTCAAAGGAGTTCTTAAACTTTTGACATGTCTCTTAGGTAATCTTTATATTTTTTCCGGACAATTCTATTATTTGAACAGTAACATTTCTAATCAGCTGTGTGCAGATTCCATCGTACAAGTCCGAAATGAAATATTAAATAAAATGAGTTTTTTTCAAATTATTGGTCAGTTCTAGGATGTCAACCAATTCGCGAGTTTACAGTAAAGTACTCGCATCACCTTTTTACAGGTTGCACCATAATAATCCGGAATATAATATATTGAATCAAATGAGTTTTTCAAATTTTTCCATTTAGCAGAGTTCAACTTTATATTTACCGGTCAATCCTAGGATTTCAACCAAAAAATCCGAGGGTTTACAGTAACATACAATATCAGCAAGTTGTGTGCAGGTTTCATCGTATGAATCCGAAATGACTAGTATTGAAAAAAAAATGAGTTTCTCAACTATTGTCATGTAGCTGAGGTAACCTTCATGTTTAACCGGTCAATCCTAATAATTCGACAAATCCGGGGGTTTACAGTAACATAAACTCTAGGGGGTTTACAGTAACATAAACTCTATCAACTTGGTGCTTGTATCGTTTAAATCTGAAATGAAATAATTAATAAAACGAAATTTCCAACTTTTGCCGTATATCTAAGGTAAACAGAAACATACCCTATCAGCTTTGTCCATATTGCATCGTATAAGTCCGAAATGGAATATTAAATAAAATAAGTTTCTCAAGTTTTGCCGTTTTACTGGTCTTAGAATTTTAACCAATCCGTAAGTAAAATACTCGTATCAGCTTTTGGCAGGCTGCATAATAAAAGTCCAGAATGGACTCAAATGAGTTTTTCAGCTTTTTTCCATTTAGCTGAGGTGAAATTTATGTTTTACCGGTCAATACTAAATTTTGGCTAATACCGGGGGATTACAGTTACATAAACTATCATCTTTTTGCAGTTTGCATCCGAGCTCTTTTAACATAATTTGTCTCTTAAGAGGATCCCCCACTTACATGTTTGGATGTGCCCATTCATGAGACCTCCTTCTGATCTCTCCGTATAACATAAGGTCTTTAAAGAATGTTTTTATCTGCAGATGAAACCTGACCTCATCCTTAAAGTGAATTCAGCGGATTTGGGTTATGGTTGCGGAACCGTAGCTATAGGAATTCGTCCTAGAGCCATTGCGTGAAGCTAGAAAGCTAGAAATGCTTGCTGGCTTTCGTGCTGGTTTTGTTGCATGGTGTGGTGCTGGATGTTTTGCTGGTTTGAATTCTTTGGCTTCACTCGATGATTGTTTTGGAGCTGGATTCGCTGATGGTTTTTTGACATTTCTTGACGTTTGCTAAATCAAGAGAACACAGTTTACAACATTTTTCTAAAGAAATTTTCACAAAAAATACATACATCTGATAGAACTAAATATACGACTTTATGAAATCACATTTAATTTTGTTTAAAGTTGAAAAAACTATTAGAAAATAAATAAAAACGAAATAGAAAAAACGATATTTGAAAATATACATGTACCTTTTGATGTCTGCTAAAATCCAGCACCAAAACAAGCAAGAAAAATAGCACCGGTTCTAACTTTGAAATCTAGCAGCGCTTCTATCAAGAGAGCCAACAGTGACGCCATTTTCCAGCTCAATAGCCAGCACGAAATCCAGCAAGCATTTCTAGCAGGAAAACAAGCGTCGTGTGATGCGGTGTTAACGTTGAGGAATGAGATCAAATATTTGATATTTAGCTCAGAAAGTTCGTTGGGGTCGTTGAAAAATACCTTACCAAATGACTGTTCTCTCATCCCGGCCAGCAAAGTTTCCTTTTCCTGTTGGTCCCCACAGTTACGACCGATATGAGAGTAAAAATTGTGGAGGATGTCCAGCCAACCCTTAACTCTTCGGATTGGTGTATTTCGAAAACGGTTATTTTTATGAAAAAAGTATGTTGATATTTTTTGTAGGAAATTTTTTAATCTACAAATTAGTACTCAACATTTTTTCTGTACAACTTATCATTTTGGAGTTATTCCTGAAAAACCATTTTGGAGGGCCTCTACCCCCCGTAAAATTGTAAGCGGCGCTCATATCGATGGGGACTTTTGACAGTTTCTTGAGAACACCATGCGGAGGCTATATACCAAAATCAAGCTTTCCAGCGATTATTTCTTAATTGGGCTGCCATAAAGGCTTTGTTGAATGGACTGGACTGGTCCGAAATGGAATATTCCGCGGGCTTACATTAACATAACACTATCAACTTTGTGCTGTCTCCTTTGTCTTCAGATTCACATCGGATTAAGCAGGCTGTTGCGGAGCTTAAATCTGTTGTGACAGTCATCTATTATTCGATTTTTATTAAATTCATCATTGCTCATTTTTTAAAAAAGACCCCAGTATAACTCATAACATTAATGATTTTGAACTAAGTATAACATTGTGACTAAGACTTTTTATTTGTTGAATTTTGTAAATACAAAATATCTCTTCTTAACAAGTGTCTTATTTTTAGCCTTCAGTTGTTATGTCATAATCTTGACAGCTTTCTTGCGAAATCGAAATTTGCAATCACTTCTGGCTCGAAACAAAGCATTTCAAATTCCTCCGGTCTTGTAAGAAATCAGTGACATCTATGTTCAATTCGGGTATTTCCCTTCTATCAGATATCGATTGCAAAGAACCTTGATTAATAGAGCAATATATAAATTAAGATCTTGACATTCGAGAAAAAGAAAGAAAATATAGATAATTGTTTATTATTAAAAGTATTCAATGTAAATTTCCAATATTTTCCACACATTTCCTCTTTACTCTTTCAAATCCTTCAAAATTAGCTTTATGTCCTTAAGGAATAAAAGCACTATAATTATTGCTGTAGAGAAATACGCGCCCCTAAGTGCCGATCTGAATCCCATTAATTTACCAATTCGACACTGCCAATCAGGAGGCAAACAAAAAGAAAGAAACGAAAAGAGACTCCCTTAGGTATACCTTCTACCTACCTACCTACCATTTTACACTGTGCATCATTACTTAAATTGATATTCTCACGTTCACGAACAAATTTAGGAGCATTAACTCACTCTACTGCAGAATGAGTAGAAGTAATTTGGCGAAAACCGCTTAACTCATGTTACCTACACCGTTATTCACAAAGCATATACTATATACATATTCTCACCCAGTGTTGTAGGTATATGCAGATGCAATAACAACTTATAAAGCTGAACTCACGAAATAACAACAATACCACCAACAACAACAGCAGTAGCAGCAGCAGCAGTAACGACGACAACAATGCAACAAATAAAATGATTACTTTAACCTTTCGTATTTAATTTTTCATCAGTCATTGTTCAGCCCTTGGGGGCGCCCCCTATGTACATATACATATGTATATACATATGTTGATCATGAGCGCACAGTGGTACAGTGTTTGGTGCAAAATAAATGGCGTAATTTAAATGAACCATTTCATCAAAAAGGCAGATGCATCATTATGCAATATACGGTGACCATATTCCTTACAGCCTATAAACATCAGGATGTTAATTTAAAATAAAAAAAATGTGTACTTTCTTTTTTTGTAAAGACCGTAATGATCGCACAGTTGCCCCTTTGTTTAATTTTGGCAAACAAAAATACTTTCTGAAGTCAGCATTATTATTGACTAAAATAATAATATTTAGTATATTTCATGATATGGAGACACTTGGCGTGTTCAGAAAAATGAGATCTCAGAGATTTTTCTCACTCAAAGAGTGAGCAAGCGAATCCAAGATTTTTGTTCCTCAGATTTTAATTAGGAAAGCTGAGAAATTTTGCTGAGGAATCCTGTTCAGGTAATTGAGATTGCTGAGATCTCATTTTCCTGAACATGCCTACTGAATCCAGTGTCAGTGTCAAAATTTTATATATTTAACTGGGGGCTTCAAAATTAATTTCGGAATATTCTTTAAAATTAACAAAAAAAATCATCTCAAATTTATGTGTGACATGTCCTAAAACATGTACTTTAATGTTCCTACCTATACTTTCATATCCAGAATTCCGAATTCTTCCAAATTTATAAAAGAAAGTTCAAAAGGTTGAGCAATGTCTCCCAAGAATTAGAACTTATTTCTGTACTATTTATTAGTTTTAAATTTTGTTCGTTAAAAATGATTTTGAAATATCTGATCGAAATTTTGACAAGACAATTTTGACGGTCGAAAGTTGCCAACCAAATTGGAAAACTAAATCAAAAATCACTTTCAAAGTGAGGAATGTACTCAAGTTGATATGTATCTAAAATATCGTAAAATATTTGCTCAAATGCAGATTTGTACCAAATTTAGAAAACAAGTCCAACATTTTGTGGAATGTCCTCAAAAGATAAGAACTAACTATTGTGCTTTTACTTTCATATGTTTTCTTTTTATTCAAAATGTATTTTAAGATATTTTCCTTCAAATCTGATCAAAGTTTAACAATTTTGACTGTCTAAAGATGTCAACCAAATTTGAATTGAATATATAAGTACATACTTACGTTTACATAACATGAAAGTAAGATTTGTACCAAATTTTTAAAAATTTGGCTTCCCAAAGGATTTATGTACATATAACTAATTTTTGTGTCATAACTTTCATGTTTATTTTATTCGAAATAATTTTGATATATGTATTTATATTCAAATCTGATCAAAATTTTATAAGTTTGAACAAAAAATCATTTACATTTAGTCAAATTTATGTCTTAGTATATGTGCTTGATTGTAAAATGTAGAAAATATAAAAGTGATTCTAATTCAGATTTGTACCAAATTTAGAAAATAAGTCCCAAATGTTGCAGAATGTCCCCAACGTTGCTAACTTTTGAAGTTGCTTCTTGAATTCTATTTTTAAAAACATCACCAACAATTTTTGTTGCTTATTGTATTTGAATCTGGCATCGGAGTAAGAATCTTTACAGTACACTGACGGATTTTTGCAGAAGCTGTGTAGACGATCGCGAAGAATTGATTCCCCACCTTCTCTGTACATTAATAAAAATATTTAAAAAAAAAAACCTTCCTATTTCCTTATCTTTTCATTTATCTGTCCATTGCAATCATCTACGTTTTTTTTTTTTTTGTCATAAAACATGTTAATGGCAGGGCATTTTGTCAAGTCTTGCAAATCAAGCATAAATTATTTTATCTTTTTTGTTGAAAAATTCTTAATAAAAAATTATGACAATAAGTGGCATAAATAATGTCGTAGATCCCATAATCATTATTTTAACCCTAAAAAAAAATTTGTTTAGTTTATTTAAAAAAATTTAAATAAAGTACGAATGGTCACCATATTGAAGCACCATTGCCGCCGCCATTGAATCAAAAAGAGGTGATGGGTAACCTAACAGCAGATTTTAACCCCCTTACACATCTCGTTTACACGTGCATCACCACTAAAGGAGCCGAAGAGTATTATTATACATACATATGTAGCCGTAGCACCAAACACATAATATTATAAAGGGGGAGTTGGAAGAAAATACGGAAACATTATTTTCGTGTAACCCTCTACATAGGTATCGTTCGGTCGATAACAGGGTGGCATGGCATGACACAACACGACACACTTCACCTACGACTCCAAACAAGGATGACGACGAATCCCAAAAATTCATGCTGGCATGTTAAATGTATTAGCCGTGCAGAAGCGCACAATAATATGCTAAAATGTGCATCCGAGAGATTCAGATGGATGATGGATGCATGCAATGATGTGATGTGATACGGTACGGTATACGAGTAAGGGTGAGTTAAAAGTAAAACGGCCCGAAACTGATTTTCTACATTTATATGGGAAAACGTGTTTCACGTAGCATCATATATGTAGTGTATAGTGATGGGAGCATAAACAGAATTCTGAAGCACGTTCCATGTGTGATATATGGTGTGAAATGATGCCTGGGAGCGGCAAAGGTGATGGTGGCGGCAACGACGACGACAGACGGACGAGTGACTGCCGACGATATGTGGTGATGAAAAATGTGAGAAGTGATACAAAAGTAGAGAGATATCGCTGATTCTATGTGTATTTAGTGAATGAAAGATGTACCTAAAATTTGAAGCGAAAATATGTCAACAGAAATGTGCCTACAAAATAGTAGGGCATGTTCTTAAAATGATTTTGTATCTTTTTCTCTTTTTAGTTGTTGTAACTTTTAGATATTAAGATGAACGAAAAAGGTATGGTGTAGATGAAAGGTATTAAATTTGATTTCTGTCTGTAGGTTTTGGGCAGATTTTAGGATCAAAACACCTAGAAGCTTTATTTATTTCTTACCTTTTTTTGGGATTTGAAACTGAAGTTTTAAGCTTTTGAAAAAAGAAAATCCCCAAACAAATGTTGGGATGGAATGATATTTTGACATATAACATATTATCCTACTTTTTAATATCAGATAATAACGGGTTAAACTGTTTTCTAAAGTTAAGAAGGAGAAAGCAATGATTTTGAGAGATTATAGAAATGAATTAGGAGTAGATGTAAAACAACTTATTCATGCATTTTTGAGGGCAATCTGATTTGTAATTCTTTTTCTTCAAACTATGTTAGAATTTTTTTTAGAGAGTGATATAGTGATGAAAACAATTTTAATATTTTTCGGCAACAACATTTTTGGAAGCTTAATAAAAAGAGTTTCCATTAAGTTTATTTGGGTTGGATGCAGAAGAGTTAGTTTGAAATGAGAATAAATAAGTTCTCTAAGAAGTCAATTTGAGATTATAAAAGTCTTTTAAAAGGGACACTTAAAATTGTAAGGTTATAGCGGCCATGTTGTTAAAAAAATATCTTTCAATTTTATTGTGAGTTGTTCAGTACCTAGTGAGTTCTTGACTTTCTGTGTTGGGTGCCATAAAATTAATTAGGGAAATTAGAAGACTTTTAGTTTGTATTTGGAGGTGTTGCAATAAAATAGAAAAGATAAATATTTGCTTGACTAAGGGTGGACAAACGATTTTTTTTAGTTGGATACCTAATCATAAACAAGTGGTGTTCAAACAAACCCACTTGATCCCTTCCTCATAAGCTATGAATTCGGAGCAGTAGACGACCATTTTCGTTTATGGGGGTTTTCCCATAAAATAGAAAATTTGAAATGTACTATATTTTAAATTAAGGGTGGACAAATGTTTTTTTTTTTGCTGGACTAACATGGATTAACGGTGGAATAACGATAACGATAGGCCCCATAAGTTTATTTTAAATTTTTATGTTGGTTGCTAGTTTTTTTTTGTTTTTAGGGGTTTGCCATAAAATAGAAAAGTTTAATATTTTTTGAACCAAGGATGCACAAAACGATTATTTTTGGTGGACAATCATAAAAGAGCGATTGGAAAACGATTGAGTTAGAAAATGAGGTCATTAGACAAGCTTTTTGTTTTTGGGAGTTTTCCTATAAAATAGAAAACTTGAATATCTTTTGAACTAAGGGTGGTAAAATGATTATTTTTTCCTGAACTAACATGGCCAAACGGTGCACAAACGATACTGATCGGTCCCATTTTACTAAGTGGTTTCTTGCATTTTTGTGTAGCGTGCTATAAAGTATAAAAGTTGAATATTTTACTTAACTAAGTTAAGCCTATGTACATACTTGTGAATCATGTCGTGAATCCATACAAATTTGTATTTTTGTTCACCCGTGAGCGTGCTCGTGAAGCCATGACAAAAAGTGGAGAGTTTGCGTTCACGATCGGTGAACCATATTCACGCGCAAAATGTTCGGGAACTCCTTGATTTTTGGTCTAGCTTTGACAATTTGACTATAAAAGCTTCAAGTCAAGCAAATTGTGTCAAAAATTCACTTTCTCCACTGATGGTAGTTAACTTCACGAGGAAGTATGTACTAGGCTTGGATGGACAAACAAAAGTTTTTAATAAACAATCATAAATGAGCAGTGGACAAACGAACTCATTTGAAGAATTGTTTTTTTTGTTTTTGGGGGTTTGCCATAAAATAGAAAAGCTGATTATCTTTTGAAATAAAAGGTGGAAAAATAATATTTAGTTTCTGAACAAATATGGATAAAAGGATCCATTCTGAGATCCTGAGAAAGTAACTGTTTGTTTGTGGTTCGGATTTGGAACTGGGAGAGTCATAGGTCCGTATTTTTTTCAAAAGGAAATAGGTATTGCCATTACAGTGCGAATAACGAGCTTAACACAAATCGATGATAAGCAACTTATTGTGGCCTAAATTGGAAGATTTTATTTAATAAAGCGTGTTTCCATATGATTTTCCCAAAATATTTAAAAAAAAAAAGCTGTGTAAGAACATTTTTTGTGGAGAGTTTCATAAGCTACAATTTTCGCCTTGATATTTCTCTAAAAAACTTACAGTTTCGAGCATTTTTTTTTTTTAATTTACCCTTTTTACACCACAAAAATCAAAAGCCCTCGACCCAATCTTGGGAATTTTTCAGTAAATGCTTCTTAAACACACAAATAAATCTCTCCACTAAAATTCAGCTTTTGCCGGAATTTATTAGAAGTGAAAGTTTAATTTTACTAAAATAAAGTTTAGGTACCTATTATAATATTTTGAATTTTTCCAGTAAAGTGAACTTCTTAAAAGCTAAAGAAGAATCAGTTACGAATCATACCATCTTCTAGATTACCCATCAAGCAACAGACTAAGCAAATAATAGGTATTTTAAAACAAACCCACATAACATAATATTATGATGGAGAGAAGCTATATTTGGTACATATATACATACGTTGTTAAATAATAATTTTCGACAAAACTTTTAATGATATAATCTTCTCATTTGGAAACTTTCTTGTAATCCACCCTTTTTGTATATGAAAAGGGGTATAAGGAATATGAAGAAAAGTGCCAACTCTAACAACGAAAATGAAAACGACAACAAGGTCTGGGAATAAGGGAATGTATATTCTGTGTTCATGCCTTTTACTTCTGTATAGAAAGTTTATATGTATTCCCTTAAAGAGGCTATAAGAGGAAGGAATAAACTTCTTGGAAATGAAAATAAAAAACAAGTAAAATATTATGAAAAGTACCTAACCTACCTACATACAAACATATACATATACATATAGGACGTGAGCTTGAAAAGTTTTATGATTGTAGAAATCTGAGAGTATTATAAAGATATTGTAGTAAGAGTTTCTGTTTAAAAAGCCCCAAAGGTATGAGGAATTAGGAAAACCTTTTTTGATTGGAAATAAATTAATTAAAATAGTTTAATTTACTCTCTTGGGTGTAATGGATGGCAATGGAACGTTTGAGAAATTAGAAAAGATGATAGTTGTACGTAAATAGAAAGTTTCTGCGGAGGATGAGGAAATTAATTGCTATTAATTTCATTAATTTTTACAAATTTTGTGGAGACTTAAGGTGATTTAAAATAGTTTTTAAGAGAGTTTTAAAAAAATTTATACAAAAAAGAAATTAAGGAAGATTGTCTTGAAAAGGGTACAAAGTTTTCCCAAAGGTTTGTATTTTTTTTGTGTGTTGAAGATACAGTCAATCATAAATGAAATTATTGTAAACCTGGAATAGAAGATATAAGGTTTATAAGTGACTTATTTTTACCCTGATATGGATTATGATTAAGTTAAGAAAAAAACCGAAAAAGAAACTCAGTACCTACACGTATTTCTGAAAAAAAAAAAACATTAAAACATAATATATTCTCCATTCAAGGGGCGTGGCATCCACCCACTTTTTCAGAATTGTTAAAATTTTCGATACTTGCAGAATGATGATATTTAGTAGAGCGGTACGACTTGATATACATATAAAGAAACAAAATTATATACATACTCCATACAGAAGGCGTGGCATCCACCCAATTTTATCTAGTTTTAATAATTTAGGCATGTAAATTGCCAGAGGGATAGGTCTTATAGTACACCAAAAAATAGTAGCAGAAAATTTGAAATTTTCCATTCAGGGGGCGTGGAATCCACCCGCGTTTTCAGAATTGTGATCTATCAGTTATTATATGGAACACTTTCGATTTTTGTAGAATTGTGACATTTTTTAAAGTGATAAGACTTCAAATATCTACATGCATCATAGAAAATCAAAAAATTGAGTCTTTTCATTCAGGAGGCGTGGCATCCACCCATTTATTTACAATTCCTATAATCTATTTATGAAAATTAGCAGAGTGGTAGCACTTGTAGTAAATAAAAAGATTAAACCTGAAAACTTCTAATTTTAAATTCACAGGGCGTGACATCCACCCCTTTTCTATTACATTTTTAATAACTTATAGAGACCACTTCCGACTGTTGTAGAATTGTGAAATTTTGTAGAGTTTTAAGACTTGAAATGCACACATGAGAAAAAATCGAAAATTTGAGATTTTTCATTCCGAAGACGTCGGTCGTATCCACCCACTTTTTTTTAGAATTGTTATAGTTTATATATTAAAATTGACATATATGGAGTACTTTGTGTCGTAGAATAATGAAGTTTTGAGTTTAGTGCAATGAAAATTAAAAATTTCAGATTTTGTATTTAAGGGACGTGGTTGTATGGTCAGTTTTTTTTATATTATTATTCAATAACTCACAATTTGAAAGATTTTGAAAACTTGACTACCAAATTGATGTCATAATCTTCAAACATAACAGAATTTCTCTTATAATTTGGAGTTGTTTCAATGCCTTCATAAAGTAAGAACTTTAAAATCTCATTAGTTTTTACGACTGACTTGTTACACACTGGTAATTTCTACATATATGTAAATTGTACATACATACCTATATAAGAATTTGGGTCTTTTTTTTATTTTTATATATTTATATTTGGTGTATTTGCTATTTCTTGGTATCTCATCATAAACTTTTAAAGAAAGTCTTCATGTGAATCCTAAAAAATTATCTTACTCTCCAAAAACTTTTGCAGCAAAAAAAATCATAATGTTTTCTCATTAAAATTAATTATAATAACATAAAAAATCACCTTTCTGGAAGATAAAAATTTTGTATATTCAAGTCACAAAATCATAAACTCTGACCACGCCTAAAAGAGTTTTAAGAATGCGAGAAATTTTTATAAGAAAATTGTCCATTCTTTATTTCACACTTTTTCGTTTTTAGTGCTTTCACATTCAAGTCAAAGAGATAATACAAAACATATAAATTAAGCCCAGCATGTTTGCCAACTTATCATGGAAGCAGAGTTTCTTAAGTGGGAGAAACTAGCTATGTACAGTTATGTATTGTTATCCCAGTGCTTATCTTATTTTAAAATAAATAAATCCATTTATAAATCTAAAGTTGATGAAACTCTTTTATTTCAAAATCGCCCACTAATTCATTCCTATATCTACAGATACGAATATACCATTAAAAGTTAACTCACGCTTTGCCTCGCCCACAGTACTTGTTTAGTAGTTCTTAGAAAAAGACGCTCGTATAAAACTTTTAAAGTTGTTAAAATTTACAACCACTATATTGCCAGCTAATAAAATTATTTTTCTTTTTTTGGCAGCAACAATACATCCGCTAAAATTATTTAAATATACTTGTGCGGTGAGAATTTGCAAATTCAAAAAAAGGCAAAAAAAAAAAAATTAAAACAAAAACAAAACCACTCAATTAATAAAATTATAGGGGCTTAGCTGTCATCGAGTTGTTGCAAATTTTATATAAATTTTCGTATTTTTTTTAAATTTAAATCAAATAGAATTCCTTTGATGTTATATCATGAATTAATTGAAACATGTTTTTTTTTGTGACAAGTTTAGTAAATTCATCAGGCGCGTTTTCGTTTGTAATTGTTTGGAATTGCTTATAAGAAAGCGCGTTGTCGTCGTTTCATTTTAAATGAGACGATACAACATTAGTATGCCAAAGGGGAATATATATCACATCACACTTGTGAGTGGCAGGCATATTGAAGTATTACTTTTGACGACGACGACACATTGTGAATATATTTTGATAAGTCAATTTGAGTAAAATCAAGACAGAATAATATAGACTTTTATTTAAAAAAAAATAACACAAAAATCGAACATGACCTTGTTTGGAAATATGACCTCCAACATCAGCAGCAGCTTATTTGTGATTTTTTTTATATGGAAAATTATTCAAAATTAATTGAAACGTCAGCTGTCATCGAAGAAGGAAAGTCAAGTACACATATCTGTAAAAAAAAAAAAAAAAATAGTGCTAAGTCGTCTACTTGGCTGATGTATTTCAGTAGTATAGTATATAGAATTTGTTTTATTAAAAAAAAACCTGGTAGCATGGTAGAATTTTGGCCTCATTCCACTTACTTTTCTGAAAGCTTAGTTTTACATCTCGTTTCTAGTTGATTTTGAGAAAGAGACACTCAATCATAGAGGAAGAGTGATGCACATTGGTAACGTAAAATGACGTTTTTGTACTAATAATCATTGATAACGGGAATAAAACGAGCATTATAATTTGTATTTAAAGTTTGACGTTTATCAATTGACATTATGTATAACCAAGGTACAGAAAAGAAACGTCAAAACTCAAAAATTTTTTATTTTTTAAAAATTAATTAAAATTAAAAGTTTTATTTAAATTTTCATTCTTCTCTGCTGAAAAATGAGCTTTGTTAAGATTCGTCAGTTTTATTCCAAATTGACTTTATTTATTTTATGAAAGTTTGCCATTTAATGATATGGATCTGTAACACCAAGTCATTTGATATGTCTACTTGATCAACTAAATTTCCATCAATAAAATAAGAAGTTATAAAATGTTCCTTTCTAGAGAAACATGACATTACTTTGCACTTATTTTTGTTGAATTCCATTCGATGTCGTCTCATTGGCATTTTGTAAAAACATGAATCTTCTTGGTTTTGTAAAGCTATAAAAAAAGATTTAAGTCATCAGAAGAGATTCCGATTTTTGAGTATAGGATATCCCAGCAAAAGTAATTTTTAAACAGTATAAAAAATAGTGGCCCAATATGACTACCTTGAGGAAATTCAGGCAGTAAATTATTTATTTTAGGCTAACAGATTTAAGATAATATACAACGTAAAATTTTTTAAATACAATTTCATGCAAGCAAGTACTCAACCTAGAAACTTACATTTTTATAATTTCACCAAAAACAAAGTGTGTAGGTGTCACACTTGTGGAGTGAGTGTCAGGGGAAATTTTTAGTCTGCATTTTCTGTATTACAAGAATAAGGCTTATTAATTTGGAATGAAGCCATAGTACCCAGATTGAGCTAAATTTTGGCTCTCATTCAAAATTTTCTCCAAAATTTAGACAGTCGTTTTATCCAATAAAAACGAAGGTCCAGGTAAAAAATTAGCAGTTTGTTTCTTAATAAAATATCACTTATCTGTAAAAATTTAAATAATTGTTTGGCAAATTAATTCCCGAACTAAATTTTGACAGATTCTGTAATTATTGAATTTTGTGTGAACTTTGCTTTGTGAAAATAAAAATCGAAATGGAGGAATATTTGGGAGTAAATGATTTATATCAGTTTATTTGACGGAGAAAAAATAAACCATTTTATTTGATTAAGTTCACTTGAAATAATGAAGATGAATTCTTTGAAATGGTTGAATACAATTGTTATCTCAGAGAACACTTGTTTTCTTTCGCATATTCTCCACAACGCTCTTATGTCAAAACGTAGATATGGGTTTTGCTGATGTTTGAAGAAAAAAGAGGTGGCTAAAATTTAGCACATGCTGCGTACTTAAAAATTGGAGCGGTTAAGACTACTTAATTGCTAAAATTTGGAAGTATTTTGTTTACAGTTCTGGTTACTCCCAATGTATCCAGGTTGTTAATAACCATATTGCGGCTGTTTAAAACCGTATTGGACCTCTTTGAACCGATATTGCGACCTTGGGTGGATCTGAAACACACAAAAACACATTACTTCAGGTTAGTGTGAGCTTTGAAACACGAACCTTGTCAAGTACTTGAACTCACAAAACAGAACTTGTCCTCTTCTCCAGGAAATATAAAGTTGCGTTTCCGTAAAGACCCTTAGTCGTAAAGCTAAACTGTCTATATATTTGGGCATCTACTTATTTATTAACATATTCCAAATAAATTCTCATATACTCACTACCATCCCTATAATCTGTCAAGTTCAATGAACATTTAATTTATTTCAAGATAACTTTTCACTTCTTTTTCAATTGATCGTAGAAACTTTAGGTTTAGACAACTAATTACAGTGTCTAAGTTAGACAACAAGACAGCGCAAAATGTTCAAGCTTACATCTCTTCCAAATCCTACTGGGAGTCATATTGACTCCTACCTAAAAAAATAAGTTAATGTAAGTCAAGGCCCTGAAAATTTTTCAGTATGCAAATGCAGAAAACTTGTCAAATACTCGTAAGGCCCTTGCTAGTAAAAACTTTCTGTACAAATTTTGCTATCCCATTAGAAGTACACCGTCATCTATACAGATGACGATGATGTGAATAAGTCCTGTAGGTATCGTATCGGACTGGTAAGCGAAAAGTTTCAGGATCCAATGTTAATTAAACCAAGTCCTAGCCTAGCTAATTAAGTGAATAGTTACCCTTACGAGCCCCTTGTTAGTAGCTACGAAAAAGTTTTTAGAACCTGATTAAAAACTTGATTGTTTTTTCCAGTCGGGCTGGATTTTTTCAAGTACCTGCGGTCAATGTCAACAAATCTAAAGACCAATTTATTGAACAATCCGCCGACTGCTTGATCTTTTTACCACTCAATGGAATGTGACTCTTTAATGATGTAATACTTAATTTTACCGTGGTTTAAGTCTCAGCTTCGACTAAACAGTAGGGCCACTTACCTACCTATAAATTTACTTTTGAACATAAGCTATTTTTTTATATTGTTTATCATTGAAGAAGATAAAATTCTTTAACAACAATTAAATTACCTCCCTCGATCACATACATAACTCAATTCAATTTAACTTTATAACATCTAGTAAAACATCAAACAAGAAATATCAAATCTTTCTACACCTTTCCTTTTGCACTCAAAATAAAATAACAAAAAAAAAACAACAATAATCTTCGATTCTATTCCCCATCTATTCGATACGAGTATATCTATTCTATGAAGATAAATTATTTCAAGTCGTAAATCTTAAATCGATTTACTTTTCCGGGATAAAACAAAAAACTAATAAATTAACTTAATTCACAATTCCACATCACAGAAAGAGAGATAGGGAGAGAAAATGTATTAAACAAATAAAATTCCTTCAAACGAAAGTCAAATAAACCTCCATGCGCGCGATTGCATTGTGAAGCATCAACATCAACAAAATCAGCATCTCCGTTATACTCGCAGCGTCAGAAACAGTATAGGAGAGCACAGAGCATCAGATCAGAGAAGTAGTATAGCGGCGCAAGTTATTGGCCAATATTTTCCCGCCATAAAGTATCGCACGATATATTATCCTCCACACAAAATCCCATTTAATTTGATTTCCCCAACAGAGTCATAAAAAAATACAAAAAGATACATTTTTTTTTATTTTTTATTATGTTTTTTTTTTCCTTCATATTCGTAGCCTTGTGTGGTTGTGGCAGGGTGATGTTGCTTGCTAGTGCTGCTGCTGTTGCGGTTGTTTGTTTATTATTCAGTTCGAAACAGAAACAAGCATATTAATGGCAATTTCCCGCCCACACCACCTCCAACAGCCATCTCTACAGATTCATATACTACACCACTCCTTTATCCCTCCTGGACTATATAGCTCTGCGATTTGAAGCGTTAAATGTGGTGATTTTTCATGATGTTTCCTTGCTTTTCTTTGCAGTTTGTCGAGATTTTTCTCGCCATAAGGTTAGCTCTTATAGAGCTCAGCAGCAGCATTGAAATCATCTCAACGCTTGTGTTGTAGGTATTATCATCACACTCTGCAAGGGACGAAGTGCGGACATTCATTTTGGTGTTAGTCTTGGTCTGTCTATCGCCATTTGTCTGGTTATTTTCCTTGGCTGTCATCATTGATTGATGCCAAAGATGGCTAAATGGAGTGGAAAAATGTTTTCCTCTTCGGAGAGCTACTTTGGTGGTGTTTTTTTTTTTTTTTTTTTTTTTTTTTTGATATGGCGAGTGGTATAGGGAATTGTGATTTGCTTTCTTTCCTCGCGGGAAACATCACTTCGAAAACTTTTGCCAATGATGTGATGATGTCGTTATACCTAGATGTACATTATGTTCGATCTCTTTCTCTATCTCTTATTTGATGATGTATAGAATCACCTGTGGTGGTAAGGGAGTCATTTTTAATTTATGAAGTTATTTTAAAAGTATTACGGGGAGTTATGATTAGATGAAGTTTGTATGAGAGAAGAAATTGAAGGGAATGATATTGTATGTATTTGGTTTGTTTGACTTGACTTTTGAAACTCTGGTGATTAAGGTGCGTTTTTTTATTGGTGATTTATAGCTAGCGTAAGAATTGAACCTTAAATAAAACGCTATAGTCACTTTTATATTAGCTATAGACTTTTCATATGTGGGGATGTGTTTGAAAAGTATGTATTCTTGTTTCTTTCGTTTCCACAGGTCATAATTATGTATGTAAAACCTTCGATGACAATGATGGATTATATTGAAATGGAATTAATTTTTAAATTGAGTTTATTTTGACATTTATTGTTTTGTTTGATTTTAACTTTTTCACAATCAAATATATGTTGACATAAATTGAGTATATTTGATGTTTTCGATTGGTAATCCATCAGAATCCTTCGAAACCTTTCAGAATGACATTTCTTCTTCTAAAAAAAATAATAATAAAAAAAAACAATAGAAAATTATTCTGAATCAGATTGACAATGTTCACATTGATCACTGCTACTGTGGACTGCAAAAAAAACTCATCATTTGGTGTTGAACCGAAGAAAATACCTTGATTACTCCACAGGTTTGTGTCCCCATCACAGAAGCTATCACTATAGTGATGGTATTTTTTTGTTATGATTCATATCCAGTCTATACAGAACTAAATATTCGATAATAATTTACACGAACACAGGAAAATCAAGTTCTGTCATAGTAGAAAAAAGTAAAAAAGTATTTGCCCAGTAAGTGCGCATGATCAAAATCTACTCTATCTGGTATCTGACAACGAATTTATCGAAGTCTGCATTCTCAGACTTTTAATAAGTGGCATATCTCAGACTGCAATCAAGTGCGTCTGTTATCTCAGACTATAATTTAGTAACATCTCAGAAAGTAATTTACTACCGTCTGTTATATCACACTCTAATTGACTGACGACGTCTGTTATCTTGGACTGCAATTATATCCCAGTCTGTAATTTAGTGGCGTCTATCTTTAACTGTTATTTTATGGAGCCAGATATCTCAGACTGTAATTTAGAATAATTTAGATGTTTCCAATCCCAGATTGTTTCAAAGCGTCTATCTCAGACTGTAATTTAGTAATGTTTGTTATGTCTGACTGTAATTTATTGACGTCTGCTTTACTAGACTGTAATTTAGTGAAGTTCTGTTATCTCAGCCTGTAAATGAGTGACATTTGCTATCTCACAACGAATATATCGACGTCTGTTTTCTAAGACTAAATAAACTGTATTTTTTATTTCCGACTGAAATTAAGTACGTCTGTTATCTCAGACTTTAAAACTATAATTTAGTGACGTCTGTTATCTCAAACCGTAATTTATTAACGTCTTCTATATCAGACTTGAACTGATTGACGACGACTGGTATCTCGGACTGCAATTTAGTGACGCCTTCTATCCCAGACTTTAATTAAGTGTCGTCTATCTCAAACTGTAATTGAATGAAGTCAGCTATCTCAGACTGTAATTTGAGGTCTGTTATCTCAGACTGTTCGTCAGTTATGTCTGCTTCTTCAGACTGTAATTAAGTGACATCTGATATCTTAGATTGTAACTTGTTAAGGTCTGCTATCTCGGACTGTAATATACCCCCTATCACCGTTGGCGAGTCGAACAAATAAACGTAATAAATAAGTATTAAGTAAGTATTAAGAATTGAGAACCTTTGATTCGACTTAAATGTAAAAAAATTTACTAAGTTTCATCTCACTCTATTGTGGTTGTCGAATGTTCGTTGAGTTGAACGTCTTTCGTCGAATGCCATAAGTTCGCTACTGCAAAAATCTCACTTCGAACGTTCAGTTTGCCAACCGTAATAGGGGAGTATAGTCTCAGATTGAAAATGTTTACCTTAGACTGTAATTCTGTGAAGTCAGATACCTGATAACTCAGACTGTAATCGAGTGGGGTTTGGTAATTCAAAAACGTTGATTTAGTGAATGACTATTTAAGTTCCTCATTTAAGTAGAACTTTTATATTTAATATTCGTACATATACATATGTTTAAAAAAAATATAAGTTCAGTTTGAAATATTTAAATATTTTTTTTTTGGTATACAAATTTTTAACTTTCAGAAGTGGTATACCACGTTTTCATTAATTTCAACAAAAGTCGTATTGACAAAGTCTTTTGCAATTTCGTTTTCCTTAAGTTTCAGCACATTAAATACGTAGGCACAAATTTTGCCGGCTCTTTTATCAAAATATAATAAACAAATCTGATTGCATGAAAAAAATATCCGTTCCAACAAGTCATAAGTCCTGTTATAAGATTCTTTAGCAAGACGTTTTCCATATGTCCTCGTAATTACTGAATCATTCTTTTTTTTTATAATAAAACCTCCTGGGGATATTTTTGTGACTTAACATTCCATAAAATATGAATAAATCACAGACGGATGTATGTTAAACTAAACTTAAATCAAATTAATTAACTCGCTACAATTCAAAGAATAACTATAATAAATAAAAAAACACTTTACTTTGCCGCATGAGATTCTTTAAAAAAAAAAATCAAAGTTCCCAACTTTAAACACCCATCCAATTCAACGTCTATCTCTAAACTAATTCATGGCAACAAATAACAAGTTTACAAATGGCTTTTTCCGCATAAACTCACCATAACCTAACCCAACTTATGTATAGACAGCCAGCAGAACGACATGAAAACTTTTCTGTCGAAACACAAAAAGCTTTTGCTTTGCATCAACTCGACTGTGCGTCGTCGTTGTCGTCATCGTGTGAAGTTTAGCACAAAGATTGTGTGCAACAACTCAGAGATGGCAGCAGTGTATCAGCAATAATAACAGCTCTACCCCTTATCTACCATTTGTTAGTGTTGTTATTGTAAATTCAACTGAGTGTGCGTCATTACACGTTTGTGTGTTGTTGTTGTTGTTTTTGTTGGCTTCTTTGTGGTTCTCATCTGTTTTTTTTTGTTTGCATCTCCCGTCATCCTGCGTGCTCTTTTCTCCTGTTGAGCTGAGAGAGAGATTCCCTCATCTCAGCTATGGGTCAATTCGGCCATTAAGATTTTGCAGTTCAGGCGTGCGCACTCTGAACGAAGGTATAGTACAAGCGAGAATCCCAAATGGCATGACTTACAAAGTGCTGGTGGAGCTCCCACTCTCAGCAGGATGAGGATGCCACGGGTTGTTTTTTTTTTTGTCCTCCTCAGTTGCTTCTTCTTTGCCGCTGTCATCATCAACAACATCGTGTTGGAGGAAAGCTGTTCCTTTGCATGCCTCCGACTACATACTTGGAGCCAAACAGTATAGATATGCTATCTGGTTACATGGCATCGTCATCTTCAACGACCGACGACGACAAAGATATGGTGGTGGCAAAAGCATACATGGCGACGAAGACAACGACGATGACGGTGTCGATGTCGGCACACGAAAAGTGCAGATGCTTTGATGCCTCCATTGATGCCGGTTTCGATCTTCTCTAATCAATTGGATTTGGTGTTCAACATGCTCCTTGAGAGCATGAACTTTCACAGTGGGCTCCTTTCAGTTATACTTAGTTTTTTTTTATGCAGGGTTTGCAAGAAAAGTAGCAGCAGTAAGGAGCAATAATTTTCTTATACGTCATTTTGTTGTTGTTAACATAAGTATAAATAAAAATATGAAAAAAGTACTAAAGTTTTCTGTGACGTAGCTTGGTATTTTATTTTTTCCCTTTGCCGTAAATTTAACCGTATTAAAGGTCATTCCCACAGCACAACAGAAATAAGCAGACGACCAGACCAGACGAGATGAAACGAGGCAAGCCATCACCACCAACATCCAAAGCAGGCAAAGCCAGCTCTCCCACACATACAACATGACTTGATAAAGTTATGATTAAGCTCAGACGGATTAATGTGACGCGCACTTAGCCTTTTGATAAGTACATTATGTCAAGCTATTAAATTCCAGTGGTTGGCAGAAAGATACTTTTCCAGAAGAGCAGATTATGTGGCATTAAAACAAGTTTCCACCTGGTCAGATATTATACGGTATACGAGCGGGGGGATACACATAGAGTGGTAGTGCTTCTTCATCTGCTTCGTGTTCTTCTTCTTCATCATCTCCTTGGGTCATAATGTTTATTAAATAAGGTTTCTTGCAACATCCTATCGTTTACCTACTCAATTCAATCCTTCCTTCAGTTTGCTTCCACTCCACTCCTCTCCTGTTCGTTCATTTTGGGTTAATATGTTGTTTCTCGGATTGGATTTGTTATAAAATGTAGGTAAGAAGAGGAGGGATCTCCTTTCTGATACTGCTGCTGCTGCTGCTGATGCTGATGCTAGTGCTTGTGCTGCTTCTGGAGAGTTCGTGCAGCCGGATGTGCACGATTGGTTCAATTGTGGAATTCGTATTATTATTATTATTACCCATGTCGGAGTTGGATTGGAGTCGTCGTCATCGTTGTTGGTCTTGTGTGATTGTTATTCACCCAGCAAAAAGGATATTTATTATTCTTGTTCGTGTGTGTTGTATACCTACATACCTACTTGGGAAATTATTTCAATATGCGGAACTGAACTATGGGATTCTCTCTTGTGGCAATTTCTGTTCTGTGTTGCGGCAAATGCATTATATTGTTAACAATTTCATTAAAGGAATATTATTTGCCGATACAAATCTCGAAAAGGGGGATGAATTGGATAGAGTGTGTTGTGTTGTGTATATTATTATACAACTGTTTCATGGTACAATACACTCATTAGTTAATGTGGAATCTAGATTTGGATTAGGTTTTTTTTTTTTTTTTTTATTTCATTTGATTAAAGGAATATGTACTTATTTATTCAGGTAATGAAATAATGTAATTGGAAAATAGTAGTTATATCTGGTGTGTTATTTTAAGGACAGTTGTTTGTTATAGATAAAATGATCTTGTAGGCATACCTAGTTATTAATCGGGGTGGTTTATTGATTTGGGACTTTTGTAATTGGGGTTAATATTTCGACAGGGATGGTGTTCTTCTGGTTAAAGTGGTTAAAGAAGTCATTACTATTGCTTTGAATTCTTTCTCAATTTACAAACTATGCGGGTAGGATCCACAATTCAACCAATCCCTTAAGCATTGTATATGGAAGTATTTAAAAGGTGTCCTTAATGTCAAATCGAATTTCCAAACTGTCCGGATATTCCGAAAGAATCCTAATTTGATATTCTCAAACTCACAACATTTCTTAGAAATCACATAATAAATTCGAATACCCAAAATTTTTTATTTAAATAGGCGCAGTTCTAGAGGCATTAGTCCACCAAACATTTTGTCATGTAAAACTCAGTAATGTGGAAATTCTAGAATTTAATGATTTTTTGTTAACATTTTTCTTAGAAAACAGTATTCTAGGTGACCCGCTTTGCGGTTTCCAAGGTATTTAACTCCTTCTTTTGGTCAGCTGTTCCGCTCAAGCAACTGTATTGTTCCGCTTAGGGTATACTCGGCCACCAAGCTGGCGCGAATATCAACAGTCTAGTGGACAACAGAACCTTGGATGTTCTTGAGAGTTATGTCCTATATTCGATGGAAATAAAAGACGGAATTTATATTCATTTTGAATGGACAAAAGTCCCGAAATAAATTTGAAACTTTTGTCCCATTTGAGTGAGAAAAAAGTGCCTTCAGGAGTAGGACCTATGGCCTAGAAACTTATGGTCCCTACGACAAATAATTCTACCGCTACACGCAAACTAGTGCCCAAGTAAGATGACATTGAGAACCACTTGACGTAATAGTTAATGCGTTGAAATATTATGCTAGAAGTTTTGGTTAGAGTACACCCTATATTTCACCGAAAATGTTTATTTTTCAGGGACACTGACTCCTGCAGGAAAATATTCAGTTTCGACATCGGTCTTGTATAACTAACACGTTTTTTGTCAATTATTATCAATTGATAAAAATACTTTTTACCTCATAATTCGATACATAACAATCCAATTGTTGAACATTAAGAATGATGCAGTCGGAGACCATTGTGAATTACAAGAAAATTGAATATTTATCAATAATTGATAGTTGACAATCGGTTCCTTTAAAGGTCTAGAACTCACATTTCAGCATGGAAGCGGATACCAAGCCCATTAATCGACATTCTGACTTCTCAAAGATCTCCACATTCAGAGAAAATAGGTGCCCATATCAGAATTTTGTCAGTTTTTTCCGTCGAATATCAACCCAACCAAAATTTTGACCGACGGTAATCACGTTGGACTCACTTCGATGACTTATTTTCACGTCTCAGTAATTTTTTTTGCTCCCACTTATTAAAAAAAAAAAAAAAAAAAAAAAATCCTCATCTCTCTCACCATTAAGTAAACGAATGAGAAGAGAAAATGAGATAAGTAGTTGTCTTACGCCACTGGCTCAATTTTTGACGGAGCTAAATTTTGTGAGTTCTTATGAAACGTCAACTGGTCAATTCTTGAATACCTTCAATTCGACTAAAAATCAAACTGAATAGTTTTGTCAAATACTTAAGAAACAAATGTTTTAATTCACTTGCTCAATTTTTTACGGATTTACTGCAGGCTGAACGCAATAGTGCAGTTTTAATTCGTAGCACTTTCAAAGATGAAAGGTACAAAAACAGTAGACAGCGCTAAACTACACTGTGAAGCTGTATAACTGTAGGAAGTAATGTATGGTGTTCTACAAAATAAATAAAGAAAACTTCAATTTTCAATTTTACTACATCAACACTATTGCTTTCAGCCTGTTAAACGTCAAACTTCAACTGTATAATTTTTCAATTTAAAGTTTTTAAATATTTTCAAATAAAAATAAGTTTTATTTAAATTTATACGATGATACAAAAAAAATATTTATATCTTTTCAATTTTTTTTCCAGAATTCAATTACACTCGCTCAAGATGCTGGTACGTCTGATGATAGTGGTAGAGCTTCGGAAAGATTAACAACATCTTCAGTTGCACCCAGGGATGCGGATAGCTCCAGAGATCGACTTAGTGATGTAAGTTATTTTTCTTTCTAACCCGCTTTATTCTCCTACATACATACATAAAATACATACATATCCATATGATTGATTTTCATAATTTTTTTTCTTCACTTCTTTCTCTATCAACAGGCAAGCAGTAGATGCAGTTCCGGCAAAGGATATATCGTAAGTATTAAAAAACAAAAAAAAAACGATTTTCATTCTCTCTCATTTTTATATTTCCTTCTGTTTCTATTTTTTTTTATTTTTATTTTAATGCTCACAAGTCACTAGTAAAAAAAAACAGTAAAACAAAAAGGAACTCATCAAAATGGCAGCCTCTTGTGAAAATGAAACTTTTTCTTGAATATAAAACCATTCACATTTGAATAAATGACCAATTGAATTTTTCCGGTCATTTTATTTGTGGCCCAAACCATAAGGTCTTATATATCTACTGTCCTGTCTGTCCTAATGAGTTGTTCTTGATGTTTCAGTCAACTATTAAGTCGTGTTTTTTTTTGTTTCTTCTTTTTTTTTTTCTGTTTTTTGCTGTTGTTTCGGTTTCTTTCCTTTAACGTTTTATGAGGCCACTCTCGACATGGGCTATACGATTGACGGCAATGACAAACCTTATCCACTATATTTGTGGTTACCATATTTTTATTTTTGAAATTGAATTGATGTGGGCTCCAAAAATATTTTAAGAGATTTTTGTTTGAAAAGAAATCAACTTTTCTTCAATTCTATTTATCAAAGATAATACAATATTTGAATCCTACATAAAGCTTGAATTAGTAAGTTTTATTACTCTAAATTTTGTTCATACAAATGTTCTCTTTACATTTACACATGACACAAAAATCGCACGTTTAAAATAATGTGTGTCAGGTCATCTCGTCAATCTTCTCTATTTTTGACCTGTTTTCATTTTTGTTTACTTAGTAAATTTTGTTAAAACATATTTCAACAAAAAAAAAAAAAAAATAAGAAAAGATTGCCTCCTTGATAAAGAGACGCTGGTCACCCCAAATTGAGCTAGAGTCATGAGGATTTAGTGTGTCTCTGATATAACGATTTGCCTCAGTTCGGTACTTAAATCAATCGTTTGCATTGTGAATGAGATTATCTGATGATGACGGCAATGGTCTCTCTGTCGTTGTTGTGCCGAATATCAATATCATCGATACACATCAATGTACATAATATATTGTATACATACATATATACCTTCCATTGCTTTGATGCCATTATTTGTCCTCTATCAGGCGTATCCTTTTAGTTTTTACGGTTACGATTATGATTATGGTTATTACAATTGATTTTGCTTCATTTCTTACTTTTTTTTTTTTTCATTTTTTGTTGTTGTTGGTTCGTTCTTATTTTTTTTATTGAGAGTGTGTCAACACTCTTATTGAGCAGCAAACTTATAATATATTTCCGAGATCATTTCTTGTGAACATAAAGAGGTTAAATGGAAATATGTATGTACATACATACTTTAGATTTTCTTATATTCTATAATAAAAAAAAAGATTATAGATAAGACAATGAATAAATGAGTCCTAGAAATATACCTACTTATAACATCATAATGTCCTTGATGAAACCACATTTTAACAACAACAAAAAGTAATGGGATTATATCATTTGGAAAATCTGTTTCTTTTTTATTATCATCATGATTTTCATTAATATTATATAAAATTCTTGTTGATTATGAATCATTTTTTTAAAAATTACTCTTTTTCTATTTAATTCCAGTGTGATAGTGAAGGAGACGATGATAAGGTGAGTTTTATTTTTACATTTAAATTCGGAATTTTCAAATGTGCACAAATTTGTAAGTTTTATAATGATAATTTGATATTTTTTACAAACATGTTTTTTTTTTAAGCAGTTATTTAAATCGACAATAAAAATCGGTGAATATAGGTTAAAAAAAAAATTATTGGAAAACATTACTTTAGTTTTGATGCTAATGACAAGCCCGTATGCATCCATAACCAGTGTCATTTTATAGAAGAATTTAAGTTGAATAGGCTAGATATCATAGTATACCTATAATTTGAATGTAAAAGTTAAAAAAAAAAAAATTTTATGGTAATGTTACATCAAAAATTTATTAGAAAATGCATTTATAATTTTCTCCTTCAATTTTGTCCAGTAAATTTATAATTTTTTTGTTTAATTTGTTTTCGTAATAAGCAGGCAAATAAAGAGTTATACGTAAATAAATAAATATTTCTCCAGAAACAAAGAAACTATTGGATATATTTGGAGGGAAAATATGCTACTTTTAGATGCCATAACGTATTTTTTGCGTATAATTTCGTTATGTTACATAAGATCGAATATTTATGTAGAAAACGATATGAGCTGAATTATTTATTTGTTACGTACTTTTCCTACAATTTTCTTATTGTAACAATATTTGACGTCATCTTCAGTTATATCTTACCCATCTATCTATCGCTGAATTCAACCCATTTGACTTGTCTTATTTTAAGATATCGATAATAGGGTCAACTTATAGCACATGGGTCGCATTTTTTTTATACTTGAATTTATTCTAAGACATTACAAGATATTTGAAAAACCACAATTATTATGAATAAAATAATTGAATGAAAATATTTTTCCCTCTCTCAACTAATTTGCTTCCAAATCACTCTATTTTCTATCGATAACCTAGAAAATGATGCTTCATCCCATTCCCATCTCAATGTCATCATAAAAACACACACTAAAAAAAAAAAAGAACCATAAGACTCATAAATATCTTGAATTGGCTCTTTGAGTTCCGTTTTTTTTATTTCTCAACTTCACATATTACAAACCACCATAAAATATCCCTCAAATATCGATACAACACCACGATTTTATTACCCAATATCGCGTTGGCTATATATATGAGAATAAATGGAAGTAGCAGCAAAAAAAAAAAACTATATCCTTTGCCAAACGATTGTGCGATTATCGAAATATCTTCTGTCTATATATACCTACCAATGCCAGGGACTTATATCGAAGAATATAAAAGTATATCCAACATTGAGAAACTTCAAAAATGTTAAACTGTCCCTTGGACCCCTTTGGGGGTATTCCATAAATGACCATCATCTCTCTCACTCTCTATACGAGTACAAAAAAAAAAAAAATAATACAATAATACATAATATAAAAACTTCGATTGCTTCTGCAAGCTGTTTCGACTATCATACTCCTAATTCGACACAAAGGACCAAAACGTGGGGGTTGTTAGACAACGACGACGACGACTAAAATATCGACGACCAGCAAGAGAGTTTTTAGAGTTTCAAGTAAAAAAAAAAAAACAAACCTGACAAGAGTGGTAAAAGGGAGGGTTGAGGAGGAAGGAAATATGAAAATAAAAATAAATTGTAACAAATTGACAACGCTATAGTACTGTACGTATATGCTACTCCTGCTGATGCCCAATTCTATGAACTTTTTATGTTTCTCACTTTTTTTTTATTTCTGTTTTTGTGTGTCCTTTAGAATCGAAAAGCACTCTTTTCATATTGGATACTCCTTGGAGGGATATATGGAAAGAAATTCTCTATAAATTTCTTTGGCTATCGTATATCTTATTCTGTTGGCATTCTGGACGACGACAACACAGGCATGGGCACTTAACAAAAAAAAAAAAAAAAAAAAAAAAAAAAAACTTACAAGGTCTAAAAGAAATCTGTTTTGTATTGAGGCATAAAAAATAGGAAATAAATGAGAAAGTTCGCAAACAAAAAAGGGATGAGATTCATGAGGGTGGTTATTGGGGTGATGCCTTCTGAAGTGGTCATATATTTAAGAAAAAAAATAAGCTCGAGACATATTTAAATACCTATATGACTTTTTTGTTGGATATTTTTTTTGTCCATAGAAATGGGTATAGTGCATTAGAAAACAATGTGTCCAATTGTGTGCCACATTGGTCTCTATTACTCACTTGGAATTGAAAGGACGAGAAGTAATTTCCTATAGTGCGGTCAGTCAAATACCTATACCGGCTATAGTACATAACTTTTAAAGGGAAGCCATTTGCATTGATTAAAAACATCAGGAGGGTTGACGATAAAGTGAGAATATGTCCTATTGTTCATATGTATAGATATGTTTAATATGATGGAGGGAAGGGTAGATTTAAGACATTTCCGTCTTTTGTCATGAAGGGACTTTTATTAGCTATAAACAAAAAGCTACTACTGGCTCAAATGGAAGACCATTTTGCGGAGGGATATCAAAACAATTGTTTGTTAATTTGAAAAATGCATTCTATCATGAATTACTTAAGATAATATATTTTTGACCAAATTTCTGCAATGTTTTGTTTTCATATCATTGCAAATTTTTCAGCCCTATTCCGCTATCCGATCCGATTTTTCGATTCACGTGAATTTTTCAATTAATTTTTCATAAATTATTCTTTAAACTCTTCAATCTTTCGAGTTCAAAACTCTATCAATAATTATTTTTGAAGTTATTGAGAGAATCTAATTGTGAAAATTTAATTTGTATCCCAATTTATAAGCTTTTTGGAATAATCGTTTTCGAACATTTTCTTCCGACGGATAGAAGAATACGAAAATTCACGCAAACGTTTAATAGTGCTTTTTTTAAAAAGTTTTTTTGTTCTGGATAACAGTAGATAACTTAGGTGTCCCCAAAAGTTAAGTTCGAAATGAATTTTAAAAATAATACATTTCGGAATTTATCCAATATTTCTGAAAAAATTTAAGTTTAACATGGAAAATTGTAGATTTTTCACATTTCGTGGTTTACCTGTGACAAATAAATATTCACTTATACTTCACTAATATAAATAAGGTTTTTTTTCTTTGATTTGTTTAAAACAAAATTATTTATTAAATTTTGAAATGCAATATTGTTTGAACTATTTAGAAACAACGGTTGCTTAGTTATGACTAAATCGGTTAATCCATTTTCTCAAAAACTTATTAACGTTATATGAATTATTTTTGTCAAAAATCCGGAAAGCAATTTTCTTACTATCATTTTGGTCATTACATGTACAAAGTTTAATAAAAATCATAAAAGCCGTTTTTAAGAAATTTTTTTAATAAAGCCAGACGAACAATAACCAAAATTTTTCCTCTAGGTAAGGTGAGGTTTACGTGGCTTTCAGCAGGGAAGCTTGACACTCTTAGACTATAGGATGGTTCATTGTAATACCGCAAGAATCTAGGAAATTTTCTCGTTGAACCACTTATAGCTCCTTACGAAACGCACGAGACTACTGATGCCATGATTTGCCAAATCACTAGGATCATTTTAGTAGATTTCTACGCCTTTGAGACACACCAGGATATGTACAGAAAAGGTGAGGAATCGATTCTTCCTCTTCTCCTTCCGTACAGCTTCTGCAGAAATCGTTAGAAAGTCTTTCAGGAAATTACATAAAAGTAGGTACTATGTACCGAATTTGAAAATCGATCAAACTTTTAGGCACTAGCCTTAGCACGAACGCACAGACACGCATAAGCACAAATTAAAGTGTTTTCGAAAAAAAACGGAAACATTGTACTCTTCTACATGAATTTCTCCCCTAAAGGTAAGATTAGACAACCAACGAAAATGATCAACGCTTTAAATTTTTTGACACCACCAAAAATATCGTCAAAATACTGTGAACGCCGCCGTCGCGTCGGTTTTGTCAACACAAAAAAACTTTTTAATAAACGTCAAAATATAGTTTGTTGCTTATATCTGTCACGCTATAAACTGTCAAATACTAAATAATGATGGGCTACTATGACGATGGATTAAAAGACCTTTACAAAATTAGAAGCCAGAAATAGGACTACATTTGTTGGAGCTTCTTAAAAGTTGCAAAACAAGTTATAAGCATTAATCGGTTGCCTCAAAAGCTATCAATTCAGAGAATTTTGTTCAGTTTTAACATAATTGAAAATTCATCAAAAATTCTTTCCAGTTATATGCTTGTATGGAGTTTTTTTTTCTTATGCCAAACTGAAGTGATTCCAAAGATTATCAAAAATAAAACTAATAAACGCCACCACTAAATCAATTTATTCTCCACTTACCCTCTTCTACATGTTTTATATGTAAACTAAATCAAGAAGTCAAAAGTCTAAATCTTTTTTAACCTATCGTTTCCTATATTTAGTTATTAGCCCAATTAACTCTTCTTAATAAACTTCTAACAAGAAGAGAATTAATTGTCACCTTAACCTTATTTCTTAGCAATCGTAATAAGATCTCACCTAAAACTGCTCCTTAACCCTCTCAGCAAAAGAGTATATATAGGTATTGAGTTAAGTTATCTCTATCTCCTTTAGGATTAAAACAAAACAAAAATTAGAAAAAAATAATAAATTAACCAACTAATTCCAAGAATTTAACCAGCTTAGGTATTTGCAACATAAATTCACATAGAGTGTCACTTTATACTACTTGCAAAACAAAATAAAGCAACAAAAACAACAACAACGACAACATTAACTACAAAACTACAAACTTTATCGAAAAGATACATTAACTGGATTGTGTGGTTGTGTGGTTTCTCGCTTACAAATTTATCACTCTTTTAGATTTTTGTGAGTGCCAAACATGATTGCCAATTTAGTTGTTTTCTTAGAGACTTGTTATTTTTTTTTTTTTTTTTGCTTCGGCGTTTTATTTTTTTTTGTATTCTTAAGTAAATATAAAAGCTATGCTGTAGCATAGCAAATTTTAAATTGTTTTGATTTATATTGGCATAATTCTGAATTTTAAAATCCTATAATACCAGAATTCTATATGTACAAAAATTTTGTACAAACTTTGGTTTACCTTTGTTTCATTAAATTACATATTATTCACTCGATAGATCCAGATTAAAACTTTAATCCGGATGTATTTGCATTTAATTGTATAATTTATATCAGGATTTATGCTTTAATCTGGATGTATAGAGTGAATAATATGGCGGTAAAACAAGTTTAAAAAAATAATTTTGCTAACACATTTTCCATAATGTGTTCAACAATTTTAGGGAAAATTGTGAAATGTTTTTAAATACTATTGTTTTTAAATACGACTGTCCAATAATTCGACCAAGAATCTACGCCCACATTTTGTGTTTTAAAAATCCATCCAAAACTTTCTGGTTTAATATTCTGTTTCTTCCCAATTTTCTATATGGTTTAAATACAACATTTCATTGTTCAAAATTTGTTGTTTCAAATTCTGTACAGAATAATAAAATTATAGATACATAATATGTATGTTTAGGTTGTATAACTTTAGATAGATACATAATTAAAACAAAAAAACACCCAGTCATATTTATAAAACTTTATTAATTTTAGACAGTCGGTTAATCTTAAAATGTTTTAAATAAACATTTTTCTTTATTGTTCAAGAGTTGTCTAACTTAATACACTGGAATCGTTTTAACCTTGACTAAGGCAAGATTTAATTCAATTACAAAAATAAATTTCCATCTATGTACATACATATAACTATTTAGACAGTGTCTAGTAAGACGTTTAAACAAATCTAAAAAAATACAACTAGGAATATTTTTTTAAATCAAAATTTAGACATGGACTTGAAAAAATAAAGAAAAATTTAGAGAAGTTAACTTGTTAATTTTGACATTTCACAGCAACCGCTATTTTTTGTTTTGTTTTTTTTTTCATAATTTAATGTTTAAATGATTAAGATGGCAACCATGTTTCTTCAACATCCCAACGACCCCAACGAAGAGGCCACTTTATACAATTAATTTCCACAAATTACTCTGCTCACTGCACAGATTCTTAAATAATTCAAAAGAATAATAAAAAAAAGAAGAAAAAAAAAATGTATATATTGTTACTTACCAACTGTGCCCATCACTATATAATATCTACTAGATAATTTATTTTAATGAACGATTAAACAAGAATTTACAGCTTGCATAGCTAAGTAGACTATACATATATCTATCTATGGATGGATGTGTTTGAGGCATGCAGCGCGGTGTGGCATGGCATGGCGCAGCGCGGCGGTGGCTATAGAGGTGATATAGAGACCGCCACCGCCGCGCCGCCGACCACAAGGCTGCCTGCCGACAATCTTATTCTAAACACCGCGTGTGGTAAATTATATAAATATCTACACATTCAACTTTGTAATTAACAAATTAATAAAATTAAATGCTGTGCAGAGGTTTAATTTAATGGATATAGAGATAAGTTAGAGTGTGGAGGGGGGGAGGGGGAGGGAGCGTTCTTAGAAGAACTTGATGTTTTATTGATTTTTCTATCTTTGACAAATTTCACCAACTACTGAAATACTATAAACGCCAACGTACAAAATATTCTTCCTCTACCAAGAGATTTTTCGAAGAAAGAACAATTTAGTGAAGCGATATTAGAAAAATGAAGAAAAAAACAAACTTAAAGATAAAAAAATTCTTTCCTAAAGAGCGAGTACGTACACTTGAAAAATTCTTGGTTGCGATTTTACACTGAAAATTATGAATTGGACTGTTTAATTTATATATTCTAGACCATGATTTTATTTCCGACTTTATTGTTGACTATTTATTTAAAATAAGGCTCAGATTCACAGTCGAAATAAGTATAGTGCTTAAGTTTGCCAATGAGAAGACTAACCTGAATAAGTGACACTTAAGTCTCCAATTTTTGCCAATTAAGTGCGACTTACTCAGTCTGTTACTACATTGCGCATTAAATACCAATATGAGATAGAATTTTAATCGCCACTTATTCTAATAAGTGAAACTGTCCCTAAATTTCAAACTATAGCTGATCCCTACCACGTTTCGCAGCGACACCTATTGATTATTTGTCAAACTACAAATTTTCAACTTTAAATGAAATATATATTAATTATGTATTTGCGTGGCAAAAGACAGACTTTAAAAAGTAATAAAACTTTTCATGCTTTAGGTGCAAGAGTGTAAAGTTAGATAAAAGAAAAAAATGGCGGATTTCCAAAAGAAACTGAACGTCACTCAAGAGAGATTTCATATAAATTTTCAGCATTCTTAGGACGTTTTATAAAAAAAAATTTATAATATTAGAAAAGTGGAGATGACATTAGGCGGACTTAAAAAAAAATTACACTTTTCATGCTTTAGGCTCGAGATTTTTTTTTATTAAATTTTAACTTTTTAAGAATATAAATTAAGAAAGAATCTCAAAAAAAATGGGCGTGGAAGAAGGCGGCTCAAGAAAGCTTTATTATAACGTTTAAAAAAATTACACATTTCATAATTGAGGTTCAAGAGATTTAAATTACAAAATTTCAATTTTTTAGGGATGTAAATTAAGGAGGAATCTCAATTATAAGAAAAGTGGGCGTGGTAGTAGGTAGTTTGAAAAAAAAAACTACTTATGACAAGTTTTTTAGCTCAAGAGATTTATTTTAAATTTTCAGCCTTCTAAGGACGATAAATAAGGATAAAATTGTATAAGAGAAAAGTGGGCGTGATAGTGGGCGGGAAAAGTAACAAATGTCATGGTTTAGGTTGAAGATAGCTTATAAGGAAGAAGAAGAAAAAACCAAAACAATAGAAAATATTTAGGGGACTATATTGAATGAAATTCAATTGGAAGACTTTTTGCGACCTAAGCGTTCAATACGTTTCGCCCAGGCACGACAGTTCGGCTCATCAGTTACCTTTCTAAGACGCAGCCATGATAGGCTATAAATTGTATCTTAGGATGTTCAATAAGGTAACTGAAGAAAAGTAAAAATATAAGTGGGCGTGGTTGTGTTTGGTACAAATTGCACATGTTATCCTCTAGAGGGGTTAATTGCAAAATTTTAACGTACTAACGTGACTTAAACTTAAACTAGAAAATGATAAAAGTGGACATGGCAGTGGTGGGATTTTAAACAAAACATCTCGCTGCTAATAGGAACACAAAAATCATCTCTGGAGGTTTACGATAGTTTACAATTTTGTTTTTCCCCAGTGTATCATGAAAATGACACTGTACTATATACTTGTAGGTACAAGTTTTTGGGAAAAAGTTACGAAGCATGAAAAGCTTAGATAAGACATGTGTATCCTTCCGGAAACAAAGAGTAGCAAGAAAAAAAAAAGAAACGAACAATATGTGCATAGTTAAAGTTGGTGGTACAAAAAATAAATAAATTGTCGAACAAAGTGGATCGACAAAAAAAAAAAGTAACATAACTAATACTTCAAGGAACAGACATGTTTACGTACACAAGACGATGGTGACGACAATGAGTCGACGAGAAAGGAATTTACTACCGCATCTTTAACCAGAGACTATACACAGACTTCTTCATTTTTGTGTTTTTTTTTTTTTTTCTTCAACGCGACACTTCTCAATGTAGTAGATCCACTGGATATATTATATCCTATCTTCTTTTGGTCGTGGACATTGTCGTCGAAATAAGATTTATATCCAGGATAGAAATATAGTACATTTCTGCACGTACGTAGTACGTATAGTGTATACGTCAAGAAGAAGAAGCTACAAGGACATAATAGTTGTTGCCGCAAGAAGTATATACTGACGATATATCTGGTTGTGGCAGCTTTGTGCGGGTGGTTGTAATGGTTTGGCTTAGCTTGGGACATGCTATATAAAAACCTAATACAATAAATGTTAAATTAAATCTCTCACTTATATCCAAGAGCAATTTTTCTTACGTCGTTAATTCTGACGGAAAGTATGAGACAATGCGATGTAGACAAAGTTAAAATAGATATTATATATTGAATTTTTGGTAAGGGATCGGAAGTTTAGAAAGCATAGATAGATAGACATCATCAGTTGGTGTTGAAAATGAGGAATTGAAATAATTGGCGGTGTCAAAACTGAGATGGCAATGGAGGTGATTTAAAGTCATGGGCTGTTTGATTGTTGAATGTCGTCCCAATTTTTCCAAAATGTTTATAATTGTAATTAATGCCCAAGTTGAAAGTATTAAAATCGCATTGTTCCTGAGCAATTTACAAAATGTCAAAATTTTCGAATTTGTCAGAGGATTTCATCGACAACGGAACGAGATTTTGGTTAAATTTCACAGTTTATAGCTTTACATAATTTGGAAGAGAGAACTATATATTTTGATATACTCACATTTAAGCATCCAATTGTCATTCGAAAGCACTAAAATCGTTTTTTCCCGGAGCAATAATAAAAAGTCAACATTTAAAAATTAGAATTTAACAGTCGCAAGAAATGGTTTTAAATGTGACACTGAAAAATTAAACAGGTTCTATTTTTTGAGCGATTTCTTAGTTGCAAAATTAAAAAGATTAAGCATGCACTTGCTATTTTAAAAAAGGCTTGTTATATCACCTTCTATTTTTTGCGACTGAATTATATAGTCGCGCGATCGCAAGTTCGTTTAGCTTTTTTTATTCGCCAAAAAAATAGCAGAAAATATTTTTTTTTAATGTTTTCATTTTCATTAAAAATGTAGGTATGCTGTATTTTTTTGTGATATGAAAATTGCGCGACGACTGAAAACCACCAGAGTGTGCACAGCAATAATTTATTGCAATCGCGATTTTTTTAATCGTAACGAATGAAAATCGAAAAAAAAAATAAAAATTAATAAAATTGGGTGGCGTGACACCTCTTACTTATACAACTCCCAAACATTCCTATGTGCGTATTATTCGCAGAAATGGAGGAGACCTACAATTTTCCACCGAGTTCGAACGGCTAAAGTGAGAGAAGCACTTTTACATTGCAAGAGATACTCTAGGAGAATTTTTCAATTCCTCGCAAGGGACAGTAACCCGTGAAAAACATTTCTGGTTTTAGGAGACATTTAGCTGGGAATCGAACCCAAGACTTTCGGCGCAACAGTCCTAGGCACTAACCATTACCCCACTGGCTACTGGACATCGTAAGTGCCTTCCTTATTTAATTTGATTTCTCGACCTTGCATATAAACGTAGTATCAGAATATGGATTACCTACCTGTATTATCGTCTCCTTTTTTTTGTGAGTATCACCTTTACTCAAAGAAAATATCAGGTAAAATTAACCAATTATCAGGTTATTATTTTTCAACACGTTTTATCATGTTAAATATTTAACAATATTAAAGATTTTAATGCCGCACCTAGTTAAATTAATTCACAGCAGCTTAAAAAAAAATCTACATGACAACTTGTTGGCTTTATAAAAAAATAAATAAATTGGGTGGCGCCGACAGCTCATGTAGAACCAGAGCCTAGTTACTTGCAACTCTTACTAACCATTCCTATGTTAACTTGTTAGCTTTACATCTTTAAATAAGAGATCTTGTTAAATCAACATTAAAATCTATTTAACTTAACATAATCTACTATTAAACTGACAATGTTTAAACATGATTCAATGTTTAATTCAACCAGTAGCCATGCTAAGTTTACCGGAGAAAAAAGGATGAATAAACATAACGAAATGTAATCTGAACAATCCTCAGTGCTGCTTACTTGTGTAGTTTGCCTAACTCGTTGCCGTATTATTCCGGATAAATCATACTCAACTCATAATTGCAAAACCTTCGTGGTTTTTAATAAACTAGATTTGTATTGTGAGCTTATAAAAATAAACATAAATCAATGTCATTTTATCAATTTTATTGACTAAATTAAGTTAAGAACTATGTATTAATATTATTTTTAGTGAATTTAATAGAATTTATCAAAAATTACTAAGAATTTCGCCGTGTAAATGGCCACTTTTCGCATATCTTTATTTATCATCCTGTAGAAATCTTCTAAATGAGCTCTTTTGAACTAATAGCATCACATTTGTAATTTATTTAAAAATCCGCCTACTTCCACACCCACTTTTCATATATTTAGGTAAGTTTTTTCCTAATTTGACGTCTTTTGAAAGCTGAAACTTTTTTTCGAGCTATCTATGTTGAAGAAATCTCATAATAATTCCACGCAACCATGTTAATTCACATACTTCACCCTGGTAGCCCCCTGGTAGCTTAAAGTTTAAATGTTCCAATATTTTAACGTTTTAAAAAAAACTTAAGTAAAAGAAAGTTTCGTTCGTCAAATTCATGTCTGTCTGCAGATACCAAAATGCCTATCTCCTTCTTCCGTTCAACAACTTTAAAACTCTCAATTTCTTTTTGCACTTAGTTCGTTATAAAGATTAAAACATTTCTAATTTCCATACCTACCTACATATTTTTTTTTAACTGCTTCGAAAGTACTTTTGACCAAAGCACCCTTTTTTTGTTAACCCTAAATGGCTTCATTAGCAAATTTCCAGGAATTCACTTAAGCATAACAAGGTTTTCTTTTTGTTTTTTTTTTTTTTTTTATTCCGCCTCCGTCTATCCTTGCTTGTTTGTTTGTTTTTTTTTTTTCGAACTTAAAATATGTTTTTCAACCTGGAAAATTTCTATTTCTCTTTTTTGAATGAAAAAAAAAAAAATATCCAAAACCAAAAGACCGAAAAACCTCAGCAACAGACTCTAATAAATAAGAGCTTATACAAGCTATGCATATTGGTTTGAGGTTGTTTGTTTTTTTTGCTGATGTCTTCCTCTTTAATAAAAATAAACTAAAAAAGGTGTAGTTACATCCTGTTCAACAAGAACAACAACGTCGAAACCAATATAAATTCAACAAATGAGGTGTCAAAACACCAACCTCGACCTTAAATCCGTTTGAACTAATAAAAAAAAAATTAAAACTTTGAATATTCAAAGTGAAAACTTTTACGCTCCCCCTTCCCAAGAAAAAAGTGAAGGCCAAAAAGTTATGTTTGGAGTTTTTTTTTTGTTTGTCAAAGGCTAAACCACCCTGTAGGTTGTATAAACAAATAAAAAGTTTTTTATTGTTTTTTTTTTTTTGAGTAGAAATTTACTATCAAAGTTTTTCGCCAACCGCAGATATTTGAAAACTTTTCGAAAATGCCAGCAACAAAAAAAAAATACCTTCAACGACGACAATACAACAATGGCGGCGCGGTTTCGGAAAGAAGAGTTAGGAAGGTAATGTGTTGGCTTGGTACAACGGTATGGCGGGTAAAAAAAAGTCAGAGACGACAACGACGGCGGAAAAAGTATCTCAAATTACTTGAAGTTTACTTCCGTCTGTCGCGCGCGTAGATACGTAGGTATACGTCCTTAACTTTTCAAGCAACTGTCGCAAAGCAAATTTACTTTTTTAAGACTCCCATAAGGAGTACGTAGTTTACCAACGAAAAGTAAAAGATGAGACAAGTTAGGTAAAGAGCAAAGAAAAAAAAAATATAAAACAAAATAAAATTGCTGCGGATCCCTAAAGCATACCTACCTACTCTTGGAAAATGAACCGTTACGCTGTCATCTTCGTCCTCGTTTTCTTAAAAACAAAAAAAAAAAACCTCCAGGAAAAGAGCTTCTAGCTAGTAAAAACTTTTCAATTGCTTCAAAATACATGACGAGAAAAGTTTTTCAGTTTTCGCCAAGTTAAATATTTTTTTTTGCTTCCTTCATCCTTTTAGCAGGATAGAGGAGAACCCCTCTTCCTTTTAAGTTTTTCTGCACCATAAACTAGCAGCAAGTAGCTGGGATGAAAAGCAAAATGCAGTGATAACATAAAAACTACTGGCACGTTGACGACGACGATGACGACGACTACGATGACAACAAACACGAAGGTGGGAACAGGAAGTTTAGGACCAACAAAAAATAAAATAAAATAAAAACAGCTTATCGGTAGGTAGTGCGGAGCTTGTGAAGAGCTAGACATGTAAATCAGTTTATGGTCTCTGAAGGACTTGTGACAGTGCCAGCGCATTTCGCCAAAGGAAGCAGGCGGCGACGGCAGAGGATAATCCTCTTTCTGAGCGTTTGTTTTTAGTTTGCTGTGTTTATTCATGAATAAAATGCAAACTTAATACTCGGCCAGAGCGGCCATAGAGAGAGACACACAGCAAAGCCGGGCAGCTTATATAAAGAGAGAGATTTGTGCGATTTGCGATGGCGACTTGGTTGTCTTTTTTTTTTTTTTTTTTTTTTTTTTTTTTTTTTTTGCTGCTGCTGACTTGATATAGAAAATTGCCCAACACTTATATTGCCGACTTTCCTTATTGCCTATTCCTTTCCGCAACTTGGTTTTGGATTCTCATTAACTTCGATTTGTATTTCATTAAAGGTTCTCGTGAGAATGTGAGTAGTTTGGTTTGGTTATAAGTTGGATCCTATATATATGTATGTACGTATATAAAGAGGACTGTCTGGAAGTTTTCACAGACGATGATGGCAATAAATCAGAACACATTACAAGGAAGCGAACGAAACGGATTTTGCCATTTATATATAAAATAAATAAAAAAAAAGACCCAGTAGAAAAAAATCGAAAGACTGAATAAACGGGGTGGATAAAATAAATTGACACACGACAATGTAGAAATGAGTCCCAGGGGAGAGCGAGAGAGATAGAAAAAGGGTGCCCATAGAAGGTCTGAAAGATAGATCGTGTCGCGTGTTTAGAAGGCATAAATATCTAAAACGCGTTGTTGGGTGATTATTTCATATAAATATCCGTAGCTTAATAAATATACCTAACCTACTAGCTAGTACATATTATATAGAAGGGAAGTCAAGGCTGATGGTACTGGAGGGGCTGTTATATACATATATGTTTGTAGAAAGATAGACATGAAAATGTGTTTATGGTTATTATTAATTTATTTTTTTTTTTTTCATTTTATTTATTTCTGGCGCACTGGTGCTGCTTGTGTTGGAAGAGTAAAAAAAAAAAAAAAAAAATTGAGGACGTGCCATCAAAGATGGTTGTCTGGAATTTTAATGGGTAATTTGTAACTTCATTTGGATTAAATTTGTGTTTCAATCGTGTGCTGATGCTTGTATATGATTATAATATTATTATCCTTGGTGTGATGACAAGTTCATATCGTATGCCAACCACAACAGACAGAACAACAAATACCAGTCCAACATCGACGGTGGCGGCTACCGACAATATAGAGTGTGCATGAATTCGGATTAAATTGGATTTGTCGAATTTGCGTTCTTATAATTTTTTTCTACCGAGATTTATGAGATATTTATTGACTTAAAGAAAATGAATTTTTTTAATTTGAAATCTGATTTTTTTCAGAGATAAAACGGTCTTGTTCTTAGAGAGAAGTTTTTTTTTTTATTTGAGGGTTTGAAGGAAATCTAAAAGTAGGTTGATTTAATGTGCGACAACGAGACCCTAATCTTTACTGATTCTAGAATATTTTCTTAACAGAAGAAGCCTTAAAAATATACAGATCCTGGCACTGAGTTTGGTATTGTCTACTTAACTTCCCGTCCAGACTGCGATTTTTTTAGCTAGAAATAGCCCAAGCAAAATTCAATAATTTATATTTTGGCATAGAGAATACTGGCTTAAAAGTTAATTGCTAAACCTTGCTTACATTTAAAGAAATTTAAGATCCATTGTTGATAAAATCGGGTTTTTACATATTACATACTTGACCATTTGATAATTTTTTAAGTCGCAATAGAATTTTTTTTTTTTAATTAACATATCTATGTATATATATCTTTTAAACGCTTCGTAGTTGGATGAAAATTGTAAAAAAATAATTTTTTCAAACGTTCACCATTTAAAAATTATATGTGAAAAACCGATATTTTCCACATGTCACCTTAAATAACTTTTTTTGCAAGCCAGATTTGTCAATGGTTTTTAATTCCGTAATTCTTCTCCCAAAATTAATATAATTGCGTTAAGAAAATCTTCATACGTCATAATTTTTAAGTTAAAATGAATAATTTTTTTTTTATTCTTAAAGACTTCAAATATAAGAAAAGTGGGCGTGGTAGTGGATATGTGAAAAATTACGCATAGGTATATTATGTCTTAAGTTTAAAACAGAGAATGTTAAGAAAGAAGAAATATCAAATATATTAAAAGTGGGCGTGGCAGTAAGTGGATTCTATTAAAACCAATTTTTAAACCTTCCCTCTGCGTATAACAACAAATTCATAAAATTTCATAAACAAATGGTCGAGTGATTTCCATGACTATAGATTCAACGAAAGTCAATTGCAAAGTAAGCGTGGCAGTGGGTTGATTTTATATAAATCGCTTCTTTCCACTTACCTATGTACATACATAATTAAAAATTAATTGCATGTACCTAAATCAGATGGCAAGACTAAAGATTCAACCAAAAACAAGTAGAAATTAGGTGTAGCAGTAGGTTGATTTTTTTTAAATAACTTTTATAACCTTCCTCACTTACTCTTATCTATAAATAAATAACAATTTCTGAATTTCATATAAATTGGTTGAGTTGCAATATTATTTATTAAACGAGAACCATTTCCTTTGTAAAGCCTAGTACGCTGCTGATGCGAAACGAAAATTTCCTGTGATCTCCAAACAGACAACGAAACGCTTGCGAAAACACAACGAAAAATATCCTTGGAGAGTTTCACTAATTCCAAAAATAAAATCAAACATGAACGCAAAAAATCAGAGAAACCCATGATGTAAGAAAATGATAAACAAAAAAAAAACACAAATAAAACTCAAGTGTCATTTTTTCGCACACAATAAATAGTCTGTATAATTAATTCAGTGCGAAAAAGGAGCGGAGACTTCTCCAAATAATCTGCTACAATTATAAATTTCGCTCTTCGAACAGCGTACTGCAAAACGAAAAGCTGAACGAAATTTTCCGTTTATGATTTCGTTGTGTCATTTTTGAATGGGATTTTCGTTTCGCATCAGCAGCGTACTAGGCTTAAAGCATATAAATGGGCGAGAAAAAGTTATGCCTTTTTTGTCCTTAGGTTCTAACTTATAGAGCTCAATTTATAAATTTAAGGCTTTTAGTGACGGTGTAATAAACAAAAATATAAAAACAGTGGGCGTGGCAGAGGGCGGACTTAAGAAAAATTAATATATGTACATATTGTACTTAAGGTTCAAGGAAACAAAATTTTCTATTTCTATTGGTGTCAAATACCATCGCATACACTTATTTACATATCTTAGAAAAGTAGGCGTGGTGGTAGGCGGATTTCCAAACAAATGAAATCTGTATATCATGAGCAAAGGAAATTAAAAAGCATTAAAATCACCTTCTGATCTCTGATGAAGTTTTACCAGAATCCTTAAGCATATTGATGTATCCTGTGTATTTCTCTTTCAATTTATGAAACCTTATTTCATTTCAAAACCATATACACTCAGAGATTGTATTTTTTCCGAATAACACAGCAAAAGGGCATGCAGCATTATACAATACCCTGCCCTTTCTGTCATCAGTATTAAAATCTCCGTAAAGAATTCACATATGCTTTTCAACTTGCGCAAAAGCATCAATAAAATTACCACCCCATATGATATACGTACCTACCTACCAACCAATAGCCAAAAGAACTCTTGTCATTCAATTCGTCCGTTGTCGTAGTGAATAATAACGAAAGTCCATATATTCCTTCATAACACGACTGGACGTTCATCCTCTGCTTTTATGCAACAAAAACCAAATATGAAAGAAAATATCAAAAAAAAAACAACAGAAATGGAAATGGTAGAGTGCACCGAAAAAAAAAAAAAAAAAAAAAACATGCAAAAAACTACGTTTCTGAATCAATCATGCATACTCTGCTACAGGATAAAAGGGTATATATACAACAATCAAAATGTTTTCAGTATAAAAGCGAAGGACTTTCACAGTTCCTTCATCGCTCTTGAAATTTTCAATCATCTGGAATGGGTAGGTCCTTCAGTTGTTTTTTTTTTTTTTTGTATTGTTTTTGTCCTCGTTTTTCTATGCTCTTGTCCTACTGTTACTCTTTTTGATGCTGGTTCTGCTGCTGCTGGCTTAAACTTTCATTATAGAGGCGATATGGCGTCCATCCCACGGCAATGATATTTTATGTACCGAAGAATTCGAGAATTAAAAAAAATATATACATTTCCTTTTTTTTTTTCGTTTTTTAATTTTTATTTTTGGAAAGCAAATATTAATTTGTATCGGAGAGGGAAGGTTTTTTTTAAAACCCCTTCCTATATCGTCCTGTTTTTATTCGAAGCTAACGTAGTGGAAAATGGTATTCACGAGATGAATATTGTCGGGAAATATTAACACAAAAAAAAATAAAAATCCTTTGACAGAAACGCGACAGAGAGTGGTTTTGACTATGGAACATCAGCACCGTGACGACGAACGTAAAAAAAAAGAAATACAAAAAAACAAAATTATCAACAACGCTTTTAAAAATAACAGACGCGCGAAAATGTGTACACGAAAAATTATTCAGCGCCGGACGACAAAAAAGAAAAAGAAAAAAAAAACTCAATTCGATGGCAAAAGAACCCACAGATTGAATTAAAAATGTGAAAATGCTGGACGATCTCTATATATATGGAAGCCGTCAGGATATGGATGTCAAAGCATCTCTAGAAAATTGTATACAACACAGTCAATTCAGTCAGTCAGTCGGTCTCGGTGGTCGGGTCGTCGTCAACCACCCTTCTCTCTCTCTCTCTCTCTCTCTCTCTCTCTCTTTGTGAAAAGGATACGAATGAATTTTCTATTAGCAAATTCCGATGGGGGAGCGGATTGAATTGATTGCATTAATTAGTGAACTTTATTAATTAAGAGAGTGAGAGAGAGAGAGTGGAAAACAGAAGCTAAAAGGAAGAAGAATCGAAATTGTAAATTGGATTAGCAATTGAAATGAGATGAAATCTTTTAAGTGGATTCGTTTGGATTTTGTAAATAGTGTAGGAGCAGCGGGTGTCGCCTGTGGAATATCGTTTGTTTTGTTTGTTTTATATGTGTTCATAAGTTTGGATGAAGATTAAAGCAATATGGTATAAAGGAGTTACAAGACTTTAAAGTTGAGAATTTTAGAACATTCTTCAAAGATAATATACATAAATCAAAGTAACAATTATTTAAACTATAGTTTTAAGGATACTGTCTTGTGAAACTTCTCTAAAAGTTAGTAACTTGACAATTTTGTAGGTCTTTGGGAAATGGCATTTATTGGATCTTTTTCCAAGGGAAGCTTGTACTAAATTTTGTTTTGTTCACCTGTAACGAATTTATCTGGAATTATACTCTTGTTAACGGTCCTTAAACTAGCTTAACTTTTTACTTGAGATCCGTGATACGGGGAAGGTTTACGGTGCCTACTACGATAAAACTTTGAGATATGCATCATTGTATTCGTTTCTGAAGAAATGTAACCTCTGGAAGTGGAGTTGGATATCACTACTAAAAAACATTACAGAAAAGAGTGGTCCCAAAAAGGTACGCATTTAAATCTTTTTGTGGTTTCGAAACCATTAAAAGCCTCAGATATGAATGATTTAAATGTTCAATAACCCAGCAAACTAAACAATGACAGTGAATTTTGGATCGGCATATGGAATGTCCGGACCATAGGCAACGTGCAGCAGAACAATTAGTGCCGAACCTGTATATTCTAAAGAAGGCTGACGTAACAGCCAATTAGAAAGTGCGATGGTGGGATGGAGAGTGCATACGAAAATTGTGAAATCGTGTGATATCTACTTGGGTGAGTTCTGCAAGAAACATAGAGGCAGTGGCTCGCTTTTTGGTTTGAGTTCTGTGATAAGGGGAAGTCTTAGGTCAAAATATATTTTCTTACGAAATGTAAGCGAGCACCTTGTCACAATTCGCATCGAAGCAAAGTTCAAGACACATCACGTTGATCTGTGCCAACGCCCCCTATATAAAAGGAAAATATATGATTCAACCAAGATATTCTTCGATCTTCTCGAAAAACATGTACATATAATATTTGCGAGACGCACTTCAAAATTATTCTTTGCGACTTTACCGCCAAGAATAGTCGTGGGATACATTGCGCCGGCAGATGGTGGGTCGGGGTGAAACGACACTCGATTCCAACGTCTGAATATCCACAAGGGATATGGCGATCTCTAGATCAACGAATCCTCGAACAAATTGACCATTTTGTGATGGCCGCTGAGGATGCTTCCATAGTATCCGGGACGTTCGAATATTCCTTGGGCCAATAATATCTACGGACCACAATTTTCTAGTAGATCAACTGCGTAGGAAGATACCAAAATGCCGCCGAACGGATGCAGTGAAATATTTTAAAGTCACAAAGCTAAAATCTCAAGAAACCATTAGGAATCACGTTTATCTTAATCTTTCAGTAAACCCTTCACCAGGATCAAGTGCAGAGGAACACTGCCCACATACCATTAGAAGTGTCCCAATTGATGTGCGACCACCCAATAGATTTTAAGGTCGGGCTGAAATTTAATACCCCATACTGTTCATTTATAGCCGACCACAAAGAAACCCTAGGTTTGCTGAAGAGCGGAGGGCTTGGCGCGTGAAACTAAGAATGATGCTACTGCTGACTAGAACCAGGAGGTCTACGAACAGAAGAGAAGTGAGGAACGTCGGCTTCTAACGAAGAAAAAAAAAGAGAGCACTAGAAGCGGGTGATCGAATCTATTGAAATCGAATCTATCGGCATTCTTACCAAACTCGTCCACTTGTCCAGAATGACGATGGGAACATTTTGCTGCTCCGTCAAAGTCGGCAATTACACTACTGAACCCTTTGACTTCGAGAAAGGTCTAAAGGAAAGTGATTCGTTACCATGGAACATCCTGTAACATCGTTCTTGAAGCAATGGAACAAAACTCAGAAGTATAAACAATATGAAGTACAATTTTTCAAAAGTTCGTTCAGCTATAGGTACTTGCTTTCGCAGATGATATTGATATTTTCCCGAAAAACGAAGTGAGCTGACCGGCGCATTTACAAGGAGGTGGTGAAAACCATCTTGGATGTTAATGAGGACAAGACGAGAAAAAGAATCTGCTCATCTTCGACTCGGCTTAATTATCATAAGTCTTTCAGTGAACAAAGTTTCATTTAGTTATTATGAGGAAGCTATAGAACCGTTGCTATCTCTTATGATCTAGTTGATTTCAATAACGGTCGTGGTTACCCCCAAAAAATTATACTTTCCTATTATTTTACTCCTTAGATAATAATTATAAAAATCGATTACAAAATCAAATAGAAATTAAAGCATATCTGTATTAACCACGTGGGTATCGAGGCTTTTCCTAAAACAGTCCCCCATAAAAATCATATAAAGACGATGAAATGGCCAAAATTATTAACTTATTTTAAAGATAACGAGTAAATTCCTTCCTAAATCTGGAACTATAACTCTAATACTTATCCCCACACATCCTCAAAGGAATATATTTCATAAATCTCATCTAATATGCTCATTTTAACCCTTAACGAATCATCATTATTAAAGTTTAGTTACCTATCCCATTATATCCATGCAGAAATCAAAAACAAAAAAAAAATTAATTGTTAACCTTTTTATACCAAACGCTCAACTCCATAAATATCCTTTCATCTCAAAAATAACCACAATGGTTAGTCCGGTCCCCATGGTAAACTTTAATTACTTAAAACTAATCCATTGCCCTCATCCTTTACTGTCCCAAAAAGTCAACCCTTCGCTACTGTATGCGTTTTGTGCGCAAAATAAAATTTTGGGGGAAAAAAATAAAGATATTCACCACACACTACCTAGGAAGGTTCAGTTTTTTTTTTTTTGTTAATTTTCAATGAGAAATTCTGAAAAATATTGTAAAATTTTCATATTTTAGAAACCAAAAGTCGGTAAAAGTTTTTTTTATTATTTTCGTCTCATCCAACCATCCATTTCCCTGTCGAACGACGACGACGGGTTTAGCGCAACAATTCATTTTACACACAACTTTTTTTTTACGGCTATAAACACATTGCTCTTGTGTCTCATCTCATCCCATCAACCATAATATCAACCCGAAAAACGTATGAAAATGATTGTTATATTATATAATGAAGGGAGGCAACCCTATTAATATAAGAGTAAAACTAACCAACCAACAACGACCAGAGATAGTGTGCTTCGGTGGTTTTGATGATAGTTTAAACTTTAGAGAGAGAGTTTGGCCGTGAGGGTATAACGAAAGCACGGTTAGGCCACCCGTATTTTTGATTTACGTGCTAGATTGTTCATAATATAACACACAAGCTGGATAAAGCACATGAAACGAATAAATCTGCAGCGGAGCAACACACAGGCGCACACACGTGTCGACAATAACGATGACAGCATCCATACATACTGTTGTTGGAATTATTTTTTTAAACATAAATATACTCGTACTACATAAATATAATATATGTACATATGTATATGTTATATTTCGGATGAGGAGGAGTTTTTTTTTTTTTTTATATTCCTGTCATAGAGATGTGATTTAATGAGGAATTGTGTGAGAAATGGGAAACAAATTTGTGTTGATGGCTTAAAAACTTCTTAAGTAGATGACACTTGTTTAAGATGGAAACAGATTTAACAGCTTTTTGTTATTGCTGTTGAGTGAATGTTGAACATATGCTGGGCTTAGTTATGATTTATATTTTTTTAGTTTCAAGTCTGGTAATTCTAAAGGAACATTTTGGATGATGATATGGTTGGTTGATTTAACAAACAAATTTGTAGCAAGATGTATGTTGACAAAAAAAGGCGGTAGGACATTTATATGACAAACGACAAACAAAGTGACGGACGATTAATTGTCAAAAAAATGTCAAGAAGTTTGAAAAAATGTATTTCAAATTGAATTGAGTTATCATATAATGTAGACAAACTTTAAATGTGTATAAAATTTTATGAACGACTAAATTCAACGCCAACAAAAAACACAAAACTCAAGGAATTAAGAAATAATTAAACAAAAAAAATTCTAAACGTATAACGCAGAATAGAACACAATATATATAAATTATCAAAGAATGGAAGTAACGGAGCCATGTTTCTGCAGAAGTTTCGAAAATGATCCCGAATTTAAATTTTGTTTTAACGCTAAAAAGCAGATGTTTTTTTTGCCTTTTAGTTTTTGAGAAAATTATGACAATTTTTAACTTTTTATAAAAAAATATTAGAAAAGTCAATAATACCAAAAAAAAATATTTTTTTTATTTTATTTTCCAAATTTTTAAATGCAATATTTTTATAAACATTTAGAAGCAATCTTTTGCAGAATTATTACAAAATCGATCAAGCTATTAAAAACCCGGGTAGAATTTGCGACTCGGTATTGCCTTGGCCCCAGCTAGTTTCGCCTTGTTTATGTCATGGGCCTATCGAGCAGTAACTAGCTTGGCCCTTGCTAATTTGTTAATGCTCTGTATTCCGTGGGTATTGCTAGTGGTTCCCATATGGGCCCTAGATAGATCTTCCAAGTCAGGAATGGGCCTCTTGAGCAGTAACTAGCTTGGCCCTTGCTAAATTGTTAATGCTCTGTATTCCGTGGGCCTTGCTAGTGGTTCCCATATGGGCCCTTAATAGATCTTCCAAGTCAGGAATGGGCCTCTCGAGCAGTAACTAGCTTGGCCCTTGCTAATTTGTTAATGCTCTGTATTCTGTGGGCCTTGCTAGCGGTTCCCATATAGGCCATAGATAGATCTTCCAAGTCAGGCTTTGGATAACTAAAAATTTAAAGATTTTTAGTCACTAGCTAGGGCCTAGGTAGATTTTTGCTGAAACACATATAGCCCCCACCCCTCTCATATTAGGGGTGTTTGAGACCGCTTTTCTCTTTAACTGAAATGTATAGAATTTAATTTAATTTACAAAAAAAACTTCACTTTTACTTACTTGGTTTCTCCGAGATTTGAACTCGCGTTCCTCCAATCAAAGATCCAGCACGCTACCCACCAGGCTGATTTGCGATACAGAATAGGGATGTAAAAATGTTTATGAGTTGATACTTCACGTATTTGCTATATGGACCTTACACAAGTTAAATTGGTCGTTGGGAATGCCAATAAAGAGGCGACACTATCTACGACCAATATAACGCCAAGAAAAAGTTCCATGTCTATCTAGGCCCAGTCTTAGTTACACCTGATAACGCCAATAAAGAGGTGACACTGTCTAACGCCAAGATAACGCCCAGATACAATTCCTTATCCAGGCTACACCAAGCGAAAACTATTTGGGTCCCTTCCTGTTTTTATGAGACAGCGCCAATAAGGTGGCGACACTAGCTAGGGCCAAAATGACACCAACAAAAGTTTTTACATCTAGGCTATGTCAAGTTAAAACTATCTAGGCCCAGTCTAAGTTACATCTTACAAAGCCAATAAATAGGCAATTCTAGCCAGGGCCAAGATAAAGCCAGAATAAGATAAATTAGTCAAGATCACCCAGACCTGCGCCTGTCTAGACCCAGCATAGGATTTACTATATAATGGCCAATCTAGCTAGGTAAACGCTTAAAAATAGTTTTTCCTAGATAATTTCCTACCCGGGAAGGTAAAGGTAAATGACCCAAAACTGAGCCAATATTCTAAAAAAAGAGTTAATACTCCATTTCCGTAATGCGATATTTGTTAGTCTCTGAAAATTTGTAACAGCCAACCCCGCCAGACGTCATTACGAATAAATCTTCTATACCAAACGTCTTGACCAGCAAAAAATGATTACCATTTAGATTTCACTTTAATTTCATGCGGAGTATTTGCGAAAAAAAATGTTAAACCCAATTTTATACCGTCACTTTGCTCATTACAGTTTGAAGTTTAATTAAAATGGTTAGAACCGTTTTCGAGAAAATTAAAAAAAAAAAAACTGAAATCGTTGTATGGCAGCTACCCGGTTTATTTGAGTTAAATTAAAAATTAGAATTTTGCCTCTAAAGAAAATGAAATTAAAATGCCCTGTACTAAATTTAAAACAAGTCGGTTAACCTCTTAAGCCTTTTGCCCAAATTACAGTAGATGTCCTGGCGCACAAACCGAAGAACTGTGTGACGAAATCCACTTTTTTGGACTACTCTATTGTCTCGCTGTGTTATTTTCCATTACAACCAATACTTGCCCTATAGAGCAAGTCAAAATCTAATTATATTTTTGATTGAGTCTTTCTGTGGAGAAAAAATAGCGAAAATGCCCCTAACACTTGCGTAGTATTAAATGTACCACCTACATACTTTTATTGAAATAAATATATTCGATTTTGTCTGGCAACATTTTCTTATATGCATTCTCGTTTCTCATAATCCCTCTACGTTCCAAATTTTGTCTGCCGTTTGTTTCGTGATGCATATATAATAAAGGTCCAGTAAATTTATTCCACAATCTGGTTCCCGTTTCTTTCACTATTTAAAACAATTTTTTCAAGTCAACAGTAAATGCAAATTACTAATTTTGATATTGTGGACAGTTGATTTATGGACTTATAACCTTCGTACATGGTTCAAAAGTGGACTTATGACCCTGCGCCGAACTCAACAGTCAAAAGCCTGAGCACCCCTATCATCACTTATCTCATCCATTGCTCTAGGGTTAGGATGTATTAAAGGTGTTGCCATTTCTAAGTAAAAGTATACCGAAGCATAATATTGTAATTAATTATTTGTCTCTTTTACTTTTAATACTTTTTTGTATTAAAAAAATGACATTACCGTCTAAATCGACTTAATTCGATAATTTTGTTTGTCAAAAAATCGTCATTTCTCTGATTTTTAAATTTGTATTTATCCAATAACTACGTATACCCTTGAACAGTTTTGTTAAAAAAGCGATTTATAGAAAAAAAATTCACATCAGTCAAACACAATTTCTCCTCATTTGATATAGAATTTCTAACTGCAATTTTAATATATCATTATTTCACCATAATAATAAAAATGTCACCCTATGAAATGTTCCTGGGCTTTTAAAGGCTTTTTACCATAATTTAATTTTTGAATTTTTACAAATCACGCTTCAAATTTTCTTTCATATAAATTTGCCAAAACCTAACATCCGATTCCGGTCGATCCCTAGTTAAAATATCCAAATTATAGGGTACCTATACATTTGTTTGTACATAGAAGGTATACTTATGTTCCATATCAGATTGGAATTGCTATATGTAATACCCGAACTTATCCGCTGCCTGGAGCCCCTTTGTATATGCAAACATTCAGATAATTTCATATTAGTTTGATGACTTACGCCTTTAGCTATATGGATGACTGCTCTTCTATAATAATCTTCAAAACATCATTCAAGTCGTTCCCTCTATATCTCTCTCACTCTCTCTCTCTCTCTCTCTCTCTCTGTATCTCTCGATTACCACCATCACGTAATGGCTGATTTTGAAAATTCCCACAGGCAGGCAAGCAAAGCATCATTGACTAGTGCATCCTCGTGATCATTTATTGATGGGGGCTAATCAATGTTTGGATTATAGAAGCCTTATAATGTTACTGAATGCTTACAAATGTGTATGTATGCTGCATGCATATTGATCCCGAGGCATTATGTCCAACAGATTGATAAATTCAAAGTATCCTACGCACAACCATCATAATATACCGACACACGATACCTATACAACGTAATCATCACGAAAAGGTCGAAACTCCTGGCTGGTTATACAATTTACATATACCTACATACTCGTATGTTTGTATGAAGATGCTACCTTTTGGTGATAACCATAACTTAAAATTGCCGCATTCCCATAGTCTCGAAGCGCAGAGAATTTCCCCAAAGCTAACACTAATAAACTGTCGGGTGGAAAGGTAGCATACCCTCTCCCTCTCAACGTCTCTAAGTAGGCTGATGGTAGGTTTGTACAGAGTGGAAGACCTAAAATTCCTATCATCCGCAAATTGAGGTTTAACTTCTTGTTGTGTGTTCATCTCCCAAAACGTATCTTTTCTCTCTCACTGGGTGAGCCTCGATTTCAATTTACCTCCTCCGATAAAGTCACGACTTCCTGAGGAGTCCCCTAAAATGTTTCATCCAACATTATCATGGGTAATAGAAGTATCCAGCAGAGAAGACGAAGCCAAAGACGTGGAAGGAGAGGAAGAACAACAACAGAGCAACAGACATTGGTAATGGTAATCGATATTACATTGCGCACAATTACTCCCTAAACACAGTTCTTCCGAACTCCATTCGCCTTCGTCTTCGCCGCCGCACCGCGCCGCTTCGCTCTGCACCGTTTGTATTGTTGGATTTCATCATTGGGGAATTGCTGCTGGCTTCATATCCGAATATCTAAACGTATAATGGTTTTGCGTTTGGTAACATGGTCCTTCCTTTGTAATTTATTACCATACCTTTCGACTAATATAAAATTCCTGAAGGCCCATTCCGTCTGATGATGTTCTTTAGCCTGGCCAGTGCCAGGTCTGGCGCTGGTATTATATACTGCTGCTGTGTTTTACCTGTCGAAATGAAACGGGACAAGACAGAGGCAGGAAAGACTATATGAATATACAATCATATACATACATACCTACTCTGTTTCTGGTTCGGGAATATTATCGCCTTTAGCGTTCATTCCCATCGGTAGTAATCAAGTTTACTTTTAGATCTTTCTTGGTTCACTTCATTGTGGAACTAACATCGTCGTTGTTGTAGTCAGGTCCAGCCTTCTTTTGGCCAATTTAAAAGCAATGTGTGGTGTAATGAGGCTGTGCTGGTGCTGTGGTGCTGGTGCTGGTAGTTGGGTGGACGACGGAGTTGGGCTTTTTGGATTCAACCTTAAGTATTTTTTTTTTTTTTTTATTTTTGCTTGTTTGCAAGAAAAGGCGTATCCAGTAGCTCAATCAGTGTCGGCAAACTAAATGGGAGGAAGTACTCTATTATTGTAAGGTATATATGAGCAGTAATTTGTTGAATGGAGGCTTCTCCTTTCTTGGTAAAAAAAAAAAAGTTATTCGATTTGTTGGTTATTGCTCTTTTTTTTTAATTTGGAAAAATGAAAGGGGTGAGCAACATCATCAAATCACAATTTTCATGGATCTTACCAGCTTACGTATTAAGAATTTAGACATCAAGGAAGGTGGCCACAGTCTTGTTAAAATTTGATCTTTGGTGTGTTTTTTTATTTCTAGAAATAATTTTATAATTTTTTTAATTTGGGTATCTACACCTTCCTAGTTAAATAAGTCTTATGTGATTATGAATCCAATTGTAATATTCTAATAATATAAACTGGATTTGGTTTTGCTATCATCTTATCCATGTTTGATATTCTGTTCCCCAAAATTCAGGACATTAATGAAATCCGACTAAAGGCACGCCCTACTCGTATTATGACTCCTGAATCGCAAAAAAAAATTGTGAATATGGCTTTTGGCTTAACATTTTGTTGATCGCCCAAGTACGTTCGCCTCAAGTGTCAAAAATGTGGCAAATTCAGATGTCGCTCTCTTCGAAGGTCTTAGTTCTCGGTTTATTTACAATACATATATGTAAAAAAAAAAATTGATTTCCAAAACGTTCGACTCGCGAGTCATAAAAGATGCCTTAATAGTTATTGCTGAATTTTAGCGGTCCTAACATATTTGCATACTTACTTTACTTATCTACGGTTCCGAAACAACAACAAGCCTCGGATACGGATGATACTAACATTCGCATACCTACAAAGTAAATAATTTGTTTCAATTAATTTCATAGAAAAACTAATGTTTTAATATTGGTTTCCAAACAGATATACCTAAGACATGGGGGTCGGACAGAATCTGGAAAACCAAAATCCAGAAACCCCAAAAGCCAGAAAAATCAAATTCATTAAGACTAAAGAAAAACACAAAATCCGAAAACCCATTATCCTAAAAACCCTAATTCCAGAAAACACTAATTTCACCAAACCCAAAATCCATAAAACCTTAATATCCCTTAACTCCAAAACACCCAAATGTTAAAATAACCTAATAACCTGGTGGCCTGGCACCAAAGGCCAGAAATCCCTTAAGCCCAAAATCCAGAAAAACCCTAAAATCCAAAAAACACTTTACCAAAACCCCAAAATCCAGAAAACATTTTACCAACCCAAGATCTACCAAAGGCAGATAACTTAAATTACCTTAAATCAAAAAAAAAAATACAACTATATCCGAATAACCCATTATACCAAAATCCAGAAAACCCTTAATTCACCAATCCCCAAATCCAGAAATCCTTAATTGCCCGAAAACCAAAACAACACCCAAAAAGGTAATAAATCCAGAAAACCCAAAATCCATAAAACCCAAAATACATATACCCCAAAATCCAGAAAACTCCAAAATCCGAAAAACCAAAATCCAAAAATCTTAAATTCAAAAACACCTAACATCCATAAAACCTCAATATCCCGAAAACCCAAAAGGTTAAAATAGCTTAATCAAAATTGAAAAAAATTGCTTTCAATTGTTAAATAAGTCTTCAAAATCGTCTTCCCTGTAAAACTTAAACTAAAAACAAATAAAAGATAACTGTCAAGTACTGTTTTTTCTGTATTTTGGGTTTTCGGGATTTTGAGTTTTCTTGATTTTGGGTTTTTGGGATTTTGGTTGTTAAAATTCAGTTAACTGTCATCTTCAACTTTCTTCAGCAAAGTTATTGTTTTCCCTTGCTGAATAAAGTTTTTCACTTAGATTTTCGCAGAATTTCATTTTATTTAAAGTGCAATTTTGTTGAATTTTGTTATACTAGCGAATGAATTATATTTATTAATAAAATTAAATAATAACACAGAAGAACTTGTCTAATTTATTTAACCATCTTATAATGACATATTTTGTCATATCAATCTATCAACAAATTTATCTTGGCTTAATTCCTTGCTGAATTGTCACTTTTGTTTTCGTAAAGAACAACATTTTATTTAAAATTCGTTATATTTGTGTTACTTGAACAGTTAACTTCAAAAATCTGAGATCAAAAATAAATACCTTTCTCACCCTACTGTAACACCTTTTCAAAACTAGATGATAACTCAACTAAAAAGACATCGACACAAAAATTAAAAAAAAAAAAAAAAACCTCACACTTATAATCCTCTTTCATGCATCCAGAAGCACATAAAACGCTCTGTTGGCCGTAGATAAAGAAGCTATATATATGTATATACATACACCATACTGAACCAAAGCCAGGCATAACAAAATGGCATTCAATTAGAATCGGGTAATTGCTGGATTTAACGCAGCACTGCTTAAGACTTGGAAATTCGCCAGTAAAAGATGGGAGTTCAAAAGAATCGCAAATGGATATATGTACATATATATATGTACGAGTATGTTCGTTAAGTATAGTGATGGGGTTCAAAGAGAAGTAAGGTTAAGGAGAACATAAAATTCATGAAATCCACCAAACTCTATAACTACTCGTACAACAGGTACATGTATTTTTGAACCTCTTTATAGAACCACCATCGAATGAGGCTCCCGTCCCTGGATCGTATAAGATTAATCGTAAATGCAATGGAAGACGATATATCTCAAGGAAGTAGGTAGTACGGTAACATACATAACTAAAGTCCACTACCTACTAATAGAGTTGTTCTTTCGTTCATCGTCGTCGTCGTTGATATTAAATAGAGTTCCAGAGGGCAAATTAAAACGAATAACTTTTCGTTAGGAAAGTTTTCTTGATTGCGAAACACCACACTATAATATATATCGACTAATCGAAATAATTGACTTTTGGCATTATGGTGACCATTCTGTTCCCCGAGTTTCTGAATGAGGACTTTTTTATTAGTTTGTTTGTTAAGAGAAAATTTTAATATTTTCAGAACTGTTAGCTGTCATTTTTGGTTGAAATGTCAAATGAAAAGAGAACTGTCACATTTCCTTTCGTTTAATATGTAAAATTTATGCTTAAACACTACGGTTCTTTGTTATTTGTCGATATAAGTACACAGATATTTATTTTATGAAATTGACAATTGCTGTCAAATCAATAATTTCCCGTTGGAATTGCTAAAGTTGCTACTTTCTTCTAATCTGAAATTGTATTGACATTTGACAGTTGATCTCGGTTTTCACTGAACTCACTCTCTCCGAACTGTTTCTTTACACTAACTTCCCAGTTATGTAAGGCGAGTAAAACTCGTAGCTTTAATTTTCCAAATCCTGCCAATTTAGTCCCCTATCTAAGCTGAGGTAAATGTCAAACGATGTGTCAAAACACCTCCTTAAGGTATGCAACTACTTCTTTGCAAATGATGAAAATCTAATTCTTTCAAAAATGTTAAAACAAAACAACCAAACTAGCACTAATAGTTTTAACACATCTATTAACAAATTTCTTCACAACTATTAAATCAAATTAGGATGTGTCAATTTGTTTTTTTTTTTTTTTTTTGGAATTTAGTAAATTTTTTTTCCTATTGCAACAAATACATACCGTGGTCACCGCAAATAATTCCCCAAACGCACTCAGCTAACGCAACGAGTTTTGTAAATTTTTAAAATGGTCATCGATCGAGATCGACAATCTGTGTTCCAAATATGGAAACAACAACAACAACATTAACAGCGGTTGCTTGCTTGGTCTCTAAAGGCAGTTACAGATTGTCACAATCCAATACCACAAGGAGTTGTGAACGTATATAAAAATATGTATGTACGAGTATATGTAGTTTTGAGAGAAAGATTGTATATCTGTATGGAAGTTCGGTTTTGCTGGGCCAACTGGTGCCCGCTGGTCATTAAATTAATTAGTTTGCACAAGCGTGCTGGAAATTGACTTGCTGTGCAAGCAAGTTGCAAGTAAGTCTGTCCTTCCTTCCTCAGACCGACAGCGATGTTTGTACCTATGTGCCAGGCTAACAAATCGAGAAAGCCCCCAAGGGGTTTATTGTGTGGTTAAGTGGCTCCTATAAATGGGCCGATCTCCTCTGCTGGTATAAATGTACATATGTATCTCTGAAGACATAAAGACATGCTATGCTACGCTACCTACCAATATCATATACTGCTATATAGGAGCTATCTTTTCCGATGGTGTAAATTGAAATGTTAAACGGATTCCAAATGGCTTCGCCGGAGATGATGTATGTCCAATGTCCATGTGGAAGCGATATTGCATAATACCACGTAAATTTCAAATTGCTTGCTCTGATGTTTAGAAATGTGGTGTGGCTTGACCTGAAACATTTTGCTCATATACGAGTATAGATACTTATTACCATCAGAGGAGCTCATTTACTTGGAATTTCATAGTCTTCGTCGTCTAAGACAGTCCTCTATGTATATTTGCTGCTTGCGCCTTTCGGCTTCGTGACTAACCTACTCCTAATCTCATGCAGCACAATAATTATGTTAATTATTTGATGTTTATAATATGGATTATTATATTCATTGCATGCAAGTCCGATAATTGATTAGGGGGATATTTTAATGATGTTAATACTTTGAGTAAACATACATATATGAATTGGGTAGATTGCTGTTATAAACTCCATGTCACTTGATTAATATCACTGTTTGTTTTTTTTTTTTTTATATTTATTACATTGATATATTTACGTACCTTAGTATAACCAGACTTTGAATTTGTTAGATTTAAGTTGGCAAAACTTAGAACTTATATTCGCAATGGATGCTTTATAATTTAAGTCAGAATATTGTACCAAATTTCAAAATTAAAAAAAAAAAGCTAAGAATTCATTAAAAATTCAATATTTTGAAATTTCTTAAAATTTGTGCTTGAAATGTACCAAATTAATAAAAGCAAGTCCAAAATGTAATGTGGTGCAATGTTCCCAAGGCATTAGAGCTAATTTGTATGTTATTTTTTTTTATTGAAAATGATTTTTATATTAAAACTGATTGATTGAGATAGAAATTTGAAAATTTTGACAGTTAAAAATGGGCAAATTTAGGTCAACGAATAAAAAATGGGTTGGTTAACTGTTAAAAATGATACATTTCTATAAAAATCTAGTTCAGTTTTGGTCTAAAATCATTTTCAATATCAAAGAATATCAAAGCTATTGCATAAGAATCAGTTCTAATCTTTTGGAAACATTGTGCAGCATTTTAGACTTGCTTTCCTAAATTTAAATAAATCTAAATCAGCATCACTCAAAACTTAAAATTTGACTAAAATCTTGACTTTGACAATGGGTTTTTTTTTGTTGAAATGTCATCATTTTCTGACCTTAATAGTGAGGTTCCCATTTCTGGTACATCATCATCAATCATTAACTGCACCAAATTTAATTTTCCGTCAAGAATTGGCTTGGGAAATGCAATTCATTTCCAAAATTCAACAAACCGACCACTGAGCTAGTTTTCTTTCACTATGCAGGTCAACTTTTTTTATTAATTCACTTTTAATTTTGGGTTCTATCATAGAGCCTATTAATTTTATGTAAATTTTTATTCCATCTGCTCCAAAAATCATCTCAACATTTAAATAATTTGAAAAAATTAAAACCTAAAAAAAATGCACCTTCAATCGAGTGACCTGGATTGTACTAAGTATATTTTAATATTAACCACATCTATAAGATGAAAAGCAAAAAAAAAAAATAATAAACTAAACAAACTTAACAAAAAATAAAAAAAGAATGTCAACAAAATGAGCTCCATTCAATTAGAGGTAAAGCGCGAAACGCTAATAAAATTTTAGCACTTTAGTGTGTATTTTATGAATAAATAAAATTTTTCTTTTTTTCTAATATTTATTTATTATTGGTGTGGTATTTTAAGTATCATTAGGTTATTTAAATTCATACGATTTTGGTTTTCTCTCTCCCCCACTTTACTTTGTTGGTTGGTTGGTTGCATATTTTAGTAATTAAATTGTTGAAGTGTGTAGGGAATTAAAATTTTTATGATGAGATGACCGAAATGTGCATGGAATTGTGATTGAAGATGGAAGAGGAATATAAAAAAAAAAAAAAAAAAAGTGTTTTATCTGATTTGGGAATCAAAAAGATGTAGTTTCGTGGTGATGAGGGAATTGAGGGCAGAATGAATAATTTGAGGTTTTCTGCATAAGGCAGAGCCGCAGAGTATGAGCTCCACCAACAATTTTACGGGAGTCAGAGGCTCCCAAAATAAGTTTTGACGAATATATCTCGTGTTAGTTTCAGGTAAAAAATGTAAAGGACTTATTTCTAGCTTAGAAAATTTCTTACAAAAGAATTGGCATGACTTCTATTATGAAAGCACCCGTTATACAGATAATTCATTTCCAAATTTTGTAACCAGTGAGAAATTTAAAGCTCTTAATATCTAATTTATGACAGAGTTAGAATAGGATATATACAAAAAAAATCTCAGGCTCTTGAAAATCTCAGGTTGAAGTTTCATAAAACGTTAAAGAAGAGTTGAGCTCCGGGATCTTAGAACCAATAAATGGGGGATATTCAAAAAAAAATATGCAATTTAAAAAGGGTACTACTTGTTTTTTAATGTAGTTTTATTTTGTAAGGCTAGAGACGCTTTCATTTATTGGGTATTCAAAAAGAAAATAAAAGAAAAAAGGTCATTAATTGGTCACAAAAGGTCATCATTTCATTAATTGGTCGGCAGATTTTTAATCAGTTTTATGTTTTAAGGCATTCCATTTATGGGATATTCAAAAAAAAAGTATTTCATCGCTCATTTCTTCGTCACTCATGTTAAAATAGTTTCAGTAATTACTCAACCAGAGGTGATATTTAAAATGAATTTTTAAAGTTTTGTGCAAGATTACCCGTTAATGGACTTAAGCTTATTGTGGGATATTCAAACAAAATTATGTCATCTGAAATGTCAGTAATTGATCATAAATGTTCAGTTGGTTTTAGTAAATTGGTCTGTAGACCAATTTACTAAAACCAATTGAACATTTGTGATCAAATGTCAGTTATTAGTGATAAAAGTTCGGTTAGTGTCAGTAATTCGTCTGCCAGAGGTGATTTTTAATGAATTTTTAAAGATCACCTATTAAGAAGTTATGTAGTACCTAATTTGTGGGATATTACAGGAGAAGTTATTCTATCTAAAGGTCAGTAAACTTCAGAAATTGGACATCCATAGGCGAATTTTAATGAAATTTTCTATTAATTTTTTTTTAAATTATCATTTCAAACTTTTTTTTGTCGTTCTTGACTCCTATGTTCTTAAATAATTCCAGATTAGCTTTATTTATTTTTTTGGCTTTAATCAAGTTTCAAATTGCTGTATTTTAAAATAAAATTTATCAATATCTATGTATTAAAAAAAAAGTTCGGTGAACTGTGGCGTATGAGTGATTTTTTTTTTAAAGTGTGTTTTCAAGATTTAAGTTTAAATGAGAAAGATAGATGACACCACCTTTGCACTCACAGCCTTAAATACCATCAGGTAGACGTCTTTAGAAGTCAGGCATGAGATGGTTCCAAAAATATTATAACGAAGTATTGTTTTGGGAAAATCAAGTCCAAGAAAATGATATAATAAAAATGTGATTTTTGTTTATAATTCTTGAAAAAAAATATTTAACATGTCAAGCTTTATATTTTACAGTTTTTATTTTGAAAAAAATGTCAATTCTTTTTCAATACTGCTTCATTTAAAAAAGTTTAATTCCTTTATGTATTTGTAGAAAAAATTGAAATTAAAATTGGCTACTAAAACACCACTTACAATCTGTTTAAGAGAAATTCCCACCAACTAATGAGAATTCCTTGATCTGCTGAAAATTCATCTTCCTTAGTGGTGGCATAACATGACCTTTTTTCGATCTACCGATCCGGAAGACACACGAATTAGGTGCAAAACTGATTAAGACGTTCACATTGTCGACGACAGACAAAAAGTCTTTTGAACTTTTTTTTTTTACATTTTTTTCTTTTATTCAAAATGAAAAAAAAAAAAAACAAACCTACATTTCCTGGCATAAGCAAAATCTCCATATAGTTAGACCAATAGAGAGAGAGATTTTTTATTTTTTTTTTGTAGCTACATCGTGCATCTGCTGAAGCAATACAAAATATTCCGCCATGTTACATCTATCGAGTGCAAAAGTTCAATACCGTGTCTTCGCGCGCGTTCATAGTTTCTGGCTGCTGCTGCCGTCGTCGCTCGCTCGGTGCTCCTGATGCTGTATACAAAAGCGCACATGGCTTCTATATATGAAATTCAGACAAGAGACATGATTTTCGTGATTCTCTAACAAATTGGATTCGATTTGCATCTTTGCCATGGCGATGTAAGTACATGTATAAGAAATATACAGACCGAACGACCCATGGACCATTCCATATATAACTGTCGTCGACGACGACGACGATGATGTAGACCAACACGAAAGGCGCCCATTTGAAACCAGTCAATGCTGCAAGTGTGTTTAGCTTGTTATATAGCTTTGCATTTCCCGTGGTTTTTGTTTCTTTAGTTTGTGCGTCGTGTTGTTGTTTTTTTTCTTCTTTTTTTCGTTGATTTTCAAATTTGACAAATCAATAATCAATCAACACGCTTTCCTGTTGTACCAAAATTGTATATATGAAGCTCCTCCCCCTCCATGTAAGGTGACACATAAATAAGAAGTGCAACGTTTAATGAATCTTGCAACACTATTTATCTATTTGTTGGTTTTTTTCTTGAAATGTCCACCGTAAGGGAATATTATGGATTCGTTAAAAAAAATTACATAGAATTTAGTTCATCAAAATAACAAAGAAATCCTAAAACTGTTCGTTCGTTATTCTGTCAATCTGACAGTTACAACTTATCTCACCGAATGTTGCTTATAAGAAGCGGGTACATTCAATTTTAATCGAAAAAAAAAACAAAATGGCCGTATGCCACTTTAGAAGAAAAGCATCAAAAGTGGTATATGTTCGAATATGACCTTATTTAATTTTGCGATTTTTCGAAAGCTCATGGCCTTATTTCACAGCACCATATAGAATATTTAAATTTTGACAGAAAAGACATCTTCGAACTCGAGAGAGAGCGAATACATGCGACTAAGTTTTTAATTTAATTTTTTATCGTTTTTCTGCATAAAACATTTAAACATTCATGTCTTGTCTTGCCTTGTCTTCATTTCTGTCCACTTACTTTGGCCATAAAAAATAAGTCAAAACTCCAATCGTCTGTTCTCGTTTCAAGCCCCCCATAAAAAAAATACATATGTATCATATATGCCTTGTGTTTCTCTCTCTCATAGCCAAAATGCAATTAGCTAACAAAATATCATCCATTGAAAATTCCTCAACGTTTCAATTTAAAAAAAATTTTTTTTTATTAGTTGTATTATTGTTGCTGTTTGTTTGTCGTACATAGAAGTTGTGGTATCGTTAACTTAGGGCCGATGTACAACATGGACGTGAATTGAATTTCAATTGGACGCGCGTATCCGTCGTCCATGTTGTCCGTCCATCGTCATCGTAAGTTGTCGCGGTCGTCGTTGATTTCGTTGTTGTATATGTTTGTATGTCTGTGCTGAGTGTATGTAATGTATGCATATACGGAAAAATTGAATGAGTCTGCTGCGTTTGCAGGTTTTAATTCAGCGCGTTACTTGTAAAGTAAACTCGCGTGCGTGTGCCTGAGCATGGTAATGGCAATTTATTGCGCAAAGCACATTCATTGGAAATTGCAAAGTAATAGTTTTTTTGTATATATATTTTTTTTTGTTAAAATTGTACTTGCTCCACACACGAATTTTATTTGCAAAGTAGTTGTTTTTTTTTTTTTGACTTTGTATCACACAACAGTAATGGTGTTTAAAATTGAAATGGACAATTATTTTAATTCGTGACGATGTTTTTCTGTTTTCTTATTTTGTTTTTTTGGAGTTTATGGAGGTATTTAACTTTAAAAAAAAATAGGAAAATGAGGTATTTACAGTCTTTTAAGCATTAAAGAAATCCAAAGTCTCCAAACATTTAGATACAACAATAAGACTCCAAGAGATAGGTTTAAGGTTTATTATATACATATTAAAGTGTTAATTACGTTTAAAGGGAATTTAAAAACAAAAAACTCAAAAGTCTAATGAAATTTTTTAAAATTCTGTTTTACGGCAACTAACACTTTATTGTATATATAAAGCTAACACCTATCCCATGAAGTTTTCTTGCTGTCGTTGAAATAAGCTGACAAATCGAAAAGTTTAAAATTTTAGAGATAAAGTTTGTGTTTTTTTAACACCATTCTCACAATTTAATTATAGTCGAAAAAAAAGTTTTCATGAATAATTTCTGAGCTATAAATTAGAAAAATATTACATTGGACTAAAATGTCGTTTAGTTTTTTTTTTTTTTGTATTTATAAGTTTTTTGTTTGTGCTTTAGAATGTGTTGTATAACTCCTTCTATACTTTGAGGTGTTATGGTATTATTTAGGGGGGTCAAAATATTGAAAATTAGAGTGTGTAAACTCTAATTAAGGGTGTAAGGTTTTGCTTCTCTAGGATGCTTAACATTGCAATACAGCAACGGTCAAATCCTTCAAAAACAATATAATTTTGAGCGGTTTTCAGAGGTAGGTCTAGGTACAATGTTAAAATGACTGAACAGTAATGGAAACCGATATTCGGTTAGAAAAAAGGTTCTACTTTCTACCTGGGATGAAGAGATGAGACTCCTTCGCGCTGCAGTCATTTTATTAAGAAATTATCATCCGCCACTATCTACTTGCCACTTTACACAGCTATGAACTAAAAACATCCGAAGCTCGAGAAGGGTTGGATGTATTTTTGTGTAGGCTAGTCAGTGGGTGGACATTTTCTGTAGTCCCGTATTTTATACTATACTTTACCACGTTTGAAAATTTCATAAAAAACGGTTTGTTGGTTCAGATTTTATTGACAACAACAAAAAAAAACGCCCAAAAAATGGGCGTGGGAAAACCGTATAGGTACATATAGTCGAATTTCTTTAAAAACATTATTATCTATACATATTAGGTTAACTTAGACAACAACTTAGATTTATATCCATTTTGATAACTATATTTTTTTTTTATTTTGAAAAGTGGGCGTGGCAGTGGGTTTAAATTAATTGTTTTATTTTTGGAAATTTAAAAAAAAATTGGTTAAGTGGTTCAGTTGTTATAGAGTTTTTAGTACAGAAGTACTAAATTTTGAAATGTAATATTGTTGAAACTATTAAAAAGCTCCAGATTGAAAAATTATAACAAAATCAGGCAAGCCATTCAATTTTTATTTAAATCTTTGCAACTATGTATATACGAACAGCCATATTAATAAAAATGCACCATTAGCTCGTAAATACATGTTTTACCTAACACATGGATTGTGGACACATATCCGTTTGATAAAATAAAATATTAATAAACTTATTTTATCTTCATTTTATCTGTTCATTGAATTACACCGAAAAGTAGGCAGCATTTCCCTCAATTGTACTAAATATTCAAGTACTTCTTTCATTTTTGAAAGCTATCAGTCAGCTTTGAATTGAATTGTGAACGTTAAAGTTATCCGCTCGTTGAACACCAAAATTGGTGAGATAAGTTATCCGCTCATTGTCAAATGTCATTTAAGGCTAAAAAATGTTTATTGTTAAGAATTATAAGTTAAAATAAAACATGTGTTAGTGTTGTTTCATATCTATATTTTGTGATTATTAATAGGGCTGCAAATTTTGTTTATCTTTTCGCTTGAGTGAATAGATAGAGACAGATCATTCTTTTTCATTCCTGTAAGTAAAGAACGTAAAAAAACGAGTACTAGATAAAAATTTAACCTGATCCATGATTTAAAACGAATTCATTACTTATTAACGAAACCAAATCTTTATTAGCATTAACATAAGTTCGAAAAAAAAGTTCCAGTTGAACAAAAGACTCTCTATAAAAAAACCAAGACTGCTCCTTGGATAAAATTCCCTTCTTGTCGGTCTCTTCCTTAGTGTACCCTTATTTGTTTTAACTGCAACAAATCTGTCCAATCTAATCCCACGCTTGAATGTTATATGTTTTTTTGTGTCTTTATATATTCTACCTCAATTTTGTTCTCTGTTGTTTTCTTTTGTGTAAAATCACATTTTATCCACCAACACAATAATTTGTCTCGGACAAATTTTCTCTCTCACTCATTTCTGAATTTAAAAAATCGAAGTCCCGATTTGTATATTCTTCCTTCCTTTATCCTAAAACAACTTCAATCCTCCCACAATCAAAAATCGACGAAAAAAAAATGGAAAAAAATGAAAGCCCACGAAGTTGTGCGGTGCGGCGTTGATAGGGATATGGTGCTGTTGTTGTTGTTATATGTTAGCTTTGATGTTTAACAAGAAAATTTATATTTCTGCGGTTTTATTTTTGTTTTTTTTTTATTTGTATTTTTGTATTATTTTTACTATCATGTCCCACAAAAGTTAACATGGGCATGAACAACACCAAAACACAAAACAACATGAAGCGATGGAGCAGCAAAATATGTATGTATACCAAAAAAAACACGATCCTTTTTTTTCAAAAACATAAACATGCCTTTAACCCGTAAAATAAAAACAGAACGGAACCGAGATAGAGGGACGATGATGTTGTGTGGTTCACATGGACTTAGCATGTTAAATCGGTCTTTTGTTGTAATTTTTTTGTTTGTTTCTTTGGCGAATTAAATGTTTTAAGTGCTGGATGAGATTATGAAAGGGCAGAGTTGAATCTCGTTTAGGGTCTCCAGTTTATAGCTTCTTTGAATTTTTTTTAAATCAGCAAGGTCAAAAGAGTTTCAACTCACAACTTCCAAAATGTTAACACGTTGGATATGAAACACTCATGATATCAAACAATTAAAGCCAGCAATCGTTAATTCTGCTAAACAAATGTGAAAATAGGTTCAAAGCAAATCGCCTGCGGAACTAATTTGTTAAGAATAAATAGGATAGGCTGAATTACAGATTGGATTGGCTGAATAAGGAATTTGTAAAATTAAACAATTAATAAAATGAAGGTGAATGCAATCAATACGGTGCTTACAAATTTTGGAGACATTGAGACATTCCTTATGGATGATTAAACAAAAAAAATGGGCTGAATTACGAATTGAATTGGCTGAATAATTATTTTGTAAATTTAAACAATGTAAAGAAGGTGAAGGCGATCACCACGATGCGATGGTTACAAATTTTCATTCCTTACGGATGATTTAACAAAAAAAATGCTGAATTACGAATTGGATTGGCTCAATAACGAATTTGTAAATTAAAACAATCAATACAAAAAGTGAAAACAATCACTACAATGCTTACAAATTTTAAAGATTTTGTTTACGGATTATATAACAAAACATTAGCTGAATTACGTATAAGATTGGCTGAATAACGAGTTTGTAAATTTAAACAATCAATACAGAGGAGGCGAATGCAATCACAATGCTTACAAGAGATGATCCCAGCAAAAAAACTTCAAATCTTATTAAGCAGTTTTCCTTTATACTCATGAGTAGATGCAAACGATCATCTTATAGGAACTACCAACTACTCCTGTTCTCATTTGTGAGTAGATGAAATTTCTATCGAAATCAATTTATTGTGCGCGTTCCATTGACTATTTCTTTCCAAGTGCATTTTGTCATCGCGAATTCCTCTTATATTATACAGATCCTCTTTTGGTATTCAATCCTACCTATCTCCCCATTGAATTCCATTTATAACTACGCGCAATGTTCGCGTGGAATTTTCATCACAAAAGTGTGGAATTGGCTCCCATTCCATCACAACTGATCAACTTTCCATCTATGGTCGCAATGTGTTTGTGTTGTTGTTTCACATATACTGCAGTGCAATTCGCAACCATAATTCTTGCATTGGTGACATTCTCAGCACATATTACTTTGGAAATAACCTTTTACTGTGTCTATAGCTACATAATATAAGTACCTAAACTATAGGTACATTGCTGAAGCAGATTAATGGAATTTGACGAATTGCAAGACCTCCACACACAGATTAATGAGAAAATGTTGATGATTTGATGATGCGGAATAGTTTGTCTTTTCGCCTTTCTTTTCTTTGAATTTTTATTTTTCCATATAAGCGGCAATTTTAATTCAGAAATGGAAATACAAAAGCGGATTGATTGTGCTAAAATGACGATTTGAAGTTTTTGTTGTTTGTTAGATCATCCTAAAGCATTATTATTTTTTCGTAGTCAAATTTCTCTAAAATTTGTAAGCAAATTTGTAAGTGATAACATTCACCTTCCTTGTATCGATTTTTTTAAAATTATTAAGTCCATATTCAGCCAATCCAATCTGTAATTCAGCCAGTTTTTGTTGTTAGATCATCCAAAGTTCTCTAAAATTTGTAGGCGTCGTATTGATTGCATTCACCTTCTTCTATTTCTTTCTATTGATTATTTAAATTTACAAAATCATTATTCAGCCAATTCAATCCGTAATTCAGCCAATTTAGTTATTAGATCATGCCTAAGTAATGTCCCAATGTCTCTTAATTTTGTAAGCGTCATAGTGATTGCATTCAGTTTCTTTGTATTCATTGTTTAAATTTAAAAAAACTTGTTATTCAGCAAATCCAAGTCGTATTCAGCTGATTCTCTTATAATAAAATTACTAAATAGATCAGCCTTCCCTCGTATGACATGTATCAATGTGTTGTTGTAGGATGTGTTGTTGAAACTTGTAAGATTTAAAATGGACCTCATATACCAAAAAAATGTGACAAATTTATAAAAAGGGCCTGTGAGCCCTTCACATAAGAATACGGCCGTTTTTTGTTGATTTCACTGTTTTGCAAATTATCTTGTTGCATATATGCCTTGTTGAACCTTCACTGCCTATCGTTGTTTCGTTTTTTTTTTTTCCCTTTGTCGTCATCGTCTTCGTTTCGGGCATCATCATCAGAACAACTGTGACTCCTCAGGAAAGGAAACCAACAAACGATACCTTTTGGTATAGAAGCATCCAAGTAGCCCCTATCATGGTGCACGATCACACAGCAGCAGCAGCAGAAGCTGAAGCAACAGGCAAAACCAAACCACCACTTGTCTTTCATGGTGCAGAGCGACCACAGATATTCAACAACAAAAACAACATAACAAAAAAAAAAAAAGAAGATATAGGAACCACAAGAAGAAAAAGATAAAAACCTGCAAATTACTTAGGTGGCTGTACGATTACCAAATGCTATCATCATCAGACCTGCCGACCAACTAACAAACGACCATCATCTTGGAGCAAGCTCTATCCGTAAGGAACTACTCTACGACTTCTTCAACTAACCACCGACCATGTTGAATGTGCCAAACTACCTTGTTCCCGTAAAAACCGACACAAAATGACGACCAAAAACGACCAAGGAGTGAAAGATGTAGCCCTGCGACAATATTAGGTGGATATATACGACGAAGCCAGCAAACAAAAAAAATCAACAACAAAAAAAAAACAGCATACAATTTTTCAGAAGACAGTCGGAGATCTTGAGAAAATGATAAGGCAGGCCGCACAAGGCAGCATAATATATTCCATGGTTAGGTCTCTCTAGCTCTTGAGATAGGTAAAGGAAGGCAAAACCTTTCCTATATATAAGTAATATAATATGTAGGTACTGAGAAGCTGCCTTGTGGGCGCAATAGTTGTGAGGGCTGTGCTGTGGCTGACGTTATATTTGGCTTGACTTGAAACCACACGAAGCTGGCTGGCTGTATATAGGAGCTGCAGTGTGAGAAGAAGTCCATTCGGACCGGCCAGCACTGACAATCGACAACGACAACGACAACGACGATGACGACGAAGCCGAGCCGACGGACGAGAAAGGAGTGTGGAGTAATCTTGTGGCAGCAAAGCGATTAATTGAGATTCCACAGAGCGATTATCACCACTAAACTTGATTACTGTAATTTTGCCTGCAATTTATTTGTTATTTTTTGTCTTTTTTTTTAATACCGCCGACTTTGTCCTCCCATACTCCCCTTTTTTTTTCTTAATTCAATGGAGTCTTTGCATTACCCTGGCCTGTGTGTGCCATTGGAAGGGAGGTGTTGGACAAAACGGTGAAAGTTTAATTGATTATTGCCTTAAGAAGTAGTGGCAGTTGTTGTAAATTGGGTGCGGCAGTAGGGTTGGGTGTTAAAGGAGGTAAGAAGGAAGTACTAGTAGGCATGTGCTGATTAATGATGGCGTATATTTGATAGTTGTTTAGAAGGAGATATGTATCCAGGCTAAAGGGGACAGTTCGTTTATATATCTACAGTATCCACTCGTATAGACTCTGAGAGAATTGATATTTTTATTTTTTGTTGTGTGCCTGAAGAAAACTTGTATAAGGCATTTATTATCACTTCATTTTTAAATCGTGATATTGTTTATTTATGACTATGATTAATATAACATTTGGTTAGTAAAAAAATAATTTTTTTTCAAGTCAAAAATGAAATGAAATTTGATACCGAGTCTCTTACATGGCATATAGGTTTCACTATTGCGGTTATCGAAGGACTTCACAGAATTATGGTTAACGAACTTACTTCTAAACTGATACTGCTGGTTTCTAGAGCATTAGTGCCGGTGCAATTAAGATGTTGATAACAAGTTTTTATCGGCAAATGAACATGTTAATCTAATTAAATCAACAAATTTCTCTAGTTAAATTGCAAAATTAACTGGTTAAATCAACAATATATTCTGGTTAAATCGATTATGTGACTTGATTTATTTGGAATGACTGTAAACAAATTGAGATTTGTAAAAAAAACTGTATTTTCAATTGAAGTCCATTTAAACAATAATCCCGGTGGCGACAAATAATTTACGTTTGGATAGATCCAAATTCCTTCATTATTTACAATTCAATTTCATTATTTAAAAATACAACTTTTTTGCTGCCGAGTAGGTGATTTCACTGCGACTCTTAAAAAATTTCTGAGACTACAGCCTTGTCTCAGATTCGTTGGGGGTAGAATCGTCTGCTCCGAAACTTTTCTTCCAGACCTAACTTTAAGAGCCCAATCATGTTAACAAAAAAAATCATGTGGAAATATCCCCTTTTTTTGCCCAACACCTCAATTTTATTTATTTTAGTTCACTATTTTAATTATAATAAAATAATAAATAAAAACTCCCTAACACTTCTACGATTAATTAATACAATATTTATTTGATCTAATTATAATACATGTTTTCTTTTTATTTTACCTTTTTTTTCAGGTATGTACGACATTACAGTTTATTCAATTACAGGTAATTTATTAATTATAAACAAAGTTTTACATTTTTTATAATGACTGGCTGAGTTACAATATCAAATCCCGGGTGCAATAATGTGGTAAATTGTTTCATTTTTAATATTTAATTTATTTAACAACAAGTTATTAGACTTTAATTGTTCTTTTGAAGGAAACTAATTTAAAACAAAATTAAAGAAACAAACAAAAAATAAAAAAAAAAACTGGCGCACGTTAACACGAACTGATGTGGAATTAATTAAAATGAGTTTTGTACGTGCTGTGCGCGGACCCCATAATGATTTTTTATTATAGCTAATTATATATATACATACATATCTACATATATGTATTATGATATACAAAGGCACGCAGAGAAAACTTTGATTCTTTATATGTTTTGGCTAATAGATGGCATGAAAGCAATAAATAAGTTTTTTTTGTTGTTAGAAAAAAAAGTAGTTTTGCAAAGGAACCTCATTAAATTCGAATATGATAGGTAAGGTTTTAGGTTTTACCTTAATTAAAGCAAGTTCTGTTGTTATATAGGCATTGTATTTGGGTGGTTATTATTTTGTATTTTTTTTAATGGTTGTGCTCTTGGAGGATCATAGAATTTTTATTAATTAACAAAACAAAAAATCCTTTTTTTTAGCCTGATATTATAATAAAAATGCTTTAAGATCGTAGTGTTGCTCCAATATTTGTTACTTTATAATTTAACACCTATTCCCGTTCAGGTTATAAAGGGTGTTTTTTTTTTAATTGGCAACACTGTGTATTCCCATACACTACATTCCATTTCGCGATGAATAGACTTAGGGGCCAGTTATAGCTTTCATTGAAACTCATCATTGAAAATTTAAATTTTAAGTTTTGAGACACTTATAAAGCAAAATCAGTGATTATTTTGATGCGAATATAAAGCTACAGACTTAATTATTATTTTTTGTCAAAAAAAAAATTTCGTTTTGGCCCAAGTTAACACGTAAAATGAATTTCTTTATTTCAATGATTGAACTACCTTACCATTGATCATAGAAATCTTAGAATTCATTTTATGTGAAAAGTTGGGCCAAAATGAAATATTTTTTTGACTAGAAATAATAATTGAGTTATCAGCTTTTTACTGGCATCAAAATATTTACTGATTTTGCTTTCATAGTGTCTCAGAATAAGAAATTAAAATTTTCAATGATTAGTTTCAATGAAAGCTATAACTGTCCCCTTACGCGAGAGCCACGCAGCTGCTCCATTTGAGCGTGAATTGCTTAATTTTTTATTTAATGTATTTAGTACAACTTATATTTGTTTTGATGAATTTTAATTTTAGTAGAGCTCTTCATTTTATGCGTGTATCTTTTCACACTTGTATTCGTATCACGAATAAACATAATCAACACGTGTACACGTGTAGGTTCACCCTGAATTTTTTGGGCACTTTTTGCAAATAATTTGCCAATCTCGCATTTAGTTGGGAAATGATGATATTCCGAAATGATAATAAAGCCAAATAAAAACTTACCCATCAATTAAATGCGAAATAATTGGATTGTATAATACAAAATATTGCGAAATGACAAATCGTTACTCTATGTTGAGGCTTGAGAAGACTACGGGATTTCAGCCAGTAAAATTCTTCATACAAAAAACTTAACAAATTTGTTGACTGTTTTCGGGGGGAAATAGACCCCCTCCCGCATACGATTTTTCTTGCCTCGATCAAATATATACGCTCTTGCTTTTGTCGCATCTTACACGAATCACCCTAAAGAAACTGTTGAAAATGTGAACTAAAATTCATTTTAACTTAAAATTCATATAGTTTATGTTCAGTTTACCTTTCAATTCGATTCAAGCTTTTAATTTAAAATTAGCAAAAATTATTGTCTGTTCAAAATGTATATCAACACAAATAATACAACTATGTATATAAATCCTACAGGAATTATTTCGATCATCTTGACACCAATTCATTTATTGACTTGACATCAATGTGATTTCTCCTCTTATATATATACATATGTAGATCCATCGTCGAAACTTGACATTGTTGCTTCTTGCTTATTTATATACATACACCTTCTGTGAAAGCTGTCAAAACCATATCATTATTATCACACAGGACAAACATCATCATTGACTTTGATGACTATTCTCTCTCCCATCTGATTGTGTATTACATCTAATAATAGGGACGAAAGCATTTTGTCATTAGCACATGAGACACGAAATATATCAGACAGAAATTTATATACATCTATAGGTACCTATACTATAGGGTCTAGTATGTGTATTGATGTAGTTTATATACATATATACAACATCTGCCCTAAAACACTAAAACCACTATTAAGTGCGATATATTGTCATACACGTAATTATTATGTTGTCCTAACAAATTGACAAACAATAAGCTTAACTCTGGCCTTCCGCCAGTCATTACCTTTAATAAACAATCGCAAATGTGTGTTGAGAATATATGTATATGTGCATAATTATATACATAAATGTATGTATATTACATACATATTGTATATTTTATGTATAAATGTATAACAAATACAATTGAATTCACGGAGCTCATAAAATACTTATATATATGAATAATGTGCTTAAGGGGAGACTTTGTGTGTCATTTGGAAAGAGGATACGACGACACATCATCAACATCATTATCATCATCATCATCATCCCTTCTCTTACATTTTGTGCTTTATGAGCGATGACAAAATCAGCCATAGAATTAATTATAAACTCTCCTTTTACCCATTTCTTCTCATATGTAAATAAATAGGGTGTTCATACAAACTTAAATATTGTAATTCCCAATTATCGAAAACAAAGAGCACCATTTAAGATTTTGTAAGAAAAGAAATGTGTGGCCTACTGGTGCTGCCTTGTGCCATAGAAACCTTTTTTTTTACATTTGCAAATTTTACGAAAGAACAATTTTTTAAATTTTAGAATTTCGTAAAAACATAAAATATGACATTTTGATCTCATTTGGATTGCCAACAAAATTTCATTCCTATTCTTCTATTGATTGGTGCCGTGGAATTCAAGTTGCAATTAAAAGACCTTAGGCATATAATTAAATTATTATTAAATTGTACTACCATGTTCCGTATGTTTTTTTAATCTTTATGAAACATGTAGTCGGTAGGAATTGTGTTTTTAGGAAAATAAAAAATGGTTCGTTTGCAAAATTTAAAATTTTGTGATATTTTGTATGTCTGCGGTACATAGCAGCACAACTTTCTTTTTCTAGAAAATGTTTAAAGATAGTCTTAGTTCAAGGTTAGCAAAATTTAAATTCGACCCTTAAATTTGCAAATATGTATGTGCATTTTTATCAAACAGGTCTATACTAGGAGAGAACTAATAACCAAAATTTGAGAAAAGAGCTGCATCAACTAATTCAACCACCTTGGTCCAACCTCAGCAAACCCCAACCTAAACCAAATCAACCAACCTTATCCACCATCAACTAATCTCAACCAACCTCAACCAAAAACAACCAACCTCAAACAACCTCAAGCAACCAACCAACCTCATCCAAACGCAACCAACCCCAACCAACCCCAACCAACCTCAACCATGTTGATGAGTTGTCATCCATTTTATTCGAAGTTCGAATCTTTATGCCTCTTCATTTTTGTTTATCATATTTTGTCTTAAAGCTGTTTTAATACGGAGAACCAGTGGAGATTTCTTTGTGTATTGCAATTTTATTTTAAAAATTGTCTTATTTCACACATATAAATGAAATTTAAGTTATATTAACAAATACTGTCAAATATATAAATTGGCCAGAAACACCGATTTGACGTTTAGTATTTTTATTAAATTAATAAATTTAAAAAAGAGTTTAATTTAGTATGAAACTTTATAAAATCTCCTTAACCCAGCGAATGTCATTTGAATTCTTCTGACAATATTACCTGTTAAACAATTGAGAAACCACTAATATTTGACATTTCCTTTTGTTGAAGTTTTAAATTACAGAAGTGTAGAATTTATTTATTTTTAATTGTAGTACATCCCCTACTTTATTTTTCTATCACATAATTACATTGTAGGTACACTTCATTTTCAAGTTAATTTTTAAAGTCAAGCTTAATATTTCAATTTTCATATATTTAAAAACAATTCTGAACACCCTGTATGCCCAGGTATTCGTTATACAATATTATTTTTATTTCATTAGTTAACTACGCTTTTATTTGCTATTAAATAATTTACTATCTCATTTTATGATAGAAGTATTTAATGTCATATGACATAATTTATAGATGCTTGATCTTTTAAAAGATTTCTATATATATTTGACACGTGTGTCACAATAAATTTAATTAGGCATAACTGGACAACAAAATCTATATTTTAACAGATCCATTTGACGTTTAAGGTTTAATTCGAAAATGACAGTCGCAATTTTTTTTTTTATTGGCGTATGACATGTGGTATAAATTGTGAACAACCACCTGACAGATATACTGTGACATTTTAATAATAAATAATTAAACTGTCTAAACATTTAATTTGCTACTTGAAAATTTCTTGATTGAAACGGTGAATGTATATAGGTATAATGGGAAAGATAGTGTTGACATTTTTTGTCAGACTATTCAATTATTTTACCAACGAATTTGATAGTTGAAAGTCAATTTTTGTAAACTGGAATGACATGTGTAACAAAATTCATGTGACATTTGTGTCAACAATCGCATATAGCAGTTGAAATTTTTCAAAATCTCTTGACATAATGTGTTTTTGTTGTTTTTATGGCAAATATATAAAAAAAAATATTGATTTTGACAGTTTGAATTTTCTTAACCACCCTGTGCATTTATAAAAGTCCTTCCTACGTCTTCTCTTTGTTCATCTCTCTCTCTCTCTCTCTGGTACAGTCTCTTTAAAGACCCTCAGGGGAATGCATTAAATTAAATTAAATGTTGATGATTATATGTGTACCTCAGGAGTGTGGGATGTGTGGGCGCTGCGAAAGATGACGACAATGACTACGACGACGACAATGATGATGATGATGACGCCACTGACGCTATACTCCATTAAACAACCCTACAGGGGGCATTTTACACAGAACAAATCGAGTGTGGGTTCGACTTTCGGGTTCCTGCAATCATGCAATCGTCGCATATATATAAATATATTCTGACAATAGAGTATGAAGAAAAGTTATATCCACATATCTATATGTGTATGATGTGATGAGAAGCGCAGGAGGGGGATTCAAACTTAGAGACACACTGCACACAAAAGGAAGACCACTTGATTTTGGATATATGGAAAGGGCTTCACTCCAGATTTTGATCACAAAAGCACACTTAACATTGCAAATTGAAATGCAAATTGCTTTGGCATTTTGTAAGGTCTTGGGGTGACCACAAAGTCGGCAATTGTTGTAGATAGGTACATCTAAATACATGGACAACGCTGACCATTTGCTTTGGGAAATAAGTAAATGACGATGAAGGAACGAGAGGTATAATGTGTTGAATACAAAATGTAATGTGGGTGGGTTTATTATTTTTATTATCCCTGCTGAGCACATAAGTGGCTTTCTTGGTTTTAAGGAGCAATCCAATTCGTTCGAAAGATGATATCCATTCCCAGTTTGTTGTTAAGGATGTTATTGTTGCGCCATCACAGCCAGTCAACCATGAGGGACGTGAATAATCGCGTGTAATTATCACATCAGCAGGGTAATTTGTCGAAATGTACCTTCATATATACCTATACAATTGGTAGGTATATATAGAATGTGATGATTAGGGAGCTTTAACAAAACTGATTGTTTTGATAAAGTCAGGCGTTTGCTATGGAGGTGTATAATAATCGCTATATTATAGACTCAGCTTATATATAGCTGGGGCAAATTAAATAAGGTAGGTATAGGACAGGTATTAGATACCCCGAGCTCTGACGACATATGACATGAGTTCAACTATAACTCAGATATTAATCGAAATTTGTAACGCAATGATTTTCGTGTTCTTTTTTTTTTAGTATTAAAAAGAATTATGGAAGATATTAAGGGTAATTGGCACGCATTTAAGATTTTCATCGTACAAAATTATATTCAATTTACCTTCTTTTTTTTATTATAAATACGTCAAATAGTGTATTATAGAAATTTTTCTCAAGGTAAATTGATGGAATTTTTATGATATCTTGACATGAACAAACACTTTAGCAAAAATTATATTTGAATACAAACGCATACTTGGCAGGGTACCTATATTTAAAAAAAAAAACTAACATTGCGAAGCTTCTATTTGCGAAATAAAATAATATTAATTATGAAAATGTCAAACTTTTCCACACGATTTCGAATTTCTTTTTCCTTTTGATTGCAAATAAAAACGCAAAATAGAAAATATGTACAGGTACGTATATTTTGTAGAGTTTATTCGTTTTCCTTTTCAAATGAATATTTTAAATTGAATTGAGTAAGCTAGCTTGAGACAAATTCCTTCAAATGGCTATATTTATTTAAAATATGTAATCAGTGAACGGTATAAAATCTCTAAATTTATTAAAGTTACTTTTGCCCAGTTTCAGTGCCAAGTATGGAAAATTACTGCCCAATTTCACGGTGTAAACTCATTGGAATAAGTAAAAGTTAATTCTCCCATATTGGCCACTTATGTAAGTGCCACTTACTCAGACAGTAAAACTGGGCCTAAAGTGGAAATATGGGAAAATTAAGTGCCACTTATTTCTTTATGTGCACTGTCAAATTGGCCCTAAAGCTTTCGTTTATAACATTCAAAAGCAGAAAAACCTATTTTTATTACTTGGAGCGCTCAGGTCTCAGATCCGGAGAACCAAATTCTAAGTGCTATATATCTAAATGAAATTTAGGATATTCTTTAGTGGCAAGGTTGAAATGTCGGCCAGATTATCGAAAAAGTATTCTCCAAGGGCAGCTTTTCTGATTCTGGCTAGGCTGTTGCATTCACAAAGAAAGTGAGATGAGCCCTCCTCCGCCTCTTCATCCTGACACCCTCTGCATAAGTCAGATGTGTAAGGGCCCAAATTGCTCATGGGGGTACCCATTGAGTTGTAACCCAGTTAGTATCTCTACTAGGAGTGATAAATGAGGTCTGTTTATCTTAAGTAAATATTCAGTTCCTTTCTTAGAGATATTTGGCCATAGATTCCTTGAAATCCGATAAGTGTCAGTTATTGACCATCTGTCGTTTGCAGCTTTGAAAAAATACAGTTAATTCTCTTATTTTCTTGTTCCAATGGCATATTAAGCCCTGCGAGGATTCGATTTGGCTCGGATCTAAATATATGACCCGCTTTTGGTGAATTCATCCGCCATTTCGTGTCCGGATAATATCACTGTGTCCTGGGATCCATCTCGAGTAGTTTCAAAGATTTTTTATGACAAAGAATTGTACAATCGCTCTGCCACTTATTTCAAACAACATATTAGTTCAAAGCTGGTTTAGAATGAGCACACATTCTAAATATCTGGAATGCGTTCGTTTTCATTTTTGCATTTTCCTATTTTACTTAGCACGCAGCCATACAAAAATGACATAAATCATAAACGAAGACTGTCATTCTTAGCAAAACATTTAGAGAAGTCTCCACTCTTTTAATTTCGTACGTCGTTTTGCTATATTTTGTGTTACGACATAATGTGAACTATAAAAATGACGAAATATAATTCAATTATTTTACAATGATTTCGTCGAATTGTTTATTATGATGCATTGTTTTACCGGGAATTAATTGTGTTAATTTTCATTCAGGAGGAGTGTATATATAGTAATTAATAACATGTTCACTGTTAAAAATAAACAATTTATTTGTTTAACTTTTAAATGTTTGTACCTACCTATTTATTTATGTTTAATATTTACATACAATTTTCAAGGAAAAATTAAGATTCTTAGTTTCATTCTTTATTTATTCTTTCATTCATTAACAATTAAACAAAAATCTTTTAAATCATTCACTTTACATAAAAAAAAAGAAAAGAGGACAAACAAAATGTATTTTTTCAAATTTATTATGTATTTTTTGAATTCAATTTCCAAATAATTTTCCCCCCAAAGAGCCTCCATTTATATTATATTCACGTGTGCTATTTTCACTCCCACACTAACAAAAAAAAAGTAAAATATTTGTTTATTATATTGATTTACATTGAAATGCCAATAAATTCCCAGAACATTCTCCTGTCATCGATGCCCATTGCCCGTCCTGTATATTGAACATGTATCAGTACCTATACCTACTACACACACATCTCCATTACCATTACCGCTCTGCCACCATCACCGCCACCAAACCGAACAGAAAGTTAATCAAATAATATTTCAAGAATAAAACAACAAGCAACAATCCGCAACAACAGCTCTATCAAAACAATCGTAAATTTTCCTATTTACGATTTATCACTGAATAAACATTCATACGAACACATCATTTGGATCGGGCTCTGCTCTCAATATATCTGCATACATACATATATAGGATGGAGGAGGCATATGGATGGACCCTCAGATACAATTTTTGCAGATAAATTGCTTTCGCCGCAAAATAATTTGAAAATAATAAAAATAATAATAAAAAAAAAAACAATCTTCAAAAAGGCAATCCAAGAGTTGAAAACTGAAAAATGCCAATCCACGTCCGGCAAAGTATTTTTCATGCCTGCCTGCCAAGCACTCGGGCCCGTCAGCACCGGCCGGTCAGCCGACCCTCTGTTGGCATTCAAATGATTTGTTGTGCAGGCTTTTAATTATTCGAGTATTGCTCTCCCGGTGTGTGCATGCAGGTTTTTTGATGTTTTTTTTTATGATTATTGTTTTGATCTGCAGTGTTTTGGTCTGTTTTTCGACTTCGAGCCGCCCCTGTTGTTTTAGCAGGTGCGTTTTTAGAATTTAACTTAAGGGTAGGGACATTTGTAAGTTATCTTTGATTTATTTATTCTGATTTATGTCAAAATTCCCAAAAACCCAAAAAACCCAAAATCCCGCAAAATTCTTGTTTTGAAATTGAAAAATTATATTAATTTAACATAATTTTAAATTTTATTTCTTTTTCGGAAAATTGGATCCTTTTTGGATTTTGGGTATCGGGATTAATCCCGTCTCTAGGATTTTGAACTTTGGGGATGTTGGGTTTTGTAGATTAAAGGGTTTGGGATTGGGTTTTTCGGAATTTTCGTGATTCTGTCCCCAACCCAAATAACATATAATTTTCAATAGACTGGTAAGGACTATAAGTCTCAAAAACTTTAAAATATCCAGAAATATTCTAATACCGAAATTCCTATAACAAAAAAAAATCCCGTAAAAAATCATTTCCCGTTACCGAAAAATTATATACATATGTTTGTAAAATAAATTTTTTTATAATTTTTGTTTCGTTTTCGGAAATTTGGATTTTTGGTTGTCGGGTTTTTGGGCTTTGGAGATGTTGGGGTTTGGGGATGCTAGGCTTTGGGGATGATGGGCATTAGGACTTTTGGGTCTTTCGGGAGTCTGAATTTTTGGGATTTTGGTTTTCGGTATTCTGACCCCACCCCAAAAATACATCCAATTTTCAAAAGGTTTAGAGACTGCAAAGTATTTTAAGTCCTTTACAAATTGTTAAATATTTTATAATTTCAATTTTGAACTGAATGCTTTAACTGCAAAATAGTTAATTAATTTAAAGATGCACCTACTTTAGAAAGCTTAAAGAAATCTAAAAGTTTTAAAAGCTTCGACAAATATTTATGTCTCAATGTTTTAACAAGAATGGAAAAGCTGTCAAATAATATAAAGTCAATGTGACACCCTAGCCTCCTCCCACTGTATCCGTTCCTGAAACCTATGGGTCTTTCTTGTCTATAAAACACTTAATGGCTTAACTCTGTGCTTTCGTATGCATTTAGTATAGTTCGTTTTGATCGCAAATGATGATCGGTGGCGATCGATCGAGGCGGTTTATTGCCTTAGCGTTTTGAATTGATTTTTAAATAAACTTGTTTCTCTCTCTCGGTAGGTATATCTCAACGTGGTGGTGTTATTTTTATTACTTCACTATAAGCACAGTATATTTTACGGAGGAGCTTTGTGTTTCTTTTTAATAGACCGATAGGCAATTCAATCGAAAGATGAAGAAGAGGCATCTTGCTGAGTTTTATTAAAACAAAAAAAAAAAAAAACACTGAAGGTGGCAGAAATACTATAGAGCATCAGATCAAAAGATCGTGTTTATATTGGGTTAAGCAATCGCAATCCGAAATATGTTAGAAAAACATACCACATTTATCTTTGTTGATTTGTGCAGGGAAGATTAATTTTATTATTATTTTTATTTGAAATCGGATTTTGATTTTTTTGTTTTTAATGAATGAAGAGGAAAAATAAACTAATGGTGTTGATTTGATAAATTTCCTTGAACTAGAAAGTGTATTTAAATGAAAAATTAAGTGTTTTAAACCATTTTTGTTAAAACAGATTCAGTAATGAAAAATATTAATTGGTTGGTTAATTTATGCGTTGACAATACTTAAATCTGTTTGAATTTATTATAGAGTGTTAAATTTGAGACAAAATGACACTTTACCTTAATTTAGAATTTTGACAAATCGCATATCCTTCTAGCAATTTGCAGGATTTTCTCTTCGCTTAATGAATTTGTCAATTACCTATCAACTGATAGTGGATACGTTTTTAAAATAAATACCTATGTATATTGACAACCCAATTGATACAACTTTGAATAATTGAGAACTGTGCATGTAGATTTGAATTACAAGAACTGTGTGTGAAAAAAAAGACACCTTAATCCGGATAATAATGTACCCGGGAATGAAAAGGAATAGGTTCTAACGATTTGTGGGTAAATTTACACGGAAAAATTTGCTGGAGAAGAACTCAAGATAAATCTAGGAGACAAAATTGTTTTGGATCTTGTCGCAAGATATAAAAACAGGGGAGAGATTTTACAATTGACAACTTTTTCACTTCATGCCCTGTGCTCATAAATTTGTTGACTGGAATATGATGCTTGTTGGAACAGTAAAAAAAATATGCAGGCACCTAAAAATGGGCAACGTTTATTAGAATTCTTCCATTCCACAAAGAGAAGCAACATTCTGCTCTTGTTTCCGAAGAAGAAGCATACATCACCAACTTTAGGTACTCAAAGTGCGTAACCTAAGATTAACTTATTATAATAAAACCAAAGGTGGTGCTGATAACATATTTCGGATTCCGCAGAATATTGTGTTTCCCTTCCATTCCTGCGAATTTTATTAAAATCGGTTCAGATGTAATTAGTCTAAAATAATCACAAAAATGGGCGTGGGAAATAACTTTTTAAAATCGATTTTCTTAAAAAAAAACGTTTACTTAGACAACGTCCCGGATTTGTACAGTTTTATAAAAGTGGGCGTGGCGGTTGGTTGAAATTCTGTGGTCATTTCTCTTACTATCATGTCTAAAAATTGTATTTTAATCGGTTTGGTTATCTAGATTTTATTGATTTACAACTATATACATACTTCCATACTAAAATTTAAAAAAAACGCAGTAAAAATGGGCGTAGAAAATAACTTTGTTAAACCGATTTTCACAAAAATGTATTATCTAGTATATGGTTTACTTAAAAAACACACGGGATTTTTATCATTTTTGATGAAGATATTACAATTTTTTAAAAAGTAGCCGTGGCAATTGGTAGAAATTAATTATGATGATTTTTTATTCCATTCGGTCAATAACTTGATCAAAATCGGTTAAGTAGTTCAGTTTCTATGAATTTTTTCCCGCTCTCTCATACAAAATAGAAAAGAGATTTAATACAAAAATTTGGTAAAGAGAATTTTTAGAACTTACGAACCATGAAAGCGATTTATTGCAACCGAAGTTTTCTCTAACCTCGACTGAAATGATCACTTCATATTGACTTCCTTATGGTAGACAGATAGATGTCTTTAGCATCCCACCAAGTAGATATCACAAAAAAAACCTTTTAGCCTTAAAACAAACATTACTCGTAACTTTCACAAAAAAAAAAATATTTATCGAACCTTTTTTGTGTTACGTCTGCCTTCCGGAGGGTAAAAACAAATATGTATGTATAATAACAATAATACAAGTTAAATTTTAAAATTAAAAAAATTAAAAAAATTAAAAAAAAAACTTTAATAATACTCTTTCCAAATCTATACACAAAAAGGGGGTGTATCTACGGATTTTTCTTCTTTTTTTTTTTTTTTGTTTAACCATTTCGACGTGAATCTTTCTCCCATGAGACCAGAGAAACCACTCTCATCCTCATAACAGAGTTGAACAAAAAAAAAATGAAGAACCCTCCACCACCATCATCAACCATCATCATCATCATCCAATCCACCCATCCATCCAACATCCACATCGCATTGTTGAATCCGGTTTGCCTAAGGCAAACACATTCTCGAAAGATATAAATGCAAATGCTAATAGTAGTAGTAGTTTATAGGTTGTGCTTTTTTGGAGTATCTGATGTATCTTTCTATATCTCTATATTCCTGGTATCAATATTATACCTACCAGAACAACTAACAGAAGAATTTACGCAAAACCCTATAGAACTCCTACTTACTCTATATACAGCTTCCAAAAAAAACCGTAAAATACGAATATCGTGTATATCTTTAGCAAAAGAGACTAACTTTGGGTAACTACCTCCACCTATAGTTCGGAAATATGAGCTCTCTCTTTGAACTGTTTAGGTATACCTATCAACTCAGCACATAAGTCTGGCAAAATATATAATACCAACAACAACAAAAGCAACCAAATCCAAGATGGATTCCGTGAAAATAAAACTCAAGTTTGTTGACTTTCTTCTTTGGAGCGAGTTTTTGTCTATTTTTATTTTTATCGTTGGTGTTGTTGCTGTTATTTTGTCTTACCAACTATACCTTCCATGTGCTCCTCGTTGTTCTTGCTTGTTTGATATTCAAATTGCTTGAAAAAAAAAACACTTACTTTCGTGTGAGTCATGAGTACGAAATTAGCACTTGAAAAACATATCCAATAGATACTCAAAAACATCGTGTAGAAGTACTCGTATAGCTATACTTCGAAAAGCGCATTTAAATATAATTTTTTTTTTGTTATGTTTGATACTTCACACCACGGAAGAGACTAAAAGGGTGACAATTTGGCAACGTTGCGCAAAAATATCTGACTCGAAGTAGACCTTTCTAGAGATACGCAAATTAGTGCCACACTCTATATGTTGTTGGCGGCTCTGGCACTGCAGCAACAGAAGTGTCAGTCTTCAAGCCTCTCACTATAAAAAAAGAAAAATAGCCAATGAAGCAGTTCCATCAAGAGACTCACGTTTATTCTATTGATGGTACTGTACAGTGTACACTCTATTTTAGCTAAGGTGTAGGCAGGGATGACAATTAAGTTCATATGGAGTAAATTTGGTAATTTTTATAATCAGCCTTATCCTTAATTTAAAGGGAATTTTTGTTTCCCCGAAAAAAAACCAAAAAATACGGGGGAAAGAATATTTCCAATCGCGAATCTCCGACGAAATAATTTTATCACAAGGACAAAGTTCCCTGGAAAAATTATTAATGATAGCTTTTTTGCTGAAAGGAATATGTAAAGCAATTTCGTGGTAGAAAATTTCCCAAAATGGGAAAAAACTTCGGGCAAGTTTCTTTCGCGAAAGAGCTTAATGTAGGAGCCAAGCACTAGTAAATCAAGTGAACAGAGAAAAAACTAAGGGGTCATTCTTGAAAAGGTTAGCTAGGTCTGAAATGTCCAAAAATTCTTCCTTTTGCTGGAGACTGCAGAAAAATTTCGTATCGCATCAGCAGACTAACAAGTTTAAAAAAAGAACAACAGAAAATTGATAATTATTGTGTGAAGTGAACGAAATTTAGGAAACACTATTCATTTCTTTTCACTTGGTGTGAAATATGAATTCCACAAAAAGACTTCACTTCAAATTCACTTCATTTGGAATTCAAATGATAAGCGGGAATTAAGACTTATTTTGTGGAATAAAACTTTTCGCTTGTGAATTTTTTTTGCTCACGAAGACATTATTTTAAGGTTCTTATTTTAAATTCTTGCTTATTAATCATTTGTGTGAAAAGTGAATTCCACAAAAAAAAATTCACTTCAATTGAATTTCAAATGACTTGCGGAAATTAATATATACCTATTTTGTGAATGAAAACTTTTCGCTTGTGAATTTATTTTTTCACGGAGACATTTGTTTAAAGTTTTTATTGTAAATTCTCTTTTTTGTTGCGTTTGAGCAGTTTATTTCACTAAGTAACTATTAAAAATCATTTTCATCCCTGTTTACGACTACCTACCTATCTCCCCACGAGCAGAGTCCGGATTCCTAGATACTCTTTTGTCGGATAAATTTGCTTTCTGCCAATAATAATGTATACCTATATGTGCTCGCTTCCAAGAAGCTATCATCGTCCTCCTCTATAGTAGGTAGGTATGGTAGGTATCTCGAAATAATGGCAATACGAACTTTTGTGGTGTCTCTTCTCTGTGCGCGCGGTGCAACTTTTATGCCATGTCAGCGCGGGGTAAACGACACTTAGTCAAATGAAAATAAACAAAAAAAAAGCAAACATGTGAAAAACTTGTTCACACAAAGAAGAGAACCAACCGTCCAACGTCATCCGTTTCCACTTCGTCTGTCGGTGTCGTCGTCGTAATTGTAGTCGTCCTTCTGCAGCTCCAATGCCAGTTCGAGTTTCACACAAGAGGCTTTAGCAAGAAGAAAAATAACAACAACAAAAAAATACTAAAGAGAAGTTGTTAATATACCAAAAAAAAAGATTGTATAAAAAAACCAAGCCATCATCAAAATAAAAAAAAAAACGACGACTTCTTCTCTCCTACCAACGAACGACAACGACAACGTCGACGTCGTTCTACTATACAAACGACGGACGCCTCTGGGGAATTAATTGAATTTTTACTACACCTGCTAATTTCATTATGTTAACAGCTTACTGTTTAATTGCTGCATAATTACTGTTTATTGCCGTAATTCCACGATATCATTGTGTGTTAGCTAGAATCGGTTTTCGTCGTCATCATTATCATCATGGTCGTATAGTAGGTACCTTACCTACCTACCAACCTATTCGTCGTTGTTCTACCGTGTGGAATTCAAGTTAGCGTTAAAAAAATGCTTTCGAAAGTTGTTGCAATGTGAGGAGTGAAGAGTCCCTTTTTTTTACTACTACTATACTACGTACCTACTTCATGGAGTTTTTACAAACAGTTTAGAAAAAGATGGTTGAGTTTTAATAGTAGTATGTATGAAGAGAGATTTAAGAGATTTTTGTTCGATGTTTGCAATTACCATTCTGTACCTTTGCTCTCAAACAAAATTTGCAAGATACATTTTAGCAATATTTACGAATTACTGAACAGGGATGTCGATGAGATTTGCTAAAGATTCTTTATTATTTTTAACCCGAATTGAAAGTTTTAAATTTCAAAATTTTAAAAAGAAGAGAGAAAAATAATTTATAGAAAAGAAAGAACAGGATGAAGTTAGATGGGTGGAATGAAAAGTAGACAAAATTATACTAGTTTTGAGCGAATTAACATACAATATTTTTAATTTTATTCAACTCTTTTCCTCGTTGCTGGTACCCTGAAAATTTTGTCGTGCCATGTCTTACATGCCATACATGATGATGATTTTTTTTTTATAATTATAGATATAGTATTAGCAATAGGAATAAGAATGAAAAATAAATGGGATGAGAATATAATATTTCTGCTCGTTTTTTTCACAAAACTTCTAATTTCTTCCAATTTAGTCCAAGGTTCTGCCAAAGTTCCTGATGAAAAAAAAATGTGCTAAACTGATAGAAATTGACAGTTTCTTAAGTAAACGAACAGATCTAATATGTATGTCTGTGCGCTAGTGCCGCACTGATAGTAAATTCTACATACGTTTGTAAATTTTGTAATTCAAGTCTGTGTTTCTGGAAATTCACCAGGATGATAGAAAAACAAATAATCGTGAAACTTGTTGGTGGCACCTTTTTGGGATACGATTTATTGACGTGGGTTTATTTCAGTAAGTTTATTGTTTAGAATCCAAGTAGCTGCTGTTACAAGTTACAAATTAAAGTAATAAACTACTGTTGTGACTGTTTAAACAACAAAACGAAAATTAGTTAAAAAGTAGACTAGTAGACTCGTGCTTTCTTCGCTTCGCTTTATTTCCAAACTGAAAAATCTGAAAATGTAAATCGTGAATTGCTATTATTTAATAAAGGACAAAGAATGTCCATTATAGAATATTTTTCCTCATTATAGTTATATTTGAGTAACCTCCTGTCAAAGAATTGTCAAATACAAATAATGACCCACTAACTATTAATAACAAATATAAATAGATATACCGCATCTCAAAATAACCTACTCTCAGACGTGGGGTGATTTAGGATGTTGTTTTTTTTATATCGACTATTCAGGGGCAGAGCTACGATTTTTGAACGTTCCATTCAACTACTCATTTATGCTGATGGGAGGGAACGAAACGAGCTGACACTTGCGAATTTGCTAAATGTAGCAAGGCAACAAAAATGAATCGGTTTTTCATTATATGCTTTCATCGAAAATGTCACAATCTATAAATTATTTTCGAGAAAGTCAAATAGTTTTTTTCTTCCTGATCCTCACTATCACCTCGCAAAATTAGAACAGTGTATAAATCAGACAAAGCTCTTCACAATCGCTTTTCTTCGGACTAAGAAGGAATTTAATTAAAAAAGGCCTCTGAGAGAAGTTACGAAAATTGGCTTCGTGTCTTTGAGACGAAGACATTCGGTGCCTCGAAGTATAAGTTGAAAATACAGCGGCTAAGATAGCTTGGGCAAATTGAAAGCGACGCACGCACCGCCCGACTCATCTTCCAATCTACCACTGAAGGACTAATCAGCAGAGGAAGAACTAAACCAAATTGGTGGAAATGGTGGCAGTAAATAAATTTATTTTATTTCCTTCATCAATTAAAAAATCGACAATTTTAATCCAAATATCAACGGGTCGTGATTTGAAAAGTAAATACAATTATAATAAAACACTGGACCATATTTCATAAACAATTTAAAATACATTTATTTTTGTCTTCAAACTTTTTGTGTATAAAGTCAAAAGTCATTAAAGTTAAAATCGCTTAAATTTTAAAAAATACCGAGAACGCAAAAAACGTTTTATGCTGGCTGATTTAAAAAGAAATAAATATTAAAAACAGAAAGTCAATAATTTTTTTACGATTCTCAGTATACGATTCGTAAATGTTTAATTAAAAAATATCGTAAAAAATATTTAAAACTCAAACAGTAATTACATTTTTCAACAACAAAACATAAAACGTGTATGTGTAATAAATCGACTTGTATAAAGCTTATTCATTAAAAATCAACAAATAATAAACTGCCTCTTGTCATCAATCATTTTCAATAATAATAAAATAAAAAAAGTTATTCCTCCGAATATGTCTGTGTGAATAAAAAAAGAATATAAATTCTCAAAAATTTAAATTCCCTTCACGCATCATTATTCAATCCACGCACTTCAAAAAAACATTCAACGAATTCCAAATATACCTTCAACCGAATCCAATTAAAATTATTCAAAATAAGATACTTTTCTTTTTTTTTAATTTTAACATCCCTGCGATGATGTAATAAAAAGAGAATTTATTTCCAACTACCATGCGCATTAAAGAGAACTATACAAACGTCAACAAAAAAAAAGTCTAGATATAATTCCAACAATCCAACCAGACAAATGCTTAAGAGAAGTCTTTTCTCATCGATGACACAACAACAAAAATAAAAATGTTAATATTCACTCTCTACACGGCCGCCATTGAAATTTTATTCCCCTTCTCTCGTTTTTATATTTTATTCGTTTTGTTCGTAATCTACTGCATTCGTCGAGTCGACTATAGTTGGTTTCGTCGGTCGAAGAGAATTCCAAGAGCGCACAACAAACCAGACCGAGTAGAGCCATTGTAAACGTAGGGTCGTGTATCGCGTATTTTTTTTGTGTGTTCTCGGAAGTTTTCCCAAAAATATTTTCGAGACGAGAAAATAGTAATACATACTCGTTTAAATTCGCGTAAATACGAAAACAGAAAGAGATTCTATTCATACAAAGTGGCTAAATCGTCCGTTATTCGATATTATTCGAGTATATATAGAGAAATTCATTATTTCCTTCCTTTTTCCGGTACTTAAAAGGGGAAACACAACCATCAACAACGCCCCCTACACATAAAACGCCTTTCACCTTTGCCCATAATCGTATTGGATTAATTAATCATCAAAAGGATTTAAGTGCTAATTACACCGTTTGTGTGTTTGTTTGTGTGTGTCTGGCTGGTGTCAGCCATTTATATTTATTTATTATTTCCGTGGCTAGTGCAATCATAGTGTTAATTTGAATAACAACTAAGTGGTTAATTGTATTAAAAAAAAAAGAAAAAAGAAAAAAGAAAAATATTATGTTGTGTTCACCACGAAAGTAGTTGTAGTAGTTATCGAAATTAATTTACTTCCTATGACCATTTTTTGAATGGTGGATATACAAATCCAGTGCTGTCAGATGACAAATGCAATTTATGTCCTCTCGATCTTATGACATAAGCTTTCACTTCTCGCGTGTCATAAGTGTTTTTTTTTTTTTTTTTTTTAAATAAGTAATTATGATGTGTGTGTTCACAGTGCAAATGCAGAATAAAAATAAGTGCAAACAGGTTTAATTTTTTTTAACAAAATACCTATCTATGTTATGGTGACAGCTGCATTACCGCTGTTTACCAATTGAAGGATTAACACCCCGATTACATTTTGGAAAACATTGGAATATCAGTTACGACCCAAGGAGCACGTTGCGCCGCACCACGCCGCGCCGCCAGCAAAAAACGTCAATTGGATTATTTTTGTTTGTTTCATCGTCTCTACACACGCCTGACTTGACTTGAAAATTTATTTTTTATACTTTTCTTGTTTTGGAATAAAATAATTGTAAGAGGATTAAATTGTAAGGCTGCAAAAAAACGCAAAAAAAAAAAAACAAAACAAATCACAATGGTTTGACGTAATAAAGAAAATTCACAGTGGTGGTCTTAGGTGTCTCTTATTTTCTCCTTTTTCTGGCAAAAACAAACAAAAAATTTGGTATTTAAATGAGGTCCATCTGGTTAGGGAAAATCGATAACACTGTTGGTTGCTTTTATATATTTCTCTAGAGACAACGCGACAACGGTGAATGTTTTTTTATTTTTTTTTTATCCACGTTCACCAACGGGTGGTGGTTTGTATACATAAATCCCTTGAAATTGCTGCAATTTCGTTTACCATAAAAGGTGGTGTACAGAGCAGCAGTATATTTAAGAAACTCAGTAGACCGGAACACCAATCTCAGCGGGGAGTTGTTTTGCTGGTTGATTTTAATTTGGGGACATTCATTCGTGAGGTTATAGCTATGTATGTATTTTTCGTTGTTGCCATATTGCCGTCGGTTTTTATACTTTGTTCTTTCCCGACTCGACTTCGGGGGCTTTTTAAAGTGTGGAGATTGTGTGCGCGGGGAAGGTCCACTTTGTGATTTTGATTCTATAGATATTTTGCAAATAATGCTGTCACTTTTATGTAAATATTTTAACCACATATGTGTCAGAAACTAGTTTGGTGCGGTGACTGGTATCATTTTTTGACTAATATTCATGGTAATTTATTTTGTTTTTTATTGAATTTTGATTTAGAGTTGATCATAAATAAAAATCCTTTCCCTTTCACATATTTGTGCCTACAACAAAACAGTCAAAAAGGATAATGACGAGTTTTATTTATGCCATTTCAACCAAAATAAAGTCAGTTTTGATCAATAAATTGGATAAAGCTTGTTTAGATTAAGAGTCTATAGGTTTCCGCAAAGTTTTCTCACAAAAATCAGAGTTCATTTTGTTTAGATTTAACCAACATTCTATACAATTTTAGCTACCAAACTTTTAAAATTTGTAAAAAAATAACTTTGGTTTTGATATATGTATTTAATTTTTACAAAAACACAAACATTAAAAAAAATTGTCTCAGTGCCGGGCCTCACGGTTAAGATGTGGAATCATCAATTGCAACGTTAAGTGTGACACGTAATTAGTGACACAGAATTACATGTAAGGCTCACGTTTTTAGTTTACTTTACCGCCGGCATAGACGTTAACACTTCAAAATAAAATATTTCAATCATGATGAAAAGGCTTAAGGGTGCTTCATTGTACCAACATAATTTCTGAAAAAATGTAGGGGAAACTTATTTTTTTCAATAGGTTTAAAACCAGTCGACTTTCGCTTCTTTTTTGTTTTCTTTACGTTTGATCAATTTTTTCCAAAATGTGTGTTTCTATTTTTACAGTAGTGGACGCAGAAAAATGATCGGTTAAAAACAACGTAAAACTCGGTTAAGTTCAATAACAAATATTCTTAATATACAACCTGCAAATTCACCAGGTTAAATTTATTTAATGTAAATTATTTAAATCTACACACTGATTCGGTTAAAGTGTACTTACTTAATATTATTAATCTACTTCTTGGTTAACTTTTCGGTTTCAATAACCAATTAAGTTAGTTAATCTACTCAGAGATGTGTGAAATTAACTAAATATAATTGATTGATTTAAGCAAGCTACTCGTTTAACATAAACGATCTTCAAAATTGCGAATCCTAACCGAGTCTCTCCATTAATATAACCTTTTTTGGTTTTATTTTTTTTTAAACAATTTAGTTGTTTACGTTAGAATTAACATAGTTAACTATGTAATTTTTACCCTTTTAATTTTAACATTGAAAAAACGAAAAATTATTTGTTTGCGTGTGACCAAGAAACAATTTTTTGTTGTTGTTGTTAAGTGGGGAAGTTTCCCATTTAAGAAAAATTAATTAGTTTTGGAAACAGAATGACTAGGTAACTTAAAAAATACAACCCTGTTACGTATGTGACACAAGATTTAAACTTAATCCCCGATCAATAAACTTTAATAAAATTCAACAATCCACAGATGATCCACCTACAACAAGCAATTATTTTGTATGTTAAAAATTCAAAAACATGTTCATACTTTTCGAATTTCAAGTAACTCAATCTTCATCACTATATACATATGTACATAAATATGCCTCCATTAACCTAAACACACTTATCTGTTGATTTGTGCACTCAATTTAAAAATCATAGAAAAGATATATAATCCTATGGGAAAATCCACATCTTTTCGATTATTTCCACTTGCTCGAAGCCAGCATATTCTCTGCATTACAGTTATCTCGAATCCACCCGTTTATTGATCCAGCAGCATAACAGCACACAACCTTTGAACCATAGAGATTTTCGCAAAAAAAAAAACGGTCTGGCTAACAGACAACCTTCTTCCCACACTTTATGTACACCTTTTTCAGAATCCATATCCTGCCTGTCTATATAGGTACAACATATACACATATGTAGTCTCTCATCATTATCCCACATATTCCGGACTTTTCGAAATTAAAAAAAAAAGGAAGAAAATATAGCAAATTCGCCATCGAACAAATTTTGAGATCTTTTTTTTTAATATTCTTATTGTCCATGTCCATTTAACTTTTTTTTTTCCATTTCAGTGGGTTGAGATGACGTTTCAGAGTTCAACCTTTCCCAGCCAGCATAAACTATACTAGCATCTCACCCACCCACGAATATTCGTTTATCAAAAAAAAAAAAAAAAAAAAACAACGAGTGATCAACGGTTTTTTCTCGCTCGCTGCCAAGGATATGCCAGGCATATATCTTTATGTATATGGACATGTCCGTCTGTCCATTTTGTTCCGCTTTTTTTAAATGATTTCCTTTTTTTTTCAATTCAAACCTTCACCAGCAGCAGAAGTAGCATATGTAGAGACAAAAGGAATAAAGTTTAAAAAAAAAATATTCGCAGAGAGGTCTTCGTATGTCCTTCTCCATCACAGGCTCTTCTTCTCCAACTCCATAAGTTGAACAGAAAAAAAAAAAGGATGCGACTTCGACCGGCAATATAGTACCTAGTGGTCTTCATGAACGCACTGAATTTCATTCATCCTGCTCCCATCTTGTTTCCTGATGGAGGAGGATGAGATGGGAAGGTTTTTTTTTTGTCCATTTCGTAAGCACTTCGTTGATTTTCAGACTCAATTGTGGGAGTAGTTTCAGGTTCTATTTTTTTATTTTCTTCATTTTTCGTATTCTTTTGAAGTTTTTTTTTTTTTTTTATTTCAATTTTTATATATCTCAGCGCGGAAAGATCTGATTACAATGCCCTGGTATCCTTGCGTCCTTCTTTTTTTTGTATTTATATCGATCCCCTGCTGTTGAAAATAAAATAAAAAATGAAACCCTTTCTATCTCCAACTCTTGGGCCGGATTAATCTTATTTCGCTGCTCCATTCATTGCAATTGAGAGAAGTCTAATGTGAATGGGGTATTGGATTTCCATTACAAACACTGCAAAACAGAACTAAAAAAAAAAAAATTGGGATTAAAGCCACAGAACTTGACTGCTGCATTGCAGAGACAGAGGAGGGTATAAACTCGTATAATTTGCTTATTGCTTCTGTTTGAAGGCTATTTTTTTTTTTTTTTTTGCTGATCCGGGTAACATTTTTGGCAGTTCACACGGTCTGTTTTTTAATGTAATTGGATTCAAAAGTGAGAGACTGGAGTGAGTGGGGGGGGGGGGGGGAGGGGAAAGGGTTACTCGTGTGAAGGTTGTATCAATTATATACACTGTGAATATAAATTTTTCTTATAACCTTTTCCAAATTCTTTGCTTCAAAATATCATGATGTCAGATTTTGAGAGCAGAGTTTTTCAATAAGAGTGATGTTTTTTTTTTTTTCTAGACAATGTTTGAAATGTCAAAAAGCTTCTGTCACTGTCAATTGTATTCAAAAAAGATTCACAATTTAATTTCCTCAACAACACGGTTAGAAATTATTATTTTTGTTTGTTCTAAACTTTGACAACTTGAAAATGATGATGAATTTTGAATCTTGGCATATTAAGCTCATTTTCATCTCTTTGAATCCGTGCATAAATAAATTGTTTCCACAAATTATTCACGATTCACGAGAAACCTTTACATTCCACAAAAGTGACTGTTTGCTGTGGTTTATGGCCCCATTGCATCATCGGTCCTTATCATTTTTTTAAATTAAGTACATAGTTGGGGTTGCTGTTAGTAGTGAGTGGTGAGAGGTACAGATTACTGATAGCAAATTTTTTGTTGCCTGATATTGTTTAAACGAATGTTTGCGGTTTTATCAAAACAATCAAATTGAGTCTACTCTAAAAGAAAAAAGTTACCATGCATTCATAATTTTTTGACATTTTGTTTTTTTGACATATGTTAGCAATATTTAATGAAATAAGATAAATCGTAGCTTATATCCTTCCTATGACTAATAACTATCAAAAGTTAAATGATTTATCGAAATTGTGCAAGTTGTTTCAGCGATCATTAGGGACAAACATTTGCAAACAAATTTCTTTTGTTCATCTTTGATTTTTTTTTTCATCATAGTTAAAAAATTTTAAACCTTTTCTTCTCATTATTTTTCTAAACTGAATTCTCTTATTGCGTCAAACTCACAACCAAGAAAAGTTTAAAAAAAAATTTATAATTCAATTTCCCCCTTTCAGTGTTAAAATAACAAAAAAAAACATAAAAAAAAGAAAAAAACGTGATAAAACATACCAATGAAATTGAAAAAATTACATCAAATGACACAGTTGGATTACTCAAGCTGTCATTAAAAAAAAAGTAATATTAATCATATATTCACCAACAGTATTAAAAAGGATATATCAACTTATTAAACACCTGGATATACTCACCGCTTCTTCCCTCTTTTTTATTTTTTGTTTTTTTAATTAAATTAAATTTATTTTTTTTCGAGTTTTTGAGAGTAGTGTCCCTAATTTAGGGGACACATCTCAAATCAATAACCATAGCGATCATAGTACGTGTAGAGCCCTCCGGTAACCCGCAGGAAACTGCGGGCCCACAGAGCCCAAAAAAACTGGTTACACCAACAACACAGCAGCAACACCAGCAGCAGCAACAACAACAACAACAACACCAACAAAATAATAATACAGCTGCTGGTGGTGGTGGACAACAACAGTCACCGCTGTCAGTTAATAAGGTGAGTTTTAACAAAAATTCAAACAAAATTATAAAAAAAACCAACAACAAAAAATAGTAATAGAAAAAGAAAGCCAACGGTCTTTAATTTATCTAGAATTTCCAAGCTTTACATCCCTTGGGAAAATGGCTTTTGCCTAGTTTAATCAAGGTATTGCAAAATGTTCAATAGGGAAAATCTAGAAGAGGAAAACTTGTCAAATACTGGTAAGGCCCTTGCCAGTCAAACCTTGTTATATCAAAAAGCAAAAAATTCATAACCACCACACAATTGTCAGCCCCCTTTCACACTAGGAAACTGAGCTTTCAGCAACTTTCAGTTTTTAGATGAGAAAGGCACCAAGTAAGAGCAATGAACGTTCTACGATTAATTGAGATTGGAAATTAAAAGAAAAGTTCTAAAAAATCTCCAGAAACTTATTTCCTCGTGTGAAAGGAGACTTAGTTTTAGCATATCATGCTGGAACTGGGAAACTGAAGGTCCCGAGATCAAATCTCAAATAAACCAACTATTTTGTCTACCGAGTGCAAATAGTATTGGAAAGAGCCTAAGTTTTAATAGTTCCTAACCCTTGCTAGCCGCTTGTTGTTTCTAGAGCCTTATTAAAAATTAAATTGATTTTGTTTCTGGTGGGACTTTGCCTCAAAACGTATTTTAAATTTCCACTTTTAATGTATGTAGCAGGTTAACTAAATAAATCAGAAGTGGAAATGTTGAATCTTTTTTGTAAGACTTGGGTTAAAGGTACTGTAACTTTTGGGCAGGTTTTTCTCGGGATCTATTGCTCTTACGAAAAAATGTTTTATAATCTTTTTGTGTAAAACCTTTAAAGCTAAAAATTTTTCCTTAAAATTTTTTTTTTTTCGTAAAAACTGACAGTTTTCAAACTACATACTACTTACAAAAAAATTTATATTTGCCCCCTTGAACTCAAAAAATCTTAAAAATTTCTTGAAATTTCGGGGAACTTACTTTTAGCAAGCTCTCCACCAAAATTCTGCCTCTTCGAAATTTTTAAGTTTGACCTTCTTTCTCTACTGTTGCCAGGCTTGAGATGGAAACTCATTTTTAATGACAAACATGATATACCTTACTAGAAATTTAAGGTAACTTTTCAATGTCAAGGGAATATTCAAACAAGTTGTAAATGCAGCAGCGCTTTGGTTAGAACTGTGAAGTATTTCCTGAAAATAACTTAAGGGTTCCTAAATTCTACTGGTTTTTGAGGTATTAGGTAACGGCTTATATAATGTTAATAATGGTTAACCCTTCAAAAACAATCAGCTGAATCCAATTGAATTTGTTAAGGCCTCATATGTATACCTATACCAAGTTCTTAGTGTTAAGTATATTTTGAGAACATTACTTACTGTTCACAGTGCAGAGCTCTCATCCGACCATATAATTTGTCCTTAAAAAATCTCAGTGACCCTTCTTATATCAACAGATGCCATCCAATTCTATTGTTAACCCTTCGTTTAGCCTTCAACATTATACCAAATAACCTCTATATAATATATGTGTGTAGAACAACGGACCAAAACTTAAAAACAAAACAACAACAAAAAAAGTGCAACCTAAAGCAGGCACTTCGTTTCGCCTGATTTCACTCTCTCGGGCGACAAACAAAAGCCCTGAATGCAATTTGCACCCTAAGTCATCGTCCCCCTCGTATACTCATACCATTCGTTCGTACGTTGGCCCTGGCCTATTCATTTCGTTAACTATACTTCTGCATCGAATTGAGTACGCAACCTTAGCTACATACATAATATCAATGGGACCCCACTTCACAGAATATGATTCCCTAAACAATTCAATGGAATACACCAAGTGCATCCATAATAATATATTTAGATATAGGTAGAGATGTAGAATGTAGGTACATATAGGAGGGTATTATACACATCTAAACTATACTGCGCTGCAATTTTCTTTTAAAGCAAGGGGGAAACACACACAAAACACAAAAACACTATATGACACACCACCGAAACAATAGGTGAGAAGAACACACTGTTTTGTATTATGTCGATGCTGCGGTTTTTATATGCCCATAGCTTCTATACCCGACCCGTATATTCCCCTAGCGCGCTAATTTTACGTGTTTATCTGACATTTGCTGCTCCTGCTGCTGCTCTTCACTCACTCACTCATTCACTCTCTATACACACTCTATCCATCCAGCAGCAATTCCATTCAACAAATTGATGTCTAATTTCTCTGTCAAACAATGTGTGTGCACGTTTCCGTAGAACAATTGAACATAAATCCACACGCAATCCAGCCAGGTAGTTAGGGCGCCGCAACGCCCCGCGTCGCGCTGTTGTCCCTGTCATTTCGTATAGTTCATTTCAAATATACTGCATCCGTACAATAAACAACAACAATAAAAAAAAAAATAAGATATTCATTGAAATGTACGTTATATACGTTATATCCACCAAGGAGGGTTAAGAAACAAACAAAAAGTAAAGGGACACAGGAACAAAACACAAAAAAAAAAAGTTCTCCCCTCTCCCTAGCGTATAGATCCCAAATGAACTCTCTAGGATAGAAGGGAAGTCCCAGTCAAAAAGCAGGTTCTTCTCGTCATTCTACTAGGGTTACTGGCTTAAAAACACTGCAGGGATAACTCTTATACGTATATAGTATACGTCAGATTGCATTAAGGGCGTGCAGCCATCTACAAATTTATCGACAATCCCTTTGGGATTTAATCAGCAAGATGTGTGCACAAATAAATTTTGTTAAGTTGATGAGGAGGACCAGCGTTGCCACCCCAAAAAATATCCATTTCCCAGATAATTCTTTAAAAAAATTCAAATTATGAACCAATAAATATTTAATTAACCTTCTAGTGTACAATCTAAACTTTTCTTAAAGCTGAAACTTGTTCTTTCTATTTTTTTTTTAACCTTTATTTTTTTTTTGCGGAACTTACAAAATTAATATTAGAACCCCATGGTACAAAATTAAATATTTCCTAAAATTAGTTGCCTACTCACAATCACACTAAAATGGCAACGCAAATATGAACTGACTGGCTCTGTCTGTAGAAAGAATTCATCAACCCTCTTTGGAGTGGTTACAAGTATGTATGTTGTTTTTTGGTCACACGCGGCTTGGCTTCTATATACTCATCCTATACCCAACAACAATCTTATACCTCACGCATCATGGATATCTAAAATCCTCAGAGGAATTAAATTGAGATTTTTTTTAGTTACATATAAAAGAGCTCAAGGGAGTGTGTCCAATCTCGCGCTGTGTAAGTATATTATGACGAACAAATAAATTAAACATGGATATTCGCAGGGGTCGCATTTCAGTACTTTATTCTTAACTTTAACATCCCCGTAGCTAATAAATTATTTACAGACTCTTTAAAAATAAAGATTTCTTTTTTTTTGTTTTGTTGTACCTTTATGTTCCTTCTCATGTTATACGAATGAGAAAACCTTTTACCTCAAGGTATATAAAAGGGGCGAACTTTTTATTATTTTTTTTTTTTATAATATACTTTTTCATGTTGAGACTCATTGAAAATTCAATAATGCGTGCGTAATCGACTTTCCCATTTGTTGAATTATCGTTAAGAGATATTTAGATACAGTATCTTTTAAAGACATCATGGTGCTGCACAAAATATGTGTGTGTTTGGTAAAGCTATACCACCACGCATCAGGAAACAATAATTTAATGAATTTACAACCAGAAGCTATACCTTCATCAAACTGGCTCTTTTTTGGTTTGTATTTTTATTTTATTTTATTAGGTGTGAGAATTGTAAATTCCAAATCATTTATCTGACAAGGCGAAACGAATAAGTTAACATTTTTTGAGGGAATTTTTTTTTATTATGTTTGTAATGTGAGAAATTTGAGTAAGAACATAATGAAAAACTGTTTTTTTTTTTTTGATAAAAAGAAACGAATTGCGTGTCTTGTCATGTTGTGTTGACGTACATATAATTCGCTGGGATAATAATTCAAATGATTGGTTCTTTGTTTGGTGTTTAAAAAAAAGTGTGAGGACAATAACCCTTTTGAATATTTTAAATTTCATGGTTAAGTTGAGAAGGTTAAGTACCTAAGTTTTATGAAAAAAAAAAATTGCTATTTTGTTATTTCTGTATCGCCAATCCAGAACTGAATTTTTGTGTATTTAAATATTTTGAAGTACCCAAACGAAACCATCCTTCAGTACACTTTTTAACTCTATTTTTAACATTTAACACGAGTAAAGCTTGTAGTACAGTAAAATTAGAATTTAAAATAAATACATATAATTCAAATAAATTAATGGCGTGATAGCACGTGGAGAACCAAAGTTTAGTGATTGCACTCAATCACTCATTTGTGCGTGCATTACAGCAGAAATGGATGGGACCTACAATTTTCTTCCGAATTCGAACGATTCAGATTATTGGAGAGTTTCCACTTCATGACAATATCAATGAAAAAAAAATGATGTGGAAAAGGCTGTATTCGAACTCAGACCTCTGGCATGGTGGTGTGGTAAACCAACGATGGGAAAGGACATAAGTTCCCAGTCCATAAGTGCCGATGGGACTTTTGTCCCACCCAAAAAAAATGTTGAGATATTTATTTTGCAAAGGAATATCAGACCGAAGGCCATAAGTATCGCAAAGACTTTTGTCCCATTTAAGATGGGACATAAGTTCAAAATCTATTTTGGGACTTTAAGTTCCTTTTCTTCCATCCCCAAAAAAAAAATTTTGGACTAATGTCCCACCCAATATTTGTTTGTGCAAAAAAATGTTTGATGGGACATTTGTCCCAACGTGCGGGTTCAACAAAAGGAACATAAAGTCCTCATAGACTTGGGACTTATGTCCCATTCAAATAGGACAATAGGATTTGAAACTTATGTTCCACTCTCCTCTCAAAGGGGACAAAAGCACCTTGGGAACTTATGTATGTATGTATGTATGTATTTCCCTGCGCCAGTTAGTGCACTTATCATTAGATCAAAGTATACTGCAAACTAAAACTTAATTAAAATAATACACACTTACAACACTTTGTTACAAGCTGGATATATTAAATTTCATTGTTACCGAATTTTTAAACCATTCCAACCAAATTAGAGACCTATCCTCCCCACCTCTCCCCTCAGTGCACGTTCTCACATTGTAGCTTTTTCAAAATATGATTTATATCGCTTTCTTTTTACTTAAGAGGAAAATCTTTGGCTAAAATATTGTGTCTTAGTCTTAGGCCTCTCAGATTTTCCTTTTTCCTTTAAAAAAGTCAGATTCATTCAAATTACCCAAATACTGTTCAACTTGAAATTCCGAACATTTCTTATCTAAAGCCAAACTCAATACAATGCTGTGTTATGTCAAAATTTAGCTTTAACGGTTTAACTCATGTTTGATGAGAAAGGCGGGAGCTAAAATTTAATGTGTTCTATAGTCTTAAGACTATTCATTCAGTAAAATGGCAAAATATACTGAGCATAAATCATCTGTCAGTAATTGTCAAATTTAATGTCACTAAAACAGCGTTGCCAATTTTAAAACTATTTAAAAAAAAATATCCCTCAGCTAAAACTTTTAAATATTAATGTAGTAAAATGGAAAATATACTGCGAATAAATCTTCTGTCAGTTGTCAAATTTTATGTCCTTAAAACAGTGTTGCCAATTTAAAAACCCAGCCACTATTTACTACCCTTCAGCTAAAACTTTTAAATATTTATGAGTAAAATGGCAAATATACTGAGAACAAATCCGTCTGTCAGTTGTCAAATTTTCAGTTACTAGAAACAGTGTTGCTAATTTAAAGACCTTATAGTACCTCTAGTAAATTCAGCAGAAATTATGTTTATCTTTTCATGTGAATAGAAAAAGCTACATATGTCCAGATTTCATTAATCCGACATACTTTAATAAGTCATACCCAGATAAGTTACAGATTAGTTGCTGTACGCACATGGACATAAAAAATCATCTCCCGCTTCTTTGAATATCTTGGCCACAATTGATAAAAAAATGTCTAAAGATAATATCACATACAAAAAAATCATAACAACTTAAGTATAATATTTGAGCAAAACCAGGAAAAAGATTGTTATCTCCAACTCACATGCCAAATGTACCCTTTTAAAAAAAAAAAAAAAAAGCGTGTGTGCCCAAAATTTATCATACAAAACCAACAAATATAATATAAACTTGTGCCAACAAGTAGGTACATACATACTTACATTATAGGTATATTACTCAAATATTCATAAAACACCCAAGAAAAAGATTACTCCTTATAAAAATATTATGTTTTTTTTTTGTCTGGCACATTTTGAGAAAATTAAATATTTGTATATTTTTACTGTTTATTATTAGATCTAATAACACTATAACCACATGCGGATTAGTAGAATGAAAAAATAGTCGTTATCTTTATACTTATTTTCTACCACAAAAAACACACTAGGTTTATATCTAGCATGTGTAGTGTAGATATGTAGGTATATATATTGCAAATCACTATAAGGAGTCGTAAAAAACAATCAAAATGAAAAGAAGAAGAAAAAAATAAATAGAAAGTAGCAAAAAAACATGACTAAAGAAATAAAGTAGACATAAATAAAACTAAGCACAGTGAAGATAGATATTTGTACAAATATATATCCTTCTTTCTTTTTTTTTCATACCGCAAATCCCATTTTATTTGCACTTGCCAAGGGAGGAGGGTGGTTAGTATAAAAGTATAGAGTTGAAGAATGAAGACGAAAAAAAATGCTCTGGAGATGGAGAAGCATTCTTTATGATCTCGCAAATAAAAATAAACATTTCTTTATTTTTCCTCGTTGCGATTTCTTTTTATCGTGATTTTCTGTATTCGTTTCTTTTATGGGTTTTTCGCGAGATATCATAAAAATCCCAGCTCTTTATGAAAACAACAACAACATTGCATGAATACAAAAAAAGTCAAAGGAAAAAAAATAAATGAAATGAGGAAAAGGAAGGATGAGGAGGAGGAGAACATAACGACCGTGCTAAGATGGTGGATAATTTGTTTCTCATCTCCTGGCACTGCCAAAGGGGGATAAAACCCCAATAACAGCAGCAGCAGAAGCACGAACAAAAAAAAAAAAAAAGCTGAGGGATTACGCAGCAAATCTGTTTTATCCACCCGAATAAGGGTGCCATAATCTTTCTGGCACTCCCATCATGTCGTGCCTTGAAGAGTGGTGTGTGTGGTGGCGCGCACACAAAGTTAATGTAGTCCTGCAGGATCTGTGTCGGAGGAATTGTTAAAGTTGGAGTTGGGGAAGAACATCACGGACGCACGGCATAAATAAAATGTTTAACGTTCTTCGAGACAATTCAATTACTGTTTTTTTTTTTTTTTTTTCTTTCTTTCTTTCTTTCTTTGGTTTTCTTTTCACTCCAACCTAAAGGTAGATGTACATTGTACCGACATTATATGTATAGATATTGTATTTCTTGAAGATACAAAGATACTTTTCCATGCTTTGAGCTGTCGGCTTTTATATGCCCTCTTCGTGACAGAAAGGGAGAATGGAGGCAAGGAGAAGATGAAAAACATTATCTAATCGCCTGCCAAGTATAAAAATCGCATTAGAAGTGAAGAATCGCTCGTAAAACAACAGATTTTATTTATTCTTCCCCCCCCCCCCCCAACTCCTTCAATGATATGCTGCTAAGAGGAGAAGGGGGGATAAACTAAAGTAAAGACTCAAACCATGAGGTAAACCAAACTTCAAGTGAATTGAATTGGCTTGTTATGGTTGTTCAATAACTTACAAGTGGATACGTACATAATATAACAAATAATGTAGGGATTAACTCAAATCTATCGATTACCTTGTACAATCGATGATTGGTGTAGTACCTATAACCTACCTATATAGCTATATATATCGATGATGATGATTGTCAGTCGTTTATTCCACCCACATATTTGCTATTGGTTTTGAGAGATAATTACACTACTTATCGACATTGTTGGAATATTATACATACATATACGTAAAAATAAGCTTTATAATAGAATTTTGTTTGACATAAATTAGTACAAATTATAACCACTTAGTAAAGTGTACATTATGCCTAGTTTAGAAAAGCTGCAATTATGGTTTTATGTTTTAGTTAATTGAATTAATTAATATCTAAAATGGTTGGGAGGAAAACAGTTGCATCTGTTGTTATAGCAGTCTCAAATAGTTTAAATATTCTCAAAAGAAATGATGGTGTGCCGCAAGGTTCTATTTTGTGTCCTACTTTCTTTCTTTTATTTCTATTTTGTATCCAAATGGATTGTTTTGGGAGTGACTTTTTTTGAAAAGTTCAGCCAATAACAACACTGAAGAAAAATTACACGGACGGTTAATCAAAAGCTATGGTCGTCCACATATGGATCTAAACTTATCTGCATAGTAAACATTGCTATGAACTCTTCGAGAAAAAACTGTCCCCTTATGTAAGGAAGGGCAATTTCGAACAAACTATAACCTCGAATGCAATCTACCTCCTAGATGGCGCTGAAAAGTAAAATATCAAAATGATCTAAAAATTAAAAAAAAAACTTCCATCCATTGAGTTGAAACTTGCACAATATTTTTCTTATGATATTCACATAAATTAAAAGTTTTTCCGATGGATGGCGCTTAACACCAAAATCTCAAAAATGTCGAAAAATTGAAAAAATAACAATCTTATTGAGATGAAACTTCCTTAATAAATTTTTTGTTATACAGTGACAAGTACACATAAATAATTTTTTTTATAGATCCGATTGAGTTGAAAATTGCTAACAATTTGGTTTCAAAAGCAATTTTAATATTAATTGATTTGAGTCCCTGTATTTCGCAAATATTGGTATCTAAAACTAGTAGGATAAGTTTTTCAAATTTTTGTATCTGAATCAAGCAGGAGAAGTTTTGTCATCCCGTTGTTTAGTTGGTAGTACCGCCCACTTCCACACCCCTTTTTTTGTACTAATTTATCAATTTACTCCTTAACCCTAGTTCATTCCATACATAAATGACTCAAAGAGATTATTACGAAAATTCGTTCTACAATACGCTGGGAAATTGATAGATAATTGTAGTTGATTATTTGGAGATGTCTCCACTCTTCTGTTGCATTGAATGTTTTGCCCGGAAAAATGACATTTGAATTTAATTCGGTTTATTTTTATGTCTTCTTTCATTTGCTGTTTTTTTTTTGGTTTCTTTTTTTTTTGCATTTTCTTAAAATCCCCATAGATATTTCCGCCATGCTTTTGCAAGCATTTCTCTTGTCTTGTTGGAGACCACATACAAATTTCGTTCCGCAATAGCGTTTTAGGCTTAAAACAAGAGAGTTAGAATTAGTATTTTGTAAACATACTTTCAAATTTAATTTAAAAAAAAAACGCCCACTTTAACGCCTTTTTTTGAATCAATGTTGCTTACAGATTAAACAAAAAAGAGTAAACGTACTTAAGTGGCTTTATTAAATATTTATTTATTACATTTTTTAAATCCACGTGTTTAACGCCCAATTTTGGTTTATTTTATTAGAATCCCTGGAAAATTGTCCGTTTACTTTATCCTTCAAGTGTTATAGTTTCCTTTTTCGTTTGTGCTTTCCATCTATACGTGGCCATATTTTATTGAGCCAGGCTGGGTAGCTACATAGCTCAAATTCAGAAATCCTTTTAATTGTATTGATAGACAAAAGTAAGGTGCGGGGTCTTACTTAGGCTTAAAGAATAGAAAAAAAAGTGTTCATATATGCGTTTCGCCCCGATTATGCTGGTCTATATTTTCGTGATTTTAAATCATATTTATTAAAATAAACGGTGTTCAGGAAAAAACAATTCGACTGTTAACAGTCAAATATTTCTTTTTAAAGAATAGAAGTCCGATGCCTTGAAATGTGTGGATAGTAGCAATATCAATAAAGTTACCTTAAAACTTCCTTATTGATAGAACTCAATCATTATAAAAGCCTTGATAACAAAAGAATAGATTCTACGCGAAATATCTTTAATGTCGATTTTGGGAGAAAATTATTTAATTCTAAAGAAAGGTGTCCCAATAAGAAGAAAAAATTATAAAAATCGTTAAAATCGTTTTCGAGAAAAAAAAAATGTTTATGTTAAAATTAAGAGTATTTCCCTGAAAAAAAATACTTTATTCTTGCTGCTGCTATTAATTTTCAGCTTTACACCCACATTTTTTGATGTTGTTTTTATTTTAAACATAATATTCGACGAAAATTTTAAGAAACCCAATTTGCCTCTAATTAAATTTGAGGTGGTTTTTTAAGTTAAATATACATCAAAACAAAAACAAGACTTCAAACACTAAACCCGTTACATAACCTTAAAAAAAAAAACTTTTTCCCCCATTTTATTTGAAACAGTTTTCCACTTTCAAAAGAATCACTGAATTGAAAAACTTTCTCAATTTTTTTTTTTTGGAAAATAAAAACACTTATTTTACAGGACATTAGATATACCCACACGAAGCACAGTCTATAAAAAGTTTCCCTACACTTCAAATAAAATAAAAAGAACTTTTCTTCAAAAAACATTCACTTCACTTCAAAAACACAGCAGAAAAAAAAAAGTTTACCTAACCTAAAAAAAAATCAAAAACTTTTGGTTTTCTTTTTCGCCCCTAATGGTCTCTCGTCTTGTGTTAATCCTATCAAAACTGACTTCTTTCTCTCAATTGATTGCTAAATCTGTGTCCTCTGTTTTTTTTTTTTTTTTTTTTTTGATTTGTTATAAGAACTCAGAAAAGGGTTTAAAAAGTTTTCTGTAAAGAGAAAATGTATAGAGAGAGAAAGAAAGATTAAAATTAAATAAAACTCTTGTAAAACTTAATCAATCAATCAATCAATCAATAAAAATAAATTGCTAAGTAATTGATTTAGATGCATTTTCATTCTGAACGTCCCCTGATGGTGATGGCGTGAACTGTAACAAAAAAAATTAACCTTTTCCCTTCTCCATTTACGGTACCTATAACATGATTTTTTTTTTCAAAATGCCATTAATAAAAATGAAGGGGATGCTTTTCCATCTTCCTGCCTAATGATACATATATCAAAAAACCCAAACAGGAGATTTTATTTTAAGTGCGCACGTGTTTATGCATCAGCATATACAACTAATCCGATGTAATGATGCATTGGTGTTAAATGACGTATAACATCTATCCTTTTTTTTCATATGAAGCATATCAACTTCCTGCTGGCATTTTTACACACTGCAGCATTTGATTTGATTTGATTTTATATGTGAACAAGGGTTTTCTTTTTTGTTTGTCTCTTAAAAATAGCAAAAGTATAGAAAAGGATGAGAGAAGTTAAGTCCGTCGTCCTTTTCAAATATACTTGAAAACCCAGTTAAGAGAAGACGAATTTCATTGATATATGCATGCAATCTTTTTTTAAGGAAAGAAGGGAGAGAGATTTAGCATTTAATGTATTGCTGGGGATATTTGCAATGTTTATTTTGTATACTCCTGTCGTCTAGGGTCTATGGATGTATCTAAGATTTGAGGTTGGTAACAAAGATACAAAAAAAAGGGTGTGAACCCATGTCGCATTTTCTTGCTCTATACCGTGAAATTGGGAAATGCGTTTTTTTTTTTTAATTTTCAAAGTTTTTCTAAAAACCTTTTGAATATAAAATTGTTTAAAATTATTTAAGCGGGTTCAGTGAAAAATTTAGACCTAAAACACAAAATTATTTCGAATTGTCAATAAATAAGTCCTTTCCTAAAAGATACACATGGCAAGAACAAATATATAGCAAATCCCAATTGAACAGACCGATTAAATTCTCCAGACAAAGTTTTTTCGACTTTCCCATATTCCGCATGGCATGTGATGACTGATGATTCCAATCTTTTAATAAACCCTTAACTTACCCTTATATATGTAGTTTAACATAAGTAGAAAAAGGATACACATAGAATGGTAATGATACATGAGTCGTTTTAGTAGTTTTATGAGGGTGATAAATTTGTGTTCTCTGTTGCCAGAATATATTCTCCAAAGGGTTATGTGTTCAATTGATTGTAATAGATCCAACTTGTATAATATGATGTAAGTTTTATAGAGTGCTGAAAACTTGAGATATTATAACATTTTATCCCTTTTTTCTTGTATTTGAAAGATAGAAATAGGGTTATCTCTTTGTTTGTATTTTATTTTATTCTTTTGTGAAAACTTTTATTACATTCCATTATTCGATGTTCAATCAAGTATAGGTACAATATGTATTTATGTGTATCTAGGTGGAAAGATTACCCGATTGGATTTTTAGAACAAGGACCATATGGAAGATGATGTGTTTTTTTGGCAAATTCTCTTGGAGGAATTGATTGCTGGAATATTATATCCATTTTTGTTTGTCCTCTTCTTTTGTTCGAAGAAATTACTTGACATAAAATTTTAAGGACTTTGTTCTTTATGTTCTTTGCAGTGTTGTTGTTATTTGAAGGTTTGGATAAATTTTAAATTAATAATGAGAAATATATTTGCAATTTTAATTTGGGGACTAAAAATTGTGAAAAAATTGAAAATATTGACATTACGTGATTGAAAAAAATATCTTCCGGATAATTTACAAAAAAAAAAATTGTCCGAGACCCAAAATATTGCAAAACTTTTATTGTTAATAGATAATTTGTATGCCTTAGTGGTTATTTATTTATTTATTCAGAAATTTGCTCTGAATAATTTATAAATTTACTATCCAAAAGAAAATACACTGATCACATGCATGCAAAATCTTTCCAAATTCCTTGAAAATATTGAAATTTTATTGATTGATTAAAAAAAATAACTTTCGGATGGTTAACAAAAAAAAAGTTTATCCGAGACCCGAAATATTGCAAAACTTTTATTGTGCCGAATTGTTTTGTATGCTTTAGTGGTTATTTATTCAGAAATGTACTCTGGATAATTTGTAAGTTTATTATCCGAAAAAAAAAATACTCTCATCACATGTATGAAAAATCTTCTTTAAATAAAATAACAGTAAATGATGCACAATTTTCATTTTCAAATGAAACAATAATTCATATCAATAACAGATGAATCAATTATATTCATGAATTATTATTCCATCGAAAAATTATGGACTTATGACACTGTACCAATATTTATGTGTAGAGTAACTATAGCCAGAACTTTATTCAGAAATTGTTAAACAGGCCCTAAATGTATAAAATAAAATGTAACAAGGTGTTAAAATTATTATTTACTAAGAAAATGAATTTATCCGGATTATCCGAGCAAGATAAAGTCTTGTTATGACCTAGCTGTTTTTTTTTTTTTTACAATTGACACGCACTGAAGAGGTTTTTGGTTTCCACTTTAATTCATGATTATGACTACCCGATAATTCATATCCGTAACAGGTGATACAATTTTATCCATGAATTATTATTCTATTAAAAAAAAATTGTTAAAAACATATTGTAATATGTATAAGAATATCAAATATATTTAAACGGGGTGTTAAAAACGTTATTTATAAAGTAGATTCAATTATCCGAGCAAAGGAAAAACCTGTTATGTTTTAGCTATTTTATAAAGGGGTATTAAAAATGTTGTTTACAAATTAGAACTATTTATCCGGATTATGACTATGATTATGTTATGACCTAGCTGTGTAATATATTAATACAGTGCGAGACTTTGGGGAGCATTGGGTGGATGGAGTAGTATGTCTAAAATGTCTGGATATTAAAATTGAATGAAAAACATATATGTACCGTTATTAACAAAGTAGATTTATTTATCCTGAATATCCGAGCAACGAAAAAAATAAAGTTCAACTCTTTTTGATAACATTAGGAAATATTGAATTTGTAACAAGGTTAAAAAAACGTTATTTACAAAGTAGATGTATTTATCCGGATTATCCGAGCAACGAAAAAGCAAAAAAAAAGTTAATGTTCAACTTTTTTTTAAAAAGCGGTAATGAATACCCTATTAATTTTGTGTATTAACACAGTGCAAGCGTTTAGAAAGCACAAAAGAAGGTTGATTTACGATTTAGACTTAAATGTCTAGAAATGAAAATGGGAAAGACAAATTCGTGTTGTAAGGCTTAAGAAAGAATATATGTAAATCTAAACTAAAAAGTAACCTTTGGATAATGTGTGTTCAATTATCCGAAAGAAATTTCGAAGTACTCACAACAATATATATTTACCATTTTCTTCCAAAAATCATAGAAACTAGTTGCTTTGAAACAATTTCTTTCCAGTTTTTAGTCCATTTAAACTTTTGTGATGTGACATCTTAAATGTCAATACATAATTCAGTTTCAAAAACTTTTTTCTCAAGTTATAAAGAATAATCTTTAACTTTAAAATATATCCTTTCAAAACTATGTATATCTACCTAACCAACTAACTACAATTATTGTAAAAACTCGAGTTTTAAATTAAAACATTTCCCTTCCAAAATTCCAATACAATGTCTCTGGGCTTAGAATTAAATGCACCAACATTCAATGCATCTTTCGTTACCAAAATAATAGAAAACACAAAACATCCTCAACCATGAAAGGTTTGCTTTAAAAAAAAAATAAAAATACAAACAAAACTTTATGCTCATCCTCATATATTATACACATTTGTTGTTTTGTGCTTGAAAACAATCAAACAACTTTTTATTTAGTTTTTCCTTATAGTTTCGTGTGTACTCTTGATGTGTACTCATTCCAATTTAACTCCAAAAAATACAAAAAAAAAAAAATAAAGAACCCATAACGAATCGGTCTCATGGACAAAGTTTTTCACTTTATTTTCTATTACCTCTTCCCCAGCCCCCACCCCGAAAATTGTCCCCTAAAAAATATAACCCTATATGCATTCACGATTTCATAGAGAGAGAGAATAGGGTACACTTCTCTATATATATATTTCGTCGGTATTCCTCTGCACGAATTCATTCCATCATCTAAAAATTCTCAAACAGACTATTTTCAGCTTCACTTAATTTCGTTGCGAACAGAAAACTCTAAAACTAAAAAAAAAAAAAAATATGAAGAAATTTTTGAAAATTACAGATAAACTTTTCGCTTTTCATTCGTTAGTCGTTTCTTTATTCTGCTTTCTTTTTTTTTTTGTTTGGCCCTTCACGGTGTTTCACATAGAATTTGTGAATATTTTTGGCTTTTTAACTGGATATTTACTTTATGATCCATATCCACACAGTTTTAGATGAAGAAGAGGAATATTGTGTATAGAAAAAATATCCTATGAATTTTCTATGGTTGCATGTTGTTAGGGAGAAAACTAGAATTTGCAACAAAAACAACAACAAAAAAAAAAATAAACGAAGTGCACGATATCATCATAGTTTTTTTTCTGTATTCCAGAGAAAATATACATGACTTATTGTGAATTTGTTGAAAATGCTTCAATGGAACCGTTGCAGTTAGTTTGTATGTGAAACATATACATAGTTCAGATTTTCGTTGGATAATAAAATTTTCAATTTTCCACGTAAAACAAAAAGTTTTGTAGTTAGAGGTACAACATGCATTGTTTTTCCAAGTTTCCAAAACAAATAAAAAGGTAAAAACAAATTAAGCGGTCTACCTACAAAAAATAAAATATGTATTTTATGTATGTTTTTTAATTTTGATGGATAGTACTTGATTTTTATTTTTTGATAAACATTGAAAAACTACAAAACTTTAGGTAAATAAATATGTACCTATGTATTTATTTTGGAAATCTAATTCTTTTTGGGAGGGAGCTTTTATTTAAAAACTAATTGCATTCTTTTACGAAAAATTTTATTTTTAGTCGTGGAACCAATCAAATTTTGTCTGCTAATTTTTTTCACAGTCAACTTTGCAAGAGTTCTTGATTTGAAGTCCTGTGAATTAATGAATAGAAAGCTAATTGTTTTTGAACTATTAAGTTATCATCAACGAGAAATTGATTCATTAAAAATCAGAGGAAAATACAGATAAAAAGAAGGGCGATTGGCATCTTATCTTTTGACAGCCTTATTGACTTGTGAATTGAAATTCCCATAGATTTATCTATTTCACAGTCTCAAGCTTTCCCTAAAAGCCCTCGTTTCCTACCAAGATGTTCCACTAGAGAAAAATATCACAAACAAAAATTAACAAGTCTCATTGCAACATTTTCATAGTCTTAATTTTACAAGGGATCATTTAAACTACTCAGGTGGAAATTGTTAAAATAACTGTATGCCATGTTAAATCATCCTGCTTCACTTTTGAGCAGGACTAACAAGCTACTGCGTAAATTTAACAGAGAGTTATGTAGATTAGACAAACAATAACTGTCATTTTAACAGTTAATTAAGTTAATTTGTCCAGATTGTCATGTTAGTTTAAAATGATTTTTTTATTTAAGGTATAGTGACGAGCTAACTTCTTTTCAACTAGATCTTTTAACTTGTGATTTAAAACGACGTAAAAATAGGAAAACTTGTTAAATATTTAAGCATTTTGTCAACCGTGTTGAAAAATAAGATCTCGATTAGACTATGTATTTCACATATACAGCTCTTCAAAGAAAAAAAAGCTGTTGGACTTTAATTTATATCAACTTTTATCAAACTACAAAATTAAATTAAATTTATGTGTTTAAGGAAAAAATTTAGATATAAGAAAAGTGGGTGTGTCAGTAGGCGGATTAAAAAAAAATTACAAATGTCATGCTTTAAGTTCAATAGATCTCAATTTCTAGGTATTCAAATAAGAAGGAATCTCAAATATAAAAAAAAAACTAAGTGGGCGTGGTAGTAGGTGCATTTCTAAAAAAAAAACTGCACATGTCTTAGTTTTGGTTCAGTTATATTAATTATACAGGGTGATTGGTATATGGTTCACCAAAAAGTCAGAGTGAGTAGGTTGGGTTAAGACAAGAAAGAAATCGTATAGGAGGGGGGGTCTACTTCCACCCGTTTAAGCGGGTGGGGCAATTTACTAAAAAATTGACTTAAAACGGAAAAAAAATTATATATAAACAACGGTTAAACTAACAATGCCATGCTATACCTTTTTGGAAAGCATGTCATAGTTTTGGCTCAATTATATTAAATTTTGTAAATTTGCATCCTTCTAAAGACGTTTTATGAGAACAAAATTTGAATTTAAGAAAAATAGGCGTGGTAATGGGCGGAATTAATAAAACATAGTAAATATGTTTCATGCTTCATTTTGAAGAGAGCTTAATATTACAAAATTTTATCGTTCTAAGAACGTTCAATAAGGAGAAAACTAAAAAAAAATTAAAAATGGGCGTAACAGTGGCCGGATTTTACGCTAATTACATTATAAAAAAATCTCGTGCTAATAGAAACAATTTTTTATTATTATTATCATTATTATTATTATTATTATCACACCTGATATTTTTACCAGAAAATAAACAAACTAAATTGAAAACGAAAACAAAATCCCACAGCTCGTGTGTGATAAAATAAAAAAAAAAAAAACTTAACACATAAACACCAATCTTGGGTTGAAAATATTTTAACAAGACAAACAAACAAAAAATAAATTTTAACCGTCATAAAAATAAATATTTAATTTGTTTTCACATAAATAAATCTTTCCTCATCTACTTTGCATTGCAAACAAAAACAGATTTTATTTTATTAACTTAGTTTGTTTTTGTTGTCTTCTTGCCTTCTTATTGTTGAAGCTAATAAATATTATTTTATTTGTATTTATTTTTATTTAATGTTTATTTTTCAACATCAAAACCAACTATATATATAACAACAAACAAAAATGCTAATTTTAATTTGTCTTATCAATTCTTATAATTTAGTTTTTATTTTATCTCTTTTCAGGTATGTGTCGCATTTTTTTGTTGGGATTTCATTTGAATTGTTAATTTTATTGTTATTAATTCATGTAAGTTGTTGTTTTTGTTTATTTATTTATTTTTTTTTTTTGAAAAATTAAATATTAAAATTGTCTTCTTAAATTTATTCTTTTGTTATGATAAGATAAGTCTATAAAGATGATGGCATTTAATTGTTTAAAATTAAGAAGATAATTTATTTGATGGCCAAATAAATTTTGAACGATGATGAGAGAGAATGTGATGATGAACAAAAAAAAATAAAAATAGAGATTACGATATTTTCACAAATCATTTTAAAGTTAAGATGAATATTTTAAAGAGGCGGATTTGAAATGAGTGGTTTTTCGGATTAAATTTTTTTTGTTTGTTATTTTGTATTTTAATTTATTTTTATTAAAGCGAGTGTGTCTATAGATATATTTGGATAAGTGGGTTGATTTTAAATTAATATTTATTGACTAAAATTGTATTTTGTAATAAAAAATAAAAAAAAAACTGAACTGAATATATTTATTACTATCGATGCATATAATTATACCTACATAAATTAATTCTCGGCCATAAATTAAAACAAACTATCAATGATATCCAAGTTTTAAAATAATGATTCATTTGCATTAATATGAGAATGAATTTTAATTAATATTGGTTTATCCATTTCAGATTTTTTTTTCTTTTTTTTGTAATTAATTGTTCTGTTTTTTTAATTTTTGTTCTGTGTTGTGTTTACACATTTAACCAAATATTTTATTTTATATTTCAATTTATTAATACAATCTGCTAATGATGATAGTGCAATAAACGAGCCACACAGAAATCCCAAATAAAATCAAGAAAAAAAAATGTTAAATAATTATGAGTGTAAAAATGCAAATTCATTAAATATCAGAGGTGGAAAAAAAATCAAATTAAAAAATATATTATGTGCATCGCACCATGTCGAGTCAATACAAAATCTACAAATTATGTTAAACCTACATAAACACACACATATAGTTGAGAGTAATATAAAATATTTTATTCATCGGTTTTTTTGTAATTGTTTTTATTTTCTTGTTTATTTATTTTTATTATTAAAAGGTAGGAGGCGGTTGTGATATATTTACTTATCGATACAATTGATTGTATTTATTTTGTTGTTGATTTATTTTTAATACTTTGAATTCTTTTCCATGTAGGTATAATTTTCTCTCCGATTTACTTTTAAAGTAGGTTTTTTTTTGTAGTTTTATGGGAATTGATGGGGTTTTATTTATTTTTGTGTCTGTATTTTGTAAATTAAATATTTATCAAATTTTAACAATTAAAAATAAAAATTTATTTATATTTATGAAAATTTACAATTTTTCGAAATTGCACATACATTTTAATTGATTTTCATTAATTCCGATTCCACTTAAGAATGTTTGGCCATTGGGGTATGCAGTCCAATACATATGTAGTCTGTAATTCAAATAAATTATTTGTGCTGAAAAACCTGAATAAACGAATGTTTATCGATAAAAAAATACAGTTAAAGTCCAGAAATTTCTTGATAGTAAAGAAATTACTACATCTATAATTTTTAAAAGTTTATTCAAGGCTGTTATATAAGTCAGCACAAAAACGTTGCAAACACGTAATTTAAAGGTCAGTACACTTAAAGAGAATTTGTTATATTAGAGACGCTTGATTAGTGGATTAGTCCAGGGACTTTATGAAAACCCTTTGGCTAGCTTTACTTTTATTGATATTTTGATGATTTTATTTGGAGTTTTTTTATACTTTTTTTAACCATAATTATAAAATAATTAAAATAAAAAAATAAAAAAAAATAAAACATATGAAATAAATAAAAAAAAAAAAAAAAAATAAAAACAAATTAAATAAATTAAATTAAATTAAATTAAATTAAATTAAATTAAATTAAATTAAATTAAATTAAATTAAATTAAATTAAATTAAATTAAATTAAATTAAATGGATTAAAAAAAACAATACAATATATTAAAACAGAACTAATAAAATTAACTCGTGTAAAACTGGGGCAAATCGACCTAAATTATCAAACAGTCATGTGTGGGGACCTACAATTTTCTATGGAATCTGAATGGCTAAACTAGGTGGTACTCTATCATAACAAGAGATATGTGGGTAGGTAATCTTATAGAATTTTTAATTTCCACACAAGAGGAAATACATTTAAATAATAAAAAAAAAACATTTTGCGTGCATTAGGCTGCATTCGAATCCATACCTCCTGTTAATAAAAATGGAGCTTTGACCAAATACTCAGTTTTAATAATATTCATACCACCCTTAAATCTTGTGTTCCTGGATTATACATGGGTTCATGTTCATAAGATACATGTGTTAATAAAAATTGTTCAATTTATGTCACAAGAAAAATAGCCACTAGAGAAATGTTTATACAAATTTTATAAGTACTTGCAACTTAGTAATAAAATTCCAACATACATCGTATCGTAGAAATACCTTAACTATGTACATGTATTGATATTTTTAGGCAAGTTTATAATTTTAAGTAATATGACGAGAAGAAACATTTCCTTTTTCCACAGTCCATTCATGATGGGTCGCTGTCATCGAGAGCCAGGTGCTCTTGATATCTTTTATAAAATTTGTTGTTTTAGTGATGACAACTTTCACAAATAATTTTCAACCATTACGCTGTCCCAGAGCAAACAAACATTAAAAACAAATCGTTTTATATAGATTTTTACCAAATTCAGCGCCTTCTTCATCGTTCATTTGCATGTTGCTGCAACAAATTTCACTCCGCATAGCTAAATATCATTTCCTAACTGAAAAACCAACACTCGTCGTGTAAACCATCATATTATAAGAAGAAAACAAAACACTCCTTTGGGTATTCCCCTAAACTACTTATATATACTACACAAAACATACAACTTTCCCAATGGAATATAATGTCTATAGTTTGTATAAACTTATACGAGGACGCCAAAATGACGTTGAGCAAAAACTGTTGCTAAATAAAATTGACAGCTAAGTCGACTAGTAGATGCGGTTGTGTGGTAGTGGCATAGTAAAGTGGTGATGATTGTGGTACTGGTGGTGTGATGACGATGACGACGACGACGTTGCTGTCGAGAGTTAAACAAAAAAAAAAAAAAAACAAAAACTCCTCTCGTCTTCTAATGGATAGTCCGCATGCAAAAGGAAAAAAAAAGTATACAACTCTACTCACTGGCATGTTAAATGCTAATTTTGCCTCCGGTGTTAATCACTTGAAAACACATTACCCTCATTAAACTCTAACTACAGAAATAACATAAAAAGCCACAGTCAAGAAGAATATTATGAAGATTAGGATGAGGAGGCAAAAAGTATAGGAGGTTGTGTAGGGTACACCTAGTTCCATAGAAATGAGATGATAGAATCCATATAAAACAAGAACAAGACGATGATGATGACGGTGACGGTGATGGCGGCAGCGCCAGGAAAAGAAGGGGGAGCAGGAGTACTTTAATTGAAATGTTAAAATCGCATGTCATATCTTAACAACTCACACTTGGTTTTCATATGATGAGGTCCCAAGCAAAACCACTTTATAAAACCATTCAAGGAGGACTACCATTACCAGGACGACAATGACGACGGACGATGAAGACGACGACGACGAGGACGATGATGATTATATGATGATGACTGGTTGTTAATAAATGTGCATTGCATGTGTACGAACCGATTATGCATAACATTTTATAACTATACACACATTCTCCTCAAATGTATGTTGTAAGAAATGCGGGGATTAAACATTAAAATTAAAAAAAAATACAAAAAAAGGGCGGTAAACATCGATATTATAATAAATGGGTGGTAACTGAAAGTGTACACCCGAGGGAGCAAATTTCTTCAACCACGCAGAGCTGGCGTAATGCGGTTTGTTGTGGTTCATAAAATTGCTTGTTTGTTGTTATATTAAATCCAAAATAAAACAAAACAAAAAACAATACAAACAAAGAGTTAATATAATCAAGCCACCATATACATTTATATGAGAGGGTTATTAAAATTGGATTAAGAAGGCTTAGTGAGAGTTTTAAGATTAAGTGAGCTTAGGTGTAGGTACCTATAGCCGATTGAAGTCTTATATGAAGGTATTATATTATTATAGAAGCAAGCTTCTTAATGTTCTTCCGGCACAATCCTCAATTATTATATATCATGAAGTTTTCATCACTTTGTTTTCACGTGTGGCTTTTATAATGTTTGTACAGTGGGCGACATGCAAGTTTAGGTAGGTATTACTTTAATGGTTAGTCGAATCACAGTATATTTTTTTTTATAGTTAGACCATGAAGTTTTTTTTAATAATAAAAAATATAAACTTGAGTTATAGCTATTTCACAACTGTCAAGCTGATCATCATGGTCCTTTTAGTGGTGCTAGTCTATTACGATCAATTTTAATTTAAAAAAAAATTTGCCTCCACCGAGGGTTAATTTTTTTATTCGAGCAAAAAAAAGTTTTCATATTAAGACAAATATACAGTAGGTAAGTTATGTCGTTTTTCTTCCCAACCGACGATATGCAGTAGGTAATCTTGTTACTTTTGTTGTGTCATTTTTATTTGAAAATAAGTAGCCATCTCGTTACTTTTGTGACACAAATTTAAAATTTACGACAAAAATGTAACGAAATGGCTGCATATCGTCAGTTTGAAAAAAAAAATTATACAACTCAACAAACTTAGTGTAAATTTGAATTTTTCGTTTGATCTTTTAAAATATCGAAAACACACAACGGCTCAGCGTAAGTTCTAAATATTTGTTTAAATTTAACAATTTTGTGGTTTTTCTTCGAAACCTACAGCGATATATCTTCATTTCAAATAACTTTTTTTTGTGCCGTTTTTTTTCGACGTTTAGTAGCCATAATGTTACTTTTGTAACATAAAAGTAACGAGATGACGGCATATGAAGTATTTTAATTGATTAACTGCAGTTAAATGACATATGACTAAAACCACACCAGTGCCGCACTGAAGACTTTCAACTGACTAAAAGACTTAAACCAGTTAAAAAGTTAATTAACTTTTAGTCAAGTAACTGCTATGGTTAATTGCATAGTTATAATACTAGAACTAACTGCGACTGCCCGGGTTACAGTTAAAAAGTCTTTTGTAAGTGAGAATTGAAAAAATTATTCTTTGTATTCAACTAACTGCAGTACTGAAAAGACTGCTGTTTTTTTTTTTGCATAAAACAATTCCACTGGTTTTAAATTTTAAAGAAAAAAAGCTGGAAGAATGTATTTAAGAAAATCGTCTTAATAAAACTATAAAATTTCATTGATATAATTATTTGTATTTTTTTGCTTCTAGTTAAGCACAAGCTTTAGATACATATTATTTGTTCGTAAACAAAACTCAAGGGCCACTCAGAAACAAACTTCAGATTTCTAATATTTTTTCTTGGAATTTCCAGAGCTATTAAGGCTGACAATAATTGATATCAATCAGAGTACACAAAAAAGCAATCGCATATACGTATAATAATATAATTAACCCCATTTATATCTATATCTTACCTACATACATACTCGTATATCGTATAAATATTGATATAAATCAACAAGTTGCTATTATATTATAATAATTAAACACTTTTGCTGACATTAATTCCTCTGATTAACAATGCTTTTTCATCAATTTTAACCAACTATACAATTTTAATGACAAATGACTGTGAGTTGTTAACAATAACAAGTCAAGTCAAACCATAACCAAGTCAAGCCAAGCCAAGCAACACAAAACAATACAACAGAACACCATACATCAGTTAATGACTTACACTGGAATCCATTAAAACGAGTTCTCTTGTTGCAATTATTCAATTGCTTGGCTGCTAATTGGCGTGGAATTGTATACAATTACCACCCTCTCTGTGCAGTGTCAAAAGGCATAAACACTATATACATCTACTTATAGTATTATACATACATAGAATTACGGTATCTATGATGTATATACACAACTTGTTATAACAATAATGTCAAACGTCACATCACACTTATAATAGTAGTTGATGATGTATCGTTTTTGTTGGTTGATTGGTAGAGGTAGGTAGGTACTTACTACTTCATAAGAGATCATCAGAGTAAAGTTGAAGTTTAACTGACATTGCGTGCAATATTGTTTCACGCAAGATTTCAATTTACAGATATGTATATACGAAAAAGAGATTTATGTTATAATAATGATTATGTATGTTGCTGGTGTTTTTTTTTTTTTTAATGGCAGTTTTTTTTTCCTGCAACTCTCATCGATGTTTTTTTTATCGTTTGATAAAATGTTGCAATATGTTATGAGTGCATCCAGAAGAAACAACAAACAAAAATCGCGTGACCAACTTTAATAAAAAAAATAAGTATAGTAATCAAATGTGTATAAGCATTTTATGCGAATATGTACTATATATACATAAACATGTATATAGTAGGTACTTGACATTTACCTATACATTTTATGTTTATACTTGTCATTTTAATTTTGAAGAACATAAACAATATACAATAAATTAGTTCATACAAGATTTAAAGGCCATCTGGTTTAAATAACTCGAAACATACAAATAATGATATACGAATACAAGTTCTAATACAGCAGTGAGTCCGCCGCTGCTGCCGCGAGTTGCCAGAAACTTCCCCAAAACATATGCAACTAAATATTGCTGGCAATAAATTTGTTAGACTTCTGTTTACAACTTGCTTATTATGAGCCTTTAATTCTTTCAAGATTTGTTTGCTGATAGAAAACTCTTTCAATCACTGACTAAGTTCAAAATATTAACACTATTCATGAACATCTGGAACACATCGCGGATGCTTTGTATACATTAAAAACCTTGTTCGTTTACTTCCCAAACTTACCAATTTCTACCATTTTTATCCCAAAAGACTGTCAAAGTTCATATAAAAAAAAAACTGGAGGAATCTGACAGTTTCGGGCAAGTAAGCGAACAGACCTAAACTTTGTATTAGTTTGACATTTTGGAACGTATTTGTAATTTTTTGTTGTTAATGGTCTTCCTTAGAAAATTGAAATTCAGGTTTATTTCCTGAATTATTTGTAGCACACTTTGCCAGGGAACATTTTAGATTCTTGCGTTTGCTAATAAATTTTCCATTTTCAATCTGCAATCCATTTCAGAAGCAGCATTTGCTCGTAATTCGTAAAGTATAAAATTAATTTTATAGGAAATTTTTAAAGCCACAAATAAGTTTTATAATTTTTTTATGTCAACTGAGCATAAGGTAGATATTCCTGAAAAACCGGTTTTGGGGTCTTTAACAATACGTATACAATGGTTATGGACTATTTCACCGAAGGCCTTGGGTTCGATTCCCAGCCTATGCTGTTTTTCACGAGCTACTACGTTTTGCGTGGAATTGCCAAATCCTCCAAGAGCATCTCTTGTCATGAAAAATTGCTTCTCATCTTAGCTGTTCGGATTCAGCAGAAAATTGTAGGTCCTCTCCATTCCTGCCAAAACACGCACACAGGAATGGTTGAAAGTTATAAGTCAAAGTCACTAGGCCCTGGTTCAACACGAGCTGTCGCGCCACTCAAATTATTTATTAATTTTTAGCGGTATCTCGAATGCAACCTTTTTTTTTATTTTTCGATTTTCTCAAAAACGGTTTTACTGATCTTTTACCCAGTTTTTCAGTGGGAAATCATCACAGTTTCAGAGTTAACTCCTAAAAAACGTTTTTCGGTATCCTAATAGATCCCGAGATAACTAATTTATATTGGTGAATTAACTCTGGATTTAATGAATAGATATGTATTTCTGACAGATGTGTGTCAAAACACTTTTGAAATAGAGATGCCGCCACTAAATCGAAAACTTTCCATAGTGTCTCCCTTTCTGTTTTGATAATGAAAGCGCACTATAATGTCTTTCAAAATGTCATGTGCTGCAACAAATTACAATTTGTCCTACATTCCTCAAGAATTTCAACATCATGAATGAGAACTTACTTTTCCAGATAACAAAATGTCTTCATATACTCACGTGATATCTTCCAATGACCTTAAATATATGTACATACCTTTGATTCTTCATATATTTATAAGCATTTTACACTTTTAATACCACAATTAATCAAAATTCCCAAGAATGTAATAAAAAAAAAATAACAAAAAGTAATAAGTCCTCGAAATCTGGCTTTTCAAAAAAGGCTTTAATTAAAATGTGTGCTGATGTGATTTAATATAATTTATGGGGCAACACAAATTTCAAGAAGTGTAATAAAATTTATATTTTATTATACTTTAGACAGGAAAAACCTAATTATAATGCCCTGTATATAAAAGCTTATCATATTCTTAAAAAAAAGCTTAAATTTTTAATTGTAGGTATAAGTAAATTATAGAATTGACCAGAAACGCCTATTTCAATAAACAAAAAAAAAACAAACAAAGTAAACATCCATTAAGAATTTATTAATTTACCACAAAACAAATTACAATTTATTAAATTGTTATTTGCGTTATCAGATCGGAAAGCTGAACAGAAAAAAAATGGAAATAAAATAATACCTAATGAAATAATCACGGCAATCGCAATTGTGTAGTGTAATAAATTAATCAGAACCGCTTAACCTATGTTTGTGAGCTGTCTCGTTCGTCGTTAGGTTGCTTGTTAGGTTAGTAGTTTGACATTTGCCGCGTGAGCTATAATTCGTATTTGTTGTTTTTTTTTTGTTTCATGTTTTACCGCCTCCATATTGAACTTATACTTGATGAAGGGGCCGCGCCGCTTGATGATAAATGGAGGTAAGAGTGCCCGAAGGCGGCGAAACACAACAATCACACCACATCTCACCCATAACTATAACTTAAAATTTCCATGTTAATAAATTAGCAACGCGCTTTAAATTTAATAATAAATAAATGTATTGTGGTCACTACTGTTTTATTAATGTCTGCTTCGATTTTATATACATAAATGCACATTTATAATCTATATATACGACAGATAGACAACTTGGTTTACGGCACCACCACCGCAGTGTTCCAACATTGGGGCAGAATAACGAAAAACCTGACAAATTATTAAATTCGGTAAAATATTTTTGGGTTGTATGAAATTTGTGAGATTTTATTAACAAAACTGAAATAGTCAACAAAGTGAAACATCATATTAAATCGAGTTTTTCAGTGCCTGAGTTAACCGGGAGTTAGTTAATCCTACTAATTAATTAAACCTGAGTTAACTGAGAAGAAGTTTTTTTTATTAATAGAACATAAATGGTCAACAAAGTGAAAGATCATATTAGAGCCAGTTTTTTAGTGCCTGAGTTAAATCAGAGTTAGATAATCTTGCAAATAAATTAAAACTGATTCAAATCAGAAGAAGTTTTTCAGTGTAGGACTAACTTTAACTTTTAGTTGTTTAAAATCTGTCGAAATCAATGGAAATGCACTTTCAATATCGAAGCACAGAGGGCGGCACTTTAGAAATTGAGTTTTCCATTAGTGTCGCCTTCTCTAATCCGATAGTGTTTTGTGACATATCTGTCAGAAATATCTTTTCAGTTAATTCAATATTAACTCACCAAATCGATGTGTTAACTCTGGATATGAGTTGACTGAATAACATATTTCAGGAGTTAACTCGGGTGTAACTGAAATTTGGATGATCTTGCACTGAAAAAGTGAACCTTAGGTAGGTATAACATTTTATGGACGTTTTTTTATTAAATTTGTATTTATAAAATGTTGAACCTAACCTAGAAATTATTAAGCGTTAAAAATAAGTCGTGTATGATAGAAAAGGGTCTATTAATTTAGTCCTCAAAAACATACATGACAATATAAACTATTATTTTTTCCCAATTTTTATTTCTTTCCTCAACAGTGAAATATTAACTGCTCCACTGTACTGTACATGACAGTCGGTCAGACAAAACTATAGCGGCGCGGCAGCAATAGCCGATGAAAAACTGACAGTGTGGCGGCTATTAACACAGAAAAATAAAATTTATAAAAAAAAAAAAAAACAATAACACTATTGTATGTTAATCGTGTGATTTAATCGCGGAGAGAACAAATTTATTCTGTTTTTATTATTATTTTTTTTTTTTTTTTTTTTTTTTTATTATTGCGAGAAAAGGCAAAAAACTAATAACACAATTAATTAGCTAGAATGTATCTGGCAATGTTTATAAATATGTATATAAATACATTTATCTTATATAGAGAGAGAGGCGGATTGGTAGGTAGGTATAGAAATAAAAATTTATGATTACGAATGGATTTGAGCAGCTACAAAAAAAAAATTAAAAAAAAAAAAAAAAACAATAAATTCGAAGAGTCATTAAGGCTAAGCGAGAGGTAATTAAGCCGGGACAAGGTTAGCATGTTAAACTGTCGGACTTAATTAAGTTAACTGACTTAATGCGAAAAAAGATGTGTATACTTAAATATTCAAATGATAATATATACACTGATAGGTTTGGATGGAATACCAAAGAGCTTTGCTGTATAATATGTAGATTTTTTTGTTTTTGTTTGATTTTTTTTTTTTTTTTATTTAATGAAATTCATGATTGCCATAAAGTTATATGGAATTAGACTTAAAAAAAATTAAGCCAATAAATCGGGATCAAGTAAATTTTTCCATCGATAGAATAGTTTTTTTTAATTTTTTTTTTTTTGTTGAAGTGAAACTAAATAATGACTCTCTTAGTTTAAGATTTGTATACTGAATTGTTTTTAAGACTAATTTTGAAATTTGTTTTCAGATGATAAACGAAATTTCTTGTTTAGATGAGTACTTGTATAATAAATGAGGATTATTTTTAATAAAAAAAAAATAATTTAAAAATTCAATAATGTCAGAAGCATACATTTAATTATATCCATAATACTACTAAGACTTTCTATAACATGACTTTAAACGCCATAAATTTGGTAAGCGGCCCAGCCAAGTTACCTACTGTTGTTCAACAAAACTGCTTTAAGAAGTCTGGAATAAATTACTAAATTTTACCAATGTTGCTGAAAAAGTCAACATTTTACCGGTCAATTCTGAAGTTTTGGAGTTTTACAGTAACTTATACTTAAATGTAGATATGTATGTATCTACATTAAATGAACTATAAAAGATCAAAATTATTACTGAGTGATTAAGTTTCAGTTCAGAAAATACTTAAAATGTTTTGGTGCTTTATTCTTTGAAATTAAAGTATGTATGTACTTAAAAAGATAGAACTGATTACTATATTTGAAGTATTCAAAACATAAGTGTTAATTAAACTTATATAGTGAACTGTGAAGGTGATAAGCACCATTCTCTATCAATATTATGAACAGTGGCTTCCGGTGGATATGATGATTTTAATCAATAACCGACCTTATATTGAGTATAGATTAATATTTTATTTATCGTTAAAGTACTTTAAGTTTGATTTAATTAATGTTTAAGTCCAAGGATTTTTAGAAAATAAACTATGGGTATGTTTCTGTTTTATATGGTACTAACTGAACCATGCCAAGCTTCGCAGTGCCAGCTATTGAACATTTGTCAGTAGGCGGACATTAAAAAAAAACATTAATATAATCTAATGCTCTTGGGTCAAGTGATTTTAATTACAAAATCTCAATTTTCTACAAATGTAGAAAATAGGTGAGGATAAATCTCAGATATAATAAAAGTGGGCGTGGTAGAAGGCGACCTTCAAAAAAAAAAAAAAACTGATTTTTATTATAAATTTTGAGATTTCTAAGGACGATAAATAATGTTACAGTTATAGTAAAAAAAAAGTGGGCGTGGTAGTGGGCTGGGACAGATTTAGTTTTAACGTCGGTAAAATGTGTAAAACTGCTAAGTTCACTTTGTAAATTTATACAGCAGAGCAAAAAAGCAAAATATGTATGTGTTGTTTTTAGATAATGGCATCAAAATAACAATTTTGGCCAAAAGTGGACTTAAGAATTTTACGTAGCTATTTAGCCAATGACAACTCGAACATTGCACCACATATCGCATTCAGATTTTATGATTTCCCATTTTAGCACTAAACCAACATTTGTTATGAATTTGAGTATTTTAGTCCATAAATATAGAATTTTTTAATAACTTGGCCACAACGCCACCTTTCGGATCATATATAGTTAAAAATAATTCTAGAATTAAATTAATTTTTTTTATTAATGTACCAATCTATCAGGACACATACAATTATATCGTAAGATGCAGTTTTTAAGTGCGATATCATCTCAGATTTGGAGTTTAACCCGAGTTAAAATTCTTATCTAAACATGTTTTATGTCAGTTTAAGGGTCATTTTATTCACAGATGAATATCTTTGATCAAGGAATATTGCAACTGATAAATCATTGAATGTGCATGGTAGCCAAGTTTTTTATCAGGAAATCCATATTTATTATTTGTTAATCATCATGGAAATCGCTAATCAGCCGATTTTGGTTGGTAAATCCATTTAATTATTATAACGTGTGAAACCCACTGTGAACAAACTGGCCCTTAATCCCGAGTTAACTCTCATAGAATTTGGTGAATTAACTGATTCGATATTTCCAACAGATGTGTCGTATCAAAATACTATCGAAATATAGATGGAGCCCTATTCATTCTATTCGAGAATAGTTTCGCCCTCTCTGTTTTTCCATAGTGTCTAGTGGTTGCGTTTTGTTTTCGATAGATATTTTACAACTGAAAGTTAAAGTTATTCCTACACTGCAGAACAATTCTTCAATTTAATTGCAGGATTAAATAAATCTAGTTTAACTCAGAGTTAACTCAGGCACTGAAAAACTGACCCTAAATTGGTTTAACGTTGATTAATAATTCCATTAACTCAACGAAAAAAATCTTTACGCAATAAACAGTTTGAATAATGTATGAATGACAGTTCATTGAGTCAACGTAGTACATAATAGACTGAATTTTAACTATTTATGAACAGCGAGGTGGGTTAGAAAGTGGTTTCACTTTAATCCGCCCACTACAACGCCCATTTTCATCATTTTTTCAGTTTTCTTGTAATTAAGCGTCCTTAAAACTTTAAAATTTTAAATTAAAGTCTCTTTAATCTTAAGTATGATACCTATATTTCATTGTCCCGCCCTCTACCACGCCTATTTTTCTATATTAGAATTTTATACTTATGTCCCTTAGAAGGCTGAAAATATATATTTATATACCTGTATTGAGCCAAAACTATGAAACGTGTAGCAGCAAGATATAATTATACTCTATGTTGTGCAACTTATTTCTTCAAAAAATATGTTGTTCATAATTAAAAAAAAATTTAGGACGAAGTCTAATTAACCATAATTATTTTCTGGCATAATTATTATCAGAAATATAAGCATGTAAAATCCATACAATCTCGTTTCATGTTCTTGTTCAGCTTTAAAAAAAAACAGAGACGTAATAATTTAATGATAAAATCCTCAACTCAACTTTTCACCTTTGTTCCGTATATATACCAACGATCATTCCATGCAGAGACCGCATCGGTTATAAAATTTAACGCCACATTTTCCTGTTGCAATTCAAAAGTCGTAAAAAAAATACACACAGACATCATACATTCAAACCGCAGCCATAAACCTTCATATATGCTCCGATTTTTGTTAAACTTCTTTGTTGTTTATTTTTACGACAGACCTAAAAAAAAAAAAAGTCGTAAAATTTTAATTTATTTATTCTTTACCTTCGCATATATATTTACTACTACCAACCAAACCAATGATTGTTAACCACGTTTCATCTCTACAAGAGATTACATAACTCATAAAAAAAACAGTTAACGACTTAATAAACTCAAAAATACCAAGAAACAAAAAAAAAAAAAATTTTGTGATGAAGCAGAAGAAGGTTGAGGGTTGGTTGGTTTGCTGGTTGTAACAAACGTCAGAATAAAAACCATACAGTAGCACTCTTATAATATGTTCTGGAGCTTGAGGGCTTCTATGATGCTTTTACCATCTTCTCCCGTACTTTAAAGAATCGCAACTTTTTTTGTTTGTGATTATTTGCCTCTCTCTGATGCCTTTATTCAACAAAAAAAACCAATAAAATTATATTCATTGCTCATGAATATTTGATAGACTATTCATCCATCCATTCAAACATCCATCTATTGGGGGTATGTTGACTTTCTTTTGTTTTTTCTTCTTATGCACTCCCGATTTCCTTTCTCTATCGCCAAATCGATTCTCTCTCTCTCTCTATCTCTCAAATAGTAGTTACACCACCGCCATAAACAGCACCCAACGGTAGCAGCACATCAATCAAAATTCAGAACACAGAAAAATTGTTTTTATATATTATTAATGGCTGCCAGTTAACTCACAGACGATTCAAATACTTTGAAAATTTTATCAGGTCTGGAGTTTTTAGTAGGGACATTTTTGAAGGCCCTCCTTGCAAAATTGTTCAAAGTTGAGTGTGATCAGAGCTATAAGCTTAGACTTTCTAATAATTGAACACGTTTGAAAATAGATTATTCTAGGTATTACGATTGTCATTTATTTTTAATTGATTCATTTTTTATCAATTATCTACCAATTGATAACTGACATTTCTTGGGAAACGTAGTCAAATTTATTTATTAGATTTTTTACTAGTTAGACAGGGTCTTGATAGTCCGAAATAGTTGATCAAATATAATGCTGCATTAGTCAAGGTTTAGACAACCAAGTCCGTTGTCTAAGTTTGATAACTTTAAAACATCAACTAAAAACTTTTATCTATAATTTGGACGGCTGTTCAAAGTTAGAGAACAACGTTGTTAATTCATTTTTAGCATTGCACCTCCGCTCAGTCCGCACTTTGTTGTAATACGAAGTTGCAATAAATCACATCCATTTTGTTTTCGCTTAAGCCGTGAACGTACCCGAGTATTGTCTCCATATTTTGTATGTAAGTATCTCTAAAACCGGTTATTTGGTGTGCGACGGACATTTTCTTTTAATTTTATTCTATTCTAAAACTTTCTTGCTCATCTGCCTTTATTTCTGTTATAAAAATTTAAATTCCTTTTTTGAAATGCCCATGTTCTACATTCCACTTATGTCGAATTCACATGATGAAAATGAATTTGGGTGGTCTACAATTCGTCCGAAATGATTATTTGTGAATTGGAATTTCGAAAATCAAAAAAAAGGAATGAACTATTCATCAAAAGAATTCATAATAAATTACTCAAGCTAATACATTATTAGATTTTTCTTGCAAAATTGTAGATATGTCTAATTTTTTCTCAGATTTTCGCTTCATTTTTTTCCTTTAAAATACCAATAATTCTGATTTCAATTTCATTCGCAGTGTAATTTATCTTTTCAAAATAATTAAAATGGATGCACCTTCAGTTTTGACAGTTCGAAGTATGTAACTGCGAAATTTTCGAAAACGAACGAATTGTAAAACATGGAATTTCATTTCGGATGAAATTGAAAATCGATTTCAATTCGATTTTCTTCGAAACCATTGTTCACCATTTCTGAAGAAGAAGTTTGTTCTTGTTCTTGGTGCTGATCGGTGCTGTCGTGCGTTATTGATATTTCAGCGAATAATCCTTCGGCCTTTTATTTTACCGACCACAATAAAAACAGAAAAAATTAAAACGTATTTCATTGACATTTTAGAATCTTGTTGACGTCCGTCGGCAAATCTTTAAGTAGTTGCTTAAAAAATAGGTCGACATGCATGAACTCAATTGTTTTCTAGGAGTTAATCCCCCATTCCTCTTCAATTAATCATCAACACTTCTTTTGAAATTTTAACGCCTTATTCTTCCATCAGTAGATACAGTCAAACCAAATACGTACCTGTACCAAAAAAAAAAATGACTTAATCCCCATCCCCATATAAAATCGAACCAAGGCAAAAAGTTGATTTTCAATGACGAAAAAAGGAAATCTATTTATTATAACAAAAAAGGAAGTTGCGGAGTCAAGTATAGAAGGAGAAACGCGAATAATAAACCGCCCAAGGCCCTACACTGCGAGTAGGTATATTTTTGTTCATCAATGTCGTCTTCGCCTTTTTGTGATCTAAGTATATCGTCTTCAATGTTGTCTCTTCCTTCTTTAATATGAACAAAAAAAAAACAGAAACATCGAAGCGGAAGGAAGTTCTAAAACGCAGCACTAATAATAAAAGCATTTTTTTTTCTTCTCCCTCATTTTGTAAAAAAAAAAAAAAAAAAAAAAAAAAACAAAACAGGAACAATCAATTGGCTTTCCGCCAGAGGGTATAAAATAACCACGTCGTCTGTTGTCGGCAAGCAACAACTAGCTCTCAATTATTTGAAGCAGATTTCCTCATTTAAATTCAATCATCACATTTATTTAAGCAAATAAAAAAAAACGTGATTGACGGTTTTAGTGAGGCTTGAAATGAGGCGCTACAAAAATTGTCGAAACAAAAAGAAAATGAGTTTTCATCATTTTTGAAAACTTAACAATTTGCATAATTCATGTCTCGTGGTTTTGTGTAATTAGTTGCGTTAATTAGCTACAAAACGAATTTATTTTTGGTTATTTATCATTTTACAAAATATGCATGTACAGTTGATATACACCCCTCAGGATATTTACAAAATCTATATTATGTATTTATGAGACTTGATGAATTTAATAATTAATTTCAATATACTTCCTGTTACAAACAGCAACTGAAAAAAAAAACACACGTATTTTATATAAATATAAACATAAATAAAAATAAATCAAACGAAGCGGAATGCTTCAATTTGTTTATTTATCTTCTGGTTTTTTTTTTTTTAATTTTTATTTGATTTGATTTTATTTTTCTGTTTTAACAGTGAAATAATTAAATTTGAATTATGACCGCGTTGTATGTACATTTATTTTTTTTTTCTGTGTAAATATATACATTTTGAATGAAAGTTAAACAAATTGAAAGCAAAACAATCTGAAAACAAATAAAAAATCATTTTGATCATTTGATTAACAATTCAAAACAAATTGCCATTTAAATTACATTTGATTGCTGCTTGCTTGCAGGCGAATTTCAGTGAATTTATATTATTATAATATAATTAAAACATATATAAATATTATGGTTTTTTTTTTAGTAGATATTGGTGGGCTCTCCCGGCGGTGGTTAAATAAACTTATTTTTTTTTTTATTGGATGAATGCGCATTAGTGTAGGTTGAATTAATTACGTTGTTTAAGATACATATATTCTATATTTTATTGGTTTTATTTAATAAAAAATCCATAATGAGGGAAAGTTTTGGAGAATTTTGATGTTTAAGCCATGATGAGTATCAGTTGATTTGACTTACTTTTATAGCTTTGTTGATCTTGGAAACGGATTATTACGTATTATGAATGCTTTTAAAGTGGGAATAAGGTTGAGATCTTTGTTGAAGAATACAGAATGTATTCCGTACACTAGAGCAAATCATTACGTTAATTTATCTACAAGTTTCGTTTATTTAGTGATTTTATTCATTTAAATTCAGCTAGACTTTGTTGGGGCAATGAATATTCAGTCATTCAAACGTTGAGATTTTTTTCTAGTTTTATTTTTAAAATTTTGAGTTTGAAAATAATTTATTCAAAAACTAACTACTAAAATAACTTCATTTAAAAAACATTCATTCTTTAAGAATGAGTTTCTGGCTTTAAAAAACCTACTACATAATATTGTAAGTGTTGCCGTTGTTTTTTTAATATTCATTCATTTTCTATTTTAGATATTTTTTTTATTTGCCCCTCCCATCTTAAGGGGTGGACATATAAAGTGCCCCAATATCATATTTATACAATTTAACAACAATGAACAAAATTATATGCTTTTATCACAAAAAATTCACGATTTTTATACTAAACCGCTCCACTATATATTTAGGAAAGTAAAACCCTTAACTCTACCGATTGGTTTATTTCGAAAACGGAAATTTTTATGAAGAAAAGCATTGATATTTTTTTGTAGGAAATGTTCTAAGCTACAAATTAGTCCTTAACAGTTTTTCTGTCTAACTAACCATTTTGGAGAAAAGCTTGAAAAACAATTTTGGAGAGCCTTGAACCCCCGTAAAAATTTTAGCGGTGCTCATATCGAAGGGGTGCTCATATCGATGGGATGCTCAAATTTTCAGTTTTCTAGATTCAATAAATTTGTAGAAAATCCAACCAAAAGAAAAATGAGAGTAGAAGTACGTGGACCTTTCTCCCACAGATAAAAACAAACTCAGAAAATTTCATACAATTATATCGGATTTCCAAGACTTAAATCTCAAAAATAGGAACTATCCTTTTTATATGCATAGACGAGCGTGCTAGGGGGTGGGAAAAATTATGGATAGTATTCCTTAAGTTCTAGAGAATTCAATAACTTACTAACGATATTAAGGTAACTCAAATATAAGATAAGTGGGTGTGGCAAAAGGCGGATGCCAAAAAAATTTAAATGTTATGCATTAATTTTAATAGATTTCAGTTACTCTTGCATATTTCTATTGATCTTAAAATACGAAGACAATTTTAAAAATAATAGGCGTAGCGGTGGTCGGATTTTCTAACAAATGTTACTTTATGTTAACGTAAGTTAAATTAGCTTTCTATGGTTGTTAAATAATAAAAAAAATTCAAATATAATAAAAGTGGGCGTGGCCTTCAGGTGGAATTTACTTTAACCAGTGCAAAAGGATCAACAAAAGTTTAAGTCGCTAATTCATACAAAAATCATATGAAAAAATAGCATTTTAAATTTATCCTGATTTTTTTTTAATTTTTCTGGAAAACTTCCCAATTTTTTTTTTACTCGGGCTATAAAGAAAAAAGAATGAGCCGAATCGTTTCAGTCGTTTTCAAATGATGGGCTTGAAAACGAACAGCTTATTTTTATTATATAGAAATTTTTAAGAACTAAAGCTGTTAGACAACGTTCAATGAAGCACTCCAATTTTTCTATCTAAATTCTCATGGATTTGTAGCTCGGTTATTTTCTTTTCACTTTCAACAAAATACGAATAAAAACAAAACAATAAAAAGTACCCTCTTATAAACGCAATTGAATTCTTTCTACATTTTAAAATGGCATACCACCAGATTCCCATATTAGTCCCTTTATCTTTTATGAAAATTAGCGTGCAACCACTTAGAATCTTTAAAAATCCAAACAATTAATTCTGTTCTTAAGCAGTCCTGCCACAACGTGTATCTGAGATTCCTCTCAGCTTCTGCAATTCCTTAACAAACCAACCAAAACAAAAATATAAAAAGCCACAAAAATAGAAGGAAGAAACATAACCCAACAAAAAAAAAAAAAAACATCAAAACCATTGGTATGCATTACTTGAACTCGACGAACGACCGATGCAGAGCGACGGACATTGCGCTGCTGCTCCTGCTGCTGCTGCTCACCGATGCAATCAGTAAGCATACATATTTAAACAGCATATTTTACATCAACCGATTTGGGATTCCGGCGATTTGCAAATGGAAATGTTCACAACATGGCTCCAGGAGGGGTGATGCATGCAATGTGATGATCCCGCAGAGGAATGAAACGAAGATGGCACACAAAAAAACATTGCCTTTTCCCGCTGGCAATATAACAACTCCTTAGTATGCGCCAAGTAGAACCACCAAGCCACGAAGAGCTCCACAAGTTAATGCTACAGCAGTTGGAGTAGCAGAAGTGAAATAAAAAAAAAGAACACAGAACTGAAATTGAGTGCCAGGCTATATGGAGAGAATGACGTCGTACGACGACGACGGTCTTGTCGTCGTTGGCCCTTTTTTTATTTTCATCTCGCAAACTTGTTCAAAAAGCTGAAGTTGACAAATTTAAATTCAAACCTGGTTCCTTTGTCATTGTCTGTCGGGGTTTTTGCCTGTTGGGTTCGTTCGGATCGTTCTTCCTTATTTTGATTATATATATCCTTTTTTGCATGCACACACACGCCTTGACAATGTGTTGAAAGAATGTGCTGCTTCTGCTTTCGCAATGAATGTTGAAGATATATGACACAACGAAACCAGACTCCAGAAAACAGCAATTTCAAAAAGATCGAAATCGTATTCATATGAAGAGAAAGAGATATTGCAGAACGACCATTAAGTTAAAACAAAACCAAACCAGAAAAAAACAAAGAATTCGAATTCGTTTCATATGGATTTTTGCGAGACATAACAACCGCACCGAACTGATTCCAGGACAAGAACTGTGATGTTCACACAGAAGACAGACAAAAAAAAAATTGCAGAGCTAAATTGCTCCGAGCACATGTAGGTTCGAGTATGAAGATGATGATGATGATGAGGAATTGTATCTCGATATAGCGCCAAATTAAAAAATAAAAGAACACACATCCGAGATCCGACAACGAAAATATAACGACAATGACGAAGCGACGCAGCGGACAACAAAAAGGATCCCAAGGAGTGAATAAATATATATATTTCAGCGAGAAGCCGAGACTTCTCACTATGGAATTTGCACCAAGCAAGTATATCTCTGGGAGAGTATCTTTGGTGACAACATAAATAAGGCACACATTCTGAATCTGGATGGGATGGGATGTGTGGTGTTGACTGTGGAGGATGGATGTGAGATTGCTCTTGGTGCATCACCACTTCGTTTATGGCTTTCAACCTGCGATTGCGAGCGAGGAGTCGAGTTGTCGTCGCATCATGATGTGTGTTTTCTGGAGTGAAGCAGTTGATGCGGAGACAACTTCCTTAAGGCAGAACCGCCACCGCGTACGCCATTGCCACTACTATACCACGCCGCCATCGCTATGCCGGCCGCCTGTGAAGACAAAGGAATGACAAGCACTTGGATTGGGCCATAGTTGGTGGCTGTTGCTGCTTCCATAAGCTTGACAACAACAGCGGAAGAATGTTATTTGTGAATTATTTTACTCACGTCCTATTGCCCTTTTTTGTGTTGTTTGCTTCACAAGCATCAAGCAACCAACCAACCAAACATTCAGGGGGAAGCTCACAATAATGTACGATATATAGAATATGGCTTGGTTGTTATGGCTTCTGGGACCGAAATTGGACTGCTGCATTGATGATGGGTTGGTTGGCAAGGAAATACAACACAGAATTGGTAGTGTAGCACACTCATGTTCACAAGAAGAGTGTCGTCCAAACTTGAATTTTTTTTTTTTCATCGAATGCGCAGTTGATGATTCTTTTTTTCTTTTTTTTGAGCTTGCATTTTTGGAATTTGGAATTTGTGATGACAAGTGATATCCTTTTAGCAAGAGAATTGCCATATCCGAAGAGAATATACGATATATGTACATCAATGATTTAGAATGACAAAATATTTTTTGTTTGCGATGTGTTGTTCATTGTTTGTCGATGGTGGCTGAATTAGTTTTGTCATGTCATTTTGTTTCGATGGGTGGCATGTATGTCCATCACTATTGAAGATGGGTTTTGTTTGTTTTTTCTTTGTCTTTGCTCGTTGGACATTGAATTTTAATTGTTCATGGACTTTGAGAAGAAAAAGGCAAAAAGTAGAAAAAATCCTACCAGTTTGCCTATTCTCTTTCGACTTCTTCAATTTCTCTTTGTTTTCTTTTTCATCTTCTTCGCCTTCTTTTACTTCTTATTTTGTTTTTTCTTCTTCTTTTTATATATTCTTCATATTTCTGCTTCTTCTTTACCAACTTTTTTATCTTCAGATATTCGTAGTTTTTCCCTTTTCTCTTCTTCATTTTTCGTCTTCTATTTTCCACATCCATATTTACATTTTCCTTCTGTCCTTTTTCTGTGTTCTTATTTACCTAACATCTTTCTTTTTTGTTTCTCTTTCACATATTTCAGCTTCTTTTAAGTCTATATTTTATCTTCCTTTTTAAACATGTTTTCTTTTTTCTTTTTTTCTCTTCTGCCTTCTTATGTGTTATCCTTTTTTATATTCTCCTTATATTTCTTCTTAGCCTACATTTGATCTTCTTACTTCCACCTGTTCACATTTTATTCTTTATACTTATTTATTTTACTTTGCTTTTTTGTTTGTATAATTCTTCGCCATATTTTTGCTTCTTCTTTGTCTATATTTGATCTTCATTTTTTACCTTTTATTCCTATTTTTCTTCTGTTTTTGTTTTCATATTTTTTTTTAACTTTCTTCTTTTTTATATTCTTCCAATGCTGCTTTTGTTGGTGTACATTTTAAATTCTTTTTCACATTTTCGTAGTTTTCCTATTTCTCTTCTTCTTTGTTTGTTTTCTTCTTTTTTGCATATTCTTACACATATTTTGTCTTCTTCTTTGAGTACATTTCATCTTCTTTCTCCCCAGGTTCGTATTTTTCATAATATTACTATTTCCATTTATTTAGTTTACATTGGCCAAGAAGAAGGAGAATATAAAAAAGAGAAGGTAAAAAAAAGATACAAAAAAAAAGGAAACCTTCATATTTTTGCTTTTTCTTGGCCAATGTAAAACTGAAACGGAAAAGGCGATACTGAATATTCAAGTTGAGTAATGAGAGCGGACTCCAAAAAGGGGGGTCCTATACGCAGATTTACCCTTTTAAACTAAGTAGCTACGCATTTCTGTTCTTATTCTAAAAAAAATAATTCCCCGCAGTCATAAGCCAGATTTTACTCCAGCTTACTTTGAAATTTCTCATACACTGTTGGAGTAATGCATTAAACTCCTTTTCAAAAGATAAAAGTATAGGTGCTAACTTTCAACCTTGTGGTACACCTCTAAGCAAAGAAGATCCCCATATTTCTAATCTTAAATATCGTATGAGTGGTAAAGGCTTTAAACATCAAAACCAAAAAGACTTTATCCTCACATAATAAAGTAAATAAAACAAGTTGAAAATTAGCCCTAAAAATAAGAGAGTGTGGATAAATATCTGTTCACAATAATAATTACACGCGTCACATTCCTTACCATAATTATTTGTAGACTAATATAGAAAGTTCTACCCTCTACTTCTTCTTTGTCTTCTTGTTTATTTAACACTGCCAGCAACAGTCAAGTCTCGTTTTAGGTATGCAGGAACTTCTATAAAACTTAAGAGGATTATTATTTTCAAATTGAATTTCCTTTTTCCGCTTGGATTTTCTGTTTTTTGTTGTTTTTTTTTTGCTGGCGAAGCGAACAAAACCAAAAAGCTCATGGTTGTCTTTGCTCCTTGCATGCCAAAAGCATTTAAGTCCTTTTCCGTCTTCATTATTTTACTTTTTTTGTTTGTTTTTTTTTTTTTTTTAGTTTTTTGTTGTTTTCAAGCATAAATATAGTAGGTACTCCTGCTGTGGCTAAATTATACACTCGTATCTCCCTAGCTGGTACTTGTTATGCAGAGAGAATATAGAGAATGGGGAGAAATGGGACTTTAAAATGCTCACCAGAACTATTTGTTATGTATACACTTCAGCAGGAAGATATCCATTGCGACAGCCAAGGACTAGTATACTATCTACGTGAAACTCGAAGACCAAGAGCTGAAGAAAAACCAACAGCAACGTTAAGAAGATACACCCTGATACTACTTAACAATAGAATAGGATGAGTGTGCTATAGATACAGAGAATGCTGTATACAACAATACAGTCTTGGACGAAATTATTAGACATTGTTAATTTAAAATATTTGCGTAGCTGCTTTTCTGTCAGCTATCAAAGATGAATTTCAGCTTATAAATGACATTATGGTTTAAGACAAGTTAAGAATGTCATCAAATGTCTTGTTTTTATAATTGATTTACTGATAAGCCTGCTCTCAAAAAAACATAGCTCAACTTTGGAAGATGTTTATGTAAACTCTATACAACAATTAAATAAAATAATATATGGCCCCTTTGTGGTCAGCTGTCAAAGAAAATTTTATCAACTTGGTTCACTTTTTATTTTACTGACAAGTAGAAACAAGTCAAATGTTAGTTCCATTTGACAGAAACGCCAAAATACTAATTTGACAGAAACGTCAAAGTTGTAATTTGACAGAAACGTCAAAATTGTTGTATGACAGAAACGTCAAAACAGTAATCCGGCAGAAACGTCGAAATATCAACTTGACAGAAACATCAAAGTAGTAATTTGACCAAAACGTCAAAATATTAATTTGACGGAAACGTGAAAAAAGTAATTTGACTTAACATCTGTCTTCAAACATCAAATGTTTGTGTTTATCAAATCTTTTTTTTTGCATTTGGTGATTTTTAAAAACTGGTATTTAATACTTTTGGACAAGACTGTGTTGAAACGTCCTAGGTATCCTATCTCTATATTGTTGCAAGGCAAGGAGTTTATTCCTTCTTTCTGTGATATCAATTTATATTCCAAACGGGAACTCAAGTTAAAGTACCATCAGGATAAATTATTTAATAACACGGAGCGCGGATCTTGGTTGTCGTTTTTTGTGCTGTCTTTTTTTCTTATACTTCCCTATATACCTATACCTACATTTGTGCTATGTCTGCCGCTATTTTATGGTGCTGATCCTAATACCATCAGTACTGTATATATAAGTATAGCAGTTCTGATGGTGTGGCGGCAGCGGCAGAATATCCGTGTGTTGAATCCTTTTGTCTATGGGGATTTTGCTATTTTCATTTCTATCCCTATTTCTATCTCTGTATACTGGAGAGTTTAGTTTTCATAAACAATATAGGGAAAGAGAGTATGTGCTTCGCATCATTAACACGGACAACATTTCCGGTGGAGTTTCCTTCCGTCTGGGTTTTGTAGGTACATAGATATATTTTTATATTATATCTATGTGTTGTCTTTGCAAATGGCGGCGATGACGACGAAAACAATAACAACAACAACTACATCAACAACGACCGACACGGCTTTTGAGCTTTGTGTTTGTTTTCGACTTAAAATGTGCTAAAATGTTGTGATGTATGCGGATAAAAGAACAAACGTATATAAAATATAATATGCGGGTTAAAAAGACCGAACTAGAAACGGGGTTGAATTTTCTGACATCTCTATAGTAACGATTCTATACTTCGTGGGTTTGCTGTCACTGGAATTCTATATGATCTACATGAATGTAAAGATATGTAGTTATAAGGAACGCGGAAATTCAACAGAGCGTGCTAAACGGCTAAATGGGCGGATAAAGATGTTTATTTTCTTTTCCTTTTTTTGGTTTGAATAATAAGGCAAAAAAAGTGACAGTCAATGAGTGGTGTCTGTTTCTGAAAAGTAAATTCAAGATGGTTAAACTTTCAAGAGCGAAGACAAGAAGTGGCAAATGAAGACAGCAGTAAAAAAACAGAACGTCACAATCATATACAGTGCTGATTTTGTTGTTTTTCGTATTTGACATATTATTATTATGTTATTATTTTTTGACATTTCAGAAATATTTTTAATAGTTTTCTTTTGTTTGCCTGTTTTTTCACAACTCAGCACATATTTTCACAAAAAATATTAAAATTAGAAGCAATTACTGTTTCATATTTCCTTACACATTTTTGGAATATTTTATTAACAATTATTTTTTTCTTCTTTATTTTCAGGTATGTACATAATACATCAAAAAAATGTTTTTATACAAAAATGAAGCAAGTGGTAAGTTATTGGAAAGTTTCTTATGTCGTTTTTGTTTGGACGTTTGGAGTACTTCTTTTGCACTCTTTTTTCACTCCTACAAAACTTCAATGCTTTCGATTGGCTTTTTCGGATTGTGTCGGAAAGTTTTTTTTTTAGTGTGAAACCAGCAAAGACAAGATAAAAACAGTACTTTGACAGACATTTTTTATTTTCATTTATTTTTTATTTATTTTATTCTCTCCGTGTAGAACTGTCAAATTAGAAAGAACAAACAAAAACGATCATTTGTCAAAGGTCATTTTGTTAAATGGCGAAATTTAGTAAAGTGTGTGTCTAAATTTGTAAAGCCGATATTATGCATATATTCGATTCGAATAAAAAAGGAGTAGAACCTTCGAAAACGACATTACTGATGATATGATGTCTTCTTTCGTTTTCGATAACTCTCGTTTTTTTTTAAATTTCATTCTATAACTTTTTCGACACGACAGTTTTGTAGTAGATTTTTTTAACGATGACAAAGGATCGGTCAACTGTCACAATTTGTAACAAATAAAAAGCAATCCTAATAAATCGCTTTTCATTTTTAATATTGATCAACAAGTGATTAAATTAAATCATTAAAATATTATGTGACAAAGATGAACAAATTCAAATGGATGGAATGTGGTATAAAAGTAGGTACTTACAGCTTTATAAATAAGTCAGTTAAGTTATATGCAATATGAGGAACAATTGAATAAAGTGGACCAATAGGAATAACCATTTTTTTTTAAATACAGAAAGTTTACTTCCAGTGAAGAGAGTGAAAGGGTTGGCTTTTTTTATTTGGATTCATATCGACTCTCATTTAGACTTTTATTTTTATATAAGAAAGTTTTCGAAACTTAAGCATCCGTTTTGTGGTGCAGAACCTTTTCTGTTTAGTTCTTAACCTTTAACCGTTCAATCCATTTTATTCATCAGGGCTTTCGAAAAAACACCTTTCCATATCCATCCACTTGACGAGTATCAGGAACTTTTTCTTTTTTTATGTTCAATAATAAATGTAAACAAAAATTGTATTTATTCTATTCGTTAAGAAAAAGTTCTACATAATAAATTATTTAACAAGGACAGGCACTAACGATTTTCCATCCTTTCAATTTCATATCGTTTACTGCATTTGTATAAGAAGGTGTATGTACATATTTTGTCGTTTTTGTGGGAGTTTCGTTTCATTTCGTTTCCTTTCTTTAAACACAAAACAGAATGGAAACTTTCAACGATGGTTTCCACGTTGGACATTGACATAACACACATTAAAATGAGAGTGAATTATTGAAAACGACATTGAATGCAAATTTTTTCTCGTCGTATTTTTTGTTGATATCGTTTAAGACATCGGAAGGGTTGGTGTATTAAAAAAAAAAATCTCCCAGGAAAAGAGACTTCATCTCGAATATACACACAAATTTGTGGAAGGAAATTTTTTTTGTAGGGAATCATAAAATAATTTCGTTTTATTTCGATTTTCATAAATCTGTATCACTTAAAATACGTTTTTTATCAAATAAAATCATGTGATAGATGTTTGATATTCATCTAAACACCTAGAAAATTCGGATTAGGACGCACAGATCTCTTTGCAGAAAAAACTTAATATTTGTATGTATGAATGTATGCAATTCTTGTATTAAGTCCTACGCTTAAGGTAGCAATGGTTTATATTCTTGTGATACCTCCTTTTTTTTGTTGTTATAAAACCGAGTATAACTTATATTCAACTGGAGTGCCTTATAATAAAGAATTTTATTTCCTCCAAAAATTTCTTGAAAATGCTATCACATAATGAAGTTTGGCTTATGTGATACCCTTGTGAATTTGTGATAAGTTTATATTTACATATATAAGAAAAAGAGGTTCCGAATTCTAAATTAGCCTGAGCTACTGAGATTATGTATTTTTAATTTAACGACGACTGCTTATACAATTTCGAGCGGAATTTGTCACTTCTGTATATCTCAGGTAGATATCACAAGTTTATATACGACGTTTTCGATGTAAAACATTCTGTTTGATAAGACATAATAAAACATATTTTGTCCTAAGAACTATAATTAAAAAGCAACGCGAACTATTTTTATATTTTATACCTGATTAGTTTCTATCACAGAAAAACAAAAGGTCATGATTAAAATAATAAGAGCCCAATATCTTCTTTTAAAAAAATTCATTTTTATCCACATTATTCGAAATTAACTCCTGCACATGTTTGGTAAGAAATTATATTCATGCATTCATATGTGATACTGATACCTATTTTTGTATCACACAAAAGAATTTATCATACAACAAATATAAAACTAAAACAAATACATCTCATACTAACACTAATTTACTTATGTTAAAGATTTATTTATTTTACTATTATCTATATTTACTTTCTGACAGTTGTTGTGACACCCGTTCACTATAAAATTCCAGAAGAAATCTCCTTTTTATTAAATTCTTTTAAAACCTCTCTTGTCAACTTGTGATATTTTACGTGCAATCATTTTTTCCTTTGACAACATTCCGCAAATATCATCACACATTAAAATATAAAAATATTTATTATCAAACGTCGCTGCGGGTTAATTTAATTTCTCTAACGACGCGTTTGGTAAATGTCACTTCAACGCTGTTACACCTCTTCCTTCTCTCATTTATTTTTCCCTTCTGACGCACTATATCTATCTACTATACTGTGATGCATGTGCGGATTGTGCCGCACGCCGCCGCTACCGCACCGCACCATTTGAATTTTCGTTGACATGTTTATTAAACAGAAAATCATGTTGAATGGAAATTAGCCAACAGCTGTGTGTTCTTGTGTTTGTATAGTATGTATGACTATTAGCGTGACAAGCACACTCGTCGTCGTTGTCGTGTGACTGTTTGGCGTTGGTAATTGGTATTATTTTTTTTTTTTTTATATTTATATTCTACACCCCAGAACCAATCTCATTTTAACGCCCCACTTCTGTCATAAAATATAGCATTTAGTTTGAATTGTCATTTTCATTAATTGTTTGTCAAAAGTATTTTATTTTTTTTTTTTTTTTTTTGAAAAATGTATTTCAACGCTCGTTGCTGTTGTCATCCTTGTGTCGTTGTTTCGTTGCCTTCACTGGAAATGTTGGTAAAATGTGTAGATTTTTTGTTTTTATTGGTTATTTATTGCCTGTCATTAAAACACGCACAATTAATTGACTAAAAACAAAATAAAATATTGAAAATAAAAATATAAAGTGAATTGTTTATGAGCCCACGAAAAAAAAAAATAATACAATTAATTTATTAACAAACTCAATCAAAACCAACAGTAGGTCTGGTGGGAAGAACAAAATGACATTTGACAGATGACAGCTGACAGTCGAGGGACAAGACAAATTGAAACATTGAATAATGTTATACTTCATGTTGCACGAAACCAGCATACGCATTTTTTGATTGAAATAAAGAAAAAAATGAAAATGAGGGGAAGACAAAAAAAAGATAACATCTTCAGATTTTTCCCTTAACAGAAAAATAAAAAAAAAACATGCACGTGAAATGATATGAATAAGAAAAGAGACAGGAAGAAAGTACAACGCAAAGGCAAAAAGTCAAAATGATTGCGTACACACTTAAGTGGATAAAAAGATCCTTGTTGTGCTTCGCAGAGTGAGAAACAAAAAACACCATACATATTTAACGTTCGTAGCTATAGCAACAGTGAAACGAAGACCTAGAGAGGACATTCTATTGTCGTCTGTATACCTATGCATGTTTCAGAGGCATTTTTGACTCGCTTATAGCACATCGTTCGAACGACGACGACGCTCCTTGTCTCTATTGTTGAAGTTGTATACATTTTTTTTTGTTGTTGTAAATACCATGCTTTTGACTGCGTGACAGAGGATTAAACTAGGAGCAAAAGTAAATTCAGTCAGCAAAAGACTCCTTCTTGTCAAAAATGTTCTCCCTGGTTTAAGCCCTTCCTTTGAGGACTACACAATAAAGTAAAGTTGTGTATGTTAAAAATCCTTGGAGGATAAAAAAGCATAGCAAAGGCTTTATAATCTCTTCGGAAGGCTTTTTTTCAAGTGGTATAGGCTATAAGTGGGATACAAAGTCACTTAGTGTGTACTTAATAGTACGTGCTCGTTCAATGCCTTTATATACCTACGCAAGGTTTGTTGTTGTCTCTTCTTTTTTTTTTTTCGTCTTCAGTAATACTCTTTTTGACTTCTATAAGTACATATATATCATAGCTATGCGATTATTAAGTGGTATGATGCCATCAGCTCCCTATATTCGTCTCACATCCCTACTTTTTTGTTGATTTGTCATCTTTTGGGCATATTACACACACACTTAAATTCAAAAGCCTGTTGAAATGGAAAATGGATTTGCTGTACCTACGCACTGAGAAATTGTTTTGTTGTATATTTCGTATGAAAGGACACCCTGGAGAAAATTAAAAATTTAAAAAAGAGCATAACAGAATTGTATAGGTATGTAGGTACCAAGGCTACATATAAAAGTGTTAAAAAAAATGAAACACTCAAGTAGAATAATCAAGTGTTTTGGGCAAGAATTGCAAATAAAATATTCACAGAAGATTAAAGCACTAAAAGGATTAAGATTGACAACAAAAAAGTGATGAAAATTTGCAGAAGTTTTTAGTAGGTAAAATGAACGTGGAGTTTTACATAAATTTTGGAATGTCTTCTGTCCTATGATCTCTTTGAAGGGTTAATTAATTAGAATACTAGGAGTGTTTTTTTTTCAAAGTCCCAAGGACTTCAGACGGGTCTTAATAATTTACATAATAAATTCAGCACAGGCACTTAAGTCTCTACAGGTCATAGGTCCCAAAGGTATTTTTGTCCCAATTGAGTTGGACATAATATGTAAGTCCCAAAACTATTTCGGGTATTTTTTCTTTTTTATCGAAGATGGGTCATAAGTCCCAAAAGTAAAAGTCCGCAATGTTTTGTTTTCATAATTCACTACCACCAAGCATTTAGTAAACGGGAAACCAAAGGTACCTACTGTTGACAAAAGCTCGTTAAATTTTAAAATTTCAATATTTTGGTGAATTATAGTAACATTATGAAAAAATGTTTGGTGGGACATTAGTCCCAACGTTCTTTACTGGATTTCTTTACCGGGACTTATGTTCCACTCAAATGGAATAAAAGTACCTCGGGACTTATAAACTGTAGAATTATTTTCCTGCGCCGTTAAATACAGCACAGGAACGTAAGTCCCCAGGCCATAAGTCCTGTTGGGACTTTTTTCTCATTTGAGTGGGACATGTGTTAGTCCTAAATCTATTTTATAGACTTTTATACTACCCCCATATAAATTAGTCCCTAAAATAAATGTTGGGACTAATGTTAAGAATCTGTGCCCCTTTTGACTGGAACAAAAGTCTTGAAATAGATTTTGGACTCTCACTCAATTGGGACAAAAGTTTTTTTTATTTTTATTTTATTTGACTCAGCAAAATACGTGATATCAAACGCCAAATTCCAACTGTTTTCAATTATAATGGCGTTTTCTATAACATTTCTTTGTACAGCCAAAAATGGATTTCCCTCTATAATACCTCATGTGATCAAAAGATCAAATCAGATGCTCAATTAACCACAAAAACTAGGTAGGTAAGTATATACAAATTCTCATCATCTATTTTTGGCAAAACCATTCGTCTTTAATTAGAAATCAAATGCTAACGAGGTTAAATGCTTTTGTTGATTTGTTCTTTTATCAACTTGATTTAGCAAAAAAAAAACAATTTGTTTAGAGATCGATGTTTGTAAAAATAAAACTCGCTAAGTATGCAGTAAAGTCATTGGTTTGGGTCATGCGGAAGATATTTTCCCTGGCTGCCCGCACTCGGTGTCGGTCTGTCTTTCAATTTAATTCAGCAAAAAATATATACGAAATTAGCAGTTGTTGGCAATCAACAATCTTTATTTTTGAATTAAAAAAAAAAAAAAAACAATAAAAAATCTTAACATTCAAGAAATTCTAAATTTAAAATAGATCTATAAACTTCGTTTGCTGAAACACAACGGATCGATTCAAAATAGAACTCAGCAGGAGAGCTAAAGAATTTATCACCGCGCTAACAGCGCTACCACATTCAGCGTCGTCAGCAGCAGCAGCAGCGGCCAGCACTTATAATTTATGTCATCGCACAAACATAAAGACTCTGGCGACTTTATATCGGCTTGCTTGCTTTATACGACAAACGTGATTCGAAAATCAAAGATGTTAAATAAAATACATTAAACCTACCTAATAGAAAAAAAAAGAAACCTATAAGATAATTGAATGACAAATGGACAACATAGCTGTGCATATTTTATTTGACCATAATCAGTGTTGACACATTATAACAAATGCACAGCACGACTGACAGTTAATTTCGAATTCGATGAGAGTTGTCAATTGTCAGCCACCACATATATCATTGACATTCAGCGTTTGTGTTGTGGTTAACAACATTGCTGCGTCCGTCGTCGGTACTCATATCGCACGTTGGGATCTTTTTTTAAAAATTCCAAATCGAGACATCCATCGTTGTCAATTCGAAGAAGGCAAAACATGTACAATACGTACATATTATTATAGCGAAGAGCATTCGTTCGAATCATGCCTAATTGCTACGTGAGTGAGTTAAGTTATTGCTCGCTACATACAACTCTATTGCGTAAAGATATTTTCACCTTTGAATGCGCGGGGTTCGAAAAAAATAGGTATATAATATAGAAACCGCAGAAACATCTAAATAACCTTCGAGGCATTCAGCCAATTTCGAAGTTAATTAATGTGTGCAACGCGTTAATTATTATTATTAACATCAGCGTTTTGATATGAATCTCCACTCTCTGTGTGTATTTCTGAATTTGTGTTGGATTATCGCATCAGTACCTACTTGTATATGTTTGTTGGCCCGTGTGTAAATGTGACCGCCTTTGAGGTTTGATTTATTACTTTCATATGGGTCGATTGAAGGGGATATATAATTAATCGATACCACACTGTATACACGCATAAATACTTACCGACAAATATTAAGCTGTGGATTATTTTCTTTATCTGAAATTTGACAGCTGCTGTCATTTAAATCAATCTTAATGAATCAAAGAGTACTGTTGTCAGTTGGTTCCTGTTAAGATATATAATTGTGTTATTATTTGTCGATTTAAAGATCGATTCAACTTTAAAATTTATTTTCGAAGCTAAAAAAAGCGGTAAAAAAGACAAATGATGAAACAGATTGCTAATGACGGCTAAGACGACGTTAAAAAATAAATAAGCGGTGTGAAAGCTCGTGTGGAACCAGGCCCCAGTGAGTTATTTGGGTGCAGGAATGGTGGAATCCAAACGGCTAGGGTGAGAGGAGAAAAAAAATTGATGATACATATTTAACCCCATTTACCAAACACCAAGAAAATAAATCCTCCCTTTTCTGTGAAACAGCTGAGTTAAACATTAGATATTTTCAGAAATCACTGATCTCTTGTATTTGAATCCTCTTCTGGCTGTAGAACATCAAATTACATTTTACAATTAAGAAGAATTGGCGAGTAAATGCTTGAAAGACTGACTATTCATGCTGCTCCATTTGGCTTTGCAGCAACAGTGAGCGTGGATGCCTTTGCGCGTCCCTGTCACTTAAGGATTTTAATCGAACGGTAATTTTTAAATAAATGAAATTTCACGTTGCTGCTGACGTGCTTGACTCAAATTGCTGTAGTTAATTTTTTTTATTCACTTCTTTTTCCATCATTTTGTATTTATTTATTTTTTTTTTTTTTTTGAGAAAATAAAATATCTGATGTGGTGCTGGTGTTGAGGCCTTTTCTTTGTTTGACGTCCAGCACGGATGTCTGTCCGTCTTTTCGTCTTCTTCATGACCATAAGAATACGAGTATATTCACTTGTGGTCGACGAGAATCAATTTGATTTAACTTTAAGTATTTTTATTTTTTTTTTTAACAATTATATATTTGTGCTGCTTTTGTTGTTAATAAACTTTTTATTTGTTTTAAATTGCCACTCAATGTGATTAGTGTGGTTTGATTGGATATTTACTGCGAATTTTTTGTCTTACAATTTTTATTTTTATTTTTTTTACTCATAAATCCACTCTCTGCCTTTGTTCGATTTCATCTTAGGTATATACAAAAGGACTTCTTCGAGTTTCTGTAAATGGATAAACTCGTTTTCTTTTATTACTTTTTTGTTTTGTTCTTTTGTCGTTATATGTGATCCACTGTGTATATTAATCCTTCAACCGTAAGTTACTTGGGTAATTTTTATTTTTTACTTTGTTTTTTGAGATATGGATCTTCACACACAGCACAGCTTATTTTATGTCCTCTCGAGGGGATTATCTTGAAATGTAAAAAAAAAAAAAATATTCAATGGGTGACAATTACATCGTATCAACAGGAATTATAAGAAGAATATCTTCTTCTCTTTCTCGATGGGGGATAATATAAGTTGGATTGGTTTCACTTAAATAATATAAGTTAACGACAAGTTCATATTGTGACAGTGACATTGTTGAAAACAGCGGTAGCCTTGAGGCTGCAGTTATATACAAAAAAAAACACGACTTGATGATGTTGTTGCTATAAACTTTTTTAAGTGACTTGTAGCAAGTAGTTTTACCGGGGTTAAATAATTTGTAAATTGTGTGGATTTGACCCGCCCGCCCAAGCACGGTGTATTTGATAAATGGGAATTTGTTGTTTCAGTACATAAGGTTGTAGATGATAGGTATGTAGATTTAAATTTAAAATCCACCAGAGAAGTTGTTGGCTAATACTTAAATTTTTAAACGATTTAATACGATCTACATGAGAAACAAAAATATTTTGGTTGCTTATGACGTCTTAATCTTTGTAATTATGCCAATAAAAGCTGGCGTTACCATCTTTTGATGGTAACCAGTGGTTCAACCAGTTGAGTTGAGTTGACAGTTTCAAATTTCATTATCTTATTTACGACGGGAAGGATTGAAAAGTGATTTTAGTAAACGGGACTTTTTTTTTAATGAAAAGCTGGAATTTTGTTCGCTTACCTGCAACTTTAACTTAAAGTGTGACGGGAAGGTTTAAAAAGTGATTTAAGTAAAATTCGCCCACTGCTACGCCTACTTTTCTTATATGAAAAATTGGAAATTTGTTTGCTAAGCTGCGTCTTTAACTTAAAGTTTGAATATGATATGTCTAAATTTCGCTTTTCACAAAAAAATTGATAGTTTTTCAAGATATTTACATAAAAGTTTATGTCACCCCCTTTCACCTCCCCCTATCTGAAATGTTTGCCCTGGTTTTAATCTATGCTTCTTTTATGGATATTCTTAAGACACAAATATAGATCTCTTTCAAAATTCAGCATTTGTTGAAATTTTTTCTAAGTTTGGTAGTTTTACTTCCTGGGCTATCTGTCAGCTGTCAAATCAAATGTCACTTGAAACAGTGTTGCCAATTTAAAAAACAAAAACCTTTATAAACACTCTTGATTTCAAATCTAATGAAGGCATATCCTTCCCTATATCAGTAATAATTTGGAAATAATATTCAAATACCATCCACATAGAATCCACAAATGCCAAAAAATTGATATTTGACAGGAAAAAAAAAACAAAACTATCCATTTCTAATGTCATCATTAGTCGCTATTTTGATTAATTTGTGTATATTTCTTAGCTCAGGCAGCGGTTTTATTTAAATTGACGTAATTTTCTTCCCAACAGAATTTCTTCTATTCCACTTTATACACATAAAAATATGACTATCTCCATTTCGAAAGTTAATTAAATTAACTTCTGCCATCATCAAACCGCATTTCAATCACACCGTCACTTTTTTTTTGTTGATTCAAAAACTATTCGAATTCCGTTTTGCATACGAAATAGTTTTTGGAACCATATATCCAACCTCTAGACTTCTATAGTACTTCTACCCATCAACTGTTTTGTCCTATCCTGTCTGCCTGATGGCTCTGATGTTCCTTTATTCGAAAGGAACAATATTTTCAATGAAAATCCATTCTGTTGTTGGTTATATGGATGTACCTATGTATATATCCCGTATCCATTGAATGCATGAACCTGAGTCAGCAGGAATATAAAGTTGGTGGATATATCGTGTATAGCAGGTTTACAGAAAAGGAAAAGATTATAATGCCTCAAAACCTAGGTTGATTGAATGGCAGTTGGAAAACCCGTTTCAATCAAAAACATTCTCATATTGTCATCGAATTATCATCATAACAGTACCTCTCTCTTTCGTAGGTATATATCCTGCATCGGTGGTGCATAAATCCTTGCCAAACTTACATTTAGTCAGCTGTAGTTTTGTAAGCATACTCGTAGAGGTATATCTCTTCACATTTGTCAGAATCATTGCCTTCTATATACATATACGATTACATTCCACATAATACACGGGTACAGCAAAGCAGTTCGAAACTATTGGTCCTGCGAATATTAATTTCGAAATACCAGGGCTGTGTTGTCTGTCAGGCATACAAAGGATGGTCCTTACAATAAAAACACCCACTCACTCTGTCTTTCTTTCCCTCTCACACTGCACAGAAAAAAAACCTTGCACACAGAGATCCAATTTACTTTGACTTCAAATCAGATTGCGTTTTGCCATGACTCTGACGATTGACGATGAGGACGATGAGTACGATATAGTCCTTTATATAAGTACATACATACCTACCTACGTTATGGATGAATTTCACGGTAGCTCTATACAGTTCTATAAGCAAAACTACAACACTACCTACCTATATGCTCTGACATTGTTCTTATCCGAATGGAAATTGGATCGTTCGTTGCTGGGATTCAAACATCCGCGAGCATATTTTTTCTCTGAGTTTGAAATTTAGTACTAAGGTTTTTATGACGTGCTCTACCAATATAACTAGAAAATTCATATATGCAGGAACCAGAATTCCAGCAGTGTCCTCCTGTATATGCGTCGTTTTTGCATGAACAATGTTTTTGAATGCATTCATGCGTATTTACATCCCCAATGCACATCATACACAGGTACCTACATACATATCTCTCTCACTAAATTTATGAAAGTAGATACCTACTGATAGGTAGGTTATCCTGCTTCTGCTGCCATCATATTTTAGTTTTGCATAATATCTAGATGTGAAGTTTTTCAGTCTATAGCAGCAGCACATACACATGGCTGCATATAGAGATGAATTTTTGAGGAAGACGATTACCTGGAATCTAATTTGTGCATGACATTCTATTGAGGCGAAAATAGTTTTATGAAATTTTGATGAAACCACTAAACTCTGTATAGGAAGTTAACTATAAACTAGTTTGGACGAGTAATTTTGTATTTTACTTATTCAGTCGTATTTTAGATTTTTATGAAGTACCACTCATTGCTATAGGATACAAACTTTTATTAGGATTCTTTTGAAATATTATATATTCTGTATTTGTTTTGGTTTTTCAATGAATGTGGGTGAAAATATTATAAACTGGATGCCTATCTATTTTTCATTATGTAAATATATATATGAACAAATATATTCAGAATATCAAAATGTATTTTATATTTTTAGAAAATCCATTTCAAGACCATTTACATTTCAAGGAATTTGCTTTAAATTTATGCTGTAACCTAACCATAGAATTAGTTCAATATTTTAAACCTTTTCGAATGGTTGTTATAGGTGTACCTATTCCTTTCCCTCCTGACTTTTCTGTCCTTATGCCATGTTTTAATTGTTTTTATTTTCAGAATACCATTTCAAGACCAAGCAGATAGTTGAGCTTTATTGTTTTAATATCCATTGTGAATTTGGCCGAAAGAATGCATTACATTTTGATTTTAAATCTTCTTTGACTTTTATGTTAAATAACTTTCTAGAATATAGTTTCTTTTTAATTGAGGAACAGAAAATATTAATTTTCTTCTTAAACTTCTTTTTGTGAATTTGTTGTAATTTAGATTATACATTACCGAGAAGATAAGAAAATATTTATTTTCTTCTTAAAACTCGTATTGTGAACTTGTTATAATTTAGATTGCGTTACCGAGAATAAGTTTTTAAACATTTGTGGAATTCATACCTTTTTTTGGTATATTATGTACTAATTGTTTTAATGTTTTAATTTCATTTTGCCAAATAAATACTTTAGTAATAATAAAAATAAAATCATAGTGACTCGGTAGTTTTTTTTTACAGAACATAACATTCTTATTGTGAACTAACCCTTATTCAAAGATTATTTAAATAGAATGATCATAAATAATTTAAAAAACAAGATAAATCACTTATTCAAGTTTCTGATTTACAATTTTTAATCTTCTAACAATGTCATATTCATGTTCAGAATATCATTTTTGTGAAATACACAATATATATCTACTGTGAATACCAACGTCTTACAGAAGTACTAGTTCAAGAAAAGATATACAGTCGACTCTCCCTAAGTCGAATTTTCACGTGATACCAATATTTGTTCGAGTTAGAGAGAGTTTTGGAAAAATTCGAGTTATAGAGAGAAACTTTTTTTATTTTAAAAGGTTTATTTAATAAATAAAGGTTAATATATGCATATAAAGCAACCAACAACACAAAGAAAAGGATAACAATCCTTTTTTTGTTTTTGCGTTGTAACTTTTTAAAAACTGTATCTTTTTATAGAGGTACCAGGGTTATGAACAGGAAAAAACGCAAAGAGCTGACGATGATAGTACACGCAATACTACATATATATATGTACATATGTATTAAGGTTTTGATGGTTCGTAGTTATACTATTCCCAAATACGAATTCCGAAGGGGTAATGTTTTTTTATTTTGTTTTGTTATAAACAAAATTCGAGGGGTGAAAAAAGATACCAAATATCGAGAAAATGTGTTCGAGTTAGGGAGAGTTCGACTAAGAGAGAGTTCGACTTAGAGAATGGTTTTTGTATGGAAAATTGAAGGGAATGATAAAATATGGCGAAAAAGTTCGAGTTAGAAAGAAAATCGACATAGAGAGAGTACGACTTAGGGAGAGCCGACTGTAAGTATCCTTATGCTGTAAGCTTTTCTTTTATTAAAATGTTAATCTTTTGAACAAGAATATGGATTATGGATGTTTTCTAGTCTAGAATCTAGAATTTTTACATAAAAATCATCACTATGACCTAATCACAATAGGATTTATTAAAAAAATGTTAATTAATTAATTAAAAAAATGTTAGTTCTTATTTTATTTGAAAACGGTTAATGGCGTGGATTTTATTTGAATAATATTTTCAATTTTTCACTCAAATTAGGTAGAGTAATGAAAGGTTATTGATTCCATAAAATTTTAAATCAAGGGTTTCTTTTTAAATTGGCAACATTGTTTCTAGTAACATTAAGTTGGGCAGCTGACAGATATCCCAGGAAAAAAATTACCAAAATTCAAAAAAATCTGAAAAAGCTAAATTTTAGAACTTTTATTTTTAGTTTTACCAATTTTAAAATGAGGGTGAAAGATAACGTTTACGTACGTTATCTTTCACACTCATTTTAAAATTCGACGTCTTTCGAATTCGAATTTCTCTATTTTTTTCTATTTCTAGTTACTTAACTTACTTAAAGTCCAATATCTACAAATAATAAAATGTTTCGAAATACGAATTCGAAAGATGTCGAAATTGGAAATAAAATTTAATTTTATTTGCAGAGATATAATTTTAGTGAAATCTAAACAACTTTAAACACTGAGTAGGTAGTTGTATTCGCCGTTCAAAAAAAAATTGAATAAATTCTTATTCGAATTAGAAAAAATTCTCTTTACAAATGAAGATATTTACCATTTTGTGTGAGAAATTTTTAAACCTCACTGAAAATAATTCCCCATTCTATTTATCGCTTATTATATTCTGTTCATGCGTAAAAAAAAACCTGCTTGGTCACATACGTAACATTTACTTGTCACTCCCGTAACAATTACAAATTAAAATTTTCTATAGTTTTTCACAGCTTTTTTTCTCCTTACATAATCTGATGTTTTTTTAAAATTAGTATAGGTGTAACACTATAAAATTCAAATTTATAGAAAGGCTCTAGGGCTTAACATTTCTCAAAAGTAAACTTCCTTCTTAACTAAAACTAAACTAAACATATAAAATCAGAAGTATTTGTGTCACACTCGTAACAAAGGAAAATCCAAATAATAAGTGCTCAAAAAAAAAATATATTCTGTCCTATGTCGTTTAATATCTTCATAATTCCTTATATAGATATCTTCATAATCAAAATCAACGTAGGAAGAGTGTCCAAAATTAAAATCATTTAAGATTTAAGCTGTTTTTCCCCGCCTCTTTTATAATAGCTCGCCACATTGCCTTCACATCCAAACCAAATGAGCATCCATCACCCACAGCTCAGTAAACTTCTTTGCTCCTGTTGGTAATTAAGAAATTCGCTTTTATGATGATTACTCCAAGAAATCGCTTCTTATACATATACATCTACTCCGTCCCTCTTGTTAAGCGCTTCGTTTGTGTTAAACTAAGCTAAGTGCTTCATTAAGAATAAATAATTTGTTGTAAAAAAAATCTAAATGCCATAACTGGATCCCTCAGAGCTTATTTATACCTCATATCTACTATATATCTTTTAACTCCCCCCTTATACCCTAATCTTTGTATAGTAATCATTTGCCTTTTATATTTATTTTTATTTTTTTATTTGAATCTCTGCTTTATATTTTCATGAGTCTATATCTGAAAAATAAAATCTCCCTTTTTTCTCTCAATAAATATCTGAAAAAAAAGATGAAGTCAAAAAAAAAAACTTCGATCATCAACAGAGCAACAACAACAATATCGCGATAAATAACAACCATAAAATAAATGAGCACCAAGAGGAGTTCCACAACTCTTGGCCTGGCCTTAACTCTGTATCAGATATATGTATGTACGACAGCAAAGGCAAGCCTAAAGACAGCCCATAAAATAAAAATAAAATACCGAAAAAAAAAAACAAGAACAGAAACTGAAACTGAACCGCAAACATGGCAGTAGGCAGGCAGTCGCACTAGTGTTATAATTAATGCTTATTGCATTAATTTTCTCCCCTGTCATGTAGAACTTCAAAAAAAAAAAAAGCAAAGACACGAACCGATATCAATTTTCGAAATCAGTGTTTTATGCCTGGGTAGGTTTCCATTTAAAATTCACTTTGTTGCTCTGCTGTGCTCCTGTTTGATGGCAGCACAGCGCGGCAGTGGTGGTTGTGTGACGATCGAAAAACCAGCCGACTTGGATGCCGTCCGTCAAGAGTCAACAACTCTTGCGATTCAACACACGGACGACGACGTTGCTGCTGGGAGGGAGGTAAAATTGTTGTAACCACAGGGTGCAGTAGAAGCCCCCGTAATTTGCCTGATTTAATTGAGGCACTCTAGCGAGACCGCTCGCTGGAGTCCGCAAAAGTGCAACTACCGTGTGCTAATCGCTGTCTTTATCATCTGTCCACCTCCTCGTTGAACATACCATATAGTTTGAAGAGTAGTTCGTTTCGTATTAGGTATATAGCATAAAACTGAGCTGCGAGCTTGGCGGCTTGTTATAATGTTAAACCAAAGCCAAGTTCTCTGTATATGGAGCATTTTTCAAAATTGAAAAGTTATCGGCAGCGGCGGTGGCGGTGGCGGTGGCGGCGCGGCGTTCGACTCTTGGTTAAGTGCACTCTCACACAGGGGGCGTTGTGTTGCGCGGTTAATTAAGTGCGCCCAGTTAACAAAATGGATTTTATATTTTTTTTATTTTTTTTCATTTTGTTCACATATTTCGATGGACAACCAGAAATCAATTTAATTTATGCAATTCAACGATTTGTTTCACAGCAGCACAGCGGTCGGTGGTACCAGGAGATTGACCGACTGTACCTACACACAGTGGGGCAGTCTCTACCGCAGATTTTAAAATAATTCAAACAGAATTAGCCAACAAAACCTACTGTAATCCATCTAGGATTAATAAAACACAAAAATTTATCTGAATTTGACAGAAGGTTGTAACTGTCACATTTTAAAGTGCTGTAATGTTATACAAAAAATGAACGGAGCAAATATTTAAATGTATGTGTGGATTGGCAGGCGTTTCTGTGTTTGTTTGTTGGAATTGCACGGTCTTGTGCTGTCATATTTCTTGAGTATTTTTATCTGAATTTTTGACACTTTTCCGCCCCAATGTGTCACACGATAAAAACAACCCAGTCAGCAGTTGGCATTTTCATTCCAACACAAAACTATACTGAGGGCGTTTTTGTCAAAAACGTTTTTTATCATTATTATTTGCAAGTTAACTGTATAAGCTTCGGCATCTCCATCGTCGTCGGCTGGTCGTCGTGTCGCCATTCATCCACCATTGAAGCGACAATTTATCGTCACCGCCTGGGGCGTACATTGGTTTTCGCTTTAACATCAAATCACACATTGTTTATTACTTTTTTTTTGTAAATTCTCATTCACAATATTAATTTTGTAATTTTTTTTTATGGTCAATACACGACATCTCCATGATGCATTAACTCCAAAAGCGGCCCATTTGGGAGACATTTTTTTTTCATCACATTATATTCGGTAGGTATATAAATTCTTTATGGCAAATTATGTGATTTCGATTAACACAGTCTCACTCTATCTGACTTTATATGGATATATAATTCCAACTGTCAAAGTTGGAAGCGGGCGAGTGTAATTAAAAGCGATTATTATATTATTATTGGCCTGTTAAGTGAATTGCAATATGACTGTCCTCTCTGCGTGGTGTACATTTATATAAGTGAAAATATGTTTGTGCGATTAAATTGTCATTAATTATTTATGACAAGAGAGCTATAATTGAGTTTTATGGGAAAATAACTTATGAAATTATTATTATTATTGGGTATAAAGGAAGAAACGTTTTTGGTAAGAGATGATGTGGTATACCTATGTATGTATGTATAAAGGTGCAGTGTGCAATGGAAGTTATTCATTTACCTATTTGGTTGTTGGTTTAGTGGTTGGGAATTAATAATAAATAAATAAAAAAAAAACAACTTAGTATAGCAAAGTGGATTTAATGGTTTTTGTTTTAACCGGATGTTATGAGATTTTATTATGTGAACACTTTGAAGTGTAGAATATTTCATGTGATTTGTAATTTAAACTCAGGATAGTATTTCAATTTATAAAGCTCACGTTGTGTTAATTAATCCAACTTACTTCAAACAAAGTTTAATAAATAAATATAGCCCACTAAATACGCCATGTACGTACATTCATAATAATTTTAAGAAACTTGGAAAACATCACATCGAAATTATCAGTTTTCTTTTTATAGTTCTGTGTGTAAAACCTTTCAAAACAGACGGAAGAAACTTGAAAGAAAGTTAAAAAAACATCAAATAACTTTTGTGTATTAAACGCCCAAATGCAACTTCTCACAGTAACAATCGCTTTGTAATAGTTTGATTTTGCTAAAAATTTGTGTTTATAGTTTTCACTTAACACACAACAATTTCAAATTAAAATAGAATCAAACTGACAGCTTGGTGTTTTGACAGTTTTTACCACTCATGATCTTCAGATGTGGTGAATATAAGCAAACGCTCCTGAATGCGTTCATTGGCAGTACACAAATGGTCGTCATTTTGAAATTGGTTACTATAATTACACGAATCAAGCCTTTACTCTGAAACTTCGTGCATTTGTTTAAATTTCTACACAAAAGTCTGTCAAAATTCATATAAAAAAATAAAATTTTCAAAATTCATTCATTCGTCGGTCGTTATTCGCTCTCATGTGAATAGTCCTCAAGTATTGAAAATTTCCAAACAATTAATTTGTTTAAAAAAACAATATCCATCATTTTTCTTATTTCTATTTCTGAAATGTAATCATTTCATTTTTCATATATATTTTAAATAAAAAACGAATAAATCCCACAATCGTTTATACGCCCAAAAATTATATCTAGCCCCATTTGTCAACACTGCAAATTCTTTACTTTATATTTTTATTTTCCCAAAAACCAACTTTCTTAATTTAGCAATTTTTAAAACCTCAATTCCCAAAGTGTCAACAAATCAATTCCTCGCCGGGCCGCCATCGCCTACCACCCATTAAATTTCCGTATCCCATCAAAATTCCTCCTTCCAACTAATTCTCCCCCATCGGCCAATTATGTAGTTGAATTCGTCAAATCTGTCACTCGTTTCAACATTGCCAAAATAATTCAACACTCTGTTTGTGTGTGTCTGTCGTGTCGGAGTTCGTAGATAATCTCATTTAAATGAATGTGTCTCTGTCTCTCTTGAAGATTGAAATTGAATGTGCTGCTGACAAAATGTCGCCAACAACACCATCACTCTACGTGTGGACTTCATGTTCTTGATGGGTGAGCTCTGTGTATATATACATATCTTCTATGGAAACTATACATATAAATTACCCTAATGAAGATGATGATCTCTTGCTGAGATTTTTATTATTAATTAGCCAGGAATTTTATTATATTTAATTTTTTTTGTTCATTCCTCATGGTTGAGTGAAACAGTGACACAAAAAAAAATAAAATAAAAGACCAACTCAATACGTTTTCACGCGTTCCATTCACATCACTCTGACGTTTCTTTTTTTGAAAGGAACATTAATATTATTTTTTTTGTTATGTTCTTTCTGACAAACCATCATATTCTGTCATAAAAAATAAGAGAATTCTTTTCAGAAAAAGCATTTTAATGTAGCGAATGATGATATACAGAAAAAGAATCACATAAAAGTGAAAATTATTAACAAAAAAAAAAGGAAAAAAAAGCAAGAACAAAAAATATAAAAATCCAATTTTTATTAGAATGACTGATGAAGTGAATGTGTGTTTATTTTTAAAGATGGAAATTTGTGAAAACATTTTTATTTGAAATACTTTACAGTATATTTGCTGTTTATTTTTATTTGATTATGATTGATGTTTTAGAAATAAAAAAAATAAAAAACAGGGTGTTCAATGTAGTGTGCACAATGAAGTATATAACTACGTGAAACATAAGTGAGTTATTATTATTATTTGGTTGTTGGAGAGGGATTTATGAGTTTTGTTATTGGAAATAAAATCACGTTTAGTGGGGGAGCACATGCATAACTGAGTGTATATAAATATGATACATGGCTGGTAACGTTGTCGTCGTCGATCGGGGCATCACAATACATATTTAGATATTTTTAAATTGTGTTTCTATTTTATGCAGATGAATTTGTACATGCAGATGAATTGAGAATTTGAAATTTATGATATGTAAATTATTGTAGTAGATTTATGTGCTGTCAAAATTGCAATGTCCTCTAACGTTTTTCTTAAATTTAAATACAGCAATTTAATATTGTTTTGACGGCACTGGCACAATGGGAGTATAGCTTGTGTGCAGAACACTCTACGGTAGTCCGGAATATAAATATTTCGGATATGTATAACCAATATTGCGTGAAAACTCTTTTTGATTGATAAAACCCGGGCTCTAAGAGAGAAAGACCGAGATAGAGAGAGGAGATATAGAGAAATCGAGATAGAAAGAGAAGGAGATAGAGATATGTATAAATTTAAAGAGACCGAGATAGAGAGAGTAGGATATAGAGATAAAGATGGAGAGAGACTGAGACAGAAATAGAGATATATTAATATGGAGAGAGATGTCCCCTAACTTTTTTCTAAATATGCATAAATACAATATTACCTTAATATTACCTTAATAACCGAGATAGATATAGAGTAGGAGAGAGATGGAGATAGACATAAACCGAGATTAAGATAATAAGAGAGGGAGACAGATATAGATAAAGAAGGAGATAGATAGCTAGAAAATTTGAAAACAATTTTTTTTCTCGTTTTTTACCATTCCTTTTTACTCCAAAACTAAGTTAAGTTTCTGTGTTGAATTAGCATGCAACCAATTTCCCGAATCAAAATTTTACTTTTCAGCACAAAATTGTATTGCAAAACTGTTTAATTAAAAAAAAAAAAACTCAAAAAGTACCAATTTCTCAAAACCTCATATACCTACCTACCTAAATCTGCCTTTGACATTTCTCAAATTAATAATGTTTTGTAAAGTTGCACACACGTCATGCCAATAATGGATTCACATATAGAGCTCTATTTCGCCATGCATGGAAATGCAGAAAATTTTCAAATTGATCATTCGCAAAGCACATCAGCTCTCAGAGCAAGCACACGATGAACAAAATCAACACCTAATCCGTGATAAATGGAATATTTTTACAACTAAAAGGGATTAATTTGCTGAACAAACAAATAAAAGGAGCTGAACGAAATCATTGGCATATAGTATTCGTAGAAACGAATGAGGAGCAATCTATACCACCGCACCGCAGCATTCACAACAGAAAACACGTACCCGATGGGGAACTAATCTGTCATCGCGCGCATGACTTGACAATGTTTACACTCTACTCCGTGACTACTGACGGAATTGTCGGTGCTGCCAAAGGTCTTATTCTCTATATGTGTGGTGTGTTAGTCCGACATGAGTACTCTGACAGTTGTCGGGCGGTTGGTTGGGTTTGGCGTAGTTGGTAGAGCGTTTCTTAGAACACATGTTTCACTTTTGTTATATTGACTGTGACGAAGACTGTGTGTCGTGTATAGTTTGTTGTTCAGCTTTTCAGATGTGCCGCTCCGGATTGCGAGGCAAACATGAACAAAAGGGGGTTATAAATGAAGCATAGAGAGAGAGAGAGATAGACCCATTGGACTCATCATCATCGTCGCCGACGACGACGACAACGTCGACGACACGACGCGACGTTGTGTTATAGTGCCAGAGGGGGTGCTACAGCTTGTTGTCACAGAGTGTTGTGTTGAATTGTGAACCATTTAGCTGGTGAGCTGGTTAATTAATTGTTAAATGACAACAAACGGTGGCCAGTTCTTCTAATTATCTGTCTCATTGAAATTTCAAGCGCATACTATATATACGACTACCGATATACTAGTGGCAAGAGGCAACTGTTTTTGTGCGGCTTTATAGCTGATGGGCATGATGGGGACAGAGCATCAGCAGCTGCTCCTGATGCCTGAGTAACGTTTTGTGAGTTTTTGCTCCCTCATTTGATGTAATTTATCGCATTCAAGAGATGACTTTACCTACCATACCTATATACCTACCTAAAGTGACTTGAGTGACTACCCCCCATTGTGAAGGGGGCCTATATGGCTTCGGTCTTTCTTAAACAAGTGCAAAAGATACAAGTTGATTAATGGATCTTCGAGTTGTTTGAAAAATTGAAATGATTTTAATGAGCGGACAAATGAGCTTGAGGAACGAGTATGTATATAAAATTGTTTTGACTCATTGCTTTTGGCTTCGGTTCAGTTCAGTTTTGTTCAGTTGTGTTGTTTTTGTCGACATCCAATGAATATACTTGTACATACTTAATAAATTAATTTCATTTTTCGGGTTTAATTTTTTGTTTTTGTATTGTTAAGTATGAGACAGTTGTTGCTAAATACACTGAATGGACTCAGTTGAAACGCAGTGGTCTTGCTTCTTCTGAAGTGAAGAAGTCGCCGGTGTCGTAAGAAATACTCGATAAATATGAATGAATGAATGTAAATTAGTTTTTTTTTGTTCTTTTTGTGCAGCTGAATCACGAGAAGATGATTTATGTTCTTCTTTTCCTTGGCTGTCAGACAATGAAGAGTCTCGAGAAGCTTAAATTCAAGGAATAATTTTTTAATTTATTTAAAACAACTGCAATGCGTGAGATGTAGAAAAAATATGAGTAATTGGACATACAATTGTATCCAAGTAAATTTGACTAGCTAAACTAAGATCTGGAATAAATTATGCCAAATATTATATTGTTTTCGATTTTTGAAAAGCAAGTAGGTAAATTATCGCTCGTATGGAAAAAACTGTTAAGATATTTTTTGTGGAGAATTCGATAATCTACCAATTGAGTATTATTTATTTTTCGACAACATCGCCATTAAATAGGAAAAAGTGAAAAACCAGTATTGATATCACAAACAATTTCAAATCTTTTGTATTTTTAATAAGTTTAAAAAATCTCCTCATCCTTCATAGCCCAAAAGATTCCACCATTGAAAAGTGTAAAAACACAATCCATATACAAATTTCGAATCTAATTTCGAAAAAAAGCACAATTTTTCCTCGTCTGTAATTGTTGAGTGCTCTTAAGTTTATGAGGATCAATTCTCAAATATTTGTTCTGTGTTTTTAATAGTTTATTTCAAAGTTTCGAAAATTTTCGAACATATTTTTCGGAAGATCTCGGTAATAACTTAAAAATTGTCTTGAATATTGACTTTTATAGCTTGATTATTGGGTATAACGAGATGGTTTAGAAATTAGTTTAATTAAAATCCGCTCACTACCACGCCTAGTTTGTCATTTATTGTAGTTTTTTTCCTTTTGAACGTTCTTATAAACATAAAATTTTCGTAAATAAGCTCTCTTAAACTCAAAGCATGATATTTGGTATTTGACCAACCCACTTTTCGAATTTTCTCCTTATATAAAGAAAGTGGAAAGCTGAAAATTTAAAATAAAGTTCTCCTGACCCTGAAGCATTAAATGTAAATTTTTTTTAGGAAATCGGCCTTCTATTATCACCACCACTTTTCTTAAATTTTAAATTCTTCTTTTACATCCAAAATCATGACATGTGTATTTGTTTTAAAAGTCCGCCTACTGCCACACCCACTATTCATAATTCTGAGATATATCCCTAGAAAGTTGAAATTTTGCAATCGTAATTTCTTAAACAACTTCAAAATTATTTATTTAAAATTGTGAATAATGAACTTAATCTAAATATCCTAACTCTCAGTTTTCTGTTTCTTATGTTTCTTGAGCACTTAAATAAGAACCCCAGTTATGCAAATCGTTTGTCTTTCATAAAGGTACCGACTATTAAATTTGTAATTCCCTTTTCGAAGAGAAAAACCCATTTGTCGAAAACAAATCCTAATTCTAATTAAAAATGGCTAACAATTTCTATTCTATGAACTCCTTTCTTTATAGTTATGCATAGCTGGTATTCCTTTGGTAAAAATTTTTACATCCAATTTATACTTGTTCTCGAAACACATCTCATCATGACTATAGGACCAAGTTGTTGCAAATATGTACATACATGTATGTGATTGTACATATTTATGTTTGTAAGTTACTCTGGAAACATTCAGAGGGATCACCATTTCTTTGCTATATGAAGGTATATGTATAATGTATATCCATGGCCGAATCCGTGCCTCTTATAACAATCGTTTTTAAACGAAATACAACGTGTTAGGCCACATGCCAACAACTAGTGTATACTCTCGCGCAACGGACGGCACCGACAGTGGTGGTGTATAAATGTGTATATAGGGAGATTCTTGTACAAAGTAAGTTGTATACGAAAAAATAAAAACAAGAAAAAAAAATCGCAACAAACAAAAGCCTCATGGAGAACACAACATGCTGCCTCCAAAAACCTCTTCCTACTTCTTTAGCTATGTATATATGAAAAGGTGAAGCATTACAACTTTGAGTGTGGAAATATGCATACGAGATCATGTACGTATCTATCTGATGCACAAGAATGGGCAGAATTCCAGAGCTAGCTAGGTACACTTCCCTACCTAGTTCCAAAAGATATACAACAACAAACAAACAAAAATAAAACTAAACCTTTCATGTACCAAAGGAGAAACAAAATCAAAAAAAAAACGAAGCAGGAGCAGAGAGCATGAAGAAAACACAACAAGAGTGCATGCAATCATGAACTATCCCCAACAATCTGACATATCTCCAGATAACCACACAGAGACACAGTCTTCGGTGCACATACATCATTATCCCGAGACCTAGGGAGATGACTATGACGACGACGAGGAACACGATGGTTATAGCATGGCGGCATCATGATACAGAAGTGGAAACAGAGGTTGAAGCAGCAGCCGTAGCAGAAGAAGAAATATCTATCCATGCAGTCGTATAGCTATAGTCAGTCGTCGTCGTCGTCGCCTCTTCTATGTATGTGGGGGGAAAATATGCATTTAATGGACTTCCATTTGCCCTGAGCGTCAAAGAGGAAGCCAATCCCTTTTGGCATCCACCACACGTTCAAACACACATGACAGCTAACCGAAAGCTAGAAGAAGCATCCAGCAACAGCAGCAGCAGAAGAAGAAGGAGGAGGAGGAGTGAAAGCAGGGAAAAAATGTTCATTTGCAGAATATCTGGTTCTGGTTCCTCTGTGCTGCTGTTATGCTTGGACTAGGAGCGAGAATCTAGTTTCGAATTGCCTTTCTGCATGATATGGACAAAGAATGTTCCGCTCATTCCTCCATTCGAATGCTGGTTCCACATCTATACATACGTACACTTCACGTCCAGGGTCATATACGACACAACGAAAACGACGAAGGAATAGACTGCAGCAGTCGAAGCCACATTGAGGAGGGCTGGTTCTGCTGGTTTAACAAGAAATATCCGAGACACAATTTATAATCACAATTTCTCTGCACCAACTTTTAGAAGGAGATGATACACACATGGTACTCATATACTTTTCTCTCCATAATAGACCATTAAAGCTATTTATATGTGTACGTAGCTATACACACTCTGGTTCGACTTGAATCGAAATCTTCTACCCATCTCCCATCTATTTGAAGCAGATTGCCCTGGCTATACTACATGAATTTCACCACAGAGTACTGCAATTTCACTCACTTCGGGTGTATTATACTAGTGTTTATTGTTTGGAAAAAGAAGTGCATACTCCGTATCTAAAGGATTTCAAATGGGGGGAAAAGGAAGGAACACAACAATCGAAGCAGCCAATAGATGAAATTCACTGATCCGCTCGTAGCTGTCTGTTGTCGTTGTCATCGTCGTCCGAGAAACACACACACACACACTTGCTTTAGATGATGATATTCAAGTCTTCCTTTAGATATTTATTTATTTTTGGGCAAAAACACAAAGGAAATAACACGTTGCATATACACATAAGTGCTAAAGAGAAAAAGAGAAAGTTATTCCCTATGTGATCCTATCTTTCCTTAAATTTGAAAATGGAATATATCTTTACAGGGGCAAATTATAAACGTGTTATGAGCATCATTTAATTTTATTGCCACTGTTTTTGAGGTTGAGTTGAGGAGTTGTATTCAACACGGACTCCTTTTACGAGTATGATGCAAGATCCAAAGAATGGAAAAAGAGGGGGAGGAGTGGAGAAGAGTGAAAAATTTTGCGCAGTCATGTTTTGTGTTTAGGTAATTATTGTGTGATGATTTATTTTAGAAATTCCTGAGCAAATTAGTGGAGTTTCCGTCTATATTGTACACATTTGAAGGGCCAGACCCTGATGATGATGGCTGGAATTTGATTCATGATAATATGATGGTAGAGTTTTGATAGCAATGCAGAAAATGTTATGTGTGCATGATGATGAAGTGCTGAAAACTAGATAAAGTGAGTGAGGGAGAGGGATTTGCGGGAAATAGCTTACAAATAAACATAATACCTTCTACATAGTAGATTAGAAATACTAGTATGTATATGCCTTTTGGGGTGACTTACACATAGAATTCAAATCCTTTATTCGAAAATAAACTGTAAATACGAAATTAAATATGAGCTTGACAAAATGATGTCCTGATATTTGACAGCTTTTTGTGACATGAAAATTTTATAAAAATATCAAAGTTTTCGGATCGTTCTAAAAAATTGCCAAGAATTTTCTGCCAAATGGATTGACAGCAGTTGGCTATCGAGTGACTATGAAAATTCTTAAAAGATGTTCTACAGATGATAGTATAATATATTGACGATTGTCAACTTTCTGTGACAAGAAAAGTTAGCAATTTTATAGAACTGTCGAGAAATATCAAATTTTTTGAATCAGACAAAAAATGGTAAAGAATTTTCTGCCAAATGTGTTGACAGTTTGCTATAACTTAATTCTTTGGGTATATTGTCAGCTTTCGAGTGACACGTAAATCTTTAACAATTTTACAGAAGTATAGGAAAATATTAAGAGTTTTCTGTGATTTGCTTTTACTTTACTTTACTTTACTTTTACAAAAATGGCCAAGTATCTACTGCCAAATGAGTTGCATATCTAGAAATGGCGCCCAATTAAAAGAGCATGAATTCAATAGAACTTTTCACTCTAAACGGGAGTTTGAAGCAAAGTTTTAGTTATGTTCGCAATATTTTAGTCATTTATTGAAATATTCGTGTTTATGGCAGACAATTGGTACAAAATGTCTGTGCATGTATGTACGTGTTTTTAGTCGGCAGGAATGGAGGTGCTTACAATTTTCTTCCAAATCCTAAGGACTAAGATGAAACAAGAGATATGTACCTACTTTTGGATGGTTTTTACTTCCTCGCAAGAGGCAATACCCCTGAAACAAACATTTTAGATCATAAAAGCTGCATTCGAACTCGGACCTCCCCCGTTATATTCAACGCACTAACCATTACGTCGAGAGATTACTATATAATTTGGGTCCTGAAACATCAGCAAAAATGCAAATGCATTTTCAGTGTGATTGATGACAAGAAGTTTACAAAATAAATTACCAAAATTATGACATGTTCAACAAGTGTTTCTATATTGACAACCATCGTAAACCTAACCTAATCTATGACAGTTCAAAGCTCCATACCAAATTTATTTTGTTTTCAATATAATTCATAAAAAATTCCTATAAAAAGACCCATGTTATATATAAAAAATCCGTTTGAAATTCCATCACACTCTGGATTGTCCATATAATCCGCGTACAAGAATCCCACATACCTTTAAAAAATTGCGCTTCATCCATCTTTTTTTGTTTGCAGCTGTCAACCTCATTTGTCGTTCTCGATTAAATCCACGCGCCTGACAGCTATCATAGAAAAAAGAAAGAGAATTTCTATAATGCGTGTATTTCAATAATTGACCCAAAGCCATCACACACAATCCATGGTCCCAACTCCCATGGATGATCATCATAAAAAAGAAAAGCAGAAACTTCACTCAATTCAATTGGGAATTTCATGTCGTAATTGGTATACGTGTGCGCGCACTGATCACCCAATGACAGTTTCTTCAAAACCTATCCCATCTCAGCTCCAGCCCCAACCCAACCCAATGCGTCTTCCTGCATTATAAACTTCCATTGCCATCATCTAAAGAACTCTTATATATGCTCGTACATTGCAACGCACAGAACACATTGGTCAGACTTGGGGACTGTTTCATTCCGTGCTGTGCTTATTAATAAAGCAATTGTTCTCATCACTATATCCAACGCTGCGCTGCCTATATACGAGAAACCACTATAAGGTCCGCAACTACCATATAACCATGATCGTACGCGCGGACATGAGAATGAAATAAAAGTCGTCCTGCCTTGAATTATTCTGTGCCAGAACACGCACAGCATAAAGACTTCCAATATTGTCACCAAAGCAGCAATTTTCAAACGAGAAACTGCAGAAGAGACTTCTCGACTACTCGTTTGCTGATTCCACCCTCGGAATGACCGTCGAATAGTTGACATTTGTGCGTGTGTGATGCTATGCCATAATAGTCTATGCCGTATGTGTACCTAAATTAGGCGCACACAGAATGGGGAATCGAGTCGAATAATAAGTAAGGAAGGCGAGTATTTAATTTGTGAAATTCACTCCGGCCGACCGATGCAATGGAGCTTCATCGTTGTCCACCACTTCGCGTCGTCTTCATCGTCTAACCATCACTATAAAAGCTAACCCCAGCGCAGAAACAACTCCACAAGGAATTCGATTTCAATCGAACGTAGATATAGCATAGCATCTAACCCTAGCCCGTTCCGTTTATACATGGTGTGATGGTTAGTCTTGTGGTATATATCAGTATGTAGGTAGCAAGTAGAAAAACAAGGATAGCCATTTTTATGCGTACACGGATGCCAATTGTATCTACAAGTGGATTTTAGATTGATAGTGATGAGCAGCGCACTTAATTCTCAATCTCAAGTGCCTGCAAAGTGCCCCAACAACATTCTCTTCATCGTTGTGCTGACTTCGACAACTAGCATCTTCGTCGTCGACGTTGGTTGTACAGTGGGACATGTTTCTAAATAAATAAATCTTCAACTGATTTATTTAAATTTGAAAATGGTCGTATTTGTTGTTTCGTTAGCAAATAGGCCTTGAAAATATTTACTTAAAATTAAAACACTGTTGCAAAATTGAAGACGATTACGTACGATGTTAAAGCACTTTTAGTATGATGCTAGGTTCAAAACACTAACTCGAAATGTCACTTTGACAATTAAAAATGTGAACTTCCACTTTTTTAGGCGTGCTCAGCTGAAGTTTATTAAAGAAATAGGTTTAGTATGATATTAATTAAAATGTTTAAAACAAAGAACATTTAAGAACAGAGCTTTAAAGTTATTAAATTGTTAATTTTGCGCCATTGTAATTATTAATTAGAAGAATTTTAAGGAAATTATTGTATAAGTACCCTTTTTTGTTTGATTTCAAAATTGTTTCGATTGAGTGTGTAAGTTTTCTTGTCTGTATGTCAATTAGGTTTCATTTTTTTTCAATTTTGCCTTACGATACCTTTTTGACACAGATACAGTGTTGCCATTTTGACTAGTATATATATTCAGTCAGATTTTACTGAATTTTATTCCCGTTAGTGGAAAATCAAATACAAATATAGACAACTGCTTATTGACTGAATTCAATAGTTCAATATGCATCTTAACTTAAAAAAAATTGTTAAAATACACTTCAACTTCAGTGTAAAGAAATTGTAAATTGTTATACTGAAACTAACGAGAAAGTGAATCAACAAACACATCCATTTTGAAATCTCTCTGGCAATAGGTCCTGTTCGCGTACTTGCCCGAAACTGCCAGATTCTTATACCAGTTTTATTTTTTATATGAACTTTGACAGTCTTTCGCGCTAAAAATGATAGAAATGGGTAGGTTTGGGAAGTATACGAACAAGGTTAATGACAGTTGACATAGACAACCTGTCAAAGTGACACTCTGATATTTCGAGGTTCCTGAAAGATAGCCGACGAAATATAAATATCCATCACTAGTGTCAAAATTTGATCGACTCGTATGGTTAATTCAGTTGTACAATTTTGGAGACATACTTTCCCACTGTGTTCTATCGTTTGTCCAAGGAGAAACATTCTTCTTTTATTCGCCTTTTATTCTTTCAGTTTTTTGTGTTTTTCTTTTGGCCTGCTTTGGAACGTTCCAAGTGAGAAATTTTATGCCATATTCGTCGCGCATTTATGTCTTTCTGTCTATATATCTTTGAAACCGAAGAAGGCAAACGAGGAAAAAAAAGAAAAAAGGAAGAACCATCACGGCAGCAGCGCAGCGACCGAAGGACTTAAATGTGGTGATGGCAATGATTATCTTTAAATCACGTACCCAATATCATGTCGAGTATGTGATTGTAATTTTAATCAGTTGTGCGCTGTCGTCAATTTTTCGTTGAGAAATGTCAAGAAAATTTTGTCTTATAAAAAGTAAAGCCCTATCCACATCAATATATATTGGATTCTGCACGTTTTTTTTTTTTTCTTTTGTTCAAGGCAAATATATAAAATATAATATAGGTAGAGTATCTCAAAAGAAGAAAAAAGATTGTGACACAATTGGAAGATTGTTATTTCATTTGAAATGGAGAGATCTTCGATATTTGCCGCGCAAAACTTATAGTATAGGTACATAATATATGTGTGTACCGTCTTCGACTACTTCTTTTATAAGCACACACGACATTGTGTAAATTGAGTACGTGAACGAATTTAATGTTCCATCTCATCCTGAGTTGGATATAATATATATTATGGAGTCATAGATGTCGACGTGCTAAGGGATAATATTCTGCAAGAATAATGTAATCATAATAACATTCGAATCTTATTGAGGAAATGAACACATTAGTTAAGGAACTAAGTATTAGATGATATCGGATTGAACTTGTAGAATCTTCTATGCCTATAGGTTTTTAGTAATTTGTTTGCGTACTTTGAGAGCAAAAACAAGTGTGTGTTCCATTTTTATAAGCAACATTTGATCAGAAAATAAGTGTTTCTGTCAAAGTCTATAGTCGGCTTGTATAATGTTTTGTTTTCTTGTGCTTTTTCTGTTCGAAATCAATAAATTTTTCCTAAAGATTTAAAATATAGAATCCGGTCCAGATGCAAATTAAACGCTTGAGCTTATTTGTGTCCGAAATCAAAATCATAAATAAATATCCCGTAAGAATTTGTTTCTTCTAAATTTTGCGCGCTCTAAACAAGTTTTTACTAAATTTTAAATGATTAGTGTTCACCCATATTGCGGCTGTCTGCAACCTAGTGCTCGAGCCACCCCGACGCGGACTCGGTTCATTGGACCGACAGTAGCAATGTGCGCGAACAGGTCTAAACACTAACCTTGTTCGTTTACTTTCCAAAACTTCCCATTTTTGGTCTAAAAGAATGTCAAAGTTAATATCCAACAAATTAAACCGTTAAAATCTGGCAGTTTAGGGCAAATAACCGAACAGACCTTATATTATATTTCTTCAACAAGTGAACGCTCCCCAATCTCCCAGTATTTAAGAATACTGGTTTTAGCTGCCTTCATCTGTGGCCATTTTTAAAATTAATCTGAAGTTATCTTTGGCACAATCGGCATAACTTTTTTTTTGGAAGACCATTCAAAATTAAAGCAACCTAAAACAAGACAAACCTATTAAAAGTTCTTTTAACTTAATTTAAAAGAAAATATTTTACATCTTACATACGAGCAAATACAAGAAATAAGTATAATAAAATCACATTGCAAATTGGTTACTCTTTGGTGCTGGCTGGTATTGTTGCTATTACACAGCATTCTGTGGTAATACGACGCGCTTATTTGGTCATATTGTGTCAAAACAGTAAGGAAATCCACCTATGCACATTGGTTTTGAAGTTCTGAAATTCAAAATGGGCGCAAAAAATTTGCAAGATATATTATTCAACATTCCTGTATGCGGTTAAAGAAAGAATCTGCACTGGACATTCTGTCTGAAATTGGGGTCTAGAGTCTTATTTGCATTTATAGAAGCGTGCAAAAATAATGGTAGAATTGTTTATTGAGAGGTATTGTCTAAAACTTATTGTTCATTGAGGAAATAATGTTGTTAAACCTTAAAACAAGTAGTATAAAATGGTGTACAACAAGGAAACCAACGTAGGCCTCCTTTTTTTTCTTGCAAAATTGATGAAATTGACGAGTCTTTTTAGAAAGTATAAAATGGTGTACCACAAGGAAACCAACGTAGGCCTCCTTTTTTTTCTTGCAAAATTGATGAAATTGACGTGTCTTTTTAGAAAATAAAAGTAAATCAACATTTGGGTTCCACAAATTAGCTCAATTGATGTTTTTGTACATTGCATTTAATGCATTGCCATAAATTCAAAGAAGAATCAGATAATGGTTACCTAACACATTTCTGATTTCATAAAAAATAAATGCATATTGCACATTTATATAATAGAAATTGTATATCAAACATAAAATAACTAACTTTTATTCGTTCTGCTCCGCATTCCTGTGTCTTTTCTATTGACATTGTATTGTATGTGCTTTAACAAATCTCATCCATACATCGTGTATTCGCTGCCACAACCTATCCATTTGCTATTTCTTCATCATATCATTATTTGTCATCTGACAAATGAGCATTACCTTCTACGAACGAAGTGGAAGAACCATATTTGAGTGAATTATATTCCTTACATACTATATAACGAATTCATGAATGATAAGTATGCATATAAAAGAGAAGACATTTCACAATAACAAGGCCACCCATATACGGTTATATACATATTCAATATTCGATATTGAAGATAATCCATTTTATTTCAATCTGGAATTTCAGTATTGATTTCTTGTATGTGGCAAGAAATACTTCTGTGTGTGAGGAGTACTTCGTGCAGAAGCATCCCCCGTATCGTATATGTAAGTATGTCTGATGGGTGTACTTACATAAACGATAAAATGTATTTCTCGTTGATGTCGCGTCGTTGGCGTTGTCGTTGTCGTCTTTGCTGAATAGCTATAGGATTAACATCTCCCCATGAATTATTAAAAAGTCATAACCAAACCATATTCTTGATAATGTATAAATATTTTATAGATATGATGAGTATGAGTATTTGTATTTATATTTATTTTGTTTTTTTTTTTTTTTATTGATATTATGTTCAATGTGCGCCCGCCGTCGTGCGTCGCCGCCACTTTGTGCGGTGACATGACTTTGGTTATTATATTTAGATTACAAAATCTTCAGAGAGTGGGTTTCTGTACTATTGAACTGTGAAGGTATCAAGGAATAGGGATTTATTTTGTCGGTAGGATTCTTTTTTAAAAGGATTACCTCAAGTGAACCACTTAGGACCACTTTTGTTTCAAAAGCTTAATAAGTATTTTTGTGAATAAACACGGTAAATTAAAATAAAGTTATACCTGCAAATATATGCATTTTATAGAATAAAAGTAATAAAAAAAGAACAAAAGAACACAAAATTTTCTTGGAACCTTCTAAAACTCTGTAGTTAATGTCCAAACAGACCAATTAGACTAGATAATACCAATCAGTCCATTTGATTTGTTTTGTTTGCGCTCCAGTCAAATTGTGTTTCAACCTTAAAACAAACAAGCTATTAAAGCAACTATAAGAAAATCCTTGCACCTGCAGTTTATGGAACTATCTGTGGTTTAGTCTATATCTTTGAATAGAGCAAACTTTACTTTCGGATAACGATTCCAATCGAAACTACGCGACTTTCATTACGATCGGAAAGTAGAACATAAATTTGATAAAAACTTTAACTCTTTCAGCAAAAATCCTAAATTATAAAGTACACTTAAATACAAATAGAATAGAATAGAATAGAATAGAATAGAATAGAATAGAATAGAATAGAATAGAATAGAATAGAATAGAATAGAATAGAATAGAATAGAATAGAATAGAATAGAATAGAATAGAATAGAATAGAATAGAATAGAATAGAATAGAATAGAATAGAATAGAATAGAATAGAATAGAATAGAATAGAATAGAATAGAATAGAATAGAATAGAATAGAATAGAATAGAATAGAATAGAATAGAATAGAATAGAATAGAATAGAATAGAATAGAATAGAATAGAATAGAATAGAATAGAATAGAATAGAATAGAATAGAATAGAATAGAATAGAATAGAATAGAATAGAATAGAATAGAATAGAATAGAATAGAATAGAATAGAATAGAATAGAATAGAATAGAATAGAATAGAATAGAATAGAATAGAATAGAATAGAATAGAATAGAAAAGAATAGAATAGAATAGAATAGAATAGAATAGAATAGAATAGAATGGAAGAGAAGAGAAGAGAAGAGAAGAGAAGAGAATTGAATAAAATTAAATTAAATTAAATTAAATTAAATTAAATTAAATACAATAGAATTGAATAAAATAAAATAGAATAAAATTGAATTGAATGGAAAAAACATTTTTTAATGTTGATGGTCTAAAGGTCTAAAATAGTGAACTGCTCTTAAATCCACAGATAATAAACTTGGAAATACATAACACATTTGTTTAATGGTATTTTCGCCTTGGATAACTTAAAACCCCCTTATAAGTTCAAAATAATAAAAACAAAAATAAACTTTGAAAAAGAATCAATTAATAATCATTCCAATTTCAATTATAAACAAGTTCTCCTTGTATTCTTAAGAGGATCCTTCTTTAAAAATTAACTTGTAAACAAAGCCTTGCATAAACATTATCTTCAGATAAAAACAATCTTCAGTTAACAGGTTTTTTTTATATCATCGTCTCTTCACAAAAAAAAAAAAAAACAAACAAAACAAACAAACAACACATTATTATCAGTATAAGTAGTTCAAAATTATCTTCAACAACTCTTTGAACAAGCAAAAAACCAATTTAAAAGAGATAACTATTGTTAAGAGAATTTACTTTAAAGTGTTCAGTTGTCGATAACAATATCATTTAATTTCAATTAATTGCTTAATTTTGTGCGAAGCTTCACACAAAAAATACTTGGAACGATAAAACAAAACAACAAGTTAGCAGTATAATAGTATAAACGTTACTTTTAACTAAAAGATGTTCACATAATATGAGAGTAACTGAATGCTTACGTATATTCGTTTTATTCGTCTATTCCTCTTTGTTAAGATTTATCGCTAATTACAATTTGCAAGCATTGTACTTCTGTAATTCTGTCATAGTGAAATTGCAAAACAAACTGAGCACAATTCATCCGACAGCTGTCAAACTTACTGTCACTGGAAGCAGTGTTTCCAATTTAAAACAACAAAAAAACACTCTAACTACAGCCTAAACCCCTGCTAACTTACAGATCTGTCAGTTTTATAAATGATTTCTTTTGATATCAATTCCACTCTTATGCTAAGGACTTTTTATTGTCATTATATTCCTACCAATTCACCATCAAATGATGGACATTGAATGTCACACTAAAGAGTTAATTTAACGCTGATGAGCCAATGTGCCAACAGCATAACAAGATACAAATAATAAAAAAAACAACTATTAAATTGTTAAACCATAAAAGAATGACGTCCCCATGCTGCGTCGCGGCCATTAAACGACATCAAAGCAACACAAATAGCCATCAGGACCCTATACTGTCATTCGTGTCGCCCAGGGAGCCATAAAAAAAAAAAATACATACATAAGTTACAAACATATATATATATATTTGTTTCTGTTTTATGTATTTTTGTACAGAATTGAAAACCCCGCAGACACCATATTATAGTCGGTAGAGATACCTACCAACTGCAAATGGCGTCAAACATACATATTATATCCACGAAACTGTATATTATCTTCATCGGATGTATCGGCGCGGTGGAGTGGTGAACATTTTAAGATTATTTGTGGCACGAGCGATTGACTTTTGAATGTGCACTGCCGCACCTTTCGTCCTTCTTTATAGCATCAACAGTATTAATTACATGTTATATATATGTATAAGGTACCTTCTCGGAAAGGGCTCCAGAAGAAAGGAGTGAACAATATAGGTACACCGCGCGCTACAATGTTGTTACCTCCATCACTGCTATATCGGTTGGTCTTCGAGTTGCATGCCGCCACTGCCGCAGTCGATCATGCCGATAAAGATAAATTTATTATGTTGTGCAAGATCCTACTTTGGCATGGGCTTGGCTTGACTTGACTTAACTTGACTTGACTTGGCTTCTCTGGGCTTCAAGCCCAGGCAGTTTTAGTATACATAGTATGTATGGTGATAGTACATACAGCATTTATGATTATTATGTTATGCACAGGTGCAAAAAGGTGCACACCTTGAGCATGTTTTCTCCACTTTGAAAATATTTTCAAGTGGAGGAATGCTGCAGCAGTAAAAATATATACACAAAAATTCACCTCTTGTCATGGCATTGCAAAAAGGTGAATTTAAAAAAAAAAAAAATAACAGTATACCTATCAAGTTTTGTGTATGTTGATATTTTTTTTTGTTTGTTTTATTATTTTAAAGGATATAATGCCGTTATACAAGTTCTGAAAGTCTTGTTTTGCGATCAATAACAAGGCGGCTTATTATAATTGACGTGACAGTTGCCTCCTTTTTTGGTGAATTTTTTTGCTCGAGGGTCAATGGCGTTTGTAATTGGTGTCATTAAAAATGAATTGGACCATGTAATTTGTTTTGACAGATGAAAGTGATGGTGGTTGTTGAGCGCATGAAATAATTTTTTATATCAACTTTAAATATCAACAATTAAATTATCAGTAAGGTATGATTAAAATTAATTTTTTTGGTTAAATTCACCACAGTAGTGGTTAACTCTTTTGTAATTTTAATTTGATTCAGTTAAATTTAAGGATGCAGTTTAACTATAAAAGAAAGAAATATTCCTGCTGCCTTAGGCCCTGTGTGAACTGGATTGAAAATTCAATTAAATTTTATCCGAAGTTAAATATCTATTTAACCTCAATAGTGTCAAAAATTTTAAGCGAATTTAATCCAATTCACACACGGTCGTAGTCATAACGCACTAGAAGCTCAAAAAATCCTCTAAAAATCTAAACTTATTCAAAATTCTTGAAATAAATTAACTATTTATAAATCCAAATTTTGCCATTCAATCAAGTCTTCTTGTTTTATATTAAAACAAACAAAAAACTGTAAAATATACTAGAAACAACAAAACTTTGTTGTTTTCAAAAAGGTCAAATTGTTCAAAAGTCTTAACTTCAAAATTCCAGTATATTTTTTCAGAACACTTAACCTAATCAAAGTAGATATATGTATTTACATACCTACAAAAGAAATACCCAAGTTTGAATAAAAAAAAAAAAAAAAAACAAATTCAAATAGGAAAATTATCCGGGTAAATCAAATAAGTTCTTCTCATCCTTTTTACTCTTTATCCAATGAACCCTCATCTATGTGTCAATTGTCAATGATATTAGTTCCTTAATGTCGACCACTTTGTTGCCTTTTGTGTAAACCTAAAGCCTTCCGAGACCAAATATCAATCTTATCCAAATCGATTTCTATCCGCCTTCCAATACCATTTAGTCTGCTTACAAAAAAAAAAAGAAATATAAAAAAAAACCGTCTCATAAATTTGTCAAACTGTCTCTACTGTCGTCCTTCGGTGCTTGCTTTTTTTTTTGTCCTTATCCTACCCAAGAAATCAAAAAGCAAAAGAAACAAAAAAAAAAAGGTCAGCACAAGACACCAATCTTACATTCTTCTTCCCCCCAATCCCTCCTCACTCAAGCCCATCATCATAAATAAACCTCTTAAGAAAGAAAAGCACTCGGAAAGCATGTTTGCCTGTTGTGTGTATGGTAATATTTACTTGTCACGTATGTCAACCTATTTGATCGGATTAAGTTGGAATTACATGGCATTGCTTGCCGCTCTACAATGCGTCCATTGTTCACGCTATATAGCACTCAATGGTAATGCCGCTGCTGCCGTCCGTCGTCGTCATTTTTGTTGTTGTAAGTCGTATCGAAGAGCGTGGGCTTTTTATTTTGTTGCCTTTTTATTTATTTTGTGTGATATTAGGGTAAATGAACCTGGTAACTTTGATTGGAGGTCCATAACAATGTTAAGAAATTATTATTAATACCAATTATTTGTGATACAACTTGATTTTACAGTCCTTTTTTTAATTGTACTATATCTATATTTACTATAAATATTCCAAGATTTGTTAACAAAATATTTTTATTAAGAGCCGACAAATGTATAAAGACTGTGATACATATCTGATTTATTCAAATAATAAGAGTTTAGGCTTTTATCGAGGTGTGATACATCAATGTATGTGAACTGAAAACAAATCGGGAAACAAGATTTTATTTTGTATAAAATCTATCAAACAGTAAATCTGTCCCCCAAGACTCCGTGATAAATTGTTTTTTACAAAACATTTCCAGGGATAGACACTTATGAAGCTACTCTCTGAAAGTTTTAAGAAAGAATGAAATCAAAGAAAATCAAACAAAACTCGGTAAAACACAAAAAATATTCTCATAATCTGTGATAGAGCCACGTTCAAAGATAATAACCTGTGGTATTCTCTACAAGCAGTGATACATCTGTATTTAAGAATATTTCAAGGTGAAAAACTGTCTTTTTGCATAAATTTACAATTACGTGCTATTCTGTAATTCATTGCATCTTGTGATATAACCGAGCATCCTTGTACAAGCTGTGATACATGATTATAAATAAAAAATATACCATGATTTATAACAAAATTTTATGAAATAGAGAATTATTCTCCCAATATTCCATGATATAGCTTTATTTACTCACAATTTCCTGTGATACGTACGAAATTACTCTCTGCAATTTGTGATACATACAAATTAAGTCAATGTAAATAGACTATAATTGTATTCCTTCAAACTAAATTCTGTGAAACACAAAAATTATTCTCACAATTATCCGTGATATTCTCTACAATTTGTGGTATATTTGTATTTCTAAACAATTCGAGATGCTGAACCGCAGTTTTGCATAAATCTAAAAATTATTGATATTCCGTAGTTCATTGAATCGTGTGATATATCCGAGTTTACTTTTACCAGCTGTGATACCACAGTATTGATACAAAATTAGTCAAGATAAATCATGGTTTCTAACAAAAAAATATGAAATAGAAAATTCTGTTTCCCACAATATCTTCTATTAACTATGTAGCATAAGTCACTCTTAAATAGGGTAACGTTCAACTTTTTTCAAGAGACATTGTAGCATTCTTATATTATATTTGTAGTGTTTAACTTTTGTTGCCTGAATGTCGGTGTTCACTTTGAGGTTTTTTTTTTTTTTTGTTATTGTTATGTTGCTCTGAATATGTGAACTAAGCTGCTCCTGCTGGGCTAGTCTACATGAACCGAAGTCAATAAGTCGCTCGTACTCAAGGAGGTGTATACTACATCTAAAGATACTTTTACTACTCCGCCCGCCCTCGTGTGTTCGTCCTCCTGCTGTGTACGTTATATATATTATGCCCCATGTGTGTGGCAGTGTGGCTCCATCATCAACCCCCACTATCTTTAGGACATACCACACATTGCATACCATAAAACTCATGTGGCGCAGTGTGTGACCAGATCAATATGGCAAATGCCCGAAGGTGTATTATAATGTAGGTATGTATATAGTAAAGGTGAGTTGTAGTTGTTCGTTCTTCGCCTTCTTATGGGGATCTCTTCAACCTTTGTCCGTCGGACGTCCCTATACATACTTATACCACCAACATCGGGTGGGAGATATGGTTTTATGAATATTTTATGAGGTTTCACCATTCACTCAAGAAATCACATGAATAGCTAAGTGGGCATTGCTAGAGACACTCGGGGGAACTCTTTAGAAGTCCACAGCTTAGGCGCAGACTGTATGGGGTCTCTTTCGAGTGCAGTTTGCACAGACCACTTTGCCATACCGTATAACGTGGGCTGAAACTGAGGCTGAGTATAGTGAGTAGTTGTTGTGGATGAATGCCTGACTGGTTTTGTGCTTATAGTTTATGGAATTTCGCAAATTGCTTGGTATTTACATGGTTTCTGACATATGTTCAGGCTAATAGTATAGCATTCATCTCGCCTTTCACTTGCGGTACCTATATACACTAGACGTTTTACCTTGCCAGGTCTGCTCCTTCCTCCCTGATGTTCTCCATCATATCATATGCAAGAAGACACGGTTGTGGTGGGCTGACTTGGCCTGGCCTGGACCCGCTCGACGAGCAAAGGTATACCTATACCTACCATCAAGTTAGTGCTGAATTTCTTATTAGTTTAATGTCAGACTAACAAATTTATATAAGTACACGTTTTCAGTTGTGTAAATAACTTCAACGTCACAATCAATTAGTTGGGGGTAAATTGTTCATGCATGAAACGTGCGGCGGCGATGATAGGTAGTGTTGCTAGTATTTGAAACTACATATGTACATAAATGTATGTATAGTTGGTTTATGGGATGCAAAAGGAGGGGTCAGTTTTGTCGGACATAAGAGTTTCACATCATAGACGTATCTCTATACCTACTATAGACAGTTGTTGTTGTTGAAGACATGTTAATCCAATTTTATTTGCTTAAATTTGTGTCAACAGCTTGTTTTGTTGATTAACCGAGTGATAAATATTAACAAGTTTGTTGACGAGATGTAATTTCGTATAAATGTATGTATTTAGAGAGAGAGAGTCAGTGTTAGATTTATAATGATGATAGATTAACATATAAAGAGTTTACTTTGTTCACTGATTTATTGATTTGTGTTTAGTTTTCTTAACAAATATTTACTTTGAGAAAACTCTTATTAAGTGGTCGATAGATAAGAATGTTAAAGTTGTTTTACTTTGGCTTTAAGAGGAAATGATATGTAAACGTATACATAATGATATAGAAGGTTGCACTTTGAAAAAATGGTGGTTTGACGCTGGATATAGCATGAAATATATCATAAATCCTTGCCAAAAATCGTCACTTTGGTGGAAGATTGATTGATAATTTGCCACGTTAATTAGCTGTGACACTTTCAATTTGGTCTTTCAGTGTTTTTTTTTTTTATTTCTTGCTAATAAATAATATGAAGTTCGCAAAGCACCCCCTCGAAAAGGTATAAAATATTTATTTCTTCGTAATTTATTGTTAATAAGTTGTGATAATTTTGAGTTTTTCGTTCAATGTTTTCTGTTTTTTTTTATTTTTTTGTTTTGCTGCTTTGCTAAAAAAAAGCTTCCGAAGAATCCCCATAAAAGAGGTAAACTTCTTATAGTTGATAGTTAATTATCAATCGATAATAATTTTTGACAGTTTCAATGTTGTCTTTCAAAGTTTTCTATGTTTTTTTTTTTTTTTGCTGATTTAATAAAAATTTAGCAAAGCTATCTCAAAAGGTTTAAAAAGTTATTATATGGGAGGGTTTTCTGCTCAATAATTTGCAGCTAGTTAGTTTTTGTTTAGTTGTGACAATTCCAATTTTGCCTTGCAATGTTTTCTATATTTTTTTGGAATTTTTTGCTCAATTCATAAGAAATTAGCAAGTACTCCCTCGAAAAGGAGTAAACACTGATTATATTAAAATAAATAATGCTTAAAATTAGTTGTCATAATAAAAATTTATCGTGCGATGTTTTCTATGTTTTTTTTTGTTTGCTTAATTCTAGGGGTAAATATTTATTATATGGAAGGGTTTTGTGCTTAATAATTTACATCTAGTTAGTTTTTATTCGTTGCGTTCGGTATACTATCAGATAGGCTATCCACCTATCCAAGAAATTTCAGATACGTTGGGTTGTTGTTACATCAGCTGTTTTGTCACAAGGGATTACAACAACACAAACCTATCCGGATAGCTTTGGATTGATCCCCGAACGCGACCATTAAGTTGTGAAAATTTCAATTTTGCCATGCAATGTTTTCCATGTTTTTTTTTTGGGATTTTTTGCTCAATTTATATGAAGTTAGAACTTGTCTAAGTGAAATGAATGTTGCTAAAAATGTGCGTCAATTAGTTGCGATAATAAAAACTTTTGATGCGCTGTTTTCTATGTTTTTTTTTTTTTCTGAAGTTCAATAGTAAGTGAATACAGAAATGGCAATTGTGGGTGCGCGTCAAAGTACCGTGACAGTTTCTTCATGCATAACAGTTGTAATAGTTTCTAAACAGATATAGGTTATCGTTTTGTTGTATTTTACATTGTAATTATTTTTTAAGCATATATGCGGTTATACACGAAAAACACTTCTAACATTTCTTCTTTCGACACGTGCCCTGGTGAATTTCAATCTTTTTTACAATTGAGCTTTTTCATAAAAAACTGCTTCTCCAAATCAACAACTAATCACAAAAATATTTTCTAAACTTTAGATTCTCAATAGTTTTAACGTTCCATTTGTCAATTATTTGTTTTGTTCTGACTTTGTCGGAACATGATCAAAGCTTAACTTTTATCCCACTGCATGCATCATCATTTTCAATTCATGAAATTCAAAAAACATTTTTTCAATATAAAAAAAAAAATAATAATGGTATAGGTAGGTATACATATTCACCTTTTGCTGCCTGTGGCAAATTGTAGTTACATCTCAAAGCTTTCTACCATTTATACAAGAGCCCTTAAGCCACTCAACTTGCAACTTGCACATGCATGGTAGCGTACATCACCCAGAAAGAAGGTATAGGTATAGATTGATATACACATTTTGAAAATGTTTAAAGCAAATGTGCTTAACAAAGCCTTGAAATGAAAAGAAACTTCCATTCGCACTGAAGTGGTTTACAGCGGTTTTAACAACATACTTATGTTGTACGTATACCATGATGTTGTTAAACGCATATATACATATATGTTTGTACAATGGGGGAAAAATAAGGTTTTTATAACAATTCCCAACAGAGTATACTATAAACTCTCGAATAGTGTTGAGAGGTGGTTTTTGTATTTATAAAAGGATTGCTTCTCTGTGGATACACATAGTTGATTGAGTAGTAACTTATATGAATGAATACCTCTGGTTGAATGGGTTTTTGTTTCGTTGAATTTTCAAGCTTTGGAGTGGAAAAAGAACATTTGAAGAATAAGAATAAAACAATATCGGTTGATTATGCCTTTTCATCGACTAAGTTTATAACATAAAAACATTCAGAACTTATGATTTTAAGAAAAATTTCAATGTATTGAATTTTCTGCAGTCCTAAGTTGGTTTCTTAAACACTTCAAAAAGCGAAACACCGACGAAGGATCAATTTAATTCGATCATTCATCCATAGCGAAATATTATTTTGACAGCCATCATAATATTAAGTCTCATTCAGCCCTACCGCTAATACCACGGGAATTTTATTCCCCGGGAAACCAAGTTTCAGAAGCCGCTCGAGTTCGTCATTTTATTTAAAGCTGAAAACAAACCGAATCATACGAAGCGTTTTTTCCAGTGTAATATGGAACAATAATACATCGATTGTTATGAACTAACACACACCGAGTGAGGCGAAGCAAATGTTTTGTTTCGTCATGTCTCATGAGGGTAACACATTCCAAAGGAAACAATCATATTTCAAACCAGTGACATCTTTTTCGATTATTTTTGTGTTCAAATTTTTTCAACGCACACCAAAGGAAACAAAAAAGCTAAATTATTTTGTTTGTTTTATTTTTTTCGGTTGGTGTGTGTTGAATCAAGAAATAATTTGTCTGATGCATTGTGTTTCAAGCTTAAGTCCGTCACAGTTGATGGAAGACAAAAATAAACACTTTTTTTGAGACTTTATCAAATGTCAAAAAGCTAAACGGATGCTTTCGAGAGAAATTTAGTTCACTGTTTGAACACAGCCGACGCAGGTGACGCAAGGACGCGTGGCCTTATACGAGCCAGTTCATTTACCAAATAAATTAAATAGCCAAATTATTGCACACACAAATAATGTATTTTCTATAAAATTATATTTTATAAAAGACACGCGGGATTATTAAAAGTTAGTCGAGAGCTGTGGTGCTGCTCCATTGTATTCCATTAAACCACACTTTAACTAGTTCTTTTGTATTTTAACTTTGAAACTGCGCCTCTACATCGCGTCGCATTTATTGTGTTCAATCGATCAGATAGCAGCTGCTGTCAAATTAATTGAAATGCCAAATAAAAATGTGAAAATATCCAGCGAGGACGTTTAACGAGATCTTTTTTCTATTGGTCGTCTAGAAGCCTTCTGAATCCCACAAAATGACAGTTCTTATCTTCTCTGAATTTAAATTTAGAATCGAAACCACAAGCACTAACAAACAAAATTTCGTAGTCTTCCATGTTTTCGTCCGCCATGTTCACTGCTGAATAAAATTATTTTTATATGTTCCTTTCGTTTCACTAATACAAACGTACCCAAACTTAAGAATATAGATCTGTTTGAAGCGTTCGATTGGCCTTTTTCTTCCGAATTACCAATCAAAAACGCCATCAAACATCGTCATTCAAATCAAAACTGTAAAACTTTTTGTCCTTTTTTCATTAAAACATTATCGTCTTACAATTAGTTGCTTCCTAACTTTAAGGTGGGACTTAAATACAGTGTGAACCTGGACCTTAATCAACAAGCCCGTATCGTTTCAACAAAAACAAAAAAAAAAAAACGTCACACAACATTTGTTTCGCACTTTAATGGCATGTGTTAGGTCAATTTAATGGGCGTTGAGCCGTCATGTAAACATTAATGTGAACTATACATCAATGTTTGCATGTAACATGCCAAGAGTCTGTTTGTTAACACGATAGCAGTATAAATTTAAGTTAAGTAAGTTTAAATTAAATGACTTCACGCTCTATGCATATACATACATATGCTTGCAAACATAGGAAAGCGAATACAAGTCTTATGGCTAGTCTCTAATTCATAGTTGAAATGTTTGCAAGTTTTGAACGATTCCTTTTTTAACATATGTAAATGTAGGTAAGAGTATTTTACTTTCGAAAATAAATATTCAACTTCCAAATACAAACATCAAAAGAATAGATATTGATTAATTTGGAATATTTCTACGATGAACAGAAAAATTATGTTTTAACTTTAACAACCTTGCACAATACACACCCTGTTGAATCTGATAGTCGGGAAAGTATTGTTGTAACACAAAAGAAAACTTATCTAACATTTAATTTTCTTCAAGTAAACCTAACCTATCTTCGATGTATGTTTTCCTATGACTTGTAGAAAAAGATATACATATACCAAAAAAAAGGAAAAAAAACTTATATCCAAGATGGCGGCCGCATGGTGCGCTACTTTCCAACGGCACCATAACCTCAAAACGTACATACTATTTCACCTCAACAAAAAGCTTCCCTCCATCTCCATTTTCTTGTGTCTGGCAATTTTTTTTTTAATTCTTATACAAAAAAATGTATGCTACTCCTCCTACACACCATCCGAGTATCTAAGTTGGCATGAAAAATAAAATCATGCCGCACATATTCCCTTAGTAAAAATAACGACGAAGCATTTATACGAGCCTTAAGCTCCTTTTAGACCCAGTGTGCTGCTGCTTCTTCTGACGATTCAAGGGAACAAGTAAAAACTCTATGCACAGTACACATAGAGAGTATAAGAGTACATCCTTCCTGATACGCCTTCGAGAGTTCTTTTATATACATATCTGCAAATTTGTTTTTATTTCAGTTTTTTTTTTGAATACATGTAATGTCATCTCCCTCACTCTTCTTGTTTTTTTTTATATTCAACAAGAGGATAAAACCAAGAAAGGACTTCTTTCTTTTTTTTATTTTTACTTCTTTCATTCACAAGTACGATTACTTAAGGGATTTGCCAGCCAGAAATGATGAAAAGGACATAAAGCAGTAAATCGACCAAAGACACGTTATATGGTGGTTGGTTAATTTTTTTTTTTTTTGGTTATAACGTTCTCTGATGGTGGTGCCAGGGTATAAGGTACATATGTAAGTAAGCTTTGAGAAGAATTGAGCTAGGAAACTCGAGAGATTTATACTTTTCTTACATTTGTACAATATAAAAAAAGTTCGCATCAAGTGAAAAGAAGCTGCACTGCTCTGACAAGTCATTTAATCAAAGTTTTTTTTTTTTTTTTTAATTTTTTTTTACTGGTGGTAAATCGAAACCATAAGGACAGCTTTGACACTTAAAAAATCAAATTTTAGATTTTAATATAAAAAAATTAAATTAAAGATTGAAAACTCGAAAAAGTAAGAGTTAAAATTTCTGTTCGTCTACCGATTTTGTTCATATTTTCAGCGAGTTTCGAATGGGCCATGTAGAATCACATCTTCTTGAATTAAAAGCCAAGTATACGGAAATGCTCAATCATGAGTTATTCATGATCGCAATACCGAATGAGTAGTTCTAAAAAACTCTCGCTCCTCAGAAGATTTTAATTTTTGCTCACGCTCACGAGTGATCGATTCATAAAAGCGATTCGTCATAAGCGAGCTTTTTCGTACTTTCAGTTATAGTGCGTTAAAACAACTGAATTTTGAAAATTTTTGAATATTTTAAATTGAGATTTCTAGGCGTTATTATCGATCATGCAACCTTACGACAAAGTGATGCACTTTATATCCTTCTCATTTTTTCTAGATTTAGTTATACATATAAGATTTTTTTCCATATAAATTCTAATAATTTTTTTTTCTTGCTTCTTTCGTTACAGGTACGTTCAAGGATTTGTCGTCAACTAGGTACCTATACCACAAACAGAACACCGAGAAGTGTCAATAGATGTTGACGACTACGACTATTATACGACACCAACAAAAAGGTTTTCCAAGCCTTATTATGTTTGGCTAGGATGAAAAGTTTCATGCTCTCTTTTGTGACACAATTCGTCGCAAGTTTTTATAGGTTCATATACATACTCGTATATAATATGCACGCTTTGCATGTTGTTGCTTGCTATATGCCGCAACGGTATAGGGTTATAAAACGGTGTCTTATTACCAACGCGCCACTAACTTGAATGTGTGAACACACTTAAAGCGATTTGCAAAAGTGCTAATCCACATCTCAGCACCTTTTCTTCGCTTCGACGACGATGACGACGAAAACGACTACGGTAGCGAGTAAAGCGACGACTCCTACAAGGAGGAATCCAACCATATTTTTTTTTTATTTTTATTTCCATCAAGCTTAACACTCTGAAGGGCGGTGGTAGCAGGGCAATATACACACACTATACAAGCTATTTGTGCCGAGTCAGTTGGAGTGTTAAAACGGGAGGAACATGGAGTTAAATGTCAAACTCTGAGTGTGCTCTTGTACATGCTAAACAAACAGTCATTATGATTACACCAACTTCGCTTGCGGGTTTATGTATAGTTTTTTTTTTTTCTGTGTGTATAATAATGTTGCCTCTGAGCTCGCGGCTTGTTGAACACCCACTCGAGGATTTTATTGTTTGATTGTGTCAACACCGCCGCGCCCTGAACCTCTGCACATAAGTAGGTATCCCTAAGGCAACGACTATAATACACTGCTCCTTTACAACCAACAAAAATAAAACTTTGAAGGAGGTTTATATATGTACGTATAAACGATGATTAATTAGACAAAGTGTTGACCTTTTTTATTTTTTTTATGCGCTCTCTTTTGTGGAATTAATTAAGTTAATTCCTTTTATTCTTGTTTTAACAAAAAATTAATTATGTTTCTTCTTTTTATTAAAAAAAAGAAAAAAACAAAAGCAACGAAAATAAAAAGAAAAAATATATATGTACTTAATCTTTTGTTGCCTGAACGTTAACTTTCTTTTTAACAACCGAACACTGAAACTCAACAGGGACGTCACAAATTGCAGAAGAATAGAAAATTCCTTGTAAGAGGATTAGCTGGGTCTTGAAATTCTCCTAAAATAGAATTATGAAAATCACAGTACCTATATATAAAATATGTTCCCAGACAACTTTTTTTGGGAGAAAATATATTTTAGACAGAGATTTATTATGAAGAACAAAATAATACATACATACATACCTATAGATAATAACGAAAATAAAACAAACAAAAGATATAAATGGCGAGGTTTAAGGTGAATTTACGAAATCACAGTAAAAGTCCTTTAAGCATTTTGATGGTTGGTTGTAGAAAATATTTTAAGGCAAGAAATAATTAGCTATATAACCAAGACAATTAAGACTTTCGCTGCCAAAATATTTTAATTCGGTATGAAAAAGATTTTGGTGGCTGGTAACTCGTATAACCTTTTTTTGTCTGCGAGTCTCATCTTCGAAAAAAAATTAATAGAGTTGTAACTTACCCCAAAATTTTTGCACTTTTGACCAGAAAATCTCTTAAATCTAACAATTGTTCTCGCATTATTTTTTGTAATAATCGATGGCGTAACTGTTAATGCGTAAGACGGTGTCGGCAAAGGTCTTGCGTTTGATTCCCAGCCTATACCACCTAAAAACAGAATGTTTTTCATGGTTTACTGCCACTTGCGAGTTATTGGAAAATCTTTCAAGAGTATCTGCTTCTCACTTTAGCCTTTCTAATTGGGCAGAAAATTTTAAGTCCCCTCTATTCCTGTCACTAGAGCTTTCGGGTCATCCATTAAAGTTCTTAAATCTTAACATTTTTAGTGAATAAAATTAAATCTTATCATAAAATATTTTTAAAATGGACTGATAAGTAAATCTAAATACATATAAAACAATTTCTTCTAGCCCCATACACTTAAAATGTAAAACATGGGGCGCATGCAATAGATAATAGAAAGGGGTGTATAAAGTGACAAGCATGCTTGGCTCTAGTTTATCGGGAAGTTAGTTTAATAGCCCATTTCTGGCAAACCTCATTGATACCTCACATGTCACAACAATCTCACAATGTGGGGTGAACTTGATTTTGTAAGATTTTTGTATTCTGGCAGCACCGTGCCATAAAATCGATTGCATGCTTGGTACCGACTGAGAAAAATGTTGTTTTGGGTACCTAGTAAAAATGTTGAAGACAAAAAACTTTCTCAATCCTAACTTGATTGTTTTTGTCAAAAAGTAATAAGCGGAATTTTGGATTTTGTAGGTTATAAAATTCTCTACAAGATTGCTTAAGGAGACTTTCGCATTAAAATCACATGTTAAGAAATTATTGCGCTGTAAAGTCTGAAGAAATTGGGAATTTCACAAAATATTGAATTTTACCTTTTTTTCAAAAATTTATAGCGTCGTTGGTTTGATTATTTAAAAATACTGTTAGGATCATATTTGTAGGAAATTTTTATTTTCTACAAGTTGCCTTATAACTTGAAATAAAAACAACACTAGAAAAAAGTTAAAGGCAAAAGACTGAAAAAAGTGCCCATTTTCTGTGTTTTTTTTTTAGAATTGTGAAGGGGTGGAGGGGGCGTGGTTGTGTAAATTTGTTTTCTAAATAAACAACATATCAAAAATTTAGAACTATCCGATCTCTATTAACTCGACTAAAGGCTCAAAATGAGTCCTTCATTTTGAGGGAACTGGAGTGCAAGTCACGCATTTTTGTTGTTAAGTCATGAAACTTTCTGTGACCGAAGTTTTATTCTTATTGAAATGAGGTTGCTAGCTAATACAAAGATATTATTGACAAATTTTAAAAACCCTACAAAAACAAACGTACAAAAATGTACGTTACGAGTACCTACGCTACGTTATTCGAAACAAAAAATGTGATACAACATGACAACAAATTCACAATCGAAAATTTCGTTCAAATTATTTTTAATTATTTCCTTTGTGCAATCATTTTGTCGTCTTGTTTGAACTCATAGAAATATTTCATTTGGCATCACAAACGTATTTGGCTTCTATCGAGAATTCATTAAAATCAATATTTGTACTTTGTAAAAATTTAAATGGTACACTCGGGCGTATACGTACTTTTTTATATATTTTATTTGAAAGATTTTTCGACATGGAGAGTGCTGTCAGTTGTCTTGCTAAGCAGGGTTCTTCCTCTTTTAAAGCTGACTCGAGTAAGAATGTATCCCATTAAGAAGTTATCAATTAATAAAAAGGATTTGCCCATCACTGTATAATAAATGCAATTGGTTTCAGTTGGTTTTCTATTTTACTTCATTAATATTTCTCCGGCAATTCTCTTGACTTTTAACTTATCTTAACTTCTCCTTGCCAAAGGGAGAAATTAAATAAAATTAAAAAAAAAAATTAGGTAGACTTTAAATTGTTGTGTTAAACTTTTTGAGTAAATTAAAAGTTATAATCCTTTTTATCCTTAAAACGATTTTCATTTTAATTTTTTTTTGTGTTGTCGTTATTCGGTCTATTAAATGAAGAGCTGAAAATATACATTCGCTGCCGCATAAATCACAAGCTTGTTATGTGGCCTTCAATTCAGTATGATTATTGAATAAGCCCGTAAATACTAAATTAATCCGATTTAATTACAAAACAGTCTGCTGATCAGGCAAACTGCAGCTCTCCAATGGAGCAAGCCTTATATTCACCATTACCGTCGTCGCCCGTAGTTATTTGTAGCCCCCATAAGCCCAAACTGACAGGCATCAAGCAGAGCACTGATGTGTTTTTCTCTCTATCTCTCTCTATCTTATATTTTTTTTGTGTGTTTAATTTAGTTGAAATGTGCTGAGCTAACTGAAAATGCCGGCAATAATAATTCACATCAATTACGCTTAAAGCGGATTACGAATTAAATATGAAAACGACGCGAAGCGATAATAGTCCCTCCTCAACGTTGCCTTCAATCGTTCGCAGTCCTTAAAGAACCGAATAGATAGATACCTACAAACAGAAACAACAAAAAAAAGCAAGTATCTCAAAAAAGTTTGTGAAGTATTCTGAGGCAAAAGGGTGGCCACAGCAACGTCGTCATCGTTGTATGAAGCCACAAATACTAAAAAAAAAAAATAAAAAAGTTTAGATGCCTTTGGTGTATGTAAGACTTTCTCACTGCCAAAGTTTTTTTTCAACAAATTCAAACCTAAACTAAGCCTTAAGTAAGAAAATTAAAATCGTAGACTTGGACTCTGAAGCATCATTGAATTATGGGAAAAATACCACGAACAAAATTATGTTTTTATCCTCCGTCCGCGTTATTTTGCGTTCCTTATATAAATTGTGATGGTACCTCTGGTTAGATTTATAAATAAAGGGTAAGTTTTGGATTCTTAAAATTTGTACTCGAATTGATTTAATTTAATAAATTTCTACAATATCTTTAAACCTAACAACCCTTTTAGTAAAAAAAATGCTTAATTATTATTTAATTCAAAAATAAACTACCTTATACGTTGATCAAAAATTAATTCACCAATTAAAATGTCTTATTAATAATCTTTAATTAACATTTCTTAATTCGCGTTGAGTAGCAAATCTTAACGAAATTCTACTACATTCAACAAGAACACACTTACACTTTCTCACAAAGTATGAAATTTTGCAGCACACGCACACTTTCTCAATTGTGATTGTAAATTACATTCATTTTTCACTATCAATTGTTTTATTTTTAACTCTAATCGTTGACAAAAATGTTATTTTTAACTTAATTACTCATTAATCCAACTATCTTGGGTGAATTTAGTTAATTTATACGAATTAAATTTAATTTTGTTTTATTGATAAGTTTTAGAACTTACGTCTCTAATTAAAGATAATTCATATTTGATTTGAGTTTATTAATAGAAGTTGTAGGTCTTTTGGGTCGAATGAACTTCTTCTTATGCCGTATTCTCACTACTGCCATAAGTTTTTTTTTTTACCATTTTTGACTTAATTGTATAAATTATCTAAAATCTGCAAGTCATATAAAAATTAACTAACAGGTAGATACAATTGCCATCATGTAAACATTGTGTTGAAAACATTTTGCAAAATATAACAAAATACATTTGCTCATTCTTTTTTGAAAGATTACCGTATAATAGGCCGCCGGTGACAGCATCAATATTTATCATAATTGGTCTTCTTGTAAATGAAATTGATTGATACATCGATTAATTTGGCAGTTTATCAGATGTCTGAATCTTGTGTTACTATGAAAATATTAGCACGTATGCATGATTCTTCTCACAAAATGGCTGACAGCTGTCAAATTTTACAAGTTTGTTCCTCTTAACTAAAAACTAAAATCTTAAATGTCTGATAAATTATGATTGACATTAAACTTGACACTGGAATATTAGGTTGTCAATGTTTCAGACGTTAAAACTTGAATTTTTCAAACTGTCACTGTCAGTACTTAACGAACCCTTCACCTGTCAATATTTTTCACTTTGTTGTTAATAATAATATTTTGTCGAAATTAATTTGTATTACATAAAAAGGAAACTATTGAGGTTGATATCCAAACTTAAGAGCAAACACATACGACCCAGTCGTGCATATTTTATCTCTTAATCAAACAAATGATAAAAACATAGAAAGAGGAAATTTTCAATTTAACTTTTGAAAATCAGAAGACGCGTGGGCGTAATAAAAAAGAGATTTTAGTTAATTAATTCAGCAACGCGAACTTCTTTTTTTTTGTCAAAAAAAAAGGTCAAACAATTTTTGTCTTATTAATCTTTCAGAACATGATTGGTTGGAGTTTTTTTTTACAAAATATGTACCCTAATATTTAAGTTAAAAAAAAGTAAAAAAAAAAAAAATATAAATAATAAAGGGACGAAACAGAAGTAGCCTTAGTTATATATTGTCGTTTTTTTTTGCTGTGATATTAGAGGAGATGGTTTTTTATCTTTTGTTCGTTTTTTTTTTTTTTTTTTGGTAAATATGTAGTTTGCCCAATAAGAACTTTACGTGGTGAATTTAATGGATATTTAGGGTTCTTTCTTTTTTTTTTAATTTATTTGCTTTTTGAAAAGTGTAAGTTTATGCTGGGTCATGCGCTAAATTAAACTTACAAAGGTTCTTTTGAAACCATTCCGGCGAATAAATGGTTATTTTCTGCTTTGAAAACTACCGCACCACGATTTGACTTTGAGTTGAAGAAGACTACACACAGAGTTTGGTAGAACTCTCAATTTAGTGTTTTTTTTTTTTATTTTTTGCTTACTATAATTCAAAGGAAGCAATTAGACTTTTAACTATTTGACAAACCGATTTTGTTTGGTTGAGGTAAAAAACCCCCTTTAAAAGTCTGGTATATTCACACGTTTATATAACCATAAATTATACTTGTAAATCTTTAAAACCTACCATTCTTTGTTTTCCGGTAGAAAAAATATGTAGTTAAAACTAGTACCTAGTCATCACCCTCATGGATTTTTACAAATTGCGGCAAATGTCAATTCTAGTTACTTTGACATTTGTGAATTGTTTTGAATTGACATTTGCCGCCATTTGCAAAAATTCTTGCATCTTCCGATAGGGTGATGTCATCTGATACAACTCTGACGTGATGGCGTGATTTGAAACCATGGCACAGGTAAAAAAAATAAGACCTCAAAAGTTTTGATTCGTGAAAACAAAGGCAAGCAACAGCAACATATTTTTCTTCAGTATTTTCCAGAGAGACTACTTTTGACTTTTTTTAAGTAATTTACTTTGGTGTGCCTGAAGAGTTCAACATAGGCCTCTAATTTTTTTCTGAATAAATGATATCTGTACAGAGTTTTCATTTTTATTATCTATTTTTTTTTAGACTGATTGCAAAATGACTCAATGAACAACTTTTTTTCAGGGCTCTCACTTCAGGCCCCTTGAGCTTGTCTCAATTGATTGCTTCTGTAAAAATCACCGAATCCATTCTTCTCTCGATTTTTACATTTTACCATTGTGGATGCTTGCATACATTCATAAGACAACAAGTTGATTTAATTAAATTCATCTACAATTTTGCAAAAGCACTTGCAAATGGCTTTTAACAAGAAGCACATCCACTTTTGAAAGGTCTTCCTTCTTCAATCCTTTCAAATTTATATTTTTTTCGTCAATTGTGCTCGGCTACCTGCAAATGGCAGTGCATATATAGTATGTAGTATAATAGGTTTAAGCCTAAGGGAGAAAAGTGACTGACAAAGATTACAACGACGACGACGGCAATGGCAACTTCAGCTAAAAGCTGTTCCAGGCGCTCACACACAATTCAAATAACTAAGAGTATTATACATACATATATGTATATACAGATTGCACTTGCACAGCCAGGAGGAGCAGCCGTGACGAGAGTTGTGATGCCTTTGATCTTTGTGTGTTTTCTGGACTAACGAAGGGAAATGTATTTCGCGCTCCATCACTGCAACATGGCGATAAATTACATGTTCAGCCTTTTAAGTTCTTCTTTGAATACAGAAGGATTCGGGAGAGAACGAATTAAAAACAAAAAAAGAACGAAGTTGTTACTTCTTGACGTTAGCGTCGGTCGTCGTCGTAGGAAGAGAAGATTATTAAATCGTCTTTTCTTCATATTATATTCCTAGGAGGATACCTACCTATACTCCTCTTAAAAGTAGTTGTTTTTCATCGGCTTCCGTAGAGAGGACGTCGTCGGTCGGTCGATCGTCGTCATTCGTAAAGCCACCTCGTTTACGTGTAAAACAAGGGGCACTGCCTCAATTAATGCCACTGCACTGCTACAACCATTCATTGAGAATATAGCAGAGAAAAAAAAATAGGACTAAAAAAGACGACTTAGTGCTTAAGTTTGTTCACAAGAAGTGAAGGACGACGTCGACATATAAGAAGGTTGGCTGCGAACTATGTAGAAACATACCAATTTACCGCGTGTAATTAAATCACAAAATCCACAAAAGGGTGTGCAGCACAGACAGGCAGTGTTTTTTTTTTTTTTGCTTAACTTGGAAACAGAGCCGTAGCTAGGGACTAATGCGGCCTTAATAGGAAATTGAAACTATGTATTGCAGGTTTATTTTCTTGCACCTTTTATTGAGATAGTGCAAGGTTCAAAGTGACAATTTGTTTTCTTTGTCCAAAATTACACGATCCCTTTTAAGGTTTTTTTTTCAGTCAGTCGTATACCGGCAATTACAATTTTTAAAAGTTGATCTGGCAACACTGTTTCTAGTGACAGAAAATTTGACAGCTGAAAGATGATTTTTGTTTACAGATAATTTTTGCTCGGTATATTTAACCATGAAAATGAATGGTATTAGATTCATTCTCATAGTCAAATACACTAAGCAAAAATCATCTGTCAGCTGTCAAATTAACTTACACTAGAAATAGTGCTACGAATTATTTAAAAACTAAACCTCTATTAAAAAACCATTTACCTTCGTTTTATTATTCGTTTGACAATCAAAATATTACGCGTTGTAGGTACTCGTGAATTAATGATAATTAAGTTATTGATTTCTTCTTAAGTCAAACAATCTCATTTTCTTTAGTTTTTTTTATTTGACAAGTACATCTGTCAAAGTGACAGCTTATTTTATTTCTTCATCTTTCATCCATTTTTTTATGGGCCTTTTCTTGCTACACATATAATTTTTTCAGCTACGGTGCTGCTTTGCATTAAATGCAAAGTCAAATTTCATCAAAAAGCAACCAAGAAAAGAAAATAAAGTAAAAGAAAAAGAAAAAGGGAGGCAACATTGAGCCACACGTTCCATCATGGCACAAAGTATATGCAGCTGTTTTTTTATTTTTTGCCTGGCTTCTTAGTTACGTTGTCGTCATTCACATGCCTGCAATTTGCAATTTGATATTTAAGCAATCTTGCCGTCCGTCGTTGTAGTACAGTTGAAGGTGTATATACAATATACATTATATATAGTAACGTAGCACATCCTTAACCACAGGATATAAAGCTAAAGACGAAGTATTATAGGTAGGTATGTATGTATGTACGTGTAGCGTGTTTTAATACCCTGTTCACTGTTCAAGTCTTTTGCTTGGCGTTCTTGTAATTAAACTCATTACTGCAGAGTGACGTTGTTGGCATGGTATGATAGGAGGCACCATGATAGCTGGCTGAATATAAAGTTGCACACCATGAATAACATAGAGAGAGAGAGAGAAGGAAGTTGGGAAAGGAGCAAGTAAAAGTGTATATAGAGAAACGTTGGGCATTTAGAATGCATTTCACTTCTCATTACAAATTTAATTTACGACCATATGCCTCAATTGATGCGCGATGGTGGTGATGATTGGTGATACGGGCTTTGTGTATAAACTAGATGGTAGCAGGTATAGTCTGTTTTAAAAGAATGTTAATCAAAATTTTACCAAATATAAAGCGAAATTCAAACACGTGACTTTTAATCTGAACGGAAATAAAACCATTAAAACGGGATTTAATTTGATTTACCCATTATCTTCTTCAAATCTCGACGATTTACCGTACAAATAAATTTTGTTAATCTAGTTGATTAAAAATAACGCTTGTTAAACTGTCTGTCAAAACTCAAATAAATTGGTAGAAATTGGGAGTTTTGTCAGAATTTGTCAGTACCTACTTTTGGAAATTTTACAAAACTATCAGCTTTTTATTTATAAACTAATGTCACTTTCGGTTGGATTTTTAGAATGTTCTACTACTTTTTCAATGTAATCAAATAAGAAAACATCGAATCCCCAAATTTACACACACACTGTACGGAATTTCGCTATTTAAGTTCAATCTTCAATCATTTATCACTTTGACAATCTGGTAATCTGGTGAAAAACTTTACTTTTATCTGTGTTTCTCGTATATACTGCTTTACAGAATTCGGAAAAGAATATTTTGCATTCCATTAAAAATTATTGTTAGGTCTAATGCCAATTACCAACCTTAAGGTCTCACCACTCACTCTTATTCTTCAAGCTGTCAAATCATATTTTGTTATATCAATTTTGTTCTTTTTTTATGTCGATTTTGTAAAGTCATCTTTCATTAACTTTGTTCGTTTACTTCACAAACCTTCCCATTTTTAGCCCAAAAGACTTTCAAAGTTCATATAAAAAAATAAATCTGGCAGTTTCGGGCAAGTAAGCGAACAGATCTATTATGTTGCAAGTCATGTTTTGAGCTTTCATTTAGTTCCTCTTTAATTATTGTGAAACTTCAAATTTCTGTGTGAAATAGAAACATTCATGCATTATAACGATGAATCTACTACTAACTACATCATCTGCCTTTGTATTCGTTAATTTGTGCCGAATACATTTTTATTTGATTCTGATACATTAAGTATAAATCTTTCAATTCAAAGCTGACTTCTTACTTTTATGGCAGACTGTTTGAAACAATAACACTGCCACTTGCAACTTATTGCCACTTTGCGCAGTTAATTGTTGAAGTTTACCCAACCCTATCATCAACTTTATAATAATTATCATCATCAGTTTGTATGTAGATTTTAAAGGAGTGAATGTAAAGAAGTAACATAACAGCTAAATAGTATAGAAAGTCCCCTTTCTGTCCATTGTAATTCCCCACACTAAAAATGCCGCCCCACAAATGGTATGTTTGCTAACAGCTTCATATTATTATCCATTTCACTCGCTCTTATAGGGCACATGTACAATATACATACATAATATGTGTGTTTTGTGCAATTGAGGTTATGCCGTTTGATACTACGAGAAAGCAAAAGCTTTGCTTTGCGTTTTGTGGTTTTAGGCTATCAATTCCTTGCGAGCGTCGTCGTCGCCGTTGCCGTTGTCGTCAGTCGTCCACACATTATATTCACATATACCTACTCTATGAAAAACCACCCAGGCAGGATGACTCCATTGAAATCGTATTACAGCGAACTTAATACATTCAATTGTGGTCTTGGAATCATTTCACATGGCCTGGTCTTTGGTAGGTTACTGCGGTACTGGTCATGGGTGATGATGATGATGATGATGAGAATGAGAATGGCGTCCTCGTTGTCGTCTCGTATAATCGCGCAGTCAAGTCGGCGGCTTAATGGTATGGTGGTGGCATGGCGGTGTCACATTGATCAGAAGAATTAGTGCTATACTTAGTTTGGAGGCAAAGACAAACCACACAAGAGCCAAAGGGCCGTGGTAGTGTGGTGAGGTGTGTTTAAAGTAGATGATGGTGGCGGGTTTGTCCCGTGGTACCGTGATGTGTTATTTGTTAGCCAAAGCCATGATTTAAACCGCCACCACCAACAGCATACTCAAAAAAAAAAAATTACATATTTGTGGCTACTTTAACAAGACTCACATGTGTATCAGAGATTTGTTTGATACTTTGGGTGGTGAATATTATGTGGTCCTTGTAATTAAGCAGGTAGATTTGTGTTAACCAACATCGAAGGTAGCCCCTTTGATTCGATATGGGTAGGTTGGTATAGCGACAATGAATGTTGTGGTGATGGCGTTAGTGAAACAAAATATAAGAAATCTATAATATTATAGTCTCTGACAAGCGTAAGAGTAGAAGTTATGATCTGTCACTTTGTGGTTGAAAGTTTGTGGCTTCACATAATAAATGAGATTGATTTACATTATACTTACTTATTGTTGACAATTTATTGACTAACATATAAGCTAAGTTTACTTGAGAAGAGTCAAAACCTTCAAACCTTTCGCAATTTGACAAACAAAATTTACATTTTGACATTAATGTTGTATGGTGTGAACTTTCAAAAAATCAATTTTTCAAATTTACACAAATGTACTCACCACCGAACAACAAAATTAACATTTTAACAGTACCTTATGCTGTAAGGTTTGAACATTCAAAAAATCAACTTTTCAAATTTACACAAATATGCTCACAGCCGAATGTCGTCGTGTAACAAAATGTGGTATATCCAGTGCGTAAGATGTTACAGATACAACTTAAAATCGGAAAGAGAAAAAGTTTCCTAAAAGTTCATTCGAAACAGCCAATCGAAAATTGAGTGCGTGTTTACTAGTCGTTTTACTGTAACCGTGTCTACACAGTAAAGAAAAATATCCTTTCTACCCTTCCCTGTCTCACGCCTTTAAAATCCATGTATATCTCACTCACACAAAAAAGTCTTTCATGTTGAAGCCGAGAATATTACTTGAATCTAGCGCATCGGTGGGTTTTGGGTGGAACCTACCATTCTCGTTTTTACGCACAAAAAATCTACCTGTCTACTATAAAACGACTGCGCAGACAAGCACTTAGTGAGCATATTCTAAGAGATAAAACAAGAGTGCAAATAAAGTAGGTACTCCGACGCAAATTACATAGGTTAAGAATTTTTTTTGCTGGACGGAATTGAATTGAATTTTTATTGAGACTTAAGAAAATTTTACAGAGTACAATTCATAATATATATTACTTAGCAAAGCTATGTTTAACTGCGGCTATATAATGTATTGCCTGCTCTATCTAGTTACATTTTTGGAAAGCCTCGTGGCTGTCATTTATAATATATAAAAAATATATAGTCAATCTGCTCTTGCTCAGGAGCGATATTTCAGTTATGTGTTGGCTGTTGCAACGGATAAAAAATATACATATATACAATACCTACAAATACAAATAACTTACAAACTAATATGCCATAGAATACATTTATACATATATATAAAGTTTCATGTTATAGAGCGAGAACGCTCTATGTGGAATTTTCAAAATTAATGAAATCACTTGCATGAGTTATTTAAAGACGATTATTTAAATACAATTTCAATTTTTACATAAATTCACTTCTTACGAGTTGTTTTAGTTAATTTTAAAGCACATGTTGGCGGCAAGGCGATAGAAAATGTAAAAAAAAATATGTAAAAGGGTATAATTTAGTAGAACACTAAAAACAGTAATGATTGAATACAAAAGATAATTCACTTTAACTTTTAACAAATTATGAGCAGTTATAAAGAGTTAATTATTCACTTTAACAAATTTTCTTGTGATATGATGGTTATCTCACTGATTTGGTATGATGCAGGGTAGTCATCCTTTGTCCATTGTTGTGATGAAGGTTTATCATCTGTTATTAGCACAAGGGGTGCTGGTAGCCTGGGGACTAGATTAGCAGTTGCTGGAGTGTATGTATCTCCGGTTTTGATCCAGATGGAATCCTTCCCCCAGTGAGGTTCCATGCTTGGATTTCATGTGGGCAACACGTCGGTCACGGACGCATGATACAGTTGCTAGCGGGTAATGTGATACCACGCCAGAGTCCCGTAATTAACGGGATTGGCTTCAAGTCTAGTTCCAGCGGCACAGCTTGGAAACTAGCTTTTCGGTTGCTGGAGTGTGTGAACAACTCCTGTTATCATCAAGGTGGACACCTTCCCCACGGAGTACCAACTTTCGATGAAGAACAAAAAATTATTTTAAAATAATTAACTATTACTGTTTTTAAGAAAAAAAAAAAAAAAAACTGAATTTGCAGGTTGTGCTCTCCACACAACCTGCTTCGTTGCCTTCCTTGCTGGACGGATAAAAAAATTTGTAAACGTCACATCGTTTTTTGCGTCCCTGTGTGAATGTGTTCAGTGCTATATCGGTTTAGCTTTGTTCGATTTGTAAAACTATTCTTCCTATAAAAATTTAACAAGCATTTGAAGAAGATTAAGTATAAGTCTACTTACATAACAATTAAACGGCGCATTGTTCTATAAACCTAATTTTAGTATTTCAAAATCGAAGATCAAAGCAATAATAATAACAGTGGTAATAAAAAAAAAAAAAAAATATCAAAGCCATCTTAAAAATTATCGCCTCATAATATTAGATAATTAATATTATAATTGTCACTCTTGTCACGAATATTTTTATTATTTTTTTTTTCAAAACTAGAACTAAAAGAATATAAATGAATCAACAATATTCCTAACATGCGGTTGAGGAGGATATAAAATTTAAAATTATGACATTACTTTTCATTTTATGTATGAATTTTTGTTTTGTATCGTTTATATGGTTCCTATTTTATGTCATAATGTCGTTAAAATATTTTTACGATTATTACTTCTTTCCATAAATTAAAAGTCAAAGTATCAAAGCTTTTAAAAATCCAAACATAAACATATTATTTCAAACTATAATTTTTTGGGGGGATAATAAAATAATAAAAAAAATGTGTTTTGAAATGAATCTCACGTCGCAAAACGTGATATACTAGTATTTTTTTTACTTAGATTCCATTCCTTAAAATAAAAAAAAAAATAAAAAAAAAACTATCCATACCCCATAGAAATAGTTCTCTGAATAAAGAAAAAAAATATTTGACGGAACTCTGTTTATTTTCAAAGAGTCGATTATAATCATTAAAAGAAAGTAATTAAAATCAAAAACAAATAAAAAGTGTAAACCAATCACATTCTTGTGACAAAGCAGGGAACGATTTTTTTTTGTTCTTCAAAACAAAACAGGAATTAAAGAAAGTTATTACTTAAGCGGCAGTCCTTCCTGAATATATGTAATAACTTTTTTATTTATTTTTTCGTTTGTTATTGGCAAATTAAAGATACATTTTTGATTAAATTAATGTTGATGACTGTTTTGTTTGAATTTCCTAAAAAAAAACTTGTAAGTAATTATCTTTATGCTTTCTAAAGGTAATGCGGCAAAGTGGAAAATAACTTGATTCTGTTTAAATTATAAACTTTTGATTGAAAATAAGGGATCACTTAAGAAATAATTTTGATTGAATAAGCTTTGGGTAGGACTGGGGTAAAATGATTAACTTATAGATAGCGACAAAGTGCTACAGCAAAAACATGCGGATACAGCACACAATGGTAAAGTGTTCGTTAAAAATACTGTAATATTGGCCTTTATTGTGAGTGTCGTTTAATTTTATTATCGATGAACGACTTTTTTCTAAAATCGTTTAATCGAAAATTAAAAATATTTTATTTTAAGTTGGTGTTGCATCAGCTGTGTTTTCACAACACATTTAGCTATCCGCCCAACTTTTGTGAAAGTGGCAAATGTTCAGGTTTTTAATCAAACTTAAAATTCAGTTGATGGAGAAGTTGGTTTTTACGTTTGTGCAGCTGTTCGTTTATGCCGTTACTCTACATCGAGAAAGAGCCTATAAACGGGAAGACCAAATAGCTTTAAAATTGGTACGTGAAACTACGTGCCATATAACGAATAAAAACATTCCCGAATTGTGAATTACATAGGTACTTCCCAAAACTGCCCATTTCTACCAATTTCCAGTCCAGTTATTTTTTATGATCTTGAACAGATCTTGAAATTTGTGAAAAAGTTATATTTGGAACGAACAGAAATTTTATATAAATCGGAAAATGGTTAATGTGAACTTTGTTTGTTTATTGCAAATTAACGTCATATTAACAGCAAAAACTTTGCTTGAACAATCAAGGCCGAACAGTAAATACCTCTGTTTGTTTACTTCCCATAACTGTAAATTTCTACCAATTTACATCCAAAGTTCTGTCAAAGTTCATACCTATAAACAAAATTAAATTGGTAGAATTTGAGAGTTTTGGGAAGTAAACGAACAGATCTTATATGTACATTTGACAGTTTTGGGAAGTATGCGAACAGAACTCATAAATGGAATTTGAAAGTTTTGGGAAGTAAACGAACACACCTTACATATAAATTGTCGAAAAACAAAAAGGAAATGGTTGAAGAAATTTTAATCGATTGTTAAGTTAATATTTTTAAATCTCCAATTTATAATGTCAAAAAGTCCAAAAGGAATGTGCAAGGAAAAAAAAATCATGAATGTCATATTTTAGTGCTTTTTGCCTCTTAACAATTCTTCGTCTTTTATAAAATAAACATACAAAAAAATAAAAACAAAATCCTTACGCTAAAACCACAAACACTTCACCAAAAGTGGTTTCAATCACTCCGTCTCTTTCGTTCGTTACTCTTTTTGAAGCCGCCATATACTCATTGTCCAAACGACCAAGACGTCCATTATTCCATCTGATGTCAACAGTTTGTCCACAGTTTGCATATTTAAATGTAACACTCGAGCAAAGTTGTAAAGGTATATATACATGCACTGGCATACCATATATACACTTAAAACAACAAGAACAACTGCCTCTAGTCCTGTCAGTCGCCTGAACCACAAACTCAACAAGATTGGACGTTTCATATATGGATAAGAGAACACAGGGCAGGACAAAGTATTATAACTGCCATCAGAGTTGTTGTCGTACATTCATTCATACATATACAAACATATTATATAGCTGGAGATATGCCTTTAACTCTTGGTTGATGCTTGATTTTGTGTCCATATATAAAGCATACAATTTTGGTTTTGTTTTTTTTGTTTTTGAAATTCCAACCCTCGTCCGTTGAATGTTGACCAAAACCAACAAAGTCAAAAAGTCACACATGCCCGTGTGGAAAGCCAGCAAGCAAAAAAGCGAGACCAACTTCTCTTGCCTCCCTTTGTACGGACACACGCTGCCGCCGCCGCTGCCACTGCCATCAAAGTTTGTATGCGCAGAGGTTGCTGCAACAACAGCAGCAGCAGCAGCCACTCTGAATGATTTATAATGCAAGCATTGCGATGTCAAGAGACGATAAAACTATTTAAATTGCAAGCATTTGCATGAGGTGGAGGGTTCCATGTTTGTTTCACTCCTGTGTGTGTCGGAGATTTCTTTATTTATTTATATTTTTATTTTTTATTATGTTTTTTTTTATATTATATACCCTGTTTGGTTATAGGGTATGGAAATATTGTTGCTTAAATGGAAAAAAAGACAAAAGATGGGGAGTTGAATTTATTAGATTTTCTTAAGGACTAGTTTTTCAGTGCGATATTACGACCAGTTTTTCAGTGCGATATTACTGTAGTTTCTTAACTTTTGATGTCAGTCAATTTAACTCAACAAATGTGGTGAATAAACTCTGAGATTAACTGAACAAATATTTCTCACAGATGCTAAATTCTGCATGTCAAAAATCTATCTAACACGCAAATAACTTGCAATTTACTGAACAATTGATAAGATAGATAGATAGATAGATAAGAACATATTTTATTCATTTAAAACTTAAATACTAGTTTAACAATTTATGTTTAACAATGAATAAATAGTAATCATTCTATAACTTATAAGTTAGAGTTGAATGATACATACATTATAATGGATTTTACAAAATGAAACTGATGTGGGGTGACAATCAGAGTTAAATAATTTAAATTTGCAGTAATAACAATAATAATAATTAAAGACCTTTATGTAAACATTATATAAAATAATAAATTGTGATTTTTTTTTTTAAATATATAATAAAAAGCAAACAAGCCAACATATTAAGAGTATTACTATAAGTTAACAAAAATAATTTTCAATATAAATTAAGTCCACAGTGAATAGCCAGTCTTTTATTTTTTTTAAAAAAGAATTAATGTTTTGATTCATTCTTATAGACATTGGTAGTTTGTTAAAGCACCTTGGGGCTGTAGCAGTGTAAAAATGAGAGAAATGCGCTTTGTGAGCAGTAGGTTCAATAACAAGATGCATGTTGTTTATACGTAGATTGTACAATATAGAGTTTCTACTAGGCATATTACCACTTTGCTTGAAAAATTCTTTAAGCACTTTAAAAACGTAAAGATGTCTCATAGGCAGAATCCTTAGGTCCTTATATAAAGGCCAACTTTCAGCGAAACGATTTTTATTGCAAATAATACGAATTAAGTGTTTTTGGGCAATCAATAAAGAATTAAATGTAGTTGCATATGAACCTCCCCAGCTAGATAACCCATACTGCAGTTTTGAATGCGCGAGACCATAATAAATTAAAGTTAAAATCTTCTTAGAGCAAAATGGTTTTAGAGACTCAATGTGAGCAACAAAAACCGAAAAGTTTTTTCGCAAACTACGAATGTTTTGGTATAAATAACAATATTTTTGACAGCGCCATAAGGTACAAAGTTAGCCCAAAAAGAACTATTCACAATAGATTTTAACTCACCATTTCGCCATACCATTCACGATTTTTCAATAAAAGTGACACATACCTATTAGATATACATATTACCGATCCATCAATTTTATTTATTTATATAAACGATATAAAAGTAACGAGTATCTGTCAAGCGAAAAACTTCCGTTATATGTCAAAATAAAACATTTCCTTTCTAATTAATAGGGTAAAGCATGTCTGAGTTAAACAAAAGTGTAGATTCTGTATTTTATGTGTCATGGATTTGGTTAGGAGCTATGTCAAGCCCGACCTACCTCAAACGTTAACGCTGATGCATGCAGTATGCAACCAAGCATCCATGCAACCATGCACATTCATCTATCTTTTCTGGCTATCTATCTGCCATAGGCAAGAGCAAATGCAATCGACGAATGGCCGGCCGGCCGGCGCGCGGTGGCACCCAAATATATGGAATGGCTATTTTATGTGATGGAGATGGTCATGGTTGCCAAAGGAGTTTTTGTTTTTTTTTTTTTTTTTTGCTTGTCGTTTTGGTTTTTATTTTTAATTTTATTTATTTTTTTCTTTTGGTCTTTTCTTTGGTTAGAGCACTTTGAATTAATGGGATGATTAAATATAATAGCGGGTTGGACTATTGAATGTTGGTTGTATGATTATTATTGTTGCCTGCCTGTTTGCCTGAAACTGTGATTTGCCTCGAAGCATATAAACCTATAGTGATGTTGATGATGACCAACCATGATGTGGTGATGTGGTTTTGCTTGGATAAAATAACTAGTGATGCTTACTATTCCTATGTGAGATAGTTGAATATATGTACATATCTGCAGATATAAATATATAAGGTAGCATTTTATTTGAAGAAAACGTTGTGGAAACGCAACTATAATACAGCTAAGTTTGTTGAGGGTAATTTATTTACCATTTTCCATCAGGGGTAAGGTGATGTTGGGTGTGTGTTTTTTTTTTCCTTATTGCTTTGTATACAATAAAATGAGTGTATTAGTTGGTTGGTTAAACGAAATGGATAATAAAATGAGGCAATTTGCAACTTCATGCCAGATGGGTTCGACGCCGCCGAGTAGGTTAGGTATAGGTACGTTGAGATCATTAGTAAAATTGTCAAGTTTTACGCTATAAATTTCGAAAGACGAAGGAAAACGAACGTAGATTATATGAGATGTTATTATATGGTGAAGTTGATGTTATCAAGGTGAGCAATGATTTTCAATTATTGCGAAAATTAAAATTAAGTGCTATAAGTGCAGATAAATTACAGTGGTGAGTATATATCTATGATTTAATTAGTGTGTAGTATATCTATAGATTGTATTCTGCACAAACAAAAAAAACAGCTGTCATTTTAGCCACAGGGTTACAACTTCTTTAATATCTTAAGTATATATGTTTGTATATGTTTATTAAGTACATACTTCACGTCAAGAAAGTGTCAACTATTTATATATCATTTAAATATGTACTTTGAATTACACTAGCAGCCCTATTAATAATAACAAAATAGATATGATACAACACTAACACATGTTTTAACTTATAATTCTTAATAATAAACGTGTTTTAGCCTCAAATGACATTTGACAATGAGCAGATAACTCATCTCACCAATTTTGGTGTTCAACGAGCGGATAACCGTTCGGATTACCGTTCACAATTCAATTCAAAGCTGACTGATATGACAGTTAGCTTTCAAAAATGAAAGAAGTACTTGAATATTTAGTACAATTGAGGGAAGTGCTGCCTACTTTTCGGTATTATTCAGTGAACAGACAAAATGAAGACAGAATAAGTTTATTAATATTTTATTTTATGATACGGATCAGGGATGGGACTTTTTGAAAAAATGTCCGGAGTAGATTTGGAAAAAAATGCAGTAGATTCAACTTTTTCGCAGTAGACTTTATATTTTCAAAATATAAACAAGAAATAACATAAATAAACATAAATAATTTAAAATAATAAAATATATACCTATTCTGCCCTAGCGAGGTATCCGTCGGAGCGGAAAACTCACCGAAAGGCATACAACGTCGGAGGTTCAAAGTTCATTAGAGATGTCAAAAATGTCACTTCAAAACACACTTGCTCGCACTGCAACGCAAAACAACATTGCGCGTTTCATAATGTCGGAAAAACGTTCCGAACGCTGTTCGGAAGAATAACTCGAAGCAAAAATCCTCCGAATACCTCGCTAGGACAGATTCTTTTTTAGCTCTGATCGTGCAGAGCTTAAAATTTGTGTTTCTTTTTTAGTTCTGAGTATGTTCAGGCACGCTCTGTGAGCTCAGAATAAAATAGTAGAGTAAACGGAGTAAAATGCTGAACACAAACGAGATGACGGGAAATTACAAAAAAATCGTCGTCAAAACAATAAAAATGGCGGAAGAGGCTGGTTGCTCTAGTGGAGAAAGTAAAATAATAATAATAAATAAATAATTTATAATCAATGACAGTTCAGTGATCAAGTTGTTTCATAATTAAATCAGAGAGCTCTGAACTCTGCTCAAAACTTATTCTGTTCGCTCAGACTCTGCTCAGCTCTGAACTAAAAAAGAAAAACGTCTAATGAATGATTTTTTTGTAAAACCAAAAGTGCAGTAGATTTTATTTACAGGCAGTAGATTTATTTTTCGAAAAAAATGCAGTAGATCTACTGCAATTGCAGTAAAGTCACAACCCTGATACGGATAAGTGCACTATCCATGTTTTAGGTAAAACGTGTATTTACGAGCGGATGGTGTATTTTTATTAATAGGGCTGTAGATGATCAAAAGGTTAGTTAACTCTGGACTGACTGTCAGACACAGTACATATATTAGAGGTAATATCATTAACGTTTCTTTCTGCGCATCTGTCAAAATTGAGGTATATGGTGGATCCAGTGCCCATTTTCTTGTCTAATTTCAATATTCTGTTGTTGTTTATAATGATGTGTGTTTAGTTACTGTAGGCACTCGAGCAGACATTTTTCAATTTTTTGACTTTTCAATTTTGACATAGGTACATATATATTGCGCATGTATTACCTTAGATTTGTGTACTGTGACTGACAGATTCGTGCTTCTGACACTACCGAAATAGAGAGGGCGACATTATGAAAATCATTCTATATAGTGCCACAATAATGTCGCCCTCTCTGTTTCGAAAGTGAAAGTGCATCTCCATAGTGTGTCACTTTGGTTTTGATCGCAGTTAAATTTAATCCTTTTGCTTTTGAGTTAACTCGGCTTCAATTTATTTGCAGGTTTAACTCATGCAAAAAGCTGATCAAGTTCTCCTTAGTTCTTCGAAATAGGGTCTTATATGCTTAAATTCCTTCTTAGTCCAAAGAAATAGAGATTGGCAGTGTTTCTTCTCTTTGATTTTTTGACTGATGATTTTAAAGCAGAGCTTTGACTTTCTGTTCGATTTCGCGATAAAGGTATTCCCTTCATGTTGCCAGAATATATTTCATTTGGACAAGACTGGTAGACGTAATTATGCCAAACAAATTTAACTTGAAGCTATTTTTATGATTATAGATTCACTCACATAAGAATATTAATTTAGTCAATAAAAACTATTTTCTTTGGACTAAATAAATGTCAATTAACAGTTATAACAGTTGTTTGCCATTAAAAAAGTGCGTGCATTAACGCTCTGGATGTCTGAAGTATGCCTAATGCGATTCGGAATTAACAATACTTTTATACACAAAACTGTTATAAATTGGCATGACTACATTCACTTCCGTGCGCATTAAAGAGCTTCGCGCACTTTGAACTTAGCAGCAAACATTTTCCATTGCGATTCTGCATCTGCACAAACAAGCAAATTTGACAGAACTTTAGAGACTTTAACCCTAAAACTCAACTTCAATTGTCAATTATTGAGATTTCTTCTTTTTTTTTTTCAATTATATAACCTTATAATTTATATTTATATCTAGCCTTGAAAACTTCAATTAACAAATAAACCTTCCCACACCTTTGACATTCTAATTATAAATCAATTGACAATCAAATAATTCACCTCGTTCTTCAAAATTAATACTTCAACAATCATCATCACAAAGTGTTTCAATATTGTATATTTGTGTACATGTAACTTAACCACTTATTCTAATTGTAATTGAACCTCTCGACTCAAACAATTTGTATATACATATGTATATTGATAAAATAGAACAATTAACATTTTGTTTGATACACTCATTTTCTCTACAAAACAATCGAAATTATACCCTGTACACGGTCATATTATTATTGATTTGTAATGATAATAAGTAGTTGTTAGACAGTTTGTCACAAAACACTTAATAACAATTACGTACAATGTTATGCGTATACCTACATACGTATGTACAACTTTATTATACCTTATACTGCGACTGGGATATAAATTATGAGTTACGACCCGAGTGCGAGTAAATAAAACATTCAATTCCATTAAATAAAATTAATCCACTATCTCAATACAAAAATGTTGGAAAACAAGTTGGTATATCTACATTACATATCTCTTCATCTCGCATGTATAGCAACACCAAATGAAGTGAGCACATACCACAAACACTAGAGGCTTATGGTAGGTTTACACTTTAAAAGTGTTTTTTAATGTTTGTTTTCTCGGTACATATACTGTGCTGCTGGCCTCCGGTTTGCCGCCGCCAATCAACCGGAATCAACAACATTTGTGTGGTGCAGTGCGGCGCGGCTTTGTAATCAAAGGGATGGTTACACTATAATAATGTCATTATCTATCCGTTATATTATGATATACATACATTGTTTGTTTGATTTACCAAAACACCACGCACTTCGCTTAGTCAACCACACAAAGGTCTAATATCTCGACATCGACACCGCCACCGTCCGTTCGTTCATTCTCCGTTATCGCCGCGCCGCCTCCCGCCGCGCCACCGCCTACACTTGGATCATCCTGCATACCTACATATAATGGCGGCTGACTTTTCATGCAAGCCTTGCATGCATGAGACATAGACCAAGGGGGCATAATTGAATAATTATAGGTAATTATATTCGATTGGAAATTAGAATATGCTTGGGCACGGTGTTTTATTTTTTTTTTATTTATTGAATATCGATGTTGGTGCGCGGTTGGTTGACTTATCGCACGAGCCCTTGTAATGAATTGCCGTTGAAAAAAGCAACGTTGGCGTGAACGAAATGGTAAATATTTGATTATTACGACTATATAAGTGTATACAGAAGTCAGAAGAGAGAGGGGGCTTTTATATTGAAAGTGGCATATAGGCTTTGTTTGCTTAATGATTGTCCGCATATAGTCAAGTGGGAGTTTATTATATAGATATGTATGTATATGGAAAAGTCATAGGAAATTTGTTAAAATAAATATTTAAATTCGAAAAACAAATAAACGCGGGAAAATCCAAATAACGACATTTATACCTGCGTCCTATACATATGAACAACAAGTTGAGCCATGGGGGTTTTAATTAATGGAATCCGTATACCTTTATCATAAAAATGGAAATAGGAAGGTATGTATATATGAAATATATTAATGCCATAGTACAAATTGATATAATTACCGCTAATAGTTTTCCTATACAGGTATCTATTTCAAATAATTTAGGGTTCATTATAATCGAACTGTTGATATAACAGTTTGTAGCGATTTCTTTTTTTTTTGTTCAAGTCAGCAATTAGAATTAATTATATATTTATTGTTATCTTAAAAGGAAATATTTTGGAGAGTGTTAAGTTCGGAAATGTTTATACATACATATGTGCAAACATAACAAGCATTTGGGAATTTTTGTTTGTAAAAAATTAATACCAATGCATTGTAGTATTTATTTAGCAGTAATTAGCACATAAATAGCACATATTTTGTAGATCTAAATTTTTAAATTTGTTGTGGGTGGTATTGAACAGTATTTGTTCAATTTTTTTTATTAGAACAGAATTCAATCAAATTGTTCAAATAAACGACACTTGGAACACTCGCCTGTCAAATTTGATTTGTTGCTTCAGTTGTTTTGAAGTTTGTTTCTAATTTATTATCCGAACTGTTATTTTTTGAAGTTTTAACTGATTTCATGGTTCATCTGCAAACAACTTACCCGAAAATATTAATTTTGTTTTCTACAGATTTCACAAAACTAAGTTTTTTTCTATGGATTTTGACTGCACATTGTGAATATGCATATTGTCATATTCAATTTTAAAGTATTCCAAACACAAGTTTGATTACCAAATTCCTTACAAATAGGAAAAAGAGGCTGTACCAGCGAATTCAGCGTCGCTGAAAATATTAAGTGTACCAAATTTCAACAAGAATTGGCGTGGGGGAAATAAATTTTCTCACCAAAACTGAACAAACGGACCACTGTGTGCTTCACTACGGTCCAAAATAATTTTTTTTCTTTGCAAAAATCACAATTTTTGATTTATTCAATCGTAAATGTTTTCCTGTCTGGCTGTAAGGAAATTTTCAAGTTAAAAAATAAAGATTTTAACCTAACCTAAGATGAAAGTTATCGAAAACGTCAAATTAAAGTCAATTTGACCGGCAAATGATATGATTGTCTTTAAATGAAGCAACCCTTCCTCTTGCACAATTAATGATTTTTTGCTCAACGTCAAATAATTCTTTCGCAAGCACATTTGACGTTTTCGAACTAAAGCGTTTGTTTTTTTTTTTTTGTTTTTTTTTTACTGCACAGCTGCATCGTTAATGATGTTTTCGATGATAGGTATATCTTGAACCGATGAAACGTTTTCGAAAACGTCAAATCAATGTCAATTCGACCACCAAATGATGTCATTTATTGTTGCAGACATTATTATGCTTGAACTTGGGGAAAATATTATCAACGTTATAGTCTCAACGTCAGATTATTATTTTACAGGCCTATTTGACATTTTCGAAATAAAGCGCCTTACTGTTTTCGAACATGTGACTTCAGCAAATTGCACTATCGATTACAATGCGAATGCAGTTAAAATTCTGTTTTGCTTATTCTTACATATAGACCTGAAATTTTAGAACATTTTTCAAATGTATTTTTGACGTAGATCGATGGGGTTTTCGAAATCAGGCGATTTATGTCAAATGCATTGAAAGTGCTTGCAAATCTTTATAACATGGATTATTTCTGTGAGTGAAATAATAATGGCGTCCTCTATTACAAACCTGAGCACAACAGTGGAAGAATAATTAAAGGGACCATTTTTTTGAGGATTTCAACTAAAATAAACAAAAATTAGGCGTTAATTGGGTGGATTTTAAAAAAGTATCTAAATTAAATGTTCAATAAGTACGTTCAATAGAAAATACTCGTGTTGAAAGTTGTATATACGTAAAAACACAAACATCTGATTTTTTAACGTCTCCGCAAGTTTTTCTCAAAATCTTTTACATCTACGACAATTTTGATCTTATTTATGTGCTCCTATAAGCTACAATTTTTACCTTTTTACCAATTTTTACACTTTTTTCAAAAAAACTCATTGTTTTCGAGATATTTACAAAAAACTGAATGTGACCCCCTTTCGAACCTAGAAATGCCGAAACTAGAAAATTCTTGTAAAATTATATTCAAAATGATGACTTTCTCATCCAGATAAATGACTTCCGAAGTTAAAAGCATTATAATACGCTTTCTCACCAAAAGTCCCGCCACCTTTAGGTATAACATTGCAAATTTGAAATATTAATAGCCACGACTTTATCTCCATCAAGGCGACACACAGCAAAAAAAAAAAGAAAAAAACCAACCCACCGTCTGCGTTGTTTTTTTTTACTTCTACCCATCATCCAACGTCCCGTTGTCGGTCACCACGTCTCGCGTCGTCTTCATCGTGATCGTTCCGAAAACCACCACTGGATACGAGTAAAGAGCTAATTAAAGTTTAACACATCTCTCACTCATCATCAAGAGATAAACATCTTACCGTAAGCATTAAAACACCAACCACCAAGTATACCGACCACCGAACGAACGACCAACGACGACGACGACAACGATGAATGCACATTCGCGCTTATACATATAGCCAACATCTTTAAATATGAACCATTATACCTGATGTCCAATGAAGCCAAAGCGGCCGATAAGCCATCTTTTGCCTTGCTTCTCCATTTACTTAAATATGTATCTATGTATAGATATGTATAAAAATATAATACCTGTGGAGTCGACAAACGACATGTGTTGGTCGGTTTTAGAGTTAATTTATTCCCGCTTATGGCTGCAATGGGAGTTATAATAGTGGTGGCGATGATAGTTCCTGTAGTCCGGTGGTGGTACCGTTTTCTCTTAAACTAAACCATTTGTCTCCTCGTGGAGTAGTTGCAGAGTGTGAATTTATAACTTAAAAACCTGGGGGCAGTTATAAAATTAAATACCTACCTAGTCTAAATTTTAACAGTTGTTGTTGAGAAAAAGTTAACAGTTGACTTAATTTTTTTTTTCTAAACAAAATTTGTCACGAGATACTTAGGAATCTCAAAAACAACTTTATAGATTTTGATAACATTTTTACTGCTGTTCATGTCTCGACTGTATAAATGGTTTAAGATTCAATTTATTGATGTCAAAGAAGTAGAATGTTTTTGAAGTTTAATAAAACTCTCAGTAAACTTTTTCTTGCCACTGACTGTAGATATTATCGCAACATTATGCTTCTCATGTAGGTATAGGTACTTTGCAAACTTTTCAAAACATTTAATTTGAATAAAAAATCAAAGTCCCGTATGACCGGCCTGTCTTGGCCTGGCTCACTCTTTCTCTCTCTCTGTCTAAATGATATGCTAACGCAAAGATAACGATGGCTGTTTAACAACATTCAATTATTTTTAATAGTCACTTCGAAGTCAAGTCGCCGCAGCACAGCTTGTAAATGCACTCCTCGGACACTTTAATTATTGAGCTTGCCAAGAGCGGTGAGCGACACAGGCAAAGGCACTTCATGTGATGTGTGTGCCTGTCTGCCTGCCGCCGCGCTAGTTGAGGCATGCTTCGCACACTGGTGCGACGCGGCGGTGCGACGTGTAGTATAAGCATGTTTGCATATCTTAAGAGTAGAACTCCGGCCTACATTGCCAGCCAGTCGTTCGATTAAATTGATTTTCAATTTGCATTTTACATGCAAACTTCTCGCAATCATTTGTAATCGAATCGGAGTAATGTGTCTGGGGCTGATGATGGCGTGTGTGTGCGCTGTATTATAAGACTAAGCCACTACCCGCCGGCACTAGAGCATACCTACCAATAGCGTCTCTTGTGGATGAAATCATACAAGACATGGTAATTGGTCCCCGATTGTTATATACATTATATGCTCAAGAATATCATATCTTGTCGGGTTATCTAACATGACAGAGTTGTCGCGCCGCGGCTACGCTTTCTATCGTATAATATTATAAGCTCGCCCCTTCAGGTGTCTTGGATATAATTTTGAAAAAAAAAAAAATGATTGACTAATTTGGGATGGATGTGTGGCTATAGCAACTACTAATTGCGTCTTCGTTACCATCGTCTGCTTATATCCGTCTGTCGCACACTTGTCCGACATTGATGTCGGTCGTCATATCGTGGAATTCCATTTGATTTATTATTCGAGTTAATTGACACTTTGTTACTCGCAATTTGCATACAGATTAAGGTAATTATCCGTAATTCAAATGGAAATTACCGCGTAATTACGGGGATTAATGCAACATGTAGTACACAACGCCGCCGCCGCCGCACCGCAACCACTATGCTATGTGGCACAACAAATGTCAGTGAGCAAGCAAAATGATTCTTTATTCTGTTTTTTTTTTTGTTAAAGCGCTCGAGTGCTTCCATCCATGATGAGGGGGAGAAATGACATGACATGACAAGCCTATACCTACATAGTTGGTGGATCTTATTTTATAATTATTATGCATTAGCTGTGTGGACTTTGAATATTATCCTCTATATATACTATATAATTTTTTGAGCTACCGAGGTGTGAACATAAGATTTTCGGGTACAGATGAGATTTGAATCTTCTATGAATAACAAATGACACATAATTTGTGTAGTAAAGTAAATTCTGTGGGAAGAACTATTATATTATCTGGTTGTGCCCTTTAGGTGATTATATTTTAATGCACAAAGGAAGGTAATTCATTCATTTTTACAGCTTGTTTTAACATAGAAAAATGTCAGATTAGATCTTTAAGTTTTGCTGTAATTGAGACGAAATTCACTTAATTACCTTCCTACAGTAATTATTGCAGTCATTGTATTCTTTGGAGTGAATGCTAATTCAAACTTAACATCCCTATTACGATTGGCAATTATCAATTGATTATTGATAAAATATTGAAAACTGATATTTAACAACCCAATTGATCAAATATTTGATCTTTGAAAATGAACTTGCGAATCACAAGAAAATTGATAATCTTCAAAGAATATTTAATCAGTTTTTTTAATTACCTAGTTAAATTTAAATGTCTTAAATTTCAATATTTATCAATTATTATCAATTGATAGTTATTGACAATCGTGTAATTATCTTGAAATTTTTAAATTATAATTCTGTTGCATTTTAAATTGGAAATTGAAAAAATTGAATTCGCATGCTGAAATAAATCAACATGGTTGATCATGTTAAATATACAAGATGTTAACATGCGTTGTTTTTATTAAATCAGTTTGCTGAAATGCAAGCCAAGATGAATTAACATGATACACTGTTACTTTAACAATCTCCACCTGTATAGTTAAGCTTGTCAAATTAAACCTATACCAATGTTAAAATTACAGAAGAATCAGGTTGAATTAACATGGTAGAATGTAGCTCTTATAGTAGTCACGGGTTAAGTTTACATGGCTCTTTGTCAAATTTAACCGACGACAATGTTAATATTGGACGTGAATCAGGTTGAACTTAACATGACCCACTGTAAGTCTTACAATGCTCACTGGTTACGGTAATATGATCAACCTATAACAACGTTAAACTTACCCGTGAATCAGGTTAAATTAACATGACCTATTGTAACTCTAACAATATCCCATGTTTAGTTTACATGATTCCTTGTCCAATTAAGCTTCTGTCACACATGCACGAAAATAAGGATGGTACAATGAACTGAAATATGAATCATGATTTGTATTTTCTAGACCTGAATTGAGCTCAATTCCATAAAACGGAATTTTAATAATAGAAGTAGGAAAATTAACATTTATTATAGTTGAATTTTATTTACAAATACCATAGATTTATTTTTGAATTTGTTTTAAAATTATTTTTTGTATTTAAAATTTCTACGGTTTGCTTGGAATGCCCTTTAGAGCAGACAAAAATTATTGATTTATTTTATACAGCAACGAAATGATCTGGTTGCTAATGTTTGAATGAACAGGCATATCGCTAATTTAACACCAGACCAGGTTAAATTAATCAAGTAAACAACTGCACAAATAACTATATGCATTGTTAAGTTAAAATGCTATGTAGTAAAATTGATATTTAAAAATAAAAATTTTAAATTAACACAAAATAGATACAAATTAACATTGCGATCTTGTTAAAATCTATAAAAAAATTTGTGTTTGCAAGAATTTTAATATTGAATATAATTTTATCGAAATTGAATAAGTTTCTTAGATTTCTACAATTTTTAATATAAAAGTGCACCTTGTAAATTTAACAAGAGACTTGTTTGAAGTTTTTCTCTGAGTGTTTTTGTAAGCTTTTTTAAACTTATTTTCTAATAAAATCGTTAAGAGTCACTTTCGAAATTCAGAGCTTATGTAACTACGTATTTTAGTTCCCATTAATTTATAACAGAGGAAAATTTTTTTTAACTAAATAAAAGAGCTTCTTTTCTATATAATTCAACCAATTAATTAATTAAGAAGCGTAAAATATCTTAATGAGCAAATTATATCAAAATTGTTGTACTTTTTACTTTTTTTTTTAACTTTCATGCAATTATAATCGCATTTTAGCTTAATTCCCTTATAGCGAAGAAAAAAATCCAAATAAAAACAAGTTAAACTAAATCAAAGAAACAGAATTAAAAAACAAAAAACTTAATCTAAGAAAAACAAGAGACAAAAAAATATACATAGGTATACAGAGAATTTATTTTCTTTTCTATTTTTTTTTTTAGAAAACGCAGCATCCTAGAGATGTTTGCCTAATGAAACTTTCATTAAAATCCAAGCCACCCAAGTATCTCTTATTTCCCGTGTTTCAAGGATAAAAGCAAAGTGCAAGTTAAAAGAAAAATGTTATTATATTTGCCAAGAGTAGACAACTACAGGATGAGAAGGTGGAGTGCCATAACACACAGTTCTTTGTGGGAAATGAGGGTGGTGAGCAATGGTTTAGGGAAATCAGGTCCAAACTATACACAGTCTAGTAGTACAGATAGGGCCTTAGGCAAATTTCAAAGCAATTAATCTATTGTTGCACTATTTTGCCGTTGTGAGATCTCAGAAGTCACAAACTCTGTACACAAATCTAACGTAATATATTGTGCAGGTTGACAAGGTTGAAAGTGTCAAAATATTTAATATTACTTTTCAAGTGCCCACAGGAACTCAACACACATCATTAGAAACAACAAAATAGACACTGAATCCACCATATTCCTCGATTTTGACAGATGTACAGAACTGACAAAAATGAAAACGCTATAATGATATTACCTATTACCTTTAGTTTACAATGCTTGTGAGGTTGATTCCTTGTTAGTTTTGTTGTTATTCAATAACATTTTCGGTATTATCAGATAATCCTCAAAAAAAACTCACCACAGCAAGGTGAATTTTTTATTGTGATTGTTAAGTTCTGAATTTTTGTTGAACGGCCCCATTGAATAGTTTTTGTGGTTATTGTGAAATGTCAGACTACTCAAAAGGAGATCACAAATCTAATAGTTCTTCTAAGGCTCACAAATTGGTGACGGTTCAACCAGAATACGAAAATATCTCAAAATTAATTTTACTTCACCTTGTGAGTTTTCACTTACTTATGTGAGAATCAGTGATGTCTTTTTTTTGTTTTAAGTTTAGTTGCTATAAAACTTCTTAAAAATTATGTTGTATTTTATCCCGTTAGAGTATGATTGCCAACTTTAATTTTTTTTATTTAAAAGATTAAAAATGTAAATGTTTAAAAGTTTAATGTTTGCGGGATCTTTAAGTTCTCTTCACATAAACTTAAGGACAATTGACATGTGTTCAAACATAATTGTCAAAACGTTTACGTTTTTCGCCTCTGAAGAGGTCCATACGAAGTTGCCTATTATTTGTTGTTATTTTTTTTTTGGCTTACACTAAATCCACCCCTGTTAGAAATTGACGAGCACTAAACAAGAATAAAGGAATGAAAAATCCTTGAGAAAAACGATGAGAAGAACAAAAAGATTCGTGAAGAAATAGTTAAATAAAATGTTCAAAAAAAAAAAAAAAAAAAAAAACTGTTCAATGTATATTTTATCTTCTTTCACTCTTTAGAAAAAGAACCAGAGGGGTGCAAACGAGTACCTTAAGCTTCAGGGAAAGATGTTTATCATAATGAAAACGGAAAACTTTCACATTGTAAAATTGGCAAGAGGACTACGAAGACTACGACAACAACGATGGTGGCGTCGTCGTCGTCTTCGTCGAACATGGAACCATTTGAAAGGAGGAAAATTGGAGCCCATCTTTTTTGAAAGAAATAATATTCCTCCCTATTTTTTTTTTACAGTTTTTGTTTTCCACCTAGGAACAAAAACTAAATATAAAAAAAAATAAGGAAAAAGAGGAAACTCTAAGTTAAAGAAAAAGAAAGAACTCTCAAAAGACTATGAAACTTTTCAGCTTAGTTGTCTCGCAATAGAAGATAAAATGTGTTCGAGTGTGTCTGATGCAGTATTTTCTTATTTCACTTTATATACAGTGACATGTGAAAAAATTTGATAACTAAACTGTATATCTCTGATTGCTAAGTCAAAGTTTCTATAACCTCTGCTATCTGTTCGATCATAGATAAACCACAACGAACTTTTTTTGTTTGTGTAACTTAAGGGAACAAAATTTGTATTTCGATCTTTTTTGTACAATCAATATAGCAACGCAGTTTTAAAGATAGAAGTTCTTTTTTGAACCATTTTAGAAGTTTAAGGTTTTTGACAATATTTGACTCGAAATATTTAAAATCTTTGGACGTGTATTGGTGAGAATTATTGTCAGGTCAGAACTCAAAAAGTGATTAAAACATCTATATGTATATTTTATACTTACTTTTCATCTATTATTTCAAAGATGGTAACACTATTCAACACATTTTATTACCAATTGATAATTGTTAAATATTGAAATTTTCTGTTTATTGAAGAAAAAAAGATATCAACTGTTCATTAATCAGTTATTATCATTTTTCTTGCAATTCTTTACCGTAAATTAGGTTATTCAAACCTCAATATTATTCAATGTATTCTAGTTGACTTTTAGAATAAATTGCATAAAATTATTGTAAAATGTTTGCTAAAAATTACCGAAATATTACCAAATTTTCTTCAACAGGACTGTATTTTACTTTCTTACTCTCGTTCCACATTTAGTTATGTGCATCTTCAATAAAAAAAAAAAAAACAACTTATTGAGCTCCAGTGAAGTGAAGTTAAGTAAAGTGAACACATTGGACAAAATGGAGGATCGAAAGGAGCTGTTATAACTTTGGGGTTAATTAACAGCCAAGGCCATTGTTAGATATTCTGTTCATATATACTATTTACAAAAGAGAATGGACTTGTTCCCCAGCAGCATTTGGTATAGACAGTCAACCCTTAGCCATACCTATATACATACCTACTCCCGTGCAAACATTTTAGCAAAGTGAACGTAGGTACTATTGTGTATCTAGTTGAAAAGTTTTTAAGTTTATTGCTGAACAAAATCGAATCAAATATTAATTACCTTAGCTTTTTTTTTTTTTTTATTAAAGTTAAAATAAAAACTTTGAAATAGCGCCGCCGTCGATACTCAGAAATCGAGAAAACCGAAGTTTTGATTAAGTTTTAATTAATGATTGGGGAAGCGTTGATACAACAACAAAAATAATACATCTAAGTAAGATATTGTTTGACAAGTTATATATTATTTAGGAAAGGAGAAGGTGTTATAACGTCTGCTATATAGAAAGTTTAAGATCGTGATGTACAGATTGGTTGGTGGAAATATGGTAAATCAATTGGACTTGTTTATACTTTCCTGCAATCGTGACGTCAATTTTAAAATAATGATCAATAAATCAGACGAATTTAACAATAGAATTCAATCGTGATCATGTTTTTAGAGTTCAGACAAAGAAAGGATTAATATTTGTATAATATGCTTATATGTATATGGCTTTTTAATAGCTTTCACTGATTTCATGCGACTTTGTTTTACTTGAAAAACTATTACATATTAAACTGTCAATTTGAAATGTCAGCCATTTGCAAAAAAAAAAAACTAAAGGTACGATCAGACATTGAACTCGTGATGTCACTAAAAATTTGTGAAAACACACTCTCAACATCGATTTTATATCATTTTCGATTGGTAATCCCGAAGAACTCTTTCATTCCACCAGCATGACAACACATTAATGTCTAAATATAGTTCTTTATCAATATATGTCAAGTCATAATATGTAAAATTCTAAAGAGAGATGTTTCACTGTGTCAATGGATTACAAAAAAATGTTCTTTTTTAGATTTCATAAACTGCGATTTTAGTGCTTTCAAGTAATATTTCGGAAAAAAATGCTCTATTATGGCCTAAATATAGTTTGTACTTTGTGTTTGAAGCCATTAACATATAGGAAAACTCCATCGGAGGATGTCTACAATTTCAGTGGATTAAGAAAGCCTCGAAATAATCCGAAAGTTTTGAAGTTTAAGTAATTGATCCGTAAATTTCGAATTAAAAGGTTTTCGAGTTACATTTTTTTTAACAAAATACTCTTCATGCGTCAAAATATGGTCTGTCCCCTTTTTGTCAAGTTGTGAATTGTCAAATTTCATTTAAAGATTGAAAAAAAATCCTATAAAACAAAAACAATGACATGTTAAAGTTGTTCATTTACTTCCTAAAACTTACCATTTTTAGTCCGAAAGACTGTCAAAGTTCACTTTTTACATCATATAAATGTCAACCAGTCAATGCCAGAAAATTCTGCTATTGAAAGACATTTTACGAACTGACATGACGGCTGGTCTGTCAACGTCTCCTAATTGACAGTTTGAATATAGGGTCAACGAAAATAATCAACATGTGTGTTGGCCCTAAAAATTGCGTTGACAGCGTTCTGCGTTGACTATCACACGGCTTGACAACTTTGGGACAAAATTTAACGTCAGAGTTTACTCAGGGGCGTTGCCTGTCTAATCGTAGCTTTATAAAAGGAATTTATATTTTTAAGTTGAGGATTCATTTAACCATTTTATTATTGTATTAATTTCTCGATTTAATAGATAACCACTCACTCGTTTTTAACCTGGTCATTCTGCTATTAATTTAAATGACGTTAAGTGACCATAAATTTCATTGTTTTATCTCCTGACTCTATCATCAATAATGAAAATGTGATTGTTCAAAATCAAAGATAATTTAAATTTAATTTTATAATAACCACAATTATAGATGTATATTGTACATAAGTACATCACGCAGGTATAATATTATTGCAATAGGTAATTAATTTAAATTGAGTCGTTAACAATTTTTGTTTTTTTTTTAACGAACCTCAACTCAATTTCGATTTGAAATTAAAAAAAAAAAAAAACAAGCTGCTGCCGGTTGACTGGTTGGACGGCTGAACTTACCACAGTGTGTGGTCGATTGCAGACTTTTAAATTAAACTGACATTACCAATAATGAATGCAATTTATAATTGTTTGTTGTTGGGGATCTCATTGCGTTGCGTTACAAAAAAAAAGTAAATTTATATATTTGTATGTATAAATGAACTGGTGGTTTTGTCTGTCTATTTGATTGTATCTTTTTAATATGTCCTATGGGATTTATCTCCACTCTCACCATGGGGTATGGTGGAGTACGTTAAATACGTATGTATAGGTACCATAACCTATCCACCATCATGCATCCTTCTGTCAAAAAGCGAAAGCGGCTTCAATGTTTTTTTTTTTGCATATAAATATGCGGCATAAAACACACAGCGCCATCGTGTGTCTTTTGCGCGCGGAGAAATGACAACAGATTAATTTAGCAGTCGAGTGTGGCTGGGAGACGACGACGACGAACGGCGACGGCGACCGACGCGACGGTGGGTAATGGCTTCGGGGGCGAATTATTGTATAAGAATCCGTTTGCTAAGCTTAACAGCACTCCAAGCCTCCTACGGGGTCTCAACGAGACTGTGATAGATGAATGGAGTTTCTTTTCTACTTCAGAACTCACTCGCTTTCAGTCTTTTAATGAAATTCATTCATTAATTCTTTTAATCAACCATTAATTGGCAATTAATTAAAATGCAAATTTAACATATTTTATGCTGACACGCTGGCATGGCCGTAGGCCCTGCTCTAGTCGGTTCTGTATAGCTATATAGCCGATGTCGCTATATACCACACCGCGTGCCTCATGGATGCATTTATCTCCTGTATTTTTGTATAATATGTATACGAGTTATGCCTTGGTTATATATAGGGTGCTTCTCGTTAGCTGAATGATACTTAATTTTCCTGTCGCTGTTGATCAATTTAAATTAGTTCCGCCTGTTGGGCATTTTTAGGCGGTTCGATGAACACTCTCATGTTGGCCGCACCCAGAATCGACCACCACATGACACAAACCTATTCCTACAAAAAAAAAAAAAAAAACATCACAACTCAGCAGCGAAGCGGCGACAATCTATCGTGGTAATCAAGTTTTTTTTAATGGCTAGTAGCTGTAGCCTGTCAAGGGGTTAAATCCTACAGCGAGTAAAATAGATGCATAATTTGTAGCCAATAACATGGTCAGATACATTTTGGTGTTAAAAATGTGACCTCTGATTGGTAATGCTGTAGCGCGACGCGACGTGAAGATTAGGGAGCAAGTACAAAGCAACAAACTGTAAAATGTGTGGTGGATTATAGAAACAAAAGCTGTCGCTCGTGTGGGGATTAATATAGCGTTCAGGTTGGCTTTAAATGTCATTATCAAATGTCATCAAGTTGTCATAGTCTTTGGTTAATGGAGAAGTTTTTTTTATTTTTTTTGGACGATCAAGGTTGCCGACCGCTGTGCTGTGCTAATGAAATATTATGCTAATCGGATTTATCAATTAAATGTGTCTGCGAATAGGTATTTAGGTTGGGGTTTTTTGTAATTATTTTAATTAGTTGAATTTTAAGGCATCTAAAGAATTAGCTCTCTTGATAAGATTTTTTTTCTTTTTTTTTTGTAAAGCTGTCCCTTCTAATCTAGGTTGGATTTTAAAAGAGATCAAAACGGATAGCTAGAGTCATAAAAAAAATGTCTTTATGGCATAAATTAACTATCATGGTGGCTTGAATCGAAGTGGTAAATAATGATAGTGAGAACTAGTTCATTATATCTATTCCCTTCTTAATTTTATGCCTTTTTTTCTTTGGGATTTGGTTAAGCACATTGACTTTGACATATGATTATCGATTTAAATGATTGGGAAAAATACTGGTTTGCTTATCGGTAAGCTTTAAAAAAGGCTTTATGAAAATGTATTCTTGGAATTTTTATGTCAATCCGCGATGGGTGGTAAGAGTTGAAATTAATTAAGAATGACATATTTTACAAACTGAAGTCAAATTGTTTTTATTAACATAACTTCAAACTTAATGTATATTGAGTGGAGGGTCAAACATTTTTCCGTCAATTTTAAACTTGATTTTGGGGAGCCTAAATGAAACTTTGTGTCTACTTTTTGTTGAACTTTAATATTATCATTCGTTTGGTTCGCTAGCAAAATTTATCAGTTTTGCTGTCAAAATTCTGACAGCTCACTTTTTGTCGGAGCGAAATCTCTAAGATCTCATTTTTATGAACTCGCCTATTTTTTCAACATTTCTTATGTGTTATTTTTTCCGTCAAAGTTTACGTATATAACTTTGACATTTTGTAATAAATCAAATAAATTTCTTTTTTTTATATTTCCAGGGTTCTGATGGAGGGTCAGTGGTTTTTCCATCCACACCAACACAAGTTACAAATACAACACCCAGCCCAACAACACCAAGAAAATCATCGGATTTTCCAAATCAAACTGGTCTGCCTCTCAGCAACGGGCCATTGGGGCTGGGAGGCAGTGCTAGTCCAGTTCCTGTTCAATCGCCGACAGCAGCTGCGGCGGGTGGCGTTAAAGGCAGTGTTGTTGGTGGTGGTGGCATTGGTATGGCTGTTAGTGTTGGTCCTGGTCAAACACAACAACCAGCACCGTCACCGGCACCAGCCGCGTTACCACCACCAAACCTGCCACCGCCTTACACAACAACACCAATGCAGGTAAGGCAAAATTTTATTTTTATTGTTTTTAATTTGTTTAATTTTTAAGTGTAAACTGTTTTACTAAAATCAACCAGTAACTATACACTGCAATCAACAAATTCATCCATCTTGAAATCTCATTGATAATTACAGTTGACAACTTTGAATAAGAAGATAAGGAAGAGGTGTAATATCACATATACATACAGTGTATGTGAGTGAGGCACCAAATTTCAAAAAAAAAAATAAAACAAATAGGTGCATGTCTGTCATTTTGCCGATCTAAAGGAAGTGTTTCGAGTTTTTCTAACGTTAAATAGTGAAAAAAAGATAATTGAACTAAATAAAAAAATTAAATAAAAGTGAGAATAGTGAAAATTTGCAATACTTTACTAAACAAAATATAAAACAACATCTAGTGCTGTGTTAAATTGTGTAAAAACACCTATAATACGGAGTTTACAATTTTTTCATTTCACGGGCTGATTGTATTTCAGATTCCACATAAATTAATGTGAAGTTTTTGATGTAAATACATTATCGTAGAATACTTTCAAACTGATATTTCATGGCATTTTGCTATAAAAAAGGCAAATTTATTGAAAATACAAATATGTAGGTTCTATCTACTTTGTAACGTGATATGTCAGGTAGGTACCTATCTGTCAAAATTGAAATTCTCGTCCAGGGTCGAATTAGTTTTTGTTGGCAAGGCGCTCAAATAAATTGAGCGCCCGTGCTGCAGAGTAATTTTACTTACTTTATGTGGAATATGAGACACAGCTTACCTGTTAAATAAACAAAAATATTATAGGTTTTTTTACACATCACCACATGTAGTTTTTTATTTTTTTCTTCAATGAAGTACATTTATTTATTTTTAATTCACTTGTTTATTTAATGTACTCCAGTTTTTTTTTTAATATTTTGACGATTTAAAATCTCTAAACACATTCCTCAAAAAAACAGCTAAAGATTTCTTTGGGCGCTCCAGGATTTATCTGTCTAACTGCTCTATTATGAAAAAAACGCACTTTTTTCTCGATATACCCGTCCACCTATTTCTTCTTCTAAGATTGACAACGACAAGCAACTAATATGACAGTCTTTATTTACTCAATTTTGTTTTGAACGATGCTGCTGTTTGTGCTTAAAATGTCTATTTGGTAATGTGAAATTTCATTTCAATTTATGTCAAAACCCATAGAAAAAAAACTCAGTTTTGGGAAATTTATTAAAGAATAAATCCTCATTAATATTTGGTATTTTGATTCGTGACATTTTTATTAGAAGACATTTTGTGTTTTTTTTTGAAAATAGGAAAACATCCAGTCAACAAGTGAGATTTGGAAATTTTAACCTAGCAATTACTTAGATGACACTTTCAAAACAAACGACTCATTTGTACATAGCATGCCAAATGACTTCTCAACACAGCCATTCTTTCGTTCTTCTTCATTTGTCGCCGCCGTTTTGTTGGGATTAGGAACACACATATGTACATATATTACAAAGCAGAGCCTAAAACCATTAAAAGTTAGTCCGTAAGTGGCAATCTAGAGTCTGGTACCACTAAGATAAGAGGCACGAAAGTGTAATGAATGTTTACATTTGCTTTACCAAAGAAATGTTGTGCATGAGTGTGTTTACACATAACACCATCTTTTGCGCGGGCGCTGATTACATTAGAAACTTTTTTTTTCTCATTACGTATTATGGCATTTTAACAAGAGTTTTTTTGCCTGCGCCTGTGTTTATCCACGATAAATGTAGGAACGTTGGTATATAACTGAACTTCTTAACCAATGATGAAAAAGTCATGATTAAAAAGCAAACTTCAATGAACACTTGAAAATGTCGACTTCAGAAGACTTCAAATATGGAATAATATGTATCTTAGGGAATTAAAGGCTAATTTTCTTTTTGTTCCTTGTCTCTGTTTTTATAATGCCACTAAGGAACATTCTTGAATTCAAACAAAAATTCAAACTTCCCTTTTACTTTTCTCCTGGGGAGCGTATGGAACCATTGAGATCAGCGTTTCCTTCTTACCTAACCTAACTTAAGTGGGTGTTAAAACTTACACTTTTCTGAACTTCATATTCCCAAAAATAAATACCCTATATGACATAGATGATAGAACTTGTATAAAATGAGACAAAACGTCACAACTTTTCACCTTAGCTGGATTCACCACAGATTTCTAATGAACTCTATTAATGTTTTGAATTAATTTTAAATCTAAATAATAGATGTATTTTTTGTATGGCAATCTGTAATTAATATTCTGCGGAAATATGATAAGCATAATAGTAATTGAAGAAGGCACATTTAAATTTTTCATTCATATTTTAAATTGATACAAAATTCAGTGAATGAAAACCAAACAGTATTATAATCTCTGTTCCCTGTTTTTTTTTTTTTTTTTTTATATTTCATACATTCGAATTTTTTTCGTATATTGTCTCCTTGTTATAATATGAGAAACTCCAATGAAATTTGATATATTTAGATATATGTACAACAGGTTAGTACTTTGACACACGAGCGAATGAAATTGCCCTTGTGGTTAATTTTTTTTTTTTTTTTATTCTTAAAAAATACTGCAAAGAATAATTCGTTTTATCTCAAGTGTCATTTTTATGTTATTGAAGAAGTTTTTTTTAAAGACCTTCTTAAGTGTGGCTTTGCTCTTTTTTTTTTTTTTTTGTTTATCATATTTTTTTGTGTTGCTTTTGTTTTCTTTAGGAATAACAAATAATATTGTATTATTTATGAAAGAACCTTCTTTTTTTTAACAATCGTTCGCAAATTTTTTACTTTGACACATGTTTTGTTGTTTGTTTTTCAAACCATTTGTAACCAATTGAAAGGGTAAGAAGCATGGTGGCTGTCAAACTGGTGGTTGTCACGGATACATATAAATATTGTCGTAATATTATAATAGCGTTTTTATTTGGTATTATGTCGAATTTTTAACGTTAAATTTCTTGCGAATTTGCATAAGATTTCACAATTTTTTGTCAAAACACGTCGGAAAAAAACCACACAGGCATACGGAAGAACTCTCTAATTCGAAATGCCAAACAAACGAGTGGCAATACTTTTGGTCTGTTCGTTTACTTCCCAAAACTACACATTTGTACCATTTTTAGCCCAAAAGACTCGAAGTTCATAAAAAAAAAAAATAAAACTGAAAGAATATGCCAAATTCGGGCAAGTAAACGAACAGACCTTTAATTTTTTTTATGAACTTTAACAGAACTTTGAAATAAATTGGGTAGAAATTGTCAATTTTGGTTAATAGTTTTTTAGCTCGAACGACTATCTTTAGCAATGCACCGACTTTTATTTTCTTAAAACTTACAAAACATCTTTCATTCATCTTTCACATTTCCCGAAAGCTCTTCTTCCGAAACCACTTCACGTCTTATCAATTAATATTATTTATACCTATACAACATCTTCGTATTTAAAGTAAGTCTGTTTTGGTATGTGCTCTCAAAATTCTCGCCTCTATGCAAACATATAACTAAAACATTTTGATATACAAAACCACTTATGTAGAAAACGATAATTATTTTGATGCTAATACTCATTAAGTGTAAACCTTCAGGCTCTATCTACGATTATGGTTCTAAAATAATATTCTCTATCTCAAAATACGCTCAAAAACAAAAACCACACACCTTTGGGGAAAAATAATGCAATTTACCTATGTAGAATCGAAAACTTAGAAACGAGTTAATTAGCAAAAGCAGTAATTGGTTTCTGTGCAAGAGATTGGAATTCTTTATACATAGCAATACAGTCACGCATATAAACATCAACACCCAGCAGCAGCAGCAGCAGAAAACTGGGGAAAAGTTTAAAAAGCATTTTACACAGAATTATCAAATTAACATTATAAGCGCAGTGGCAGTGGGAGAAGATTCAACTTAATCCAAATCCCTTCCACCTACAAATCTCGTACCATACCTTACCTTTGTAGAACAAAAACAATTTTCAACCCCACTTTATGTCAGAATGTTGCTTATGCAAAAAATGTTACAAAACACTGCCTCATCACACATTATATTGCTACCGCTATCGACCACATTTTTACCGTCATCATCAGTTTCTACCCAGGAAAATAAAAATACAAAATAAATCCCTTAACTTCGCTGAGAAGAAATACAGGAACCAGGGCTGACATTGTAGAATTATGGGGGGTTTCAATTTTCCTTATTCTGGTCTTTCAGCGTAAACTGAACCCTAGTTAGCTCAGAAACAATTTTTCAGTGAACTTTAAATTTCAGTTGTCAAAAATCTATCATCAAAGAGCGACAATATAGTAGGTCTCTTCGTATACTTGCCCGAAACTGCCAGATTCTACCAGTTTTATTTTTTGTATGAACTTTGACAGTTTTTTGTGCTAAAAATGGTGGAAATAGGTAGGTTTGGGAAGTAAACGAACAAGTTTTATGTCTCGAAACGTTTTACGAATGACGTCGTACGACGCAGCACAATTTGCTGTCAAATCCCATAGAAAAAAAAAGGCAAGTAGCAACTTGTAGCAAGAAGTTACAGTAGCCAAACAGACTTAACTGTAGAAATGCGCTTTTACTATCGACACAGACAGAGAGAGAGGTTATGCGGCACTATAGAAAGGACGATTTCTATAGTGTTATTACTTACATCTGTCAGACATATTCAGTAAATCCAGAATTAACTCACCAAATTCGATGAATTCGGACTCGGGATACAGTTCGGTGTCGCTTTTGACATTTATTTTTGTCTGTATGGGCAAATGCATATATGATTTAACTTTTGTGTGTACCAAAAGCGATCTGAAAATAAAGTATGTAGGTACTTATCAGCATGCAAAAAGTGTTTAAAAATTATCTGCCATATCGACATCGATTGAGATGACAAAGACTTGCATGACAACGAATGGCTGGCCTTTATATACCTTTAATTATTATTATTATTACTTATAACACTTCTACATTTCATTTGAGTACAAAATCTAAAATATTATTTATCAAAGATTTGAGCAAAAGTGTCAACATGGTTTATGCGCCGCTATCGAATACCATACAAAAAAAAAAAACCAACACAAATTCAACTCTTCATTCTCGTTCTATATATTATAATCTTCTTATATGTATGTATGTAGATCGCTTAGCTCCTCCGGCTCTGGCTCCGGCATCATCATCATGATTGCCGCTGCCGTTGTGCATTGATATAAGTAAAATTCCCAAATGGGAATCTGTTTGTAGTTCAAATAATTGCTTTGAATTGCAAATGGCGCAACGACGACGACGATGGCGATGATGTCGTCCTCGAGAGTCGGAGCCACAGAATGAAAATTTTTATACGACAAATGTGCTTCTGCTTCTACTTCTACTTCCACCATCACCAACGTTGAAAAGAGCTCTACTGCAAAAACAGGGGTCGTTTTAAAATGTTCCATCTGTGTGTACTATATATTATGATGGGGATGAGGTTTATACGATTGAGCAAAAGGGATTGTAGATAGCGACAGAATTGTGGAGAGGTATTAAAACAAAATGGTTCCTGTCTCGGTAGTTCCTGTTCCGGTTTGTTCTCTTCCTCTCTTTGTCTGTAAACGACAATGGCAACGACGACGAGTAAACGAATGAACAGAGCTATATGGTATCGTTGCTTCTGACGATGACAACGAATTTTAATCCTCCAGAGGGATGAACGGAGGAATGTCGGTTTAACGCGCGTTGTTACTCATACATATACTCACTTACTCCTCCCCACTCCCCACAAAGCAGCGTGAAAATCAGTCGAGGTAAATTGGAAAATCCCAAGTTAGCTGCTGCATATCCACTTAATCGGATAGCGGAATTGTTTTTACAGTAAGTGGTGGTTAGAGGAAAAACCGAAGGCATGATGGAGATTCAACGTTTTATATGTTTATACGCTAGCTATACAAAGATAATCAAATGATATTGGTAATGCGATTAAAGTCCGAAAAGGGCGGATTATATTGCCGGCAGATTGATGAAAAGCGATTTTAATCAGGGAAATGTCGTCTGTTAAGTTAGCACTAATTGAAATTATTAACTCGATGGTGTATAATATAAATTTTGGTTGGTTTTTGTTTATCAGAAAACAGCATGACAGGGTTGTGTTGTTCATTGAATTAGAATGGAATTTTGTGATATTGATCATAAAATCGGTTCGATTCGTTTAAAATTAGTTACATTTTAAAATTTTTGCAACGTAAAATTAGCATTTGATAAGAAACTGAACTATTTTGCCTGGCAACTTTTTCAACAAGTATTGTTTTTTTCCATGGATCTTGACAGCAAATTGGGCAAAATATTTCACGTTACCAAACAGACCTAAATATTATGTGTAAAAACTTTTTATCAAATAAATATTTCTAAAATTGAATATAGAAATATACAGATTTTGGAACAAATTGGACATGTCATAACGAAACTATAAAATTGCAGAACTATTTTTACAATAGCAAAATTCCATCTCTAAAATTTGCTACTAACAGCGGTTACTTAGGGAAACACCAATTACTAAGTAGTAGTTCAGCTTTCGAAGTGCCACTCTACTTATATATGTAATTCCAATCCACTTTTTTTAGTTGTTTGTCTTATTATTTCCGATATTACAGAAAAATATATACTATTCATAACATCTACATGGTAAAACTATTTTCCATTTTCAATTACAGGTCTCAAATGGTCCAATAAGCACACATTTGTTGCCGATCTCAACACAACCGCAAATGGTGACGGGTCATATTAAGCCGCTTTCTGCAACAACAAAAATTCCTCCAACGAGCACAACAACATCGTCGCCCATTAACAAACTGCAACAGCAACAACAACAACAACAACAGCAACAGCAGACGCAACAACAACTGCCTCATTCTCCACAAACGGCGACGTCAGCATCTCCTAAACCTCCCGGCTCTATTCACTCGCCGGTTGGCATTAGCCCATTAGTTGGCTCACCTCTTACAACATTGGCTAATGGCTTTGCCACGTCAATACCACCATCGATTACCACATCGCATCCCATTAGTAGCTCGCGAGTTTCACCAACATCTCCATCAATACAACAGCAGCAACATCCGCAATTGCAACATCTGACGCAGGCGCCACAACAAATGCAAGTTACGACCAATAACAGCGGCAATAATGGCAGCAGCATCAATAGCAACATCAGCACCAGTAGTAGCCTAAGTTTAAATAGTAATAGCAGTAGCAGTTTAGTACAACCAATTCCTGGATCGCTGGCAGTTCCGATGCCACAACCTCCGCCTGCAACAGCGCCTGCCGCACCACCACCAATTGCACCGAGTGTTCATCATCCTGGATTGGATAGTGCGGCAGCGGCAAGCGGGCGAACAAACAGTCCGGCCGTTGCAACCGGAGCAGTGCACACAGCTACAGCGCCTTCAGTGAATGGTGCAAGTATAGCTGCCAATGGCGGCACTAGTAGCATTCCGCCATCGGTGCCGTACCGGACGCCATATCCAAACTATCCGCTCTATGCTCCCTACAATAACTTGCACCACAGCCCGTATCTGCCTCCAGCAGTGCCATCGCCGACAGCTTCACCACGCACCATTGATTCCCGGACTGGCAATCGGGAGTCGCCACTAATTGTCTCGAAGTCTGTGCGGCCTCACACGCCGTCAAGCGTAGGTGGTGGTATGATGCCCGGCGCCAACAATGGTCTACCAATTTCTTCTACAGGACAGACCGGTCCGCATGGAACAATTCCATCGTCACCACATCCCCAACAGTCACAATCGCCATACGGACCACCGCCACACATGATGGGCGTCCAGTCGGCGAACAGCGGCAACGTGCAGCAGCAAAACCTTCCACCAGGTAGCATTCTCAGGGATCAGCAATCATCGTTAAGCGCCCAACTGCAACATCAACAGCAACAGCACATCCAGCGGCAGCAACAATTGGCGCTATCGCACCACCATCAACAACAGCAGCAGCACCAGCATCAACAAGCAGCTGCTGTTCAGCATCAGCTGGCGCTGCAATCGCATCAACATGCTCAGCACATGCAGCAGCAGGGACCTGGTCAACCGCACCAGATGCATCAGCATCCCTCAGTTGCCGGTCTTGGTGTGAACAGTTCATCATCTGTGATTCCACGAACTCATTCGCCGAGAGGACATAGTCCGAATCGGGAACGGGAAAGTTATAGGTATGTTTTTTTTTGTTATCTATCATTCAAATGAATAGTTGTTAAAATATTTTTATTTCTTCTTACAGTAGTAATGTAAGTAGTTTGTCGAGATCTTCGACAACGACGCCGGGTGGCAGCGTTGGATTGCCCTACAATACTGCTCCACAAACTGGACCATCACCATCAGCGCTGCAACAGCACTACAATAGTAACAGCAGTAGTAGTAGTAGCTCTCATGGTGCGACCTCCTCGCCACTTTCACTGCCCCCGACATCAATTGGTGCCGCAACCACTCCTTCTAGTCTACCATATCCGCCGAAGAACTCTTGGCCACCAAGGTAAATTTAAAAAGATTAAATCGATCTATTTGCACGGATTTATTTGTGTTTTTTTTTAACTTTCAGCTCAACTAATGCGACGCAGCTATCCCCGGCCACAACGAGTACAGTGACGCGGCCTACACCTCCGCCAAACCAACCGCAACAACTGCAGCAACATCAGCAACAACAACAGCAACTCCAACAACACCAGCAACAACAACAACACCAGCAGCAACAACAACAACAACAACAGCAACAACAGCAACAGCAGCATCAGCAACAACAACAGCAGCAACAACAACAACAACAACAGCAACAACAACAGCAGCAACAACAGCAACAACAGCAGCAACAGCAGCAGACTTCATCGAGTAGCGCTAACTCAGCTTCGCCGCATCATTCGTCGGCGTCATCGACGCATTCCACATTTCAGCCACCATTGTTTGCTGCGCCGCATCCGCCACCGGTGGCTGTAAGCACAGCATCGACTACAGCTCCCCATCCGTTTTCCGCAGAATCTCTCTTCCAGTCAAGCAAAAGTAAGAAATTTTGAAAATTTGATTTTTAACCCTAAATTAACTCAACTCTTTTTGTATCTTTTAGCTGATCAAGCAGATCTCCTTCGTCGTGAACTAGACAGCCGATTCCTGGATCGTTCAGGATTGGCTGTTCCTCCTCCAACATACCTACGACAAGAACTCCACCATCATCAGCATCAACACACGCACCTGCATCAGCACCAGCATCAACAGTTGATGCCATCCGCGCCGCCACCGGCTGCAACGACAATGTTTCCCCCGCCTCTCTTCAAGGATATACCCAAAATGGGTGCCGTTGATTCGCCTTTCTATAGGACCAGTCTGGGTATTCCTGGTTATCCAGGCTATTCACCCAGTCTGTTGCACCCTGGACTCGGTGGTCCGACACCGTTTGTGCCTCCTAGCCATCTACCATCTTTTGCTCCAAAGGTAATTAAAAAAAAATATTTATTAAAATCAAGAGGAATATGTTTTCTCAGCTGTGAATTTGAAGTTTATAAATTCCAATTTGTCACACAACATTTTTGCAAATGGAATATTTTGTGTGTGGCTACGACGGCGAAGGCGTTTTAAAGACTCCTTGTTTTTTTTTTTTTTCTTAGTTTGGTTTTCTGATTTACTTGCTTTGATATCACCATCAAAATAACAGAATACTCGTTTCATCTTCTATACATAAATTCGCTTACTTTTTATCACACACGCCAATTTCATACGCTTTTGTATTTCATCAAACTACTTACAACAAATATTCTTTACGTTTTGTTTTGTTTCTTAAAAAAAAATCATCTCGCTAACACTCATTCATTCTTTCATTTCGTTTCGCAGCAACCGACCCCGATCGTTGATCCCACTAAGCCTAAGCAAATGGTAGGTTTAAGTTTGTTTTCTCATTTTATTTCATATTTCAAAATATTATTTCTTATTTTTTTTATAAAACAATGTGTTACGAATAGGGGTTAATAAGAACGGTAAGTTATTTTATTCGTAAAGAAAAAGAAAAATTTAGAACATCAGTGCATAGGATATCAATGAAACACCAAACAATAGGCAACAGTCATTCCTTGCTTACGAGAAACGTACATATCAGATAGGGCTATCCACCTATCCCAAAATGTCCAGAAACATTGATTGTTGTTGCATCAGCTGTCCCAAGGGATAACAACCACATAAACCTTTCCGGATAGCTTAGGATAGTTCCATTTTGAATTTATCAAATTTAAGGTACTATAAACTTTTTAGCTTATTTTCAAGAAGGCAAGATTTTAGAAAGATTTTACACCGATTTGCACAAACACAAGTAAGATTTAATATTTCTTAAATAAATGTCACGGTGTTTTGAGAAGACGAAAGTCAGTTTCTTAACATTCTAAAATTGCCACTTCCTACCGATTTTAGCCCAAAGTTCTGTCAAAGCCCATATACAAAAAATAAAATTGAACTGAATTGGTCAATTTTGGCATTTTTGGGAAGTAAAGAAACAGACCTAAAGTGTTTTTGATTGCAACGAATTTTATTTGGAATAAATATTCATGGAAAATCCAATCGAATTTAAATTGGAACACCCAATTTCACTCTTGATGTAAATTCAAATAAGATAATAGAGGATAATTTATTGGCCATTTTTCTTCGAAATTGCAGCTCTCAAGTACCACAATCACAAAAAAATCGATTCTTTTACAAATTCGATTTTTTGGTTTAAAGTAATTCGACATTAATTTTTCCAACACCAATTCCATTTTGAACCAGACTAACCTTATCTCTTGGATTAAAATCTATTATAGTTTTAGAAACGAGGCCAACAGCCAAATATCTTTTCCTCTTACTTAAAATTATATCTTAGAAAAATCGTAACACATTGAAAATTTTGTAAAAAAAAATCACTCATTTTGCTTTAAGGTTTATGTAGTTAAGTATTTTCTTCAGTTTTTGGACATCATTCTGTTTTTTTTTGTTCATAAAAATAAATTTCAGTTATCTAAATAATACCTCCTCTTTCTCTATAATTGTACTTGTCTATTTATCTGAATTTTTGATCTATTTGTGTCGGTTGACTACTCTTAAATACAGTAGTTTTATTTCCGTTTTATATTAGACAAAACTAACATTTTAAAATGAATATTTTCTATTTTAGAAAACTGGTCGATGGAATGCAATGCATGTGCGAATAGCGTGGGAGATTTATTACCACCAGAACAAACAAAATCCAGACAAAGCAGCAGCTGCAGCAGCAGCCGCAGCAGCATCTTCTGGCAATTCGAATAGTTCATCTGGATCAGGTGCACCTCCCCCACTGGGTTTAAAACCGTCACCAGCTACAATGAACGATATATTGCGCTCCCCTTCGCATATGTTTAATTCATCGGCAGCGGCAGCTGCAGCAGCTGCATCTGGTCTGCATCGACCTAGTGAAATGCAACCCGCCGCTGGGTATCCACAAGGTCTTCCCGGACGATCACCATTCGAAACGTCGCCACTTTCGGCGAGTTTCCTTGGAGCACCGCCTAGTCATATGGGTAAGTCATGAATTTAATTTATATAATAGAACAAATTATTAAATGGTCCATTCTGGATAGGTACAGCAGTCTCCCCATTCGGACGGTATCCTGGAACTTTTGTTGGCTTCGCTGGTTTGACGCACTTTGGTCGGGATATTCCAATGGGAGCCGCCATTCATGATCCTTGGAGAACGTAAGTTATTTTCATGGGAATTTAAAAACCGATTTTGAAGTAAATAACGGAATTAATTTTAGGAGTCTCCAACGAACAGTTGGCTATCCTCCTGGTCCTGCGCAAGGCGCGTGGCCACTTAAACCTGACCCTGGACTAGACGCAGCTCGTCGCGAAGCTGAAGAGCGTGAACGGGAACGTGAACGTGAAATACGCGAACGTGAACACCGTGAGCGTGAGCGACAGCGCCGCGAACGTGAAGAACGTGAACGCAAAGAAAAAGAGGAAAAACTGAAACGAGAACAACAAGAACGTGAACGCGAAAGAGAAAGAGAGCGTGAGCGCAAAGAACGTGAGCGACGGGAATTGGAACGCAGGGAAATGGAACGCGAACGCATTATTCAACAACAGCGAATCAATGAGAGCTCGAAAATGGCAGCAGCTGCAGCTGCGGCAGCTAATTCAGCTGCTCGTGATAGATCTCCGCTGAGAAACGGCTCGGCTGAAGGCCCAGATATTCGTATCAAGGAGGAACATCCACGTATCGATGCCCGAAAAGAAGAAGAGATGATGATGAGATCCGACCAACAGCGTTATCATCAAAGCCTAGCCCATCATCCCTTTATGACAGCTCGACATGGTGGCCATGTCCTTCCTCCACCTCCTCACCTCTCCCGCTCAATGATGCCACCCACAATGGGTGGCCCACCAATAACCCACTTCGCCCCGCCTGGTGCCGCTGGCTGGGCTATGGACCCCTATCGTGATGCATTTCCCATACTGCGGTATAATCCAATAGTTGAAGCAGCCTATAGGCATGAAGAGGAACGCCACAAAGCCATGGGCATTTATGCCATGCAATCTGCGGCCCACCTTCGAGGCAAAGAACCTAGTCCTATTCCGCCGGCAGTTGGCCCACCTCCACCTCATCACCGAATGCAACAAGTCAACCACAAGCCGCAACCACCCCCGCCCCATATGCAGGGCATGCAAGTCTCTGTAGATATCCACAAAAAAGAAGACAATGCTCCAGCCCGATGATAGGCTGTCAATCAGCAACAACACCTTGAAAATGTATAAAACAGAAACAACAAAAACTTTTTTAAAAATTATATCTACTTGAGGATATGTGTACATAATATAGTTCTTAATATTATCTCCCCTCTTCCTTCCCCCAGTGTTGTAAAGACCAAAAAAAAAAAACAAAAGAATTACTCTCCCCTTTTGGGACCGTAGAGGACGCGGTCTTCCAATGATTTTGTATATAGAGAGATGCAATAGGAACTTTTCATATTATTTTTTGTTAAAATTAATAAATTCTCATTGTGTAGATAGTTATATAGGGCATAAGTGAAAATAAGAAAAACAAATAACACAGAAAGCTTTTTTAATTAATTTGTTATCTTTGGTCTTTCTATTTGTAACAACAAATAAGAAACATTTTTGTAAGATATTCCTGTTGTAAATATACATATATAAAAAAAAGTTTTGTTTGTAACCAAAAATTATGTAAAACCAGTTAAAGAAAAAAAAACAAGGGAAATGATTCATTTTCTATTTAAATATAAATATAAATGTATTTTTTTGTAAAAAAAAGCAAAAAGAAAACTGAAAAGCACACACTCTACACACACAAAAAACCGTTAAATATTTAATTTTATACATACTAGAAAATAATATGTAAAGTTTTTTATTTTAAATTAATAGATAGGGTTAAGATTAGGACTTTTAGAAGAAAATGTGTCTCTTAGCGTGCAGAGCGAGCGAGCGAGCGAGAGAGAGAGAAAGACCTATTAGATTTGTAAGAAAAATTTAACTGTATAAAGGAATGTAAGTGTATATTTTTTAAGGATAACAAAGGGATATATCACTCTCTCGCTCTATGGCAGTATATACATATGTATAAATAATACGACACATTGTAGCGAGTTAGGACATAATAATTTAAAAAAATATAAAATTTAAACATTAGGATTATACATACACAGCATTATACATACAACAATAAATTTTGCTACAATTCAAGAAGGAAAAAATATTATTTATTGTTAGCAACAAAAAAAATGAAAATATTGAGAAAAATTTCAACTAACAGCAACACACACAACACACTCTGTCTCTATCTCTCTCCTTTCCCCTTTTCTCTCGTCGTCGCTTACAGAGTATTTTAAAACTAACTAAAAAAAAGTGACGAGAAAACTATTTAAAAATGAGGGATTAAACTGACACAAAACAAATTAAATTAAATAACAAAAAAGAAAAAAAATAAACAAACATAAAAATATTTACCTATTAAAGAATAAAAAGAAAGTATAATCATCATTGAAATAAAAACACACATTTGAATTATATATATAAATATAAATTTAATTGTAACCATTTTATTATTATTATTATTATTTAATGCAATGCAGTATATAAACGTATATATAAATATATCTTAAATAATTATATATATAAAACAGAAACATTAAAAAATAAAAAAAACTTTTAATGTATAAGGTAATTTAAATTAAAAGAAATTATTATTATTACAATGAAAATAAAAAATTAAAAAAAAAAAAAACAAAACATTTTTGTAGATAAATGTGAAAGCGAAAGTCAGAAAAAAACAAAACACAAGAAAATAAAAATAAATATGAGAAAAAAATATTTAAATAAAATTTGGAGTTTTATTTAAGTTTAACTAACCATTTTGGTATGCAATTAGGATTAATAAGTTGGGTCTAATTTGAATGTTGGTGCTTGCTGTGGACTTACCAAACAGTATTTACAGGGTGAACATAAATATATACCGCTTAGTCTTCCCCTTGCCGAAAAGTCAAATGCCTTTGTGTTCTATCACGTCGCCTATCAAAATCAATTTTCAATGGAGTACAATTTTTAAGGAAGAATTAATCGACTAAATCCACAGTACACATATTAAAGGTTATATATTGCTCAGGTTGTCAAAGGTGGAAATTTCAAAAAATTAAAAATGGCTATTCGAGTGCCCACAGGAACTCAACGCGCAGCATTAGAAACAACAACAAAATATTGAAATTAGACAAGGAAAGGGGCACTGAATCCACCATTTTACCACCATAATACTTCGATTTTGACAGATGCGCAGAACTGAACAAAAATGAAAACGCTAATGATATTACCTTTAATACTGTGGACTAAATCCACAGTACACATATTAAAGGTAATATATTGCGCAGGTTGTCAAAGTTGGAAGTGTCAAAAAATTCAAAATGGCTGTTCCAGTGCCCATAGGAACTCAGCACGCATCAATAGAAACAACAAAAAATATTGCGATTGGACAAGTAAAGAGGCGCTGGGCCCACCATTTTACCACCATAATACTTCAATTTTGACAGATGCGCAGAACTGAACAAAAATGAAAACTCTAATGATATTACCTTTAATATGTGTACTGTGGACTAAATCAACCTATTGTGTTGTGTGTACCTTTTATGAATAGTGACCTCTGGGAGTACTAAGCTATTTACCAATCAAAAAAACTTGCTCGTATAATGAAGGACACCTATTTTCAGTTGAATTGAAAAGATACGTTTTATCCTAATAGGCATTTATTATTTGATTAAAAGGTGTACAGAACATTCATCTCAGTCATTCTAATAGCCACGTAAATTTCGTCTGAATAAGACAATTGCAAAGAAATTATCCCAAAGGATGAGAATGCTGCAGTTGAAATTTTAATTCTCCTCTGGGTTTAAATTGACAGATTTTTCTAGGGCTGATCTTTTGTTCATTCATTAAGGGAATTAAAAATTAGTCTGTATTTACACTGAGCGAAATTCGTTGTTGCAATCGTGTTAGATTTCCTGCTCTTTCGCTTTCTGTCCAGTGTGTGCTTAAAGTTGAGTAGAGTGTGTAGTTTCTTTGATGGTATGAGTGGACCTCAATGAAAAGTAAAGAGGACAACAACAGAAATCTAATTGGAAAAAATTAAACTCCAATTATAATTAATTTAGGAAATTGAGTGAAGCGGTAGGTGACAGTAAAAGGGCAACAGAGCAAAGAAATTTCAGTCCAATATTTTTTTATTTCAAAAATGATGTATGGCGTATGAGTGATTTTTTTCACATGAAGGTGAAAAACTTATTTGGCTAAGAAACTTCCATTAGCAGACAGTAGTAGCTTATTCTTTTTGTTTTCAGTTAAGAATAATTACAATACAATAATTGATGGTTTAAGAATAATTCTCTTTTAATGTTTAAATCATTGTCGTGGTATAAGACAAAATCATACGAGGATGACAAATTAAACAATTATTTTACTTTTTAAAACTTATTAACTTTAAAACTGTAATTTCAACCAAAAAAGAGCAAAATATTTCCAAATCCCATTGAAAATGTTTATTCTGTCTGCTTTAAACAAATTTAATGAAAAAATAAGTACCTACTCCTGCAATCAAAGCCTTTACATGTAGTTACACAAAATTTTCCGCCTACTTTCTTTACTCCGTTTACGACTGAATTGCTACTCACGCTTTAGTTTCGTTCAAAATTGACCCAGTGTGTGATGTTCCAATGTACTTATGATGTGGTAAATAAGGGCTTAACTCAAATGATTCCCTTTCGTGTAGCTCCTACTCTCTTTAAAAAAAAAAAGCAAACAATTTTTTTCTGTCTCTTCTCAATCTGGTATTAGGTGTGTTCAATGAGGCTGTTCGGAACAGTTTAGAACACTTTAGAACAGAAAAGTACAAGATTTTGCTGTTCAATGAGAAATTTTCTGTTCTAAACTGTTCTGGATTGCTGTTCAATGAGTCAGTTTGGAACAGTTTGGAACACTTTAGAACAGGATTTTCTGTACTTGCTTTTGAGGTAGAACAAGTTAGAACAGATTTGTGAAAACTGTCAAAATCAGATGTTGTGATTTTTTTAATGAAATTAGTTTGTTTTTTTGATAGATTTTATTTGAATTTCTGCTTAACTGTTTCAAAAGTGTATTTTAATCAATTCTGATTCTATTTTCATGAAGTAATTTTAGTTTTAAGACATATATTTGTGAATTTGTGACAAACATATATACTCCGAAAAATTGTTGTTGCTTTTTTAGTGACAACGTAGGTAGCCATTTTCTGTTCTAACTTGTTCTGACGTTTTTCACGAATCTGTGCTGTTCTGTTCTGCCCTGTTCTGTTCTGTTCTAACTTTTTCCTCACTGAACAAACCTATTGTATACAAAAACATTAAAAATGTCAAAAGGAATTCAAATCAAAGATGCTCTCAAATTATGGGAAGAAAAAACAAACAAGGTTGCAGTCGAATCAGAGGATATCGGTTTGCAATTCCAATGGCCACCAATTGAAAAAATGGACAACACCTTGTCAACTTTAATTGAATGCAGGTATTCTATGATTATGTATTCTTGATGCCATTGCAAAGATATTTTTAAAAATTTAGGAAACTCAGTCTCTCAACGAACATGATAGACAAAATTTCTGGAATCAGTGGAATGAAAAACTTACGCATCCTTTCATTGGCTAGAAACTATATAAAAAGTCTCCAAGGCATAGTAAGTTATGCAAACTATATTTATTGCTATCCAAACTATATTTATTTCTTATTTGATCTAACATCCATTTTCAGGAAGTTCTTAGTGATTCACTCGAAGAGCTTTGGGTGAGTTATAATTTGATTGAAAAACTCAAACCTATTGAACAAATGAGAGCTCTTAAAGTATTTTACGTATCGAACAATTCAATTAAGGACTGGATTGAATTTCATCGAATTGGGCAGGCGCCGAATATAGTAGAAATAAGTTTTATTGGAAATCCCCTTTGTGATACCATGGATGAGGGTGCTTTTCGCACTGAAGCGGTAAAAAAACTTCAAAATTTAAAGAAGCTTGATGGAGAACCAGTGATAAGAGGAGTGTAGTCAATTTGAAAATCATTTTTTAAAAAATATTTTGTTCTTCAACTTCATTTAATAAATCTGGGTTTGGAACTCTGCTATTCTATGTGAAATTTAAATTCACGTGAATATTTTGCATTGATTCATATATTAGGTCCATTTTTTAACGTTAAATTTCTTGCGAATTTGCACACTCAGTTTTTGGAAATATGTTGAAAAAAACTGTTACCAAACCCATATTTCAGCGTTTTCGTTTGGTTGTCCGGTGGACGGTCCGGAAGCACTCCGAATGCTTCTGAAAGTATTCGTTTGAAAATAAGAGAAAATAAATTATTCGGGATTTGAAGAAAGAATAAGCAAGCTCAGCAAAATGAAATTTTAGAGATTTCGCTTCGTCAAAAAGAGAGAAAGTGAATTTAAAATTGTGTTTGCTCAGTAGGTATTTTGACAGTAAAATACAGCGAAATGGAAAAATTTTGTTGAGGAATCCTGTTAATCTATAATGATATTGCTATATATATATGTATGTAGGGAATAAATAAATCTTTTTAAATCTGAATTTCCTTAACGCCATAAGATCATCAAAACGATATCCTACCAATAGTCTTCATAAAATCAACAAAAAAATAATTGTTTAGAATTTATTAAAATACCGTTTTTATTTGATTTGTATAAAACTAAATACTTTTTTTTTAACTGAAAGTTAAATTAATTTCAACAAAATTAAGGTTTTATTAACACTGTTATTTACAAAGCTGTCATCATAACTTGCAAGGCCATGTAGCCAGTAGAAAAATATGGTATAAGCCAAGCTAGTCCACGCGCTGGTTGAGGTACTGCCATTAAATATACAACTGTATGTGCAATGCGACCTATTCCTACAGCACGGAATAAGTTTTTCGCCAAGAAACCTGAAGGATTTGTTAACACGTATAACAGTCCAACAAGGAAGAAAACGAAAATATTTTCCATGTCATTGCGATGCGCTCTGTAGGAAGAGAATATTCAATATGTACGTTGGAAACAATAATTTAATTAAGTAAAAAAATATATCAATCCATACCTGCGAACTCTTTCCACTTCAGGATCATCAAATTTGACTTTGACTTTGTTTAAAACAGCATCTTCAGGATTTGGGAAGGACTGAAATAATATTTTAAAAATTTTAGGATTTTTTATTATTAGAGAATATTATCTTAACAAAATTACTCATATACCTATTAAATATGAATGCGGTCTGTTTTTTTTAACAAATATTCACCCTTTTTGCGTAAGGCGTTTAGTAAAACGACAAGCCTCTAGAAGCGACAATTCGAGTTTGATTTCAATCGAATATGAAAATTTTTTACACCACTTCGAATTAACGCTATTTAAGAAATAAAACTTGCTTCTTCTTTAATATTCAATTCCACTCAACGTGTTTTTTTATTTCTCTGGCGTCTTTTCAGATAAGGGAAAATCGAAAATCAAAAAACAGTTTTCCGTTAAATTATTTTAGTCAAAATGTAGATCATATATAACATCAATTACAGAATTCGTTAAATGAGCTGCGGAGGCTCATTCATTGGATTCTGTTATCGGGGGGAATAGTAGGCAAATCAAATTTGTTTGAATCATTTTCGAGATAAGTTAGAAATAGAGTAGAATGGCTTCAGTAATTTTATCGCAAGTAATAATCAAACTTGATTATTTTATTTGCATAAAGCATTTGATTATTATAAATGCCCAAACACCATGATATTGTGAAAATTATGAGTGCAGTATATTATGCTTTCAAACTTAAGCTTTAAAGTTTATTATGGCTTCTCAATTGTCATTCAAATTATAACAAAAATAATAAAATATATCGAAGAGTAGGTAACACGAACACCGCACACATAATTTCATGAATTCTATATTATATGCTTGTTTACAAACTTATTTTGTGTGTATGTATTTAGGTGTAATACGTAATTTTACCGGCAAATAATGCTGTGTCACAATCTGAGTATACATATGAAGGTACCTATAGGTAGGTACTATAGGTTTTTAATTTGTTTCCAACTTCGTATTACAAGTGCGAAGTTTCATTTCCCAATATATTGTTATGTATGTACTTACATGTTTTAAATAAATTTCTGCTTACCTTAGTTTTAAATCTTTGCATTCCTGTCAAAATAGACATCGCCAACATTTTTATAGCAAGTGCTCCACCCCAAAAGGCAAAGGTTTTGAAGACGGGATTTCCAAATGAAATTAATTCCGCAGCGGACATTTTGATATTTTTTTTATTAAAATTATATTTTTAACAACAACAAATGTAGCAGAACCGAGTGTACGAATTATTTAAAGTCTGATGAGGTACTAAACTTAATTTAACAAACGTTACGTATGACAGCTTCGTATATACAAAATATAAATTGATGAAAGCATTTTTAAAGCTTTTGCCAGCTTCTAAGTACATACGTCATATTGGTCATATTTTTACTCTGACGTGCAAACAATTGTGGGCAATAGATTTATTAAACCTCAAATATACGTGGGCTCAACATTTTTTTTAAAGATTTTAATATATTAGGTACACATATAATATTTTTTCAACCCAAATAGCGGCTAAAATTTTTTTTTTTTTTCATACAAAACGCCTATATTTAAGATTTAATCACATTTAAGGAATTCACTTAAATATGTTACAGATGGTTTATAAGCAATTTTCTTTTTCAACATAATCATTCGAAGATGAACACTCTTTTCTTACATGACGATAGAAATTCTTCCCCAAGAAGAATTTACTATAGATATCTAACTTTATTATAATTTGAAACGAATAGTTACCTAAATTTTTGATTGCTGCTGGAATGTATAATGGACTCTCAAATAAAAATAAATTTAACCAAGATCTTGCTCAAGTTTTGCACCACAACACCAAATTTTTACACAAAAAAGAAGAATATAAATGAAAAAAAAAATCATTATTTTGTAACAACAACGACGACGATCACTTCAACATTTCTATTCATTTTATTATTATTTCAATTTCATTATTTCAATTCAATTAATTTCATTCTTTCTTATTAACTTTCTTTCATTCGTTTTCTATTTAAATTTGTTTGTTTTAGAAAAAAAAATTTTAATTTACCCCTCCCACCTAAAGGGGGGGACAAATAGAGTGGAACGATATCTTAAAATAATGTCCATATAATGTACCAACAACAAAAAAAATGGATCTTTTATCACAAAATGTACAATTTTGGAATTAAGTCGCCCAACTACATAGAAAAGTAAAACCCTTAACTCTTCTGATTGGTTTATTTCGAAAAACCGTTATTTGTATAAAAAAAATAGGTTCACGTTTTTGTAGGAAATATTCCAGGCTACAAATTAGCCTTTAGCACTTTTTTTGTACAACTTACCATTTGGGAGTTATTCTTGAAAAACCATTTTGGGAGGCCTTCAACCCCCCGTAAAATTGCTAGCGGCGCTCATATCGATGGGGACTTTTGAAAATTTGTTAAGAACACAATGAGGAAGCTATATACCAAAATTCAGTTTTCCGGCGATTTTTTCCGAGTCAAATGCTGCATTGAATGGACTATATAAGAAACTCATTTTTACGTACCAATATCAATTTTCAGAATTAAAAACAACTGCTAAAAGAAAATTACTTTGTCAAAAAACCTTTGTCAAAAATTTTTGTTTACGCATCCTTGTGATACCACCGTTCATTAAAGTTTTTATGTTTAAAAATATACTAGATGAAGTTTTTCTTGTATACTTAGATATGTGCATTTATATTATTATTATGTAAATAGTTTGTGGCAACTTCGTTTTCAGGATTTTTTAGACATACAAAATACATATCTCGTTATGTCCATTGATTTTATACAAGAAATTTTCTTTCTTACATCCGTGTTTCTCATATAAGAAATTTTTTTTCTTGTATCCGAAGTTTTTATATAAGAAAAACTCGGATATAAGAAAGAAATTTCTTGAATTTTAAGACTTTCTTATAACCGTGTTGCACTGTATACTGTTTTTCTACTTTCATAATATATGAAAATATAAAGAATACAAATGTAAAAAATATTAAATTATCAGTAAAATCACTTCTGATTGTGATAGCTTAGAAGACACTTCGACGGTACACTACTGCCTTTTATCGCCCCCAAGTGTTCACAATAAGAGAGCTATTTTTTGTTCCAGAGACCGCGGAGTTATTTCGGCTCTCTGGTTTGAACTTTAACTTTTTGTTTTCTTGTTTTATCGCCTATTCAGCGGCGAACTGTGTTATTTCGAATTTCCTGCGGCGGAGGTAAACGCAATTATATCTCAGCTGCTTATTCTTAAGAAGCATATAATAAATGTAAAATTAAATCTAAACGCCAGCCAAACAATTAAGGCTTAATAACTTTTAAAAAACATAAAAGAAGTCTTTCTCTTTCCTTCTGGGGAAAAATAAGAAGAATTTGGAAAACTCACACCCCGTATAAAAAACTTGATTGAAAATCCTCTTCATGCGCCAATAGAATTTTGAACAGCAACTTCACCTCCTGATGGGTTGCTTTCCAAATTTCTAAAATTGTTAGTGGGTATTGTTATTGAGTCTTTTAATAAATGTTACTAACATTTTTCACCCATTTTGCTTTAAGCCGAGTATACAGTTCTTTTGAACAAAAAAAAAACATAAGTGGCAGGAATTTTTTTTTTTCTGAAGAAAAAAAATCTAAGTTGAAATAAAAAATTTGTATTCGTTAACCCCCCCCCCCCCCCCCGCTAACGTGTTTAAAAATCGCGACACTTGTATGTTGCTAAACTTTAAATTTCTTCTCATTTTTCGAACGAATCAAATCTGCTGGGATCTGAAAAATATGATTTCTCGGCATGTTTTAGCGATGTGCGACTTAGGACTTTAACAATTACATAATAAAATTTAAAGACGACTTAAATATTCAAAGAAAATGAACCATATAATGGTATGGACATATTTAAGAGTTCGTAGATACCGTGTAATATTCATTATTAAGTGCCTACTTTAATATTTAAGTCATACCATGTTTAGTTTGTTATATGTATATAGAGTATACTTAAATATTTAAGTCGTCTCTAAATTTTGTTGTTGGTAGGCCCCTTACAGTTGAAAATTTTATTTTTGCACAAAATTCTTTGAGTTATTACTCATTTGTCATCGATTAGCCTCATTGCATTTCAAATCGACTGAAAACCTATAGTAAATATTCAATTTGAAAGTTTTCCTGTTTCGTTTTTCTGATCGCAATAACTGGCCCCTAACTGAAATATTTTTTCCTGTTCGACCATCACTCATCAGGAAAAGTATTCAATACTTTTGGTTGATCGCTATAACTGGACTGTAAATTAATTGCAACTATTTCCTCGGAAAAAAATGATATTTTACTTAGGTAATTCTCTTCATTTAAAATTGGATTCTTTAAAGTGTTAAAATAGCCTTAAATATTTACCACATTAGATAAAAATATGTACATAGGTATGTGTATCTACAAAATTTTGAATTGTAACATTTTTTAAAAATTAACACATTCACGCTGCTTTCAAAATAACTTCCAATGTCATGAACCCAGTTGCTAAATATGGGAAAATCCAGGCCAGTAAACGCGATGGTTGAGGTGTCACAAAAACAGCATAAACAATTGTGTGTATAATTCTTCCAATACCAACAATTCGAAACAGATTGATAGCCAATAGTGCCGATGGATTTATCAATACATACAAAAATCCAATTGGAAAAAATACGAAAATATTTTCCATATCATTTCGATGTGCCCTGTAAAAAAAATATTCATAAAAAAAACAAGACTTTTAAACTAATTTTATAAATTTTAAGCAAACCTTCGAAAGCGTTCAATTCGTTGATCATCGTATTTAACTTTGGCTTTACTGAAAATTGCATCTTCTGGATTAGCAAAAGTCTATGGAGAATTAAAAAAAAAGATATATTTTTAGGTTGAAATTATAACTTGATTTAATTTTTGAATCTTCTTTATTTAAAGTAATTTTGTTCTTTTCTTTTTTTCTAAATGAAAAATAGTCGTGTCTTTTTGGGAAATCTATCCACAGTACAGTAGGATTTTACACAAGTTACGAATACAACAACCATAGTAGAATTACTGCCAATAAAAGCAGAAGTAGAATCCTATTGCGAATGGGTAAGCTACTGCGGACGGGTTTTTTTTGGGAATATCTACTTTACTACATATATTATATAAAATCCCAAAAAAACACGGCTATTGCCTTATGTCAGTATACCTACAAAGTACAAATACTTGCTTATCAAAGCAAAACTATTAACTAAAAATTTGTATAACTACTTCTACATAGCAAAGCTTTGAAAGCTTTTAAATGATGTTTAGCGTTGCCATGAGCGCAGATTTAATGTTTTATAGGTTATAGGAGAGCAAGGGGTAAAATTGATGTCCGTCAAAGCTAATATTTTAATATGAATTATGATTATAGTTTTGTTCAGTGAGGAAAAAGTTAGAACAGAACAGAACAGCACAGATTCGTGAAAATCGTCAGAACAAGTTATAACAGAAAATGGCTACCTACGTTGTCACTAAAAAAGCAACAACAATTTTTCGTAGTATATATGCTTTTCACAAATGCACAAATATACGTCTTAAAACTAAAATTACTTCATGAAAATAGAATCAGAATTGATTATAAAAATACACTTTCGAAACAGTTAAGCAGAAATTCAAATAAAATCTATAAAAAAACCAAACTATGTACTTTCATTAAAAAAATCACAACATCTGATTTTGACAGTTTTTACAAATCTGTTCTCACTTGTTCTACCTCAAAAGAAAGTGCAGAAAATCCTGTTCTAAAGTGTTCCAAACTGTTCCAAACTGACTCATTGAACAGCAATCCAGAACAGTTCAGAACAGAAAATTTCTCATTGAACAGCAAAATCTTGTACTTTTCTGTTCTAAAGTGTTCTAAACTATTCCGAACAGCCTCATTGAACACACCTTATGTCAACAACAAAAAGCTTTAGGGAAAGCTCTCATATATTAGAAGCATCAGGGGGCAAAATGTTAAAAAGTTGTTATTGCATGGTAGCATGTCATCAGCTGTTTTTTTTAACAAAAACTCAAAACTACCTATCCAATATAAGTTCTAGATAGGAACCCGAATGTAGTCAATTGCTTGTCGTGTATTACAACCAGCGTTGCCAAGAAGTTGCAAGTTTAAAAAATTTATTACATTTTGTTTTTAATTATTTTGTATTTATGTACCTTCTAGCTGGCCCGCCCGGCTTTGTACGAAATTTTTCATCAATTTTACAATTTTAAAAAGTGAAAATAAAATGTATAAGGGCTTCAAACAACTCTTTATAAAATGTAAAATATGGATTAACAAAAAATATTTTTTAGTTATCCATATTTTAAGAAATCAAATTAAATTATTTCCTTTTGTACAGAAATAATTTTAAAAAAATCTTCCAACAGCCAAACATTTTCATATTCTGGCTCTTTCAAAATAAAAACAGTAATCTTCACTTAAATACTGTTGTATAGATGAATTAGGAATTGCATATCCCAATGAATTAGAATTATCAGTGGCCTAAATTAGATGGGTATTTGAAAGTCTGTTCCACTGGGAGAGAAAATTAATAGCTGTGTTAACTTGGCCCCAGAAATTGTCCAATTTTTGTTTTTTGACCACATATTAACTTTTTTTGACCACCACTCATGAAAAAATATTTTAAAATTTTGAAAGATGACCATAGTATGAAAAACACAATAATCTTAAATAATCACACTTCAGAATTACTGTAACTTGCCTAAAAATATTTATTTTTTTTTATTTCTAAAAATTACAATTTTCTGCGCAGTTTTTTCCGTAATAACCTTCTATAAAGTATTTGAAAACTTAATAAAAAATTAATGAAATCGGTCAAGTCGTTCTCTAGTTATGGCGTGACCAAGGGAAACATGGATTCATTTTAAATGGCGTGACCAAGGGAAACATGGATGAATTTTTGTTTAGGTACTACATATATAGATTATTTAAGAAATTTTCATAAAGAATAACTTTTCTTGGATTTGTTACTATTTGGTTGCTTTTATTACTTTTTTTTAATAAGCTACACTTTCAACAATAATTATAACAACCAAAATTGAATAGGTACTTATAAAATGTAAACATTGCGACCTATCACAATAACAGCTGTGGTCACAACATTTTTAGGAGAGAAAGATTGAAGTTTCTTTATAAAGTTCGAAATTACAAATTGCTCTAGAAAATCTGATCGCCTTGCAACAGATAAAAAAAATTACAGAATAGATTCGGACATGCTAAATATTTCGTCTAAACTCGACTTAAACGGTCTTGGTTTCTGGGCACAAATTACTTGAAATTGTTAGTTAAAATGATCTTTTAACTTTATAGTACAGGCATTTATTTATGATTTGCGGCAACACTTTTAATGGGCGGGTTCAATAAAAATAGCTTAACATTTGAATTTTCAGATTTCTGAATTTATGTCGTTGAACGCAAAAAAAATCTGAAATTTCAGTCGAAAGTCATTGTGTCAAATTCCTGCATTTACCTAAAGGATTTACATTGAAGCGAAATAAAATAGAACTTTAATTACATTTGTAAATTAAACATTGAGAGTGAGTATGTTGTGAGGATGAAAATATATGTAACTAAATCAGCAACAGGTTTCATTACTTTCATTAAAAGTCCTTTTATTGATATATATACTTACAAAAACATAGAAAAATTTTCCAAACATCAATTAAAAAAAATTGTTGATTTAAAAATTCACTAAACAATAAACAAAAAGTTCGTTCATTTAAATAAGTATTAAATTTTCATGACAAAAACTAAAAAAATCAACCACCAACAAGACGAAAATTATAAAGTTCAGCTTTTATGTGTGCTTTTGGCACTTCCCCCACCACAAACAACTTTCATCTGAATTTTCAGATGAGAATTTCTTGTCTGAAAATTCAGATGAAACGTAACTAAAAGTCATCTAACTTTTTATGACAGCTGGCCAATCAGAAGCTCCAAAAATTCATAAATCTGAAAATTCAGATGTAAAACGTAATCGATTGAACGCACCCAATGTCAGTCGTTAAAATAAAAGCTTTTTTCATTTATTCGACAAAAATTTGCATACAAATATAACACTCCAGTTCAATAATCAGTTTAGATACGTCAGTGGTCATCATCTGCAGTGCGGTTACGTTGAATGTTATAAAAGAATGTTACGCAAACAATTTTTTAATGCTACCTTTTTTCTCACAAGCATTTCAGATCTAAATCGTAGCAAATAAAATTTATTGTCAACTTTTAAATCTGCGTTTAGTTAATGAAAAAACTTGCATTTTTAATTATTGCATTATAAATTATAGGTATTCAATATGTTATACAAATTTATGCTTTTCAGTATTATAGGTATTAATTATCTAAGATAGATTGTAGTACTACAAGATACTATTGGATTGATGGTTGTCACCATTAATTCAATACATTAACCGGTTAAATGGAATTAATAGAGAAAAACGCGATTATCTTGGAAAATCCCATTTCATATTGCATTTTCTATCTGAGAGATTTTCTGACAGTCACGTCTTCAACGTTGTAATATGTACATTGTATATACCTACGTATGTTAGGGAATGACAAATTATCTATAAAGGTTAATAATTTGAAAGGCAGGTTATAGTATGCTAAGTTAAGGTGTAGTGTGATGAAAATATGTACATGTACATTGTACAGTACATTGCAGTTCATTTGGTTAGACAAACTTAACAAAATCTTTGAAACCAATAATGCCGTTATTTATTTATGGCTTTTTTTAATATTATTTATGACAGTATGTATGTATATACATATGTACCTTCTTAGCATAAAATAAAATACACGACTGGATGGCACAAACTTGCTTATATGTAGCTCAATAAGCTATAACGCGGCTAGAAATAAAAGATATGCTGGCGGTAATGGGTTCAACATGACGTGTTATTATATTGTTAATGTGAATAAAAGTACTAAAACTTGATTTATTATAGGTTTACTTGTCCTTTAAAGCAAGCAAAAAAGATTTCGATAAATTAAACGAATTAAGTTAAGCATCCACATTTTATTTGGTAAAATGAAAATCACCAAATTCCGTTTTTATCTTTTTAGAAACGTATTAAATCCGTAGATCGTAAACAAAAAAATGTCTAAAAATTTTTCTAATGCATTCCGACTTTAATACATCATGTGAGTGACATTTATGTCAAATTTTAAATTTTTTATGAATTCATTACCAGAGTTATACAAATTCATAATTGCGTTAGGTAAGCTGCCGTGTGTGAATTAAATTACAATTTCGATTAAATTTTACATACCTAGATTAAATTTTTCGTTTGCAAGTATATATGTAGGTATGTAGATTCACCTCAGTAGTGTCAAAAAATAACATTTGGATTTTTATTCAAATCACACAAGACCTAAGAAAAGTGAGTGTGGCACTTTTAGCGGGTGTCCAAAAAAATTACAGATATCACTTTAAGTAAAATTTCAGCTCTCTAGGAACATTTAATAACGATAAAATCCAAATATAAAAAAAGTAGATCGCGTACAAGTGGGTGGAAAAAACTCCCTACGTATAAGAGAATTTACATAATTATATAAAATTTAAGTTTTCTAGCGACAAGCAAACACACGTATACTATAAGAAAAGCGATCGTGAAAGTAGAATATAATCGAATTGATAAGCTGGTATCCCGAAAAATGTTATTTCAAATCTCCCCCTTACGATTAACTGACTCAATATCTGAATTGTTTTAATCGCAGTTTCGATTAAAACTGTTCCTTACCATTCTCGCGAATCGAGTAAGTCCTGTAAGTGCTGACATCGCAAGCATTTTTAAGCACAATATTCCGGTCCAGTAAACATATGATCGAAAAATAGGATTATCCCATGTTGCAAGTTCTATTGCCAATGCCATTATAGATTATCACTTTATTTAAAAAACTTATTTTAAAAGATCAACAAATTTTCCCCCGCGCTTCAATCCAACTTCAATGACAACTTTCATTCAACTGAAATGAAAGAAGCTCTTCGGATTGAGTTTAGCTTTGTAAAACATTTAATGCGGTCTTGTGTTTTTTTTTATAGGTATTTCTCTGTTGTTATGTGTTTAATCAAAAGTTGTTTCACCGGCTGTAAAGCTTACAACAATACTACAATGATTTATCTTTATTATGTCAATGAAGGTTTTCTAGTAGGTATAATTATTTTTTGTTTTCTATAGTGAAAAAGTGCAAAACACGACAATGACCGTTTCTTCACAATTCAAAATGAAATAAATGGATAATTTAATTGTACCTTAATCTAAAGTTCAAACTACGATAAATATAAAAAGAAAATTCCTATAATATTTTAAAATATTATGAGTCGAACTTGATTTTAAGGTTTTAATCATTTTTAAGAGCAATATACAGCTTCACGGTTGACTTATGTAGATGGATGGGTTCGAGCCCCAATCTAAGTAAAATTATTGTCTACAAAATCAATAGATGGAATGTAATGGATACTGCCGTCGAATGTTTGGTTAAAAACACTTTATTCTGAGTTCACTGTGTCAAAATGTATTTTTATCTTTCATCATTATAACCTTTACCATTATAACTTTTTATCATTATAACCTTCCCATTTTCACCAAAATAATTTAAAAAAATAAACAATTGTATAAGTTTTGAGTTGCAATTTACAAAACGTGAATTTTTCGCAAATCATACAAGGTTGATACAAAAATTGGTAATTTAACATTCAAAACTCCGATAAATATTTTGTGATTAAGATTTACCAGCAAATATTTCTTTCGTCGGGAAACTCATGAATAACAAACTAAATCATGTCAGGACTAAACATACATAATCATGTCGATTATGGAATCCGCAATACTGGATCCACAGTGCAGTGATCTCTTTTCTCCTTACCTATTTGTTGTGAAAAGAAAAAAGAACACAGTACTGAGATTCACTGCGGATGCAGTTTTGCGAATTCCATAATCGACATATGAATATGTATGTAGATATTCTATGGTTTCTCTGACGAATTAGATGATTTCCATAATAAGGCCGTACAGTTGGCAATGGGTAAATTGGTGTTTACTATATAGGTAAATACTATATAATAAGTATTTATATGATAAAAAGATTATTTAAGTAAGATACATAAATATTCAAAAAAAAAATATTTTTTATTATATTTTATTTTTTTATTTATTTCTACTCAGCTTAGGGCCAGTTTCACAGGGAAGTAAGTGTCACCTAAGTGCCAAATATGGAAAACTAATTCCCAATTTCGCAGTACATTCTTATCGAAATAAGTGACACTTAAGTCTCCCATGTTGGCCACTTAAGTTCCACTTACTCAGGCAGTACAACTGCGGCTAAAGTGCCAAAATGGGAAAATTAAGTGCCACTTAGTTTGTTAAGTGTGCACTGTCAAACTGGCCCTTAAACTTTCAAATCTTTTCAAGAATTAAAATTTTTAAGACAAAGCATCTTACAATATTGTCAGAACTGTCAATGGTCTGACAATAGCTAACAATTAGCTCACAATTGACATACTTCTTACAATGAAAAATTGTCCGTTCATACGGTAGATAGATTTCTTCACAATTTGATTGTCAGCTATTATTTTATCTCTCGTTCCAACTCTGACATTTCGAACAATGAAAAATTGTCAGCAATTGTAAGATGTTTTCAATTAAAACATCTGACAATGACCAATGAGTCTGACAATGTCCTAATCGACTGACAATGATAAAAATTGTGTGTTCAGACGATTGTAAGATAGGTGACAATTTTTTGTCAGATTGTCGTCTGATAATGACGTGTCTGACAATATTGCCAGACAAAATTGTGTGTTCAGAGGATTGTAAGACATTTGGAACAGTTTTTTCACAGACAGATCTGACAATATTGTAAGATCTAATAATCGTTTGTACTTAAGCTAAGATCTTACAATATTGTCAGATCTGTCAGTGAAAAAACTGTTCAATTATTCACTTGATATATCCAGATTAAAATTTGAATCCCGATGTATTTACATTGAATTTGTGTAATTTACATCCGGATTTATGTTTTAATCTGGATGTATCGAGTGAATAATAATATGTCTTCATTTTCATTCCAACCAACAACAAGTTAACAGCACATTTGATTTGCATTTACTATATGGCTTAATATGTAACATTTCACAAAAAAGGTTGAAAAAATTTCTTTTTTTTCTCATGCGAAGTGATAAATAGGCTTTTTTCGCAAATAACAAAATATATATATATAAAAAAATATATATAAGATATATACTTCATACAATTTCATACAAATAAGTCGTGAAGTTAAGTTCCGCTGAAGTGCAGTTCCGCCGAGTGCGGTCTTACCTTTAATGTCAATTGGTTGTTTTTTTTTTTAGTTTGTTGACAGCTGTGAACTAGTGTTCGCAGACTGCATAATCAAGCAATACACAATAGGATTTTTTCCGTAATGTTTGAGGATATAATCGATGCAAAACCTTTAAAAGTAAAGAAATTTGTACTTTATATCGCGTCGAATTTTTATTTTGATACATTTCAAGCTGGATTTTGTATAAAATATTTATTTTCTGGAATAATAAAGCACATTTGTGGTTAGGGAAATTTGTTTAGTCTTGCGGAAATTTAAACTAAAAATCCCATTTAACCCATCCTATTAACCAGTGGTAGAAAATTTTAACGCAATTCGGACACGGCCTAATTTACTTGTTAAATGCAACAACAATTAATCCCCAATGGGCTTAGCTAAACACAGATAATTTTTGGGGATTAACTGAAGCACGGAGAAAAACTGTATTACGGGCGGGAATCACATTCTTGCTATCGATAGTTTGTATGGAAACATGGTGTCGCTAACCCCGATATCGTTTTTTTCAATGCGTTCCCTTGGAAAAAAACATCTATTAAATCGCATGATCGAAGTGTGAAGCAGCCCTTAATATAACATTTTGTTGCTGAATACGGTCACACCACCATTACATTTTTTTCACCACACCTACTGTCAAACCATAAAAACAACAAAACTTTCGAGTTTCGAGTTTCGTTTCGACGATGAAAGTTTGTTAATAAACATAAAAAATAAAAATTATTAAATTAAAACATAAATAATACATTAAAACCTAAAATATCTATAAACTGCACCAAATGGTAGAACTAATCGATACCTGTCGTATGTGCCTCGATAGTAAAGGGGAATTCATTAGTTTGGAGTGCAAACTTGGTCCTGAAACCCCCAGCACTTCATATTTGGATGCGTTTAACTTTTGCACAAACCTCAACGCCGACTTGAACGATTTGTTTCCAAGCATAATATGTGAAGAATGTGCCCGTAATTTAATATTTGTCTACGAAATTCTTCAGAAAGCATTGCGTACGGACCAGTTACTCCGAGAAATAACCGAAAAGCAACAGTTGGTTATCGTTGAGAGCTTCTCCGATTCCGAAGATAAAAAATTAGACTACGGAGAAAACCCATGTAATGATCCCATAGAAGACTCAAGTAATCATTATAAAGAAAATGAATTTTTGGTTGAGGAGAAGGAAAACGATGACGAGGCAACCAACTATCAAGATTTTGAACTAGAGTTTGTAGCCGATGAAAGTGGGCACAAGCAATCACCGGAAGGATCGATATTAAAATCGGAATGTGATGATAGTCAAGACGCTATTACTTCAATTGAACTTACTTGTGAGTTGTGTAACGAAGGTTTCTCAAATTTGGAAGATTTGTCAATTCATTACATGGAGCATGATGGTAAGTAAATTTTATTATAATAGAACTTTCTTGTTGAATTGCATATTGATACCTACATAAGTTCATCTCTTAAATTACAAAATTCTTGATCTTGACAAGTTTAACTAGGTTACCGCAATATGAGTACATAACTGTATTTAGTTGAAAACATAATCCTGAATCAATTCTTTTCAATTGTTTGTAGTTAGTACATCAAGTAAGTTAGAATTCTGTTCACTCAAGTGTGAAAGTTGTTTTCCATTCCCTAAAAGCGTCCGTTAAAACGCCGAGTAATAGTAATTCCTCAATTCGTTATCAACCTAAATTTGCTTTTTCGATCTTATGATGATAGGACCAAATTGTTTCTATTGCTTTTTTTTCATAGATAAAACAGAGTCCAAAGAAACTCTGACCGCAGAAGATGATTTGGATGAAAATTCTAATCAAGATGCGAATCAAAATGCGATTGAAGAAACGCCAAAGAAAAAGACAGAAAAACAACCGCCCCAAAAAACCTTTTGTTGTGAGATTTGTGGCAAGTTTTTCTCAACTAAACAAAAACTGACAGCACACAATCTTGTTCACACTAAAGAGAAAAAATTCGCTTGCAGTTTGTGTCGTAAGTTCCTTCACTATCAATTAACCAATTTAAATTAAATAAATAAATTTAATCTTCCCAACTTCTCCAAAGCAAAACGTCATGCGACAATATTCCGACATCGAGATCATATGAAAACACACGAAAACATCCGTAACCATGAATGTGAATACTGCAAAGAAAGATTCTTTTCCAAGAGCACACTGATATGTCATTTAAGACGTCACACAGGCGAACGTCCGTATAAATGTGAAATCTGTGGAAAAACATTTACTCAAGCTTCAATCATGAAAACGCATGCTGCCCTTCATACTGGCAAGACCGTTGAATGTAATTTGTGTTCTAAAAAGTTTACTCGTCCATCGCATTTGATTCTACATCGAAGGAGTCATACGGGGGAGCGACCATATCTGTGTACACATTGTCCAAATCGTTATAGACAGAAAAGCCATTTGGATCGCCATCTAGACACGCATATGGGAGTGAAGCACACGTGTGAAGTCTGTGGTAAGAGCTATACGAAGAAGTCATCGCTTAATTCGCATATGTTTGTCCATATGTCGAGTAAACAATTTAAGTGTGGGGAATGCCAGTTGGAGTTTACAACGAAAGACAGGTAAGTGTTGGGTTGGTTGGGTTGTTAAAAATAATAGAGAAGGTTGATTTTTGAAAGTACCTATCGCTACTTTCTGAGACATGTCTCAATACATTTTTCGAAGTCTCTCTAAAGCAGCCTAAATAATTTTGATTTAAATTTGTACGAATAAAATGAAAAAAAATGTATTTCATTTTTTTTTGGCTTAATCGATTACATTTTAATTTAATTAAATAAATAGTTAAAGATATTAATGGGTTCGTTATGTAACATATCAGAATATATCGAAAACCAGACCGAATGGAAAATCGGACTCGGATTCACGGCACAAAAATCTTCGGTTTCAGATGTAGAAGCAATGTTATGCCTTTTTTTAATGTAAATTCTTGTTTTAAAAAAAATTTCTTTTTCATCTAAAAAGGTTTGAGAATGACCACACTTCCCTGAGGCTTCAATTTTACTTTCAATTATTATAGTTGATCAGTTATCCTCTGGTATAATTTGTTTTAATTTGAATTTACTGCAATACACCACAAAATATCTTTACTTGCTGCCTTGCTTTTAATTCACCTCAAAGCTTCTTCCATCCATTGTTGCCTTACATTATACTTTCATTTTTTTTTGCAATTCGCCATTATAACGTTTATTTATTTCAAATTAATTAAATCATTTTTGTACAATCGTTTATAATAAAAAAAAAAATAGGAAGTAAAATATAATTTCAACATGCCCCCTGTGAGGTTTGAACTCACGACCCCTGGTTTACGAGACCAGTGCTCTACCACTGAGCTAAAGGGGCTAGTTTGGCGAGATGCTACCAAATGCCTTACACAATCTTAGCCTCCCTTTTTTGAGGGTTAATGAACACAAACTCGTAACAGAACGATAGATTGTTGATAATAAAAAATTTAGATTAAAAGAAAAAATTTAATTTCGCACAAGCTTAGGGAAGAGGGTTTTAAAATATTGATTTCTGAACCTTTTTTTTATTTCTTAACGAAAAGAATAACAATGTACATATGTACTAACAATGCTGTGTAAAAGACCGTTTGCCCAACTGGTGTTTACAAATTGAATTCAACTAGCATCTGCAATAGAATGTAAATTTGTTTTTTGAGGAATATTTTATGATGAGCATGAGTGAAAATGGCGCAGAACTTGTCTTATTAATGTATTTTTTAACCCAGTTCCTAGGTTTGGAATGATTTTTTTAAAGTTCGTTCCTATTAGTAGCGGGAAGGTTAACATACAAGTAAAATCCGCCTACTGCCACGCCTACTTTTAATTTTTGTTTTCTCCTTATTAAGCGTCTTTATAAAGATACAATTTTGTAAGCTTTCTAAAACCTAAAGCATGACTCCTAAACCTAAAAAATGACGTGCGTAATATTTCCCGCCTACTACCACACACACTTTTCTTTGGTTTTAGTTTTCAATTTATTTAACGTGACAATTAAAAGTTTAAATTTAGTTTTAAAGTTCTATTGCATGACATGTGTATTTTTTTACTTGCGTACGTACATACGTACATATGTACATATCCAGGGTTAAAGTGTAGGACTTCGTAAGTCGTAAAAAATCCATACAAATATTGTTAATGCAAAAAAAAAAATCAGCAGAATCAGAGCCACCTTTTGACAATTTAAAAATTTGGAAGGTTTTTATTGATTTCTGATAAACGTGCAACAACTTACGAGGTTCTGCACTTTTTCCGTCGATATATAGGTACTATGGGGCAAGTTTTTGAATCGTAAAAAATCAGTTTCAATCAGACTTAAAGCCCTTCCACACTATCCCACTTAGTATTAACACATGCCAAAAAAGTGGGAAATAAATCTTGTATAATAGTGTGGAAACAAAATATGACAGCCTATCTTACACAGCATGATATTCCAGCCTACACGTTTTCACATGTGTTAATACATGAGAATTTTTAGAAATGGGTCTAATTTCTAATCACACATTTCATCACATTTTTATTGAGGTTAAATTAAACTGTTCTGTGTGGTAAAAAAATGGGAATTTCCTTACCGGTTTTTTAAACACTTGTATGCTAGACCGTATTTTTTGGAAACTTTTTGAAACATTTTCCAAAAAAAATCAAAATCAGTTGAACCGTTTTTGAGAAAATCGAATATAAAAAAATCATTCTATGTTAGGTACCATTTGTAACCATTTTTCGGAAATTTTTGCTTTAAAAAGGTACTCAATTATTAATGTAATTTTGTTGTTTTAATTTTTGGTACTAAAAAATTTTAAAAAATGTATGTGGAGAATGCTCAAAAAACGCTAGGTACCAAGTTTAAAGAAAATCGATAAGCATTAGCATTTTCAAGGATTAATTTATTTTTAACTGAGAATTCTTCTTTATTTTCAGATATAAGCGCCATTTGAAAAACCTCCATAAAACGCAAAAAAGTAAAGATAAAAACCCAAAGGATTCTCAAGCAAACGAGATTCTATAACAGACATCAGTTGCGCTTAATAAGTAAACACCGGAAAAGCAAAAGTCAATGAAATAATTTTCTGCCACCTTAAGTTGATTGAATACCATAAATTTCTAGAAATTGAATACTGATAGCAAATAAAATAACTTTATTACAAAAATGAATCTTTTATAAAAAAAAAAAAAACAAATATAATAACTCCGATAATTTGAATAAAATTAAGGTGAATTTAAATTCCTCTTCGCACAGGCTTGGGCGCAAATAATATCTTGGCTGGTTTGCACAATTCCAATTCCGTACCCGGTCGCACTGCCAAACAAATGTTGATTTCCACCGAAGAAGCTTCAGTCCAAACACTATGAGACAGAAGTATCGTGGTCCTCAATCTGCAGTTGGTTTCGTGTTCACCAGTTTCGGTCATGATCTTCTTAAAGTCCGTTTGCTTTGGCACCACAGTGTGGACATTCTGATCGGGATATTTGATTTTAATTCGCATCTCCTGTTTCTGTGACTCTTGAAGATTACCAAATTCGGCCACAAATGGTAGAGCAGCTATAAGTCCGGCGGTAACTTTGATAGCATTGTCTTGTGTCTGATCTGGGCTGGGATCGACAATCCTAGCTGTGCACATCTTGATGTTAACATTTGCTGGTGGAGTCACAACGGGTGATGCCATTTGCACTATGGGCAAAATCTCCCGGAATACTCTTCCTGGCTTAGGATCTGATATAGTCGAAAGTTGGCTAAGCAGTGAAGTAGTGAAGGGATCTGGGGCAACTCCTTCGGTTAGGAAGTTACTTATGTCCGCTGCTGTATGGAGGAGCAATTGACATGGACCCAGGGCACTCTGGGAACGGTCTTTGACAATCAAAACGAGATGAAGAGCACTTGCTCTGAGGCAAATTTGCTTCACCAACAACATATCGCTGTAGGTTAAGCCCGAGAAGAAATTCTGAAGCTTCAAGCAATTTCGAATGAGTTGCGAAAGAGACTCTTTCAATGGTGTCCGGCTTCTTTGTGATGTTGTGAATGTTTGAAGTTGTTCGATGAGAATCTGGGCGGCAAGAAAAGTCCCCAGAAAGTTGGCTGTTCCAAACATCTCCGGATCAATTTCACCCAAACGATTGAGGTTTTCTTGTGCTGTCTTCAACAGAGGCACTCGATTTCTTGTGATTGCAAAAGACGACTGAATGTTGCCCAGAATTGTGTCGAGGAACTGACGTGAAGTCGTCGAACCAGTCATTTTCAGCGGCTTTTTAATGGAGGCTCCTTCAATAGGCAGATGAGGCACCAAATCTGGCATTGTATCTCGCAGATATGCATAGTGCTTGAGTGTTACATCGGGAAAGAGACTAATTATGGGCATTAGATGCTCCGCAGCATTGAACAACATGATAAGGATACAAATATACTCAGGATCCTCCACGTCCCGTTCGGCACTGTCAAAGAATGGATGATCTTGCAACAAGTCAGTAGTAACAGCCAAACAGAGATCGGCATGCTTCTGGCCAACCTTCCTCATGCACCCAAAGGCAGAGTGTTTATCCTGTGGATATTTTGATAGCACATCCAGAAGCTTTTTGACGACCATAAGTAAACAGGATTGAGTAGATACTTTGCAAGCGCCCAACATCAGATGCAGACCTTCGCGAACATCGACCGAGTAGTCTTCCAGAGAACTCAGCATAATTTCTAGTTGATCTTCGCGTAGAATGATGTGCCTGGAAATTGCGGTCAGACTATAGATGGCTTTCAAACGAACATCTTCGATTTCATCATTGAACATATCGACAAGAAAGTCCAAACAGGTCACAGCAAAATCGGTATTGGTGACGGCGAGCTTACACATAGAACCCACAGCTGCTGTCCGCACCTCAAGAAATTCATCCTCCAGACCATGAACCAGTGCTCCACATGCACCCGAGGCAATCAGGGATATAGAGGCTGCTTCGAGTTGCTCCTTGGGTGCATCATCAGCCCAACGCTTACCTGTGGACCATTCTCCACTGGCAAATAGATCATTGGAACGCTCGTGCAAGCTCTTTTTGCGACGCAGATTACTCATTAGCTTCTTGTCTAGGGTTTGGTGGAGGAATTCCGCGCTGACCTGCGTCATGTTTCCCAGCAACTCAGCTGCCTGAGTACGAATTTGCATTGAGAGGTCGCACAGAGCCCCACAAACTTTCCCAAAAGCAGCATCGATAAGCCGCAACTCTTCTTCATTGAAGTTAATCACGTAATCTGGATGTCGGATGCCCAGTTCAAAGACCAGTTGCAAAGCTTCTTTCCTCACGCATTCATAGTCATCCTGCATTGCGGCGACAGCTCGACTGAACAGCGTATGAGGAAGAATAGCACCACGTTCGCCGAGCGTCAGTATCGATCTGAATGCTTGTGCTCTGACTCCGGCGTCCTGGGAATCCGCGTAGTGAGCGATATTATCGAGAACGCCTTTTTTGGCCTCGGCGAGGCTGATAAATGCCCCCAGCACTAGTAAAGCATTCTTTTGCGTGTTTGGATTACCAGACGTGATGTGGCTCTGTGCAAAGAATCCCATTTTGGTGACATGAGTCGATGGGAGATGCGATGATGCTGTCGTTCCAATCCTAAACAAACTATACAAACCCTGCGCAATGACCTTCGCTGATTTCTCACTCTTCAACACACTAACAATCTCATCAATGAGGACATTCAAAATTTCACTTGCTTTAACTTCTGCAAAATCAGCGAAGAGTCCTAAAATCTTAGTGCGAATTGTCGACTCTGGTTCTTGACGAAAGATATCAATTAATTTACGAATACAATCATACAATTCTGGGAGAGCTTCGTCTAGGTTTAGTTCATCGCAAATTTTAACAAGAACTTCGAGGAGATCCTTGCTATTGTTGGTTGAAGAGGCTAATTCCAACGAAGCAAGTATAGAAGTTGTTCGTCCGGTTGATGTTTTGGCGTGAATGCGAATCTTTTTTGGGGCTTTGATGGCCGTTTCTATGGTTTCGGAGACCGAAAGCTGTCGCTTTACAGCTACAGACATTTTTATAGTTATGCTATTTTTTTATGCTTTGCACTTATATTTATCTAAATGAAAACGGAATAATATTTTTGTTTGATTTTTTAAACGTTTTTTCTTTCCTACTTCCCAGCAAAACAAAAATTTTTACTTTGTGGTGAAATTTTGGTTGACATATGACATATAAAAAAAAGTGCATCCAGCAAAACAAATGCACAATTGGGCTTTTCCACCAGCCGTCAGTTTCAAACAAGCAAAAAAAAATAGGAAAGCTGGTCTGAACTTGGAGAAAGGTAAACAAACGACAAATATTTTTATAATAGGTGTGTTTTGTTGACCTTTAAGCCTAGTACGCTGCTGATGCGAAACGAAAAATCCCATACAAAAATGACACAACGAAATCATAAACGTAAAATTTCGTTCTGCTTTTCGTTTTGCAGTACGCTGTTCGAAGAGCGAAATTCATAATTGTAGCAGATTATTTGGAGAAGTCTCCGCTCCTTTTTCGCACTGAATTAATTATACAGACTATTTATTAGCTGTGTTTTATTTTCCCCAAGATCCGAACCAGATTGGATTTGCTTACAAAAATACATGTATTACAAAAACAACACAAGATCCAACTTTGTTTTGAATTTGGATTTCCAAATCCATTTTGAACACACACCCTTAATTTGTAAATGTCGTCAGTAGTGTGTTTTTTTTGTTTATCATTTTCTTACTTCATGGGTTTCTCTGATTTTTTGCGTTTATGTTTGATTTTGTTTTTGGAATTAATGAAACTCTCCAAGGATATTTTCCGTCGTGTCTTCGCAAGCGTTTCGTTGTCTGTTTGGAGATCACAGGAAATTTTCGTTTCGCATCAACAGCGTACTAGGCTTTAATGTTCACATTAGGAAATGCTCAACAAAACTCTTTAGCTTTCCAGTTTCATTAAGACATTTTGCATCGGAATGTTGGCACTATTTGCTCGGGTCATCTGTCATTTGCCGCGGTATAAAATAGTGTTTCGAACGATAAAATAGTGAACAAAGCTTATTATAGCCTTTTCACACCAATCCCAAAACGCGGTTTTCGCGAAATTATCGGTTTTGGCGGAAAACCTAATCGAAAACTCAAGTTTTACTGTCAAAGAGACGGAGGAAAATTACTGAGCGCTCTGAAATATAAACTGGCCAAATGTAAATGAGATGTTTTATTATTAGGGGTATTCCCGATCCGATGCAACTGGTCTTGTATCATTGCAAAAATGCAAAAGTGTAAATTTGCTATACCCTAACCCCATTGTAAAAAAAAAACTTTACACTTTTGCAATGATGCAAGACCAGTTTGCATCGGATCGGGAATACCCCTATTGTTTTGTTTTGCAGGAGATGAGTTGGTGTTTGTGAAATGTCAAACGAAAACTTGTAAATGTTCAGTGTGAACGCTTTTCGGGTTTTTGAAAACTTTTTGCCGAAAACCCGGTTTTGGGTTTGGTGTGAAAACCCTATTAAACTTAATAAAGAACTGAAATAAAAGTAAAAATAGTGAATACTTGTAAAGGCTTAACTACATTTAACTTACTTTTGTACAAAAGTGAACAAAATATTTTGTCTTTTTCAACGAACTACAAAATCCTATCTTCTTTCTCAAATTTTACAAAAGTAAAAGTTAAAGCGGTCCTACTTTTACTTTTGCACAATAGTAAAAAGCCAACACACATAAATAATCAGTTTAAAAATCGACTAACAGATGTCACCACTGGGTGGGAAATTTTAGGGGAACAAAATTTTTCATTCAGATGGTGCTAGGGTTTTTTCAACAAAATGGCAGTGTTCGTAAAAATATCTGAAAGGAGATGTCGCTAGAGTATGTGTGTATTTTTTCTCATTTGTACTTTTTGCAAAAAGTTTTGAATGTAGGCTTAACTACATAAGCCAAAAAGTACTGAAGTACAAAAGTAAAAATATTTTTTTTACCGCTAGCGCCGTTATTTTGTGAAAAAGAATACACAAATTTGTTTTTAAACCAAAATTTAAGCTTTCTGCATCATTTTTATAAGTTTTCTAGTCAGAAAAACTATCACAAAATCAATTTAAAAATTTTCACTTTTGCACTTTTTCACTTTTTTGGCTTATGTAGTTGAGGCTTTAATACCTTATTTAATTTTAAATTGATATTTCATAGCATTTCGCTGTAAAAAAGCAAATTATCTAAAGCATAGTACGCAGCTGAAGCGAAACGAAAATTTCCATACAAAAATTGAAGCAACGAAATCATAAACGAAAAATTTCGTTTTCATTTTTGTTCTGCAGTACGCTGTTCAACCACTGATCTCTATCAGTGTGTTCAACGAGCGAAATTGATAATTGTAGCAGATTATTTGGAGAAGTCTACACTCTTTTTCACACTGAATTATTTGCACGAACCATTAATTGTCCGCGGAAAAGTGACATTAGTTTTAATTTTTATTTTTATTTGTTGCTTCTTTGATTACAGCAAAGCCTTCTGTGATTTTATTTATTTTTTTTTATTTTTCTTACAATTGGTGACATTTATTTTTTCCGTAGTCATTTCGTTTAAGTTTTCGTTATCGATTTGGAGACCAAAGAAAATTTTCGTTTCACTTCAGCTGCGTACTAGGCTTAAATATAAAAACAAACTTCAATCACGTGAATTACAGTTGGGTTATATTTGTCAAAATTAGAAATTCTGGTCCATAGTCGCATTACGTTTTGTTGGTGATGACAAGGCGCTCACATTTGTTGAGCGCCCGCAGTGCAGAGTTATTTTTCAACGTTTTAAATTTTCTTCCCATTACTTTATATCTATGTATTGAATATGATACACAATCAGCCAGTGAAATGAAAAAATTGTAAGCTTCTTACTATATCCACGTGTTTACAAAATTTAACACAGCACCGCATGTTAATAAAGTATTGCATGTATGCACTATATTTATTTTTATTTCACTTTTGTACATAATTTAATAAGTTTTTTAAAAATATTTTAATGATTTAAAATCTCAAAACACATTCCTTAAAAAACCAGATAAAAATTTCCGTGGGTGCCCCAGCATTTAGCTCTAACTGCATGTCGATGCTGTGTCAACGCATTTGAATTTGTATAACTCACACTTTCTTGAAAAAAGCCACACAGCGGATGCGTTCATTGAAAATGGTTACTTACCAAAACCAATTACTCTGTTCGAATCTTGTCATATATGATTTAACAATTGAGGATGATAATTTTTATTAAAATAATTTTATTTGCATCATCGAAAATGTATTTCGTTATGTTTTAATAAAATAATTCGCTGTATAATTTTAAACCTCCATACAAAAGTTATTTTTTCAAAATATTTTCAAAACTACCATACTCACCGAACATATTTTCCTGGAAAACATGCAAAGATACCAACATAACAAGCAAATTCATTGGAAAGTTAATGTACACATTAGAGTTACTGAAGTTTGAATGTGCTGTTAACTTGTTGTTTTTGTTGCATGTTAAAAGTTTTAATGTTCCCATTAGAAAGTCAACAAAACACGCCTAATATAGTGCTTGTTTGTTTTCCAATAAAAACGTATAAAACGATGGTTATATAACGCCAATTTAACAAAAAATCAACTTCAATTGGGCTTTTCCAAAAACTATCTTTGTCTTTTCTCTTTCTAATTTTGACAGTTCAAAACAACAAAAACAAAACATGTGATATCATACTTGGAGAAATGTAAACAAATGCTTTTTCAGTGCAATGTGGATTTTTAATATTTTCTGTGATTTTTGTTTATATAAATAAGCTTGATAAGTTATTGAAGTTGTTTTTTTGTTAAATTGGCGTTTTAACCATCGTTTTATACTTTTTTATTGGAAAACAAACAAGCACTATATTATAAAAATATTTGTCGTTTGTTTACCTTTCTCCAGGTTCAGACCAGCTGTTTCCTATTTTTTGTTGCTTATTTGAAACTGACGGCTGGTGGAAAAGCCCAATAGGCGTTTTTCTTTTTGAGTTCAGAGCAGAGCCTGAACTGTCAAAAAAATATTTGTGTTTCTTTTTTAGCTCTGATCGTTCAGAGCTTCAAATTTGTGTTTCTTTTTTAGTTCTGAGCATGTTCAGAGCACGCTCTGTGAGCTCAGAATAAAATAGTAGAGTAAACGGAATAAAATGGTGAACACAACCGAAATGACATTTGAAAGGCGGAAAATTGAAAAAAAAAATCATCGTCAAAACAATAAAAATGACGGAAGAGGTTGGCTGCTTGAGTGGAGTGTTCAAGTTCTTTCATAATTAATTCAGAGAGCTCTGAACATACTCAGCTCAGAACTTTCTTTCTCTTTTCGCTCAGACTCTGCTCAGTGCTCAGCTCTGAACTCAAAAAGAAAAACGCCTAATAACTTATCAAGCTTATTTATATAAACAAAAATCACAGAAAATATTAAAAATCCACATTGCACTGAAAAAGCATTTGTTTACATTTCTCCAAGTATGATATCACATGTTTTGTTTTTGTTGTTTTGAACTGTCAAAATTAGAAAGAGAAAAGACAAAGATAGTTTTTGGAAAAGCCCAATTGGGCGTTAGAAAAAGAAATAGTGAAACGGGCATATTTCGAGGAAAAAGTAAAGCATTTTTCAAAATAGTGTGAGTTACACAAATACAAATGCATTCACACATGGAAGGCGTGCAGGCCCGCATCACACGACGCTTGTTTTCCTGCTAGAAATGCTTGCTGGCTTTCGTGCTGGCTATTGAGCTGGAAAATGGTGTCACTGCTGGCTCCCTTTATAGAAGCGCTGCTAGATTTCAAAGTTAGAACCTGTGCTATTTTTCTTGCTTGTTTTGCTGTAATAAAATGTAATTTTTTCTATTTCGTTTTTATTTATTTTCTAATAGTTTTTTCAACTTTAAACAAAATTGAATGTGATTTCATTAATTTGTATATTTAGTTCTATCCGGTGTATGCATTTTTTGTGAAAATTTGTGCAAATTCGCCAGAAATGTCACAAAACCATCAGCGAATCCAGCTCCAAAACAATCATCGAGTGAAGGCAAAGAATTCAAACCAGCAAAACATCCAGCACCACATCATGCAACAAAACCAGCACGAAAGCCAGCAAGCATTTCTAGCAGGAAAACAAGCATCGTGTGATGCGGGATTAGACAGCTAAATGATGAGGAATTTTTAGCTGTTTTTTTGAGGAATTTGTTTTGAGATTTGAAATCGTTAAAATAGTAAAAAAGCTTAATAAATTAAATAAACAAGTGAAATAAAAGTAAACAAAGTGTATTACATGCGATACTTATTTGGTAAACAAAATATAAAATTACATGCGGTTCTGCGTTAAATGCTGTATAAACACCAACTCCAAGCAGTGTAATTTTTATTCATTTCACAGGTAATCTGTGTCTTATATTCCTCATAAAGTAATGTCGAATTCCTTTCAACGATAGAATCGAAATTTTTTTTAAGCCTAAGTACGCTGCTGATGCGAAAGGAAAAATCCCATACAAAAATGACGCAACGAAATCATAAACGGAAAATTTCGTTCTGCTTTTCGTTTTGCTGTACGCTGTTCCAAGAGCAAAATTTATAATTGTATCAGATTATTTGGAGAAGTCTCCGCTCCTTTTTCGCACTGAACTAATTATACAGACTATTTATTGTGTGCGGAAAAATGACATTTAAGTTTTATTTGTGTTTTTTTTATCATTTTCTTACATCATGGGTTTTTCTGATTTTTTGCGTTTATGTTTGATTTTGTTTTTGGAATTAGTGAAAGTCTCCAAAGATATTTTCCGTTATGTTTTCGCAAGCGTTTCGTTGTCTGTTTGTAGATAACAGAAAAATTTCGTTTCGCGTCAGCAGCGTATGTACTAGGCTTTAAAAGAATCTAATTTTTTCAGTCGTTGAAAGGAATACGAAAAGACAAAAAGAATCGATTTTTTGTGATTGTGTGTATGGCACTTGACAGCAGCAATTTTAAAATAAAATCGGTTTAAAATCTTTTCCTTAAATCTTGCAAAATTAGCAAGATTTGTTTTGACAGAAAAACTTCGAATTGTTCAGAAAAAAATTGATTCTTTTAGAAAAAATTCGATTCTTTTGTTAAAAGGAATTTGACATAAGTAAAGTTACTCTGCACTAAGGGCGCTCAATGAATTTGAGCGCCTTGCCATCACCAACATAAACTGACCCTGAACGAGAATTTCAATTTTGACAGATCGGGTTCAGCTAATTCCCGTGATTGAAGTTTGTTTTTATTTTCAAACAATTTGCTTTTTTATTTGCACATAAACTTCCGCGGGGTCTCATATAATCCTATAGTACTCAAAATCGAAACCAAATAGTTTGGTTGCAAGTGCGCGCCTGGCCTTAAAGCTAGGACCGCACTCGGCGGAACTGCACTTCAGCGGAACTGAACTTCACGACTTATTTGTAGGAAATTGTATGAGCTATATCGCACTAAGCGACAACTGCACTTCACGGTGCGACACTATGCGACAAAGTTGTTAATCTGACCAACTGTGTCGCGACGTGAAGTTTCGTTCAGTTTCGTGCGAAAGTGCGCACGGTGTCGCTGAAGTGCAGTTCCGGCGCCTAGTGCGGTTCTACCTTAAAGCACACTTTCAGAAACAAAAGCCGCATTTTATTATCGCCAATAACCCATATGGTTCACCGGGATATAATAAAACGATACGGATCCTAATGAAAACACTGTTGTAAGCTCATCTCTTTTTGTCTTATGTTTGTTTATTTTTCATGTAGATACTGTCTTTTTTCCTTGTATTACGCGTTAAAAGATAACCCCGACCCAGCGGCTAAAGTTTCATAAATAATTTATTAACTTTTTTTATCTTTTATTAAAATAATTCATTTTTGTAAATGAACGAATTAAAAACTCCACTCTACCAAGATAAAATAAAAAAAAAAAAACAATAGCCATTTTGTAATTTTTGTGTTGTTCTTTGTCTTTTAAACTGGCTGCTGAGTGCTGATTCAACACAACACTTACCAGTTTCTGCCCGAAGAAATTTCTAGGGTAAAAACTGACAAGAAGGGGAAATTATTTTCTCTCTCATAAGCGCCCTCCCTCCTGCCAGAATCTAACCAAAATTTGGGTACGCGAACGCCTCCGGACTAAAGGTAGAACTAGAATAGGGGAAGCCAACGTACGTGGTCGTACGAAACCGAGTGAAAACAAGAAATTCATATGACGCGCACATAATTGCAAAGTGTAACTTTTCGTTTAGTTTTCGTTAACTTTTGCCGTTGAACGTGAGAGCGCTCACCGACCGCTCTTTCGTAAAAGCCCTTCCACACTATCCCACTGAGTATTAATACAAAGTGGAAAAGAATTCCATGCTACTGCCAAATTTGTGAGAGAGAAATTTCTTTTCATTTTTTGACCACACACAACAGTTTAGTTTAACCTCAATAAAAATGTGATGAAATGTGTGACAGAATTAGAACCATTTCTAAAAATTCTCATGTATTAACACATGTCAAATCGTGTAGGCTGGGAATATCATATTTTGTTTCCACACTATTTTACATGATTTGTTTCACACTTTTTTGACATGTATTAATACTCAGTGGGATAGTGTGACATGTGTCCTATTCTAGTTCTTCCTTAAATTTGGTAGAAAATGATAGTTTTGGGTAGTTTCTGGTGCGTAAGCGAACGGACCAATGCTAAAGGGATTTTGAAAAAAAATTTAGCTTGTGTAAAATTATTTGAGGTCAATCGAAAGTGGTGCAAGAACTTATCTCACCGATTGCGGTGGATTAACCAAGGTTCAACGCTGGTTCATATGAAAATAAGAGAAATTTATTAAATTCAAATTTTCAGTATCAAAAATAATGAATTTAAAGCAGTTGATCGCCATTTGTATATACTCACATTTGACAACTGAAATTGCCAATCTAATGATTGCGGATGAAATTGTCAACGGAGCCACAGCGTTATAATACGATTTCATTGGATTCGAAATGAGACAATTTCGTTAATTACAGAAAAAGTGTTTTCATTGCAAATTTGCTAATTTCGTTTGACAGATGATTTCATTTTGAATTTGATTTGGCAGTTATATAGCTTCTTTTTGTTGTGTTCTCTTCCTGTTTCTGTGTTTTATACATCAAATTTTGACATTTTTAAAGGTTTCCAGTGGGTTTCGACTACGAATGCATTCCACTTGGATGTGTTCATAAAGTTTTTAAGTAATTTCAAACCAAATTTCGTGCAAATTTGGTTTAAATTACCTCATTTCGAAAAGTGAATTTGTATGGGAAATGAGATAATAAATAAGATTTTTAAATTAATTTGGCTAATGGGGTCTGAGCTAGGGTTTCAGTTCATTTTAGAAAAGGGGTCGCTTGTCCTAAATAGTTTGGGAATCCCTGGTCTTTAAGGTTCCTCCACACCAACCCGAATCTGTCGTGGCAAACAGCCGTATCTATAAAAAATTTAAAGCCATGATAGTAACTTTAAATTACCTCTAAATAGTTCTTAAGTGCGATACCGATCTATAATAATTTTCACATTTAAGTAACGTTACTTAAAGGCCTTTTAACTTAAACGCCATCCACCGCGTTTAAGGTTACTTAAAGCCATTTTTAACATTTATATTTTGACATCTGAGAATTGTTGTTGTGTATTTATTAGAGAAATGTGTATTTAGGTAATGTATGTATGTAGGTAGAGTTTTCAGTTTTTTGTTCTAATTAAAGTGGGTATGGAAAAATAAATTTTAAAGTTAAGATGGCTTTAAAATACATGCCTGTATAATTTTATTTTTATGATTCAAATAAGAATAGTTTTGGCATCACTAATGGACTGCACTACCGCCCTCTGCCAACTAAAGCTATCAACTTTTATTTCAACCACCATATTTGCATTACTCCGAATCTGGCCAGACGACTGCCCATCGATAGCTCCGAAAATAATCCGATTCCGCCATTTCTTTACGCGAAAGTGTGGTCGCGTTTCACTGTACTTTTATGAAACTTTTATTTTATCTCACTTTAAATATAATTTCCACATAAAATTCCAACTAAAATTAATCAATCAACTTAAATTAATTGTAATCAAGTGATTTATTTGATCAAAGTTGTTCTTATTCATCTTAAATATTCGAATTGAAAAAAAATTGTTTCAAGTTAAAAAGGAGAAGAAAAAAAAAAGAACAAAAATGCAAAGTAAAATGGGTTCGTTCTTCATAGTCTCCGTCGGCAGTGGATGAAGAGAAGAAATAAAAGTTTATATTGCGCGTAATGTGTGTGTGTGAATGAATAAACAAATATACCTTATCAATTAGAAAGAAAGGGACAGCTTAATAAAAAACCGGATAGGTTCTCATACAAATAAAAAAAAGATAGAGCGAGGCCAACACATTTTTTTTATTTTTTGACAGAAGTAATATTTTTTGTGTGGTTTCGCGTGGATTTTTGAAAAATCCCGAAAAAATTAAAAATAATTAACACAAAATTGTAATTTCAATAAATTACTTATACCAATTAACTGGGGATTACCCACAAAACTCTTGGGAGTAATATTTTTTTTTGTTGTTGCAAGCTTTGTCGCCGCTATTTAATAATTATAAATCGCCTATAAAAATGTCGGAGCCTGATAGCCCCACACGGCGGGGCGACCTGCATCATCACCAGCAGCAGCAGCTCCATCAATCAAGCGACGAGCGTGATGAAGCGAATAACGTAAGCATAGGAATTTCAATAATACAAAAATTACACTAACAAAATCAATTAAAATTTTCTTTAAAAAATGTCATTATTCATCACGTTTCAGTCGATTATCGGAAAAGTTAGGTCACGCGTCTCGAGCATCTTTCCACAGCAGCTTACCAAATGGTTCTCGCCATCGGCATCAGCTGCAAACGCTTCTACAAGCAATGGTGGGGTCGGGGCAAGTCGTAGACGACGCCGCAATGAAGAAGATGATCATGAACGCCGCGAGGATAATTCCGACAACGATGACGATGATGCCAGTGACAATAGTGGAGGTGAAGACGCCGACGAATATTCTTCTCCAGCATCGTCTCAGCCGCCAACTAAGAGATCCCGACTAAATGTTGAGGTAAGTTATTATGAGCTTTAGTTTGTTGTCTTATAAGGAACCGAACATCGATCTCAGGTGGGGTCAATAGCATTATGAATCTTTATATAAATACCTTAATTCTCTAAAACGCACTGCATCATTTCATTACGCGCCACTTTGTCTGATTGAATGTAATGCTCTTGAGAGGATATATTTGTCTTTTAATGTTTTCATTAAGGAGGAATTTCAGTGCAAACTATTAAAATCAATAATATATTTGCAATGCCCTAGTTTTGTGGTTTTAGAAGATTTATTTTTTAATATAATTAAATTTGATTCCATTAAGTGATTGAAAACAATCTTTAATCGGGTAAATTTGTTTTGCTGGAGGAATAATATTGCATGATTTTTTTCTAATTCAGTTGGTAATGCTTGTGTCCACTGTATTTTAAAAAAAAGTGTTAATTTGAGTTTTGGAATACGAAGTAGGTATCTTGCATCTATTCGCTCAATGTTTTGATAACGCGATATTTTTTACAATTGTTCACCAATTTCTGTAAGCTCAAAAAATTGCTATGAGAAATAGGTAGAGAGAGAAAATCATCGCTTCCATAAAAAAAATTGCTAAATTCTCCTGTACAAAATCCTACGTGCAAGAACGAAGATTTAACGTACAAAAATTTGTTAAATATCATTTTTCTGAACTGACCACATGCGATTTTTATTTTGTTATGTTCATTAAGCGTCCAATGTAATTGAGTGGATTCATAGGTATGTACTTGAAATCATGACGCAAAATTTTCTTCTCAGAATCGTGGACCAATAGTCCAAAAATACGGAGTCTTTCTAATTAGACGAAATTATATTTTAATTTAAAATAATGTTTGTATTTGTGTTCACCAATATTTAACTATATATTTTAAGATAAATGATTCATTTATGTAGGTACATACCTACTTAAAATGTTTTTAATATTTTAGTGATTAAATTAACAGAAAAAAAAAAAAAGAATATCATGTAATACCCTTGATAACAAGGGTAAGTATTAAAAAAACTATTTGTTTGAAGTAAAGGAATTTAATTTAAGCAATTTAAATATTTTTATTACCTATCTAATCTATTTTTCTAATATAAACTGAATTATAATCAGTTCCAGCAATCATTAAATAGAAATATCTTGAACAGATTCTAATAAACATTATAGCTTCTTAAGAAAATATGATTTCTGTATGGTACTGAAAAAAATCAGTCAACATTTTTCAAGATTTTTCCCAGAATATTTATTTCTGCAAAAACAAAAAAAATCTGAAATCAGCAGAAATTGATTCGTTGAACTATTTTCAAGGTCTTACTTAAAAAAATGTTTAATGGTGCACAGAATGGTTAAATATTTCACTTTTTTCTATACTGTATTCGTATGACAAAGATTGGCTTTTCTTTAGGAGTCGAGTAAAAAATGTTTACATTCTGTTAATATTTAAAATAACATTTCATTTTTCCCTTGATCTTCTTCTTTAACATTTTAATAAGATTTTTTGTATACATATATACGAAATTGGTTTCAATCAAATTGTCATAACTTTGAAATAGGTACATACATATGTAGAAAAAATCTCAAATTTTTTATAGGCATAAGATTATAAGTTAAACTAATAGACGCCGGGTTTAAGAACTATTATGTATAATACCTATGGTAAGTTAACATATTACTAAAATAAATAAATAATATTAAATATTAATTAAAAAAAGAAAAACTGGACTTTTTAACACACGTGTTAGATAACACTCGGATAGAGAACTCCTCCGTTTGATAACTGTTCTTATTAATAAATATAAAATTATTTCTTATGATATCCTCATTCTACTGTTTGAAGCACTTCAAAATTCATATAAATGTGCTGATTTATGAAAATTATTTAGCCCAATTCTAAAAATTCCCACGAAAAAAAAACTCCCTCGGAGACGTGTTTTCTCGGTAGTAGTATACTCCTATTCCGATTTCCCCGGTAGAATATTTTTCCCTTCGAAAGCAGGAATGAGAAGTCTGTATGTTTGAAACAGCAGTTTTGCAGTACCTATTTCGAAATATAAATCAAATTTTAGAAAACAAATAATTTATTTCCCATTCATTTCCCCGGGAATAATCATTTAGAATTGGGCAAATTATTGTATATTTAAATAAATGTACATATACATGGTGTGTTAAGAAGTTATCTGTTCCTTAAAAGTCAAAATTTGGCGAATTTCTTGGAGAAAGCTGTGATCAATTTTTATATCAGCGAAGAAAAACAATTACTTCTGATGGATACGATATCTTCTAAGTTTTTATCTGAAACAATTAAAAATAGTATGTCTGTTCCTCTACCGTCAAAAATTGCGAATTTCTACGAATTTTAATCAAAAGTGTAAAAGTTCATACAAAATAAAATAAAATGAAATTCGTATGTTGTAGTCTAATCTACTTTATACGTCAATTACCATAAATGCTGACTAAACTTCTGCAGCGCCCTCTGAGTTATTTCTGTCAACATGTTCACAAGCCATAATTGGTGCATGGCATAATTGGAGGTCTTAATTTTGAACGCCGTGAGAATCTTTGCCTTAAAATATAATTTCTCCTTCCCATACAAAATTAATTTTCAGATATCGCCACCATTCAACCATTAAAGAATGCAATTTTCCGACTTTTCCGGTCAAAATTTCCGTTGTGTTCTTACCTGGTTCAATATGAATCCAACAAAAATACCCCATGCAAATCGGATGATGTTCAGCCGAGTTATGCGCGTGCAAATAAAAAACGAATTAATTTTTATATCCATGTTTAGATAATAAAAAACTGACCTCTTCTGGTTTTGTATTAAAAATATGTGAGAACATTTCGAAAGAGAATAAATTTAACAGAATATGAGGAATGATATGAATTTTGTCTTATTTCGTTTATAGGCAACTAGAACAAATTTCAAGGATAATCAAAAGTTAGTATCCTCCACCCCTACATTGAGAGGACGGCATAGGGGATCTTATATTAGTTTACGTGATAATCAGAAGGTGCCAGCTTATAATTTTGGCGCTCAGTCAAAATTCACAACAACAAGTACTATAAGGAGTGTTGTAACAGAAAAGTCTCCAACAACAGTTGATTCGGCTGATATAATCGAAGTTGTTCCCGAGAGAAATGTACTAAAAACGAGCATAAGGTAAGTTTAAAGTTGAAAACAAACTAACTAATATTAAACATTTTACTAAAACCCAAATGCCTTTTTTTGTTGTTGTGTAAAGTTCCCGAAGGAGTCTTAATATACCTTCAAGCTCATCTACTGAATCACATCGTAATCTAAACGACTTTAAACGTCGCTCAATGATGAGCATAAGGACACCTGGTGCGAGTGGTTCTTCATACGTATCTCAATCGATATCTACAACAATTGTTGAAGGAAATGATGGCGATGATGACAACGAGGACGAAGAACCGGGAGCAGTAACTCAAACTATAAACACAGGTGACGTTGACATAGATGTGGAAGACGACGATGACAATGAAGAAAGTGAAGAGATAGCGAAGGTCACGTCAAAAAAGCCAAAATTTACCAATGGAAATCGAATTGGACGTTCTTCATCGGTTGCCACTGAGAGTGGAGAAAGTAGAAGCTCCAGTGTTGCTCAGACAGCTGCACCCAAATCGGGATTATTCAATCAGGCAAATCGTGGCCTACGAACCATGTCGGGCAATGGATTGAATTTCTACAGCCACTTAGAGGGACGGAAATCGTTGTTCTCGGAAAAAAATATGCCGGGCATGTTGAACAACTCCACACTTTCGCTAACGAGTCTAAATCGTCGTCAATTCAATTCATCCATTTACGGAAGCACATCGGCCTTAAGCGACAGTCGACTTCTGCACACATCTTCGCCATTCTACAAAGGACATACAACGTACGGTGGTGCTGCTGCATACAGCAAATTCAACCGCAGCTTGAATCAATCCGTTCGTATTGCGCCAACTCTAATTCGGCCAACTTCAAGTCTGTCCACATTGTCATCATCTACCAACTCACTGGCCCAAGGAAACGACCAATCTAATTCCACCGCCATTTCCAGCACAGCAAAGAGAATCTTGGAGCTAATAAACGATTTCTCCACACCACTTAATGACGCTAAGAAAATGGCAAGCAACATTAAGGCGCCAGGAATGCTAGGAAGTCGTAATGCTGCTGGTAAGCGATTCAGTGAAGCTGATTTAGCTTCGGCAAGAAGTGTACGACTCTCTTCAGTGCGAAAACCTTACACACGTCCCTTTGTGACTTTAAATCCTACCAACAATGACTCAAAAAAACTCTTGCCTCCTCTGAAGGAATTGCAGGTTCCCTCGATGTCGCAGCTTCTGCAAATGAAAAAGATGCAAAACTGTACCGAGCGTTCTCGGCAAATCGCCAATACATCAAAATCCGTTTTGAATAGGGAATGCGAATATAAATTGCCCGCTCAGGATGACGTACAAAATAACAGTGACAAAAATGTAAACAAACATGTCAGTAAGATCAAGAATAAGATCACCACAAGCTCAAGGGTAAGCTCAAAGAACAACCACGTCGAAGATGAAGAGCCACCAGCTCCCGCTAATCTTCCAAACATCGCGTTCCCATTCATGCAGTCGGTGCCAAAAATCGATATTGCTGTTAATAGTAGTGTAGGCACTCCACAGCAATCCAAGGCAGATTTTAAGTTTGCCTCCGCTCCAGAAGCTAAGCCCACAAATAACTTTAATTTTGGTCTCGCCAAAGAACCAGAAAAGTCCACAGAAAAGCCAAAACCCTCTGTGAACTTTAGTTTTGCAAAAAGCTCCACATCCTCGACTGTTAATCCTTCAGTTGAATTTACATTTTCGTCTCCAGTCAGCGTTAGTTGCACTTCGTCAAAAGGTGATATTGCTCCTATAAATAATTTTAAATTCAGCTCGCCCCTCATGGTGGGACAGAAGGAAGTTGAAAAGGAAAAGGCAGCACCTTCAGCTGCCGTATCTCAGCTGAAGACTGGCAGCGTTCTCGATGCCCTGAAGAAGCCAATTGAAAAGGTAACACCCACTGTGGCTAAGACAATTGCTCCACAATTCGGTGATCAGTTCAAGAAGCCTTCCAACGAATGGGAGTGCTCGGCGTGTATGGTAAGAAACAAGGAAACCGTTGATAAGTGCGTTGCGTGTGCAACTCCTCGCATAAAACCTACATCATCGGCAGCAACTCCAGGTTTGCTTTCCACCAACTCATTGACAGTGAAAAACACCTTCGGGGATGCCTTCAAACCCAAGTCAGACACTTGGGAGTGCTCAGCGTGTATGGTACGTAATAAAAGCGAGGCCGACGAATGCGTGGCTTGTTGCACCAAAAAACCAGGAGCAGCGGGAGCAACAGCAACAGTAACTGCAAGTGCTCCTAAACTTGAAACCACAGATTCTGGTTTCAAATCACTTGTGGCACAACAAAAAGCCTCCAAATGGGAGTGTGATGCCTGCATGACCCGTAACGATGCTGAACGCAATAAATGCGTTTGCTGTGAGCAAGCCAAGCCAGGCACTCAGGTAGTCAGCGATAGTGTGCCTCAGTTCAACTTTGGTACGAGTAGTGCCTCGAAGTTCACCTTTGGATTTGGTGCTGCCGCTGGCGCCAAGAAAGAAGACGAACTAAAGGCCGAGGCATCTAGTAAGACTGAGAACAAGACAGGATTTACGTTCGGCATACCAGCAAAGACTAATGATACTTCCGTTTCCAGCACTGGCTTCTCGTTTGGTTTAAAGCCTCAATCGGACTTGCCAGCAATTACCTCCAAGGACGTTCCAGATGTTGTAAAAACGAATACAACGACAGGTTTCAAATTTGGCGTTCAACCAGCAGACAGTAGTAAGTCAGATACTACTAGTACTACTGCTTCAACGGGTTTCAGCTTTGGCCTTAAGCCTGCAACAGCAGACACCAAGGTGTTTAGTGTCAAATTTAATCTGCCCTCGACTACAGCTGAAATCAAAGTCCCAGCGAATACGAATTCGGGAGTAACTTCCACATCTTCCTCTCCATCGACATCGTCACCATTTAATCCAATTACTTCATCGGCATTTGGGGGAGTAAAGAAAGCTGAGGAAACCAAGCCAGGCGAAACAAAAGGCTTAGTATTTGGCGCGCCAAATACTTCAACCCCTGCTGCAGCAATTAAACCAATAACATTTAATGCCTCAACAGAAGCGAACAAAATGCTACCTAAAGTGACATTTGGAAGCCCCAGTACTGCGTCCAATGCGGTCAGTACATCAACCCCAAGCAGTGGCTTCGTATTTGGAAAACCAACTACAGCGACATCGTCAGCATTTTCTCCCAAAGCTCCAACGACATTGTCTTCAGGTTTTGGCTTCGGAAAGGATATGTCGACTGGTCCCAGTGCCGCCCCTTCTCTGTTCGGTTCACCGTCAGCAACATCGAGCTCAACAAGTGGTGTGACCTCAAAGAGTGCTACACCCGTATTTGGAGCCGCTGTAGCTGCACCTTCTACAGCAGCAGTGAGTAGTTCTACAACTGGTTTTGTTTTTGGCAAGCCTGCGACAACTCTGTTTGGAGTGGCAGCAGCAGCTCCTTCAACAACAACTGCTACGTCTTCGGTTTTTGGTTCAAAACCTGCAGCTCCGATGTTTTCAGCTCCTGCCGCTGTGGCCACGTCATCGTTGTCAACACAAACTTCCGCTATCACCTCAACTGGTTTATCGACAGTGAATTCTTCCTTAACTACGACCTCCTCACCCGCGCCATTTGTATTTGGAAGTGGTGGTGGCGCAGCGTCGACTTCAAACTCAAATAGTAAACCTGTTTTTGGGGCGAGTACCTTCGAAGCTTCATCCACAGCGGCAGTTGCTCCTGCAACAACCGCATCGAGTTGGCCAACAAACTCATTCACATTTGGTTCCACAAAACCACCCGAAGAATCTAAAAGCAACGCTTTGCCAGCTTTTGGATCACCCGCAGCGATTTTCGGTCAAACGACGTCAATGTTTGGCTCTACACAACAGCAACAGGTAGGTGAAGTGAAACCTATGGTTGCTGCAGCTCCATCCGCTGTACCCTCATTCGGAACACCCTCCGCAACTTCAACACTGTTTGGTTCAAATACAACAGCCTCACATGGTGGTGTTGCTGGGTCCAGCAATATGTTTGGATCCTCAAGTTCCACCCCTGTTTTTGGCTCGTCTATGGGTTTTGAAGGTTTCGGAGCACCAGCCGCGGCAGCATCGACCCCTGCTGCACCAACGAACAGCAGCACTAATGCAGCAGCAATGCCAACATTCGGTTCCTCTGCGTTTTCAAGTGGATTTGGATCTCTGGCAGCCGCCTCCTCGTCGGGGAGCGGAGATGGAGCGCCGGCGCCAAAGAAAGCTGATATGGCGTTTAATTTTGGAAGCGCACAGAATTCAACAAATGTAAGTTTAAAAAAAGAGGCGAAAATTTTATTTTTTTTCATTAATTTCTTGATCTCTTCAGAGTGGCTTTTCTTTCGGGGCAAACAACAATAAACCGGCATCGGATACTGTATTCAAGTTTTCCACGTCGAGTACACCTAGTTTTAATTTTACAGGGGCAACAGAGGTACGATTTTATTTTTAAAAATTCTCTCATTTTTGTAAAAATTATTTCTTTCCTAAAAAAAAAGTTAGGTATATTTTTTTCTAAAAACAAAAAAGAGAGGATTTTTGAAATTCTTATTTCTTTAAATTGTCTTTTTGTAGTTCTTGTAGTTCAATTTAGTTCTTATCTATTTTTTTCATTCTTTCACTTTGTATAAATTCTATGTACAAATTAAAAAAAAATATGCGAATCTAACAATGATGATGAAAAATACATATATAAAGTCAACCAACGTAGCACAACCGTTTCAATTTGGAGCTCCGACCAGTACACCGGCTGTTTTTAATTTTGGTGGTGTTGAGGTAAAGACAAATAATGCTGTTTTATTTTTTTTTCATTTTCTAGTTGTGCTTTCTACATTTTATTGTTTTTTTTTTGCATACTCAACACTTAAAAAAACAGTCATACAAAAACTATTATTGCTACACATTTTGTATAGAAACATCTGGATTTATACGAATAATCTTTTTTTTTTTTGAACTGAGGAGATGGTTGATTATTTCATTTTCTTTTTTATTTTAATTAATTCAAGACTTTTGAAAGAGTGTTCATGTAGATCCAGATCCAGGCTAACCGTACTCATTTTCGATTATTTGTTCGCTGATATGCTTTCTAATGAAAAATAAAAAAAATACTATTTTTTGCTCACATTTTTGCATTTGCATATTTTTTAAATCTGTTTTATTTTTTTTAACTAACTTCATTTTATTTACTAACCGAAATGCATTTGCATAAAGTGTTTGTGTGTGTGTTGTATGTTTTCTTTACAAAACAATAGCAAAGCAAATGGTGCTTCCGAAAAAAGCAAAGAAGTAGTTTCGTTGTTGAAATTACTACCTTTTAACACCCCGTATAAAAAATGGCTTGAACTTGAATGTCTATATAAAAACGGGTCATTGTTCTGTATTGCTTGCCTTTTAATTATTAAACTGACAAAAAATTAAGGGCTTTTATTTGTATAGGTTGTTCTTAATTCCTAAGCAACCAGGTTTTTATATATGCTTCAAACAAAAATTAGTTTTAATTTGCGTTCATTCATTTTTTCATTTATTTCCTATAAAACAGAGCTCTCTTTTTTAAGGTTGTATCTAATTACACGTGTATTCGTGTCACGTTTACACGTGTAGTAAAAAAAATTCAACACGTCTAGGTTCTAATTACACGTGTATATAAAAAGCTTAATTTTTTGGTAACTGACCGAAGTGAAGCGATTTTATATATATTTGTACTTCTTAATATTATGTCACACCAAGAAAAAAATATTTAACAAAAAACTAGTATCTATTTTACAATGTCTTTTGAACCAAAAAAAATCACAAGTACGATTTAGAAGTAATTACACATGTACTGCCTTAATACACGTGTATAAATATACGTGCTGATACACGAATAATTTAATATATTTTTTTAAATTTACATTATAAAGGGTGTTTTTTTTTAGACGGTTTTCAATCTGGCAATACTTTTTTCGGTGTTTGTCTTTTTGACAGCTGTCACTTGATTTATGCTCAGTTTGGTTTGCTTGCCATTTCATAATGAATAGACTTACTCCTGAACAACGTTTGCAAATAGTGCAAATGTATTACCAAAATAATGGTTCGATCGCGCGTTGCGTCCAATATTCGGTCGATATAATGCCCAGCAGAGTAATTCAAGCACCAGTAATCGGTTTCGCACCACGTCTATTCTAGTGGATAATGCGCATCCGCAGAGACGCCGTACAGTGCGCACCGAAGACGCTATTGCTGCTGTGAAGCAGAGTATCGAAGAAGACCCGAATGAGTCCATCCGCCATCGCGCACAACAATTGGGGCAACTGGGGCCTCTTGAGCCTCGGTTGGAATTTATTCGAGGCAGCCGCGACGGCCACTTGCCCGAAATAATTTTTAAAACATAATGGGAAACCCTTATCTTTATAATAAAGCTAAATTCTTGGCCATAACATTAAATTATATGCTTTTTATTTCTTCTTGAAAACCACACGTCTAAACAAAACACCCTTTATATTTTTATAAACTAACAAGATGATTTGTATGATATGTATTATAGAAAATTATGATTTTTATTGACAAACGTAGAATGTTAGGTTCATTGCGACGTGTGTTTGAATATCTTCTCCAGAAACACCACCGACGAGGTGGATCTTTCCAACTGATGTCTAAGATCGCGCTCCCACCGTATGTTTAAATTGCGGTATAACTAATTTCAAGTTTCTAGGCAATTGTAAAAAAATAAGATTTTCAAATAACTATAACTTTGCCCTGAAGTTAAAGAATCGATCGATATTCATAATAATCGTTGAGGCTCATTCCTAATAATGACACTTTATGCCTTGAAACACTCATGTACCTTGGTATGTTATAAATGTACTGCATGCAATCAATAAACGCGACATTGATAAACAAGGATAAACTATACAATTGTAAGAAAACAATGCGACAGTAACGTCTTAACTAGATGTAAGTTCATTTTCGGAAGCAATAAGTTCGAAGATGATATCAGACTTCGTACACACACTTCTCTAATTATGCCTGAAGTGTCATCACAAGAACTTAATTTCCTATTAATCATGAAACCCTGATATTTAACTTGTTCAACATAGGGTAAAGTTATTCCATTCAGAACAAGAGGCCGGCAATCTTGTACAGATATTTCATCCCGTGAGAGCCCTTATTGTAACTACCCAACACGGGTTACATTAGATAGTTCATGGCTGAATTTAAATTCCTACAAAATTTTGTGTTAACAAATATTTAAAAAAAATTATTTCTGCAATGGCGCTTGCATTATTTTGTCACTTGCCAATTAAATTAAAACCCGTCATTTCCTTATACACAACGTGGGGATCGTAATTATTATAAATTGAATATTCAACATCAATAACAATTAAACAGGCATCAAACTCATACATAATGCATGTATGCTTTTGTTCATAGTTGTTTCAGTTAAAATCGGAGTTTTTATTTATTTAAATAAATAAATATTAGTTATTTCCATTGCTTCTATAGTTATTGAATTGTTAAACAAATTTAAAAAAATATGTAACGCGAAAACAACATTTAAAATTATTTTACACTCTTCAAAAATTTCATTTTACACAAACATTTTTATTTTTGCCATTCTCTCAACTATTTATTTTTTTTTTATTTCATTCGATCATAGTTTAAAAAAAAAAAATAAAACGATTGAAACAAAAACCAAAACAAAAAAAAAACAATTTTTTTCTTCCATTTATTCTTTACAGGGTGCAAATTCTGGAGGGCCTTTCCAATTTAACGCAGCTGCTCCGACAGCAGCAACAAATAATATTTTTGCGTAAGTACCCGACATTGTCGAGTCGTTAAATTGAAAAGAAACACAGTTGTTTAGTGAAATATTGTTTTGATTTTTATTTCTTTTTATCTCATAAATTTTTCGAGAAAGGGGTTGCACCTTTCACCCGCACTTACATTTTGAAATTTTTTTTTATTTTTAAGTGTCAACAGTTACCAAAATCCTCATTGCTACATTTTGTCCCACAAGCATTTTAATCATTAATTTAACTCATAACATAACAAACACAAATTTGTTTCGCACGAGTTTTTAATTTATTGGTTTGTACATATACTATATGAATTTGTAAGTTTTAAATTATCATAATCAAAATAATTTCTGTGTGGTATAAACCTGTGTATCAAAATATTATGGAACTCATCATCAATTTATCGAAAGAACTTATTCTTATTCTTATTTATTTATTTTTTTAAATTTGTAGCCCGATGCCAACGCCAGGAATAGTAGGAAGTCAACAAGCAGCTCGTCGAAAAATGCGGACAGTATCACGTCGGACGCAACCACGGTAGACCATAATGTTTTTGTTAGCAGTAGACAATGGTTGAGACCGATCAGGGACGACAAAAATAATAACAACCACACGTACATCAACGCCAATGCCATTAGCAGCAGCAACAGCATAAAAAGCATTACAGACTCACAACGAGCTTCATCAACAGCTGCACTAAATAAACCAATCAATAAAGAGCTTTTATCATTTTCTCCTTCAACTGTAATAGTACCAACTGAATTATCAACAACAACAATTCAACCAGAGCAAAAACCATACCATTATAAAAAATCTTTTCTAATGCAAAAATACAAATTCTATAAAACAATAAATGAAGCAGAACCAATTAACAGCAGCAGCAGCAATCGAAGTAGCAGCAAAGTCAGCGATGGCAATGGCGGTGACGGTGACCACCACGACCCAAAGGACGACACGAAAAACAACGACAAAGCATCGGCTGCCCCCGATTACAAGGAGCAACAGCCCCAGGATGAACTAAACAATCTATTAAAGACAGACAACGTTAAGACTGGCGACGAATCGACAAACACAATTAGAACAACAAATACATCATCAATTCACTCAGTTAAGGATTTAAATAAAAGTAGCCAAGAACAGCAGTTACATCAAGAGAAGATCAATAGGATCAACAGTACTGTTCAACAAACGCCGCGTATTCGTCTGCCCTACAAAAAGTTTGCTATCACTTCTACCACTAGTAATAGTGGCAGTGCAAGTAGCAAATATAAATTAATCCGCAAGCGATCTACATCCAGAGAGGAAAAATCTTCATCCTCAACAACGACAGCACCAACAATTCCTGTCAGAAAGTCTCTTCGGACCTCACTTCCGCCAAAACGAGGTAGAATAACTTCATTTTTAGCCAACAATAGTATCACCACCACAAACACGAAGCCCTATCAAGATCCAGCAAAGTACAAGTACGTTAAAAAACAGCAAGGAAATTGATTAAGGAACAGTGTGAAAAAAACAACAAAATCATGAACCCAATTCAATGTATGACAAGATATATAAATAAAACAAACAACAAGTTTAAAAAAAAAACTAACAGCGATTTGTTCCTAGGCAGTAAGATGAAAACATAATTTTGTTTTGAAATTAATTGAAAATATTTTTTTGTACTATTTTATTATAATTATTAATTATTTTTCTTCTATAAATATTATATTATATATATAAAAAAATATTTTCTTTTTTAATTGTTATTTTGTAATTTATATTAGTAAAACGAAAAAAAATAATAATAGTAATAATGCAACAAAAAACACAATGAAAACTAAAAAAAAAGTTATATAAAAATAATGCTTATACAATGTTATTTTCTTTTTCTTTTTTTATTTTTTTCTTTCAAACAGAAAAAAGGATTTAGTTATTAATAATTATAAAATATTAAACAGTTAAAAAAAATTAAAGAAATACTTGCAAAAAATAAAACAAATACGTGTAAATAATGTAGGAGTAAAAAAAATCGATATTTTTGAACCTTAACAGATGTATGTTTTTTTATTTTCCTTTTTTTCGATTCTTTTTCTAAATTCCATTAGATTTGGGTTATTTGCAATGAGTTTTGCTGTTTAGTTCCTTATTTTTTAAAATTGTGTTTATCGATGAGATTTGTTCATATAATTCAGACTACTTGAGTCAAGGAAAGCTGTTATGAATATACAAAATATTAGTCTTTTCCATTTTGAAAATATTTTACCTAGAAATTCATCCAATCAAACAATCACTCTTGAATTTCAGGAAATTTAGCGGTGGTGCATATTTATTTTGTTTTCTTAGATATTTTTAAATCAAATGTGGAAATCCTGAAGGGATTCCGATATTATGTACTTCATCAGGATGTAATAATCTGATAATCCAGCTTGATCTTATTTATTATACAGAGTACCTATAGCTTATTAAACGATGCTTCGAACCCTCAATTTGTGTCTCGATTTTTTTTATTTCCACTACAGAGCGTGAGGCATCAGGTGACAACTATCAAAAATTTCTGTGTGCGTGTGTGCAGGAGTGGAGACCTTTAGTTTTTTTTGCATTTATTTAGTTTATCCGAATGGTGTAAGAGGCCATTATATAAGAGGCCAAGATATACTATCGGAGTGGCTGGAACTCGATCCTTGAGGTGACAGTTCTACGCACTAACCATTACGCTACGGGCTACCACGACTATCACTTCATTAAGAGGGTCAAATGGAATCCGAAACGTTTCTTCCATGTTTTATACCTTCTGGGTTTGCTACTTTAGATTTTGGAACACTAAACCACCACTCAGGTTTAGTGTTCCAAAACCAATAAACTCATGGTTCTGAAAAGCCAGACATTGAATGACATATGTATTTTGTTTAGCTTCACAATTTTGCTAAACAAACCAAAAAAAATGTATAGTATGTACTTGTTTTTCCTTTTAAAAATTTGTTCATTTTTTCAGTCAGAAATAGTTTTGAAATAAATAAAAATATGTGAAACATCTTTGTTTCTTTTTATATTTTTGTTCTTACTACTGATGGTTTATAAAAACATAAATTTACACAACCCATAGTTCTTTTCGAATATTTCTGTGGTACTGAGGCAAAACCCATATTCAGATGTTGAAATAAATTTTTTTAAGTGCAATGCATCAGGTGCGTGGTGCATCAGCAACAAAGCAAATATTTGTGGATTTCCTAAGTTTTTTTTACAGAACAAATTAATCAAATCAATTTATTTAAAATCATAAATGAACTAAAAAAGTGTTTATTCCTATTATACCTTGTTCTCTTACCAGCTTCCCGAACTGACACACACCACTTTTTTCTTTTTTTTTTATGGAAAATTGCTTAGAAAGAGCATTTAAAATAATTTGTACTAAAAAATATCAAAATGTTTTAAGACGGGTTAAAAGAATTGTATAAAAATAGCCTACAAAGCGTTTTATGGAAAAGAGAGTATTGGAACCATAATATAATCTGCGGGTAAAAAAAAAAGATGAGTCAATTTGTATACACCCGTTTAAGAAAGAAGAGAACGGTAAAGTTTTAGTTTTACTTAAATCTAATTAAGGTTATTGGAGCCGTTTCGTTTTCGTAAAACACCACACGGAATAAGGATGATAGTTCCTCAGAAAGTGGACTTTAATCTTATAATATCTTATTCAAAACATGGGGAAAGTATCTTTTAAAAAGAGTATAATATTATAGTATAAATTATTTGTGTGGACGACGAAATATAAGTTTCGTTTGTAAAGAATCTATCAAATAAATCATAAGCTGCCAAGATTTTTATTTTGTTGTAATTGTCACAATCCTTTTCTAATTTTTATTTTGTTTTTTTTTTTTTTCTTAGGCTCATCAAATTTCGGTGAAGTTCCGATAAATTAATGAATTTTATTGAAATTCAATTTTCTTATTAATTTTGTTTAAAGCTCTATTAAACTTAAGGCATGACATATTTTGTGAAAATCCGCCCACTATCACGCCTACTTTTCTTATATTTCGGTTGTTTCCTTACAGGGTTGGGCTAGATCTGGAATGGAATCGGCTAAGATGATAGTTGATTGTCAATTTTTTGATTTTCGTTTTAATGACACCTGTTGTATGAAAAGATAGACCAATCATCAAAAAGAAAATCCATTAATCGACCTTAAATGTCTCAAATTAATGAATTAAACATATGATCCATTTTAATAATAGATTATTAACTATAAGTTTGCTTACAAAACAAACATAATAACAGAAATGGTTTGTCTAGCAAAATTTACTTCTTTAGTGCTTCTTAAATTTATTAAGATTTATTGTGTATGCTCGTATAATATTACAACCTATTCTGTCATTCAATTTGATCAGAAATTTCGATTAGTAAATGTTTCATCCAATTTGATTCAAATACATTTCTTCAACCATCTATCATTCGACTGCAAAAGGGTATACGCCTATTTATTTTTGAAATTAACAAACAACTTTACAATCGTTTCGGAATACCAAACCTTTCCAAGAAAAATAACAATATTTAATTAATGCCTTTTATTTAAAATTAATACCAATTGATGATACGATCAAATTTGCTTGATTGTCGTACTTGATTTAATTGATTTGATAACACAATTCTCTTCTTAATTATTTTTTTAATTTGTTTGTCAATTTAATTTTTTATCTATATTAACTATTTTTTGTTTTGAAGACTTAATTTTTTTATAATTTAACATATTTCATGTTACTACTTGTACGACAGAAAAATATGTGCAGTGAAAAAAAAACATAATACAAATAAAATCTATATACCATACAAATATTATATTTTATGGTTGTTAAGTTATGTAAATAATTTATTACTTGTAAGAGGGAAAAGTTTAAAATAAATAAATAAAAAAAAGAATAAAATTAATTATTAATACTACCATCAAATAAAAGAAAACAAAAAGTTATAATTATGAAATAAAATCGAGTTTTATTTAATGTGAGATTGGGAATGTGCTTACAATCTACACTCCGTAACATTAGCTTTAGGACAGAATATATTAAATTTAAAAATAAATTAACGATATTTTTTAAACTGTTTGGGAACTAATTTGAAAATTATTAATCGTCGGTTGACAAGTTAAATTCACTTGCGTTTCTTTGCCGGATCGAAAGATTGAATTCAAATGGAATCGAAGTGACAGTTTTGTTTTTAGTGATCTCGATTCTTCAATTCGTTGATCTAGCTCGCAAAACTGAATCGGATCGAGTAATTATATTTCGATCCGATCCAGGTCTACACGGAATCGGATCCTGCTTCAACTCTCCTTGTAAACGTATTAAATGTGGTTTTAATGAATAATTTAGTATTAAAATTCAATTTCATTAGTAAGTTTATTAAAATCGACTTAAAAATCTGAGACTGGTATTTTGAAACGTTTAATGGACATAATGAGTTTTTCTAGCAATAGGTTATTGGAAAATACAGTGATTGGTGATATGTCATTCCAGCTCACAGTACACATATTAAAGATAATATATTGCGCAGGTTGTCAAAGTTGGAAATGTCAAAAAATTAAAAATGGCTGTTCGAGTGCCCACAGGAACTCAACGCTCATCATTAGAAACAACAACAAAATATTGAAATTAGACAAGGAAGGGGGCACTGAATCCACCATTTTACCACCATAATACCTCGATTTTGACAGATACGCAGAACTGAACAAAAATGAAAACGCTAATTATATTACCTTTAATATGTGTACTGTGATTCCAGCTTACATTTTGAATTGAGTTTTACCTGTCAACCAAAGATTATAGTGATCATTAAAAAAAAAAATAGAGTAATAAAATTCAGGGTGATGAGTGAAGTACTGGTCAAACCTCTTGTTCGGTTGTGTATTGAAATACTCGTGAGAGACTTTATTGCGAGACTTTAAAATGACATTTGGAAATATACATGAATTCTTAGATCTATCTCTTTCTATTAATATAAACGATACGGGAAGCGGAGGCTGTAATGTATGGCCGTCCTGTTCTGTTGTTTTTAATTTTTCGATTGCCAACATGGCTTAAATACTCGTGAGCTTATTAGTCGATGCACATCACAGTACACATATTAAAGGTAATATATTGCGCAGGTTGTCAAAGTTGGAAATGTCAAAAAATTAAAAATGGCTGTTCGAGTGACCATAGGAACTCAACGCGCATCATTAGAAACAACAACAAAATATTGAAATTAGACAAGGAAAGGGGCACTGTATCCACCATTTTACCACCTAATACCTCGATTTTGACAGATGCGCAGAACTGAACAAAAATGAAAACGTTAATGATATTACCTTTAATATGTGTACTGTGGATGCACATACCCTGTAAATCGCTTGACGTACAGTACGTGCAGTGTCAGTTGCCAGGCGTATAGTTTGGTTTATCTATTTATTTAACATTTTATCTACGACGCGATGCTTTGTGTCCAGAAGGCTAGACGCAATGATATATAATATATGCAATGATTTAGTCAGTACAAATATAAATCGATTCTTTCTTCCGTTGGAATATAAAGTTAGAAATATGGAATCATTTCCGTTGGGAAAATTATTTGAATTACTCTCCGGTAAAAATGCAAGCAAACCTGCAACATAAGTACATGGTTCGAAAAAGAAGTCGGTGTGTACCAGTATACCTATAGCTATATTTCATTGTTTTTGCGAATTCTTGATGATGGGCAAACAAAAGAACGAGGGGAAAAAACCGCAAATGTATCATTGTATTAAGTAGATTCCTATATTCAGTAGCTATTGCTAAATCAAAAAGAAGATAGCACATGAATTTTATTGATAACAAAATAAAAATAAAAAAATTTGTGAAACCAGTTTAATCAACTGTCTGATACACCTCCCAGATCAAGTTAAACTCGCTGGTTGAATAGAAACAGATACGCATAGTGTTTTTTGTATTATAAATTATATTATACTTAATATGTAAAGACTTTTCTGGGTTTTTGTTTTTTCATACGCTCTATCAATTGTAAACAAAAATCATAAATAACATAATATGTATGTATATTTGACTGATATTCCATTTGAATAATTATACAGTCCGTAACATTTGAATAGCCTCACACTTTAACTTTCTTACTTTCAACTGTTTTTGATACTTCTTTGATGTGTACATAAGAAAATTTATATTTAAAGACAAGGGTAGAGAACGGTCTCTGAGATTAACACAATTTTTTTTTTTAATTTCTTACGCCTATATTATTCAATACATCCGGATTTAAGTTTCAATCTGGATGTATCAGGTGAATAATATGGGCGTTAAAGTTAACTAAAAAAGTTATCAAAAAGTGATAAAACAGTCATGTTTTGTGATTTATTCAATTTGAAAGTTTAAATGGGCAGACAAAATTCATTTACGGCTACAGAGATTGCCAAAACAGAGGCCTATCGGACTGACGAACGAAACCTTTTATTGGTCAGAAAATTGATCAAAGTTTCAAATTGGTATTTTAAAAAAATCCGTTAATGTAGGCAAAAAACTACAAAGAACGAACTTTTTCAATTCTATCTTATCTATCAATGACGAAAATAATATGATAAGCTTCCAATTGCATCCACTCTCTGAGCAAGTCAAGACACGGAGCTGCGGGTTCGAAGTGAGCCGAATGACCTTAAGTCGGGCTATCATATTCCGTGAGGGTTGAATTGTGGTATGGAGATGCAATCCCATTATATGGCACTGTTGATTTAGATTTTGTAGACTGTAAAATGACATCGAAATCATACAATACCTTATTGGAAACAGCCTTGCTTCAGTTTCAGTGTATTTTAAGACTACTGCCGATTCTTTTTGCAGCAAGAAAATGATTCGATTCACACAGCTTTTATTAAAATGTCGCAAAACAGCAATTATCCTTGGCTCCTTGCTGTCATTAAAAAAGTGTGGAATTGTCAAACACGCAAGGTTTGTGGAAATAGGATGATGTACACAAGAAAAGTAAAGTTAATCGTAGCTATCAAAGTGGCCAGGGCCAACATTTTGTTAGATTTGTTTAATTTTTCGAAGAAATCGAACGTTGATTTTGTATGATTCCTTAAACGATCGATTTTTTGAGGTTATTCAAAACAAGGATGGCTCTAAAAAGTTCTAAAATATTGTGTTAACCACAAAAAATAAATAATAATTATTATAAATAAATAAATAATAAAATTATTCAATTGGTTTAAAAACCAATACATATAAATATCTACTAAATAAATATTGTGTGGCTATTCTAATGTTACAGCAAATAATACACATTTTACATTTTTGTTTTAACAAAACTTGTTGAGAAAATTGCTTTAGCTTTTAGAAATTAGTCAAAACTTCTCTTAATACTAGTAACCATGTTCCACCTTGCTACTCAATAAAAATTTTCTAATTAGACCCCAAAGAAGTACCAAAAATAGTTAATTGTAAAATAAACTATGTGTGAGGCTATCCACATGGTACGGACTGTATAATGCATTTTAAATTTAGAAATATAAACAACACCCATTATTATCCCAAATACTTAATTTATAAATTCCCACTAATGATATTTATTCTTGTTATCATTTAAAAAAATATCGATTTTGAATTTTTACGCAACATACACTTCACGATTTAATTGGGGCTTCTTTCGACATCTAAATAAAACGATATACTAACACATAGTGCTAAGCTCATTTAGGGGAGTTACCTCTTCTAATTTTAGACGTACTAACATACCTTAATTTGTAATACCTCCAGCTAAAGAAACGGCCACAATAGCCTTGAACAATAAAAGCCCTTTTCTTTTAACCGGCTTAAGCGTATATTATCAGCGCCATCGTCGAGACATACATAAAGCCTTTACCAACAGAATATACTATACCCAACAAGGTCTTTAGGGGTTGGTTGTTCTGAGTTCTGACTAGCTGAAGCTAACAACTACTATATCAAAGTCAAGTACACAGTCATACAATATAACCACTGCTGTGGTATAATATTGTAATGAAATGACTATACTATGGCTTGAATTGGAGTTCTAGAGAGGAAAGCTCTTTGCACACAGAAGTTTCTTCGCTCGTCAGTTGTTCACAATTATTCAGTTCTAAACGTGCTTATGCCGTCTGATAACGTATGTTAGCGAGCTAGAAGTATTTTTTGTGTTTTGATTTTTGTTTTAAGTTCATATAACTTGGACTACGTCTTTTAAATTGGGTGCGCGCTAGCTAATCTGGCTTCGGGATACATTTTACTGATTTAAATTTTGAACTTGTTTTAATTTTTTTTTTCATTTGTTCACAAATTAATTAATCGTGGGTATTCAAAATAAGCAATAAATATAAAATCGTGCATTTTTATTCAAGGTTCTGATCCAAAGATATTATAGTGCGGTTGGTGTTTTGGCATATAAGTTTGGCGCGATTTATTTTATTTGAGTTTGAAATTTGACGAGGGACTCGCGCATATATCGGGTCTATTTGTTCCGTTTTATAGTGCTGAATTTATAGAGGAAAATTATTTCCGTGAACATGATCGCGAAAAATATTCCAAGGCGACAGGCGATTCCTATCTTGTATACGAGAGGAACTCACTATGAAGTTGGTTTCGATATGGTAAGATTTATTCGTGTTAAATGTATATTTAAGTTTAATTTTGAAGCAGCAGCAGGTTGGAAGACGCTTTTGTAATCTTTATATCACCAGGCAATTAATGCATCGTCGCGTCAATTTAATTATACCTACAGTAAATAGTAAAAAAAATGAAAATGATACAAAGATATATGAATTCAGGTTGCGTCAACTTCACTTAAAGTAAATAAATTTAAAAATTTGTTGTAATTACAAAAAAAAAGAAGCAAAATACAGTGAGGGATTTGTTTGAGGAATTTTAAATACATACGTAGGTACTATATGCCAAATTATGGATTTGTACGATGATATATGAAAGTAAAAAAAAAATGATTTTCACACTTTTTTTTTGTTTGAATTTGTTTAGAACCAAGAATTACGGTACCCGCCAAACATTTCTTTTAAAAAAGTGCCCACGGGTTTAAAAAAAAAGTAAAGCAATTTTTTTAATTACATTTACACACATCTTTTACAAATTTTACAAAAACAACCCCATTTTCTATTTTCGATTTTTTCAAAAACGGTTTAACAGATTTTTATCAAATTTTGTATGGAGAATGTTTTAAAAAGTTTCAATACTTAAATTTACCAAAACTAAAATTTTGCATTTTGTTTAAATTTTTACAAAGTGTTTTTTGAAAACTTAATATTTCGAAAACGCATCGGTCGAAATGCTAAAAATGCTACTAAACGTTTTTTTTAAATACTATTTAACAGATTTAAAAAAATTATTCTTCTAACCTAAAATAATGGTACGAACTACGAGTCCTACAATTTTGATTGGAATTTTACCATATAACTGTAACAAATTTTAAATTATAAGCCATTATTAAAATTACCTCATATAGATTTGCGACTATCTCCTTATTTCTTTAACTTATTTTAATTAAATAATTCTATAAGCTTAAAAAAAAAAAAAACAAATTTTGAATAAAAAAAAAAATTAAACATTTGTTCTTCGAAAATTCAATGTTGCATTTTTTTTTTCTAAATACAATTTTTAACTCCAAATTAGTAAATACTAACAATAAATTGCCATACTGGGCTGGGAAAAAATGAAATACTTTTTTTGACTAGAAATAATAATTGAGTTATTAGCTTTTTATTTGCGTTAAAATAATCACTGATTTCACTTTTTAGTGCCTCAAAATTAACAATTCAAATTTTCAATGATCGTTTTCAATGAAAGCTATAACTGACACCTTAAAAAAAATAGACCTCGGGGTTTTAAACAAACCTATACCTTAATCACGATGCTATAAGGTCGATAAGCCTTGTAGCTCCGTTTTGTATTTATGTTTATGTACATAGCTGGAAGATACTTTGAATTTATGCTGTTTAAACACTTTGCCGGAGAACAATAACAAGCTTTTTTTTAAATGTTATATGTATTTTATCTTTTTAATTTTTTTGAATTAATTAAAACTAACTTTTTTTTTATGACTTTCATCCTTTCCTTTTCCCGTCTGTCATACTTCCCCTCTTTATCCATTTTCCATTTGATTTATTTGCATTATATAAATAAATAATTTGTTATTCTTTAAATTTTGTACTTTTGATCAATAAGCAATTGGCTTACAAATGTACAACAATTCTCAGTTAATAATAATAATAAATAATAATAATAGGTCTTTAGAAAATAACTTGCGAAGTGTGTAAGTGAACGATATTAAATAATGATTTCGGCCAACCTGAATCCAATTATATACAATAACAACAATAAAGAAAGTTAAGTAAAATAAAATTGTTTAAAAAAAAACCTGAGTCAATAAAATGTTTCCATCCGACCTTGAACGGAAAAGTTATTCAACTCAGATTTTGAATTAAGTTTTTTTTATTAGATTTGTTCGATGTCAGCCCTGCAGCGCACTGGGTCGCCCTGTACTCGCTCTGAGGTGTTTTATGTAACAATTTTTTCGACCTAGGTGTTCGATGTGTGTTCGGGGCGAGCTCTGAGTAACTCTCACGAGACCTAGGTTTTTTCTTGGGGCAAGAATTCAGATCTGCCAAAATTCAAATCAGCTGTTGGCATTCAGGCAAAAACAAGTGTTGATGATAAATTTGAAATATGAGATGTTTTGTTGATAATTTTTGTTATTTATTTGTTTTCATGTTATTATAGACAAAATATACAACAGTGCATGCAACAGTGAAATGAACGAAAAAGATCGTGAAATTTGTAGCACTGAAGCGTTCGATGTAAAATAAAAACCCCAGCAGCCCTGAGTTTTTTGACAATTGATTGACGTTCTCCAGGTCACCCTAGGCCAGAGAACATCGACCAAACCTAATGTTTGTCGAATTCTTTTCAACAAAAGAATCGATTTTTTTTCTAAAAAGAATCGAATTTTTTCTGTCGTTGAAAGGAATACGAAAAGACGAAAAGAATCGATTTTTTTTTGTGATTGTGTGTGTGGCACTTGACAGCAGCAAATTTTGAAGTAAAATATCCAGAAAATATTCAATTTGGAAATTATTATTATTAATTGAAAAACAACCACAAATATTTACTATAAAATTCACCGAAAATTCGTTGCAACCAAAAACACAATTTGTTTTCATAAAAAAAAATTGTTTTCTTAAAACACTGCGGCATTGAATTTGACATTTTTAGAAATTTCAAATCTTGCAAGTGTGTGTGCAAATCGGTGTAAAATCTTTCTTGAATCTTGCAAAATTAGCAAGATTTGTTTTGACAGAAAAAATTCGAATTGTTCAGAAAAAAAATCGATTCTTTTAGAAAAAAATTCGATTCTTTTGTTGAAAGGAATTCGACATTTGTATTGTTAACCACTTATGTCGAATTCCTTTCAACAAAAGAATCGAATTTTTTTCTAAAAGAATCGATTTTTATTCTGAACAATTCGAAACAAATTTTGCAAGATTCAAGAAAGATTTTACACCGATTTGCACACATACTTGCAAGATTTGAAATTTCTAAAATGTCAAATTGAATGTCGCGGTGTTTTAAGAAAACAAATTTGTTTTATGAAAACAAATTGTGTTTTTGGTTGCAACGAATTTTCGGTGAATTTTATAGTAAATATTTGTGCGTTGTTTTTTAATTAATAATAATTTCCAAATTAAATATTTTCTGGATATTTTACTTCAAAATTTCTGCTGTCAAGTGCCACACACACAATCACAAAATAACATCGATTATTTTCGTCTTTTCGTATTCCTTTCAACGACAGAAAAAATTCGATTCTTTTTAGAAAAAAAATCGATTCTTTTGTTGAAAGAAATTCGATATAATTGAAAGTAGTTTCAATTCAAGTTTAACGATATAAAAAAAGAAAATCTTACATCAGTTATGAAAGTTATTTTGTTGTTATTATTTAAATAATTTGGGCTTACAGATCTTTATCTTATGAATGCAAATAAAACACTTATTTCATCCTTTTCCCGACGTTTCGTTGGTTTTTTCCAACTTCTTCAGGGTATTTGATTTATTAGGTTTTAAGATTTTACATTAATATAATTATTTTATAAATTGTAGCTGACAATAATTTTTTAAAATAGAAATAAATAAATAAATAAAAACAACATTAAAACTTTTTACACTATTGACGACGGACGAGAACCTTAACTCTATATCACAGACTCTTGATTGCCAATGTGGCAATAAGGTTCTCGTCCGTCGCGTCGTCGTAGTGTCGTAGTGTAAAAAGATTTAATGTTGTTATTATTTATTTATTTTTGGATTGGAATTTATGTGATTTATTTTTTTTTAAATACATTTTTTGAAAAATTGAGTTTTTCTTTCGTTCCCAAATCCACTCCGGAAATTTTCGATTTACTCAATTTTTTTTTACAAATCTGCTCTGAAATTTTACTTCTGATGTTCTAAGTTCTAACCCTGTTCACCATCCCATCTACATTGTTATCTTAGTCTTAAATCTCATACAGATCACTTATAGCAAGAGTGATGATTATCCCTCGACCTCTCTTTATATTTAACAAAAAGTTAACTTTGTGAATGGCATAGTATATTTGCAACAACTATTGCAAAAACCTATTGAAACCTTAATTATCAAAATGCTGTTTGAGGAAATCTATTTTACCTATTCTTTACTGAATACACGACTTAATCGAAAAAAATAAAGAATTGATAAATGTATCTATCTATTTATGTAGTATAATATTTCCATCTTTTTATCAGTTGTCATTTTGTATTTAAAAAAGCAGCGATAAACTAAATTTTCTATTTAGAAAAGCATGTAAGGCAATTAATATTTAATGTTTATATAACTTTATCTTAGTCTAGATAACAATTTGCTTATCAAGATCAAGTTTTCTTATCAGTAAGTTATATCAATGAGTTAAAAATAAACTAAATATAAACTAATAAATACCAGACAGAAGAATGTCCATTTGTTTACGTTTTAATCTCGAAAAAATGTGTATTTTTTCTTGCTCTACAGGGCCAGTATCGGTTTTGTGTAAACAAAAATAGAGGTTTTAATCAAACATAACTTTACGATGAGGGAGAAGTCCAAAAAATTTGTTTTCATTATACCGTCTGTTGCTACTCCGGTCAGATATTTAGCGAAAGACTCACATAGTCTATATATGTATGAGAAAGGCTTGACGATTTTTGATAAAATTGTCTTATTTTTGGGATATTCTTAATTCTTATCCTATATAACTCGTTGTTGATTTTAATATTATTTTGTTTTAAGTACTAGGTTCGTTATGTTATATGTAAGATATTCACGCTTATTACATAAATATTAATAGTTAAACTGTATAACACAAAGTGTGTTAAAAACTTATAAGTACCTAACTTATTTTCTAAATTAATGTCGTTTTCGGTTCGACGCGACGTTCGGAGAAATCCTTTTTTACTCCTACTACTCCAACTATTTGGCTGTTCCGAGTAATGTTTTCAGAGTTTTTTTCTGTTCCCTGTTTTGTTAAATAGTATTCGGTAGTATGTTTGTTAAATTTGGGAAGTCGATGTTTTTATATTCGATTGAAATAAAAAATGAGTAGAAAAATCAGAAATTCCAAACAAAAACGACAAACCTACTTATGTACATACATACATAAATCCTGACTTCATTGTGCCTTTTATCTCGTCTTTTTATATCGATATCGATCAATTCGTTTTGGTCAAAATAGTTTGCGTTTTTTTCGCAAAACTGAATTATATTTTTTTTTTGTTTTACGATCATTTCGTTTAGCGAACGATATAGATTGCGTCTCTACTTCAGAATCTTCTTGTTGAAATTTGCTTAAGTAGACTTTGGTTTATTTCAGGTTATCTATATAGCTTCCATATCGTTATTTTTCTCTATCTTGATTTATTGTGTTTTTAACTCCACATAATTTATTATTTTTTTTTTTGCATATCTGTTAACTGAACTGTGGTTTTTTTTTAGGTCAAGGTTATATCGCTAAAGAGTTTGTTGTTACTCGGTAGATTTTTTGTTTTTTTTATTATAATTTTTTAATTAGTACAGGAACGGTGGATGGTGCGTTTGAGCGTTTGAACCTACGATAAGATGGTCGTCCCCAAAAACATCATCAATAAAGTATGTATGTACTGTCAAAGTAGAATGTGTCAACTCATAAAACTTTGACGATAACACGAATGAAGCCATGTCGGTCAAGTTTGTCCCTCACAAAAGGTGATAACGTGTTATCTGTTTCAACGTGTTTACTACAAACTATGAAGATCACACGAATTCATCACATCCGAACACTTTGAGCTTTGATAGGAAGTTGATAAGAGCAAAAATTAATCATCAATTGGGACAGAATTTGACGTTATGTCACTTTTGTGTAAATGGTGATAAATCATTTTGAATCTTGTAATTTTTAAATTGTAAAATTATTTTTTATATTGAAAAATGTTGAACGAAAGTCTATAAGCGCTGGTTTTGATGGACTTATCTGAATCTTAATCAAGTGAATGTGGACGATCTTAATGAATATTTTGTGAATTTCTAGCTGACGCATGTCAAGTGACAGACACGGACAGCAGTGTATTTGACAGTTTTTACACTCCTTGGCTTGCATACAAAAATTTGCAAGTTATCCAATGGAGGGGAAATTATTTGCTCTCTCGTTGCAACTTTTTTGAAATAACAAACAGGAATTTTAGACAAATTGTTAAAATTTGTACAATTTTGCTAGAAGTTTCACGTTACCAAACATGTGAAACAATAACGGCAGCGTTTGATAAGCTCATTGAATTCTCATCTCGACTGCACATTTTCCAAATTTTTGGAATATAAAATCGCGTAGAATTTATTGCTTCAAAAACTCAATGCTGTCTCCTACCGTTAAATCGGACAACATCCACTTTGGCGCTATCAATTAGCGGCGTTAACATGGGAGAAACCTTACACCTTTTAGTTCTCCATAATATGTACATCATAAACCCCCACCTACTTCTGTGGCATGCCTCCATATTCGAAGTCACCAAAAATGCGAGGCCACAATACATTTTTTAGCCCTTCATATATAGCTGTATATAATATATAAAGCAATCATTGGTCTAAAGCTTGAGTATACATAAACCTTGTTCGTTTACTCCCCAAACCTACCCATTTCTACCATTTTTAGCCCGAAAGACTGTCAAAGTTCATATAAAAAAAATTAATCTGGTAGAATCTGGCAGTTTCGGGCAAGTACGCGAACAGACCTATAATCTCTCGCATCTAGAAAGATGCTTCTATATATAACTCATTTTAATCTCTTGCATAGTCTTCAAATGGAGCTTTAAATATAACCGATGACGGAGATTGTTATCCATAGGTTAAAAAAAAAAATAGGTTAATCAGCTAGATTAAAAACTCACATTTTAATTATCTTACAATTTTTTTAAACTAACTTATCATGTAGACTATATTCAATCAATCACTTGACGCTGGTAAAGAACTAAAATTGTCAGTTGGTGTCAGTTTTCAGCAATAAATTATTTTGCCATTATGTATTTTCTATTGAACATGAGTCATATCTGGTGGAGTTCTCTGTGACTTGAATAAATATTTTTTGTTTATATAGAAAATTTGAATAGATATCTGAATTCTTAGATCTAATACATAAATAATGTATTCGATGTTTTCTCCATCGTCAATTTATAAAAGATAAATAAATTAAATGTCAAAATTATCCGCAGACCGCAAATATTGAATTAGATTGAATAAAGATTTTTAAATCTGCTGGCAAAGTACATCTGTTTGTTAATCTTTTTGATTGTTGAAAGTATTACATTTTATATGTATAACTAATGTTTTTTTCTCATAAGACCAAAATGAAGTTCAGGTGCAGTTAAAAAGTTTCGAATAGTAAGACAGTGCGATTTTGTTTCCTCAAAAGCTTATCAAGATATGACGATTCACGATGGTATAACAACATCGTTTTGTGGCGGTAACCCTTTTTTATTTTTTATTTGTTTGTTACTCTTAAATTATTTTTCAATTTTTCGTCTAGTTACTCAACTACGATAAAACAACACGTTTCATTTTATAATTTTGTTAATAAAACTATTCTTCATTATTATTTGTTTTAAGTTTTAATTCAAGAAACTTAATAAGTGTATCTAACCCCTTACTGCATGATTTTTTTTTCTTCATGAAAAAAATATATGTGATAGTTAATGTTAATTAAAAAGACACGTGTTTCGGGAATTTTGATTTTATTGAACAGAAATTGGAAAATTTGCAATTTTCCTGTTTGGATCATATATGGTACACTGAGCAGAAAACTAACAAAAATTATTTCAATCAATTATATTCAAAAAATTATGTAGATGAAAATAACGTAAAACACTTTTCTTTCATTCATTCAAAGGTGTACTTGACATTTTCGGTTGTTTTCTTAAGAGACACGTAAATATGTATCAAAAAACGAATGTAGATAAAAAAAATTTAACTTTTGTTCCCTTGTTGCATGTTGGCTCATATATGGACCAAAGCAGGCAAGCCATTACTGCATGGTGTGCCATATATGATCCAATCAGTTATATCAACTTATAAGTAAATAGTACTTCATAAAACTGAAGGAACTCACATTATCAATAATATTTATATTATTTTCTTGACTGGTAAATTTGTTTTCAAGCACTAACTATTGTTTCTATATTTTGTATACAATTTTGACATTTAATTTATTTATCTTTTATAAATTGACGATGGAGAAAACATCGAATACATTATTTATGTATTAGATCTAAGAATTCAGATATCTATTCAAATTTTCTATATAAACAAAAAATATTTATTCAAGTCACAGAGAACTCCACCAGATATGACTCATGTTCAATAGAAAATACATAATGGCAAAATAATTTATTGCTGAAAACTGACACCAACTGACAATTTTAGTTCTTTACCAGCGTCAAGTGATTGATTGAATATAGTCTACATGATAAGTTAGTTTAAAAAAATTGTAAGATAATTAAAATGTGAGTTTTTAATCTAGCTGATTAACCTATTTTTTTTTTTAACCTATGGATAACAATCTCCGTCATCGGTTATATTTAAAGCTCCATTTGAAGACTATGCAAGAGATTAAAATGAGTTATATATAGAAGCATCTTTCTAGATGCGAGAGATTATAGGTCTGTTCGCGTACTTGCCCGAAACTGCCAGATTCTACCAGATTAATTTTTTTTATATGAACTTTGACAGTCTTTCGGGCTAAAAATGGTAGAAATGGGTAGGTTTGGGGAGTAAACGAACAAGGTTTATGTATACTCAAGCTTTAGACCAATGATTGCTTTATATATTATATACAGCTATATATGAAGGGCTAAAAAATGTATTGTGGCCTCGCATTTTTGGTGACTTCGAATATGGAGGCATGCCACAGAAGTAGGTGGGGGTTTATGATGTACATATTATGGAGAACTAAAAGGTGTAAGGTTTCTCCCATGTTAACGCCGCTAATTGATAGCGCCAAAGTGGATGTTGTCCGATTTAACGGTAGGAGACAGCATTGAGTTTTTGAAGCAATAAATTCTACGCGATTTTATATTCCAAAAATTTGGAAAATGTGCAGTCGAGATGAGAATTCAATGAGCTTATCAAACGCTGCCGTTATTGTTTCACATGTTTGGTAACGTGAAACTTCTAGCAAAATTGTACAAATTTTAACAATTTGTCTAAAATTCCTGTTTGTTATTTCAAAAAAGTTGCAACGAGAGAGCAAATAATTTCCCCTCCATTGGATAACTTGCAAATTTTTGTATGCAAGCCAAGGAGTGTAAAAACTGTCAAATACACTGCTGTCCGTGTCTGTCACTTGACATGCGTCAGCTAGAAATTCACAAAATATTCATTAAGATCGTCCACATTCACTTGATTAAGATTCAGATAAGTCCATCAAAACCAGCGCTTATAGACTTTCGTTCAACATTTTTCAATATAAAAAATAATTTTACAATTTAAAAATTACAAGATTCAAAATGATTTATCACCATTTACACAAAAGTGACATAACGTCAAATTCTGTCCCAATTGATGATTAATTTTTGCTCTTATCAACTTCCTATCAAAGCTCAAAGTGTTCGGATGTGATGAATTCGTGTGATCTTCATAGTTTGTAGTAAACACGTTGAAACAGATAACACGTTATCACCTTTTGTGAGGGACAAACTTGACCGACATGGCTTCATTCGTGTTATCGTCAAAGTTTTATGAGTTGACACATTCTACTTTGACAGTACATACATACTTTATTGATGATGTTTTTGGGGACGACCATCTTATCGTAGGTTCAAACGCTCAAACGCACCATCCACCGTTCCTGTACTAATTAAAAAATTATAATAAAAAAAACAAAAAATCTACCGAGTAACAACAAACTCTTTAGCGATATAACCTTGACCTAAAAAAAAACCACAGTTCAGTTAACAGATATGCAAAAAAAAAAATAATAAATTATGTGGAGTTAAAAACACAATAAATCAAGATAGAGAAAAATAACGATATGGAAGCTATATAGATAACCTGAAATAAACCAAAGTCTACTTAAGCAAATTTCAACAAGAAGATTCTGAAGTAGAGACGCAATCTATATCGTTCGCTAAACGAAATGATCGTAAAACAAAAAAAAAATATAATTCAGTTTTGCGAAAAAAACGCAAACTATTTTGACCAAAACGAATTGATCGATATCGATATAAAAAGACGAGATAAAAGGCACAATGAAGTCAGGATTTATGTATGTATGTACATAAGTAGGTTTGTCGTTTTTGTTTGGAATTTCTGATTTTTCTACTCATTTTTTATTTCAATCGAATATAAAAACATCGACTTCCCAAATTTAACAAACATACTACCGAATACTATTTAACAAAACAGGGAACAGAAAAAAACTCTGAAAACATTACTCGGAACAGCCAAATAGTTGGAGTAGTAGGAGTAAAAAAGGATTTCTCCGAACGTCGCGTCGAACCGAAAACGACATTAATTTAGAAAATAAGTTAGGTACTTATAAGTTTTTAACACACTTTGTGTTATACAGTTTAACTATTAATATTTATGTAATAAGCGTGAATATCTTACATATAACATAACGAACCTAGTACTTAAAACAAAATAATATTAAAATCAACAACGAGTTATATAGGATAAGAATTAAGAATATCCCAAAAATAAGACAATTTTATCAAAAATCGTCAAGCCTTTCTCATACATATATAGACTATGTGAGTCTTTCGCTAAATATCTGACCGGAGTAGCAACAGACGGTATAATGAAAACAAATTTTTTGGACTTCTCCCTCATCGTAAAGTTATGTTTGATTAAAACCTCTATTTTTGTTTACACAAAACCGATACTGGCCCTGTAGAGCAAGAAAAAATACACATTTTTTCGAGATTAAAACGTAAACAAATGGACATTCTTCTGTCTGGTATTTATTAGTTTATATTTAGTTTATTTTTAACTCATTGATATAACTTACTGATAAGAAAACTTGATCTTGATAAGCAAATTGTTATCTAGACTAAGATAAAGTTATATAAACATTAAATATTAATTGCCTTACATGCTTTTCTAAATAGAAAATTTAGTTTATCGCTGCTTTTTTAAATACAAAATGACAACTGATAAAAAGATGGAAATATTATACTACATAAATAGATAGATACATTTATCAATTCTTTATTTTTTTCGATTAAGTCGTGTATTCAGTAAAGAATAGGTAAAATAGATTTCCTCAAACAGCATTTTGATAATTAAGGTTTCAATAGGTTTTTGCAATAGTTGTTGCAAATATACTATGCCATTCACAAAGTTAACTTTTTGTTAAATATAAAGAGAGGTCGAGGGATAATCATCACTCTTGCTATAAGTGATCTGTATGAGATTTAAGACTAAGATAACAATGTAGATGGGATGGTGAACAGGGTTAGAACTTAGAACATCAGAAGTAAAATTTCAGAGCAGATTTGTAAAAAAAAATTGAGTAAATCGAAAATTTCCGGAGTGGATTTGGGAACGAAAGAAAAACTCAATTTTTCAAAAAATGTATTTAAAAAAAAATAAATCACATAAATTCCAATCCAAAAATAAATAAATAATAACAACATTAAATCTTTTTACACTACGACACTACGACGACGCGACGGACGAGAACCTTATTGCCACATTGGCAATCAAGAGTCTGTGATATAGAGTTAAGGTTCTCGTCCGTCGTCAATAGTGTAAAAAGTTTTAATGTTGTTTTTATTTATTTATTTATTTCTATTTTAAAAAATTATTGTCAGCTACAATTTATAAAATAATTATATTAATGTAAAATCTTAAAACCTAATAAATCAAATACCCTGAAGAAGTTGGAAAAAACCAACGAAACGTCGGGAAAAGGATGAAATAAGTGTTTTATTTGCATTCATAAGATAAAGATCTGTAAGCCCAAATTATTTAAATAATAACAACAAAATAACTTTCATAACTGATGTAAGATTTTCTTTTTTTATATCGTTAAACTTGAATTGAAACTACTTTCAATTATATCGAATTTCTTTCAACAAAAGAATCGATTTTTTTTCTAAAAAGAATCGAATTTTTTCTGTCGTTGAAAGGAATACGAAAAGACGAAAATAATCGATGTTATTTTGTGATTGTGTGTGTGGCACTTGACAGCAGAAATTTTGAAGTAAAATATCCAGAAAATATTTAATTTGGAAATTATTATTAATTAAAAAACAACGCACAAATATTTACTATAAAATTCACCGAAAATTCGTTGCAACCAAAAACACAATTTGTTTTCATAAAACAAATTTGTTTTCTTAAAACACCGCGACATTCAATTTGACATTTTAGAAATTTCAAATCTTGCAAGTATGTGTGCAAATCGGTGTAAAATCTTTCTTGAATCTTGCAAAATTTGTTTCGAATTGTTCAGAATAAAAATCGATTCTTTTAGAAAAAAATTCGATTCTTTTGTTGAAAGGAATTCGACATAAGTGGTTAACAATACAAATGTCGAATTCCTTTCAACAAAAGAATCGAATTTTTTTCTAAAAGAATCGATTTTTTTTCTGAACAATTCGAATTTTTTCTGTCAAAACAAATCTTGCTAATTTTGCAAGATTCAAGAAAGATTTTACACCGATTTGCACACACACTTGCAAGATTTGAAATTTCTAAAAATGTCAAATTCAATGCCGCAGTGTTTTAAGAAAACAATTTTTTTTTATGAAAACAAATTGTGTTTTTGGTTGCAACGAATTTTCGGTGAATTTTATAGTAAATATTTGTGGTTGTTTTTCAATTAATAATAATAATTTCCAAATTGAATATTTTCTGGATATTTTACTTCAAAATTTGCTGCTGTCAAGTGCCACACACACAATCACAAAAAAAAATCGATTCTTTTCGTCTTTTCGTATTCCTTTCAACGACAGAAAAAATTCGATTCTTTTTAGAAAAAAAATCGATTCTTTTGTTGAAAAGAATTCGACAAACATTAGGTTTGGTCGATGTTCTCTGGCCTAGGGTGACCTGGAGAACGTCAATCAATTGTCAAAAAACTCAGGGCTGCTGGGGTTTTTATTTTACATCGAACGCTTCAGTGCTACAAATTTCACGATCTTTTTCGTTCATTTCACTGTTGCATGCACTGTTGTATATTTTGTCTATAATAACATGAAAACAAATAAATAACAAAAATTATCAACAAAACATCTCATATTTCAAATTTATCATCAACACTTGTTTTTGCCTGAATGCCAACAGCTGATTTGAATTTTGGCAGATCTGAATTCTTGCCCCAAGAAAAAACCTAGGTCTCGTGAGAGTTACTCAGAGCTCGCCCCGAACACACATCGAACACCTAGGTCGAAAAAATTGTTACATAAAACACCTCAGAGCGAGTACAGGGCGACCCAGTGCGCTGCAGGGCTGACATCGAACAAATCTAATAAAAAAAACTTAATTCAAAATCTGAGTTGAATAACTTTTCCGTTCAAGGTCGGATGGAAACATTTTATTGACTCAGGTTTTTTTTTAAACAATTTTATTTTACTTAACTTTCTTTATTGTTGTTATTGTATATAATTGGATTCAGGTTGGCCGAAATCATTATTTAATATCGTTCACTTACACACTTCGCAAGTTATTTTCTAAAGACCTATTATTATTATTTATTATTATTATTAACTGAGAATTGTTGTACATTTGTAAGCCAATTGCTTATTGATCAAAAGTACAAAATTTAAAGAATAACAAATTATTTATTTATATAATGCAAATAAATCAAATGGAAAATGGATAAAGAGGGGAAGTATGACAGACGGGAAAAGGAAAGGATGAAAGTCATAAAAAAAAAGTTAGTTTTAATTAATTCAAAAAAATTAAAAAGATAAAATACATATAACATTTAAAAAAAAGCTTGTTATTGTTCTCCGGCAAAGTGTTTAAACAGCATAAATTCAAAGTATCTTCCAGCTATGTACATAAACATAAATACAAAACGGAGCTACAAGGCTTATCGACCTTATAGCATCGTGATTAAGGTATAGGTTTGTTTAAAACCCCGAGGTCTATTTTTTAGACCTTATCAAGATATGACGATTCACGATGGTATAACAACATCGTTTTGTGGCGGTAACCCTTTTTTATTTTTTATTTGTTTGTTACTCTTAAATTATTTTTCAATTTTTCGTCTAGTTACTCAACTACGATAAAACAACACGTTTCATTTTATAATTTTGTTAATAAAACTATTCTTCATTATTATTTGTTTTAAGTTTTAATTCAAGAAACTTAATAAGTGTATCTAACCCCTTACTGCATGATTTTTTTTTCTTCATGAAAAAAATATATGTGATAGTTAATGTTAATTAAAAAGACACGTGTTTCGGGAATTTTGATTTTATTGAACAGAAATTGGAAAATTTGCAATTTTCCTGTTTGGATCATATATGGTACACTGAGCAGAAAACTAACAAAAATTATTTCAATCAATTATATTCAAAAAATTATGTAGATGAAAATAACGTAAAACACTTTTCTTTCATTCATTCAAAGGTGTACTTGACATTTTCGGTTGTTTTCTTAAGAGACACGTAAATATGTATCAAAAAACGAATGTAGATAAAAAAAATTTAACTTTTGTTCCCTTGTTGCATGTTGGCTCATATATGGACCAAAGCAGGCAAGCCATTACTGCATGGTGTGCCATATATGATCCAATCAGTTATATCAACTTATAAGTAAATAGTACTTCATAAAACTGAAGGAACTCACATTATCAATAATATTTATATTATTTTCTTGACTGGTAAATTTGTTTTCAAGCACTAACTATTGTTTCTATATTTTGTATACAATTTTGAATTTCTCAAACACGCTTCTTTTCTACTGAAACCGGTTTGACGAGTTTGACGAAAGAATTTTTTCCCGCAACTCGTTCATAGATGGCGATTATTAATAAAATTTAGAGTGTCTATGGTACTAATTTCGTATTGTATGCACAAAACAACAGAATTTGTTGAAAACTCAAAAATATTCACACTAATATGGTTTGGCTCATATATGAGCCACCATGCGGTAAATGGCTAAACTACCAAAATATTATTTATATATGTAATTAAAAATGAAATGCTGTTCGTTGGTAACTGCATCAGTTGAGAACGATGTGTACCAATTTAATTTATTCTGTTTTTGAAATGTTTCTAATAGCATGCATAAAGTTCTTACGTAAAAAATTGAAACACTTGGGGGAAACTGAAAATGGCTTTGCCATATACCTGCTAGTTTTGTATGAAGTCGTGACCATAACTCACAAATCGAACGATGGTTTTCCATAGTTATTTTTTCTGATCCATTTGTATTATCTTTAAAGTAATTTTAGTACAATCCACCTACTGCAACGCTCACTTTTATTATATATTTGAGTTTAAAACCTATTTAAAAACTTAAACATAAATCATGATATGTACATATATGTAAATTTTTAAAAAATCCGCCCACCGCAAAGCCTATTTTTTTAAAAACTGTATATATATGTATTTAATATTTAAAAGATTTTACAAATTTTGTATCTGACCTTTCTTGATTCTAGATCGTAATATTTTTTTAACTTTTGTTTTTAGAAATCCACCCTCTATCAAGCCCACTTTTGTTACATTTGAGTTTTGTTAATAACGTTACCAGAAACTTATAAGATTTTTAAAGTGAGCTCTATATATGTAGAACCTAAGGAAAAATAGGCGTATTTTTTTTGCAAGTCCATATTTATTTGTCGAAAAAAACGAAATCGGGACTTACCAAAGTCATCACAACAAACAACCGCATCACTGTTACAAAAATTTCATCACTACCCTTTCAGCTTTATGGTGATCACACAAAATAAAAATCAGCCACGCCACATTAAAATAAAAAGAAAACTCTTATAGAAATGATCCCCTAAAATAAAATTAAATAAAAACATTGATCTCAATTTCATTAATAAATAGGAAAACAAATTAAATTCCATGCAAAATAATCGCCGTTTTTTTTGTTTCATAAAAAATTGTTTCATTCGATGATAATTTGACGTTTCCATGCAAATTACTGATAGCAAAACGATAATTAGCGCCGGTAATACAGTTTCTATCGGGACTTTAGTTAAATCCCGAAAATTATCTGGACTAATTAGCTAAGTCCATAATATGGACTTAAGTTGCTGTTGTCTTAGTTCCGATGTCGTTTTTTTTCGACAAATCTATATGGGCTTGCAAAAAAAGCACGTCTAGTATGCATAATTTTGACCAACCTCTATCACGCCCATCTATATGCAATGCATATATAATGAAGGAAATGCCTTTCCTTGAATCTTTGGAAGTCTTGGAAATCACTTGACAAGTTGACCGTGATTTGTATAAAGTTTTAAGAATTTGTTATTTTAAGTGAGAGGTAGGAATTAAGAAATTCAACTCCTGTCACGCCTACTTTTTTGGATTTGAGTTTTCTTCTTACAAAATATTTTTACGAAGTAAAATATTGAAAGCAAAGTACCTATCTTAAACATGACATGATCGGTCGTATTTATAAACGTTGTCCAAATTTATAAAAATTAATGTTTAAGAATTTTCTAACTGAGACAACGGAATTGGTTGGCTAATGTAACATTTTATTTAATCAAATAAAGTATATTTCCAACTATTTTGCACTATTAGCACACTGTATAAATATTCGAAAATGTAATAAATACGCGTGGATATGTGTACATTTTTTCACCAACTATCTGCCACGCCCACTTTTTTTTATTTGAATTTTCTCCTTATTTAAAATCCTTAAGAATCTAAAAAAATTATGTATAAAACTAAAATTTTGTAATTAAGTTTTCTTTAATCTAAAACATGTGTATATAATTGTTTTGTAAATTAGCTCCTACACCCACGCCCATTTGAGTTTTCATGGTTTTAGGGTCTAGTTTAAATTAAATTTGTTTGAACTTGTTTGTTTAACACGACAAACAGGATTAGCGACACCATTACAGAAACGCGCGCTCAAGTTTATGACAAATAATTCTCTTAGTTTATCTAATTCCGCAGGGGATTAATTGTTGTTGCATTTAAAATTTAAATTATTTAGCACCGAAGTCGTTTTTTTCATCCAATTCCCCCCGGGCTTGCAAAAACACACCTAATAAACACACTAATACACAAAGTTGGAAATATTTATCTAATTATGCTCATCTGCTTTATTCACGAGTAGGTTCAGAATCGGATAATTTTTCTAGATTATACAAAAAAACAATCGAAGTGACAAAATTCTGTGCAAAGTTGTAATATTTTTTTATAAAAATATAAATTCTGTTATTCGCGGATTAGTTTAGCAAACATTTAAATTTTATACACTTATCAACGGAAGTACATCATTATAAGAGTAAAATAAAAAAGATTAATTAACTTTTTATTTAGATTTGTATTGATAAATCGATGACAATCATATGACATGATACTATTTTATTGTGGTAAACACGTCTGTTCACTTCAACTCAGCTTATCCATTAATAGAGGAATAATTAAATGAATTATTTTTTAATTATACGTTTTAGTATCTATGAAATTATTTTTTTTATAAAAATACTAAAGTGTTCGATAATAAAGTAAGGAATTTTTTTTTGGTCACGAGAATTCATAAAGTGTGTATGTAGAAAATTTTCTAAAAAGCTATTGATTTATCGCTTTCTACTTTGTCTGTTTATAGTACAAAATTTTGCAATAACTTCCCGTTCAGCTACATGGACTTTAAATTTTAAACAGGTTTGGTTAGAGTTTCAAGTTTCTAACTCATCGAAAAGTTATAGTTTAAAATCTTTTGCAAAATTTTTACCTATACCAAACAGACAAAGTAAACCTGAAATTTAGCACATGTCTTTGTCATAATTTAATCAAAATGATTTTAAATGGATTGTACAATTTCTAACACACACAAGACTGTAAAGCATATTTTACATATTTAAATAAAAAATTATCTTTTTTTAAATATAGATACTACGTTCTTAATTTGAATTATTAATTAAGAGACTTTTAGAGTAAAGTAATTTATAATGAGCGATAGTCACAATCATGGTAAGGGTTGTAGGGTGATATCACATTTGAAACAGTTCAAAAGCTATCACAGCAAAAATAGGTCTGTTTCTTTACTTTCTAAAACTCCCAATTTCTACCCATTTTAGTCTAAAGTTCTGTCAAAGTCCATAGAAAAAAATTGGACTAGAATTTGTCAAAACTGTCAGTTTTGGGAGGTAAAGAAACAGATCTTTTGTTATTATCACTTCCCAATGAATTTTACGTCTATATTTCGCAGTATGTAAAGACCATCAAGCCTAAAAAAATGCTGAACATTTTTCTGAGTTCTTTTTTTTAGACATTTTGACAGAGATCTCCGAGATCTCATTTTCTGAACTTGCTTAATAATTAAGGCTCTCCCAAACCACAGTACACATATTAAAGTTTCTATCATTAGCGTTTTCATTTTTGTTCAGCTCTGCGCATCTGCCAAAATCGAGGAAAATTGGGGATCCAGTGCCCTTTTATACGTTGTGTGCGTCATTTATCGCCCTGTAAATATATTTTGACAAGCTAAAGTTTCGTCGTCGTTCTTGGTTTGGCCTATATGTCGCAAAGGCGTCATTTTGTTGGTACTATATAATTTCAACAGCTTATTGAAAACATTCAATATGGAAACATGATTATAACAAAATACCATTGAAAAGTGTTCAATTGAATTTAAAATAGTTGAATTATCTTTTGTGTACGACATAGAAATGAGTACAGAGACGCATTCAAATATGATTGACAGCTTAAAAGAAACCTCCTTATTTAAATTAGACGCTGATTACACGACTCGTTTTTTCGGATCGTTTCGTCTTTTTGACAGCTTAAATGAGGGGTGTAGAATATAGGAGGAATTAAGTAACGAAAGAATAAATTTCTACAAGCTGTCAAAAAGACGAAAGACGAAACGACAAAAAAAAACACTAATCAGCGTCTTAAGAAGTATACCAAGTACCAAGTACCTAACCTAATGCACTTATACCAAATCACTCTAGCATCTTAAAAGTAGGTAATCTGGCTTTTCATTTTTCTTACTTATTAATTGCCATAAATTGAATTGGATATAGGTACACTTATACAGGTGTCTGAATCGAAAGCAACTGCAACGTTTGGAAAATGTTTAAATTTATTTAAAAATTAACATAAAATGCATTTTTTAACTCACGCTATTTACAATGTACCTGTCAATCAATGATTTTTTTTATTGATTTAGATCGCCAAGCTGATTATTATTATTTGCTTAATGTATATATGTTAATTTTTTGATTGTGGAAAATAATATGCTTTTAAATTTGTGTACACGCCTTCATAAGGTATCTTGATAGAAAACCAAAGCATTTATGAAAATAAATTTGTTTAAATGAAAGGTAAACAATCATTTTTTTATATTAACTTTGAGACACAAGACATTGTTAAAGAATCGAAGGTTTTAAAATATTCAGTTTGGTTTGGCGGTTAAATGATTGCACTTCTATCCTACATAAGATTATAATTTATGTTATAAACTTTAACCGATCGTTGAATAAACAATAAAAATTAATGATAATTATTATTATTGGGTCTATCGATCACAAACGATCATTATCAATTTTCTAACCCATAAAGTAAATTTTAATATCAAATATAAGTGAACATTTATTATTAACATATTATTCTGAGTCATGTTAGTCTTTGAGGTTATCGATTAAATTTGACAAAATTGGTGAGTTATTGAAGTTTCTTAATTTGGATACGAATATTATTGGGGTGTCTTGAAATAAGGCCATATGTGCCATAAGGCCATAGTGCAGAATATATGGTCAAATGACGCCTTCCCAAAGTGACATAAAGTCATATTCCAACAAATGGTCTTTTATCGCTGTGATGAAAGACCCTGTTTAGATTGTGACTTTTCACTACGACATGACGATGGTTTTGTGGATAAGATCGGCGAAGGGAACAGATCTCCTCACCGCTCTCACCCACAAACTCATCGTCATGGCGTAGTGAAAAGTCACAATCTAAACACGGTCAAATGTCATAATGCCATTTTTTTCGACTTAAAGCCTTATCTATATATGACCTCATGACACTTTTGTTAATGGGCATAACACCATATTTCGAAAAAAATTGATTTTAACTGTTCGAAGACTATATTTTTGTATGGGACAGTACTGTTGAACAAATATTTTTTTCGACGTATTCTTGACCCAATTAATTTAAATTTTAAAATTGCTAATACTAATTAGTTACTCAAAATGATATGTGTAAGCCCTCAAGTTTCAACTCTAAATTTATTTAAAATAAAATCTTTGTTCCTAATTGAAAAAGAAACAAGAAACAAAATTTCAATTACCCGTTAGATTTACATTTTAGAATAATGATTTAAAATTTGTAAAAATAATTTAGCGAACATTAAAAAAATTCTCAAATTTTGTATCTTCTCTTGGGAAAGCGTTTATTTTAAACATTATTATAACTTAAATATTTCTTTCAACTTCAGCTGACTTAAGTATAGAAACGAATAATTACACTAGTTTACAGTCAAAATGGACATTCAATGCCACTTTTTTTTTTAAATAAAATTTAAAACGGCAACACTAACAATATCATTCTATATTTTTTTTTCAAACACAAAATTCATTTTGTAATTTAGATTTTAATTCAAGATATATAAATAATCATAATTCCTTTTTCGTGATGTAATATTTATTTTCAAACTCAACATATTGAAAATAAAAAAATTGAAAAATAAGTTTCAAATTTTACATTATTAAGTACTATTTTTTTAACATTCGATACTTTTATCAATTTTAAGTCAAAAATGAATAACTATATCGTATTTAAGTGGTTGATTAAAAAAAAAAAAAAAACTAAAACCCTACGTTTTTTATAGTAAATTTAAATATTCCAGGTTTTTCGCGTTTCACTTAGACGCCCAAAATGCAAAGAAATTGACCCAAAGTACATTTCACCTCTAGAGGTGGATCAATTTGCATTTGGGAACGTCCGTGAAGTCCTGCTTTAACTAAGCAACTTGCGACAGTTATTTATGATATAGATATCAGATTCATCAATTATTTCGCGCCGAATAACTGTTGTACTCTTGCTGGGGTTTTCTTTCAATAGCCGAACTATTTTTCTAACAGTGTACACTGAGGTTTTCCGTGGTCTCTTTCAGCGCTGAACATTTTCTGTACAAGTCTTTGCATCTTTGCATTTTGAAAACCGCCTGCCTAACAGTTTTTTTTAGTAAAAATAGACATTTTATATGCAAATCTATTAAATATTCACCTTTTATTTAAAAAAATGCCGAAATTTTCAATTATTTTAAATTTAAACTCAATTGTTTCTAATTAGCTGAACACCGCAGAATCACATTTTTTTAAACTGAAATCGTAAAGGTTTCTAATATCAGGATGATTTATGTACGTGCCTATATAATTTAACAGAGGAAGGAAGAAAGATCATAATAAGATCGAAATATAAACCGTTAGGTGAGATACATTTATCACTATTTGAAAAATTCGGCAAAATAGAATCGTTTCTAATTAGCTGTCAGTGGTTGTATATATCGCAAGTAAAAATAATTTTAACTGTAGAATTCGTTAATGATGTGTTTGGGTGGAGAAAAATGCTATTTAAAATGTATGCAAAAAAAAAGCATCGTCCAAGATTAAAGTTTTTAATGAACTATCAGACGTAAATTGCTGTCAGAAATTTTAGAAAAAGAAAGCCAAATTTCGGTTAAATAGCTTGATTTGGCAAACCTGGTTTCCATTATTTTATTTTCTTCTTTTTATCTGTGTCATGTAAATATGTAGGATGAAAAAAATTTAAATGCAATTTGGTCAACACTGCGAGATTTCAAAAATTTTATTCACAAATTAGGTCTGTTTGGTATCTTTTTTAAGAAAAAAGTGTAAAACCTGTCAAATTTTGAAAGAAGGAGAAAATACTCTCAGAGAGGGAGAACTTGTCCAAAAGTTAACAAACGCACTGAACCACTTTTTGTATAAAATGTCACTTTTGTGTACAAGACGTAGAAAATTGACAAATCATTTTGAACCCTGTAATTTTTAAATTATAAAATAATTTTTGTACTGAAAAATATCGAACGAGAATGTAACACCGATTTTGATGAATCTTCATCAAGTGAATGAAGACAATCTGAATCAATATTTTGTAAATTCCTAGCCAACGTCAAGTAACAGACACTGACAGCTATGTATTTGAAAGTTTTTAGACTCCTTGCACATAGAAATTTGTGTAGCAGAAAATTGCAAGTTATCCAATGGAGGGGAAATAATTTCCTCTCTCATTGTGCTCTCTCGTTGCAACTTTTTTAGTCTTATTCTAAGGAGTTAACAAACATGAATTAGTGACAATTTGTGAAAAATTGTGAAAATTTGTGCAATTTTGCAAGATATTTCACGTTACCAAACACATATATATATTTATTTTCCTCATTTTTAGCTCATTTAATCATATCAAAGTATCAGCCAAGAGAAAAAGGGAAAGATGTTGTTTTTATGAAAAGAAAAGCACTTACATATCTGAAAAAAAAAAACAATATGAATTGTCAAATTTATTTAGAAATACTTTTGTGGTTTTTTCTTCTAATAAAGCAATATTTGATTAATTTATATTAGGGGAAACGGAAAATTATATCCGATTCAATTTTGTCCGATACGCTTTAAATATTAGTTTTTTAATGTTTATTTAAATATGTTTTAATTTTCAATTCTGAAATGTAAAAAAAAGCTGCTAGAAGCTGAAAAATGTAAATAAAATCACATTTTACTACTTCTCTAGTTTCATTTTTAGGGGCTTTAGGACTTCAAAGAAAATCTTAATATTTAATATGATTTATGTATACAAATTATAGTTCATAGTAAGATGTATACATATACATATACATATATCTCTTCCCACGTTTGATAATGGCATAAGGGCAACTAAATAAATCGTGACTTACTTAATTAATTTACTATAATAATAATTATTTATAAAATATTTTAAAAGCTCAATTATGACTTGTAATTTGTAAACCACAAACAATATCTATTCAATTTGAAGAATTTTATTTAAAGAATATGTAATTAATTTTGTTTTCTTATAAAATATCTATAGGGAAACGTGTTAGAGAGTTAAAAGGTACAAAACACGATTCCACAAAATATACGCCCCCAAGTTAAGCAAATTGGAAATCATCATTTGATGGGAGGTATAGATATATATTTTGTATATCAGCACAGTCTACACTAAAGATGATGATTGATTTTTTTTTGTTTTTTAAGCATATTCAATATCTGAAATAAAACCCAACACATTCGTCATTAACTCCAAAAAACATTAATCCGGATCTTAATATGATCTCTGAACAATTAGGTACGTAATTCTCAATAAAATCTTAATAGAAGGGTGATTTATTTTATTTTTATACAAAACGATTATCTACAATTTCTGTATTTATTCAATTCGAAACAATTCATTTTCTCATAATGATAACAAATAATTATAAATGTATGCCTTTAAGTTGGCACAGGAACATACGATTTTTTTGTGCCGAAGATGAGGCTTAGGCCCAAAAATGAAAACCAAAACGCTTAAATGCTTCTGATTGTTATTTTTGTATTGAATACATAAAATATAAAACATTATACAGCATCAATTTATTAAAACTATGTTGAGTTGTAATTTAAAATAGGATTACCAAGTTCAGCTTCTAATGAAGAACGTTTTTTTAACTTCGGTAAAAATTGTACGAAAAAGCACATGTAAACAGCAATAGAACTTAGAACCTTAAAATATAAGAAACCAAAAACAATTCATGGATGTTTAGTTTTGAAGTTATAACGTGTCTACTAAATTACTTACTTTTTTGATGATCTTACAATCGAACAGAAAAAATCCATAAGCATTGATTTCTAATTTCTGATGAAATATTTGTAAAGAAAAATTTTCAATCTGCAAATAAAAATTTATTTGATTTAAGTTTTGTTGAGTTGAATTGTTGCGTAAATTTATTTATTACCAATATTGAAAATCTCCAGCTTTCTATTGGATGCCTCAGTCGATGAACGTGGTAAGGTGTGTATGTGGCCTTAAATAAAATAAGATTAAATAAATATAATGCATTAAGTTTACTATATACCGTGTTTTTTTGCAAGCCCGGGGGGAATGAAAAAGACGACGTCGGTGCTAAACAATTAACATGTTAAATGCAACAACAACTAATCCTGGAAAATTCTCGGGGCTTAACTTAAGCGCACCGAAAAACTGTGTTACCGGCATGAATTGCATACATGTTATCGATAGTTTGTATGAAAACTCCATGTTTTTTACTGTCATGGCGTCGCTAATCCCCGCTGTCGTTTTTTTCAACCAATTCCCCCCGGGCTTGCTTAAAAAACACGCCTATAACCACATTACAATAAAGTAGATTCTTTAAAAAGTTTCCCTTGATTTAATTAAAAAAAAAATAGTTAAAGAAAAAAATACAGGTTTGCTTTCTAATAATACATCTTCAAGAATCATTCAATAGGTTTGTATTGTTTTGTACAAGTTAATGTGTGTTTTTTTCAATCCCAATGGGAAGTGGATGAAAAAAAAGATGCTGAAATACAACAATAAATTCAACAAAAGTGGTCTTAGATTAATCCATAGAAGAAAACTGTGTTACCAGCGCGAATTATACCTTTTTGTTATCGATAGTTTGTATGAAAATGTTAATTTTTTTTTATAATGGCGTCGCTAATCTCCAATGTGGTTTTTATGCAACCTCTCTCTCCGGGATTGAAAATAAATACCACCTTAGGGGCCAGTTATAGCTTTCATTGAAAGCGATCATTGAAAATTTTAATATTCAATTTTGAGGCCTTGAGAAAGGAAAATCAGTTTTTATTTATGTGGCAAAATTAAGATTATGACTCATTTATTATATTTAGCCAAAAAAAATTTTCATTTTGGTCCAAGATTCCGCATAAAATAACTTTTATTTTTTCAATGATTGATCATTGAAAACTTTAAATTTATTGCATTTGAAAGGTTGGATCGAAATGGAAATTTTTTTTTGATAGAAATAATAATTGAGCTTTAAGCTTTATATTGGCATCAAAATATTAACTTATTTTTCTTTCTAGACGCCTCAAAATTAACATTTAAAATTTTCAATGATCGTTTTCAATGAAAGCTATAACTGGCACCTTAAGTTACACAATGAAGGCGTTCAGACTGGAATGCATTTGCCGACTTCTTTTTTCACGTCTCTGTACTTTTTCTCATTCCAAATTCATGGTGAAATAAGAGATGCCTTGTTTAGCCACATCTTTCTCGCCGACGAACTTCAAGGTAGGGTGGGTTATGGCTACGCTGCCTCGACACCTGCAGCGCCCTGGTGGTGAAAAGTCCGTCCGTTGTATGGTATATTTATTTCAGGCCTGATTTATGTTTTTTTTTGACAGGTCAGGTCTAGTTCGGGGGCATGATCCCCCCCCATCCGGCGAGTTCAAGCCGAGCTTCGCAAGCAGGCCACGTTCCTCGAACTAGGCATTCCTTTCCATTCCCTTCCACCTTCCTACCAGATCCTTTTTCCTACCCTACGTCTACACCGATTCCTTCCTCGCTTCCTCTTGCCTCGCAACAAATGGTGTGCGATAAGTATACAGAATGTGTGTTTTATTTTCAATCTCGGGGACAGCTGTTTGAAAAAAATGACAACGGGTATTAGCGATGCCATCACAGAATTAAAACAAACTATCGATAGCAAATATGTTATTCATGCACCTAAATACAGTTTTTCTGCGCGCTTAAGTTAAGCTTCGAGAATTTTCTGGATTTAGCTACGCCCGCAGGATATTCGTTGTTGTTGCATTTAACATGTGAATCGTTTAGCGCCGACGCACGTCTTTTTTTTGTCCGATCCCGCGCTAGCAAAAAACAAAACTAGATACGTTAAAAAAAGTCGGCGGAGGAAGTGAAATGTGCACACCGTCAATGTTATGATTTTCTAATTTAAGAACGATCAGTTTACAACTACGCCCATGTTATATTCACTCGATACATCCAGATTAAAACTTAAATCCGGATGTATTTCAATTGAATGTGTATAATTTACATCTGGATTTAAGTTTTAATCTGGATGTATCGAGTGAATAATATGGCGGTTAACAATTCTTAAATTTTTAGAGAAAAAGAACACACCGCTGATATTTGAATGACATTTTAGCTGTCAGTTGAATTTGAAAAATATTTTGTGTAAGGGTAAAATGAACTTTTAGAACAGGCTTAAAGGTGAATTGGACATAATTTGATAAAAATCGTACCGCCCCACTTCTATACAAGCTATATTATTTTCATGCGCCAGCACACTTTTTAAATATAACAATAATTGATAATTAACATAAAAAAATGTGATATTTCGTCTTGAATATAATCACTCACCATTCTCATACAATTTCTCGAAACAACCAATGGTATAATCATTTCCAGAGTCGCCGGTATTAACAGCAGATACTCTATAAAAATTCTTAATTTAACGAAAACAACATCAACTTGATTAATTCATACCAATTAATTCATCGTCATTGTAAATTATCCAAAATGTCCAATAAAAATTAGTCAAAACAATTGTGTAAGATTTGATGAAATTCGATGCCATAGACCAACCAAATGCATCCTTTAGATGTTCTAACATTTCATAGATTAATTGATAACAAAACATCATTTTTGTGATTTTTTCAAATTCTACTCGCAAAGCATCTCCCCGAAGTCTTCTGCATCTACGCCTCAAGCTTTTCAACTGAAGATGCAATTCATTGATCTCAGCTCTTATAAATTCAACATACAAAGCTACTTGCATAGTCCTTAAAGTCGTTATTACACCGAATGGTGTAAAAAATAACCAATTCAATAGCCATTGTTGTCGATTACGAATTGCCACAGCAAATCCGGTCTCGAAAATAATCTTTATACAAAAATATCCATAAAGTAGCCAAAAAAAGAGTTTATATCTTGTTAGGGGATTTTCTTTAATTTGTCGAGGCCTTGTTTTTCGTAGACGAATAAATTTGATCCAAAACAATCAATCATGTTCCCGACTGACAATTGCCTCAACCAAGGAAACTTGATAAGCAAAGAACAGGCTGACATATTTCGAAATGTCATTGAATTCACCAAAACCATTTTCCACAAACATGATTTTATTTTTAATCACAACAATTATCAAGGTTAATGGTATAACTGCCAATGCACAGATGACTGACCAAATTAATAGAATTTTATCAACTCTATTTCGTCGCTGATAGGTTAAGTTGTCCAACGAAATTGAACAAAAACCGAGGACATGAAATATCTTCATGTGATTCCGTATGACCCGACTGGTTATAACACAATCCATATTCCGAGGAAGTCTAATAACTGTATTGCTTTGCATTGCGCATATATAAGACACCAAATTCATTCATAAATGTGACAACTATACTGTCAGTTTAATTACGGTGAATGTCATTACCACTGACAGCAATGCAGCAGCTTATCGTTATTAGATTTTGTATTTTTTTGCTTATGGTGTGTTGAAACGCTAATGTAATTAGAAACATTTTATTGGTGATGTGATATCGATGAATATTCATTAAACAATTTTATAGGTCAGAATTCATTATTTCGAAAAAAAAATTATGTGGGAGATTCGTAGTTTAATTCCGTCAATTATATTGCACAATAAATTGAAAAGTTATTCCATTTAAGTTCTCTAACTTATAATACAATAAACACTAAAGTATCGAATGCCATGTGAATTCCTAATTAAAACACTTTAATTTTACAACTTTATGGCTTGCTTTAATTAATGTGAGATCTGTGATTCTATTTCTTCCCGTTTTAATATTTTAACAATTTAGGCAATTAAAGCTAGTTTTAAAATAACAAAGCAGTAAAAGCATTTTTTTGTACTATGAATTATGATAGAAATAAAACATTCTATAACTGTATAGAGTGATTCAAGTTATACCTGAATAACTTAAAAATATATGGGATTAAACAGAAACAAAAACGCAATAACTGCATTATATTGGTTGTGTTTTGGTAGTTAAAAATTGTCAATTTTTTTAACAAAATTGCCAATTGCTGTACATGATTGCCAGAACTAAAGTTTTTATTTTTACTTTTTTCTTTTTTCGATGTAGCAAAGTTTTGAAATAAAAAATAGCTGCATTTTATTATAACACATGATCTGATCTGGATCAATCTTAAACATATACATAATTACAGAAACAACACTGGATCTTGCTTTTTATCTGGATCTATTTCAATGATCCAAATATATATAAAAAGTCAACAAACATAACGAGGCAAATTAGGTCTGTTTCTTTGTAATTCCCAAAAATGCCACTTTCTACTTATTTTAGCCCGAAGTCCATATAAAAAAAAATAATTGCTCTAGAATTGGTCAAAATTGGCAATTTTGGGAAGTAAAGAAACAGACCTATTATAGAAGAAGGTGAAGGCAACAAATCGTAAGCTTATTAAAAGTCGAATGGTCAAGTAGATTATTATTATATTTATTATCGCTAGTAACCTAGTATAGGTCTTACAAAACATTTCTAACTATTACCACCTACTGTTTATTTTCCAATAAGCGCACCGAAAAGTCAAAAAGTAGAAAGGCGAAAAAATGGAAAAAAGAAATCGTGTATAATCAGGATATTTGCAATGAAAAAAAGTAAAGGTAGAACTATATAATCGGGGAAGCTGTCGTAGGCTAATACCAAAACCGAATGAAGAGTTATCTTCCAAAACCTCAAATGCACAAGTCACCCATATTGCCAAAGATACTCGATATAAAAATGCCAAATCCTCCCTGCAAAGTTGATAGTCACCTATTTTCTCTTAAGAAATCATAAGGGATGTGTAAAAATGCACACATAGACATTTTTCATCGACGCCCTTCTTAAGTTTGTTGTTCTGTTTCACATTACCAAATGCTCACGAAATTGACAGATTACAGGGATGTCAGTGAATATATAAGAACATATTAAGGCAACTGTTTAAATGCGTTTATTATTAAGAAGATATGTCCAAGTACTTAGACAGTGGCTAGCTGGAAAACTGTCCAAGATTGTTCTAAGGAAATCTAATAAATACGATTGTTGGTTTTTAAAGAGATGAGGTAATTTAATTGACTAATTGGAGGAAAAGCTACATTAAAAACCTCCATTAAACAGAATATTAAGTGAATTAAAGTTTTTATTATTAATAATTGTGATTTTAAGGATAAAAAACATTTAATAGTGGTCGTAATTTGTATCCTACCAGTGAACAACTGAAATTACCTGACAATAGAATTAAGGCTAACCCAGGCAATAAATTGTCATTGCCATTGAAATTGACATTGCCTCAAATATTGTCAATGGAACCACAGGGTAAGGCTGGCAAACGAAATTAACAAATTTCAAAATCAAAACACTTTTTCTATACATATAATTAATTTGCGCAATTACCTCATTTCGGTTCTAATGAAAACACAAAGAGATAAAATAAAAGTTGGTTTTTAGGATTCCTCCATTCATCTTCTGGCATTCCTTAGGAGTTTATTTTGGGGCCACTTCTATTTTCAATTACGTCATCCCAAAATTTTAAAATTCTTAATATTCATGTATATGTTTACTTACAATGTTCAAATTTGGACCTCTGGTGGTTCTGTAAAACATCTTAAGTTGGGCCAGTCGAAACTTAACACTCAACCCAGTTAAACCATACTCAGTCGTATTTATTATATTTCCTGCACATCTCATTGTTTATAAATGCTTTCTAAATATTCATCCCAAAATATTTACAGACATCCCTAAAATTCTGTCAATTTCGTGTTTTTGTTTATTAATTAAAGTCAATTCATTTCAACATCGAAATAATATTACAAAAATAGCTTTCCGAAAAATATTCTAAGATTAGTGCATTCAAGATCAAGACTTAATTAGTGTCTCAAATTAATACAAAAATAATTAAGTGTCACTGTGATTTCTATTTTTCTTAATTTTGATGGGTTTACTAGAATTAAAAAAAAACTATAAATGGTGTAATACTATGTTACCTTTAAAAAATCTGCTATATCAATAATATATCTAATTATAAAAGTCTCAAGGTGCTTCCATACGTAAATTTATTACTTCCTTTGAAAATATAATGTAAACTGACAAATACTGCCTGCCAAAATGCCCTTGTTACATATTAAAATTAGCAAAAATTCCAACAGTTGTCAAAAATGTCATGAGATAAAATTAACACATTTTATATAGTCAATCCGTTTTCATTGATAAAACAACTTAACAAAATATGTACTTATATCACATGATCCCCGCAGATGAATGATTTAGTAATTAATAAAAATATGACATTAAGAAATGTGACATAGTTACACCCATTCTTTATTAATATACTATACATTATTAAATTATGCACGTGCGTCGGTCGGTCGTTCTACTATAGTGTTCAATGAATAATTTTAATTAATAGGTATCACTAGATTTATTGATATATTATGTATGTTTTTATTTTTTTGCATGAATGATCAAACTCAATAAATTATATTGGAATCGAAGTACATAATAATTTACTAGACATTTACAATCGGATGCATTTGGAAGAAGTTTAAAAACGAGATCCTAGTCAAAGTCACGACATTTTCTGCAGGTCTCGTGAAAAGTTGACACGGATTTAAAATATACAAACATATCCGACTGAATTAAAGTTCATTAAAACTAGAGCAACTATGTACATATGAACCTTTAAGTTGTTGAGTTTTGTCAGTGAGTTATATATTACCTATGCATTACGAGTATACTATCAGTAAAAAAATTCTTCGAGTCATGAATTCATTATCTCAAACTAACAAATGAGTCTGTCTTTGGACAAAACGTGAGTGTCTACCACTGATTTATTTTACATTTAAAGTTAACTTAAAAATAAATTGAACGGAATAATTGACAAGACAAATCAATTGTTTAGTGCGAAGATAAGCAAATTTACAAAATCTATGTTTTGTTTTGGGTTTCCAGTAATTTTTCGTGTTGTAATTTTTTTTTTAAGTTGGTGATTTATTTTTTTTTATATAAATACAAAAGTGTTATTAATATTATCATTATAATTTTATTATGAAGTAAATTAATTACAAATGACAATAGTAGTATACAGCCTAGCTACCAGAGACTACCAGCTAGACATACAAATCAAATGTTATTATTGAAGAATACAAATGTTTTGAGATCAAAATTCTACCTTGGGTTTTTTGGGCTTTTTGGTACGAGAAACAATTTTACAAATATTATTGTATTTTTGTATCCTTAATTTTCTCGATAACTGTTTATTCGATTTAGATAAATTTATTTCAAAAACTACAAGTTGACTTCTTGTCAAGTCGAGATTTGGAAAGTCCGCATTTTAACTTTCAGTAAAGTCGATAAGTCGACATTTTCACCAGTCGACATTTTTCTATCGGTCATTCATACGCTCATAAAATCGGGCATGCAATGCAAATTTCAAATGTAGGTCACAAATTTTTTGAAATTAAGTTACATTAAATTTTATTTTTCTCAAGAACGTGTCCGCAAATCAAAAAAAAAATTTAGTACCAGGCTACCATTTATCAAACAAAAACTTCCGCAAAATGGTACCCACCATAAAACCATTTTTTTGATCTTCGATTTTCTAAAAAACGATTCAACTGATTTTGATCAAGTGGAGGATGTTTCGAAAAGTTTCAAAAGTATTGTATACTATAAAAATTTCAAAAAAATTTCTTTTGGATTTTAAAAATATGTGTAGATGATTTTTGTTTTTAATTTATTTTTTTAACTCCGCATTAATAAGCACTAAAAAATGGCGTACCAATTTTATTCCTTAAAAATGTTTTCAAAATTTGATATATAAAAAAGTAATTTATTAAAAAAACGCTCCAATGCTTTTTTGAAATTTTTTTCTCATAAACTAAGATTTATTTAAGAAATCAGATGAAGTACATAGCGATGGTGTCAAAAGAATTTTAGAATTTATTTAATTTATTTATTTCTAATAATATATTAATTTTTTACAATTTTTTCATTTTATATTTCAGTTTACATATTATATGCATGTATGCACTGCGGAGCTATATTGTCAATTTTTGTATTCTCACATAATACTACCTTATTCTAAAATACGTATTTAGCACAAACTTATGTATTTCTTTTAAAATCAGACTAATAGATCTTAATTATTCAGAGTTTAAAATCACAGTGTGATCGCACCTAAGAGCAAGTTCGTGCGACCCAGTCGTGCATTTATTCTTCTTTTTTTTATATTTTTGATATAAAATAAATAATATTACTTTGGTCTCTGAAAATTGAAATTATCGTTTATAATTTATTTAAATTTCAACATACAATGTGTGCATGTGCATTCATTGCATCACAACCTAACAAAATCACATATTTATTGATGCAAGTTTATTGCATGGGCAGGGACAACCAATGTCGAGGTCAAGAATTGATTTAAAACAGTCAGCTGGACGTTATAATGCAAATTTTTTACTTAACTACATTAAGTCATTAATCGGCACAGTTAATCAATTTACTATGTGTTGAGTGTGGCAAAAGAGGTGTGTCTCTTTTTCCTCCTGTCAAATATATTATACGCGACTATGTGGGACTTTGAAGCGGAATGGTAACTGTGGCGTATACGTATTTTTTTTTTTAAATTAATGGTCTATTATTATATTTTAGTGAAGTGAAGTTAATTGAGGGTATATATTTTTAAATGTATGTAACTGAAGAAAAAGCTTATGATTATTCAGCAGAAAATTATAATAATTTCTTGATCAATAAAATATATGACGTTATTATGTGTATGAAGACAAAATAATGGTAAAAGTGTAGATATCCTCCTAATTATAATATCACCCACTATTGTCTGACTTAGGTTTTATTCATTTCGCTCTTAAGCCAATGAAATTATTTGAATGAAAAATGAAAGAAAATTAAGGATTTTAATTATGAGGTTAATTGATTTGAAGATATACTGCAGACCTATTCTGCATTCGAGTGAATTTTCTTTTTCTGCTATCCGTTGGAGGAAAACGAATGTTCCGAAAAGCATATAAATTGAGGTACCTACATACAAAATTTTAGCAAATATATTCTTTCAAGAACTTAACTTGTTTTTAGAGTTTTGAAGTCAAAAGATTGAAGAGTTCAAAGAATTATTTGTTACAAATCAATTGTTCACTTACTATATATTCACGTAAATTGAAAAATTCGATCGGTTCGGATAGCCGAATAGGGCTGATAATATATAATATAATATATGAGTATCGCTTGGATACCCCTCAAATCGATCTTTAAAAAAAAAAACTCTATTGAAGTTTTGAGAACAAAATTTGACTTGGTATAATATTAGGTTTAAGGCTAGTGTTGGTTCTTTTGGAAAAAAAAAAGATGGAAAAGTCCAAAAAATATTTACATATGTCATACAGTGCATTGCGGCTGGTTTGTGCGTAGCTTTCCTATATATTATATCGTCTATACGGAAAAACCTATTTGCTTCGACTTTTGTACAGATCATTTTAAAAGAATTCAATTTTTTTATTTAGATCTTCTACAATAGTTTTCTTGTAATCGAGTTTGAGGTAAACTCATCGTAGTCCAGGGTAATCTCAAAGAAAGCCAGTTAGGGCCAGTTTGTTCACAGTGGGTTAAATCTCAACGATGACTTTCACAGTTTCTAACTAAATGGCGCTAATCAAGCAAAATTGGCTGATTAGCGATTTCCATGATTAACAACTTAAATTATGGATTCCTTGAAAAAAAATTTGATTAGCATGCTCATTCGATGATTTACCAGTTGCAATAATCTTTGATTAAAGATGATCAGCTGTGAACAAACTGGCCCTAAGACTCGGAGATCTTCATTTCAATAAACAAGAGTTTAACAATCTTACAAATTTATTAAAAACTTATTCTAAATAACACGGTATTAAATATAATATAATATAAAAGTATGAGCAACAGAAATAATCTCAAACCACAAGAATCACTTAGTAGAAGTAAACCGCGGGCGAAAAATCATAGGAATATGATTCCAGCCCAAGGCTATAATACAGGGAAAAACAAGTGACCCCGATTCTTTATTAAAAATTTAGAGTTGATGGAGTATCAGTATTCAGGAATCAGTATGAATAAAAACCCAACCCACAACTCACTAAAGCGAGAAGGGATATAGTGACAATATCAGTCTCTAGTGTTCTTTTTAGGACTGTAGAAACCTCTTGCTACACCAAAAACAAATTTCCATCCAAATTGCTATTTGCATTGCAACAGCAATGTGTTTCAGCCTTTAACTACAGGCACTCCGAATTTGGGATTCTGGTCTATGAGAAACTTTCGCCCGGATTATGGCAAAATTTTAACCGTCCATAGATGGGTGAGTTTTGACCAGAAAATTATTATACAGAATTATTCATAAAGAATAAATCATTCTTTTTCAAGAAAGTCAAAAATTTAATTTTTGTGGTCAAAATTGCACTTGCTATCTCGTTTGTGGTTTTCGCTATAATTCTAGGCGGGAGAAATATTTGAATGGACCAGATCCTTAGTCCAACTAAACTTAGATGCTTATGAGGCTACATGGGAGTTGAGTTGAAACTGAGACGATTTTCACAAAAATTTTGTATCTAAATATTCAGAGAAAAATACAAAAATCCATTAAAAAAATAATAACATTTCTCTGCGTGTGTCTCTGAATTGCCTTTTAAATTGTAAAATTAATTGGGGAAAACGACTTAATGTACATAAATATCAAAAGAATTCTTTTCCTACTCAATAATTTTCAACCCTTCTTAAACTCAACCTCCGTGTAAACCACCGCTTCAACTTTTCGCGAAAAATTATAGCGACAGCGAGATGCGTTGGTAGGGGAAAGTGACGCCAAGTTAAGATGAAGGCAGACACCCAAAAAGCTTTGGGCAATCCCATTTTTTTTTTGAGAAACTGGATTCATCGTGGTTGGTCGTCTCAATCTCAAGTGGTGATTAAACAAAAAGTTAAAGAAAATCTAAGTGTGCGCAAAGTTACAAATTTCAATTGAACGCGCTCATGTAATTATATAAAAAGTTTTCGTGTGCCCGTCCAAAAAAAAAAAGTAATAATTGCACAATTACTGTGACAAAAAAAAAAAAATCGAAGTTCCGCACAACCACCACCGCCTAAGAAGGCCACCAAAACTTCATCGCCACCACCATCATCTGCAAAAAATCCATCAAAATCCATCACCACCACCACCATCGTCTCCAGAAAGTACCAACCACCAGCGTATGCCAAATCTTCGACTGGCTGTGACGATCCGACTGAAATTTGTAAATTTCAATCGAAGTTCCACATAAGCCGTAGTCCACCTTCAGCAACCCCTGCGCAGGAAGCCAAGTAAGTAGCAAAACATTTGTATACTTAACCACGTGCAGCACTGTCGTCGTCGTCTGTCTACCAGAATTTGCAATTGCGCATACGACCGGCTGTGACGATCCGATTGAAATTTCAGTCGAAGTTCCACACAAGCCACCTCCGTTGTCTGAAGGAAGTGAAAACTCACCTCCAGCATTTCCAGCAGCTGATTGTGAAGAGCCGATTGTATAAAATCGAAGTTCCACAAACATCTCATCAGCCGCCGTTCCACACTACAAATCTACGCACTACATCACCACCACCACCACCGTCGTCGTCCGCCTACCTACGATTTGCCACCACACAATTGCTCCTACAAGTGAAAGTGAAGAGCCGATTGTCTAACAATCGAAGTGCCACAATAGTCATCGACCGCCGCCGCTCCGTACAACGAACGAAACCAACATCATCAGCACCTCAGTCGTCATCCGCCTACCTACATAAAATTGGCTGACCCTCAACTACATCTACGACTGGCTGTGATGACCTGATTGCATGTCAATCGACGTTCCGCATAAGACCATCTACTGTCGCACTGCAACCAAAACAACAAAACCACCACCTTCTCCAGAAACCACCAAACTACCACCACCAGAGTAAGTACCTACCACCAGCGTATGCCAAATCTTCGACTGGCTGTGACGATCCGACTGAAATTTGTAAATTTCAATCGAAGTTCCACATAAGTCTATGTATAACCCGAGTAATCTACACCTGCGCTGGTTACATACTTAAATTTGGTTGGTTTGGTACATACGAACGGTACATTGGCTGGTTTCACACTTCAATTTTGTTTTTTTGTTGTGGAAAGTTCCAAGGACGCATTTTCCTTTCACGTTTTGGGAAACTGCTACCATCCATCTCGCTGTCGTCGTCGCCATCGCCTTCTAATGGATATAATTAAGTATCTTTAATTTTTTTTTCTTTGTAATATTTTTCGATTTCCATAAAATTTTAAAGTGACCATACCTTATCAAATGTAAACTTATTGCCAATGAATTTCTTTTTTTTAATAACAATCACTAGCAAAAGGAGCTTCTTCAATTCAAACCCAGAAAGGAATGCGGTGCACCTCATCTCCCCCTTCTTGGAAGCGGAATTAGAAAAGGGAAGCCAGAACATTTAATAGAGATTAGTGAGTCCCATTGAAAGGGGTAAGTCGTTGAATTTATAGGTATTGTTGAAATAAAGGAAGAAACATTGGTATACAGTTAGGTAAATAGGTATAAGGTCGATTTTAAAGTCTTGCTTGTTCTCATACTAAATTTAAATTTTTACATTGCTTGTTTTCTAACTAAATTTTTTTTTTGCGGGTTTCAAACCTAATTTGATTAAAGAAAATCAGAGAAAATATGATTTCTTGTTTTAAAACTAAATTTTGATATCTATGTACGTATATGTACTACATACATAAGTCGGAAATTTTGTAGATTTGGAAAATAAATAAACTTTTGTATCTTTTGAATATTTGGTGGTTCATATTCCGATTTATGGTTTGATGGGAAATATATATTTCTTAGTTTCTCGTGTTCAGGTTGGTTTAAGAGTGTCGATATGAGTTCGAGTTCTCAGTAAGAGGCAATATAGGGATGTGTAGGGTCGGGGTAGGATGGTAGGGATGGGATAATTGTGCGTATGTGACAGAGTAGTCGCATGCGTTTGTAGAAGGGGTCTTTGTTTATAATTAGAGCATAGCAAAGGCGTAGGAAGAAGGGAAGGGATAGCTCTGAGAGGGTTTTAACAGCTTTTCCTCTCACTGAATATCAATGACAGTTTTGAGGTTGATTGTGAAGCGAAATTCGGGCCGTAGGAAAGTACAGTTTATGGTTAGACTTAGGCAGGCAGTAAAAAAAAAAGTAACCCATGTCTGGGGCTAGCAGCAAGATCCCTCACCCGTCGATGAGCTACCGGGAGTTCAATTTTGCCTGAGCTGCAAGTGCCTAGACACCCTTTCATCACTTTTGGCCTAAGGTTCCTGTGGCTTAGGTCAAGAAGGCAAGTAGAAGTGATAAGAGGTAGGCGGAATCGGCTTTGGGATTTTTTTTTTTTTCCTTTTTCCGATTTAGGTCGATGACGTTCGTTACAGGTGGCGCCCAACGTGGGGCCCGAAATTTTGCGTTATAATTCACAATCACTTAAAACAAAATTTTAAAACTTAAAAATTTATTTTCAATTTTTCCATCTTTTCTTTATTTGATGAAACTTGACCAGTAAATGTGTTGAAATCGTTCCGCATTTATGAATGATTGCATGTTTTATCAATAACAGAATACTTTACTTCTCTAGACACGTTTGGTACTTACAAAATTTATATGGCCGATAGATTCATTGACTTTTAAGATTCTACATCTATGATTGTTGCATATAATATTTGGTGAGAATTTGTTTCGATGTTTAGGTTAACAAGTGTTTACGTCCGGTAAGTGAATTAGAGTATGATCTTCACTTATGGCTGTTGCGTGGCATAACATTTTCTCTATCAGAGAGTAAAGTCAAGCTTACGACAAGCGAGACCGATCGTTGAGTTGAAATAGTTCCTCATTTTAGACTGCAGCTCATTTTAAATTTGCTTGATATTTAATTGAACATTGAAGTTTTTTTTTACGTTGATATTTAGAATAATTCTCATCCCTATCTATTTTTACTCTGACCACACATCCCTTGTGCGAATGAAAGTATCAGTATCATCACAAAAAAAAGAAAAACATTTAAAGACATTACGTTTAAGAAAAGAAAATAGTATTTTGAAGTATTAAGTATTAAGATATTGAATCATTTTGGAATTTTGATTGAGTTTTCGAGAATTTAGTTTTGAGTTGAGAAAAAAAAATATATATTTACGTGTACATAGATACGAATAAGTATATGCATATTTATATACATATTTGGATGCAGTAGTTTATTGTTTTCATTGAATAATAACATTCTTATATATAAAAAAAAAAAAACCCTTTCAGATAAGATATTAGATTTTCTAGAAGGAAAGAAAATATCATTTTGAATTATAATAAATCGGTTCAAAGCGATTGAATCATTTTTGAAATATTTTTTTTTAGTTTTCGAAAGTAAAGTTGTCAAGTTGAATAATTTTACTTGCAGTTTTGTTTTGCATACTTGGATTTTTTTTACATATATAAAATTAAATAAAAAAAAAAACATTTAGGTTCTTTAAGACGTTACATTTTCTTGAAGAAAAGAAAAACTATTTTGAATTAATAAGTCGATTCAAAGAGATTGAATAACTTTGAAGATTTTTGTAGTTTCAATAATTTAAATTTCAATTTGAACAGTATTTAAGTGCATTTGAAAATAATTTTGTTGCACAAAAAAAAAAAAAATTAAAATTGAATTCTTAATAAAGTAAGAAAATTAATTCGAGTCTATATTAGTTACTACGTGATATGTCCAATCCTGAAGACAGGCCTCACAGTAGCAGATATCCTAGTCGAACCACAAGACCGATTTATTCAAATTTAAACCAGAATAGACAGTATAATAAGCGTAAATCTAAATTAGAGAATCAGAACATACAGAACCTTCCTGAAATGGCAGATTCTCAAGCTAATGAAGGAGTCGCTCCTTCCGTTGATCCAACTGCAACTGTTTCAGACCCTCGTCAATCACCGAATTTAATTGGCGCAGTTGGAGGTTTACAGGCGGTACCAACACAATTTCGACCTAATGTTGCTAATGAAGATGATAATAGTAACGGAGAAGTTGAGAGATTTGAACATTACGTTCACGAAGTTGTTTCAGGAACTATAGGTCTCAGTCGCACTGAGGACCGTAGATTTATTCAAGAAGAACTTGATAAGACAAGACAAATTCTTCGTCAAGAGTTGGCTTCCATAGTCACTGAGGCTCTCAATAAATCCTCGAGCAGCCCAATAAATAGAAACCCAACCGCTGAAAGGGACTTGGCATCTTTTCCAACTCCCAATGAACCAAATATTCCTGCGGGAGGTACTTCAGCTAACCCTCCACGGAATAACCCAGCTATGAATGAACCAATTTATCCCGTCAATATGCCTCGCAGCTCCAATGTAGACCATTTCTTATCTCAGTTCAGAAACTTAAATCTTAGTGACCCTTCGCCTCAAACAGGGTCAAATCTTCCAACAACATCCAATGCACCTTACGTTGGTGGAAAGTATCCAAACTATCACAAGTGGGATTTACACTACGATAATAAAAACATGGATGTTGATGACTTCTTGTTTCGTTTAGAAAAGCTTAAAACGGCGTATTATGTTTCTTATGATGATGTTTTGAAAAATTTTCACTTTTTCGTAACGGGACCAGTTAAAACTTGGTACTGGATTTATGTGAAAAGAAATCCTTCAGTGAATTGGCCTACCTTGCGACTTGCCCTCATAGAACAGTACCGAAGTCTTGACACCGATTTTGAATTGTCACGCCGAATGTCTGAAAGAAGACAGGGTGGTTTCGAATCCTTTGATTCTTTCTACGAAGACCTTATGGTTCTGAATTCTAAACTCCGAAATCCAAAAACCGACCGAGAGTTCATTGAAATTTTAAAACAAAACGTTAAAAGGAAGTTGGGAGAGCAACTCATTACTTTCAATACACATAGTATCGCGGAAATGGTTCATGTCTGCCGCACCATTGAAAAGTTTATAAACGACCACGAAGTTCCACGTCAGAAACTTCAACCAAACCCTCCTTTTCGCAAAGTAGTAAGTGAAATTTCAGATCCCTTAGATACTGAACCATCCGTTTCACATTCTCAAATTGAGGCAGTAAATTTTTCTCGTCGTGATCCAAGTTCTATTAAGTGTTGGAACTGCAAGGAATCCGGACATACTTATATCTATTGTCCACTTGATCAGCGCATTCTATTTTGTTATAAATGTGGTCTCGAGAATACGACCGTTCCTAAATGCCCTAAATGTTCGGGAAACGTTTCAAAGAGCACTCTTTCGGCCGGAGAGAATTGCTCAAGGAAACCGGATCCGGCGAACTAACTCAAAAAGAAAATCAGTCTCCTTCTTTCAGAGTATTGCAACGCTCTGAGAATCTCCTTCCTCCAGAGAATATAGAGGAAGGAAAGCCAGAAATAGCCCAACAGCCACCGAAAAGCCTTCATCAACGCCTAGAAGAATATTATAAAGTTAGAGATCGAATTTTTGGTACTACTAGTGCCCCGATCTCGTCGAAAGTAAATCAGTTAAGGGAACGTTTTTGTAGTAAAAAGCAACTACACCGGTCTATTGCTACAACTACATTATTATGTTCAAATAATGACCCGCGCCCATACGTCACAGTACAAATGTTTGACAGAGATTGGCTTGGCCTATTAGACAGTGGTGCCTGTATAAGTTGCATAGGTTCAAAAGGTGTCCAGTTCTTAAAAGAGAACAATATAGCTCTTACAAAATTGTCTGCAGCAGTAACAACAGCTGATGGTAAGAAACAGGATATTGTGGGAAAGGTAGTAGTTGAAATAAAATTCAAAAAGTTAGTTAGAGACCTTACGCTTTTGGTAGTTCCATCGTTAACCCAAGAATTGTATCTTGGCATTGACTTTTGGGAAAAATTCAATATTGCTCCAGACTTGATCCTGAAAACTCAAAGTCATTCATTAGAGTTAGAAACCATTTCAGTAAGCAACGATGTTTTGGGAAATGAGTGTCAGAGGGAAAGTGCGCTCTCGGTTGCCCATGAGCTGACAGATGAAGAGTCGTTGGAGTTAGAAAATGTCATAAACATGTTCCCGTCATTTTCAAAGAAAGGTTTGGGGAAAACGTGTTTGGAAGAGCACATAATAGATACCGGGGACCATGCGCCAATAAAACAGCGCCACTACCCCGTGTCTCCAGCGGTAGAAGCCCTGCTAGATGTGCAATTGAAGCGCATGCTTGATATGGGTGTTATCGAACAAAGTAATAGCTCCTGGAGCTCCCCCGTCGTTCTCGTCAAACGTGGAGAGAAAATGCGGATGTGTATCGACCTTCGTAAAGTCAACGAAAAAACTAAAACCGATGCATATCCGATGCCGCACATTTCATCCATTCTTGGTCGACTTGCCGATACCTTTTATATTTCAAGCGTTGACTTAAAAGATGCGTTCTGGCAAATACCGCTGGAGCAAAGCTCGCGGGAGAAAACAGCGTTCACGGTCCCCGGTAGGCCGTTATATCATTTCAAAGTTATGCCCTTCGGGCTTTGCAACGCTCCTCAACGTCTCTGTCGGCTCATGGACAAAGTTATTCCGCATGAGTTACGAACCAAAATTTTTGTCTATCTGGATGACTTATTGATTTTCTCAACTACCTTTGAAGAGCATATGAAACTTTTGAAATTGGTTGCAGGAAAACTTCAAGATGCAGGGCTCACTATAAATGTTGAAAAGTCCAAATTTTGCTATAAAGAGGTAAAATATCTAGGGTTCATAGTAGGACATGGTTTGTTGAAAGTAGACCCGGAGAAAGTATCAGCGATTAATGACTTTCCTATACCGAAAACATCCAGGCAAGTCCGACGCTTTTTAGGAATGGCGGGCTGGTATCGAAGGTTCGTTCGAAACTTTTCTACACTAGCCGCGGATTTGTCGGACACTCTGAAGAAAGGAGTAAAGTTTTACTTTGGGGAGAAGGCTATCAAGTCATTTAATGCGATTAAGGAAATGTTAACATCGAAGCCAGTTTTAGTCAATCCCGACTATACGAAACAGTTTATTCTTCTTTGCGATGCTTCGTCCACGGGAATAGGGGCAGTCTTGTGCCAAACAGATGATAATGGGGATGAAAGACCTATCTTTTACTTTTCGCACAAACTTAACGATGCACAGAAGAATTATTCCGTCACAGAGCGAGAGTGCTTAGCAGCCGTATTGGGTATAAAGAAATTCAGGCCTTACATCGAGGGGTATAAATTCAAGGTGATTACAGACCATGCTAGCCTGAAGTGGCTAATGAGCTTGAAGGATCTAAGGGGAAGATTGGCCCGGTGGAGCCTAGAGCTGCAAGGATACGTTTTCGACATAGAGCACCGGAAGGGCAGTCTAAATGTAGTACCTGATGCACTCTCCCGTGCGTATGAAATTGAAGCGATAGGCTCAGCCTCAAAAGAATCCTGTGAAGTGCTGCATTTAGACTTGTCTGACCCGAGCTTTCAATCGAAAGAGTATCGGCAAATCTTAGAGACAGTGGAAAAGAATAAAGATCAGTTGCCTGACCTTCGTCTTTCCGGCGGGTATGTTTACAAAAAGGTCAGGCATAGCAATGGCAATCCGCTTCAAGAAGATCTTATTTGGAAGCTGTGGGTTCCTCCGGGACTCGTCAATGACTTGGTCCTTCTTGCGCATTGTCCACCGAGGGCTGCGCATGGTGGTTTGGCCAAAACTCTTTATAGATTGAGACAGCAGTTTTACTGGCCCAATATGGCTACGCAAGTCAAGGAATTTGTCTCTAACTGCGATGTCTGTAAAACTACTAAGGCACCTAATATGATTCTAAGAGCTCCGATGGGAAAAGCCTTTACGGTAGATCGTCCTTTCCAACACGTATATATAGATTTTTTGGGACCTTACCCGCGCTCTAAAGCTGGAAACACTCATATATTTGTTGTATTGGACCAACTTACAAAATTCGTAATTATTAAAACTCTTAAAAAAGCAACGTCAGAAACCGCTCTTAATTTTCTTCGCCATGAAATTTTTCTTATCTTTGGTGTTCCCGAAACCCTCTTATCAGATAATGGGAAACAATTTGTTAGTAAAGAGTTTAGTAAATGCATGAAAAGTTTTGGAATAACTCATTTAAGAACCGCTTCATATGCGCCCCAGGCCAACGCCAGTGAGCGGGTCAACCGTTCCATTTTGGCGGCGATCCGTTCATATATCGACACTGACCAATCGAATTGGGACGTTAATCTTCCTCATATCGGTTCGGCATTAAGAACTGCGGTGCATTCGGCGATAGGTATGTCACCTTACGAGGCACTTTTTGGGCAGCGAATGATGGAGCACGGTAGCGATTACTCAATTTTAAGGGATTTAGACGGGCTTAATAACTCAGAGTTAGAAATTTTACCCAAATCAGCCAAAATGAACATTCTTCATTCTTACATTAAAGATTCTCTCGGAAAAGCTCATCAAACATATGAAAAGGTTTATAACACCCGGAGTACCGCGGTCAAATTCAAAGTTGGAGAAACGGTTTATAAGAGAAATTTCGTATTAAGTGATGCAAATAAGGGCATCAATGCAAAGCTTTCTCCAAAGTTCTGTAAGGCAATAATTCACAAGGCAGTAGGTAATAATTTGTTCGAGTTGGTTGATGAAGCTGGTAAAAGCTTAGGCGTTGCGCATACAAAAGATATCAGAAGATAAGACAAGCAAGATAATTTGTATAACTAAAGAAGATATAGTACGTAATAGAAATATAGTAGTAAAAAAAAAAAAAAAAAAACATAGTTAGTAATAAGAAGCCCGACTAGATCAGCCTGAACACGAGACTCTTGGGACGTAAGGGGTACAAGTATTCGATCGACTACCAATCGTTTCCATTCTTGATTTTTTTATGCACCTGGGGTTCTAAAAATTTCAAGTTTTGTAGAAACCTCTTGCTACACCAAAAACAAATTTCCATCCAAATTGCTATTTGCATTGCAACAGCAATGTGTTTCAGCCTTTAACTACAGGCACTCCGAATTTGGGATTCTGGTCTATGAGAAACTTTCGCCCGGATTATGGCAAAATTTTAACCGTCCATAGATGGGTGAGTTTTGACCAGAAAATTATTATACAGAATTATTCATAAAGAATAAATCATTCTTTTTCAAGAAAGTCAAAAATTTAATTTTTGTGGTCAAAATTGCACTTGCTATCTCGTTTGTGGTTTTCGCTATAATTCTAGGCGGGAGAAATATTTGAATGGACCAGATCCTTAGTCCAACTAAACTTAGATGCTTATGAGGCTACATGGGAGTTGAGTTGAAACTGAGACGATTTTCACAAAAATTTTGTATCTAAATATTCAGAGAAAAATACAAAAATCCATTAAAAAAATAATAACATTTCTCTGCGTGTGTCTCTGAATTGCCTTTTAAATTGTAAAATTAATTGGGGAAAACGACTTAATGTACATAAATATCAAAAGAATTCTTTTCCTACTCAATAATTTTCAACCCTTCTTAAACTCAACCTCCGTGTAAACCACCGCTTCAACTTTTCGCGAAAAATTATAGCGACAGCGAGATGCGTTGGTAGGGGAAAGTGACGCCAAGTTAAGATGAAGGCAGACACCCAAAAAGCTTTGGGCAATCCCATTTTTTTTTTGAGAAACTGGATTCATCGTGGTTGGTCGTCTCAATCTCAAGTGGTGATTAAACAAAAAGTTAAAGAAAATCTAAGTGTGCGCAAAGTTACAAATTTCAATTGAACGCGCTCATGTAATTATATAAAAAGTTTTCGTGTGCCCGTCCAAAAAAAAAAAGTAATAATTGCACAATTACTGTGACAAAAAAAAAAAAATCGAAGTTCCGCACAACCACCACCGCCTAAGAAGGCCACCAAAACTTCATCGCCACCACCATCATCTGCAAAAAATCCATCAAAATCCATCACCACCACCACCATCGTCTCCAGAAAGTACCAACCACCAGCGTATGCCAAATCTTCGACTGGCTGTGACGATCCGACTGAAATTTGTAAATTTCAATCGAAGTTCCACATAAGCCGTAGTCCACCTTCAGCAACCCCTGCGCAGGAAGCCAAGTAAGTAGCAAAACATTTGTATACTTAACCACGTGCAGCACTGTCGTCGTCGTCTGTCTACCAGAATTTGCAATTGCGCATACGACCGGCTGTGACGATCCGATTGAAATTTCAGTCGAAGTTCCACACAAGCCACCTCCGTTGTCTGAAGGAAGTGAAAACTCACCTCCAGCATTTCCAGCAGCTGATTGTGAAGAGCCGATTGTATAAAATCGAAGTTCCACAAACATCTCATCAGCCGCCGTTCCACACTACAAATCTACGCACTACATCACCACCACCACCACCGTCGTCGTCCGCCTACCTACGATTTGCCACCACACAATTGCTCCTACAAGTGAAAGTGAAGAGCCGATTGTCTAACAATCGAAGTGCCACAATAGTCATCGACCGCCGCCGCTCCGTACAACGAACGAAACCAACATCATCAGCACCTCAGTCGTCATCCGCCTACCTACATAAAATTGGCTGACCCTCAACTACATCTACGACTGGCTGTGATGACCTGATTGCATGTCAATCGACGTTCCGCATAAGACCATCTACTGTCGCACTGCAACCAAAACAACAAAACCACCACCTTCTCCAGAAACCACCAAACTACCACCACCAGAGTAAGTACCTACCACCAGCGTATGCCAAATCTTCGACTGGCTGTGACGATCCGACTGAAATTTGTAAATTTCAATCGAAGTTCCACATAAGTCTATGTATAACCCGAGTAATCTACACCTGCGCTGGTTACATACTTAAATTTGGTTGGTTTGGTACATACGAACGGTACATTGGCTGGTTTCACACTTCAATTTTGTTTTTTTGTTGTGGAAAGTTCCAAGGACGCATTTTCCTTTCACGTTTTGGGAAACTGCTACCATCCATCTCGCTGTCGTCGTCGCCATCGCCTTCTAATGGATATAATTAAGTATCTTTAATTTTTTTTTCTTTGTAATATTTTTCGATTTCCATAAAATTTTAAAGTGACCATACCTTATCAAATGTAAACTTATTGCCAATGAATTTCTTTTTTTTAATAACAATCACTAGCAAAAGGAGCTTCTTCAATTCAAACCCAGAAAGGAATGCGGTGCACCTCATCTCCCCCTTCTTGGAAGCGGAATTAGAAAAGGGAAGCCAGAACATTTAATAGAGATTAGTGAGTCCCATTGAAAGGGGTAAGTCGTTGAATTTATAGGTATTGTTGAAATAAAGGAAGAAACATTGGTATACAGTTAGGTAAATAGGTATAAGGTCGATTTTAAAGTCTTGCTTGTTCTCATACTAAATTTAAATTTTTACATTGCTTGTTTTCTAACTAAATTTTTTTTTTGCGGGTTTCAAACCTAATTTGATTAAAGAAAATCAGAGAAAATATGATTTCTTGTTTTAAAACTAAATTTTGATATCTATGTACGTATATGTACTACATACATAAGTCGGAAATTTTGTAGATTTGGAAAATAAATAAACTTTTGTATCTTTTGAATATTTGGTGGTTCATATTCCGATTTATGGTTTGATGGGAAATATATATTTCTTAGTTTCTCGTGTTCAGGTTGGTTTAAGAGTGTCGATATGAGTTCGAGTTCTCAGTAAGAGGCAATATAGGGATGTGTAGGGTCGGGGTAGGATGGTAGGGATGGGATAATTGTGCGTATGTGACAGAGTAGTCGCATGCGTTTGTAGAAGGGGTCTTTGTTTATAATTAGAGCATAGCAAAGGCGTAGGAAGAAGGGAAGGGATAGCTCTGAGAGGGTTTTAACAGCTTTTCCTCTCACTGAATATCAATGACAGTTTTGAGGTTGATTGTGAAGCGAAATTCGGGCCGTAGGAAAGTACAGTTTATGGTTAGACTTAGGCAGGCAGTAAAAAAAAAAGTAACCCATGTCTGGGGCTAGCAGCAAGATCCCTCACCCGTCGATGAGCTACCGGGAGTTCAATTTTGCCTGAGCTGCAAGTGCCTAGACACCCTTTCATCACTTTTGGCCTAAGGTTCCTGTGGCTTAGGTCAAGAAGGCAAGTAGAAGTGATAAGAGGTAGGCGGAATCGGCTTTGGGATTTTTTTTTTTTTCCTTTTTCCGATTTAGGTCGATGACGTTCGTTACAGGACCAAAAAAGATTTTACTTTCTTGGTACACCAACGTACCGAACATAAATAAACTATTACAACTGCTTCAAACTGAAATCTGTTGAAAACTTATTCTCTGCTCTTCTCATACGAAAACAAAAAATCATGAGTCGATATTCGATAAGATTTGAATTTTAAAATTTGTTATGTCTGTCTTCTTATTATATTGTCTTATAAAACATAGTGTGAACTATAAAGATGATGAAATAAATATAATAATTTTGAGTGACGAATTATTTAAATGATGCACTGTGGTTTAGGTTGGTGGTGTGGGGCTGGCATATGTTGGTAGGATATTGATGTATTAAACCATTGCCACGTTAAGCCCTTGAGGTACAAGAGGAAGTTCATGCAATTAAGTTATGAAATTAATTTTATTTTAAGTATTTCAATCATGAAGAAATTTTGTGATTTTATTGAATTTGAATACACAGAAGATACAAACATTTTTTTATTTTATTAGAAAAAGCTTAATTAAAATAAAAAATAAATAACTTCCGAAGATTTTAATTGTAAATTTGTGACAAAATGAGCTTAACTTTCTATGCAAACAATTTAAAAATTATTACGCAAAATTTTCTATAGTTGTTTGGGAAAAAAATAATGGTTTTTAGGCCTATCATGAATATTACAAAACTTTTAATTATTTAAGTTCATCATAATCACTTATGTGACAGCTTACGTTGAAGGAAAAGAAAAATTTAGCCCGGTTTTTTAGTGCAAAACTAGAGTTAACTCCTACAAAATGTTTTTCATTGATTTTAGATCCAGAGTTATCTCATATAGAATTTGGTTAATTAACTGTGGATTAACTGAATAAATATGTACTTCTGACAGATGTGTGTCTAAACACTATATTGAGATAGAGAGGGTGACACTATAGAAATCGCTCTTTCCATAGTGCCGAATTGTGTCGCCCTCTCTGTTACGGTAGTGGAAGCGAAAGTTAAAGTTAATCCTATACTGAAAGCCAGCTTTTGTGCTTTGTGAATAAAAGAAAAGCTATAGCTTAAACTTGGATTCTTAAGTAAAAGCTAGGTTTTTGGTGAATAAAAATAAGATTAAGCTAAGTAGCTATAGTTAAAGATGTTTTCTAGTTTTAGCTATTTTTAAATAGCCAATGCAAAATTCATTTAGTTTCAACAATTGTTTTCCCAGCCTAAGCTTCAATTTGTGTGAATAAAAATAGTTTAAACTATAATATTATAGTAAAAACTACAAAAAATACCAAGAATTTTTCGCCCTGCCTAGAAAGCTTTGAATAGGTCTTATTTTTAGTATACTCTTTAGTTATGGTGCGAATGTGGTCAACTTTTTCCTCGTAATAGTTGATAAAATGTTATGGAATAACCCAAAGACAATTTTCTTAAAAACAATCAAAACTATATTTCCGTTATGTTTTATTAAAATTGTGTTAGTTTTTACATGTAGTAGGTACATACGAAGAAACTTTGTAAAATATTAAAACCGTTGTGTTGTAGCTACCCGGCCTATTTGAGCTATACCACAAAAAAAGGAATTCCTCCTCAAGAAAATCTCATATAAAATTGGTTCACACGTTTAGGTTCGAGCTGGATAAACAGTGGACGTACAGACGCAAAGATTGCTGCGGGTGATATGGTAAATAAACATTTTTGCACCTGCAACCAATACTTGCCCTAGATCAGATAAAAAGTTGTTACGGTCGCTTACGAGAGCATCACTGAAGGATGAGAAGGTCTTCTGACGATGATGGTGGGCAGGATGGCAATGTGAATTTTTATTTAAATTATAATAGAGTTTTTTTTTAATTGTAAATACATTGTTTGTGGACGGAGTAGTGATTTGAAGGTTGTAGGTGCATTGGTGACGGATTGAAGTTTGGAACAGCGAATGGGCAGGCCGGTCACGGATTCTACCGCAATACTAAAATTCGTTCGGAATTGAAATTGGTTAGTTCCTTCTTGATTCAGAACAAAATTACTACTATTAATTTATGATAGAAGAAATTAAATTTTGACTGACTGGGTTGCAGTTTCTCACCAAAACAAGCCTATAATTAGCTTCAAAAAAATCTTTTACTTTTTTTATTCACAAAACCCTTTTAGTCGGGTTTTAATTTAATTGCAGGTTTTATACTCAGGTTCTTCTCAGTAACTAAATAGAAAAATTAACCCTAGTGTTTCGTTAAAATTTCTTATTCAAAATTATACAAATTTGACCTATGTAAATAAAAAAAAACCAAATAATTTTGTTTTCTACTGATTTCAGGGTCGAACATTTTCTTCGATTATAAAAAGCTTCTTGCAGCTTTCCCAGCCTCTAAATGAAGTTTACTTACCACTTTATGCTACCGATAAAGGAAGTATGTGTACAATCAAAACATTTTTTTTTTATCAACATTTTATTTTATCTTAATTTTATTTTCAGAAAATGCTTATAATGAGACCCTTGAATGTGTTAAACAATCATTTCCACAGTATATAAGCGAATTGCAAGGAGTCGCTGATGGAGCTCAAGTTGAATTCCATAAAGTAAGTTATTATATGTGATATACTAATATGTTCGTAATAATATCAAAATATAATATCAAAAATATTATATCGAATAATAATTAGCGACATACAATATATACATTTAATTGATAGTAATCTTACTAAAGGTTGATAAATATGGTTGGCGTGCACATACCTAATTGGCAAACTACCAATTAGAAATCGTAAATGAATAAGTGCATAATAATTCTAAGATAATATGTACACCTTTTTTGCGCGAAATATAACACTTAATAGATTGACCGGTAAGGTACCTACTTACAGTTTTATCTTGTTCTTGATTCTATTTGCAACGAACGTGGTCTGAAATCTTAATAACTACTTTTACATTTGCAAATCAGGTGCAGATCAATTATGAATATTAATAGTTTAGGTATATATTATAGTAGTGCGGCATAGAGGATTATTGAAAGAGGGGCATAAATAATAATAAGCTACTCTTTAATCGATCCTAAATAATTCTTACCTTCCTCAACATACACAAAAACGCAAAAAATTTGTTTGATTGTTTATATTGATTGTAGACATTTTTGTTCGTTTGGCTATGTTTCCGTCAGTCTTTGCTTGCATCGCATCATGGCTTTTGCTAAATTACCATTTCTATCTTCACTTTACAGGGTGTCCTATACAGTAACCGCTGCAGAAAATAACAAGGATTGGTTTTTGAGTTAATTTTAAATCAAAATACTTAAGAAGTGGGTAATTTTTCGTTTGGATGTGTAACGATTTCTGTTTTGTTGGACTAATCTTGCTTTAGGATCTATCTTTCCCAAATTATCACCGATTTTTAATTTTTTATTTTAATTTCAATTTTTCTCTGTGCGGATAATAAGTTTTCCGAAATTTACTTTTGAACTGTTTTTTTTTTTTTTTTTTTAATTTGGAAGTTTTCTTACTTCGATATCATTTCATAAAAAACGCTTCCGCGCAGCGTTATCATTTCTGAAAAAAAGTCGAAGAGATTTGAAGAAAAAACTGAAGTAGATTAAGAACAATCAAAGTAGATTTCAAAATGAACTTTTTTTTAACATAAATCTATATGAATCAAAAACAAATAAAACAAAAACTGAAATTCTTTCAGACTTTATATTTACACATTTATTTCAATATATTAACAACAACAATATAATAACACTTTTTAAATTAATTTTACAAAAAAACATATGTACATTATTTTTAACTTCAATTTAACATGAATTCCTACATATATTTTGTATATACGGTTTTATAACAATAATTAGTTTTATTTAACAAAAACACTTAAAAAAAATTATCTCATACTTAATGGTAAGCTACGTTATTCGTTTTTATAAAAGAGAACATTCAAATTATTTTACTTTTAGTTTATTCTTTCAAAAATAAGAACATATCATTCAAAATTAATTAAAAAGATTTCAATTGTCGAAAAGTCTTTTGGAATAAAAAAAAATTTAATTGTTATTGATTTTTCATTTAGTTATATACTTTCCATCGACTAACTTATATTTTTGAAAATAAGCCAACATTTTTTGTCGGTGGGTCGAATATTTCGTTTTTGGAAAAATTTCCTTGTTTGATTAGTTCTTTCTAGAGCATATAATGTTTTCCAGTTTCCACACTTCCGCAAAGGAGTATGTTGGTGGTTTCGTATTTAATAAAGTTAATTTCAGATTTAGATTTAGCTTTTGTAAAATTGAAGTACGTTGAAACAGAGATTTTAAAAATGAATTAGAATTCAATATTTTGGTGATGGTGTAGAAGGAAGTAGATTTTATAAATTTTCGAAAAAAAGAAGTAGGTCTACTTCAATTGAAGTAGAATGGTACCTCTAGTTCTTAGTAGCATTTTAAATTTTTTCATTATGAAAGTCTAAACAAAAAAGAATATTTAAAGTTAAGCTAAGTACAGACGATTGTCAGATCTTACAATATTGTCATATCTGGCAGTGAAAAAACTTTTCCAAATGTCTTACAATCGTCTGAACACACAATTTTGTCGGACAATATTGTCAGAAACGTCATTGTCAGACGACAATCTGACCAAAAATTGTCAGCTATCTTACAATCGTCTGAACACACATTGTCAGTCGATTAGGACATTGTCAGACTCATTGGTCACTGTCAGATGTTTTCATTGAAAACATCTTACAATTGCTGACAATTTCTTCATTGTCCAAAATGTCAATGAGTTGATTAAAGAGAAATAAAAAAGAGCTGACAATCAAATTGTCAGACTTTGGGAAGAAATCTACCAACCGTGTGAACGGATAATTTTTCATTGTAAAAAATATGTCAACTGTCAGCTAATTGTTAGCTATTGTCAGACCATTGACAGTTCTGACAATATTGTAAGATCACAATCTTCTGTACTTAGCTTTAGTTTAACGATTAAAGGTTCCCCCATACTAACGCGAATCTGTCGTGGCGACGACGAAAACAATAATAACAACGTGTTGTTTTCATTGACAACCACGTGTTGCTACTATTGTCGCGACGTTATAGGTTCGCATTGGTGTAGGGGTCGGGGGAACTTTAAAAGGAAAATTGAATTTTTTGAATACAAAACCTTTATTGAAATATTTTGGATTAGAAGTCACATTTATGTTGAGACGAACGTGAGGGTCACCATGGCAAGCCTCGTAGAGATTGTACTGATGTTTTAATAGCCTATTTAAAAATGTTTGTAGCTCGGAGTCTGTATCAAAAAAATAGCTTAAATATGTAGTTGCCAATGCCAATACAAATTCTTGGAAATTTTCTGAAGTTTTTTTTTTAAAGTACCTATAGGTTGAACACACTACTGTGTATGTAAAGAGGAATGTCAAATAGTTAACCGGGGATAAATTCAATTTTCTCTTCTTACTTCGTGCCCTTCTCACCTAAAAACTGAAAGTTGCTGGAAACTCCGTTTTCTCGTGCGTGTGAAAGGGGACTTACTTCGTGAATTTCACCTTAAATCTAAAGTTGCTAGAAACTCAGTTTTCTCGTGTTTAAGGGGACAAATATAACAGGATTTCGACTAAACTGTGCCTACGTTCTGGACGAAAAGAGTGCGATCGAGTCGAACCAAGCCGATTTCAACTCGATGTATAAGACCCTGTTTTTGTGATTGTTCACTACTTAGTTAATGTTCTTGTCGTGTCTACACTTGAAATTTTCACTCATGTGTATCACAGAACTCTGATGGGAATATCTGTGAATTGAAACCTTTTCTGAGCACCATGAACCCTGAGTTTTAATATTCAACGAATGAGTAGTTGTAAAATATGAAAGAAATACGAAGTTTAGTAATTAAATCTTCTTCAGCATCTTTGCTGCTATCAAGATACCAATTCAATAAGCAAAAAAGCCAAAATGAAAAAAATAATATTAAATGGAACATTCCGGATATGAAACATGACAACTCGCTCCAATCTTTATGTTTTCTTGTTGATTGTCACCAACGACCGAATTTGGCAATTTTATAGATACATCAATTGGGCAAAAAAATTATTATTTTTTTTTTTTTTATCAAAAATCAATTTTACAGATCTCCGTTTTTCAGCAGTTGTATCCTTATTTTTGTTTCTATACACCAGTACAATGGAAATCGCAAATATAAATCATATAGAGAACTCAGATACACAATCAGCTAAGCCATAGAAGTCTTCATATAATAATTTTAATTTAATTAACTTCTACATGTGCCGAGAAAATGTAATATAAAGCTTCTTAGTAGGTAACAATATACACTCATGCACTAAATAAAAAAGCGGCGGCCGCGGCGTTAATAGCAGGTTTCACAGTTTAACACTCAATTAATAAGTTTACACAGTTAACACCATCATCACTTCATACTGCATAGTAGGTATAATAATTCAGTTATTGGTTAATTGGTTTCGATTGATAGTCAAGCAAGCATGTAATATATGTTTAACAAGCTGCAACGCGTTTTAAAGTTGGAATATTTAGCGCCAATTAAGATTCGCTTGACTCACTCCAAGAGCAAGTTGTACTTAAACGAAGAAGTTCAAGATCGGATTTGGCATTGCTGCATTAAGTTTAGGGAACATTATTTGCGAACTTGTTCATTCGTTAGTCAAGCTAGGTTGATGACAAGGCTGTTTTTAATTCTCTTCTAGCCATTAGCTTTTCACTTGGTACATTTATCTATGTATATGTGCGGTCCTCCAATTAGAAGTCATTTCTTTAAAAATAAAATAGCTACAAGGTTGCACTATTTATGGTGGGGTCCTTCGTTTGATTTTGATTAAATTAATTTTAAAAGGGGTTGGTACTTGGTTATGTTTTCTTTATATAGGTTTATTGTGTGGCTTCTTTGGCATTTTACAGTTTTTTTTTTTTTTCTTTTATTGGATTTGAACACATCTGTTACCGCGTTTGTTTGTCATTTCTTTATAATGCGATACCAACAGTTTATGGCAGCATGGTCTAATGGTATTGCACTGCACTTTTTGTGTTGCAAGGTTATATTTGTTAGCTGCAATCGATATTGCTATAATTAACAGGTTACGCTTGTTGTTTTGAGGTATATGTAGCTTCTCATGATGTTAGATAAGTGGATTTTTAATGGTTCATTAGTCTGGAATTTCCTTTTGAGGAGTTAAATTAATGCTAAAGTAGCAGAACCCAAGGACATCCATCAATATCGAAGTTCTTATTAGAAAAGGTAAACCAACTCAATTATATTATGCGGATGGATGTCCTTGGTTTTTGGTTTAAATTGTAAATATAATGACGCAGATGTAATGATTGTTTATAATAGCTTATTGGCTTCATTTTTTTTAAATTTTGATCTCCCCTGAAGAAGACCCTGGGAAAAATATAATGAAGCATTTTGTCATTTAATCACCAATACGAACAACACAGCCGAAGAGAACTAACTAAACAAATTCTCAAAAAATTCATATTTAGGTCAAACTGTGAACTACATATAAGTATGTAATTTTTAAATTTTTACATTTTTGAAATTATCTTAGTAGGTACTGGGTTCCTGCCATCTAACCATTATAGTCCGCAACCATTGGGAAAATCTTATTTTTCTTAAATCTGAATATTTTTTTAATAAATGTTCTTATACTAGTAAGTACATACACAGTAAGAACTCGAAAATTATTATATTATTCTGGAATTTGAAAAGCAGAGTCCAGAATTTCGCTTGACAAGCTACAATCACACTTGAACGGCTGGACAGATTCTTATGAAATAATGTGATTTACATTATGAAAAATATATATTTTTGTTGATGTTGAGTTGAAAATTTAATTCATTGCTTATGTTTCAGCTCTTTCTACTTCATATGGATGACATAACCCCACAATCAATCAAACATCTGAATGAAATTACAGACATCAAGGATATTAAAGAACCAACTGGTTGTTCAACAATCATGCTCAATACAGAAGATAGCGTGAGTATACATATATAAAAACTGTTTTTAAGCATTTTCGATTCTTTATTTTAATTTTATTCTCTATAACTTCTTGCAGAAAGTTCTAGCTCATACTGAAGACGCTCTTACAGAAACTCTAAATCACTATTATTTTGTGGTTGCACACATTATAAATGACACTCCACAGGGTAAATACAATGTCGAAGAGGAACGGTTCATGTCGCTTTGCTATGCAGGCCACTTGCCAGGTTATACAATGAACTACAATCATCATGGATTGGTCTTCTCCATTAATACTCTATCTGCGGAGTATTTACGCAGTGGAAAAACACGTGAGTATATTATATATTATGTAGTTGAGATTTCTTCAAAGTTGATTTATTCTAAAAAAATATCTACTGAAATTATTTAGCTCGTCACTTCATTACTAGGGCATTATTGTCGGCCGATAACTATGATATGGCTCATACTATCTTGAAAGATTCTGGTGTTGGAGCTGGTGATGGATGTTCGATTAATATGACTTTTTTAAAGTTCGTCAATAAAATTATTGTTCTATACTCCGTGTTTAATCTTATAATTTATTATTCCTCAGTGCTGAACCTCAACCCTTTTATAATATCGAGATGGCTCCAGCTGTGGGTGATAAAAACGAATCTCAATTAGACGTTAGAGAAATCGGTCCTGGAGAACATAGCTATCATGCTAATAGGTTAAAATTTAATTAAAATTTTTAACAATTTTTTGTAAATAAAATTATAATTCTCTTTCTATAGCTATCTTCGTTATAAGACAGCTGAAGCAAATGCAATTATGATAGATTCCAGCGTTTCACGAATGAACACATTCAATAGTTATGATCCTCCAAAGAACAAGGATGATATTATTAATATGTTGGGTGATTGTTCGGGTGGTGAACACTGTGTTTTCCGGGAAAATGGTGATCTATCTCAAGTAGTTAAGACTATTGCCGTTGGAGTATTTGATTTAAAAGCTAAGACCTACACATTGTATTCGGATAATCCTAGAACTAGTTTACCACATGTTACTATTCCTTTATTTTTGAAAGAATGAAAACGATGAATTTAAATGACAACACTATTATGTCATTAAGGTCGATTTTAAAGTGCTATTGTTACTTAATGTAATTATGTTATTTTCGTTTTTAGAAATTAAAAGAGTTTATTGCAATCAGGTTTGGTTTTATTTTTTTACAAAATTAGTGCAGAAAATCTCTTCAAAAGCGAGTATACATAAACTCAGTCCAAAAAGAAAGAGATCATCATTTTATGTAATTTTTAGTGAATTTTGGAAGGCTTCAAGAATTATGGTCGGATCGAAAAAAAATATTAAAAATGGCGCAGAAGTTGTTACCCTTTCTTCGGAATTGATGATATACATTTTCCAAATGGCGGCAAATGTCAATTCTTCTTTCACATTGATTGTGAAATAAACAGATACAAAATACACGTCAGCTAGACATGAATGATTTTAACACAAGGCTCCCCCAAACCAACAGAAAACCTTCGGAACGACGACGAAAATCTTGGCTGTCAAAATATATTTACAGGGCGATGAATTAGAGTACCCAGACCAAATATATTGACAGAAGTTTCGTCTCGTTCCGAATGTTTCGCTTTGTTTTGGGGGACCTTTTATACTCCTAAAAAACAATTTGCAAAAATTATAACCTCTTCCGATAGGGTGACAACTTTTGCGCTACCTTGTAAATATCGCAAAATACAAAAAACAGCCTTAAAAAAGTCTGAAAAAACTACCAAATAAGGCAGATTGTTTCATCATCCAATGACTGTTTAAATATATTGAAATGGTTGGCAGCAGTTTTCCGAATATCATAATTTAATTACAAGGCCATTAAAAGGCATGTTATGTACTTATCATAATTAAGATATATGCGGTACCTAATTTACATAATAATGTAATGAGTTTATATTATTCAAGTTTTAAGTGCAAAATAAATTAATATGCCTTAGATGTTTTGATTATTTACGAAATATTATTGCACTTTAATTGAATTAAAATCTTGCATTAACATGAGACTACTTATGTGTTGAGTTTAAAGTGTAGATATAATGACATTTTCTTCAATTAATTCAAATATTTTACGGTTTAATTTGTTCCCATAAAATCAGTAATAAATTCATTTTTAACTGAGTGCCCACTAATTTTGTGATATTTGATCAACTCATATATTTCTTTCATTTTATTTGTTTTGCTATTTTGCAATTAATTTATTAATTCTGTACGATGTTTTTTTTTAACTATTTACATATGTGAATATCTAGGTGATTATATAAGTACGAATAAGAGTCGCTCAAAATAATGTTATCAAGTTTAAACTATGTATATGCTACCCAAATAATTACATCAATAATAAATTAATATTTGACAGGGCAAGATCTTGTTTCTATTAATGGAACAGGTGCTAAATTGCTACTTGCTATAGTGATAATATTAAGAAGTGTGTCAACTTTTAGACAGCTATTACTTCTGATGTGTCATACACTTATTGTACATGACAATTTGTAGTAAACAAATATACTTCTGATGTGAATTCAGATGTATTTTACGAGGAAGAGTTGAAAATAAACAATGTCGACAAGTTGACATAATTCCTTCCATTTTCCTACCCTTAATGACTTCAATCGTGTAAATGTTTATTTAGACTATATTTTGGTCATTGCGCTGACAACATTTTGAAATTTGTTTACAAACTACAAAAGAAAGAATAAACTGTCTCTCTATATCTTTCATTCCATGGCACATTGCCATTATCTTCAGTGGGTCATTATTTAACTTCTTGTAAAAGATTTTGTCCACTATTTTGTCAGTTTTGTGGTTAATCGTGTCATGTAAATTCTGCTTACAGTAATACATATTATCTTGTATCGACACTAAACGCTTATTGACTTACTAGACAGTAGACTTAGGTCGTGTTTAAATTGGATTAAATTCGAGTTAAATTTTATCCAAAGTCAAAATTTAATTTCGCATAAATTTTAATCTTAATTAATTTGAATTATTATTATTATTATTATTTGTTAACATGTAATTTAAATTACAGGGTAGAATATTATAATTTATAGAGCCTAGCTGCGGTGACTATTGGCTCAATATAATTTGAATTAATTAATAGTTTTGAAAGAAAAAGAGAAAAATAAAAGAAAAAAAGAATTTAAAAAAAATGTAATTAAAAAAAAATAATTTAAATTTATTTAATAATTAAATATATTCATAACATTTATTTTTATTTAAGATACAGCGACGCATTTCGATCTAAAAGATCATCTTCGGGCTTTGATTCGTTGACTTGTGTTGAGTTTAGCCGATATTCAGTTTTCATTAACTATACACTATACTTTCTACATCATTAACTACGCGTAGTTAATTAAATAAACTTATTTCCCACAGATTGTTACGTCTGCAACATTGATAGTAAATACAGAAAAATAATAGAATTTCAGTAAAAAACTGAACGTTTCAACTCAAAATTCAACCTTCAAAGTAACATGTGACAGATTATTTGTAATAGCGAGTTTCATTCAAATTTTAAAGAATTGCTCCCAAAATCAATGAACTTTTTTTTCAGTAGTTTGACATACCTGTCATTTGCGATTCAAACAAAAACTCCAAACAAATTTATGAAATCCAAATTATGAACTTCCTCCAAAAAAGTGCACATCTTTTGACAAAAAGTGCAAATCTTTTCGTGATTTAAACACGCTATGAGTGACAGTTGACAGTTCATTTGAAATATCTCCGCTATGTGAATTGTTTATAACAAATAATTTCGGCATTACAGGTATTTACGAAGTTTACTTAAAATCATTAGAGCTGTTTTCGAAAACCTCCAACTTATAGTGGAAGGAAAGTGTACAGTAAATTTTTGTTTATTTCAGTAAATGTTGTTTGTATTATAGCGGAGGCAACTGTAGGCAGCATTCGATGGTGGTACTTGACTACACAGCCCGTGAAACGGTGGCTTTATTGAGGAAAACAATTCGGTGAACAATTAATTTAATGTGGGCGGTGAATTGGCCTTCAAGATCTTAATAGGTGTGTTTTTTTTGCAACCACGGGGGAAATTGGTAGAAAAAAACGACAGCGGGGATTAGCGATGCCATCACAGATAAAAACATGGTCTTCATACAAACTATCGATAACATGTTACATACACATAACACAGTTTTTCTGTGCGCTTAAGATAAGCCCCGAGAATTCTCTGGGATAAGTTAAGCCCGCAGGGGATTAGTAGTTGTTGCATTTTACATGTAAATTTTTTTAGCACCGACGTCGTTTTTTTTCATCCAATTCCCCCCGGGCTTGAAAAAAAAATACGCCTAATATCAAACCTCTAAACCTATTTATTTTATGCGTAAAATTTTACTAAACAATTGATGCAAATTAATACTTCTACAGAATCTCCTGTATATTGTAATCCAAAACTGATAAATGATAACAAATATAATATGTACATTGTACATTGTACATATGTATCGTTAATCGTTATACTCATTTGACAAGCTTGTGTTCTGTTGAAACTTCAGTATATTTTTTTGCAATTAATTATGGACTTCGAAGTCAAACTCTGCATGAGGTTCTATTAATTGCCCACTCATCCACCGACTAACCGTTTTTATTTTTTTTTTATTTTTAGGAAAGACTCAAAGCTTATTTTGACAGAATATTAAAATAGATGTCATATACTCAAGAAAAGAAGAGTAATGATTCAAAGATTACATTTGAACTTTAATTGTGGCATTAACGTAATTTTTATTACTAATTGAAATAAAAAGACCGACAAAATCCAGTTTTCAACAGTGGACGGTGATGGAGCTGAAAGTAGTAGCTATAAAATTAAAATAAAATATTCATGGTTATGGATGTTCTATTCACCAGATATTGACTTAATGCGGAGATTTAGTAAAATTGCAAACGATTAACGTCTTAACAGAAAAAAAAAAAACAAGAGATCATTTTTATAGCGCAAATACTTTTGAATTTGCATGCATATTTACACACTTCATTCTTTTTACGTTCGGTTTACAAAAAGAAGTTATCATCCATACAAAAGGCTGGTTTTTTTCAAGTCCGGGGGAATTGGATAAAAAAAAAAACGACGTCGGTCAGTGCTAAACAATTTATGCAACAACTCGGGACTTTACTTAAGCGCGCTGAAAAACTGTATTACCGAGATGAACTACAAACTTGTTATCGATAGTTTGTATGAAAACTCAATTTTGTTTCTGCGATGGCATTGCTAATCCCCGTTGTCGTTTTTTTGAACCAATTGTCACAAAAATGCACATGAGTTTCAAAGTAAAGGAACTATAATGTACTTAAAATTTTATATACGATTAATTTCATTATATTTTAAATGTTTGTTTAACCATTCAAAGTGTGACTTCAATAAACAAATTTTTTGTCAAGTGAAAATTGAATATAAAATCTCAAATTATCAATTTTTCAATGCACTACTGTTCTAATAAATTGTTAAAAATTGGACGAACGGTATACCTTATTAATGGACAATTTTTCATTTTCAAATTTCAAATATGTAATACAAGCCCTACCATTTTGCACAATTTTACATGTGATACCTATATAGAGAAGGCAAAAAAAAGTGGGTCACGCAATTCTGTCCGTCTGTATATCTATAGGCGTGTTTTTTTGCAAGCCCTGGGGAATTGGACAAAAAAACGACCTCAGGGCAATACAATCACCATGTTTAATGCAACATGGTGTGTTTTTTTTTCCAATCACGGGGCAATTGGTTGAAAAAAACGACAAGGGGGATTAGCAACGTGGAGTTTTCATTGAAACAATCGATAACAAGTATGCAATTCTTGCCAGTAACACAATTTTTCTGCGCGCTTAAGTTAAGCCCCAAAAATTATCTGGGTTTAGCAAAGCCCGTTGGGAATAAGTTGTTGTTGCAATTAACATGAAAATTTTATTTAGCCCCGAATCGTTTTTCTCGCCCAATTTCCCCCGAACTTACAAAAAACCACACCAGTTATAATAAGACTACAAAATGTATTGTTTACGTTTGTAATAATTAATAAATCATGAACATGTAGCAAAAAAAAAAACAAAATAACGGGTGATTTTTTAGCTGGTTTGGTTTTGGCAACACTGGTTTTGACAGCTGACGTGTGTTTAGTACCTTGTGTCACTGTCAAACAGCTTCAGTTTGGTTTGCAATTTAACCATGGATCGTCTTACAAATGAACAACGCTTGCAAATTATTGAATTTTACTATCAAAATTCGTGCTCGGTTCGAAATGTTCATCGCGCGCTGCTTCCATTTTATGGTCGGCATTCTCGACCTTCTGAGCAGTCTATTCGGAAGATTGTGACCAAATTTCGCACCAAATTTACTTTGTTGGACATTAAACCACCAACACGTTTACGTACTGTGCGTAGTGAAGAAAATATTGCGGCCGTATCAGCTAGTGTGACAGAAGACCGCGAAATGTCGATTCGGCGCCGTTCTGTCAATGGTGAACGCTACCGAGCGATGATAACAAACTTTTTTTTGCCCGAAATGGAAGTTCTTGACTTGCATGATATGTGGTTTCAACAAGACGGTGCCACATGCCACACAGCACGCGAAACAATGGCGCAATTGCGAGGCGAGTTTGGTGAACAGTTAATTTCACGTTTCGGGCCGGTCAATTGGCCGCCTAGATCGTGCGATTTGACACCATTAGACTATTTTTTGTGGGGGTATGTCAAGGCTAATGTCTATAGGGACAAGCCCGCTTCGATTGACGCACTGGAAGCCAACATCCATGCATTCATTCGTGAGATACCGGCCGATATGTGTGAAAGAGTATGCCAAAATTGGACTCAGCGGATGGGCTACCTGAGACGCAGCCGCGGTCAACATTTGCATGAAATTATCTTTAAACATTAAATTGCAAGGTTCAAACTATCGATTCAAATAAATATTTCATTCATTTTTTCGTTTTTTTTTTTTTTTAAGTTCTAAACCTCTTAAAAAATCACCCGTTATTTGTTGATAGTATCTGTCTCACAATTATTATTATTAAACGTACAAATGACGATTTAATAGAAATTAAAAAACTTTGTAAATGGTTAATTTGCATTCGTCAACTCAGATAATTGGAATTCTTCAACACACAAAGTTTTACATTTAAATATCTTAACGACTTGGCGATCATATATCAAGTTGTTCTTACTAATTAATAATAACAACCATAAAAATTAAATTAATCAATTTATCAGTTAATCATTAACTTGAATTTTAGGAAGGTTAGCGTCGGCACAAAATAAACTTTACCTACTAGTTATCGGCATATTACATGGTGCCGTGCGTACGGATAAATGTATAAACGGATATGTATATCAGGTATATTTGTAACAGCCACTCAAGCATAAAAAAATACATTAAAATGAATCAAATTAAATCAAAAGGAAGGTAAACCAAATCAAAGAAAACTTCAAAACTTCATGTAGAATTATTATTAATACCTAGCTGCTAATTTATTTGACTGACGTACGAAATCTAGAACATGTGGGCAGTTACGAAGGTAAGTACAAGACTTATGACCTCCATCATTATGAACTTACTTTGCAATGAAAAATATTATACAGATATCTACAATAATCGCGGAAAAGCTGTTAGAAATCACAACATTATGAGGCTTAAACGTTGCATTTAAAGAAAGAGATATCAATTCCAATTTAGAATTTAGACGGTGTTTACATTTTTTTGAATGCCTATGGCCAATTTATATTGAAGCAACATAATAAGAAAACAAGAAATTTAATACATCCATCAACCTCAACATGTTGATTTAGTACCTATCTACTATACATTATTTATTATAAGCTATAAGGAGCTATTGCAATACGACAGCTAGCCGCTAGGTGATAAATAGATAGAAAATATGTTCAAAAGTTGATGACTTTGAAAAGAACATTCGTTGATGTAACAAACTGTTAAAAGTTAATTAATTAAAATTTTACTGATTCAAAATAGCTTTTAATGGCCTTTAGTCCACAAAAATTGGCGTTTCGTCCTGGCGGTCTCACTTGGACTCATCAGTTGACTGGAGCGAGGGCCTTGTGAATACGCAATTTTTGTTCATCTTATATTCAACAAGTTCAATTAAATAGTGCTAATTCTTCTGCTTCACTGATGTAGGTACATATTGCTCATTAAAAAGAACACCGTTATAACTCAAAATATTTCGTTTTTGAGTTTATTACACCATTGTACGTAGAATATTTTTTTTTAATATAGATATTTTTACTCAATTTCAATCACGAGCCCGTTATTTGGGGCACTACAGCTGTTTTTCCATATAGCTTTTTCACGAAACAGAAAATTTCAATCTCATTTATCTCGAAACAGCATTTTTTGAGTTATGACGGTGTTCTTTCTAATGAGCGATATATGTATTTCAGTAGTATATAGAATTTACATTATTAAAAAAACTTTCGTTTAATTTTTAGTTTTTCATCAAAACCAATAGCAAAAAATGCTTTAACTTTTAATTTGCAGAAGAATTTCTTCCTTGACCTTTAAAATTTTACTGTACAAATCTAAGGCACTAGTTAAAGCTATCATTGAAAACCCTAATTGGATAATTATAAATTTTGAGACGTTTACCGCCATATTATTTACTTGATTCATTCAATTTAAATCCGGATGTAAACTTTACAAATTCAATGTAAATACATCCGGAATAAAGGTTATGACTCAATTATTTTTTCCGTTAACGTATTATATATATGGACTACAAGTTACCTACTTGTCACTCCATACATTTCTTTCTCAGAAAAATGGAGTTTTCATACAAACTATCGATAACAAGTATGTAACTAACGCCACACAGTGGCCTTTTTTTGCAAATCTAGTGGCAATAATCATTTTTTGGGTGGGTTTATAATCCAAAACTCTTAAATTTATATATATAATAAATACTGATAATAATCATGTTTATGGGAAAGATGTCGGAAATGAAAAGTATTATTGATTCAAAATAGCTTTTAACGGCCTTTTGTCCTACAAAAATTTGGCGTTTCGTCAGGATTATTGTTGGAGAGCATTCTTGAGAGCGGTTTTTGAATGGTTTAGATCAAAAATATTTGAATTGTTGGCTTTTCTCAATATTCTTGTTACAGGTTCATTTTGACCGTATTCTGTGAAAGGGTATCCAGAAGAGTGGTATTGATCTGAGATGACGATGGTTGTATTCCGCTTAACTTTGCGAAGTAAGGATACATCAGTCAATCCCTCTAGTTAATAACTGATGTAAGAACATAAGGTCAGCGTTATCGCGAGTTTGTAAATTTATCAGCTTAAGTTGATTTTCATAGGGGGGAAGTCGAAATGGGTCATCCCATCCTAGGCCTCGCAAAGCAAATATAATAAACCTGCTTTGCACGCTTTCAATACGTTGAATGTGGACGTGATGGTAAGGTGACCATGATCTGGGTGTATATTCAAGTAACCAAGGAATTACAAAAGTACCGTATAGGGAATTTGTGGTGAAGGGATTTGAGAATTCTTTGGACCAGCGCTTAACGAATCCCAAACTAGCTCTGTTAATAGTTAAGGTCATTGAGCTTTACCCAGGGTTGACCCAGGTTTTCTTGACAACTCCAAGAATTGTCAAAAACACCTGAGTGTTTCGATTTTTAAAAAAACACCAGAGGGCTTTTAATTGTGTTGTTGACATTAAACGCAAGAAACAAGAAGCTATGTGCTCAATAATTAAAACATAAAATGCTTTGTAAATTATTTTTAAAAATTAATTGAAACAACATCAAGCGTTTTCCTTTTAATTTTCTATTTCTATTTGTTATCTTTCAATTTTACTTTTAATTTCTATTTCAAAAACAAGCTATTACCTGCAACAAACAAATTCACAACAAAATAATTGCTTCACAACTCATGTCACTTTTGCAGTTTATTCGTTACCTCAACTTGCCACAGCAGAAAACCTAGTTCTACTTCAGGGCGAGTTCAGGGCGAACCCAGGCTTATAATAAGATGATAAGTGTATGTGAGTAAAGCACGGAATTAAAAACAATAAAACCAGGGCCTATCTGTCATATTGCCGATCTAAAGGAAAGTGTTTCGAGATTTTCAATTGTAAAATAGTGAAAAAAGATAATTAAACAAAATAAAAAAATTAAATAAAAGTAAGAATAGTGAACACTTTCAATACTTTATTAAAAAAAAAATAACATGCGATGCTGTGTTAAATTGTGTAAAAACACCTATAATATGGAGTTTCAATCTTTTCATTTCACTGGCTTATTGTGTCACAAATTCCCCATAAATTAATGTGAAGTGGTGATTTTTATGTAAATACATTATCGTAGAATACTTTAAAATTAATATTTCAAAGCATTTTGCTATAAAAAAGACAAATTTGTTGAAAATACAAATATACTTTGAAACGTGATATGTCAGGTGCCTATCTGTCAAAATTGAAATTCTCGTCCAGGGTTTAATTAGCTTTTGTTGGTGATGGCAAGGCGCTTAAGTTACCTGTGAAATGAACAAAAATTGCACTGCTTATTATAGGTGTTTTTACAGGATTTAACGGAGCACCGCATGTAGTTTTATATTTTTATTTCAATGAAGAATAGTATATAATATTCACTTTATTTACTTTTATTTCACTTGTTTATTTAATTTAGTAAGCTATTTTGACGATTTAAAATCTCAAAACACATTCCTCAAAAAACAACTAAAGATTCTTTTGGGCCAGAGAGAAAGAACTAATAGAGAGAGTCAAATTCGACGGCGGCTTTCTTTTAGTCTACAAGCTACGATGTTGCGCACCATCTTGCATACATATGCAAGATTTATTATTATTAACTCCATATAAAAAAAATGTGGGGACAAATTCATATGCAAGAAGATGTTGAGCATGCACATCTTCTTGCACCTTTTTTTTTTGCAATGCCAGAGGTGAAAACATGAATACACCGATAGGAATTCAATACGTTATAAAAAATGTAAACAAAAGGTTCCGAGGGGACGGAGACGAGGAAATTTGTTTTTCTCTATTAGTTCTTTCTCTCTGTGCAGGACATAAAAACGCTGAGTAAAAGGAAGACGTTTCCGAGATTAAGTTATGGCTTGAACTTACTAACGTTTAGCTCAAAAAAATTATGTTGGCAGCAAGTAAAGAATTTTTTTAAGTCCGTTTGAAGTAATTGAACATCTTCCGCTCATGTTATCCGCTTAGAAATACACATATTATCAGCATTAATCTCCAGGTCTGATCCTTCTAAAATAAGCTCAACGTCGTTGATACTTAATTAGAAGAGCCCCTGCGGGACGCCTGATGTTGAACAGATAGGGTGAGAAGTGCTACCCCTACACAAAATTGTATATAGACGATAGTGTAAAGAGATCAGTAAGTGGTTGAGCGAATTTTGAAATGCACTTCTTAAGGATAATAGGTGGCCCCCTCAGTCAGGGCCCGACGAGAAATCTTCTGATGATTGATATATGTTAACCGAATTTAAAGAGGTTCGGGTGCAGTATGTTTGGACCATCGGAAATCAAACAAAAAATCGTTTGGATGAATAATTTTGCTTGTAGAGCTAGTCAAAGTAGACAATTTTTTATGGTGGAGAAAAAAAAAACGGAGGGAAGTGCGTGAAAAAACTTGTGTTTATTTGTTTTACTTGAAATAATTGTTTATTATTTAAATTCCGCCTATTAACGGGAAAAAAAAATATAACATAAAAATAAAACAATATAAAAATATACATATATTTGTTCACATAATTCCAAAAATTCAGCTGCATAAAGTTGCATAGAGCTGCAGTGCTAGAGAGATTTGATTTGAAGAAGTCAGTCCATTTTTTTCAAAAAAATTTGAGTCTGAAAATTTATTTTTCCAAAATTATTCATAAAAAAATTTGATTTAAAAACAGAACTAATGGATGGAATTCTGGGTTTAAAAAAAGGTATAACATGACATCGTAAGTGTTGCCGTTTATTTTTAATCTTTTTGTTTCTAATTCTAGTAAAGTTTTTATAAAATTGCCCCTCCCGCCTAAACCGGGGAAAATTGACCCCCCCCCCCCCTTGTATACGATTTTTTCTTGTCTTGACCTTACACGCTCTAGCCTTTTTTTTTTGCATCTTATCCAAAACACCCTGTATATTTTTGGTTTGTTTAATTTTAATAAAAAATAAGTAATAAGTTATATACACATATTAAACTAAAAATAATAATATTAAAAAAAAAATGGTTTATTTTCTCTTTTCCCCACGGTCTACCTTATATTTGTTTATTTTGTTTTTTTCCCACTGTTTCACTTAAATAAGTTTCAAAAACACTCTGATTTTAGCAACCAAAAAAGGTCGAAACGGTCCACTGTGCGCTTAAGTTAAGCCCCGAGAATTCTCTGGGTTTAGCTTAGCTCGCCGGGGATTAGTTGTGATTGCATTTAACTTGTGAATTGTTTAGCACCGACCGCGACGTCGTTTTTTTATCCAACTCTTCCCGAGCTGTATGTAGGTATGTAATGTACCTACATCAATGAGAGAGTATCTTTGGTGGCTACGGAAGAGCCAGTTTCATGGAACTATCACCGAGTCCCAAGAGCGCTTCTGTAAAATGGAACAAGAATGAAGTTCGGTATTAGCAATCCATATATTATGTATATTGTACGTCAATTATTATTTCTATGATAAATTTCAATAAAAGCTATAACTGGCACCTAAAAGAACTCATGATAAACAGGAATACAAAGGTTAAATTTATGCTAATTAAATACACTCAAGCCGCCATCTTTCGGGATCATGACATAATCTCGAATGGCAAAAATAGCGAATGCAAAAAATCTCGAAAAAACAATTTTTTTAGAATGTACAAAAATATCGAAAGACTACATATACCTATCCAGAAAAAAATCTCGAAAAAAAATAAATCATTCTAGATTTTTTGTAGGTACCTACATATATTTAAGGAATTCAAACTCAAATAAAATTCATTATTATAATTGATTTATTAAAAAAATGTATTAGAAAAATACCCACTTGTGATTATATTATAGGTAGTTGTGTTAGTTGACGATGACTAAACACGCTTATCATATGTTGGCCCGCACCAAATGATAAAAAGAAACTTTGCATACACCCAACGTCGCACCTAGCCCAAATACTATAGTGTGCACAAGGAGAGGGGTTGCAGGGGGGCAGCGTGCCCCCCATACATACCTCACTGTTTATAAGCCGTAATGGTGGGTGTCAGCCATGTACTAATTTTCTTTCAAATAAAAAATCAACAAATTTATTATTATCTTCTATGCCTCTAAAAAATTTAGGACTTATGTTCCATAGTTAATAAAAAATATTTGGGGCTTGGGTCCCATTTGGGTGGATGATTATTATTATTAGGTTTGTTCGATGTCAGCCCTGGAGCGCCCTGGGTCGCCCTGAACTCGCTCTGAAGCGTTCTATGTAGTACTTTTTTCGCCCTAGGTTATTTGCACTGCTCTCAATGGCTCTCACGAGACCCAGGTTTTTTCTTGGGGCAAGAGTTCAGAGCAGTGTTGTCACTTCCTATTTAAAAAAAGTGCTAGATGAATCTAAAAAAAGTGTTAGATTCAGATTTTCCGTGGTAGAATTAATTTAAATAAAGAGAGTAACAAATTTAGTTTTTAGTTTTTATTTTTATTAAATATAGATACAAAAGAAATAATGTAGGTACCTTAAGTAAATTAAGTTAACTTAAACTCTTAAGGTAGAACTAGAATAGGCGGAAGCCAACGTACGTGGTCGTACGAAACCGAGCGAAAACAAGAAATTCATATAACGCGCACATAATTGCGTTCTGGAACTTTTCGTTTAGTTTTCGTTAACTTTTGCCGTCGGACGTGAGAGCGCTCACCGACCGCTCTTTCGTACGTGGACTGACAGCTAGCTTCAAAAATCAAGAAAATCACTTCCAACCACTCAAGTGCATTATGGGTGACTTATGAATTTGACGTTTTGGAAAGCAACTTTTCGTTCGCTTTTGACACTAGCTTCCGACAGCTACCGCCTATTCCAGTTCTACCTTTATTATTTTCTTTTCAAGAAAAATTAAATCACAATTATTTGGAATCAGTTTATTGGAGCACAGCCGTAAATAGTATCTTCATATAAAGAAAATATATAATTCTTTAATTGAATATTATGTACCAATTTTTGGTAGATACAGTTTTAAAATAAATTTCATAGTTTTTCAAATTTACCATCAACAAATTTAAATTGTAAATAAAAGCGAATCATTTCTGGAGATGGAATAAATATTTCATCTTTATTTGTCATTTCTTTTGCAAAAATAATACATCAAGCTGTTTTTTTTTTTGTTTTTAATATCAATCGATCGCTTTAAAAATCAAATATTTTTTTACTGCCTTTTCAGACGGTTTAATTAAAAATTTTCGCATTTTAATTTTTTTTTTTTTCACTTGAAATACAATTGATTTCCATTGACCACACTTCTAGAAAATTTCGAAAACAATAAACGTTTAACTGTTTACCGTTAATACGAAATCCAAGTAAACAATATTACTCTTTTAAAATAAGGCACACAATCTTAGGAGTAAGTGAGTAGGAAGTAGGATCTACTTATTTTTCTTAAGCAGACTAGAACTTTGTTTTTTTACAAAATAAACGTAGGTAGATAGGTATGTACCTAATGCGGAAAAAAGATAAAACGATAGGTAGATACGCGAGTTAATGCCAGCAAGCATTATAACCCCTTAAATAAAAGAAATACATTCATTCATTACAGGAAGTAATATATAAATGTAGACATCATCATTAAGCGGCAAACAATAGACAATCGTCTACATGAGAAAGGTCATGTAGTCCAATTCAAACATTAAACATATTATAATAAACAGGTATAATATAAGAAAGTAACTCCTAGATATTCCAGGAAAGGTAATTAAATTGCAGATAGTAAGAACAAAGAAGTTTATCTTGCAAGCAATAATAATAAAAGAAAGTAATTAGATACATGAAGCCAGATCACATAAATACTGAATGCAAACTCAGCAAGAAGAGCAGTTGAACGAGAGCACTTGAAGGATCAATATCGCTACCATCACGTCGCCTATCTATATCAGAATTCGTTAATTCGGCAATGTATCGCACTAAGTGAATATCCGTTGATATCACAGGCAACAAAGTCCGAAGGAAACGTCCTGCTTTGTGTTATTAATTAGAAAATTAAAAAGTATAATTTCACAAGTAGAAGTTTGAATGTAATTAGTGTAAAATTAAGTTTATCGTAAGTTTTTAAACCTAAATAAAGATATTTGTTTTAAAATAAAAAGAAACTTGCGTTGTACATTCATTAATTATCCCGGTTGAGCCCCCAATTAATGAATGTACAACGCAAGTTTCTTTTTATTTTAAAACACGCGTATGCAAAATGACAGATGAAAGCATTCACATTGAGTAAAAAAAGCATTGTGAGATAAAGCCAATAAAAAAAAATTGTTGATTTAAAAATTCACTAAACAATAAACAAAAAGTTCGTTCATTTAAATAAGTATTAAATTTTCATGACAAAAACTAAAAAAATCAACCACCAACAAGACGAAAATTATAAAGTTCAGCTTTTATGTGTGCTTTTGGCACTTCCCCCACCACAAACAACTTTCATCTGAATTTTCAGATGAGAATTTCTTGTCTGAAAATTCAGATGAAACGTAACTAAACGTAACTAAAAGCCATCTAACTTTTTATGAGAGCTGGCCAATCAGAAGCTCCAAAAATTCAGAAATCTGAAATTTCAGATGTAAAACGTAATCGATTGAACGCACCCATTGTTTTATTGATCTATACTGGCGGTAGGGTGAAAAAAAAAACATAACGTATCTTGTGATCGTGATTGTGATTATGATTCACAAATTTCTATTCGCATTAGCAGCGTACTATGCTTTAATGAAGACTATTTTTAAGAATTTAGCATTTAAATAAAATTATTTTGTGATAAGAACTGTAAAAATAAAAAAAAATAAATAAACAAATAAAACCCATCAGATTAACTTTTTTCCTTTTCAACAGAACTAGGTGATTGTAACGTCATACAGCGTTGCCGCCCATAATGACCGTTCCACATTTTCTGAAGAACCGTTTCATTTTCATGGCATATGGAAAAAAAAAAACACTCATCTATTTTGTCAAAAAATTTTTGAGGCAAAAATATAGTCGTGGCCGGTACCCTCATATAACAGTATAACAGCGGCGCCAGCGGAATGGATGCTACTGGACCTGCATTTTCTTATATTTGTTTCAATATTTACAGCCGCAATGCTTGTTGACATCATTGATATCAAATAAATTGATATCAAATAAATGCTCAATTTTTGCAAATATCTTCAATCTCTTTCTTCGTTTGTATAGAGCCAGATAAGAGGTCGTGGCCGGTACCCTTTAAAAAACTTACCTCACAAAAACTGTTATACACTATAGGCTATTCACTATCCAGTGTAATATAGAGATCAGTGGGTCAGACACGTTATCTTCCTGTATGGATCCCCTACAAAATGAGGAAAAATTCATAGTAAAGTCTAAATCAATTTAGCATTCCAATTTAATAAAATTTTAACTGTTATATCGAATTAATAAAACTAATCAGAAGAAATTTTAAAGCAACACTTTCTCTCTGACGTCTATTTTCCATTTTTAAGATTCTCAGCACCCAGAGGAGGCCAGAACTTATTAAAAAAAGGTGGAGTCCCTAATTCTGTGTGTCTCTACCTCGCTTTACAGCCTAAAACATCATTGAAGCGGTTTTGGCACCTGGCTCCAACCGTCATGAAAGCATTTCAGAAACAACTCTTGCATTTTGATAACAAAACAATTAACAACAAATTTAAGTTGATAATGGCACCTGCCAAAGTACGGATTTTTTTATTTTCAAATTTCTACGGCTTTACCGATTTCTCTACGTGTTTATATAATATTTAGGAGGTCGTTTTCCAATATTAACATATACCTACAACATTTAAAAAATAAGTATATACATATTACATATATACATATATGGACATACATATATTTTTTTATAAAAAAAAAAGCATTTAAAAATTTTCAAGAACAATTCAAATTATGGTAAATTTAAATTTCAATTTATTATTATTATTATTTTTTTTTCAGTAAATGGAATACGATTTCATTTCGTTTCTGTCACAATAATTTAAAAAATCTTCAACCCCTGGATCCACTTTTAGAAGAGAAAGATAAGCTTGATGAAGCTATCGATTCATTTTTATCATAAACGATTATTTCACAATTCACACATATTAGTTCCGTTCGTTTACTTTCAATAACTACCAGTTTCTACCAATTTAAATCGATTATATGAACTTTTGAGTAAAATTAGTGGAAATTGGCAGTTTTGAGAAGTAATGTCTGTTCGTGTATTGTCCAAAACTGTAAATTTCGACTCCAAAGAGAGGAGAACAAATTGTAAAATCGTAGAATTGAGACAAAAAAAACATTTTTAAAAACTGGCAGCTGTAAATTATGTAGATGGTAGTGCAAGAAGAGATAAATGGGTCGATGTATTTGACCTTTTTATTTAATCAAAACCTTTAGATGCTGGTGGTAACATGAACGATGTTAGTCGCATAAAATAATGATTACTCATAGAATATTAGCTCTAATCTGCAATCCGATCCGATCGAATTTTTCGATTCACGTGAATTGTTCACTTAATTTGTCACAAAATTCAAAGCTTTATCAATAATTATTTTTGAATTTCTTGAGAGAATCTGAATGTTAAAGCGAAAAAGGAGCGGAGACTTCTCCAAATAATGTGCTACAATTATAAATTTCGCTCTTCGAACAGCTTACTGTAAAACGAAAAGCAGAACGAAATTTTTCGTTCGTGATTTCGTTGTGCCAATTTTGTATCGGATTTTTCTTTAAATGGTGTGGGGGAACCTTTAGGCTTAAAATTTTATTTTCATGGCAATTTAAATATTTTTTGGAACATTCGTTTTCCTCCGACGGATAATAAAATGCGAAAATTCACGCGAATGTTAAGCAGAATAGGGCTGTATGGCATTTTTGTTCCCTAATGTACCGAAACTTCAATAGCTCAAAAATTTGCGTCGAAAAAAGCTACTCCATGCTCCCAAATCCCAATGCGTCTAGTCCACCAAACCAGAGATATAAAAGCCGCCGCGCTGTCAAGAACACTCCAAAGTGATGGAATTGAAAATAAATTTGTTTTCAAATTATTATTTAAAACTTTTTAAAGATGTTTCAATAAAAAGAAAAAATCCGATAAATCAGATAAATTCTAGCATTTCCACATTTCGTAATAATATAGTAATTACGCACATTATTTAAAAAAAAAATGATTTTTAATTTAAATTTAAATTTTCAAATTTTGACCGAAGAAGTCAGTATTTTTGGCTTGTTTACACGCAATTGCTACCAAAAAAATATAAAATGTAAGCTTTCGCTCTATTCCTTTATTTTTTTAACTTTTTTTTTTAAATCTTACAAGTACAAAAAATTAAATTTAAAAAATGAACAATCATCGGTTGCAAAACACATTTAGATAAAGAGAATAAATTTCCATCCCCTTTTTCTTGACTTCTTTGAAAGTTAAACCATACAAACATTGTGAGAGAAAAAAAAATTAAAGAGAACCGAATTAAGTATACATGTTTAAAATAAATTTTTTTCTTAAAATTTTATTTAAAAAATTATAATTATCAAAGCAAAATAATTAATGCCTTTCACAATGTGCTTGTAATTTGCACTTGACTTAATTGTAATACAATCTAATATAATAAGTAGTAGTTGTCTCCTTCTTAATTTAAAGTGCCATTTTCCTTCCTTCGATTGATATCTCTACAGCACGTCGGGACTCCTTCAATCGCTTTGCATCTATGAATTTTTTCATGTGCTTTTCATATCGATTTGGTTTCTTCTTTTGAACCTTTTTTATTCGTTAATAAAGAATAAATCAATTAACGTTCATTTTAAAGGTTAGAAATATCCACAACTTACCGGATTAACTTCACCTTCCACAGTCGATCGTGGTCGAATTACGTAGTCCTTATTGGAGGGCATTGGAACTCGCGCTCTAGCTACCCAACCTTTATCACCGGGGCGCAGTGGACTATCATCTGTTGAACCAAACGCCGTATTGAGACTGCCTTTTTTGCTACTTCTGTCCGAAACTGTTGCCTCCGGTTCGGGTGCTTTCTTTTGCCTGGGCATCTGTTCCAAATCACGCTGTTGACGTTCCTCTTTCGACATTGCTTTGAAATCACAACTAAGATTGAATATCGGTCGAGCCCATTCCGAAATTAGTCGTCCAGCTCTTTCTCGGTTGTATTTTGTTTCCTTTGGGTGTTTGTACAAGTACATGATTGCTTTGCCGATGCCAGATTGTTTTAAATAGCTCTTGTCGATTGTAGGGAACTAATCAATAATCAAAAATTGTCAAAAATCGATCTAGTAGTAAAATAAACAAAAGCAGCTAACTTACATCGGAGAGAAGTTTAAGAATACTTTCCCTGATTTGCAGACACGGAAGAGCTTTGTTGGGAAGCGGTGCCAGCCAATCAGTCAGGACGTTCAATATATTGTGCTCGAGGAAAGCCAGTTGCAGATCTTTCTTGATCAACTGTGACATCACTTGTTTCAACATTGAGATCTTTTTAACCGCTGGTTTGTTGAGCTTGTTCAGCTCTCGATCTTCATCGGCCGCATGTTTCATATTCATTATAAGCTGATCGATCAAATCATCGTTATCATTAATAAGCTCAATGTCGCCACGACGACGACGAGGCTTCTTCTCTTCCTTTTTGCGAAGCAGCATTGCATCAAAGTCTGATATGAAGTTGTCGCTTCTACATGGGATATACAAAATATTTTTAATAATTAAATAAATATAGAATTTGGGTGGATAATATGCGCCATAACAAAAATAACCCGAGTCTAGCTAATTGAATTTTTGGAATAGAAATAAAAAAAATCTTCATAAATCATTGTGTTATTTTTCTTTCCTCATGACTTTAGTAAAAAGAAAGTATTCTAAAGCTTTGACTTTAAAAAAATAATTTTGAGTAATGCCTCAAAAATGTATGTATCTCAAAAATCTAAAATTTTAATTATCGATTATAATTAAAATTATAATCAAATTTCAAATGAAACTTACTGTTCACTGTTAACAGGCATAATTTCATCGTCCGAACTATCGACAATACCTTCTTTGGGGGCTTTTTCGGTTTCTGGTGTTTCACCCTCTGGTTTTTCGGTTGCAACATCCTCATCTTCATTGTCGGTGTCGGTTATTTTTGGCCGTTTCTTGAAACTTGCGGCGGCACTCTCTTCGTCTTCCGAATCACTGAGCAGAGCGCGCTTCTTTTTAGAGGCCACTGGAGATTTGGAGACGCTTCGTGAACGAGACCTTGATCTAGCCCCAGATCCTGATCTGGATCTTGATTTAGTGCGACTGCTGCGTTTGCCTTTTGAGGCGCTTCTGCTGCGCCTAGAACCGCTTCTACTTCTTCTTGAAACACTACGACTTTTTCTTGAACCACTGCGAACCCGGCGCGACCCACTTCGACTTCTCTTCGATCCACTTCGACTACGCCTCGATCCACTTCGACTACGCCTCGATCCACTTCGACTACGCCTCGATCCACTTCGACTACGCCTCGATCCACTTCGACTACGCCTTGATCCACTTCGACTACGCCTCGATCCACTTCGACTACGCCTCGATCCACTTCTACTACGCCTTGATCCACTTCTACTACGCCTCGAGCCGCTACGACTTCTTTTAGAGCCACTTCGGCTCCTCCTCGAGCCACTACGGCTTCTTCTTGATCCACTTCGACTTCGTCTTGATCCACTACGGCTACGACTGCCAGATCCACTACGGCTTCTTCTGGAGCCACTACGACTTCTTCTCGAACCACTTTGGCTTCTCCTTGAACCACTACGACTTCTGCGAGAGCCACTCCTACTGCGACTTCCACTACCGGACCTAGATCGAGATCTACTGCCTGAGCGACTGCGTCTTGAGCCACTTCGGCTTCTACTCCCAGAACCACTCCGGCTTCTTCTCGACCCACTTCTATTTCTGCTACCACTCTTGCTTCGGCTTCGTCTGGAAGCAGCGCTACCACGCGAACGTCTCGAAGCAGCCGAACCGCTTCGTGACCTTGATTTAGACTTCCTCGGTGGAGCACTTCCGCTGCGGCTCCTCGATTTCCTCTCAGCACTTACATTGGCTGCATTTGAACTGGGTGACCTGCTCCTTGACCGTGAATTTGTTTCACGAGATATGTTTACAGCTGAATCTTTAGAACCACTGCGACTCCTATGGGAAGTTTTTGATTTTCTAGAACTATGCGATTCAGCCGATGGGGAACGTGATTTGGCGCTTTTTTCACCTGTAAGAGTTAAATTTTCTCTGTAAAGATCTTCAAATGCGTTTCCTTTGCTTTTTCACGAAAGAACAAATAAAATTCTTTAACATAACCTAAAAGCTATCGATTAAAATAGGGGTATTTCTTAAACTCACCATTTGTGCTGTCCATTTTTGTATTTTATTTTATTTGAAAACCAAGCAGCAAATGGAAACTACAAGGTGTAATCTTCTTTTTTTTGTGAACTTACAGATAGATAAACCCTTAAGATTTCTAGACCTTTTCAATCCAAAAGTATTATGCGATATAATAATTAAAATAAAACAAAACGACGGCCTGTGATGTGATGCGATACCCTCTGTTTCTTTTTCTTCTTTTTTGTTCGCACTCTAGAGAATTTTCAATTCCAAATAACAAACAGGGTCGACAACATAAAAAAGTTATAACCAGCTGTCAAAGAAACTTGGTTTCGGAATTCATGTGGTCATAACCAAATATAATAAGTGATGCCAAGAAACATAAAAAAAAAAAGTCAGATATACAACAGTAGTGTGAAAGACGAAAAAAAGAAAATATAAAGGTAAGACCGTACTCGGCCGAACTGCACTTCAGCGGAACTGAACTTCTCGACTTATTTGCAGGAAATTGTATGAGCCATATCGCACTAAGCGACAACTGCACTTCACGGCGCGGCACTAAGCGATAAAGTTGACAATAGGGGTATTCCCGATCCGATGCAACTGGTCTTGTATCATTGCAAAAATGCAAAAGTGTAAAATTTCTATACCCTAACCCCATTGTAAAAAAAACTTTGCACTTTTGCAATGATGCAAGACCAGTTTGCATCGGATCGGGAATACCCCTAATCTGTGCCTACGTTCTGTAACTCTCGCATCGTTGAAATTAGTCGAGAAACGTTGGAAAATGGAACAATGATCATAGACCCTGTTTAGATTGTGACTGCTCACTACGTAGTGACGGCATTTTGTTGGTGAAATCGGTGAGGTAGAAAGGGAGGCGACAGTCAGGAAGAAAACATAAAGATTGTAGTGAGCAGTCATGTTTCATATCCGACATGTTCCATTTAATGCCATTTTTTTTATTTTTGGCATGTTCGTTGTAGGGTAAGGTAGATGAGAATAAAAATTAAAAATGTGTAATTAATCAAGCTTAGACGCAAAAAATGCTTATTGAATTGGTGGATTGATAACAGCAAAGATGCTGAAGCAGATTTAATTATTAAAATTGCAATTTCTGCTATATTTTGCAACTACTTATTTATTTAATATTAAACTCATGGTTCATGGTGCTCAGAATCAAATGTTTCAATTCAGAGATATTCCATCAGAGTTCGGCGATACTCATGACTGAGAAATTTCGAGTGTAGACACGACATGACTATTCACTACGTAGTGAGCATGTCACAATCTAAACAGGGTCATATGATTTGTTTCATCGTTTCTCAACTGCTTTTGACGATGTGAGAGTTACAGAACGTGGGCACTGACAAACTTTGTCGCGATATAAAGTTTGCTTCAGATTCGTGTGAAAGTGAGCGTGGTTTCGCTGAAGTGCACTTCCGCCGAGTGCGATTTTACCTTAAAGGTTCCCCCACACCAACGCGAATTTTCGGTGGCGACGACGAAAACAACAATAACAACACGTGGTTGTCAATGAAAACAACACGTTGTTATTATTGTTTTCGTCATCGCCACCGAAAATTCGCGTTGGTGTGGGGAAACCTTAAGGGTATTCATGCAACGTCGGAAAAGCATCGTAAACATGGTAAACGTCAGCGAAATTCGTATTAAATTTTAAATTTTAAATTTTTTTGAAAAGCCAAAAGCAACGTTTTTAAATTTCACTATATTCTAGTGGAATACAATTCGTTGCTATACTTTATGCAGCATATTTATATAGGTAATTTTTTTTTTGTATTCAAAACCTACATCGACCTAGGTATGTATTTTTATTACTATTATTTTTGTTCTTCGAAAAGAAAGAAGATTTTATTTTTTGAAAAACAAAAATAGTAATTATTATGATCAACTACTTACCTACCTACTGTAATTTTTGTATTGGTATAGGTATGTAGAACAAAAAAAATGTATAGGTAGGTACCTGTACCTTTTAAAAATAAATTTAATGTTTTACAATTTTCTTCAAACTTAAAAAAAAAAAAATAGAAAATGTTGAACCCATTGTAGGGTTAATTTAAGAAACCAAATGAAAAATGCAGCTAAAACTGTTTTTTAAGAAAACAAAATCGGTTTGTAAGTATATTTATATTGGTAGGTACTTAGGTAGGTACATTATAGGCTTGCTATTTATAGCTACCAACACAAAGTTATTTTTCAAAAAAAAGAAAATTTTGAAAAAATAGCAAATTTGAAAACTCACGAAAATAAATACACAAAATTATTTGTCAAAAAAAAAATAAAATAATATCTACCTAAATCTATGTACGATGAACTGAACTTAACAAAAAATTGCGTATTGATAAAGGCCCTCACTAGTTAACTGATGAGTCCATGTGAGATCGCCGGGACGAAACGCCAAATTTTTGTACGACTAAAGGCCGTTAAAAGCTATTTTGAATCAATAATTCAACAAGTCCTAATAAAATACTGCTAAGTCTTCTACTTGGCTGATGTATTTCAGTAGATAGTATATAGAATTTCTTCTTAAAATAATAAAAAAACAAAATTTTGAAAAAAAAATTAAAAAAAAAGAAAAAATTGAAAATTTGAAGTCACTAAAATAAATACACAAAATTATTTTTTTTCGAAAATAGACAAAGTTTTGAAAAAAATAGGAAAAAAAGAAAAAACTTGCAAATTTGAAAAATCATTTTCCAAAAAATATAAAATAATTTTTTTTTTAGAAAATAAAGGCTCTCCCAAACCAACGCGAATCATTCACAATAACACAAAATATGACAAATACACAACGCTAAACAACAACAAAAATCTGTCGTCGGCGAATGTTTCGCGTTGGTTTGGGAGAGCCTTAAACAAAGTTTTGAAAAAAATTTAAAAAAAAAGAAAAAAGGGCAAATTTGGAAAATCATTAAAATAAGAAAGGAGGTACACAAAATTATTTAAAAGTAATACTAGTCCAAATTTCAAGAAAATTCAAAAATTTAAAAAAAAGTCAGAGTTAGGAAAATTCAAATTCAAAATAAGTTTTGGTGGATATATGTATGTAGGTACCCTTTGCGAAAAAAAATTTCGTACTGTATATCAATTTTTATACACCTAAGAATAAAATTTTAGCTTTTTGTCGAAAAAAATTAAAAATCAATTGAAATACATTTAATATAGGTACTATTTATCAAATCCTATTTTTTCGAAAAAAAAAGTTTTAAAGGGTAAAAAATTACAATTAAAATTAAAATTAAATTAAAAAAGTTGGTAAATATGTCAATTTTAAAAATCACCTAAAAACATTTTTCAAAAAATAAAATTGTTCTTATGCTTGAAAAAAATTCTTTTTATGGTTGAAAACAATTTTTTGTAGCACTAAAAAAGAAATTTGATATATCAATTTTAAAAACCAATTGATATACAAATAAAATAAATTTTCAAAAAAAAACCTAAATTTAAAAAAATGGCTTGTTTTTCCATTATTCAAAAAGTGTTTTTCTTTTTTGAAAATTGTGATGTATATAATATCCTACCTACCTACCTATTGAAAAAAAAAGGTTTGCTTTATGTTTATAAAAGTATTTTGAATAAAATGACAGAAAGCGCACCAAAATTAAAAAAATGTTCGAACTATAAAAATTTATTGTTCTCTATAGTCCAAATTTCGATAAAAATCAAAAAATTTAAAAAAAAATCAAAAATTTTGAAAAAAGTCAAAAACTTTGAGAAAATTCAAATATTCGAAAAAAGTCAAAAATTTTGAAAAATTTCAAAAAATTGAAAAAAGTCAAAAATGTTTAAAAATATGAAAAAAGGTCAAAAAATTAAAAAAAAAGTCAAAATTTTTGAAAAATATGACAAATTTTTAGAAAATTCGAACCAAATAATAATATTCGCGATCGCATCAAAAATAAAATTCCCTTTTGAATTTTTCACGTGAGAACGAATCATATTTTATCGCTCTTCGAATCTTGAAGAAATTGCAGAAATTAAGATTGTCAATTATGTTTTAACTTTTGAGAAAATTAAAAATTATGAAAATTTTACTTTTTCTAACAAAACGAGTTTCTTGAAAATTTGTACATGCAATTTTATTTTGACTTTAAAGGATCTCCTCTATAAAAATTTGATCGTAATCAGTTGAGTCGTTAACGAGAAAGTCGAAAAAAAAACGATTCTATGGCAGGTACCGTTTATAACAGTTCTTGATAATTTTTTTTTCACCATATCAAGTCTGCATTTTGTTGAAAAAAATTTCACTAAGAAAAAGAACAACAAATCTACGGCAGTTTCAGGAGATAATGGAGCGAATGAAGAGCCAACCGGATATCGCCAATAACTTCACCAAAAAATCTCCAGAGATAGTACAAGAGTTATGGGGAAATTTAACTGAAGCCTTAAATACGCTTGGTCCTCCTATAAAGGAAGTTTCGGAGTGGAAAAAGGTTGAATAAAGAAAAAATACTGTATGGTTCTTTAATTTTATATATACATGTGTAGGTTTGGTCAGACTTGAAGTCCGCCATAAAAAAAAAACTGTCTCAAAACAAGCGTTCATTAAATGCGACGGGTGGTAGAGCTTATGAGGAGCAACTCTTCACACCACTCGAAGAAGATGTGATCCAGCTGGTATGTCTGAGGGACTGTGTTGAGGGTTTTCCGCACACAGAAACCTTCGGCGTTACGAAAAAAAAGGGTTTGGTGTGTCTCTGTCGAACGGTACGTGCTACAAAGTGGGTTTGTACCTTTTGGAATCTGCTACTGGTCCTTTAAAAAGAAGCACTAAAATTTTTGGAATCGCCGCGGTATTAAAGAAAGTCGCTCGTTTAGTAAATCTATGTATGCTGTTGAATGAATGAAAAACTGAGAAAAAAGTCAAAAAGGGTTTGGTGTGTCTCTGTCGAACGGTACGTACTAAAAAGTTGGTTTGTACCTTTTTGGAATCTAATCCTGATATTGATCCTTTTAAAAGATCCATTCAACTTTTTTGCATTATAACAATAATTTAAAACGTTTGATTAAACACAGGTAAAATTTAACTTACAAAGCATGGGACAGGTCGAAAATTCTTGACGCTTTGAATCTCAATTCCATTCTTTGTTGTCTAACAATAGATGATTCATTGATCATGTAGAATCCGATAGAATCCATTATTTTTCTATAAAATTATTGAATGGGGGAAAATAAAACACAGCTAATATGTACAATAGGCGTTTTTTTTTTAAAGCCCGGGGGGAATTGGTTGAAAAAAAACGACAGCGAGGATTAGCGACGCCACGACAGTAAAAAACATGGAGTTTTCATACAAACTATTGATAACATGTATGCAATTCATGCCGGTAACAGTTTTTCGGTGCGCTTAAGAAAAATTTCAATCTTTAAAAAAAAAATAATCTTCTATTTTTTAAAACAATTCATCTATTTGAACTCATTTAGTAACAAATGTATGAGTAGAAAGTCGACTAAACATGATTTTATAATTTTGTCTAGCTAGATTTGCGATTCACCACACTGTGCGACGTCGTTTTTTTATACAATTCTCCCCGGGCTTGCAAGAAAACACACGGAATAATTAACTTTAACTTTTTCTACATTTCCACCAAAACTTGTTGACCGCCGATGTATCGATTATTCTGAATTGGTAGCACTGGAATTGGTAGCACTGTAAAATTATGCAGCACATCTCTATCGACAAACGTCACTTCAAAATAAAATTATTCTTTTTTCTATCCTTCTTTTTTGTATCCAAATCAAACCGAGAAAAAATGCACTACATGCAAAATTTCCTCCTTTGATTTTTCTACTATAAATTTTATACACACATTTGTACAAACTAATAACGAAAACTTCACAACAAATTAAATAGTTTAATATAAATCAGTTTTCTACAAATCGCAGGGAATACTTTATCAACAAATTAAAAAATGCTTCAGTACCAAGGAAGGGGTTTTCCAGCTGGCTACGAGGATGACAGTAATGACGACGAGGTGGGTTCCTTCATTTTCCTTTTTTTTCTAAAAAATAAAATTAATGAAAAATTAAAAAAAAAAATTCTTCAAACCAACAAAAAGGATTTTGAAGCAATGGAGATTTTCACTCAGAATCTCAAAATAACCGTCGTTCCTAATATAACAAAATCTGCTGGACTGAATGGTGAAGATTTTGATGCCCAATTACCAATGGCGCTGGAAACCTGGTTCTCGTCGTATCAAAACATGTGGAATTCATGTAAGTAAAACTAACGCCCATATTATTCACTCGATACAACCAGATTAAAATTTAAATCCAGATGTAAAGTATACAAATTCAATGTAATTACATCCGGATTTAAGTTTCAATCTGGATGTATCGGGTGAATAACATGGGTGTAAGAGAACGTGAATGCAAAGATATTCCTACAATTTAGGTTTTTTTTTTTGTAGATAAAAGCACACCAACTTTGAGCCAGAATCTCTTAGCTGTCTACATGAACGATGAAAATCCAATGCTGCTGGCACTTAAACTTTTTGCCAACTGTCCAGGCTGCAATAATTTGAAGAACAAGAATCTAGCATTATTCGGTGAGAGTTTTTGTCGTGAAATTATCATAGGTTCATAATGATCGAATTCTCCGTGCGATTTCGAACCAGTTACATTGTCAAATATTTAACATTTTAAAAGATACAGGTATTAGATACCTATACCTAGTAGATAGTTATTATCTACTATCACCCCGTGAGGGGATCTGCAGATATTGCGTACACAATCGGGTGCTCCCTTTTACGCTTAATCGAACTTCCGAACAGTATTTGCACGAGTTCAGATAGTTATAAAAGTAAATTTGAAACTTCTTTGAGAGTTGTTAACATGGTGTTGATTGGGACTCATTAAGAACAATGCTCCATATCGTGTGCATGTTTGGTAATTTTTTTTTTCAATTGTTTTTCTATGGGTTTTGACAACAAATTGTGAAAATTTTTACAAATTCGCGGGAATTTCTAAACATAGTATCCTTTCTATAGGTTTTAAAACGGACAAAGAACTCGTCTTTGATGAAAATCACATTATTTATTCATTAAATTCCAAAGTTATTTGTTTAAATTTTAAATAGTCCATTTTTAATCTTAAAGTAGTAACAGACCAGAATATCTGTTCCGAAAACCTATTGTTTTGTCGGTGCAAACCTTAAGAAAGACTTAAGAGACGTTGAGAAATACGAAAGGAATCTCATTGATTATTCCATAAACGGTGTCCCTTTATGACTTCAAAAACTGTAACAAACCTTTTGTTTACCGATGGCCAACCAATGTAATCCATTTGATCAGCCTTTGGGAAATATGAGCCTCGAAACCTTAAGGCATTATTTTATCTAAGAATAAAGTTGACGTTTTATGTTTATTCCTAGGTTCTGTGATTTTTTGAAATTAATTGAAGATCATTAATTATTTATTAACTTAAAAATATTCTTGTGACGATTTAAATGACATAATTAATATCCTGTCTTTAATTTCAGTTCTAGAAACAATTTGTGCTCTGCACAAGACCAATCCGGAAATCGCCAATTTGTGTAACGACAACATGCGAATGGTTGCATTTAACTTTATCAAGACGTCAGGAGTTTTGCCACTCTACAAAGGCATTACAACGGCCTATCAGTTGATCAAAATAAAAGACATTCTGGTGACGAAAATTCAAGAGCTTATCGACGAAAAGCGCTACAAAGATGTAAGGTGTTGGTAGAGAAGATAATTTTTTAGAATCATCTCATTCAAAGATATTCCATATTTTTCTATTATATATATAAAAATATATAATTTAGGCAGCATACTGGGCTATCTTTTTGGAGGCTACCCAGTCCTTTGATATTTATCAAATAGTGTTGCCGCTCATTTTGCAGAATAAACCAAATCTTGCTGTTGAATGTCTAGATAAGGCCAAGGATCAGCAGGAGGCAATGGTGCAGTTTCTTGACTCGCTGTTGGATAAACGAAAGACTGTGATCGATCATTGTTATCCGATCATTGAGTGAGTTTTATGTTCATAAATGCTGTTCGATCGTCCTTTTGCCGCGAAAATCCATAGAAATGCTTTTTTGTTTGATTACTCTTTTTTTTTTTACATTCCAGCCGTTATGGATACACTGAACTTAATCAATCCATTATAAGCTTTAGACCAATGTCGAAGCTAGTAGCTCGCCTCGCCAAAAAATACCAAATCGATGAACAACTCACCCCAAATCTGAGTTACTCCAAATCCCGCTCATACATGTACTACCTCTATAAAAGATTCAAGGATGGCGAAATGAGCCGTGATTCATTTCGTGAGCTTGTAAAAGATGCAGCAACCACAACAGTTCTGAAATATGATCTCGTAGCCAATATTTCTTCGCATGGCGATAGAGAAGAAGCTCTCTATTGGGTTAAGCTATATCAAATCCCCACCGAACAATGGCCACCTACCCTATACGTCGATGACGGCGAACACAATAGCAGTAATGACACAGTCGATAGTGGTTGGCGTGGTGGTGGCGCAGGTGTTGGCGGATATGAAGGCAACTCTTTAAATAATTCCGGTGATACCTCACAATCGGGTATCAAAGAAGACTATCTCCAGTTGGAATTGAGAGATGAAGCTATTGTTCTTGTCGATCGAAAGTCAACCTTTACTGATATGATAAGAACTCTTGAAAAACACAGTTTAATTGGCTTCGATTCGGAATGGAAACCGTCAGCTTGTCAGGTGGAGACTGTTAGTTTACTTCAATTGGCTACATTTGATAAAGTTTATCTTATCGATGTCATGTCCGAAGACATAACTGATGATTTATGGAAATTCTTCGGACGGAATATTTTCAATAATTTAGAAATTTTAAAGATAGGATTTGCACTGCGACAAGATTTAACAATGTTGCAAAAAAGCTTACCACAAATGAATCTGTGTTTGTCCAGTGGATCATGTTACTTAGATTTACAGGACTTGTGGAAACGATTGAAATATATGCATTCGTTTAATTTCCCCTATAAAAGAGGTAATTTTTTTACTGATTATTATTTTATATGATTTGAAAATTTTACAAATGGTTTTATTTTCAAGATGCGAAATCGGGAACAAGCCTGAGCGCTTTATCACAAGTTTGCTTGGGAAAAACACTAAACAAATCCAATCAATTATCCAACTGGGCCAAAAGACCATTACGTCGGGATCAAATTATATACGCAGGTAAAAAAATTGTTGAGTGGTTTTTCCTTTAAATTGACTTTTCAATGATCTTGAGTTCAAAAGATATGTGTGTTAAAAAATATTTGGATAAGTCAACACTTTTTTCCAAAGTGAAAAATAAACATTTATGGTCCTATATTGCTACATAAATGTCAAATTATTTTTTTAGCACTGGATGCCTATTGCTTGGTACAGATCTACAAAGTAATAGCCGAATCTTTAGCTCGTTTAGGTTATGACATTGATAAAATTGTCGACCAAATAACGTCAACAAATAGTACAAAACCCGATAAATCGGCCAGCAAACAATTAGAAAGTAGCTCATCTTCTAGAAGTTCCCGTAAGAGCTCTCGCAATACCTCCATGGAGTGTATAAGGTAAATGGATCATATGATATCTTGAAAGTATTTGTATTTGTTTAAAATTTCTTTCTAGTTCCACAAAAATAAAATTCATCTGTGATTCAATACTTGGTGGACTTCTTCACAATCTGCGTCGCCTCGGAATAGATTGTTTAGAAATAAATTTACGTACAAGCTTAGATCATTATGTGCGCAAGGCTCAGCAAGAGAACCGATGCATTCTTTCCCGCGATTCTCATTTTATACATTTCAGCAAATTTCTACCGAAAAGTCTTTGTATTGAGATCCCCGAGGATGCTGCCGATAATCAAGTTGTTAATGTGATTCAGTACTTCAATATTTCGATAAATAAAAATGAAATTATAACACGTTGTCCAAAATGCAATGGGATCGAATTCATATCGGCATCTGGGCAACAAATACGCCTTCTTAAATTTGGATCCGAAACCAAAAAAACGTCTTATGTAACGGGTCCTAATGGGGGTGCGACATGTGCAAAAGCTATTAGATTAGTATTTAATTCAAGTAAATTCCTTCTGCAACCGCAAATGATAGAAAAATAATATTTTGTACAAATTTCCTGTTTTACAGAACCAATAACAGACGAAGTGCTTCAAACAGGTAGGACATTTTCGTCAGCATTAATTAAAACCGATAAAATCAGTAACAACGCTGTTAACTCACAAACTGACTTTTTTATATGTGATGTAAGGATGGAATTCAAATTTGTTTCATAAATCTTTTTAAATATTTTTGTTTGTATTATTTTTTTTCAGAAATGTGGTAGAATCACATGGCCAGACGAATATCGTATGAGCACTAAAATTTTAAATCTTATCCTCGAAGAATAACGCAAAGTTAAAAAGAGGGTTTGTGGGGTGACAAACGAGTAGAGCAAGTGATAAATAAATAAGTATTTTTAAATAGTGGATTATTTAATTTGGTCATGTTTTTTATAAATATATATATAAATATTTACTATTCATATATGTAAATCTCATTATTTAATTTTGTAATGTAGTACAAAAGAAAAAGAGACAAAAGGCAAACACACAATTGAACATACATAGAAATATAAAAATAAATAGATGTTTTATGGTCATTGAATTCTTTTTTTTTATAATAATAACTTTTTTTCAGGTAGGTTCCATTAAATGTGCATTTTAAGTGGTCCAAATTTTGATCTACGAAATTTATCGGCACCAAGAAATGTGGTAAGTTCATTTGAAATGAAAAGTAATTTTTCAAATTTGTCTTTGTTTAATTTTTTTTTTAATTTTTAAACTTTTTGAATATCTTCGAGGGAAGTAGAACATGTCATTGAAAAAAATTGCAATCAGTTCTAAATTTATTAGAATAATTTAACTATATATGTACATTGTACATATACACCCCAGCAAAGGTCCTATGAGAGATCGGGGCCAAAAAGTTATTCACAATTCAAAAAGTGAAGGCAACTGTAGGAGACCCAAACCAATATAAAATTGTGTCTTCTCTAAAAAAAACTGGAGAAATCTCCCAGTTGCAAGTGCAAATTATAGAGTTACATGTGTATTAAAAAAAAACTTAAAAGCACACATATTGCAGAAGTAAAAGACGTTTGGTTATAATATGATATTTATTTATTCATTAAAATTAGATCTAAAATCAAAACTACTTTTTTAAGGATAGGTATGCATAATATTTTCGTGCATTTCATTTACGGATATTTTTCATTGATTGAGCACAATCCCAAATATTTTGGATTTTTCCCAGTCTTACATTGCGATGTTGCTCTTCCCGGATTATATAGTTTTAAATTACGTAAGTTCGTCCAGGCATAATTACACGTGAAAACAGTTTTATCATTTTTCATAAACATAACGGCACATCCTAAATGTGTATTTCTATCAAGTATCATCATAGTAAAATGCCCACAATCCTTTTTCTTGTCATTGAATACTACTGTTCCATCTCGTGGACATATTAAATGTTCTTGAAACCATCGGTCAATACCATGATAGATATTATATTCGATATTCTCTAACGACATAGTAGCATTTAAAGTTGTTCGTCTAGCGATGTTCTGTCCAGAATGTTTGAAGTTAGGAGTATTGCGACAGGAATCGTGAGTACCAGTGCAAGATTTGATATTCATTTCTGCCATAAGTTCTAATTCATTATTCCATTGCATAGTTGCCATTCGAGTTGCTGACGGAAATCGGTACACTCTTCCAAGGGCCAGCATGTTTCGGTATTCATTGTGTTTATCGACGATAATTTCTTTTATTTGCGGAGAAAGTTTTATCATTTCACTATAGCCAGCACACGATGAGTTGATTCTCTAAAAAGTAAAATTTAAAACTAACATAAAATATGGAGTTTATTAGACATTTATATTTAAATAAAAATTAGGAGTAAGGTATTAAAAAAAGACTTGTATGCATTCATTTATGATTTAGTAGAAGAGGGCACTTTATAATGCCAAGAGAAACTCTTTTTTAGGCAGAATTTGATCCCGGATCCCAGGCGTGATCATCCAGCGCACTTACCATTGCGCAAAGTGGTAGGTACTACTATAGTTTTTAATTCTATACACATCGATGAGTTTAAGATTTTACTTTATTCTTTTAACAACTAATTAAACAGGTATCTTTTTGTTTATTTTATTATAGTAAATAATTATAAACAAACGAATATTGAGGTTTTTCTTACTGCCATGTTATTCACTCGATGTCCAGATTAAACTTAAATCCGTATGTAAATTATATAAATTCAATGTAAATACATACATCCGGATTTAAATTTAAATCGGGTGAATAATATGGCAGTTAAAAATAATTTTTTTTCGACAAATTCTATGATTCGATGTTTGAATTTAATTTGTTGATGTATACAAGGAATGTATGTATAGGTCCAGGTTCAAATTCTATTTAAAAAAAATTACGGTTCATCCCAAATTAATCATTTGATCACACATCTTACTAGATCATTATCACACGCAATGTGAGCCCGTTGTCCTCTACACAAATTGGGATTGCAATATTGATTAAGATTTACACCAAAAGTTACAATACAATTTAAGATCAACAAAAAAACTACGCGATTTAATTTTAATATCTTTTTCATTTTGAAGGACTTTGTGTTATAGAAACAAATTTTTGACACTATTTTTAAATAAAACTTTTGTTGCAATATTCTAGAAGAAATAATCCCAACTGGTTCTTAAGACTAAATAAATATGACTGAAATGTTTGAAAACTTCCAATCTCCTAAGGAAAACCAGACGTGATAATATTCTCATTTTTCTGTGTTATTAATTTTTATTAAGCTATTTTAAATATGTAGGCATGTATATAATAAACACTCGAATATTTTATAGCACCTTAAAGAGAAAAGGTTTTCCTGTTTTCAGATATTTTTCGAAGTAGGTACGAACTGCTGTTTTCGCAGGCAGATATTACTTGGAATATACAGCTGCGGTAACAAAAACAGCACCACTGGTAAAGTTTCATTTAAGCGTTTCTAAATGAGTAAATAGAAAAAATTATTTAAAACCTCTAGTGTGTTATGTTGTTGCTTGAGAGGTGGCACTCTCTTTATTGTGTATCTCTGGCTCAAGCATGGTAACGGTTTTTTTTGTACGACGCCATATTGGGGGAAAGCTTTTTTTTGTGCGGTAAAAATAATAGCACTGATCGCAGTTTTCGTTGTTCCTGTTATCATATTACATGTTTTCTTGTGATTAATCGGTTAAAGTACCAAAAATCCCTTCAAGCCTGAAACTAAGCTCAAAAAAGATTTAAATATTACTGCTTGCGTCGAAACAGTTCGGCATAAATTGAGAGAACACAAAGTCCCTCTTTTAACTGGAAAACATGCTCAGAAACGCTTAATATTTGCAAGACAGAATTTGGAATGGCCAACGGAGAAATTGCGCAATGTTTTTAGGACGGATGGGAGCAAAGTCATGTTGTTTGGTGGTAAAGGATCTCGTTCCTACACAAGCAAAGTGGTTAATCATGGAGGTTCAAGTATAATGGTGTGGGCTTGTTTTTCCTACTATAGAGTTGGGCCAATATACTGTATTAAGCACATCATGGATCAACATGTTTACGTTGACATACTCCAAAATGTAATGCTCCCTTATGCAGAGGAAGAGATGCCACTTTTGTGGGTCTTCCAACAGGATAATGACCCCAAGCACACCAGCAAAAAGGCCAAAAATTGGTTTGGAGATCATTTAATTAATGTGATGGAATGACCAATCGCCTGACCTAAACCCAATAGAAAATTTGTGGGCGGATGTGAAGAAAGCGGCCTCTGAAATTAAACCGACTAGCAACGAAGCACTCTGGGCAGCAGTAAAGGTCTCCTGGGATATCACGGTTGAAAGGTGCCAAAATTTAGTAAAATCAATGACCAGACGGTTTGAAGCAGTAATAGCTAACAGAGGCTATGCGACGAAATATTAATTTTGGTCGACAACATTTAAGGAATAAAATCATTAAAAAAGATTTTGAATTTGAACCATGTTTTAGTTTTGAATTGTATGATGAAACAATGGTGCTATTTTTTTACCTATTATTTATTTAATTTTTTGGAGAAAATTTAAGTTATTTTTATAAAGTTGATGAATAAAAATTGGATTTTGTTTTTGAATACGATGTTTTCACTTAGTGTAACTTTTTTGCATATTCAAAATTTCTCTCGATATATTGGAATTAACTTTATTTTTCAAAGAAATTTGATTCTCCTAATGGTGCTATTTTCTCTACCGCAACTGTACATAAGGGTGGTCGTTATTTGGATTTATTTTGGTTTGGAGTATGGATGGTCTTAAATATGGATTCAAATGGAGACTAAATTATCTCTTATTTTTCCAATTTTTATAATAAGTGAACAAAAATAGAATCGAACAGAACAAAAAATTTGCTAAACGCTTTCACGTTTTTTTTTATTTTTCATCTCAACCAACTTTTCCCCACGAAAATGAAATTTGAATTTCTGATATGTTACATTACAACCGAATTTTTAGACCAGCTTAAGTGAAATTTCTTTTCAACTTATCCGGACTCCGCGTGAGTAAAATTTTTTTCACTTAAGCGGGTTTCGTTTAAATGAAAGAAATATTGTGACATTTTGCCGTTTCTCTTAACCGGGTTTTACTGTACTTCTGTACTTTCACTATCTCACTATCTCACTATCTCACTCCTCACTCCTCACTCCTCACTCCTCATTCCTCATTCCTCACTCCTCACTCCTCACTCCTCACTCCTCACTCACCACTCCTCACTCCTAACTCCTCACTCATCACACCACACTCCTCACTCCTCACTATCTCACTCTCACTCCTCACTCCTCACTCCTCACTCCTCACTCCTCACTCCTCACTCCTCACTCCTCACTCCCCACTCCTCACTCCTAACTCCTCACTCCTCACTCCCCACTCCTAACTCCTCACCAGTGGTAACACTTTACTTCAATTGAAGTAGATCTACTTCATTTTTTCGAAAAAAATTTAAAATCTACTTCCTACTTCGCACCATCACCAAAATATTGAAATCTGCTTCATTTTAAAAATCCCTGTTTCAACGTACTTCAATTTTACAGAAAAAGACCAAATGTACTTCTTTTTCTCGGTTCCGCCGCAACAGAGCGCAAGTTCTTTGAAATGAACATTATCCAATACGAAACCACCAACAAACTCTCTCTGCGGAACTGTGGAAAGCATTATGCTATCAGAAGTTTTAGATTCTTTTGCAGCGTATGATTTAGTGCAGATAAATAATTGTAAAAATAACTTAGATAGACTATTTGATTAAGTATTTGTTGATAAAGAATTGGGTATGTCAGTTAATGAATCTCCTTTTCCAATTTTTTCCAAATCCATTCCAAATATTCCTGCTTTAAATTTTGAATTAAAAAAACTTAATTTTTTTAAACCAAAAATTCAACATTCATTTAAATATAACTTTGAAAAAGCTAATTTTGTTGGTATAGCGAGCTATATCGATGAGTTAATATTAACCACTTATTTTAATTATGATTACGATATACCTATCACCCTTGAAAAAATTTCAATGTCTTAAATAAATTTCTCTACAAAAATTTTATTTATTCAATGGAATCTAAACTGAAAACTAATAGTAAATACTTTTGCAAAAAAAATAATATTGGAATTCCAAAATGTAAGGAATATTTGGATTCCTCCTACACAAGTCTGCAATGGGTTTGTTAATTTTTTCAATTCAAACTACTTAGTTTCATCAAACATTAATGACTTTTCCTCTGATCAATCTGATAATAGATTTTTGTACAACTGAAGTTGAGAAAGCTTTATCGGGGCTGATAAGATGATAAGAATGCTGGACCAGATGAAATTCGTCCTCTTGTTTTAAGAAAGTATGCGTCATCGCTCTCCAGAATATTAAGGGCATTCATGCAACGTCTTAAACTTTACGATGTCGTAAAATCGTAAAGTTTCCGACACACGTTTCATGAACGCACCAAAAATCATTTTGCGTAAATGTTTTAAACGATGTGGTAAACAAATCAGCTGTTCGTTAAACGTCAAACAGCTTAAAATATTTAATTTAATCTTAGCATTCGTAAAATTTGTCATCCGCAAGTTAAAAATGCCCAAAGTAAGCCAAAAAGTATACATATTTATACAATTGTATGAACAAATTGCTTTCAATGATCTATTAATTCTTGAGTTATTTGGCAAAAATGATGAAGTTGTGTTTGTGTAAATCACACTTTTTCAAAAAAAATCATTTTTCCTCGAAACGCCCGTTCCTCTATTTTTTCTTCTAAGTTACAAGGGTTTACCATGTTTACGATGTTTACCATCTTCGTTTAACAAACAAATTTGTGTCTTAAAGTTTAAGATTTGTTTGAAAATATTTCCCATACAAATTTTGACAGTTCGTTTACGACGTCATAAACTTTAAGACGTTTAAGACGTTTACTATGCTTTTCCGACGTTGCATGAATACCCTTATTATGTTTTATTTTTAACAGATCACTCGAATAAGGTGAATTTCTTTCCGATTGGAAAACTTCTTTTATTACACCCATCCATAAGTGCGGTCCGAAACAAAACATATCGAACTATCGCCCAATTTGCAAATAATCTGTGATCCCCAAACTGTTTGAAAAAATTGTTTATGTTAAACTTTCGTTTTTATTAAAAGAAACAATATCTCAATTTCAACATGGCTTTATCTCTGGTAAATCAACTGCTACAAACCTTACAATTTTTTCTAACTTTGTTGTTAACAAACTTGAAAAGGGATATCTAGTGGATGTTATATATAAAGACTTCGCCATTCGCCAAGGCATTTGACAGAGTTCACCATGATATATTAATTCAAAAATTTCAAAAACTAGGAATTCATTCAAATATGCTGAATTGGTTGCGTTCTTATCTATCAGGTAGTATTCAATATGTTCGTATTGATTCATCTGAAGTTCCCCAAGGTAGCCATCTTGGACCATTTTTATTTCTTATATTTATAAATGACTTACCTGATGTTCTTTTGAACTCCATGATACTGATGTTTTGATGTTTTATATGTGAAAGCCGACAAAAGTAATAATGTTGTTGTTATAAACAAATCTGATTATGAAGAAAGAGTGCGTGATTTGATAACTGAGTGCAATTATTCTGAAATAACAAGATGCACGCTTAAAACAATGATACGCGAGACAGTTGCACTTCGCCAAAAAATTTAAAAAGTTTTCAGTGAGCGCGTCGGTAGAATGCTAGTTGTGTCGAACCCTACTTTGTCCAAACTTTATGCTCTTCCTAAAACACACAAGGATGGAAAGAAAATGCGTCCGATTGTTTCCAATGTAAATGCACCATCATATAAAATAGCGAAGTGGTTGGTAAAAGAATTAAAACAATTACCACAGTTAAAAACGGTTAAAAACTCTTTTGAATTTGTGGACAAAATACGTGGTCTAGAGGTTAATCCTGATGAAAAATTAGTTAGCTTTGACGTATGCTCGTTATTTCCAAGTATTCCAGTCGATAAAGCGTTGGATGTGCTGAAAAATCATCTTGATAATATCGATTGTGAACCTGACAAAAAGCTTATTTACTTGGAAACGGCAAAACTCTGTATAAAACAAAACTTTTTTCAGTTCCGACAAAAAATTTATAAAGTGGAGTTAGGAACAAACATGGGAAACCCACTGAGTCCACTAATAGCTGAATTGTTTATGGCAAATTTTGAAATGGTTTTAAAACGAAAAAATCTGTTTCCGCGGTTCTGGGTACGTTATGTGGATGACGTTTGTGCAATTGTTAAAACGGAAAAAGTTCTTGAGACTTTAAATGTTTTGAATGGCGAATTCGAATCCATAAATTTTACGTGCGAAATTGAACATAATGGAAGATTACCATTTTTGGATCTTGAATTGCAGCGTGAAGGTAACTTAATTGAAATAGGGGTGTACCATAAGCCTACTAGCACAATGCGTACAATCACCTACGATAATACAGAAATTGTTGATAGACTCATTAATAAGCATTCTAAAAAAGTGAGAAATTGGAAATATACCACCCTTTTCTCACAGTGTTTATCCAACAAAGAAAAGAACCAACGCGTATCCATGAATTTTTCTCCAAAAATTACTAAAAAATTGAAAAAAGTTTTCAACGAACATAATCTAGAAATAGTTTACAGAAGTGATAAAAAATTAAGCAAAAATTAAAATCGACAAATTGGAAAAATCGGGAATTTATGCAATTCAGTGCAACGAGTGTAACAAAGTTTATTACGGACAAACAAAACGTAGCATAGGAGAACGTTATAAAGAGCACATACAATGTATAAAACTTTATCAACCCAATAGGTCTGCTGTAGCTCATCATGCTATTGTTGACGGGCATGAAATTGTGAGCGCAAAGAAAGAAAATATAAAGCTTTTAATGCAGGTGAACGATGCTCGTCGACTTGATGCGTATATGAAGCTTACAATATACATAAAGACAATGATGCACTGAATTTGGACAAGGGCAACGTTAATTCTAATTTGTTCAACTGTATACCTTAGTAGCCGTCGCTCTTATTGTTTTTATATGTACGTTTTTTGTTGTTAGTCAAATTTGCAAGCAGTTATGCCTTCAAAACAAAAGCTGACTTCCCACTGCAGTCGTGAATGCTGATGATGTGACGCCGCCCGGTCGTCTCGAAATGCATCCAAGTAAGCTTTCAATTTAATTTTTTGTTGTTTTAAGTTACAATTAATATTGAAAACGACTCCTTGTGTGATCAATAAAGTGTTTTTGTTTTTAACTCTGTTAATGATACTGATGTTTGCTGATGATCCGAAATTTTTGAGATGTATGAAAGATGCGATGGATTTTGCGCTTCTGCAATAAGATCTAGAAAAGGTGTCTATGTGGTGTACTAATAACCAATTACATCTAAATACTTCTAAATGTCAGTGTTTTTCGTTTTCCCGTCGTTCGCTTACTATATTATATGATTATCATATTGACAACAAAATTCTTGAAAGAGTTTCGGTCAAAAAGAATCTTAGGGTAATTTTGGACTCTAAACTCAACTTTGTTAAACACATACGCCTATATTATTCACTCGATACATCCAGATTAAAATTTTAATCCAGATGTAAAGTATAAAAATTCACTGTACATATGTACATCCGAATTTAAGTTTCAATCTGGATGTATCGATGGAATAATATGGGCGATAGAGTTGGCGATAGAGTTTATGGTCAATAAAGCCAACTCCATGCTTGGATTCTGTTCGAATTGAAAATATTAACAAGAATAGTCACATTCAAGCTCAGATGGAACACCATAGTAATGCCTCCATATAATACTCATTGGCATTCAGACTCTAGAAAACCGCCACAAGATCTTTTCTATAATGTTCTTTATCTTTTTTTATTGTCTACAATCGATTTATATGCGCCAATTCGAGTGCTTAGGAATCGAAACTTTTACAATGAGATAAATCAGAGTAAATTATGCTTTTAACGAACCCATTACTCGCTGTATCAGAGAAATTAATCTCATATCAAATAGAATTGATTTAGATGTTCATTTCAATAGAGATACTTTAAAAAAAAATGTTAAACTTATTCTTTTTAGTAAAAATATGGTTATCCTATGGTTATCGATTATCCTGTTGGTTCTCTTGGCAAGACCGTTATGACCATTATTCAAATGAACCGTAGTGTATGTCCCTAGATGAGTATTGGCTTGAAAAGAAATTCAAATAGGACATGCGAAATTATGCGACGTGAAATAAGGCCACACGTAATAAGACCAAATCTCAAATTACCTAAGGTATACGTACCTACTTCACTTGAAAATGGAAATACAAGGCCAAATTGACTCTACACATTTGCATTTCCAAAGCGAAATACTCCCAAATTTGATTGGAAAAAATAAAAACCAAATAATTTTTGATTAAACAGGAATAATTTTCATGGGTAGTTACAAGCCCTTGTTAGGAATTGAGAAAAAGTGCCTCTCACCAATTGGCGGTTCGGATTCAGCAGAAAATTATAAGCCCCTCCATTCCTGCCAAAAACTGCACGCGCACAGGAATGGTTGAAAGTTGTAAGTCACTATGCTCGGTTCACCAATTCATACCAACATACATATTATGTATTGTGTTAAACTCTTAATTCATTCTAAATTCTAATATACGATAGTTTAATAATTTGTACTTTACAAAAAAGTAACGGTCATCACTTCAACTATGTATCATACATACATGTATGTATATACATACATAATGTAAGATGCCATACATTGAAATTCCTAAATAAATTAATTTATCAATGAGTTTACAAATTGCAAATAATTAGATAGATATATATTATGTGTACGTGCCAAACTAGTTTTTCTATTGCCTTTATTTATATTCTGATTTTCTTAAATTGCTGCTATTGAAAAAAGCGATGCATGTTCAACTACCTATACCTACGTGACATTTTTTTCTAAAACGAAGAATTTAATAAAAACAAACTATGTATGTAGTATTAATAAAAAAAAATAAACTGTTGTCACAAAAACAACTTTTATGATGCAATCCATATACATAGGTACCCAGAGGAACTTCTCTGAAAATTATGAAAAAAAAATTATACCTATCACATAAAGCATTTTTCTGAGATAGTTTAGGACTACCTACCTACGTATAAACCTAGCATAGCATATAGCCGGGTCAAAAGGTGTGAATCATTGACGTATTATATTTATATGGACTGCTAGTTACTTGTCACTTCCATACATTTCTTGCGTAGAAAAATTTTCCAAGAAATCTCAGCGCTTTTGGGACTGAGCGGCCACATTCGTTACTACGTTACAATGCCAAATATTAAAAAATCGTTATAATTCAAATATTTAAGAAGAACCGACAGTAGACGGCATTCGAAAAAGATCGTTTTTTATTTAAAGTGAATAAAAGACATTTTTGTTTTTTTTTTTCGGTTTATTGGCCAACGAATTGAACAATTTTTGTAAATTTTGATCGGACTTACTTTTTCTGATATTTCCCATTGTTTTTTTTTGGCAATATAGTGCATTATTAGCTTACAATATATAGCAATAATAGAGTATCTTTGGCTGCTCGTAATTTCGAGTTTCATGGCATGACCACCAAGAGCTAAGAGCCCTGCTTTAAACTGAAACACGAGTGAAGTTGGTTACTAGCAGTCCATATATATTACGTCAATGAGTTTAGGTATCTGTGTTCATTCTGTTCAGGTTATCTGTAGGTACTACCGAATGTGGTGGCGAATGGCAAATTTTTTAGAAATAGACGTTAAATTTAGTCAAATTTCTTTGCCCCTCCAACCAAAACAGAGTAGCTACGGCATTGGTTAATTTGTTTTTCTGGCTGAAATGTAAAATTTTCGACAAACTTCGCATTTAATATTAGTATAGAACAAGGTTTTTTTTTATGTGTACCTAGGGTGCGTCAATATGCTTATAAAAACGAGTTGGCTGAAAAATTCTCTTATTCTTAAGAAATCTACTTTAAAACCTCTTAGTCAGCTAGAGATTTGTCGGCTGTTGTTAATTTTGAAGGCATTAAGGGTATTCATGCAACGTCGGAAAAGCATCGTAAACGTGTTAAACGTCTTATAGTTTACGACGTCGTAAATGAACTGTCAAAATTTGTATGGGAAATCTTTTCAAACAAATCTTAAACTCTAACACACAAAATTGTGTGTTAAACGAAGATGGTAAACATCGTAAACATGGTAAACTCTTGTAACCTTAGAAGAAGAAATAGAGGAACGGGCATTTCGAGGAAATGTGAGTTTTTTTTCAAAATAGTGTAAGTTACACAAACACAAATGCACTTACGTGTTAATCACAACAATAAACAAACTTACCATCATTTTCGCCTAACACAAGAATTAATGGATCATTGAAAGCAATTTGTTCATACATTTGTATAAATTTACTTTTTTTGGCTTATTTTGGGCCTTTTTAAATTGTGGATGACAAATTTTACGAATTTTAAAATTAAATAAAATATTTAAAGCTGTTTGACGTTTAACGAACAGCTGATTTGTTTACCATATCGTTTAGCACATTTACGTTTTTTGGTGCGTTCAACAAACATGTGCGACACAAACATGTGTCGGAAACTTTACGATTTTACGACATCGTAAAGTTTAAGACGTTGCATGAATACCCTTATTATTTTGTATGGAGGTGAAACGTCTGTAATCTGTATATAATTATTTGTGATTAAATGTGTTTAGGATGTACATTCCCAAATTGTTTTTTCATCCAATTCTCTTCGGGCTCAGAAAAGAACATGAGTTAATTTGTACCAAAAGTAAAGTTTTTAGTGGCATACATTTTTGTTTGTAAATATCGCGGAAAGTTTGTGGAGGTAAAAATTGTAGCTTTGTACTAAACTTTTATTTTGTAAGATTATCAAAAAGATTTTGAGAAAAACGTGCGTTTTATTTCACCATCAATAACATATTTAAAATTTATCTAATAACATATTTTAAAATTAACTAATATAAATAATAAAAGTAATATGTAACTACTTGCTAAGCTTTAAGGATATTCAATTCTTAAATGCAGTTCCATTTATGAATATTTTTCACTGATTGAACACAATCCCGGGAATTGTGGATTCTTTCCGGTCTTACATTTAGAAGTTGCTTTTCCCAGATTATAGAGTTTTGAATTTCTTAAATTCGTCGTGGCATAATTACACGTGAAAACAGTATGTTTTCTTTTCATATGGATAATGGCACATCCTACATGTGTATTTCTCTCAGCTATCATCACAGTAAAATGGCCACATTTACTTTTTCCATTATTATATTCTACTGTTCCATCTCGTGGACATACTGAATGCTCTTCAAACCATCGATCAATACCGTGATATATATTATATTCGTAATCCTTTACTGAAATTGTATCTTGCGAAGTTGTTCGTCTGCCGATGTTTTGTCCAGAATTCGTGAATTTACGTGTATTGCGACAAGAATCGTGAGTACTAGTGCAAGATTTAACATTCAATTTGGCCATAAATTCTAATTCATCACTCCATTGCATAGTTGCCATTCGATTTGCTGACGGAAAGTGGGGCACTTTTCCGACGGCAAGCTGGTTTCGAAAGGAATTGTGTTTATCGACGATCATTTGTTTCATTTTTGGAGAAAGTTTGAGCATTTTACTGTAGGCCGCACATGATGAGTCGATTTGCTAAAAATAAAAATATTGAAATTTTATTATTTTATATTAAAACGAATATTTAATGCAGAAAAAAAATTAACAACACATTTTCTTAAAACGGGCTAAAGAGTATAAAATAATTTCGTTTCGTTAAACCCAAGGCTTTCAGTTCAACGTAATAGTCCTATACGCACTTAATTTTACAAAGCAACAACGAAAACACTGAAAAAAAAAACAATCCTGGGAGAAGAAAACCGATTTCTGTCAAAATTTGAATTAGCCAGACATTTAAACGGGGAGAAGTAAATGAACAACAAACGAGAAAACACTAAAATTTGTAGAGTTCCTTTAAATAAAACAAATTTTTTTCGCTGTTTTTGATGAAAATAAGGCAACTTTAAAAACAACACAAACATATACATATATGCCAGTAAGACCTAGGGTCTTATAAATTAGGCAAATGTTAGAAGGAATAGAAGGATAGGATAGATTTTTGTTGGCACAGTGTATTGAGAAATCAGGTTTTGATTATCTCATTATATCCCAGGGGTGGCGTTCAGTTGAGGAAACATAGAAAAGAATGCTGCTTAGACTGGGAATCGAACCCACACATCCAGGTTTGCAGTCAAGCACTACTTCCACTGCGCCGCGCCGGGGCAGTTTTAATAATGTTTTTATGTTTTAATTCTTCAAAAGTTCAGTCTTTTTACTTTTTTATAGTACCAAAATTTTTAAGCCACTAACTATTACTTTACGGGCTATCCTTAACACAACGCACACACAAATTGTTGAGAGTTGTAAGTCTCTAGGCACTGGTTCTACACGAGCTGTCACGCCGCTCACTTTATTAAATTTATTTATTGGGTGGCCAGTTTCTCGGCTTCAAAGGATTTTAACTCATTATTCGGGTTCTTTGTATGTTCAGTCGCCAGGCATCAGTCAATATAATGTATATTTTATTAACTCATCTTTTATAAAATTAAACACGGTTCTAAGTTAAAAAAAAACTATTTTTTCATCTAAAATGAATGGCCTCGTTCGAGTGATCGGGCCTATTAGGGTATCTAAGATAGTTTTGCATCGGATATGTTTTCGAACGAACAAAACCGGATTGGATAGCTTTGTCTGGTATTTTATATTTAATGTTGTTCGGTAAAAATCTAAATCTATGAAAAAAAAATTACGAACTAGAAATCCTGTGTGTTCTTTAATCCATTATTTCCACAGAAAGTGAGAGACTAGACAGCTGAAAATCAGTTGACACGTATTTCAGATGTCAGCTGTTTTTTCACAAAAATCTTAAAAATTTTAGGACACCTTTCAGATTTATTTTGCAAAACAGCTGGTTTGTTAATCAGCTGTTTTTCCTATAGGATTACAACAGCACCAACCAATCCGAATTGCTTTTTAATATTAATCAAACGGCGACCAATGATTTTATTTAATCAAATATATCTTACTCGATTATTATTACACGCAATGTGAACCTTGTTTCCTTTACATAAATTAGTGTTGCAATATTTATCAAGATTTGCACCAAAAGAAACAACAAAATATAAAACAAATAACAAAAATCCAAAGCTAATTTTCGCCATTTTAATGCACTTAATGTTTTATCGAAAGTAATTTACAGACTTATAAAAGAAAACTGCTGTTGCAACTCTACAAGTAAAGGTAATAATCTCAATCTAAAGACTTGATATTTATATGACTAAAAATTATTTGAAAACTTCCCATCTTTTTAAGAAAACTTTTCCCAACAAGACTTGATACTCTGATATATAATAGTATTGCTTGTAGTACTATTTTTCAATAAATTACAGATATTTTATAGTATAGGCAATTATTTGTATAGTCAATTGCTTTATAGTGAAAAAAAGAACAAGTTTTTCCACCTTCCTTCTAAACCTTTCGGTTTCTCCGCGACTAATATTTCAAAGAATGCAATGTATACCTATACATACTTTATGAAAATTACTCACTGGAAAATTGCAATTCATTTTGTTGTTAATTAGCTTGCATGCTAGTAGTAAAATAGTTCTTCATTTTTCACATTGTATAAAAATTGTTTCTTTTGAAAAACAACAGTGACATAAAATTTAATCTTAGGTGTAAGTTAAAAAAAAGTTCAAATTAGATTTTATGTGTGTACCTTAGGGTGGTTCTTAATTTTGTTTTTTTTTTTTTTCGGAAAATCAAGTTCGAGGTACCTTAAAAAATTTGTTTGTTCTTAAAGACTAAGTGTTAATTTACACAATGTTAAATAAATAAACAAAACTTGTATCTTTAAATCTAAACTTTCTAAAAAAGGAATAAGAAGGAAGGTAAGAATTATTTTGGGACAGTGGACTGAGAAATAATGTTTCTCTAGAGCGTGGCTTGAACCCACACTTCTACGTTAGCAAACAGCCAAAAATAAATAAATTTTCTTAATGGTCTGAATTATTTTGTTAAAATATGCCTTTAACTCTGAAGCCTGGGTGATCTCCTATAGGTATTATCAGAAACTAGATCATCCAAGATTGGGAATTAAGTTCGGGTTAACTCCTGGTTATGTTTTTCAGCTTATTTAGACCCCGAGTTAACACATCGAATTTGTTAACACTGCATTAACTGAAAAGATATTGCTGACACATGTACATGTTTGTATTTTGTATTTGTATTTATTAATATATTAGATTGATCTTAAGAAAAACATCTTGTTTGCAATTAAGCTTAAAATTAGACTTATACAGAGGTATTCAAAAATTACAACTAAAAATTTAATTAGATTGAAAAATTATTTACAACTAATTTACAATTTATAAAAAAATTATTAGTAAACAAAGGAAAAATTTAAAATGAAGGAATGAAAAAGAGAAGTATAGCAACCCCAATAGAAAGCAAAAGCATATATAGAATAAAGAAAGTAAAGAACAAAAAATATGTTATATCATCGCGTAATTCTGGAAGATATCCTTCTTAAAAATAATTAGATTATGTGAGTTTTTTTTACATTGAGTGGTAAACAATTCCATAACCGAGATGCTTTGACAAAGAAGTGTGTCAAAACATTATCGAAATATAGAGAGGGCGAAACAATGTAAATCGCCAATTTTAAAATCCGCATAGTGTCGCGCACTGTTTATTTCGATAGTGAAATATAGCGGATTTCCATAGTGTAGCACTTTGATTTATATAGATTTTTGAGAACTGTTAGTTATAGTTGATCCTACACTGAAAGACTGCTTCTGAGTTAACTTGGGTTTAATTTATTAAAGGGTAGTTTTTCAATGCCCGAGTTAATTAACATTAAAACCAGAGTTAGTTTTTCCTGCAAATAAATTAAAACCAAGTTAATTTTTTTAAACTCTACTGAAAAAACCTATGAATTTTTTAAATGTCCCCATCCCCAAAGCAATCGTATGAGTGACATCTGTATTTTTTTTAAGATGAATTTTCAGTACAAAATCTGAAACGCAGCTTTGTTATAAACATTTCCAGATCGGAAGACCCATTTCTGAGAAAAACAAAATTGCATTTGCAAATTGTTTAGATGTTTACACATCAAACCTAAAAACAATAACGGTATTCATGCAAAGTCGTTAGTTTACAAATTGTGTAAAATGATAATTTTACACAAAACTTTGCAGGTAAATGCCTTTTTATTCATTTGGTTAAATGCTGTGTTATTGAATCAGCTGTTAGTTAAATGCCAATTATTATTAAATGTCAAAAATTATAGTTTTTGTGCACAATGTGCGTATAGGGAAAATGAAAATGATACGCGGTAGCGAAAGTGGTCGTATAAATATGAATCTTAAGAATCTTAAGCAAAGAGTTGTTTGTCTCTTAAAAAATACTGGGTTGTTTAATGCACGAACCATATACTGTACATCATTAGTTCGAGAGAAATACTTGAAATATTTCAGTTGAACTTTGAATTAAATTTTGTTTTTGGGTTTTGGATGTGTAAAGATCTTAGCTCTTAGTGTATAAAAGAATCATTTTCGCTTTACAACGGAATTCGTTCTCGTTATTTTTTACTGCCCTGTAGTTTGATACGAAATGAATATTTTTGCTTAAAGGTTGCTTATTTTCAACAGAATGTAATGTAATGTATTAGGGATTATCATATAGGATGGGGATTCCTTAAATTTTTTCCATCGTGATGGAGAGATAAGTGAATGTTTACACATCTTCACCGCGAGTCCCGGTATACTCAAACATTTTTTTTTTATGTTCTATATTTACTAAATATATTTGTATCAACTTAATGTACGCCAGGCCAGCACTTAACTGTCGTGAGCCCAACTGTCGTGTTTTGTTTGGGAGAAAAGCATTTAAACAAGCATTTAAACAAAATCTCGCAAAAAACTAAACATCTTTTGTAATGTTTATTTTTTTAAATCGCACCATCATCCGTTCAGTCTATACGCCGGGAAAAATATTTAAAAAAAACACTTCTTTTAAGTTAACATTTTGGTTTTTATTGAAAAAAAATGTACACAGAACCAAAACCTACTTGCTCTATATAAAAGTAAATAATAAAATACTAAATTAAATGAACTATCCAGCTCGAACAATAACAAAACATTTATAAGAATATCAAGTGTAAATATTTCTTCGTACCTTCTCTCTAAAATTAAAGTTATTATATGCATTTAAAAAAAGTTCATTAGCAATAATAGAATTATAATAACTCTCACTTTTGAATCTTATTAAAAGAACAATTTACTTACAACAAGTTATGTACATACATATGTAAATAGCATCATTCTCTGCATAAGTTAGCAATGCCATGTTTTGTCATAAATTTAATTAATTACTCCCTGTTCAAATAAATTAAACGTATGTTTAAATAGTAAAGTCTTTAGACTTTACTTATCTATCGGCCAACAATTACTAGCCGATGAAACGCCAAAAGCTAATAATCCCAGTTCCAAGGGCGGATTCAATGTTTGAATCTGGGAAGGGGGGGAAAATGCCCTACTTAAAAATTCAAACAAAGTAATATCGCAAGCTGAACAAATTATAATTAAATTTCTATTTAACCATCGCATTTGAAAATCAATACACATCTTGACTGATTCGAATTAAATCAATTTTTTTCTTCTGCTTATACTGCAACAGTATGGTCTATAGTTAAGTTGGCTATAGAGAATGCAATCCCGGTATGTTTTTCCAATCCCGGGATTTCGGGATTTTAAAAATTGAATCCCGGGATCCCGGGATAATCCCGGGATTTCATTTTATAAAAGATTATTTCAGTTTAAATTACATTATTCATCAAGTTTAAAACGCTCTTCTTATACATATTACCTAAGCAGATAGCTTATGTTCCAACAACCACCATTTATATTTCGGACTGACCGACGAGCAATAGGAGCAACAACAAAAAAACATGAGCAACCCATGAATGAAAGAATAATTTGTCCTTTTTTTTGACTTCATTTTAGAAAAATAAATTTTACAGCCGAGGATCTTTTGTGCGCGAATAATAATAATTTATTAAAAAAAAATTTACATTTTACGTTTTTCAAAAATAAAATTAGAATTTGTCTAAAAAATTATTATTATTCGCACACGAAATATTTTCGGCTATAAATTTATTCTTCTCAAATGACGTCAGAAAAAGAAGACACAAAATGAAATGGCTCAATCTTGTATTATTTCATTCATGTGAGAAACCCTTCACCGAAGGAAAATCTACTGTATTATGGGATATTTTCGTCGTGGCAACCTAACTAACCAAACAACCTTTAAATAATACCTATATTTAAATTAAAGTTGAATAAAAATATTAAAATTTAAATGCATCTTTAACAGACACAAAAAATAAAAGAGAAAATCAAAACACAAGCTATAGTACCTGCTTGGGGAAAGCATTTTTATCTGTCAAATTAATCTGAACTGAAAAGACATATCAAGAACTGTTTTTTTTAAACTTTTCTCACACAAATACCTTTTTCGCTTATTAAATTTTCACTTTTCCCTACGTTTTTCTAAAAATAATTTATTTATTAATATTGTAAAACTTTAAGCTTTTGCTGTAATAAATTAGCAAGCAGAAAAATAAATTAAGGTGTGCGAATATTAAAACCGCTGATCCCGGAAATCCCGGGATTGGAGCAATATAATCCCGGGATTTTCGGGATCGAAAAATGGGCCGGGATCCCGGGATTCGGGATCCCGGGATTGTATTCTCTAGTTGGCTATAGTTAAGAAAAACTACTAAAAAATTGTGTAAGAGTTATTTAAAGAATTTAAAGAATGATTAATTATTAAATTGTCAAAACAAGAAAATTAAAAACTAATAGATAACAATTCTGTTCGCTTAGCTACTTAAAAAAAACTACCAATTTCTATCAATTTTCGTCAAAAGCAAAGAAAATTGTACAACTGAAACTAGTTTCAAAATTAAAATAAAATTGTATGGAGAATTTTTTAAAAGGTTTGAATATAGTATTGTGTGTTTACCAATTCGTTAAAAAAAATTAACAAAATGGCTTTCTCAAGCATATTTCACTTTTGACAAGTTATTCGAATGCACAAACATATATGTACATATGTGTGTGAAAGGCTGTTGAGACGGCTCTTCACGAGGTGGTCGGCACGATTGAGAAATCAATCCAATTCAAGGAATTTACATTAGCAGTGTATCGAATGCAAGCATGCGAGTGTAGAGAGGGCAGAACCTAAAATCAACTCAGCTATATCATAAGAAGGAGCAAGGGAGAAAGCTACATTTTTATGCAAGCTGAATGAAAGAATATATATTGTAAAAATGAAATGTAATTTCAGTTCACCAAGCAAGCTCATCCAGTTCGGATATCAAAATAAATGTTGGGTTTTTTTACTATAATTTTTCCCAACAATAAAATATTGTTGTGTTTTTATTTAAGTAACTTTTGGTGTATTGTTTCCTTTTCCAAAATCAGTGCGGTTGTTAGGTTAGAACTATACAAGCAGCTTTCCTTGACATAGAAGGGGCGTTCAATAATGTTGAAAACAGTGCGATTCGACAAGCCCTAGACTCCATTAACACTGATCCTATGCTTTCAAATTGGATTGACTCTATGCTTCAAACGAGACTCGTTAACGCCGAAATGGGTCAAAGCAAACTAAAAGGAAGAACATGCAGAGGTACTCCACAGGGAGGGGCCTTATCTCCCCTGCTTTGGTTCCTGGCTGTTAACCAAATTTTAGTTAAACTTACTCTAAGCGGTATCAAGGTTGTGGCCTATGCCGATGACATTGTGATAATGGCCTCTGGGAAGTTCATTCCTACACTATGTGAACTTCTGCAAAGATCTCTTGATAAGCTCAGTGACTGGGCCAGCAGTTGCGGACTTAACGCCAACCCACTTAAGACAGAACTGGTTCTGTTTACGAGGAAACGTAACATTCTAAATATTGACACTCCCACCATAAATGGGACACCACTCCACATCACTGGTACTGCAAAATATCTTGGTTTGATACTCGATCGTAAACTCAACTGGAAGGAAAACATCAGAGAAAGAGAAAATAAAGCTTCCATAGCATTCTACACGTGCAACCGAATTTTTGGTAAAAGATGGGGTCCAAGCCCCAAAATAATACACTGGATGTATTACATACATACGCCTGTTTGGTTTGGTGGCCAGCCCATAGATAAGGCAACCAATCTCAAAACCATGACTAAAATTCAAAGACTAGCGTGTATTGGTACTACTAGTGCCATATAAGAACCACACCAACCGCAGCTTTAGAAACGTTCATATCACTTGCCCCACTTGATTTATTTACTAAAGAAATGGCGGCCAAAAGTGCTCTAAGACTTAAACAATGCAATAACTGGAAAGAGGACCTTTTTGGACATAGAACCATTATAAACTATACTGACAAAGACATTCAAACAGACTACACAATACCGCACATCGATTTTCATCCAGTTGCCCTAACAGATATCCCCACAAGGGAACTCTGGACGGAAAACAGGGTCATAAACTCAAATCATGTATCGGTTTTTACAGACGGCTCCAAGACAAATGAATGGGTAGGGTCAGGTATCTTCTCAGATAACCCACCTCTAAATAGATCAATAAAACTTCCAAATTTCTGCAGTGTCTTTCAAGCGGAAGTGCTTGCAGTCTGCGAAGCTGCAAAAACTCTATCCACTTACGAACTAGTAAATAGAAATATAGATATCTTCATCGACAGTCAGGCGGCAATCAAAGCAATTTCATCAATTGTCACAAAGTCCAAACTGGTTGAACGATGTCGAAATGAGTTGAGAACACTTAGTGCAACGAATACGGCTACCCTCCGATGGGTCCCAGGACACCGTAATATACACAAGGAAATGAAATTGCGGACGAATTGGCCAAAAACGGGTCATATCACTTGATCCGAGCCAAACTGAATCCACCATACATATGTCACTGGCCCAAGAAAAAAGCAGAATCCACCAGAGTTTTCTTAAAGCCGCTAACGACAGATGGTCAGAAATTGACACATGTCGGGATGCAAGAAACTTATGGCCGGATCTCTCTAAGAAAAAAACTGACTACTTACTTACACTAGGCAGACCTAAATTGTCCCTCTTGATTGGAATCCTAACAGGTCACAACTCAATGGGAACCCACATGAGCAGAATGGGCATCAGCACATCTGACTTATGCAGAGGGTGTCAAGATGAAGAGGCGGAAGAGGGCTCCTATCACTTCCTCTGTGAATGCCCCAGCCTAGTTAGAACCAGAAAGACAGCTCTTGGAGAATACTTCTTCGATGACCTGGGAGACATCTCGTTTTTGCCACTGAGAAACATTTCTAAATTCATCCAGAATTCGAGATGGTTCAGGGAGGCACCCAATACATAAGCTCCTTCCCTAACCTTCCTAACCCTTCCCTAACCTTATCACCTACTTCCTGGGGAGCACAATGGATACATTGAGATCCGAGTGAGGTAGTTCGGCTTGCCGTGCTATCACCCCTCATAACTTAACCTAACCTAACATATATGTGTGTTTCTCGTCTATTCCCTTATGAAATTCGAAACAAAAAATCAACCCGAAACCATTGCTGATAGGTACATGAAACATCCATCTTTTGGAGTACTGCAGTAAAGAAAATAGTAGTGCAAAAAGAGTATAGGTAGGTACTATGGACGTCAAAGCGAAAACGACAATAGGCCGTATATATGGTTAAATACAGATGCAGACAACCAACTATCAGGTTGTGAGGTTTCATTAAAATTCGAGTTAGATGTTTTTAACAAATCCAAAACAAGCATTTTACTACCTAAACAACTGATAAATTTGTATATTAGCCATATTTTTTTTTAAGTAAGCAAATTTTTACAATCAAACAATAACAAATCCATTTTTGTTTTGTATAAACAATAACAAAGTATTTTATAATCACTTTTTTTGTTTTTGTTTGCGTGTAAAAATTTGCTGGGCCGACTGTCAACTTTTCCAACAAAAAAAAAACACGGCTATTTTTAATTAAAAATACAACACAACGATCAACAAATAAATTTACCTATCTATAAGCTACGACGATTCCTGTGAATTTAAGTAATTTTTATTTAACCAGTCAAACATTAGTATTTTCTAGTGTGCATGATGGAACTTACAAATATACTCCCCCTCCCTCATGTATCCGCCCTTGCGCATTTGCAAATCTTTTAAAAAGACCATTTTAATAATTCGCGCTTCTCAGTATCGGCTAGCAGTCAGTTCTAATCGGAAGTATAATTTTGTATTTTGTGATTTTTGCAATAGAAAATGTTTGCCGCTAAATCGCTTCTTCTTTTAATTACAATTATAGCAGGTAATCACAGCATTGCTTTTGCTAACGTCTCTGAATACAACACCGATGAACTATACTGTGATCCGGATCTGTGCCGGCTCTATAATGGAACACATTTTGTGTTATACGATCATATTGGGTGTGATAATAATGGAACACTGAGTTCAGCGTGTGGTGATGCCCAAGTGGTTGATATGAATCAACGGCGAATTAATTTGATTCTTGACCTACATAACGCTGCGCGAAATCGAATTGCGATTGGCAAATTGCCAGGTTACAAATCAGCAGCTGCTATGCCTGTTATCAAATGGGATAACGAGCTTGAATTTTTAGCTGGATTAAATGTTCGAACGTGTCGATTTAAGCATGATACCTGTCGTAACACGAATCGTTTTTCGCTAAGTGGTCAAAATATCGGTTATATTTGGCAAACACGACCAATTCGTTCTGTATCACGGCGAATTAAATTCATTGTTGGTAAATGGTTCTTTGAATTCCCAGATGCTGGTCAGGACTTTATTGAATCCTACAAAAATCACCCAAAGGGGTAAGTTAAAGTGTATATGTATAAGTTAGGAAGTTGTTTAAAAAAAAAAAATTATCGGTCAAATCAAACTGGAGTTAATTATATTTTTTTATTATACGCTGAACATATTTATGTACATACATATGTACCTATCTGCTCATGTAAATGTGCATTATTTAACTACAAATATTATGAGTGCGTTACAACAAATATGAGGACAATTCTTAAAACCAATGTAGTCTTTAGTTTCGTTCGTTGAACTTTACCCAGGGTTGACCCAGGTTTTCTTGACAACTCCAAGAATTGTCAAAAAAACCAGGTTTTCAAAAAACGCCAGAGGGCTTTAAAAATTGTGTTGTTGACATTAAACGCAAGAAACGAGAAGCTATGTGCTCAATAATTAAAACATAAAATGTGTTTTAAATTAGTTTTAAAAATTAATTGAAATAACATCAAGCGTTTTCCTTTTCTATTTCTATTTCTTATCTTTCAATTTTGCTTTTAATTTCTATTTCAAAAATAAGCTATTACCTGCAACAAGCAAATCCACAACAAAATAATTGCCTCAAAACCCGTGTCACTTTGGCAGTTTATTCGTTACCTCAACTCGCCACAGCAAAAAACCTTGTTCTACTTCAGGGAGAGTTCAAGGCGACCTCAGGTCTCAAAAAATACATAATTTGATTGTCAGGGTGAGTTCAGGTTTTTCAAAAAATGCTCTAGGGCGACCCCAGGGTGACTTCAGGGCTCAACGAACAAACCTTTTATTGCCTGAAACCACCAAAATCAACAAAAATTTACTCCGTGTGCCAGTAGTTTTCATACGAAACCACATTAGGACCTGTTATTCCATTCAATAAAAATCATAATTCGAGGAACAAAAAATAAAGAGAATATCGTTTATACCATAATTCCTTTATATGAGTTTTTAGACAAAAAAAAAGAAATGTATATTTCCTTCCAAAAATTCTTAAAAACTTAGCCCCATGTTCTGCATTTAACTAATTGTAAATTAACACAATAAGGACATATAAGTTCCACTCAAACGGCACAAAAATCAGTAAAGAAAAATCGATTTCAATTCCTTAATGAAATTTGATCTCTCTTTCCAGAAAGCTCATTGGACATTTTACTCAAATGGTATCAGATCGTGTACAAAGAGTTGGATGTGCAGCAATTCGTTACACAGCTGAACCTCTATTGGGATATAAGTTTCTAATGACCTGCAACTATGACTTTACGAATATATCTCAGGAACGTGTTTATATAACCGGAAAACCAGCATCTAATTGTACAGATCGACCGAGTGGTCGGTATCAAGGTCTTTGTGATTGGGATGAAGATTACCAAGACAGCGAGGAGAGTGATGAAATCAATGTAAATTCATTGGATATTCCAGCATTATTGTGAAATAAATGATTGAAATTCTTTTAATAAGTGTAACTTTGTTGTTTGTTGTTGCTCTTGAGAATAAAACAAATCTTTTGGAGCTAGAAAATCATAACATTTATTTTAAATTCGTTTGAGGCTTATACATAAAATTCGGTCGTATTTATAAACGTTGTCTAACTTTGGACGGCCGTCCAAGTTTTAGATAAACATTTTTACTTAATGTTTAAAAGCTATTTACCTTAGACAACGGACTCGGTTGTCTAAACCTTGGCTAAGGTAACATTTTATTTCATAAAATAAAGAATTTTACTTCTATTTCGAACTATTTTGATATGTGTATTTAGACACTATCTCGCTAATAAAAAATTTAATAAATACGCCTTAATATGAACATATATACAATTTTTGTGTTCAATTTTCACACATATTTTCACTTTTAATTTCAAAACGAAGCAAAAGTCAATCAAATTGTGATTTTTGCAATAAAAAATATTTGCCGTTAAATCGCTTCTTTTTTTAATTGCAATTATAGCAGGTAGCCGCAGGATTGCTTTTGCTGATGGCTCTGAATACAACACCGATAAACTACATATAATGTGAGCCTAAACTAATGGAACACATTATGTGCAATACGATCATATTGGGTGGGATAATAATGGAACACCGACTTCAGCGTGTGGTGATGCCCAAGTGGTTGATATGAATCAGCGGCAAATTTAATTTGATTCTTGACCTACATAACGCTGCGCGAAATCGAATTGCGATTGGCAAATTAGCGGGTTACAAATCAGCAGCTGCTCTGCCTGTTATCAAATGGGATAACGAGCTTGAATTTTTAGCTGGATTAAATGTTCGAACGTGTCGATTTAAGGATGATACCTGTCGTAACACGAATCGTTTTTCGCTAAGTGGTCAAAATATCGGTTATATTTGGCAAACACAACCAATTCATCACGGCGAATTAAGTTCATACCTGTTGTCATAGTGAGGACTTTATTGATTCCTACAAAAATCACCCAAAGGGGTAAGTTAAAGTATATAAGTGAGAAAGTTATTTAAAAAGAAAAAAAATTATTATACGTATTAAATAAAGGCTACAATCGTGTTAAAAAATCAAAAGAAAATCATTATTTTTTTTAAAATATCATTGGCTTAAAGTTAAGAACAGCTACTTTTGTATGTAACTCCATTTTTGAATTTTTATAATCGTAATATTTAGATAAATTCAAAAATATAGAAAGTTATAAGTTTTTTGTCGAGACACATTTCCCGTGCGGGTGGGACGAAACACCCCAAATACATAGATTTCGGACTTATGTATGTATGTGTTATGGATTTTGCACGTTTTTTGTCAATTTTTTTAAATTTTGACATACATATTATGTAGTTAGATTTTAACTATGTAACTACAAATCTTATATCTTAAAACAAATTTGAGGACAGTTCCTGAAGCTGAGTATAGTTAACTCTTTATTGCCTGAAAACACCAACATCAAATAATTTTAGTTAACTCTATATTGCCTGAAAACATCAACATCAAATAATTTTTCCTCGTGTCCCAGTAAGTTTAAATACGAAATCACTTTATGAACTGTTATTTTATTTACTAAAAAACACAATAATTCGAGCAACAAAGAGTTAAGGGAATTTTCCGCTAATGAAATATAATTTTTACCATAATTCCTCTTTGTGAGTTCTTAGACAAAAAATTGAAATTCATTTCTTTGGAAAATTTCTTAGAAATACTCTCATGTTTTGCTAATGTACAGACCGACCGAGTGGTCGCTATCAAGGACTTTGTGATTGGGATTACGAAGACAGCGAGGAGAGTGATGAAATTAATTTTAATTCATTGGATATCCCAGCTTTATTGTGATTGTGATTGAAATTCTTTTAAAATAATGTAACCTTGTTGTTTTATAGTTTGGTTGGTTTTTTTTTTACTTTTAAAATTTTAAACTTTTTGAACGAGTTAATATATGTACATACTTACATATATAATTTTGATTTTGTGTGCAAAAATTTGAAATTTACAAACATGTTATAATTTTTCGTTTAATACCCAAATGAATTGTAAAAACGGGATAATTTAGGCAGTGAATAAATGGGATTTAAGAAGACGGGATTTTAAAACTTCTTTTTTTCGGGATTTTCGAAAAACTGGTTTTTATAAATCCGCTCCCGTTAAGACAATACTGATTTCGTTGTCTAAATTAAACAACAACAAAATGTTTATTTATACATTTTTAGAGTGAACTTCTGTCTAAAGTTATGTCGAATTCCTTTCAACCAAAAAAATCGAATTTTCTTCTAAAAACAATAGATTTTTCCTGTCGAAAAATTTCCAAACAGAATCGATTCTTTTTGTTGGTTGATTTTGTCTAAATTAGACAGAAATTATGAATGCGGCTTTTCTCCAGCGGTTACCGTTCGAAAGTTATATGTGAAAAACTGATATTGTCGACTCACATATGTAACTATGAATAAATTTTGTATGCAGTTCAGATTATGCAATACACTTTTTTGCAAGTATTAAAAATTATAAATATTATTAAAATAAAAAGTATTGCGTTTAAAAATCTTCACTTAGATTTTTCCCACAGTCAATGTGAATTTCGCCTGATGGGTCATTTAATCTACTCTATTTATTTTAGTCATGACTCGTATTTGAATTTCATATGGAATAGATAATGTTTGTTTTGCTATCAAGAGAGTACCTTATGTATATGTACTATGCAGTTTGTAGGTATAGTTTAAATCCAAGTTCATTCATGTTCACTCCGTTTTCACTATTTTCGAAACGAGTGTGAGGTAGAGAAATATTTTTGTTTATAACCGATAGACTTTGTAAATATAACAAAGCCGTAAGTATATGACAAAAAAAAAACAATTCAAAAACTTAACAAAGAAAACAATACCCCTTTGTTTACCTATAAGTCTTCTTCTAGAAATTCAATGTTGGTATGTATATCTATTGTTGTCAATTGGATCTTTTCATATCAAAATTAAAATCACCAAACTAAAAATATCGCCTTTTTGGTGTTACATCGCCAAATCGATGTTCGTGTTGCCAAATGAAATTTTAAATCGGCTGTTGGGCGATAAATCGTACAATATGAGAAACCTGGGTTGTAGCTTCGATAAACGATTCCAGCAACGATCCTAGTATAGAAAATCATCGCTTGTATTTTCGAAGCTCTTTTTGAGGATAGAATTTGAATTTTTAATGATGAAATTCAAAAACTACACACAAAAAGAGGCAGGGTGCGACCCACACTGGTAACTTTCCATTGGTACCCTTGGAAACTAGAGACCCAATTTGTTGTTTTTCAATAAGAAAATTCCCAATTCAAGATCTTCAAAGACCTTAAGCCTATAGTACATACTGAAGTGAAGTGAACAACCATCAGTGGAGAAAGTGAATTTTTGACACAATTTGCTTGACTTTTGCAGCTTTTATGGTCAAATTGTCAAAGCTACACCAAAAATCAAAGAGTTCCCGTACATTTTGCGCGTGAATATGGTCCACCGCTCGTGAACGCAAACTCTCCACTTTTTGTCATGGCTTCACGAGCACGCTCACGGGTGAACAAAAATGCAAATTTGTATCGATTCATGACATGATTCACAAGTATGTACTAGGCTTTAATCAGCGTAATATGCAATCAAGTGAAGGTCAAAAATAGTTTGTTCTCGAGATATTCCAGACGAAAAACATTTTTGAACAATTTATTTGAAGTTAAGATTTTATATGTACATAATATGTATGTTTATTTCCAAGAAATTAAAAAATTCCAAGACTCCAAAAATCAAAATGCAACAGCCTTTCCAAGCAAATATATCATAAAAGCATCGGAAAAAATGATCAATTCACCGAAAATACAACTAAACACATTGCGCTTTCCTGTTATTTTCGTTTTGTTTTGGAGCCCAAATAACAATTATAACGTCTTTAAAAAGTTTATTTTAAATAATACCTTTTAATTAACTACTCACTATACCTATTTATGTATATGTACATATTATGTACTTATATTAGTAATTGTTCTTAAAAAAAACACCGCAGGGTTATTTTCGAATGCTTTTATCAAGTCATTAAAACTTCCAATATATCCGAAGATCTATCTGAAATGTTTCTTCATGCCTCAGATTTCTTTGAAAAAGTTTAATTAGGAACTTGAAATAGTAAAATATCTTTTATTTGGTCTCAAACTAAAAGTTTGTTTGACTTTGAAATATTTTTTTTTATGAAAATGAACTCTTAAAAACAATATAAAATCTATAAGCTAGTGATTTGTTAAAACTATACTACCACCTGCAAATAGATTGTTTTATTATCTTCCTTCATTTGAATTGTGGGAGTAACCATCATTTGATGAATGATAATAATGAGAATCGCTTGAAGCTTCAAATTCATCAAAAAAAAACAACAAAACTTGAGAAATTTCCATTCTACCTATAATAATTATTATTAATTATCAATCATATAGCTACCAGTTCCTTATTTCTATAAGACCAATCGTGTTAAATAGATTTTATTATGTGTCGTTTTTCCATTCAGTCAATAATAATGTAAGTACAATAAAGACTCCACTTCAAATCAGAAACATTAAATGGGTAATTGTTTATATTCGTAACATTTGACCTCCGCGTTCTATGGCAGCGGAAACGAGGAACGAAATCCAATAAGTGCCGCCACTTGTAATTGATCGGTAGATGTAAATTGCATTAAAACAAGTATTTGCCTCTCTCTAAAAACAATTAATATAATTGAAAGAATTTGTAAATTGTGTTACGGAATGCTAGTGGAAAAGCTGCCATTTATTGTGATATGCTAATAGTTGATAAATTAAAACTAAAATGTGCAGCAGCATAATCAGAAGTATATATTAATTCATGATTTTCACCGTGTGTAGTCTCACGTTTATGTAGATTGTATTATTAGCTTAGGAATTTTTAATAGTTACTTAAACTCACTCTGGTTAACTAATAATTTTGTGAATGAAAATAAAATAAATAATTGCACTTTAGAAATTGATGATTTAGATTTAAGAATCACGACTCGGAGAGTAGCTTTTGGACATGAATATTTATAAATTAAGAAAATTAATTGCGTACACTGTGGCGTATACGTAATTTTTTTTATATCCAAACTACTTTTTAATAGGTTCTATTCAACACAAATTTTCGATAGAAAACCATTATGATATGTACTTCTACCATTAAATGGTGGATACCTATTGGTATCTGCCATGCGCCATCTGTGTAGATAAAAAAATATGGGAAAAGAGAGACTTAGTTTTTGAGTCGAATTTGACGAAATTGAATTGACAACCGTAATTTCGTTTTACTAATTTTGTCGCTATCATGTGAGGATTCATTTCGTTACTACACTTTTTAAATGCTTTGAACTACTTTCACCACAGAGTAGATAGTAGTAGTACACTGCAGCCAGAAGTACTTGGCAGTAGATGCTGCAGCCCAAATGAAAACGCCTGATATTAACGGTATAGGTAACTGTCATAGAGAAATGTTTTTATTTTCGACTTCCCATTTTACCAATGTTGCAGAAATTTTTTAAGTTAACATTTTATTCTAAAATGTTCAAATTTCGTGGTTTAACAATGATATACATGTATATATTATATTAAAGAACGTAAAAATTTGTCTGGCGAACCGATCAAAAGTTACGCCGCTTATGGTGCCTATATACGGCCGTGCAACCAACAATTCTTAATAAATTAAGTCTTTTAGTTTCAGTTTTGGAAGGTCGATAATGGCAATGTTGTTGAGATAACTTAAAAGAAAACTCTTATCAGTAACTAAAAGATGAAGAGCGTGTTGTTCATACAAATTAAGCCTACATGCAAAACATGTATATGACACAATAGATTATAATGCTAAATAAGTTTAAAAAATACTAATATGTATAGTTTTGACCCTGAAAACAACTATACTCACAATAAACTCAACTAATACCTACCGAAATCGGGACTATCATGAGTTCTGTTAATCGGTTCGTCAAGTTTAAAGTCTTTGAATTTAAGGAAAATGACGGAACATCAATTCTAATTTATAAAAAAAAAATTCATTTAAGTGATAATTCTGAAAAAAATGATAAAATGGTACTAATTTTGAAATAACATAAAAAAACATATGTAGAACTATACTTTTGCAAAAGACAATCAAAGTAAGTTCTTAGTAGAAACAAACTAATGATAAGCATGTTGATAAGAAACACTAAATCAGACTTTTACTAATCCACTACACCGTCACGTCAAACCTAAATATAAAAGACAAAACTGATTGCAATGCTGAAAAATAAAAATATTTTTTATTAAATTTGAGAGAAATAGTTTAAAACATGTCATAGGTCAGAAAAAAAAAAACGAATAAGAAGCTCATATATGTAGATGTAATACGGCATAGTAAACACTAAACTATAGATACGGACTGGGCAGCCACTTGTTAGAAACATTTATTCAGAGCTGCTCTCCTCATCAAAGCGAGTTTACGAACAGCTCGTCATGCAGACACGCACTTCCCAAATAAAGGCTGTCAATTGATTTAACAAATGACTGGACACCAGCGCAAATAACGTGCTAGGGAAGCACGTTAGACGATGATGCGATCAACGCCCACAGCCTCCACCTGGACAGGTGGATGTTGTATGGACTATGCGCCCTATATTTCGATTAGGACGCAGACCATCGTACTTAGGACGGAAAGTACCTCCACCACCGCCACCACCACCTCCTCCGCCGCCACCACCGCTACCACCACTTCCCCAGCTACTCCCACGATTGTCTCGACTCCCACTATTTTGGGGATCTAGTAAAGGCGTCAACAGTGTTCGAAAGAAGGTCAGAACAAGAGCAAAAAGGCCCGTGAATATTCCAAAGAATCTTTCAATAGTCCATGGCTTGTGGTCAAGGACCCGTCCATCTAAAAAAATATAAACGCAAAATGTACCTAACATTAGAAAATCTTTCAATAAACTAGATGGAGATGAAAAACACCTTTTGATATATAAACCATTTTTATGTTTTGTTGAATAAGTATTATTATTTATTTTTTGGTATTGTCAATTCAATCAACAAAATTAAATTGAACAATTTCTATTCTATTTACTATTTCGATCAACAGAATGATTTTCAATTTTCTAGATTCCTAATTTTGATTATGATTTTTGTAAGTTTTCCGTAGTAAAAAATCAACATAAAACTGACGTGTACACAAACATGTCAAATTGAGCAAATAATATAGGGTATACTGCTTTTGTTAAACCGTGAACAATCTTGCACCAAGAAATCATGCTACCACGAAAAAACAAGTTGTCCCCATTCACACGAGGAAACAAGTTGCCGGAATTTTTGATGTGTAACCATCTATATTGGCGGTAGGGTAAAAAAACCCGTAACGTAATTGTGATTCTGTGATTATGATTCACGTTACGTTACGTATGTTTACACATCTTACCCGTGAGTCCACTCACACTTTTTTTTTAATTTTTCCTTTAATTTCCTTAAAAAGACACAAAAGGTGTGATTTTTTCCATTCCCGGAGGTAAGTGGTTGAAAAAAATTATATCGGGGATTAGGCGACGCCATTACAGACAAAAAATGGAGTTTCCATACAAACTATCGATAACAAGTATGTAATTCCCGCCGGTAATACAATTTTCTCCGTGCTAAAGTTAAGACCCGTAAATTATCTGCGTTTAGCTAAACCCATTGGGGGTTAGTTGTTGTTGCATTTAAAATGTAAATTATTTAGCCCCGAATCGTTTTTTAATCCAATTTCCTTCGGGCTTGGAAAAAAAAACGCCTAAAGAACAAAGAGCGACAAAGGCTAGGCGAAACATTCGGTACGACGACTGTTAAATTTTTTACAGGGCGATTCATGAGAGTACCCACACCTGCCGGACGATGCGATTAAGCGAATCTCATATAAAAGGCGCGTTTTATTGGTCAATTTATACCTAGCGCAGAAAAATTTCCCTCGGTAAACAAAAAATAAAAAGATCCGATAAATAAAGGTTCCCCCACACCAACGCGAATTTTCGGTGTCGACGACGAAAACAAAAATAACAACACGGTTGACAGTGAAAACAACACGTTGTTATTATTGTTTTCTTCTTCGCCATTACAAATTCGCGTAGGTGGGGGTTCCTTATCCAGCAAAATAGTGGATATAAATGTGTACATTAAAGTAAGACCACATTCGGCGGAACTGAACTTCAAGACTTATTTGTATGAGCTATATGCAGCGACAACTGCACTTCACGGTGCAGCACTATGCGAAAATGTGGATAATCTGACCAACTTTGTTGCGACATGAAGTTCCGTTCAGTTTCATGCTAAAGTGCCCGAGGTGTCGCTAAAGTGCAGTTCCGCTTACGTTCTGCAACTCTCGCATCGATAAAATTAGTCGAAAAACGATGAAAATTAAAACAAATCGTATGAGTTTTGTTCCATTTTTCACTGTTTCTCGAACAATTTTATCGATGCGAGAATTACAGAACGTAGGCACAGATCATGAAAATGAAACAAGCCGGATCTTCGTAACAACTTGTCATATACCCAACTCTTTTTTCCTTTTGTTTTTTTTTAATTGCATACACCCTTTGTCTTTTTTCTTACAAATACTGACGATCACAAATTAAGGGTATGTGTTCAAAACGGATTTGTAAATCCAAATCAAAAGTTGGATCTTTTAATTCAATGGATCTTGTGTTGTTTTTCTTAATACATGTATATTCGTAATAAAATCCAATGTTTCGAAAAAAAAATTTCCCAAACTGCGTACAATGCTTTACCCTATAAAAAAATTTTAAATGAAAATTTCCTAGTATAATAGGAATTTAATAAAATTCCCTCTATTAATTAAGGCACTTACTGTCATTCCAACTGTCAAACAATTCCACTTCGAAAAAAGATCAAATACGTCATACTTTTTTTTGTTGAATGAAACTGACGTAATTTGCCAAACATAAATAAATTAAACAACAAAAAAGTGAAAAGCAACTAAAAACACGTCCAACTTGCGTCTATAATTTAGCTTTATGTATATTTTTTAATTTATTGTAAAAAGTGAAAAAAAAATACAGTTCTGCAAATAATGTGGGAAAGAAGAATTTATTTACAAAAATAATACACAGAATCACATAGTTAAAAATGTAAGTTTTTCATTGACTTTCTATTTGCAAATGCGTTCCAATCAAATTTATGCAAAAATAAATAAAACAGAAACACTCAAAATTGATACACACACCCAGAAAAAGTTTTCGAAGCCTTCGCAGCCGAAATTAGATTTTGTTCTCTCAATTTTTTCTTCAATAGCAAATTCGCTAATAATCGCTACATTGGTTAGACTTTTTGGTGTGAAATATATTATTTTTATGCTTCTCTGCCAGATTAACTACTTTCAGCACTAAGCAATAAGCATCTCTTAGTCGTGTGACAAAAATTTAAACATTACTCAGCGGATGAATCAAAACTTTCTGACCAACGCTAGCCACCTAGTTGTTGTTAGAAACGCTTCAGCTAAAAAAAGAATAGATTCCCTCCATCGTCTTCAATGCGTCACAGTTGAGTTCCATTCGCAGAAGCAAGCAGCAGGTTGTTTGGCGAAATAAAAATGGAAAAATATACATAGAGGTCACCGGCGACAACAACTAAACGACAGAACACGACTGCTCCCCTTTTTTGAGCGACGGTTAGTGTGTACCGCTGTCGCCACCTCTATCATTCGTCTCCGTCACTTCAATGAAAATGCTAATAGGAATAAAGCTACAAAAACAAAGCAACTACTACTGCCGTCCTCCATGTGAATTCAAATCTAATTCATCGGTGAGATAGAAACGCAAACGATCGACGAGCAAATATAAAAGACCGCACGAAACCGCCGTCGAACTATCTAAAAAAAAAAACAAAACAATACTCGTCGAATTAAAGTTGCGTTTAATCAGTCTCAGTCCAAAGAGTGCCAAATGTTCATTGTAGATTGTCGGTCGGTCATTGTATGTGGTGGCGGTCTGCGATTTCAGAACTTAGCATCGGAATAGTAAATGATAGAGAGAGAGACTGTGTTCTAACCTTTTGCAACAATAAATCTCATTCCGGTTTCGGTTCGTGGGTCGGTTAAAACAAGACGCACGGCAAAAAAATAAAGTTAAATTTTTCTTGAAAGACTCGTTTGACCTGTTGTCGGCTAAACCATCGTCATCAGAATATCAATAAACTTGTACTCCATGCCTTTGTTGCCATTGCCAAATAGTATAGCTAGCTCCGAGCATAAAGTTGCTGCTTTAAAAGATTCGAAAAGAAAGTTGACCGGTTGACCTGCAGCAGTAATAGAACAGCAACAACATCGCAAACGGTTTTGCTGAGGCCTTACGCATTTAAAAATGTATTCTCCTGGTAACTATCTCTTTTTTTGTGGCCAAATATTTTGAATGTTAAATGTGATTCGATAATGGTGTTGTTCGTTAACTTTTTGTTTCCTTTTTCTATCACGAATGCGGTGTTGTTATAATTTATGTTTTATTAAATTTTAGAAAAACAACTGTATATAGTATTTACTTAGCACATTCAAATTTAACCTTTTCCACCTTTTCTTTTTTTTCTTATCCTTATCATTGTTTTTGTTTGGTATGCTACTTCCACCCTGCCTTACACCCACGACTCTCCCACATTGACTGTATATATGTATCTTTGTATCTCGATCAAACAAATAATAATATAAAAAAAAAGAATGAAACCTAAAAAAGTGAGTAAAGTGTTGTTGTCATACATCGTTTGTACATTAATTTATTTGCAGATGATGCTTTGGTTGCGCTTATATATATATTTTTGAAATTCCATTTTTGTAAAGCTCTCGCTCGTTGATTCGACCCTTGTTTGTACATTAATTTTATTTAACTATTTATTTACATAAATAGAAAGATGTGTTTTATTTTTTTGTTTTCATTTGTGTTTTTCTAATGCCCAGAATAGTATTACTGTGTTAGTGAAATGTTTAAATGCTGACGTAACCCCATCTATCAGAAGGGAGGACCATAATAATAATTGAATCTATGCAAGTACCAGGCCCGTAGGTTGGATTTTTATCAGAGTGTGTTATTGTTATAAGAGGCATTTTAATATATTATCTTAGTTGTCTCAAGAAAAAACTGGACTGAAAAACCAGGGAATGTCGGGGAACCAAAATTTGGTCAGGGATTTGCAGATCGAGGAATTTTGTTTTCAACAATCTTTTTTGAGTTGGTAATCTGGGTCATAATAATTTATTCAAATTAGTTATTATATTATTAGTTAGGGATAAATATATAGATACAGTGCTGGGCAAAAATATAGCACTGAATCTATTTAAAACTTTAAATTTTCATATCTTTACATATAATCACTTTTTTCTAATAAAACTGTAGTGTGGTATTTATGGCAATTAAGTTATCCGTTTGAATTTTTAATTTAACGGTTCATTCATTGTGTTGTGTCTTCGAGTATTGTTTTATTCGAAAAATTGTTTTTTTTTCCTTCAACTTTGAATTAGATATAATAAAAAGTAAGTTCTATTCTTCTCACTTATCCTATTTATCTATTTCAACAAATCAATTTGTTCTTGTTAAGTGGTAAACACTGCATACCAGAAAGACATATTAAAAAGCTTATTATAGACGGAAAAACTTATTAGTAAGTTCAGGAACTCGTTGAAGAAAAAGCCGAAACATGGCGACGTAAACAAGTTTTAACGCCATCTTACATTAAATGCATTGTAAGGTTTTCAAAAATAAATACTGTTGCAGCAGCTACACAGATTGTGGATGAACTTTATCACACAACGAAGAGACGATTGGGGGATAACAACTTGAATGCTCGCAGTCCTCGAAAAGTCCCATTAAAAAAAAAAAAAAAAACAAAAAAGAAAGAAGTTTGCGCGAGAGAATTTGGGGTGGGCTCCTGAAAAGGGGAGGAATATATATGTACTTTGGACTGACGAGAGTAAAGTTGTTCCTAATGGTGATTGGTGGTAAAGGATATCGACTGTATGTAAGACGACTACCATATACCGCATATGATCCTATAAATATACAGCAAACACTAGGTATAGAACACGGAGGATCTAGCATCATATATTATATACATATATCTTTAATATATTTTAAATTGTTTGTTGCTGGCAGCTGTATATACCTCAGGGAGTAGAAAGGCTAACAGCTATTAATTAAAACATGTCAATAATGAAGTTCATACTTAAAGTAATAGTGAAATATTTCAAAATTCTGAACAAAATTTAATAGTTTCTCATTTTCGTAAAAGATATTTGGATTATCAATTAGTAACCATTTTCGAAACTCTAATTTCTCATAATCAAGCTATCACTCGTAGTCTGCATAACATTCGCGTGAAAGTTTGTATTCTACTATCCGTCGAAGGTTAACGTTTGCTACAAAATGCATATAAATTGTGATAAAAATAAAATTTAAATAATTTAATTCTCTTGAGAATTTCAAAAATTAAACATCGGCTAAGAATTGAACTGTATAGTTTAAATTTTCAATCTAGTCCCGATCTTCACCATCCTCAAATAACTATATTCATAGGTTTATTATGATATACGTATGTAAGCTAAGCCATTGTTGACTTTTCTTAGATACCAATGCCATCTTTATTAATATATATTCGTTTAAATGCATAAGAAATGTCCCAAAATTCAATTGGTTTTTGCTTAGTTCTGAAATACTTATGGGGGAGAGCAATTAAAAGTCTTTAAATATTATAAGGAAGGCATCTAATTTTATTTTCACTTGTTTAAAAAAAGAAAGAAAAAGAGATGTTGGAAAAATACTACACAATTCTTCTTTTCGACATGGTTAACTTGAGAGGCGGGTATAGATACAGTATTGCTAATAATAAAATGTCTTATTTGTATTTTTTTATAAAATTTCATAATTTATCACGCCAGTGCCACCTATTGAATTTTTGTCAACCTACAAAATTTCAGCTTTCAATAAAAAGTTAATATTTATAACGTAAAATGACACACATGTAGGTGTGGTTATGCGAAGTTGAAAAAAAATTTGCTTTTGGTTCCAGAGATTTAAATAACTTAGTTAAAACATCCTATGGATATAAAGTAAAACCTGTATGACACTTTATTTATTCTTCATTTTTAGCTCATTAAATAATAGGTGCGTTCCTTTACTTTAAAAGTCTTTGGATTTCAACACATTTTTATTTATATTAACTTTGACAGACTATTGATTAAAAATTGTAGAATTTCGCAGTTTTGAACACTACAGAAACAGACATCATATTAAAGTGCCTGCCGAGAAAAAAGAGAAATATAGTGTTTTTAAAAAAGGAAAAGCATTTTTCTGGCAAACAACAGCATTAATAGTCAAAATTATTCAAAAATTCTTTTGTTGCAATTTCTTTGTATTGTTGTTATATTTTTTAAATGTATGTTAACAGCAACACATGCTGCGAGCTCTTAATCTGATATTTTATACCGTCCAAATAACTGACTCGAAAGGTCAACAATTAAACAAAAGCGTAAATGAAGTCAGAATTCATACATTTCGATTTTTAGATTACTACACTTTAAAATATTTTTTTTCAGTGTAACTTTAAACATTCACATCTTCCGGTTTTTGAGTTACAATACTTTTGTATTCACATGTTAAACGATTATAATAGAATCCATCATTCCAATTCAAAAGAGGCTTTGAGCACAGTCCCCTCCGCTACATAGCGACTAGCTACGTTCCTTCAAATTAGCATTGAATGGATTTTTGTTTAAACATATACGCATCTAACAATCGCATTCATCTATAATTCATCATCATTATCAGCCAACCGCTTGAATAAGGTATCAGTTTTAATCGTTTTTTAAATGAGTGAGGATCGCTATTGTTGCCAAAAATGGTTGAGTGTAAGTAAATTTAATTGGATTTATTTGCAGAATCATTTAAGGCTAGTCATACTTTATTTTAGAATTTGGGACATTCTAAATACATATGATCAAAAAAAGCCGAAAATGATTGATGTGATAGTTCTACTTTAAAATGATAACAATTAACTTTTGTATTTTTGTTATGAATCACTGAATCCATCATCCACCTGGTATAGGAACGATTCAGTTTATTAATAGAAGGCAAAGTGCTTTTGAAGAAATATTACATTAAATGATTAAAAGGTAAAATTGTATCTTCAATAACCTTTTAATGTTCCATATGTTTTTTTATTGAATCTTGGTTTAAATCATTTTTTATTTTTTTTTAAATTACTTTATTAATTATATTTTATTTATTTGTTTTCTTCTATATATTGGTGTGTTCCTTTATTTTGAAACTCTGTGAATTTGATGAATTTCTTCCCATTTTTTGTATATAAACTTTGAAAGATTTTTGTTGAGAAATTCAAACAAATGCACAGAGTTTCAAAGTAAAGGAACACACTTTATGTCTGTTTGTTTAAAATTTTGCAATCTATTTTTAACTAACTTCCCGTTGAGCTTAAAACCACACTTTTAAACATAGGTTAGAGCAACACGTTTGTTAAAGAGTTTCAGGTCTCTAGCTTATCAAGGTGATGATAAAAAGCGCTTGTAAAATTTGTACCGAACACAAAAGAAAAAAATTTGAAGTTTGTCAAATGTCGTAATTTACGTGAACATTTTTTTCGTGTGAATATCGTTATAAAATAAAAACAAAATATTCTAAGTACAAACCAGCTTTATCAAATTCCATATCGATGAAGAGGCAGGAATGCGTCTCAAAAAAATAAATCCTCTCAACGGCAAAACATTTATCATACACCAATCAATGAGTGGAACTGGATTCCTAGTCGAATGTTTCCGAGAAGTTTTGATGAGGTTTTTTCGTCAGTCACTTTGTCAGATGTGAATTGAAAAAAAATCAGTTCATCTATTGCCTGAAATACATCTTTTTAAATACCTTGTAAACTGCAAAATGTTATCCTATATGTTACATTGCTTATGCAAATTTCACTGTTAATCATTCTCAATTGCATGGTCGCTATACAGTTACGTTCTGTGTATTAGGTTTTCAAATAAGCTAAAATGTGATATCTTCTTATTTCAGTGAGCACAAACGACAGCTACCCCGACTATCCTGAGTCTGAAATGGATGATCGTGATAGCCTCTATTTCGATACGATTTCTTTAGCTGGATCCGAAGCGGCGAACAACCGACGGTCACTTTCGCAGTCCCGCATGACCATCTATCACTCAGCCGTGGATTTAGCATACGATGGCACTCCCAAGCGAAACAGTCGTGGTTTAGATAAGAACGGATTAGGTAATGAATTAGATAAACAATTACCACATCCAAATACAAAATTACTTACAATCGAATTAAAATATTCCAATGTAGCTAATTATCGCAATTCTGCAATAGCGCTAACCACTGCAACGAGGAATGGTAGGAATGGCGATGACAGCGGCCCATACTCGGATCAAAACAACATCGCTGTTAACAACAATGGACTAAACGATGAGGTCTCTAGCCGACTTATCCCTAGTAGTTCTTGTAATAAAGATAAGAAATTGCCAATTACGTACTCCCAGTGGAAGTTTAGGGTAACGAATTTTACACAAGCAGAAGCTCTTAACCAATTTCTTGTTCTTTTTTTTTTTATTATTATTTCTAAATTTTTTATCTCGTTTGCTTTTTGTTTTCGTTTTTTCTCCTTCATCATCTGGTTATGTTTTTCGAAGAATTTTGCTATCAGGGGGAATTTATTTTTAAATTAATACATTTTTGAATTTTTGTAAATTTTTCCTGTTTGGCAATATTTTTTTTAAATGGAACACCCGCTTCTTATTGAAGTTGTTTTTTGTTTGTCTAAAAAATTTATGATTTCTCTTTTATTTTATCCGTTTTTTAATTTGTGATTGTGTGCAATTGTTTTGCGTCGCACAATTTTTAAGAAAATTACATATTTTTTGTTTTTTCTGTTTTGGAGAACTTGTTATGTAAATATCTTTGAAAATACCTATTCTTTGGACGGATGGCTTGTGGGAACGGGTAATGGCAATTTTTTTTTTATTTATAATTTAATTATCTATGTACATACATATAATATTGATTTGATTTTTGTTGGGATATTTTGTGTTGCTTAATAATGAGAGTGAACGCTTTGTGACAAATTTTAAGTAGGTATCTACTTTCTTAGGAATTGTTGTTGGTTATATCAATAGAATGCTTTGCTGTGTTCTAAAAAATAACCGTATATACCTTCCTAAATTCTATATAAATCATTTTCTATATTTGCTTAACATCTTTTCCTTTGTGCGGATTTAAATGCTAAAGTTAATGCTTTAAATTTCACTAAGCCTATATTATCTTCTATAAGTCAAGTCAATGAAGGTTTTAATTTAAAAAGCAACCAAATATTATAATTTAGGTTTAGAATGTAGATATGTAAGTGCTGGTAAAGCCATGTATATTGTACAGCTATGTATTCAGTGGATTTTTCCTAATGTTTTAGTGTATCACAAATGTAATTATACATCAGAGAGCAAACACCGACGATTTGACCACGTATGGGGCCCCTAGCATCTTATGTTGGATATTCGAAAAAAAGTATGCCACCAAAAAGTTAGCAATTTGTCAAAAATTTTAATTAGTTTCAGTAACTGGTTAGCCATAGATTTTTTTAATGATATTTTAAAAAGTTTTTCAATGGTTACTATTAGAGTGGATCCAATTCCAACTGATTTTGGCGCACACATAATTTTGGAACCAAATTTCTAAAATTTGATATCGTTGTTGAAATGTGTATCACGATAAAATTGCTTTGAGATAATCTGTCTTAAGTTATAGCGTTTTCGTTTGGTCTTCCGGAAGCGTCCAGAAGCTTCTGAAATCGTTCGTATGGCACTAAATGACAGTTCTTCTTCTGAAAAGAAAATCGATTTGAAGAAGGAACTAAAACCAGAAGCACGCACACATGGGTACATTTAAAACGTCAAAATCGTGACATATCATTTTTTGTTATTTAACTGTGGAATTTTGAAAGTTTTACTGAATATTAAAACTAAAAACAAAAAAGTGAAAAAAACAATGGGTAATTCGTGATCCTCGTCAAACTCTTCATCATCGTCATCTTCAAGTGATGATGATGAACTAGTAGTGAAATTGTTGTTTTATCAAAGCAAAAGACACAAATAAATTCCAGTAGGGTTATGGATATGATCTTAAAAAACTGGGTTATTTGCGAATGAATACTTTTTGAGTACTAATGTCTCATCCTGTTTAAATAGTATATAATAACTTTCAGTTATGAATGAAAAAAAAAATGTTTTTTTGTAAAAACCTTAAATGCAGTATTATTTGAATTGCTTTCGACATAACAGGTACGAAGTTTAATCAAAACCGTTAGACCAATTTTTGAGGAAATGAAAAAAAAATAAAATATTCTGAAAAATTATCAGTGTAGTTAAGTCTTTTTTATCTATTAAATAGTTTTCGGAATTTTAGTGATGGGTTTTAGAGAAAAAGGTACCTATCTTGACAATTTTAAAATAATTTGTCTTCAATAATGATGTGTATATTTATTATGAAAGAATCAATTTAAAAGTAAAAGCTAAAATCCGTTTTTTTTTTTTTAATTTCGATTCCCCTACTTTCTCCTAGTGAATTTTGCATATTTAATAAGTGGAACTCGTCTTCTTAAAGGTATATGTACATAATTTTTTGAAAAAATATGTTAAAATTTCTGAAATTTGACCACACACCAATAAACCAATATTTTTAATAATTTAACCCAGCAAACATTTTCATTCAGAACTGTATCATAAATGATTGACATAAGTGAACTAAACCTTCGAATCTGAATTCATTTCTAAATCGATTTGGGTCCAAACTCCTGGGTAACGAAACACACATATGAATCTTTTAAATGATTCATAAATGGTGAATAAATACGAATAAAAGTGAATCCACCCAATTTTCTTGTTTGAGGAATTACTTGTGTACGTTCACTTTTATTCACCAATAATGAAGGAGAATCGAATCTCAATCATTTTTATCCTGCAAGAAATTCCGCACAAACCCCCTCTTCCCTTTATAACGTACAAATGATAGGCTTTTGAAACATTTTAATATTTCATTCACTTAAAATGAACATTTATCTGATGATATTCTTCGTTTTTGCAGAATGCTAAGTGAACATTCACCTAAATGTTTGCTGGGAAGACACAATTACCTGAATATCAATGTGTTTCTGTAAAACATGTGGACATGGAAGATACATATTTGTGTATAATATGGTTTTAAAAACAAGGTACATATACCTATTACATGTACTATAGTATAATACATGCTATATATACGTAATTAGGTATTATTTGGCAAGTAATGGATTTGTAAAAAAATCGAACTCCGTTTCAGGTTTTTAACCAAAGTATTCGAATAACGGAAATACGTTTTTTGAGAAAATTAACCTATTTTTGAGCTATTCACATACAACTTCTTAATGGCTTCACCAGTTTTGATAAAATTTTGCAATCTGTATTTCACGGAAGATTTATCACATACAATATATAAGACGTAAAATAGGTCCCATATGAGTGAGTGTACATATATTTAAAATTCTTTTTTTAAATTATGCCTTTCAAAGTATGTGCATAGTTTTTCTAAAATTTAAAAATTTACAATGAGTCATCTATGCGACTAATTTAAGGTGCATAGTGCATACATCTGATACAACAATGTATGTATGTAATTGTGCGAAATAGGCCCCTAAATATTTCAAATAATATTGCTATTAAAAATAAAAAAAATAATTCAGATAAATTAAACATAACAAGATAACATTATTGAACCAATCATGCATCTTTATTATTTAGCTGCATTATAGTTTTTATATCCACAAGAGCAAGTTTTTGCTGATTGAGGGGTGATACATAATAAAAAAAAATAAAAATGCACTCTGCCAACTGTGTCATTTTTTAAATCAAAATTTAAACTCATTGAAAATTATTTTTTTTATTTTGTTTATCTTTACATAAACATGGTATTAAATTTGTAAGTTAGAACATTTTACTACAACTTCTAATGAACAAAAAATATAGTGAGAATGACTTAATCTCAAAGACACGGTACTGATATTGTTTTTTCTGTTTTTAATTTTGAAACGTTCTCACTCTTTTTGAAAGTATTTTTAGTGAGCTTTTGAATTGTCTCTTTTATGTTTTGACGTTTTTAACTTTGAAAGGAATTTTTTTCTTAAAATTGTATCTTTTTTATTTTCTTAAATATCGGTTCTTAGAGATTACAGTTCTTATAGCCTATAAAATATAGGCTACCATTAGTTTTGAATCAAATGAATAAGTTTACAATAATCAGAATATAAAACCACGATATTATCGTACATAACAGGAAGTTCGTACCACCCAGTCGTGAATTTAATTTATTTATTTTTTAATGCAGAAAATTTTCGAATAAAATCTGCATTTTTTAATGAAAATAATTTTTGAAGTAAATTTGTATTTTTTTTATTTAAAATAATTTTACATTGCATTAAAATTTAATTTTTATAAATTATAATTATTATGATTATTTAATTAGAGAGCAAATATTTTGACTTAGTCCAGTCGCTATTTTTATATACCGGGAAAAAACAACGGCAACACTTACAATGTCATATTATATCTTTTTTTTAAAGAGAAATCCATTCGTCAATTCTGTTTTTACCTTAAATCAAATTATTTAATTGAATAATATTTGGAAAATTAATCTTAAAATTTATAATTAAACAAACAAATTTTGAAACTATTTTTTTCAAAATCTTACATTATTAAGTACTATTTTTGTTTTTAATATTCAATGCTCTTATCAATTATTACTCAAACGCCAAGAACCAGATGCAAAAATGTCTTATAGTTTTATACATACACGAATTCGAATCCAATTTAATAGTGTCTCATCTGTTACCAAGAAATGATTAAGATCTTCGATTCATTACTCTCGGTGATGAATTTCCAGAGTAAATCAATTAATTTTGTGAATTTTTTATTGTTCGATTACTATAACAATCATTGTCAGTTTTTATTGTCACCTACTTGTTGACGGTGATACCTATTTGGTATTCCTTCCCTTTCAAATCTTAACATTTTTTTTGTATGTGGAACAAGTAAAATTTTAAATTGAAAGTTATCACATTCGTTATTCTGTTTTCGAACCACATCAACATACATTAAACCAAGCCGGCCGGTGATTTGTGTATATTCCTATACATATTCTGTTGTTGTGCAAAAGATACTTCTAGTACATTGTTACAATTCAAAAATATTACAACATTTTTAAACCAGATTATCTGCTGCTGTTATGAATATAAATTAATCATACCATAGAAAATGAAACCTATTCAATTATTTTAATTTTTCTTAAATTTCTTCTTTTGATACAAAAATACCTTTGCAATTAAAAAAATAAACAGCTGCCGCCTGTGGTAAGGTTATTCGAGATACCTAACCATGGTATTTCACACAAGAATCTACATTGCATAGTTTATAAAGTGTTGGTGAACTATTCTAAAAATATAATTCTTTGTGGCCTTCAACGGCATAGGTATACATGCATATGTATGTATATGTTAACTTTCTTTCTTAAAGTAAATTATCATCTTCATTAAACGATCAAAATGATCATAAATCTGTTCATAATCCAAACAAATTTAAGTGCGTAAGAAGAAGTAGGTATATCCAAATATTAACTCTCAGTAGGATTATTATAAAAGAAAAAAAAAATTAATAACAATAAAACGAACCAAAATAAAGATAAATTTAGCTTCTTGAACCACTGAGAGCGTACATAGCGGTGCCAGTGCCATTCATGTTAATATTTTTCTCATATTATGCAGAATGACTCATGGTCATGACATGAGTACTTTTTATCGTGTCTACAGCTCAGCTCAGCTTTCTTACGCTCAGTCATTCACCGCCGCCGGTCGATCTCGATACTATAAGAGAAGGAGAGTGTTAAACAAGTGATTTCTTCCGGTTGTAATTTTTTGTTGTATTTAGGTACTCTTGAATCCCTAGTATGGGCAATTGTGAGGCATTTATTCGCGAAGCTATTGAAACTTTAAAATATTGCCCCAAAACAAACGGATCTGTAAGTTTGTTTGTTTGTATTTTTTTTTTTGATTTTGAGTCGTCTCAATAATCTTACATTTCATTACATTGACCTCGTGTCGAGGTAGAGAAAAAAATTATTTCATGTTGTGTCTCATTAAAATGCATTTATATTTATAGAATCATAATATTTCAGTGATTTTGTATGTAATTCAAAACATTGATTGTTATATTAATAGAACATTAAAAAAAATATTCCCAATATACCTACCCATAGCATAGCTGTGATTATTTTTCTTATTAAAAATTGTTTAACACAACGCTAATTGAAGCTATCAAAAAAGCGTATTAGTATTAATATATACTCGTATTTTTTTGTTGTTACTGTCGTGATGAATTATAAAAAAAAAAAAATTAACACAAAATTAAATTATGACCGGATCGCGTATCTGCAATGTGCTTATCAGTTATAAAAGACTCAACTGCATCATGTCAATATTGCTGAATTGAATTTGTTTATTTTTGTTGCTTCTCTGTTTGTATGGGAACGTATACAAATATGTATCTGATTAACTATAGATAAAACATATCGTCTCTACTCTTAAATGTTTTTAAATGTTGTGCTCCAAAGCTTAAGTCTCTTAGTTTTAGTCTTAGTTTTTCAGAAAGTGAATTTTTAACTTGCAATCTTTGTTTAAATAAATTTAAGAGGGGTATACAACTTTCAATATTGTTGTATTTATATGACGAATTGTATAATAACATATTCATTTTTGTGACTTTTTTAAATTCAAGAAAATTGAATATTACTTATGTATGTGGGCTTCGGGTCTTTGTTTGTTAAATTTATTGTATTTTTTTTTTTTAAATAGAACGTTTCTTGAAATTTTAAATTATTTTGTATCTTCTAATACTTGAAAGTTTTGAAAAAGACGTTTCAAGTCATCATAATCTAATATATGACCTGAAGCCCACATAGGTTGGATTCAATTTACTATTTGGTATATACAAGAATCTAAACAGATTACCAAAAAGTATTAAATGCAAGTGGTTTTACCAAAATGCAACTATGTATAAAAGTTTTTGATATAAATAAGGTGACTAAAGGTGGTCTTCCTGTTCAATGTTTTAATTGATATGTGATTTGAATGTTAAGTACATAGCTTTCGCACCATGATATTAATATTGAACGAAACAACAACAACATCAACCACTTGGGTGAGCTACCATTTACCAAGCTGTTTTACCTAAACAGAAAAATTTAATTGTAAAATATAAGATATTATGTATTTTTAAACCAAACAATTTTAAATAAAATTAAAAAAAAGCCTGAGCTGGAAAAAATTTTATTGTAGGGGAGAGGGGGGCACCTTTGAACACTTTTTGCTTAGAGCCTCGAAAAACCCAGTGTGATGGAATTATTAGCCTGTAAGTTATCGTCTCTTCAAGAAATGTATTTAAAGTTTAATTTAAACCCATTTTTGTTTAAATTTAATAAAGATTGATATTTTATTTTTATTAAAATACGAACTAGGTTCTTGTGTTCAAAGGTACCCCACATGTGGGGCAGGTTTGAACATACGTCGGGCACTTTGGAACGGAAGTATTTATAATTATTTTTAACAATAAATAATGAAAGTATAAACGCATATCTATTGAAGAAAACAATAAACTGCATTAATAAGTTACTTATGAAGAGCTCAATATACAAAAAACTTTAATAGGATATAAAATCTTTTGAAAGTTTTAACTCACTATTTAGAAAGTAGACTTTTGGGAATATGTATATAGATTAAAACAAAGTTTTTGCAGCTAAAAGTATCTTTGAAACTTTAATTTCAATGTCCATCTGTTGAACGGAGAAAAAATTTATAAAATTGTTTTCAATAACTAGTTAGTTTTAAACCTGTTCAAAGGTGCCCCGACCGTTTCGTCCAAAGCTGCCCCAACATGTTAAACAACATAAAATTCGGCCATAGTTATTATACCTAGCATATTTACCAAGAATTTTAACTTTATGTTAATCAAAATGAAGGTTCGATTTTAATAATACTTTTTCAAAAATGAAAAACCTTAACAAAAAAATTTTAAACTCTTACAAAAAAAATATTACAAAAATAAAATTTACGCATTAAAACTGCGTATTTAGCTACTGTCGGATGAACTTAAGAGATGCACCGCAAAGTCGTTGACGTGTAAAGATATCGCTATTGCCATGCTTAAAATTAACTTTAGGTCTCAAAATATTTTTTGTTAAGATTTTATTTGCCATGTTCAAAGGTACCCCGCGTTCAAAGGTGCGCCCCTCTCCCCTACACTTTTCTTTCACAATTGATTCGTTAAAAATGGGTATTTAGAGCATATGTGTATTTTTCGGGAAAATCGGGTTTAGTTTCTTGAATTTTGTTAAAAAAAATTGGCTTAACATAGAAAAAATAAAAAAAAATAATACAAAACAAAGGCAAGACGTACAAATGTCCTGTTATATATTTTTTAAAGCCATAAATCCATTCTTAGATTATGTTTTTAAATCAAATTATTTAAATAACCAGTTTTTGAAAAAATTTTTTTTTGTTTTCAATGGTCTGCGTCAAACACTAAAAACCATAAGCTAAAAATGTTTTAATGTAGTTAAAGAAATATTGCACTTCAAAAATATTTTTTAAATTTTTGTTTAAACAAATACGTGTGAAGATTATTTATTTATTTAATAATTGATAAATTTATTCAATTATTTATTTTTGTAAAATACTAATCTTTGCCCGGGCAATCTATCAGAAGATTGGGAAACTATATTTTCATCCATTCAATCTCAATTATATAACCAAAAATATTGTGAAAGTTTCATCTCAATCAGATAGTTAGTTTTTATAGCTCTTAAACGCACACTAATTTGTATATACACTATGCAATATACAAAAATATTAAATTAATATATTTGTAAATAAAATGTATTTAATTTTTGATTTGACGTTTTTTATGTATCTACTGTGGTAGATTTAATAATTTAATAACTTTAATAATTCAGTCACAACTCACAGCAAAACAACGAAATTAAAGCGGAGAGCTTTGAGATCGATCTCAAGTTAATCGAGTCAAAGCTGCTGAGACCATTCTCATTATTTTGCATACGAAACAGCGTGACCGCCCCCAAAAAAACGTGTCGTTTTCGTGCCATAAAAAAACTCAAATTCTTCCATTAAAAAAAAACTGCAATTGAATTATAGGGTGAAATATAAATAAAAATTATTATAAATCATTTGCCCTCTTCATGTATTGTCAAAAAATGTAAAATTTCGCAAAAATTCCCTTTTATTGATGTAAAAAATGGAATTATTCCATATTGAAATTTTTCGTGCCACGATAAAAATTTCATTTCAAAAAAGCACGATGGTGCCACTTTGGCAACGCTGTGGCGAAACTGAGTCCGAATTCCGTTCTGCTTGATCGAACTCACATGTGAGTTCTGATTCAGGGCTCAGGCTCGTTAGCTCGGACTCAGGGATCGAACTCATACGATCACAATTAATTTTATATTCTTCAGAACACAATTTTAACCTATTTTTAATTTTGTATTTACCTACGTACTTGTTGTTTTTTTTTTTATTAAATCTAATATAACGATGATGGAGAAGTCATAACAATTGATATTGACAAGAATAGAAAAAATCAATAATTGTAATGCGTTCTTGTATATTTCCAAGAACTCAGTTATAACCTAGGCAAATAAAAAAAATTAAAAACAATTTATTTTGAATTAAGAATTCAACAAGTCCTAATTAAATAGTTCTAAGTTTTCTACTTGACTGATTTATTTCAGTATAGTATATAGAATTTGTATTATTAAAAAAACCTTCGTATAAAAAACAATTGTATTGGAAAATAAAAAAGTTATTCGTTTTTTAGATTGGTTGCTCTTATTTGGCTCACCGTGTACATGTACTCGTATAAACGTCATTTTTTTGGAAAACCAATAATGGGTTCGTAAACAGGGACTTTCAAAATCTCAGAATAGAAACATTTTTGAATTATCATTAGCTTTTTTGTGATTTGCGATAAAATTAGCGACAAACAAAATAAATTCCATCGATAATTCACCTATGTATAAAAACACAATTTTTAAAATATCCTCCACGCCCAGCATATGTATCACCGTAACCGAAAATTACTCACATACATAATATATGTACAAATTTTTTGTCGCCTTTGCAATGGTATAAAATTCATTCTCATCCGACTTTCCAGTGAATTATATATTGTGAATTATGTGTCAAAAATCTATTTTTGGGCATTACAAAAAAAAACAACACTTTCTTATAGGCTATAGCGTTTCAAGGTCAGTCAAGTGATGAGCGTAAATATATAACTTAGATCTGAGGAATGTGAACTGACTTATTTTCAAATTTGTCATAATTTTGACTTGCGATTTATACATATGTACAGACATAGGTACTATATGGCATGTTTTGGATACCTTAAAAAATATCGAACTCGAGATTTTTGATCAAACTTGACATTACTATGATAGCGAAGTCGAAAAAAGTGGGTCTCCCAATTCTGTCCGTCTGTCTGTCTGCAGCCTTTCTGCCTTTCTGTTCTTTCGGCTGCAGCCCAAACGGGTGAGTCGATTTTCTGTTTTTTGGCATTCTTTCCAATTTTTTTAGCAAATAATGAAAATCTTATTTTTCTCAAAAAACCTGCCCACAACTTTTAAAATACAAAATTAAGTAATTTTTTTCACAAAAAGTCCACCATTTTATAAAAAAAAATGCGTATAAATGGTACGTACCTCCCATAGAATCATTTCTTTTACTTTCGATTTTATCAAAAACGGTTCAACTGATTTTGATCAATTTTCCATGGATAATGTTTTTAAAATTTTTATATACCAAAATTTTTAAATTTCAAGTTTCAATTGTTTTTATTTGGGAACCAAATAATTCGAAAACGACCTCACCGATTTTTATTAAACTTGGCATCTATTAGTTTTTTTTAATATTATCCAGCAGATTTTAAATAAAAATTATTCTTACAACTAAAAATAACGGTACCTCCCACACAAGTGTTTCTAAAACCGTTTAGGAAAATCTCATTTTTCCCAAAAAACGGATACTACGATTTTGATTAAAATTTTTGTGTCAGCTTATATCAATAGCATCTACCATATTTTTGGAAAACAAAATTTATCTATCGATTAAAAATAGTACCTCTTTTTTTTTGGTTCTCGAATATCTCTTTAACTGTTGGACCGATTTTAATGAATTTTTTTACATAGAGCTTCTAATATTATGGAAGCTTGAATATTATTGCAAATCAAAATTTTCAAAAACAAAAAACAAATTTTGGATTTAAAAAAAAATTTCAAAATTATTTTTTGAAAATTCGATATTACGAAAATGGGTAGATGATTTTTTTTTCAAAATTTTGTATTATTATATGCTAATAAATTGAGATTTATTTATGAAATGAAATGTTGTACATAGCGTTGGTGTCAAAACAATTTCAGATGTTGTTTCATTAATGTATGTTTAATTATATTGATTTTTTAACAATTTTCAGTCTAAAGTGTAATTTACATGTATATGTACCTATGTTTAATATATAAGAAGGTTTTTTTTTAATAACACAAATTCTATATACTACTGAAATACATCAGAGTAGAAGACTTAGCACTTTTTTTTTGGACTTATTGAATTATTGATTCAAAATAGCTTTTAACGGCCTTTAGTCCCACAAAAATTGGCGTTTCGTCGTAAAATCGCAAACAATTACAAATTTTGTGTAAAAAAAATAGGCATATTCAGGATGAGTTCTCAGCGATTCTGTGCTTTCAAATAGTTAGCAAACGAATCCAAATGTTGCTAAGGAATCCTGTGCCTTTACGTTCTCTAACTTTCGCATTGAAAAAATTAGTCAAGAAACGATGAAAATTGAAACAAATCATTTGATTTTTGTTCCATTTTTCAACGTTTCTCGACCAATTTTAAAGATGCGAGAGATACAGAACGTATGGGTTGGCTACGTTTTCCCGCGGCACGTTTTCCCGCCGCGTCACGTTTTCCCACAGAACGATATCCTGAATCACAGTTTTTCGTGTAACGTTTGCTCGCCGATTGCTACTTTTTCAATACTAATGACAGCGCATGAACAAAATTCATTTCAATAGCAGTTTTCTTGTACAAAAGTCTTTTCTTGTGTCAAGGTGAGGTATGTATATGGGGGGGCATGCTGCCCCCTGCAGCCCCCTGCAGTCCCCCTGCTTGGAACACTATAGGATTTGGGCTAGGTGCGAGGTTGAGTGTATGAAAAGTTTCTTTTTATCATTTGGTAGTTTTTTTTTATGAAAATTGCCAAATAGCCGTTTTAACCGTTTGAAATAAAAAACCGCTTAAATGAAAAAAAAATAAAATATTTTAACAAAGATAAAATATTGATTGCATAAATGCAAAATAGAATTGTCAAAAAGTACTAATTAATATTGCCTATCCCGCCGCCAATCCCGTGGAAATTTTTATAGGCAATCGTTCCGAGGGATATCGTGCTGCGGGATTGTAGCAAAAAAACTACTTTTCAAATCAGCGGGCAAACGTTATACGGGAAAACGATCGCGCGAAAACGTAGTGATCCCGAACGTATAGGTACTCACATAAAAAAAACATTAAAATAAAAAAAAATGAAGCTATACAGCTTGTATGTACATATGTATATTTATTAATTAATAAACATTTGTGGATGCATATTATGTAATTCTTATTTTAATAAATAACTTTTCATTAAGCTCAATTAAGTAAAGTTAAATTCCACCCATAGGTACCTTCATTTAACTAATTACTAGGTCTAGTGCCTTTTGTCTTTTCTCCAGCTATCTTGAATGCTAACAATAATTAATTATAAATAACTGCATTTCTTTTATTATAGTTTGAAAGGTCTATCGTTTTAATGCAATCTAATTTGGGTCAGCAAAATATTTTTTTTTTACATAAAGCTTGATATGCAATATTATTTAAGCTTTTTAGAAACTTTTGCAAAAAAAAATTAATTAAAATCGGTTAAAGATAAATTTTTTCCAGTTATATGGTAGATCGTCCTTTTTTTTAGCTCACCGAAAAATTTTAATCAAAATCTTATAAGTGGTTTTCAGATAAATAAGATCTTTCTTAACGGTTTTTTAGCACTTTGTATAATAAGTTTTATTATTTTTGGTTATACAAAAATTTTAGATAATGTTAAAAAAAAACGTTTGATGCAAAGTTTAATAAAAGTCGACCGAATTGTTTTAAAAATACATATTAAGTTTGAAAAAATTACAATACACTTTTTAAATAGTCAAAAAAATAATGGTCATTGATAACCATTTATCTTAATTTGAAAAGTAGCATACTATGTACTTATGTAAATATTGAATAAAAATTATCTGCGTTTTTGAAAAAAAAAAATAAGAATTTCACTAAATGCTTGAAAAAATTTGTATGGTACCTGCCATAAAGAAATTAAAAGAAAATTGACCCATTAGTTTAGTCTGTAGCCGAACAGACGGACAGACAAACGGACACAATTGCGAGACCCACTTTTTTGGTCTTCCCTATTATCGTAGTGTCAAGTTTGATCAAAATCTGGGGTTCGATGATAACTACCTACAGTAAAAAAGAAGAAAAGACTAATCTTTCTGTTTTTCAGTGGTTTCGACTAAAGGTTGATATGAGAATTGAAATTTTAAAGTAAAACCAATTAAAAGAAAAAAACAAACGGTTCAATATTTTTCAAAATTTTAAGTTACAAGAGTGAACTTGGGGTATTCTAAATTATAAATTTATAACTTTTCTGTTAGCTTCTGTGTGAAATGTTTTGTCGCTATATTATGGTTAGCTTGCATTGCATTCCCTTTGTGCCAGTATTTTCAATGTATTCATTTAATATGTTAAAGTACATCCTCCAATTTTCAAAAATATATTAAATATTATGTGTGTTCCCGTACTGTCCAATACTGCGAATTTCTACGAATTTGAATCAAAAGCCTGTCAAAGTTCATATAAAAAAAGTAAAATGTTTATAAATTCGCAGTTTTGAAAAGAAAATCGCAGAGAAAATTAAAGGAACGCACCTACTGTTTTCATGTCTTTGATGTTGTTAGTTTTTTTTTTAAGTTTCAAATCTAAAATAAGAAATTTACATATGTCTATAATGTCAACATTGTAGCCTTAACTAGCATCAGAAGTTGTCATTATTGTAAAAAAATCCAAAACAAAAAATGTAACCATCCAAATATTTATATCGACGGTTAAAGTGTAGGACCTCATAAGTCGAAAATTTCCAAAAAAAAAATATTGGAAATATTTATTTTTGCATTATAAATATTATTAATGCAAAAAAATCAGCAGAATCAGAGCCGTACCTTTTGGCAATTTCAGCGTTTACAGAAAATGGCAGAATTCAAAACCTCTTACCATATTATATCGTCATAGAAAATTTGTTTTTTTTTTAATTTCTTAAAAACTTGCAAAAACGACTTACGAGGTTCTGCATTTTAACCGTGCGTCGATATACATATTACATATGTACGTATATAGTTGTAAATTTGATTTTGTGCAGCTTTTGAATTGTGTTATTGCTTCCAATTGTGTAATTTAAGAATAAACATATTTCAGTAGCTGCTAAAAGCTAATTAAATTTTTGTTGCAATGTATTGTATACCCATATTTGTTTTTTTTTTTCAAATAAACCAACATCTTGTATCATATACATTTTTTTTTTAACACAGACAAGAAGACGATTTCAGGATGGTGAACGTAGCGTCGATTTTGTCTTGGCCTACAATGGTGACGACACAAGCACAATTAATGAAATCAAAAGAAATGTATTCGAAGCCAATCTGGAAAACGAAGGTCTCCAATTGGAAAGGGACAAAACGCAAAGGATACATTTTGTAAAAGTACACGCTCCTATGGAAGTCTTATGTCGTAATAGTGAAATACTTAAAATCAAATTGCCAATGAAATGGGTAAGTTAATTATATTATTACTTTATTGTTTAACGTTTATATTAATTGAACTTGTTTTTTTTTTTTTTATTGCAGCTGAAAGGGCAATCTGAAGTGACTGATAACAGTTTTCAACTTTTAGAAACCATTAAAAGCCTTTTTAGTGGGTGTTGCTCCTCAGTAGAACTTGATACAACAAAATTTCCTCCACGAGAACAAAGGATATATTGCGAGTTTTCTAGGAATTATATGCATTTGTATAGAAGAATATAATACTAACATAATGATTTATTTTATTAATTGTTATTTAAATTCAGGTTTGACTGGGAAAGACCAAACTTCTTTGATGCTACTGTAAGGAGTTCCATTATCAATTTTATCCTTGAACGACAACATTTTGTTGAAGGAGAAGAGACCCCAGACAATTTAGGCATTGAAAAACTGATAGCTGATAGAGTTTACGACGCTGCATATCCGTTGCATGATGTGAGTTAAAGTTAATATCGAATATATAAATCTAAAAAAAAAAAAATCAATTTATTTATTTAAGGACAATGATAAAGAACTACTTTTAAAGGAATGGGCGACCATTCGAAAATGGTCAGAGTAAGTAAAGGTTTTATTTTAGTTAAAGAATAATAATAATATAAATTTCAATTTGATTAGCCATCAACCTTTGGATAATGTGAGAGAATATTTCGGACCTAAGGTTGCCTTATACTACGCTTGGCTAGGATTTTACACACACATGCTTATACCAGTCAGTATAATTGGTGTTTTGTGTTTTGTTTATGGCATTGTTACTTGGGGTTCAGATACTATAAGGTAAGTAGGAACAATATCGAAATTACTTAATTTTATACTCACTATGATCTTATTGCAGCAAAGAGATCTGTTCTGCTGATAAAAGAACTTTGATGTGTCCACAGTGTGATAAACGATGTGATTATTGGAAACTACAGGATACTTGTAATTCATCAAAAATGAATTATTTGATAGATAACAATCTAACCGTGGTGTTTGCCTTTGTTATGTCAGTGTGGGGTAAGGTTCTTATAAATAGAAAATATCTAATATGTTATTTTTGTTTGTGATTTTTACGATTCTCTGTTTGTCTTTATTTTTTGTCTTTTATAACTGCTCCACACATTTATATATAAAAAAAAGAAACAATCTTTAAAGAAAAATTAGGGGCTAGTGAATTACTACTCTCAACCATTCCTGTGTGCGTGTCTACAGCAATGAAGGGGATCTATAGTTTATTGCGGAATCCGAAATGCTTAATTAGGCGTTTTTCTTTTTTAGCTCAGAATAGAGTTTTGAACAGAGTCCGAGCATATCGAGCATGTTTTGACTATCCTCTGAACAAAGCGTGTTCTGAGCGCTAAGAATTATTTTTGAAACACACCTGAACACTTATGTCGAATTCCTTTCAACAAAAGAATCGAATTTTTTTCTAAAAGAATCGATTTTTTTTCTGAACAATTCGAATTTTTTCTGTCAAAACAAATCTTGCTAATTTAGCAAGATTCAAGAAAGATTTTACACCGATTTGCACACACACTAGCAAGATTTAAAATTTCTAAAATGTCAAATTGAATGTCGCGGTGTTTTAAGAAAACAAATTGTGTTTTTGGTTGCAACGAATTTTCGGTGAATTTAATAGTGCGTTGCTTTTCAATTAACAATAATAATATTTTCCAAATTGAATATTTTCTGGATATTTTACTTCAAAATTGTTTCTGTCAAGTGCCACACACACAATCACAAAAAAAAATCGATTCTTTTCGTCTTTTCGTATTCCTTTCAACGACAGAAAAAATTCGATTCTTTTTAGAAGAAAATTCGATTCTTTTGTTGAAAGGAATTCGACATTAGCTTTTCTTTCAATTTCACCTGTCAAATTCTTGTGTTCAGCATTCAATTCGGTCTGCTCAGTTATTTTATTCTGAGCTCATAGAGCGCGCTCTAAACAAGCTCAGAACACGTTCAGAACGAAAAAAGAAACACAAATTTGAAGCTCTGAACGTTCCGAGGTAAAAAAGAAACACAATTTTTTGTATGACAGTTCAGGCTCTGCCCTGAACTAATAAAGAAAAACGCCTATTGAGAGGCAATTTTTCATGGCAAGTGAAACTGTTGGAAAATTTGACAGTTCCGCGTAAGAGGGGAACTGCCTCAAAAACAAAAATTCTGTTTTAAGGTGACGGCGCGGCGGAGGCTGGGATGCAATTTCACGACCAATCACGCCACGTGCTATTACAAAAAAAAAAAGACTATTAATGGCACCTTCATAAAATCATTTTGTTGATTTTCGCTTTTCTCGGAAAGGGTGTATTTTTTTAAAACTTGGTAGCGTAGCAGTTTTTAAAGAAAATCTAGAAGATTAAAAAAATTGATATGTAAAAGAAAATTTAACTTATAATCAATAATAAGGGCACCTACCATATAAATTTTAAATTGTGTTGAAATTAATGTGATATATAAATTGAATTCCGAAATTTTGTTTGTATAAATTTGGCATATAAATTATTTCTTGAGATGTAACATAAGTTCGAATGTTATATTGTTATCTATCTCAAGAAATAATTTATATGTAAAAAATACGGAATCTATAAGTACTAACATTACTCTTTAAAACTAATTTAAAATCTTTCCAACCCTGTTTTTCGTTTTTGATAAAAGTAATCTTTACTTAATTGTAAATATTGAAAAAAAGCTCATAAATTCCAAGGAAGAATTCTCCGAGAGTAAATAAATATATTTTGGAAAAAATCCAAACGGTTTTTAAAGGAACAAATGAATTCTCGATTGTGAGATCGGATTCGAATTCAGAATACCAAAAACATTCTGAAAACTAGATAGAATTTTGGATAAAGTTTTCACTCAAGTCGAGTGTTCGGAAGGAAAAAAGAGTTAAATATTTATTAAACTCTCTTAAATTTTGATAATTTTGATATAAAAAGTAACAGAAATTTAGAAATATTAAGATAAAACAAAGAATTACTAATTAATTATTATTGCCCGAATACAGTTTAAGAAGACTAAGGGTTTGTTTCACAATGTCTGAGTAAAGTTCTAATTAGTTATGCGACATTTAATTTATCCTAAAATTAAATCCTCCCATTAAAAAACTTTGCGTTTCACAATGTTCAATTAGCTATTCCTTCGTTATTTCAGTTTTCCAGACAAATTAAGAAAAATTATTTATTAAATCAAAAAGTTAATTTTGCAGTGTCGGTCGTCTTATTGTACGTCTTAAAAGTGTCAAAAGGATTGATTCCAACAGCTCTGGATAATAACAAATAAGTGAGTTGAAGCGAAGTGTGTTGAATCGAAGTGTGCGTGATCAGTGACAGATTTGAATGTTTTAATTGGCAGTTTAATTTGCTAATCGGCACTTCATCTGGCCAGTAAAATACTTAGAACTTTAATTGCCAATTAGTTTTATTCAGACATTGTGAAACGTAAATGAGGTTGTTAATTGTTGAATAAGTTCCATGTAGCTTAATTGGAACTTTAATCAGACTTTGTGAAACAAACCCTAAACATTATAGGTTTGTTCAGTGAGGAAAGAGTTAGAACAGAACAGAACAGAACAGCACAGATTCGTGAAAAACGTCAGAACAAGGTAGAACAGAAAATGGCTACCTACGTTGTCACTAAAAAAGCAACAAAAAATTTTAGGAGCATATATGCTTGTCACAAATTCACAAATATACGTCTTAAAACTAAAATTACTTCATGAAAATAGAATCAGAATTGATTAAAATACACTTTTGAAAGAGTTAAGCAGAGATTCAAATAAAATCTATCAAAAAAACAAACTACTTTCATTAAAAAATCACAACATCTGATTTTGACAGTTTTCACAAATCTGTTCTAACTTGTTCTACCTCAAAAGCAAGTGCAGAAAATCCTGTTCTAAAGTGTTCCAAACTGTTCCAAACTAGCTCATTGAACAGCAATCCAGAACAGTTTAGAACAGAAAATTTCTCATTGAACAGCAAAATCTTGTACTTTTCTGTTCTAAAGTGTTCTAAACTGTTCCGAACAGCCTCATTGAACACACCTTATGATAGCATTTCATTTCGTTTATATAGGATTTTTCAAAGAAAAAAGAATATAATATAAATATTTTCTAATTTCTAATTCTTTTTCCTAGCCGTTCTTTACCTTGAGCTGTGGAAGCGTTATTCTACACGCTTAATGCACAAATGGGGATTAATAGGATTTAGTCAAGAAATTGAACATCCACGTCCGCAATATCTGTCAAAAATTCGAAGAGCCCGTTTAACAAAACTCAAAATGATCAATAATGTTTTCGAACCAGATGTGCCTTTTTGGAGAACTAAGTTTCTTTCAGATCTCACCAGCTATTCAATTATGATTCTTTTTGTAAGTTGAATTTCATAACTTCAACAAAAAAAAAACACCCTTTTTTATATGAGTTCTTCAATTTTTTTCAGATTTGCATTTCTATAATAGCATTTTTCTCATTAATTGTTTATCGAATGGCTCAACGTGCCTCGCATAGCATTTTGGGAAATGAAAACACAGCCACATACAACATAATGATTATGCCATTAACTGCTGGTATTATCGATTTAGTTGTCATTTCATTACTCGACTTTGCATATTCCCATCTTGCGGTATTTTTAACAAACCTAGAATATCGTCGCACACAAACGGAATACGACGAAAGTCTGACAATCAAAAACTATGTATTCCAATTTGTCAACTACTACACTTCGCTTTTCTATATTGCCTTTTTGAAGGGCAAATTTGTGGGCTACCCTGCAAAATATAATCGCATATTTGGATTTAGACAGGAAGAGTGTGCTCCTGGAGGATGTCTAATGGAACTATGCATGCAATTGGTCATCATTATGGTGGGCAAACAGGCTGTGAATGCAATAATTGAAATGTCCATTCCTTATGCAATGAATGCTTATAAAAAACTTCAAACTAACTTCGGTATAAAACGCAGGCGTAGCGAGGAGAAATTGATTGCTTGCAATCAATGGACTGAGGATTATCATCTTATGGCATGGACTCATAGTTCGTTGTATTTTGAGTACTTGGAAATGGGTAAGATGAACAAAATCTCATATCCTGATACTTGTTTTTCGAAGAAGAAAAAACAAAAACAATAGAAAATATTGTTTTTGTAGTGGATACGTCTTGTTTTTTACAAAACTTTTATTTTTTTAGTGCTTCAATTTGGCTTCGTAACACTGTTTGGTCTGGCTTTCCCACTTGCCCCACTTTTAGCTCTTATTAACAATGTGATAGAAATGCGTTTGGATGCATTCAAAATGTTAAAGTTCTTTAAAAGGCCAGTTGCGCAGAGAGTTCGAAATATTGGCGTTTGGTATAATATAATGGCGATTATTAGTAAAATCGCTGTGGCATCAAGTGTGAGTTGAAATTATTTTTTTTTCGACAGAGACATTTTTCAGAGTTTTATAGAATATTTTATTTTACAGGCAATGATCATTGCATTTTCTACGAATTTAATACCAAAATTAATTTATCTAACAACAACCGACGACCGTTCATTAGAGGGATATTTAAATTTTACTTTAGCACATTTCAATACGGAAGATTTTCAGGTTAACTTTGGGAATTATTTAAATAATTTTTGCATGCACTTTTTTAATGTACATATTTCTGTGTTCTATTTTTAATTAGGTACAACTTGAAACCAGTAATTTTGAAAATGTTACCACCTGCCGGTATACTGAATTTAGAAATCCCCCAAGCCACAGTGAGCCTTATAAGAGACCATTGATTTATTGGAGAATATTGGCAGCGAGGTTAGCGTTTATTGTTATATTTCAGGTATGTAAATATGTCTTCATGGTTAAGATCTTAAAATTATTATTAAGTAATGGAGTAAAGACAAAATCGATTTGATGTTAATGTCGTTTTCGGTTGGATTTTGAGAGTCGAATCGAATTTTCCATATTCAATAGTAATTAAATTATTCATTAAATCTTTTATCATAATTCTTTCTTCAATAGAATATAGTTGGTATTATTCAAGCATTAGTCGCTTGGTCAATTCCGGATGTACCCGGTAAACTCCGAAAGCAAATTAAACGAGAGGACTTCCTTTTACGTGAAAACATTATTGAATATGAAAAAAAAGTTGCTGCTGAATTGGCATCTCAAGCTCATAATCAAGCGCCTTTAGTTGATAACACAACGCCTTTGTTAAATCAATCTAAAAATTCACTTGACAATGATGTGTTAAGACGGCGCCATAACAATGCAAGCGATGACAACAATGAGGATCAATCATCATCGGTCTAGTTCTTAGCTTATTTTTAAGAAAAAAAAAACAAAAAAAAACTATTTTAAAATACTATTAAATCAATTGCATTTATCTGCTTAAAAGTCATCTTTAAATTGTAATTTAAAAAAATGTATTTAAGTAGGTACTTAAACAAATACGAAAAAAAAGTATATTTAAATGTGCTCAACAAAGCTTTATACGTAGAATGAATTGTACAATTTCAAAAAGTGGATTAAGCTTTAAAGAGAATTTATCATTGTATTCAAATAATAACATATTTAATACACTTAAAAATACTCAAAAACTGCCTTTATTTACAGATTTGTTAGGAAATGACTGTTTTCTTTTGATTAAATGTTGTACTTTATTTATAAAAATAGATGACAAAGAATAATAACAACTTAAGTTTTTATATTGAAATACGTACATACTGCGCAACTTTGAGTTAAATCAAAAGCTTAAATCAGGCAATATTCGTCCATTTTACAATAAAGTACAATATCGATTGTACATAAACCATAACTTTGTAAACAAAACAAAAAAAAAAAACATCACAAATGAGAGCTTTTATACACTTCAACCATCAGTAAATAAACATATTCTTCGAAACACAAAAAACAAATAGAACAAAGATTTTGAAACAAAATAGATATGTTAAATAATCAAAAGTCCTCATTCTCCAGTGACCAGAAAGCTCGTACCTTGAAACTTAATAGAAGACAAACATTTAGAAGTGTACCAACTAGTAAATGCACACATTCACTTACAAATGTAAATACATTATTCATAATTATACAAATAATATTTGTAAACAATATCAATTTTAATTTAATTGGCAAATCATGTTATTATTCACAATAAGCTTTTTTTCCAAGCAAAGGGCATATACATACATACATTTTAGTAGATAAGCTATTTACCATACACAAAAATTACTAATATATTTATGTTTTGACGATGAAAAAACAATGTTAAGAGTTTATATTTACACAGTAATCCAAAAAATTGTTGTATATTTACTAAAAAGGAATTTGTTATAGAATTAAGATACATACTATTGTATATGATATTTAAATATTTATATACGTTGAAATCTCAATATGAAAAAGAAAAAGATTTTTTCTGTTTGCACACAAATATTTTTATACTTAAAAATGTTAATATTACATATTTCTTTTTTTATATAAATAACAAAAAAAAAAACAGAAAATAATAGAATTTAATTGTATAATAAATAGACAAAAATAAATAAATGTTACAATCAATGATATAAATACATTTTTAAAATTTTGTTTGAATTTCTGAAAAAAGAGAATACTTCGTAAAGATATTACGTAAATGACTTTTGACTAAGGTAGGTACTCCCGAATATTGCTTATTTTTCAAATCACATGGGGCCTGGGGCCTATAACACAGAACAACAAGTCAACTAGTCAACAACTACTTGTTTGAATATACGTGTTCAACAAGTTAAATTCAATTCTGTAACACAACAAAAATTGTAACAATTGTTAAAAAATATAATTTCCCTCGACTTGTGGAACAAGTAAATCTTACGTATTCATTCGTATAGTAAGCGAAGTTGAATTTTGGTAAAGACTATGCGCATGTACAAATTGTTGTTTAATAATTTCTTTAAATATTGGGAGGAATAGAAAAATCAAAATGAAAATTAACGCCAATTTTGTATATACGTAGGTATATTCGTAAATACTCGATTCTCATTTTTCTTCACAATTTGGAATACAAAATTAAAAAGCTTTACAAATTAGTTAGATATACTTATGTATATAATTTCTACAGTGCTATATTATCTTCAGAACACATTTCATACAAACAATTTGGAGCGAAAACTATGACAAAAATTAAGGGATGTATGAGGCGTTTTTTGTGTAGTACTATAAGCTTAGGTTTAAAAACGATTCCAAAAATGTAATCAAACTCAATTTCTTGACGTTATAATAGTTTTAATTTTAATCTTAATTTGATGTAGCGTTGAAATGTTCTCGAAAAAAAATATGACCTTACTTTTATAACAAGGTTAGACATTTTCTTACAATATTATTAACATTCTTTAATAATTTATATTATATTATTTGTTATTATTTTGGAAAAATGTTTGCACTCTATAAAAAAGAACACCAAAAAGGTTCGAAGATAAAATGTCGTCAGCTGCTTTGACGAAGTTGCAAAAAAAAAAACTTTCCGTAAGTTAAGCCAACAGTACCTACTTATTACTCTTTGGACAATAAATTATTTCAAAACAAGAATAATAAACAATTTTAATTCAACTTTTAATGAAAATTTAAAAAAAATGTTCAAAATAAGCTTCTCTTTGAACTCAATTATCTCCGTTCGAAAAATTTAAAACTTTAAAAATGCATCATCATCAAATTCTTGTGCAAAAGCATCCGATATAAAACTAAAAAAAATTAAAAGAAAAAGTTCGCAACTTGAAAAATATTCTGGAAACGAAATATGTAGCAACAAATTTGAACACATTCTTATTTGGACTATTCCAATTTTACCCAACAAAATTTTGAAGTAAAAGGTTGGCTCAAAAGCAACATTTATTTTTTTCTAATTTACAAACTAGTTTCGATTTTTATTTTGTATTTTAAAGTTGGAATTTAGTTGTATCAAACAAATTTTTCATCCAAAATAAAATTGTGATTAAACATTTTGTATAATCTTCCGTATCATGTGCTTACATATATTTATAAACAATATATTATATAATGAAATATAAATAGGTAAACACTATATAAAATCAATCTTTTCCCAACTTGTTCACTCTAAACAAGTTTGAAATCGTCAGTTAGAATTTTTAAACTATTCAACAATTGAAAGAAGATTTAGTTAAACACTTGTTGTTTCCAGTTACAGAACCGTTTAATATATAAAATTTCCCACTTGTTGAAAGACCTAAAAACAATTGTTATACATTGGGAAGACTTGTTGTTACGTGTTACACAAATTTTGAACACCTGTTGAATTTTGCTTGTTAAACAAGTACTTGTTGTATTGTGTTATAGGCCCCAGAGGTGATGTCCATTATTTTTTTTTAAATTGAGCGTCGTTAGATTTTTTTAACTGAGTTTCTAAACTTTTAAAGTTATATATTTTTTAGGAGTGCAGATAGACGACAATAATGGTCTTATTTATAAAAGTTGTCTAAATTTGGACAACTGTCCAACTTTGGAAAATGTGTTTAAAAACCTTGTTTATTGTTGTTTTATAGCTGCCTAACTAAGACACAAGAGTAGATTATCCTAACCGTGAATAATATGATATTTATTTTTATTAAATAAAGCATATTTCCACCAAAAGAAAACACTTGATTTTTCCACAAATTTAAAAGAATTTTTATTTAAGGCCAACGCGTTTCGTCCTATTAGGACATCTTCAGGGCACACTTAAATTAATTTGTGGAAAAATCAAGTGTTTTCTTTTATTATTAAATTATTTTTAATTTAACAATATGCTAACTAAAATCGATTTCCACCAAGTGTTGAGTATATTAAAAAAATTAGTTTTTTATATACCTACCTACATATAAAATTTTGAAAAAATTAAAAGAAAAAAAAATGGTACGCAATTTTTTAGCTTTTATTAATGCGGAGTTAAAAAATTAATTGAAAAAATACTATCTACCCATTTTCGAAATATGGAATTTTCAAAAAATAAATTTGAAACTTTTTTTAAAAATCAGTTCAACTGGTAATGAGGTAGTCGAAAATCAAAAAAATAGTTCTATGAGAGATACCATTTTTAAACGATAGATAATTTTTTTTCCAAAAATATGGTAGATCGTACAGATATTAGTTCACACAAAATTTTTAATCAAAATCGTAGGAGCCGTTTTAGAGAAAAATGAGATTTTTAATACCGGTTTTTAAACATTTGTATGGGAGGTACCGTTATTTTTGGTCATATAAGAATAATTTTCATTTAAAATCTGCTAGATAATGTTAAAAAACTACTGGGTGCGAATTTTGATTGACTGAGCTGTAGTTTTCGAATTATGTATTAAATTCTCAAAAAAATTTTTTTTTTTTTTAATTATAAAAAAAAATTTTGGAAAATTTTGGTTACAAAACTTTTCAAACTTTTTCAATCATTCTCCATAAAAAAATTGATTTATATCAGTTGAACTGTTTTTGTGAAAATCGAAAATCAAAAAAAAGGTTCAATGGTAGGTAGGTACCATTTTCGGAATTTTTTTATAAAATGGTTGCCTTTTTGTACAAAATTACTGAATGTTTTTTTTCGATTTCGATTTAATCGCAATGTCAACTTTGATCAAAATCCCGAGTTCGATTTTTTTTACGAATAACTTTCCATATATGTAGTACCTATGCATGTATATACCGCAAGTAAAAATCATGAAAATATGTAAGAAGGATTTTCAGCGCTCTTCAAGCATTCTTCAATCGAAATTGACAAAGAAACTGATAAATTTATTAAAACTTTCGAGTTTTATCAATGTTGTTGTTTCAGTAGTTTGCGGCACCTCATAGTTTCTTTATTCAAACACGATGAGACTCACCAGTCGGACAAAATCTTCTCAATCTAAATAGGGTCCTAGGGTTTTTGCTATACTGCCGATATGCTACTGCTGCCGAACGAAGGTTTTCTAGTTTGAAACGGATAAATAAGATTCAAAGGAACAGGGCAAAAGAAGTGAGTTTGTTCATTTCTGTTCATCTGAATTTCAGTGCGGAATATAATTTTCATTTAAAATCTGCTAGATAATGTTAAAAAACTACTGGGTGCGAATTTTGATTGACTGAGCTGTAGTTTTCGAATTATGTATTAAATTCTCAAAAAAATTTTTTTTTTTTTAATTATAAAGAAAAATTTTGGAAAATTTTGGTATACAAAACTTTTCAAACCTTTTCAATCATTCTCCATAAAAAAATTGATTAATATCAGTTGAACTGTTTTTGTGAAAATCGAAAATCAAAAAAATGGTCCAATGGTAGGTAGGTACCATTTTCGGAATTTTTTTATAAAATGGTTGCCTTTTTGTACAAAATTACTGAATGTTTTTTTTCGATTTCGATTTAATCGCAATGTCAACTTTGATCAAAATCCCGAGTTCGATTTTTTTTACGAATAACTTTCCATATATGTAGTACCTATGCATGTATATACCGCAAGTAAAAATCATGAAAATATGTAAGAAGGATTTTCAGCGCTCTTCAAGCATTCTTCAATCGAAATTGACAAAGAAACTGATAAATTTATTAAAACTTTCGAGTTTTATCAATGTTGTTGTTTCAGTAGTTTGCGGCACCTCATAGTTTCTTTATTCAAACACGATGAGACTCACCAGTCGGACAAAATCTTCTCAATCTAAATAGGGTCCTAGGGTTTTTGCTATACTGCCGATATGCTACTGCTGCCGAACGAAGGTTTTCTAGTTTGAAACGGATAAATAAGATTCAAAGGAACAGGGCAAAAGAAGTGAGTTTGTTCATTTCTGTTCATCTGAATTTCAGTGCGGAATATAATTTTCATTTAAAATCTGCTAGATAATGTTAAAAAACTACTGGGTGCGAATTTTGATTGACTGAGCTGTAGTTTTCGAATTATGTATTAAATTCTCAAAAAAATTTTTTTTTTTTTAATTATAAAAAAAAATTTTGGAAAATTTTGGTATACAAAACTTTTCAAACCTTTTCAATCATTCTCCATAAAAAAATTGATTAATATCAGTTGAACTGTTTTTGTGAAAATCGAAAATCAAAAAAATGGTCCAATGGTAGGTAGGTACCATTTTCGGAATTTTTTTATAAAATGGTTGCCTTTTTGTACAAAATTACTGAATGTTTTTTTTTCGATTTCATCGCAATGTCAACTTTGATCAAAATCCCGAGTTCGATTTTTTTTACGAATAACTTTCCATATATGTAGTACCTATGCATGTATATACCGCAAGTAAAAATCATGAAAATATGTAAGAAGGATTTTCAGCGCTCTTCAAGCACTCTTCAATCGAAATTTACAAAGAAACTGATAAATTTATTAAAACTTTCGAGTTTTATCAATGTTGTTGTTTCAGTAGTTTGCGGCACCTCATAGTTTCTTTATTCAAACACGATGAGACTCACCAGTCGGACTCAATCTTCTCAATCTAAATAGGGTCCTAGGGTTTTTGCTATACTGCCGATATGCTACTGCTGCCGAACGAAGGTTTTCTAGTTTGAAACGGATAAATAAGATTCAAAGGAACAGGGCAAAAAAAGTGAGTTTGTTCATTTCTGTTCATCTGAATTTCAGTGCGGAATATAAGACGAAAGTTTGTCTTGTTTGTCTGCTCTGTTAATTTAACGAGAGATTGAAATCACAGCGGACAAAGTCTTAGGTGAATTATAAAAAAATACTGAAAATTCTTATAATTTGTACGTTATTTTGTGTACTTTAATTATTTACCTAAATTATTTTTACCTTGTTTTTGTGATACCAAACAAAAATATACCTTTATACAAATTTTGGATTTTGAAAATACACTTTTTTCCAGATTTGACCGACCATACCTCCTAATATTTTTATTTCAGGGCCTAAAATAAAATAATCATTTCCTGAAATATTTCACCTTCATTTTGAGTAATTTTTTTTCTTGGATATTCAAGGAATAATTCTAAAAAAAGCTTATGAATTAAATCACATTCGATTCCCAAAATTTTAATGATATTGTGAATTAAATATTTTTCAATTCAGAAATCCCAAAGAACTTGTGAATTGAATATTTATAAATTCACAAATCCCAAAGAGCTTGTCAATTAAATATTTTTCAATTCACAAATTGCAAAAAAATTTGTGATTTGAATATTTTTCTATTCACGAATCCATTACTGACATGTAAATTGAACGATAATCCAGTCAATAAAGCAAAAAAAAACAGCCCAATTAGTAAATAATCACCGGAAAGCTGGATTTTGGTATGTATAGCCTCCTCATGGTGTTCCTAGGAAACTGTCAAAAGTCCCCATCGATATGAGCGCCGCTAACATTTTTACGGGGGGTTGAAGGCCTCCCAAAATGGTTTTTAGGAATAACTCCCAAATGATAAGTTTTACAAAAAAAATATTACAGACTAATTTGTAGCTTGGAAAATTTCCTACAAAAAAGATTAACATACTTTTTTTCATAAAAAAAAAACCATCTTCGAAATAAACCAATTGGAAAAGTTAAGGGTATTATTTTTTTTATATATGTAGTTGTGCGGCTCTTAGTTAAAAAATTATGCATTTTGTGATGAATGCATCAATTTTTTTGCTGTCGGTACATTATAAGAACATGATTTTAAGATATCGGCCCACTGTATTTGTCCACCCCTTAAGGTGGAAGGAGCAAATTAAAAAAATATTGAAAATAGAAAATTAATATAAAAACACAACGGCAATACCTACAATACCATGTTTTAACTTTTTTTAAAGCCAGTAATTTATTTAATTCTTTCTTTAATTATGTTTTTAAATTACGTTATTTTAGTGCTTAGTTTTTGAATAAATGATTTTTAAACTCTTAATTTTTCGAATTTTATTCGAAAAAAAAAAAAAAAAAGTTTATAATGTTTTTTTTTTTTTTGAAAATATACTGGTTTGCGAGCAATTCGAAAATAAAGGTGATAAAGCCCAAATTTTTACATGTTTTTCGTTAGTAACTTCTAAGTTATTTAACTTCTAAATATTCGCAAACGAGAATTTCCCGCAAATTCTGATTTATACTCAAAATCAACCCCTCCTACAATACCTACTGCCTTCAAACTTGGACCACTTCAAAACTTTTCTCAGATGGTATGAAAATTATTCCCATTGCCTGTACTAAGAAGATACTTTTTATTTACTATATACCTATGTATAGTATTAGAAAAAGTCAAGGGTCACATGATTACTTTAACTTTAATTTTAATACCATCAAAATATATTCAATCAGGTTATATATTTTTTCGTTTTAAATTTCTTCTTTTTATACAAATAATATGCATAGTTATGCAAACAATCGCTTGACCAACAATGTATGTTGTATGGTTTTCAAAATTATAATATCGAATTATGTATGTAATTCGCAATACTGGATCCGCAATGATTCGCAGTAGGTACAATGTGTTTCTTTCCACGACAAAAAAAATTGCTGAGAATGGAAAAATTGCAGGATTATCGCTGTTTCCTTATTGTTTTGGTTATGGACTTTATTGCAGTGGATTAAACAATGAAACTATTATATGGAATTGAATTTAAATTAATTAACATAGATAGGTACATATGGTTTTAAGATTTGTTCTGTAGATATTTATCTAGTGAGAATATATATTTGTGTGTCTGCAGACTATAAAAATTAAATAAAAAATAACGGTGATACAGCTTCTTAAACTTGAACAACTGAGTAGGTAGGGTGCCATTAATGTTAATATTTCTCATATAAGTGGAATAACTAATGAGCACCAATTTCTTATCATGTCTGTAGCTTAGTTTTCTTAGTTGTTATTCACTAAGTCATTCACCGCCGATATCCAAAGAAGAAGAGTAGTGATTTCTTCCGGTTTTATTTCAAATTATTTTATTTACTTTTGAATCCATAGTATGGGCGATTATAGTAGTGAAGTAATCCTTCGCCCACCTAAAGTAAGTGTTTTTTTTTCGATTTTGATTTATCTTAATTATATTATCTACATTTAACTATATATCGTCGGTGAAACCTGAAAAGTGTGTAACTCCATTTTAACAAATTTTACAGGAGACTACCAAAACCTCTTATTTTCTGATTTCATTGGTATTATTTTCCATTCTCGTAGATATGTGCCTAAACTATAACAGATGACATTAAAATATGACGATATGTAGATCACCTTTTGAGTTTAGAGAAACAAATTCATAAGGATGCGACATGTTATAACAGTTTATTGATATTAAAAGTGAAAGTGAATGTGAGATAATGCGACTCCGGGGCGCGTGGCCTGTGTATGCCTGTATGCCTGTTTGGTTACTTTTTTTCAACAAATTTTCCAAAACCTGAGTATTTTTTCTATGGGTTTTGACAGCAAATTGTGAAATTTTGTGAAAATTTTGTGAAAATTCGCAGGAAATTTCACGTTACCAAATAGACCAATTAATAGAACATTAAAAACAAACATCAAACCAAAGCTGTGATTATTTTTCTTATATTTTGATAACACAACGTTAATTAAATTTTTGTTGTTATTGTTTGTTGTTTCCACAAATTCATAAAAGAGCATACAAGGAACCCACACACATATAATATGTACAGAACATATTGTTATACATATATAAAAATTTTTCGGATTAGTTTTCAAAAGTGATAATTACTTGAAGAATCCATTTTATGAAGAAATTTAATTTTGTAGTAGGCCGTGACGTAATAGTTAGTGCATAGTACTGTCAAGCGCACCGAAGGTCTCGGGTTCGATTCCCAGCGCATATGCCATCTAAAAAACAAAGAAATGTTTTTCACAAATTCTCCAAGAGTTTGCCATGCCTCTTACTTTACCCGTTGGGATTCGACAGAAAATTGTATGTCCCCTCCAATCCCACCAATAAAACACGCACACATGAAATGGTTGAGAGTTCTATACGAGCCGAGTTTCCCAATTTATTTATTTATTCATATTCGAATGGAATCAATAAGGAGTCAATTCGAAAATCCAATCAAAAACTATACCTATACATAAATGCTAGGACTTAGGACTTAAAGCCTAATGAAAAAAATTCCTATAATGAAGAAATTCATAACAATAATTGTCATCTAAAAAAGAAACCTGAAAATGAAATAAGTTCTTACGCATTTAAGAGTTAATTATTAACCCGAAAAAAATTGAAATTACAAAGAATTGGTCACAAATATAAATCTACAATTGAATAACAAAACAATTATTCCGAAGAAGATAAAGGATGAAACAAATTCTAAAGTATTAGAATGTTAAAAAAATTTTGCCGAGCCTTGTATATTTTGGATAAAAAAAAATTTTTGTTTGTGTTAAGGGGGGTCCGTGTGAGTACATACAAAACCATTTTCTGGGTTGAAAGCCCCATTTGGCCGCTGTCTTGGGAAAAAGGGGTATAAAGAATGCTTGGCATATCTTGAGAACCATATTTGTCTCACAAACAAAATCTTACCACATTTTTGTAGGAAATTGAATTCTCTAAAATTTTGGTTAATATCAAAAGTCAAGTTCTGGCAACACACCCTTCTTATATATACAGGAACAAACTCAGGCGATTTTCGACCCCTCTCCAACTTCATTACCAATAAACACAAAAACTTCAAATTCGGAAAATTTGCTAAGCTCACCAAAACAGGCGCCTCACAAAATCTCAACCACTTAACATTGGTGGTTCCAGAGATATAGGACTTCAAAAATCGCTGTTACGGTAAAATTTGCCGTAACAAGAATCATTCTTTCGTTCCCCTTTCCTATATTCCTTTCTTGCCAATTTTCTTTCCACAGGTGTTTCTTTCAACTTACTGAGAGAGAGAAGGGCAGCCATGGTCCATCAGCCATCGGTTCACTCGCTCAGTAACTTGAAGAAACAAAATATCAACGTTGTCAAATTTGACATTGACCCAATAACCAATAACCTAAAGTGCTAGTGACAGTTGGTCACCGAACAAATCTAATAACCTATCCCAAAAGGTAGCAAGGGTGACACTTGGTCCCCGAAAGCTGAAGTTACTCTTTGTGAGAATGGCTACTTGCTCAACATAATATTATTAATCTTTTGTTTATGTGCAAGATGGAACGTTTACTTCTAGTCCTCATCCCCCAAATCTGCGCAAAAGTCCAACGGGTTAGAATAGAATCGCGAAATAGAGAATTATTGCCAACCTCTCTGTTCTAAAACTTATATCCTGAATCTAGCTTTTCACCAATTTCAATTGATAGTTTTAATTAGGAGGGGAAAAATGCACGCGAAAGAAAATTAAATTTCGTTTCTGTTTTTCTAAACTTTTCTTTCCAAAAGTTGAGTGGGTGTGAATAGGTGGCTGAATACACCCATTAAATTGTCTACCACTGCAAGTTATACCAGAGGTCGGCGAATTCAATGATGACGGTGCATAAAGCTGGGGTATAAAGTGCGAGTAGGAAAGGCTGCTGGGTTTCAACTGCGTGGGCTCACTCACGCCAATATGCTGAGTGTTGCTGAGTAATGACGCGACCGAAACCCACGTCACTGATTGGCCGAAAGCGCTAGGGCATTGGAAAAAAGAAGAGGTCGTCCAGGCAAGGTGAAAGCTTGGAAGATCACTTTTTACCCGTATTTAGAAGGAACTACAAGTTCTGAGAAAAAAATTGGAAGAGAAAGAAAAGTTTGCAGAAAAGAAAAGAAATTTAATTTGAGAAGTTTTAAGTTTTGGAAAAAAAAGGTTGTGTCATAGAGGGGATAGTGGAAAATTTGGTGAAAAATTAGAAAAACAAGCAGGAGGTCAATTTTATCGAGAAATGAGGGATTGGCAATTTTGTAAAACAGATAGGTATAGTGATCTGTATTTTTGGTAAACTTTGGTAATTTTGCGTTTTATTTTCGCTTTCGAAAAAGAAAGGAATTTGAAAATTTCCGTTTGACTTGTTGCTGTCGGAAAAATTCCGATATTGCGGAACTCGTGACCCGTTTAATAACCTTTGTTCATCTTTCGGGACAAAACGTTAACGGTCCATCTTCTAGCGTTTTTCTATTAAATCTTTGTCTTTCTTTGTTCTAAAAGATCTTGGGTTTTAGCCCTACTTCATTGCAAGGTTTCCCAAGCAAATTAATTTAAACTTGAATAAATCATTTTAAATTCGGAAATAAAAACATAATCTTTTCTTGTAAAACACCGTTCACCGTCGGTTTCGCTCCGGAGGTTTGTAATTTCCTTTTCCAAAAAAAAATTACTGGCGCCCTTATACCTACGATTTATTACCTACTTAATAATAAAACATTGCTTCATTTATTCATCTTAATTAATTTAATTACTTTTTTTATAACTAATCGATAAAAGTGTTAAAAAGTGAACCCACCCCTTTGCTGAGCCTAGCCGTGGTGGCAGCACTTTTTTTGTTGCCTGTTGTAATTCTAATTCGCTTTAGCTTTGACAGTTTACCTTCGCTTCATTGATCATTCGTCAATCGTCATAATTCATAAACGACAAACGTCTTCGCGCCGGTAGTGTTTTTCTTTTATTATATTCGATTAATTAATTAGTTTCACGATTAAAATTGCACCGTAACTGACTCACTGACTGACAGATTTTTACGGAGCACTTCCCAAAACCGCAGAAACTCGTAATTTCGCACAGCGGTAGGCCTTGCGGTGCATGCAAAGGAAAAAATTGAGGTTTTGAATTTAAGTTTGCTTTTCAGGGGGCGTGGTATTCGCCCATTTTCTCAGAATTATTATCAATTGTTATGGAGCACTTCAGATTTCTGAAGAATGATGAAATTGGCTAGAGTAGTAGGGCTAGAAGTGCATACAAAGGGAAAAATAAAATATTTGAGGATTTCCATTCAGGGTGCGTGGTATCCACCCACTATCTCAGAATTAGACTTCTTCTCAGCAATCTCAGTTACCTGAACAGGACTCCTCAGCAAAATTTCTCAGCTTTTCTGTCAAAATTCTGAGGAAAAAGATATGTATTGTTAAACTCTGATGGAATATCTGTGAATTGAAACATTTGATTTTGAGCACCATTAACCGTGAGTTTAAATATTAAATAAATTAGTATTTGCAAAATATGGTAGACATTTTAGTAATTAAATCTGCTTCAGCCAGCTTCTTTGCTATTAGCAATCTATCAATTCAATAAGCAGTTTTTGCGTCTATCCTTGACCAATTAAACATTTCTAATTTTTATTCTCGTCTACCTAGAGACCTGTAGAATGAAAAAATGGTATAAATGGATATGAAACGTGATTGCTTTCCAATCTTTATATTTTCTTACTGACTGTTGCCTCCCTTTCAACCTCACGCATTTCACCTACAAACTGCCGTCAAAACTTAGTGAAAAGTCACATTCTAAACAGGGACTTGGCTTAGCATAATAGCATAAGGAAGAAAACTCTTAATTTTTCGAATTTAATTTTCAAAATGTTGAGTTTAAAAATCATTTGTTCAAAAATTAAGCACTAAATTAACTTAATTTTAAAACATTATTTAAGAATCAATAACTGGCTTTAAAAAAAGCTATATTATGATATTGTAAGTTTTGTTGTGTTTTTATATTCATTTTCTATTTTCAGTATTTTTTTTTTTAATTTACCCCTCCCACCTAAAGGGGTGGACAAATAGAGTGGGCCGATATGTTAAAATCATGTTCATATAATGTAATCAAAATAATAAAAAAAATTCATGCTTTTATCACAAAATGTACAAATTTTGAACTAAGCCGCCTTTAGCCTTACTATATGCATATTGAAAAGTAAAACCCTTAACTCTTCCGATTGGTTTATTTCAAAAACGGTTATTTTTATGGAAAATTTTATAACTTACCATTTGGGAGTTATTCCTGAAAAACCATGTTGGGGGCCTTCAACCCCCGTAAAATTGTTAGCGGCGCTCATATCAATGGGGACTTCTGACATTTTTTTAAGAACGCCTTTAGGAGGCTGTATACCAAAATCCAGCTTTCCGACGATTTTTTCCGAGTCAAATGCTTTATTGACTGGACTATAACCAAATTGTAAACTTAACCAAATAAATAACTTATCTAGTGTTTTAGAACATTGCATGAATATTATGTACTTTGGTCCAAAATGGATAGAAAGTATGTTATTTATTATTGGGAAGTGAAGAAACAGACCTAATATTTAATATTTATACAGGCCTGAAGAAGATTGTAATTATAATCGAAACTTTGCATTTGAAAAAGTGAATGAATAAATTCCTAAAGCCCAAACAGTTATAGTCTTTTTATTTTATAAAAAAAACAATCACGAGAATCGATATAATTATACAGGCCTAATAAATTTAAACTAGTTTAGGATATACCTATGTACAAAGCTAGAAATTCATAAAACCAGAAAAAAGTGGTTTTATAAGAGTTTCAAAACAACTTTTGTCGCAGTTTTTTTTATTGTTCATCAAAAAATAAAATCACAAAATAGATACTAATCGTAAAAGTTTTGTTTTTTAGGTAATGGTTTGCGCGAATTCCAAAGTACAGGGTGGCGCACCAATTGTGCTACAATAAGAAATTCAAATAACTTTTTTTTTAATCGATGTATTTCATTTATTTTTTTTTTATTGGTTAGAAAATTAAATTTTATTTTAAATAGTTAGTTGTTTTTAAAGATTATAGACCGCAAATGACCTCCACGCTGTCCCACGCATATGCGGCACCTGGTCAAAAAATTATTCATTGCGGCCTGAAGAGTTGAAGTTGGGATCGCCTCAATTATTGTCGTTATGGACTGCTTTAATTCAGTTAAATTCCTGGGCTTCGTTTTATACACCTCTTGCTTGACATAACCCCATAAAAAGAAGTCTGGTGCAGTCAGGTCAGGTGACCTTGGGGGCCAGCGAAGAGTGGAGTTCCTAGAAATTAATTTGTTTGCGAATTTTTTGTTTAGCTCCGCCATAACTGGTCTGGCTATATGTGCAGTTGCTCCATCTTGCTGAAACCAAACGCTGTTGAATGGTATACGTCTTCGGCGCAGTTCTGGGTAAAAAAACTCCTTCAACATCTTTAAATAACGGTCCCCATTGACAGTAACGGCTACACCGTTTTCTTCAAAGAAGTACGGCCCGACAATACACCTTGATGAAACTGCGCACCACACAGTGACTCGTTCTGTGTGCAGTTCCGTCTCATGGAGCATTTCTGGATTAGACTCATTCCATATACGGCAATTTTGCTTGTTTACATTGCCGTTAAGATCAAAATGGGCCTCATCAGACATGAACAAACAATTGATCAATGTGTTGTCTTCTTCGGCCATTGATATCATTTTTTGGCAAAATTCCAGGCGAACAGGCAAATCCTGAGGGTTTAACTTGCTAGTAATTTGGACTTTGTACGGAAACAAGTTTAAATCGTCATGAAGTATCCGTTGTAATGACCGTCTACTAATTCCAATTTGCCCCGATAAGTTTCGGGTCGAAACGTTCGGATTGGCCTGTATTGCAGATGCTACTGCTGCGATTGTATCCTGAACCCGAACATTGGCATCTCGATGGTACGGCCTTCGTGCGATGCTTCCAGATTCGGCAAACATGTTTACAAACCTCATAATGGTCCATCTACTCGGGGGATTACCGCCAAACTCCCGCCTAAATTCCCTTTGGACGGAAATGACGGACTGCAAAGCATGGTACCGTTGCACTATCCAAATTCTTTTCTCCGTATCCCAAGCATCCATTTTTATAAATCTAAATAGTAACCTACAAAATAAAAAAAAATAAGCCGATTACTCACACAGAAAAAAAGTTATTACGTTTTATTTTTGTAGCACGATTCGTGCGCCACCCTGTACCTATAGCTACACTTTATTGGCGCATAAATTTATCAATTATGTGTGTATTTGATAAAAATGTAAGAAGGCAAGACGTTGTTTTGTTTTGTTTTAAACTAAAATTATATCATTGAATAAATACAAATAGAAGTGACTCAATAAAATACAGCGCTGTTCCTTTGACGGCTTTTTTGAGAAACCAAAAATTATGATGTCGAATTTCCGTCTACACAAACCAATTTAAGAGGGATATTTATCATATTAATAATCCCCTTTTTGTTTTCGTAACCATGACGACAATAATTCAATATTTTGTTTACTTTGAAATATGTACAGATGAAATTTGCGGTGGGAAAAATATTTGTTTGTGTTTATCTTTAATGGTTGTTGTTGTGCTTGTTTTTGCATTATTTTTTCAACCTAAGCTGAAGATTTTTTTTACTATATTGTAATATATAAACATTTGTTGATGTTTTTTACTTTTGTCAAGTGAGGGTCTGTTTTGTAAAGTTTCTGCAAAAAGATATTATTTATTGTAAATATACACATATACCTATGTATGGTAATTGGTAACATTGTGCAGTTTTATAGTAAAATTTTGAAAATAAAATTCGAAAAATTAACAATTTAAAACTCAATTATTTAAAAACTAAGCACTTAAATAACTTCATGTAGAAACATAATTAAAGAATGAATCTAGCTTTAAAAAAAGATATACTTACCATAATATTGTAAGTGTTGCCGTTGTGTTTTTGTATTAATTTTCTATTTTAAATATTTTTTTTTAATTTGCCCCTCCCACCTAAAGGGATGGACTAATAGAGTAGGCCAATATCTTAAAATCATGTTCATATAATGTACATACCAACAATAAAAGCAATTGATGCTTTTATCACAAAATGCACAATTTTTGAGCTAAGCCGCCCCACTATATAGAAAAGTGGTTATTTTAATAAAAAAGTAGGTTAATGTTTTTTGTAGGAAATTTTATAAACTACATATTAATTGCAAGCATTTTTTTTGTAGAACTTACCATTTAAGAGTTATTCCTGAAAAACATTTTGAGGGGCCTTCAACCCCCCGTCAAATTGTTAGCGGCGCTCATATCGATGAAAATTAATGATAGTTTCTTAAAAACGCCATGAGGATGCTATGTTACAAAATTCAGCTTTCCGGTGATTAATTTCTACCTGGGTTGGGCTGTTTTTATGGCTTGACTGGGCTAATTCAATATAACACTGTAGATCATACTTATTAAATTGAACTTGGGCACACACACTCGCTCACTCACTCACTCACTCACTCACTCACTCACTCACTCACTCACTCACTCACTCACTCACTCACTCACTCACTCACTCACTCACTCACTCACTCACTCACTCACTCACTCACTCACTCACTCACTCACTCACTCACTCACTCACTCACTCACTCACTCACTCACTCACTCACTCACTCACTCACTCACTCACTCACTCACTCACTCACTCACTCACTCACTCACTCACTCACTCACTCACTCACTCACTCACTCACTCACTCACTCACTCACTCACTCACTCACTCACTCACTCACTCACTCACTCACTCACTCACTCACTCACTCACTCACTCACTCACTCACTCACTCACTCACTCACTCACTCACTCACTCACTCACTCACTCACTCACTCACTCACTCACTCACTCACTCACTCACTCACTCACTCACTCACTCACTCACTCACTCACTCACTCACTCACTCACTCACTCACTCACTCACTCACTCACTCACTCACTCACTCACTCACTCACTCACTCACTCACTCACTCACTCACTCACTCACTCACTCACTCACTCACTCACTCACTCACTCACTCACTCACTCACTCACTCACTCACTCACTCACTCACTCACTCACTCACTCACTCACTCACTCACTCACTCACTCACTCACTCACTCACTCACTCACTCACTCACTCACTCACTCACTCACTCACTCACTCACTCACTCACTCACTCACTCACTCACTCACTCACTCACTCACTCACTCACTCACTCACTCACTCACTCACTCACTCACTCACTCACTCACTCACTCACTCACTCACTCACTCACTCACTCACTCACTCACTCACTCACTCACTCACTCACTCACTCACTCACTCACTCACTCACTCACTCACTCACTCACTCACTCACTCACTCACTCACTCACTCACTCACTCACTCACTCACTCACTCACTCACTCACTCACTCACTCACTCACTCACTCACTCACTCACTCACTCACTCACTCACTCACTCACTCACTCACTCACTCACTCACTCACTCACTCACTCACTCACTCACTCACTCACTCACTCACTCACTCACTCACTCACTCACTCACTCACTCACTCACTCACTCACTCACTCACTCACTCACTCACTCACTCACTCACTCACTCACTCACTCACTCACTCACTCACTCACTCACTCACTCACTCACTCACTCACTCACTCACTCACTCACTCACTCACTCACTCACTCACTCACTCACTCACTCACTCACTCACTCACTCACTCACTCACTCACTCACTCACTCACTCACTCACTCACTCACTCACTCACTCACTCACTCACTCACTCACTCACTCACTCACTCACTCACTCACAATAATTTTCTAAATTTGAAAATTTTTAATAAGACTTAAATAATGTTTTTATACTTTTTTTTGAAATACTAGTATCGCCCTGTGTCGAAATTCGACATTTTTCTTTTTTAATTTAATTTTTTTTTCAATATGCACAGTGCTCGACAGTGCAAAAACAAAAATGACCCACAGTGTGTAAATGCGTGTCTCAAGTATTTTCTGCACATCTCCGCAATTGTGGCTTTCCAACCATATAAAATTTATAGAAATTGGTCAAATACTTTTTGAGTAAATGGTACCACAAAATTTATTTAAGCCTATTTATATATAGATTTATTTTCTTGTTATATTCTTAAAAAGATGCTACTTTAATTACGTCAGGTGTGTTTTTTGTACTTGAAAACTTTTCAATAAAATACTTGCCGTTTTTTATCATCAGAATTGATCTATATGGATCATCAAATAACATACATAACAACAACAACACAGAAAGATGATATAATAAAAAAAATGTCCTATGGGCTGTGAGTCGTGGACAGACTGATTGAAATCTCAAAAAAAAACCGGAGCGCTCCTCATTCTAATCTAAAAAAATCTCTGGACAATATAAGGTTAGTTATATCCTTATCAAGAATGGAATAATACAAAATTATGCAACTCCCATTTTTAAACTTTATTGTTGTAATTTTGACCACGCGTCCATCGTGACACAACTGGTGAAAAAAGGGATTAATTTTAAACTTTTTGGTATGAGATAAAGTTAAATTAATGTTCTGTGTGTATGAAATTTCTCTAATATATTTAAAAAAAATGGTGTGCCATTTTTAATTATTAAGGTAGACCTTATTGATTAGGACCTCTTGCCTAAAAATTTTTATCAAAATCAGTTAAGTCCTTAACGAGAAAGTCGAAAATAAAAAACAATCGTTCTATGGGAGATACCGTAAATAGCAGTTCTTGGTACAAATTTGTTTTCACTAAAATGCAGACGTACCATATCTATACAATACCTAATACACTATACAGAAAGATTTTTGTTTCAAAATCTTTTTACACGTTCCCGTACCGGTATTTTTGGAACAAAAAAAATATTCAAATATGCAACAGAAACCGGACTCATTAATCTCAATCGTTGTTGCTTCAATGGCCGAAATATTGTTACAACGTATTTTGTGGCGCTTCAGAGTTTCCAATGTAAATTGTAAACACGGTGAGGCTCACCATAGTCTAAATTAAATATTCCCACTCTACTTACGTCGTTTTTTATTGGTAATCCGGAAAAGAAATGCCAATCGAAGGCTTCAAACAGATCTTATCGATTCTAAAGTGTTAGTACCAGCTTCTGATTTCGATACTGAATTCAAAATCCAGAAGCATTCTATCTTCTATCGAAAAGAAGAACTGTCATTTTGTAGGGTTCAGAAGGATTCTGGCCGACCAATTGAAAACGCCATAAGATAACTCATGAGAAATGTGAAATCTATGGCTACGTTTTGTAACTCACGCACTTTAAGAAGAAATAAAGGAACGGGCATATCGAGGAAAAAGTGAGTCAAAATAGTGTAAGTACACAAAAGTAAAAACACATAATTCGCAGTCAGAAAAGATATTTGGTATAGGGTTATCTATGGAAGGTTGCTGCTCTGCCTGAATATTCTCGCCCATTAAACAATCTACTACTAACCTAGCCTCGCTATTGTTTACCTTAAGCCTTTTCATTTCGAAAGATTCAATGAAATAAGTAAAGATTGCACCAATTTTAACTTAAGCAGCACTCTTAAATCAATTGCGCTTTAATAACGATTGTACTCTTAATTAGATTATTATTTAAGTATATTTACTGGTTTTATCACCAACTAGTAGACCCGTGCTCGCCTTGCTTCGCAAAAATAAGAATTAATATTAACATACCTACATATATACCGATAGTACTAAATAGGGCTACCGCTACCCGTACCTAATTTCTATTTCATCTTATTAACAAAAAGTTTATACATTATACACTTATACGTTTTGATAAATGTGAGTTCTTAAAAAATGGTTTACCTATGTGTATGTTAAGTAGGTTCATGTTTGACACATAAACAGAATCTTTATCTCCCGTTGATTTTCTTAATGCATATACAAATATACATATAATACTTCGCACCCAAGTAAACATCTTCTTCTTGCCTGACTACCTGCAACCAGGGTTGGCCGAATTAACTACACTTCATTTTCTACATGATTAACTACGCATAGCTAATTAAATAAACTACACGCCTTATATACTACAAAATGTTACGTTTGCTACATACATAGTAAAGCTAGGTAAATAATAAAATTTCAATAAAAACAGTTCAACTCAAATACAATCTTCAAAGTTTACTATATATCTAAACTACGTAGCAAATGTAAAAAATGTAGTTTATTCCAAAAAGTGTTAGTTCGGCCATCCCTGCCTGCAGCGTTATACTCAAAATCAGAGAGAAGGAACTAATTATTAGTTCTTTCTCTCTGCTCAAAATGTTCCATTGTGGAAAAAGAGTAAACAAAGAGAAACCTGCACAACATAAATAAAAAAACGTAAGGGAGGAAAAACTGTAAGAGGGTGGAAATGATATGAAATGAAACAAAGCAGCGACCTCATGAATGCTATTGATTTAAATTCCTGGATTTAAAAAAATAGAAAAAGTAAGTGACTTAGAGATTTGTTTATATTTATTTCTCAGGTTGTATGCATAATTAAGAAAAGATTTAGGGCTTAAAATTTGCATACAAAAATGTACTTTATGAAATAATTTTTGTTTTTTTCAATTATCAATTAGTTTCGTATTTATAAGTGAATATGTAAGTCAAAATCAAGAAAAAAGTTGACTATCAATTTAAAAAAATCAATTTTAGTATTAAACAAACGAATTAGATAAACAAAAACTATCTTATTACAATCTTCTAAAGATAAAGAATATTGTAGAAAAAATTTCAAGTTAATCAGGTAAATAGTTTCTGAGATTTCGCGTGACAAACTAAATAATCGTTTCGTCTTTATATAATGTTATAGATTATAGATTATAGATTATAGATATATTCCAAAACGACCAAATCCGTAGAAGAATTGAATTAAAATGACATATTTGGTCTTTCCGAATCTTTTGTCTCAATTTTGGTCGCGATAAGGTCCCGGTGTTGTTTTTCGAAACGAAATGAACTTTTCTTCATGTTTTACGAATAAAAGTGAATTTACCCAATTGACTTGTTTGAGGAATTACTTGTGTATACGTTCACTTTTATTCACCTACAATGAAATAAAATCGAATCTCAATCACTTTTATTCCGAAAAAAACTATGTACATACAATGAAGGAGAATCGAATCTCAATCATTTTTATCGTAAATAAAATTTCGCACAAGCCCCCTTTTCCCTTCATTAGGTAAAAATGATAGGCTTTTAAGATTCCCCCACACCAACGCGAATTTGTCGTGGGGAATACGAAAACAATAATAACAACGTGTTGTTTTCATTAACAACCACGTGTTGTTATTATTTCTTTCATTTTCGCCGCGAACGATTCGCGTTGGTATGGGGGATCCTTAGAGTATTTTCAGATTTCATTTACTAAAATGGATGTTTATAGAATGATATTCTTCATTGTTGCTGAATGTTAAGTGAACATTCACGTAAATGTTTTCTGGGATGGTTGAGAATTATACTGTTACTAAGTATAGGCACCAAGATTTATTTTTTATATTTTTTCTTTAAATTTTCTCTAATATATCAACATCTTGAGACATTTATGTATTTTGTTTAACACAGTCAAGACGATTTAAAGGTGAAAATGTCAGCATCGACTTTGTGTTGGCCTACAATGGTAAAGACACAAGCGAAGATAATAAGTTCAAAAGATATGAATTTGAATCGAATCTGAAAAAAGAAGGTCTCAAATTGGAAAAGGACGAATCGGAATCGATACATTTTGTAAAAGTACACGCACCTTTCGATGTCTTATGTACTTATAGTGAAATACTTAAAATAAAACTTCCAATGAAAAGGGCAAGTTAATTTCTTATTTGCATTCTGTTTATATTGATATAAATTATATTTTATTTTAATTGCAGGAATCTGAAGTGGATAAATATAAATTTCAACTCTTGGATAACATCAAACGAATATTTAGTTGCTGTTGTAGCTCTTTACTTCAAAATATGAGGAAATTTCCAGTACAAAAGCAAAGTATATATTGCGAGTTCTCAAGGAGTTTAATGGAATTGTAAAAGACAATAATATTCCCATAGGTGTTTTTTTTTTATAACTCGTTATATTTATATTTATAAAATGTAGGTTTGACTGGGAAAACCCAAACTTCTTTGGTTCTAATGAAAGAAGTTACATTATCAATTTTATCCTTGAAAGACAACATTTTGTTAAAGGAAAAGAGAGTCCAGATAATTTGGGCATTGAAAAACTGATAGCTGATGAAGTTTACAAAGCTGCATATCCGCTACATGATGTGAGCATAAAAGTAATACCGAATATGAATTCAAAATAATTAACTTTTTATTTAAGGAAGATGAAAAAAAAATTCTTTTAAACGAATGGGCATCCATTCGAAAATGCTTATAGTAAGTATATAATATTGAATTACTATATATAATATATAATAGGAGAATTATATACACCTATAGCTTTTGACTCGCAACAAAAATTTGGTTAAATTAACTATTTGGCATTTCTGTTTGTTCTATACTTTGAACTTACAATTTTGTGTGACAATATTGTCAGAAACGTCATTTTCAGACGACAATCTGACAAAAAATTGTCAGGTATCTTCCATTCGTCTGAACTCACAATTTTTATTATTTTCAGTCGATTAGGAAATTGTCAGACTCATTGGTCATTGTCAGGTGTTTTCATTGACCATTGACAGTTCTGACAATATTGAAAGATCTGACAATCATCTGTACTCAGCTTAAGATAGGCTATCCTAGTGCAAGTCTTTTTGACAAAATCTGAACAGTGAAAGCAGACAATTTTTGATTGAAAGGTATTTGGCTAATAGGTTTGTTCGTTGAGCCCTAAAGTCACCCTGGGGTCGCCCTAAAGCATTTTTTGAAAAACCTGAAGTCACCCTGACAGTCAAATTCTGTGTTTTTTGAGACTTGGGGTCGCCCTGACCTCACCCGGAAGTATAGAACTAGGTTTTCTGCTGTGGCGAGTTGAGGTAACGAATAAACTGCCAAAGTGACGTGAGTTGTGAGGCAATTATTTTGTTGTGGATTTGCTTGTTGCAGGTAATAGCTTATTTTTTAATTAGAAATTAAAAGAAAAATTGAAACATAACAAATAGAAATATTTAGAAAAGGAAAACGCTTGATGTTGTTTCAATTCATTTTAGAAACTAATTTAAAACACATTTTTGGTTTAATTATTGAGCACATAGCTTCTTGTTTCGTGTGTTTAATGCCAACAACACAATTTAAAGCCCTCTGGTGTTTTTTGAAAACCGAAAAACCCAGGTTTTTTTGATAAAATTCTTGGAGTTGTCAAGAAAATCTGGGTCAACCCTGGCTAAAGTTCTACGAACGAAACTAATGTCAGCTTTAAGAAAAACATAAACAAGGTAAGATATTTTATAAACATGTTTTTGATGTTTAAAAAATATAACTTTAACAACTCCAAATATATGTGTACATAATTCAGATAAATGGAGAGGAAAATTTTGAAAAGGCCAAGGGAACAAAACTGGTCGGAATCAGAAAAGGAAATGCTTCGTGAATTGGTACGCGGGCATTTAATGGATGTGGATGATAAACTTCTGGATATTGGCAAGCCTCTGTTTGCAACTTTAAAGCGGTCGATGAAGATAAGCCCTTACGTTTTCTATTGGGCGGCACCAAACCAGTATCCAGTAGAATATCAATTTTCATCCGTATTAAAATTCAATTAGTGACATTTAAATACAATAAAATCAATCAATCGCGCTGAAAAAATCTGAATTTTAGAATTTTTTTTTACCCCTGGTAGAGTTAAAAACAGCTTAAACATACCTACTTTAAGGGTCAGTTTCACAGTGAAGTAAGTGTCACTTAAGTGCCGAATATGGAAAACTAATTCCCAATTTCACAGTGTAAACTTATCGGTATAAGTGACACTTAAGTCTCCGATGTTGGCCACTTAAGTTCCACTTACTCAGGTAGTAAAACTGCGGCTTAAGTGCCAAAATGGGAAAATTAAGTGCCACTTATTTTGTTAAGTGTGCACTGTGAAACTGGCCCTAAGTCGTGTTTCTTGTTGGACTCCAGGTCATCGTTTAAATATTGGTTTAAATTGTCTACGAATAACTTAAACCGGAGTTTAGTTTAGCAAAGACAAAATCAGAACTTATCGAAGAACTATGAATATGCCCCAATATTTTGTTGTTGCTTTTAATGGTGCGTGTTGAGATTTGTGTACCGTAACAACAAACAAACAAATTCGTCAATTTTTATTTTTGAAATGTCAATCGTTCCACTCAGCGAGTCGCGATGGGCCTTAGGTGTAGTTAAAGAATTATAAATATTTATAAATTTTAATTTGCTTAGCCGTCAGCCTTTGGATAAAGTGAAAGAATATTTTGGACCTAAGGTTGCCCTGTACTACGCTTGGCTAGGATTTTACACAAACATGCTTATACCAGTCAGTATAATTGGTGTTTTGTGTTTTTTTTATGGCATTGTTACTTGGGGATCAGATACTATAAGGTAAGTAGGCACAATATCGAAAGTACTTAATTTTATACTCATCATAATATGATCTTATTGCAGCAAAGAGATATGTTCTGATGAAACAGTTTTGATGTGTCCACGTTGTAATGAAAAATGTGATTATTGGAAAAGGCATGATATTTGTACATCATCAAAAATAAATTATTTGATAGATAACAATGCAACAGTGGTGTTTGCCTTTTTTATGTCAGTGTGGGGTAAGTTTATAAATAAAAAATATCTAATCACTTTTTGGCGAAAGGTATATCTATTATCATACATACTATAATATGGCAATATGTATTCATTAAAAAACTTTACTCGATGTTTTGATAAAACTTGTTTAATATCAATGGTACCTATACCTACCTATTATCAGCGAAAAAGTTTCTGTCTACATAGTTCATACATATTTTCAGAAGCAGCATAAAAGCGTGATTTTCTTGGTACATTCCTCTTTTTAATGTTTTTTATCCATCAAACTAAAAAAAAAGATGGCGCTTCAGCGGGAAATCTTTTGAATTCAAAAATGAAATGAAATCTATGGATAACATTCAATTCAAGGCGTGTTCCTTTGGGCTTCCGCATATACTGCCAATTACTTCTGGCTGCAGTCAACTACTTCTCTTCTGTGTTCATGAAAGTAGTTCAAAGCACTTTAATAAGTGCCTGTTTACACATATGCCACGGCCAACGGTATTGACATTTGGAGCATACTTTTTCAAGCCAATAAGAAACGGTAACATTTCGAAAAATTACGTTCTGCATTTGAAAAAAAATTCAAAACTATTTTTTTGGAAGATTCGTTTGTACCTATATATTCAACTTTTTACTGCAAATCAAACAAATTTGCGTACCAAATTGTTTTTTTTTTAAATCATATATGCATATAAAAAAATATTGTATTATTAAAACCGATCTTTCTTTTTTTTCACATAAATTTATATTCAAAAAAATGTCAGAAGTTTGTTAATCATAATCCCAAAAAAAAAAACATTCAAATTATAAAGTCTGTTCCAAGATTTACGCAAGATTTAATTATGTATTTAATTAGAAAACACAGCTTTTTATAAATTAAGATTGTAATTTTTTTGACATATTAGACCTGTTTCTTTACTTCCAATTTTATTTTAAAAATAATTTAATAATAATATAATCTTAGTTATTACTTTAAACGAGTTATTCTTGTATATTTATATATTTATATATATTTGGTTTCTCGGAAATGGCTCCAACGATTTTGATAAAATTTTCAGAGTTTATTACAATGAACGAGAAAAAAATAAAAAATTAAATTTAGTAAAATCCGCCCACCCCGCGCCCACTTTTCTTACTTTTAAGTATGACGGAATCGGTCTGAAATATCTTTATTACTCGGAAACGGCTCAAGCGATTTGAATAAAATTTTCAGAGTTTACTTTCATGGGTAAGAAAAAAATTAAAAAAATAAAATCAGTAAAATCCGCCTACTACCACGCCCACTGTTATTAGTTATTGGCTATTCGAAAACGGCTCCAACGATTCGGATGAAATTTTCAGTGTTTATTGTTATGATCGAGAAAAAAAATAAAAAAATATATTTAGTAAAATTCTATGACTGCCACGCCCACTTTTATCATTTCTTAGTTTCTCTTAAACAATTCAAACGATTTCAATGAGGTTATAAGAGTTTATTCTTATAACAAAAAATTGGAAAATTCTTTTACTAAAATCCACCCACTGCCACGCCCACTTTTATTATTGCTTGCTTTCTCGGAAACGAAGCTAGCCATTTTAATACATTTTTCCGAGTTTTTTTCTCCTCACTGCACCGCCCACTTATTTCGTTTTTAGTTTATCGGAAACGGGTCCGACAACTTAGATACAATTTTATGAGAGCGTTCTCTTTTATAGGTAGGAACAAAATTTAAAAAGAAATAAGTAGAATCCACCTACTGCCACGCCCACTTTTATTATTTCTTAGTGTCTCGAAAACAATTCAAACGATTTAAATGAGGTTATGGGGTTATAAGAGTTTATTCTTATAACAAAAAATTGAAAAATTATTTTACTAAAATCCACCCACTGCCACGCCCACTTTTATTATTGCTTGGTTTCTCGGAAACGGAACTAGCCATTTTAATGAATTTTTCAGAGTTTTTTCTCCTCAATAAGAAGAGAAAAGTTTAGTGAAATCCTCCCACTGCTCCGTCCACTTTTGTCGTTTTTAGTTTATCGGAAACGGCTCCGACAATTTGTATAAAATTTTCAGTGAGCGTTCTCTTTTATAAGTAGGAATAAAATTTTAAAAGAAATATGTAGAATTCGCCTACTGCCACACCCACTTTTATTAGTTTTTGGTTTCTCGAACACAATTCGAAATTTTCAGTTTATTTTTAGATATGAACAAGAAAAAAATTGAAAATTGATTTTAATAAAATCCGCCAATGTCACGACTTTTATTATTTCTATTTCTCGGAAGCTACTCAAACTATTTGAGTAAAAGTTTTAGAGTTCATTCTTATGAGTGAGAAAAATTGAAAAACAAAAAATATCCGAAACGGATCCAACGATTTGCATAAAATTTTTTACTTCTTAGGTTTTTCGGGAACGGTCAGATTTGAATGAAATTTGCATAGCTTAACGAGAATTTTTTTTGGAATTTAGCGTTATTTAAATCCGCCACTGCCACGCCCACTTTTGTTATATATTGGAATCTTGTAAATGGCTTCAGCGATTTGGATGAAATTATCAGGAAGTGTACTGATAAGCAAGAACAAAATAAAAAAAAAATTGGAAAAACCGCCCACGCCCTTCCACGCCCACTTTTGTTGTATCACCCAGGCATTAACTAAAGGGGCGCTAAAGCAACAGTTCTAACTATCTGGAGGAAATTTTGTATTTAAATAATGATTTAACTTTCAAAGCTAATAAAAATAAGTATCATCCAGACCTTATAAGGAGGTGCCAAAGGATGCTGAATTCTATTTTAAGTCTAACGATGCAATTTTATTTTTAAAAGAGGAGCTAAGCTTTAGTTTTTTTCAATTTTGATGATTATGTTTTCGACTTAAAATGACCTCAGAAACTCTTGGTTTTCTTCTGAGGCGGTGATTTTGGGACACCCTGTATATGGGAAAGAAAGAATTATTGTATAATTTTCTAAGAAAATGTATTTTATTATGGGTCACTTAGACGTATGTGGAACATTTTTTTGTTCGACAAAATTATAAAATTTGTATGGGTAAGTGAAAAGTGCTTGGAATCGATTTTAGTTCGAAAAAATAATTAATTGTCTATGGGTTACTGTCAATTAGCTATGTGACATATTTTTATTTTCAGAGGAAACACTATAATTTGTGTGTAGGTGTAATTGTGATGCATTTGGAATTGCTTCTTATTGATTGTTATCTTAAATTATTGTTGCAAACATATTTTACTGCGAAGTACCTATGTCCTATATTTCTACAGAAAAACGACCCGTTCTTCGTTTTTAGCTTTAAACATTAACCATAATTTTTGCATTTATTTTCCTTCGTTCCTACTGGACTACTTGGTGAAAACGTAAATAGGCGTGTTTTTGTCTCTTTTGTTCCTAATCGCTATTTATAGAGTTTATAAAACAGTATTTAAATTCTATTTTTGCGGGCTTCAGGTCTTCTTTGTTTAACTTGCTTTTTTTTAAATAGACGGCGTTTCGCACGTGTTTACGTGCTTCTTCAGGTCTATTTAGATAATCCTAAAAAAAATTATTTAAAATAAACTAAGATTTTATATCTATGCATCTATAGATATTTGTTATTATTTTGTATCTCTTATTATATTAACTGCCATGTCTATATTTCTCATACATATTTCACTTTTTTCAATTAGAAAAAGCCGAGCGAAGCTCGGTCTCCCAGGTACTTCTTAGTATAAATGTTAGTATATCAAGTGCTCAATGCGGTTACCCCTTCCCAATTTCTACCATTTGTGAATTGTGGTACGCAATACGTTAATGCGCAATACGTCTTCATCGAAAATAAACATTAACGGGATACCTATTGGAATATTCAGTGGATCATATGAACGACGGAGCTCCGCAACACGCTGTTTTCGTCCATGTTAAATATAGTATCTTGTCTTCATCCAACATTAATACAGCAATTTCATTAATTGCGGGAGCATTGAAGCAGCCACTATACCTACGCGTTTGAAGGTTTAAGTTCTGTATTAATAATAACTTTTAAATCTTTAAATCAAATTTGGAGGAGCATGTTTTATAATACTCTTGACAGATTATATTATATCTATTTTGAGTATTTAGAAGACCATGAAGTATTTCTATTGTTTTTTGCAAGCCCGGGGGGAATTGGTTGAAAAAAACGACAACGGGGATAAGCGATGCCATCACGGAAACAAAATGGAGTTTTCGTACAAACTATCGAGAACATGTATGTAAGACATTTTTAAATTATTCGGATAAGCCGCGCTATAAATATTTAATATTTAGCGAGTTCAATGTAGTACTCACCCCGAACGTTTCGCTTCAAATTACATGAGCGTGGTCACCGGGAAACGTGAGTACTACATTGAACTCGCTAAATATTAACTATTTATAATGCGACTAATCCGAATAATTTAAAAATGTCTTATGTAAACAACCGCGAAAACCTTAAAAGTTATAACATGTATGTAATTCACGCCGGTAATACAGTTTTTCAACGCGCTTAAGTTAAGCCCCGAGAATTCTCTGGGATTAGCTAAGCCCGCAGGGAATGAATTGTTGTTGCATTTAACATGTTAATTGTTTAGCATCGACTTTGCTTTTTTTTATTCAATTACCCCCAGGCATGCAAAAAAACACGCCTAGTATTTCAGCACCCAATTTTTGTTTCTGTATTATCGTAATGTAATGTTCGATTGTAATCTCGCATGAAGTTGAAGATCGCTGCATCCGAAGTTTTTTTTCTCTTTAGACTTGCAGCTCTCGATAAATATCAATGGTATTGACAAAATTTAAACACCAAAATGTTGAGGGCAAGTTTTTCCAGGGGCGATGTACGTTACTTTTATTGAATTGAACCTCTTTAGGTATATTTTGTTTAACTGAGTTTCTAAACTTTATATTTAAAATAAATTTTATATTTTTTTTAGACGTGCAGGCCATAATAAATGTAAAAAATAAAATCTCACTATGTAGAGCATACGTTTCTCTAGGGGCGATGTTCCTTTTTTTTTTTATTTTTTTTACTGAGCTTTTTTGAGCATGAAACTTAAAAGGAAATGCAGGCAAGTTTAGACCCTTATAACTTCGGATCAACGAATGGTAGATAAAAAAAAAATTACATGCACAAATTAGATTTTCCAAACTCTAGAGGCGATGTTTTTTATTTTTTTATTTATTTCGTTCTTAAGTCTTTTATTCTTGCCTAACAACAAATTATTACAAAATGGTAATAATAAAAAATTAAAAAATACAACAAAAAAAAGAAAAAAAAGAAAAAGTTAATAACTTAAATATTTATTTATGCATGTATATTTCGGGTTATACAGTCAAACTTCTTTATAACGAACTTCTTTATAACGTAATTCTCTCTATAGTGAATTTCATTTTGTTCCCCTTCCCTTTAAAAAATATCTCATATGAATTAGGTTCTTTATAACGAAATTCTCTATAGCGAAATTTTCTTTATAAGGAAATTATTTTTTTGGTCCGAAAGCAAAGTTGTTTCTTTATAACGAAATCTCAATTTTCAAATTTGAAATAAAAGCCGACTACGATTTTGGTTTCTTATTTTAAAAGGGAATTCCCCATTTAAGCAAGAATTTTCGAAATGTCAATTATTTTCAAATTTTAAATCAGAGCCTACTACGATTTTTTTTTCCTAATTTTAAAAGGGAACTCCCCGTTTTGGGAAGAATTTTCTTAAAGGTTCCCCCACACCAACGCGAATTTTCGGTGGCGACGACGAAAACAATAGTAACAACGTGTTGTTTTCATTGACAACCTCGTGTTTTTATTGTTGTTTTCGTCACCGTCACCGAAAACTCGTGTTGGTGTGGGGGAACCTTAAATTGAACCTTAAATTGAAATTATTGGATGTATAAAAGGTGTGCATATGTAGTAGAACTTTACGTCGAGTTTGAGAGAATAGGAAGATTTTTATAATAAAACAATAAATAAAACTCAATTGCAATCGAAAATTGATATGTTTTTAATTACAAAATAAAAAGACACACATATCTTTAAAATGAGTTTTTTTTTACCATTTTGTTTAAAATATACCTCTTGCAGTGTTAAAAAAATTACATTTTTTATATTACGAATTTTGCATATAACTTCTTTATAACGAAGCAATTTTTTGTTCCCTTGAAGGTTCGTTATATAGAAGTTTGACTGTATATGCATAATTATTATAAATAAGAAAAGATTTAGGGCTTACAATTTGCATACAAATATTGACTTGAGAAAATAAATATTGGTTTTTGTAAAGCATCAAATAGGTTAAACCCCAAAAAATAAGTTGACAAAAAATACAAAAAAAAAAAAAAATACATTTTCGAAATAACCAAACCAATTAGCCAAACAAAAAATTGACTTAAACAATCTCCTAAGTACAAGGAATATTATAAAATTTGTTTTTTCTGAGTTTACGCAAATAAATAATTTTTTCGACTTTATACAGTCCGTAACAATTTAATAGCCTCACATTTTAACTTTCTTACATTCAACTGTTTTTGGTACTTATTTGATTTGTACATATAAGGAAATTTATATTTAAAGACGAGGTAAGAGAACGGTCCCAGAGATTAAGACAAATTTTTAACAAATTTCTTAAAGTTAACTAAATTGTATGTGCTTGTTTGTTTGCAGTCACTAAAACGATCATATTTTGTAACATTTGAAATAGCCTCAATTGATTTTATTCCACATTGTAAGCTATAATTTGGCAGCGTAGGTCTCGAAAATTTATCAGGAAGTGATAAAACAGTTATGCCACACAAAATTCATTAACGGCTACAGAGATTGCCAAAACAGAGGCCTATTGGACTGAAGAAATGTTTTATTGGTCAGAAAATTGATCAAAGTCTCAAATTTGTATGCAATTTTTTGAAAAATCGGTTAATGAAGGCAAAAAACTACAAAGAACGAACTTTTTGAATTCTATCTTATTTATCAATCACGACCTTGACCTCGATTTTTTTTTTTAAATTCATAAAAAAAAAATGTATAGCTTACCAATTTCCGAAACTAGCTGACCTTTTATGAGGATTGAGTTACCTTTCAAGTGGTATATTTTAATTCGAATATCCCATAAATGAGGTGCTAAAGGTACACGTGACCTTGTATGACCTTTAAAAATTAAAAAGCAAATACAAAAAATCTATAGCTGACCAATTTCGGAAACTGCCAAACCTTTTATAAGGATTAGTAACCTTTCAGATGGTATATACTTTTTTCGAATATCCCACAAATGAGGTGCTAAAAATCGCTGACCTTGAAAAAATAAAAAAATTATTAAAAAAAATATATGCCTGACCAATTACTGAAACTACCTGACCTTTTACTCACCTTTTAAATTGCATACTTGTTTCTTATAAATTCCACCAATGAGGTGCTAAAAGTCTTAAAGTGTGAACTTGATTTTTTTTTTAGTTCTTAAAAAAAAACCTATGCCTGGTAAAGATTAAAAAAAACTTCTAATTATTCCTTTTTAAAGCCGTCGTTTACCTTGAAATGTGGAAGCGATACTCTCAACGACTAATACACCAATGGGGATTAACAGGATTCAGCCAAGAAATTGAACATCCGCGTCCACAATACCTGTCAAAAATTGAAAAAACTCCTTCGCCAAAAAAAGAAAAGGATAATTTTGGTTTCGAGGAGCCTATTTGGGGAACTAAGTTTCTTACAAATCTCACCAGCTATTCAGTAACGATTCTTCTTGTAAGTTGAATTTCACAAGTTAAAAAAAACACCAACTTCTTTTGAGTTCTTAAACTTTTTTTCAGATGTGCATTTCATTGATAGCATATTTCTCATTAATCGTTTATCGATTGTCTCAACGTGCCTCGCAAAGGATTACGGGAGGAAATAGGCCAACATCAGAAAACATATTGATTATTCGATTAACTGCTGGCATCATCGACTTAGTTGTCATTTCCTTACTGGACTCTGCATATTCGCATCTTGCGGTATTTTTAACAAACCTAGAATATCGTCGCACACAAACGGAATACGACGAAAGTCTGACAGTCAAAAACTATGTATTCCAATTTGTCAACTACTACACTTCGCTTTTCTATATTGCCTTTTTGAAGGGCAAATTTGTGGGCTACCCTGGAGAACCCAAGCTCATATTTGGATTTAGACAGGAGGAGTGTGCTCCTGGAGGATGTCTAATGGAATTATGCATGAAATTGGTTATCATTATGGTGGGCAAACAGGCTGTGAATGCAATTATTGAAATGTCCATTCCTTATGTGAAGGGTGTTTATAAAAAATATAAAACTAAACTTCGTAAAAGAGACGTACATACCAAGGAGAAATGGGCTGATGAAAATGACCAATGGACTATGGATTATTCACTTATACCATTCACTCATAGTTCGTTGTATTCTGAGTACTTAGAAATGGGTAAGATTAGCAAAATAGCATTTTTCTGATAATTTTTTTAAAAAACATATGTTTCCTTTAGTCCTTCAATTTGGCTTCATAACAATGTTTGGTCTGGCTTTCCCACTTGCCCCACTTTTAGCTCTTATTAACAATTTAATGGAAATGCGTTTGGATGCATTCAAAATGTTAAAATTCATTAGAAGGCCAGTTGCGCAAAGAGTTCGAAATATTGACGTTTGGTATAATATAATGGCGATTGTTAGTAAAATCGCTGTGGCATCAAGCGTGAGTTGAAATTTACTTTTTCTTCGACACAGAAATTGTTCTGAATTTTATAGAATTTTTTTTTCTACAGGCAATGATCATTGCATTTTCTACGAATTTAATACCAAAATTATATTATACACAAATAATAAACAAAGATGACGGTTCATTAAAAGGATATATAAATTTTACTTTATCACATTTCAATACGAAAGATTTTAAGGTTAACTTTGGAAATTATTCAAATTATTTTTGTGTGCACTTTTTTTTAATGATTCTGTGGTCTATTTTTAAATAGGAAAAAATTGTCAGTAGTTTTGGCAACGTTACCACCTGCGAGTATACTGATTTTAGAAAAAACACATGGCCCTATGAGAAACATCCGATTTATTGGGAAATATTTACCGCGAAGTTGGCGTTTATTGTTATCTTTCAGGTTTGTCTTACAAGTTAAGGTCCATCAATTATTACTAATGCGTGGAAGGGGGGTGGATGGAGGGTCTGGTCGGAAAAATACAATCAATTGGATTTTCAGTACAGCTTTTTGAAAAACAATATAAAACATAAGTTGTTGGTTCCACAACTTTTCTCTATATATGTATACAGCGGATGAGCAGCGCTAAATACACAAGTATCAATAGTTTCACAATAAAAAGCATTTGACATGATTCCATTTATAAATCTGAAGGATCTCTATAAGCTTTAAATTTAAAGACTAACTAAATCACCATTCAGTTTTATGTATAGATAAATTAAAGTTACCTGTGTAAAAATAAGTTTTTTATATTGTAAATTTTTAAAATAAATATCGTCGGCCATATATTTATGCTAGAATTTTTCAGATTTGTCAGTGAAATATTTTTTGTACAAACTTGCAAAACTGACTTACTTAAATCTCTATTGATAATTAAAATCCTTAAGAATATCTTCTAATTCACAAAGTTCATTAGAAATTAATTCACAAATTCAAATATTTATTAATAAATATAATTATTTAACTGATAATTTTTTTTCCAATAGCATGTAGTTGGGATTATTCAAACATTAGTAGCTTGGTTAATTCCGGATGTACCAACAAAACTCCGAAAGCAAATAAAACAAGAGGATTTCCGTGTGCGTGAAGATATTATTGAATATAAAAAAGAAGTTGACGCAACTGAAAACCAATCGCCTTTAGGTGATATAAGGCCATCGTTAAATCAATTTAAAAATTTACTTTATATTAGAAGAGCTACGTTTAGAAATGCCAGCGATAGCAAAAATTATGAACAAATATCATCGCTCTAGTTTTAAGTTTAAATTTATAAGGAAACAAAACAAAAAACTATTTAAAAGTATATAATATTATATCAACCGCATTTAGTCCTCTTTAAATTGTAACACAGAAAATATATTTTAAGTACATAGCTATATAATATATTAGCTCTGTTTCTCCCAGATCTGAACTAAGATAATATATGTATTACAAAAACAACACAAGATCCAACTTTGTTTTGAATTTGGATTTCCAAATCCGGAAGTGTTGGTAAATTTGGGTAAGAATCTTACGCGAAGGATTGTTGGCTGTTTCCATCATCGCGGCTTCGATGTGACTGAGAGTCGTCACCAGCGTTGCCGATGTGGCACGATCGTGCCATTTTGACACGGAAATTTTCTCGTGGCACGGTGGCACGAAAAGTTTCAATATGGCACGTTTTTTTTTTCATTATTTTACCTAAATTTAAACTCATACAGCCAAATTAATAAACGTGGAAAAGCGAAGGGTTAGATCTTATTCCGTGGACTTAGTACAAAATGTTATGAATAAAAGAAAATTCTAAAAAGTGAGAAACGAAGGAATAAGAACCAGATATGTCAAGTTTATTCAAAAATAAAAAAAATACCTAAGTGAAGATTGCTGATTTAACTTTGAATAAAATTAATAATGTCTGCTGGATTTGTCGAGTTTTTAAACTATTGATTCTAATTATTGAACAATCAGCCATCAACCACCATAAAAAAAAAATAAGAAAACTATACAAAAATACATGTATATGATCTAATGGAAGTGCTAAGTGAAGTGGATTTCAGGAAGAAATATATGTAGATTTTCCAAGGAAAATATGAGGAAACTCATTGCGGTTGTTTACGATGACCTAAATCGGGACCCAAGAGGTGGACATATTTCTGTCGGTTTGCAAGTTATGGCTTCCATCAGATACATTTCATTTAAATAAATAAAAACAAAACTTATTATGAACTTGCCAAAAACTCCTGTTTCTGGAAAATACCTTCACGAATAGAGGAAGTGATTTTTTGTTTGTAATAGACTAGTATAGAATTAAAATTTATTTTTAAAGAATAACTTGAGTTTTTTTCATATGGCACGAAAATGGCACGTTTTTTCAAAGAGTGTGGCACGAAAAATTTTTTTTTTGTCGGCAACGCTGGTCGTCACTCGTCACTCGTCAGTCGAGGAAGGGTTTTGTTTGTTTGTTTCCATCTTCTAAAATAGAGATGGAGATCACATTCCAGCGATGGACTTCTTTTACTTATGCAGTTTCAAAAAAAGTATTTCATCTCTGGTGGGAGAAAAAAAAATCTTTAGATGTCAACTTTACCTCGAAAACAAAAAATTCTGTGTTTTATATTAATATTATTAGGGTTGAAAAAATTTCGACGCACTCATAATTATAAAAAATCTTTTTCTCAGTGCGTTATGCAATGGAGTTAAACATAATTTTACTCAAAAGGAAAAGTGGCTAAGCCAATTTTTGGTATTTTTACGAAAACAATTTTAATCTTCAAAAAATTATTTTGAATAGGAGGCAAAAACTTCAACCAAAATGTCAATTTTTAATCAAAAGTCGAGTGCAATCGAACCGAAAGGTAGAAAATTTGTCATTTATTTTAAATATTAAAAAAGAACGAATGTATTTGGCTTAAGTCGACTTAAGACACATTACCTTTTGAGTCAAGATATATGTACCTACATATATAGCTACCTGTGGGCTGTGACCTAGGACCTGATTAATAAAGGAATTGTTTAATTTTATAGTTTATTTTACCCGATTGAATTTTGCAAGATTTATTTTTGTATTATAAGTCCGCCGACATTTATCAAACCCATAATAAATAAATATGTGTACGACTGGGTCGCACGAACTTGCTCTTATGTGCGATCACACTGTGTTTTTAAAGTTTTAATATTTCAAAAACTATATTTTATCTTATAAAAGAAATAAATTTAGTTATGGCAGCTTATATTGTATACCACCTGCTTAAAACGTAGTTAAGTTTAAGGAAGTATTATGCGAGTAGGTAGGTTCATTGATTTATGAACAATATAGCACCGTGTTGCAAATATGCATGGAACATACAGTTTAGACTGAAAAATTGTAAAAAAAAACAGTAAAAAGACTGCAATACCTATATACTTTGCAGTAAGACTCCAAGATTGCAAGGAATGCTTAAATCCTTTAAAGCTTTCTTCATGCTTTTTAAGAAAATCTTTTGTTTAGCGATAGTCAATAGGTAGGTAAGGTACCTACGTAGGCAGGTAAGTAGGTGAGACCTATAGTTACCATCAAAATCGTTTAGCCGTACCTATAGTTTATTATATAACTACCTATGTATGTAGTTATAACGTTTTTATTAGATCCTTTTTTATTTTTTAAAAGGTAGGTAAAAGTACATAACCCTAACTATTTAAATTTTTGTAGTTAGATATTACATATTTAGGTATGTAGGTATCTATGTACATGTACCCATTTACCTACATCAAGTCAGATATGCAATGAAAAATTGAAAAATCAGCATAATACGTAAGTAGTTCGAAATAAATTCATTACACAACCTCTGAAATTGTTTTCACACCAATGCGGTGTAGGTACATAATCCAAATTCTTAATAAAATCTCAATTTATGATAAAACAAAAATTGAAAATCGTTGGAGCGGTTTTTTTTTTTTATTTAATGTACCTATAAAATTTTGAAAAAATTAAAAACAAATTGGAATGTAATTTTTTAGCCTTTATTATTGCGGAATTAAAAATTAATTAAAAAAATACCATCTACCCATTTTGGAAATATGGAATTTTCAAAAAAAATCTATAATTTATTTTTTTGAAAATTCTGGTATGCAATATTATTAGAACTTATTTGAAACTCTTGTGCAAAAAAATCAGTTCAACTGCAGATAATGAGATAGTCGAAAATCAAAAAAACGGTTCTATGAGAGATACCATTTTTATACAATAGATAATTTTTTCCAATATTATAGTAGATCGTATGCATATTAGTTCACACAAAATTTTAACATTAGAAATGTTTAAGCGGAGGCATACCTACTTACAATGTGAAAAATTCAACAGAATTTAAAAAAAGTGTAACGCCGAGTAGAAAAAGAGGCTGAAACGTCAGGGGAATAGACAAAATTATTGCGTTCATGCTATGTTCTACTTGTCTGAGGAAACAGAATACGAAGAAGATGATAAAACGGACACCAAAAAAAGTAGAAGTGTTCGTAGGCAGGGATGGCCACTACATTTTTTTACATTTGCTACTTACTTTATGCAGTTAAATGTAGTTAATGAAACAAATTGTAACAAATATAAATTCAAATATCAAATGATCTGTCAGCTGTAACTTTGAAGGTTGAATTTTGAGTTCAAATGTTCAAATTTTTATTGAAATTTTATTATTTCTCTAAATTTACTATGTATGTATGTATATGAAAACGTAACAATTTGTAGTAAATAAGACGTGTAGTTTATTAAATTAACTACGCGTAGTTAATGATGTAGAAAATGTAGTGTAGTTAATTCGGCCAACCCTGTTCTTTCCAGATTTGCATGCGAAGAACAGCATATTTAAAAAAGAATACCGCTTGCTTTATTCTAGGTTTTAAAATACATAAATGCTTTTTTCATTTCTAATGTACCTCAACTATGCTGGAATGGCAAATCGAGTAAATTTTTTTTATCAAAATCGTATGAGCCGTTTTTGAGAAAAATGAGATTTTCAATACCGGTTTTTAAACATTATGTATGGGAGGTACCGTTATTTTTAGTTATAAGAATTATTTTCATTTAAAATCTGCTAGATAATGTTAAAAAACTGCTGGGTGCCAAGTTTAATAAAAATTTACTTATAAATTTTCGAATTATTAAGTTCGAAAAAAAAATTTGAAAATTTTTTTAAAAATCAAAAAAAAAATTTTTTTTAAATGTTGGTAGGTATACAAAACTTTTAAAAAATTTTCAAATACTATCCATAAAAAATTGAACAATATCAGTTGAACTGATTTTGAGAAAATCGAAAATCAAAAAAAAGGTTCTATGGGAGGTATATTTGGTCTTAAGAAAAATGAAGAAAATGAAGAAAACGGGGAGGAGACGAAACGAACGACAAAAGGACTCGTGTAATCAAGCTCTATGGAAATTAAAATTCGCGGGGGCGATCAGCGTACTACGAGTCAGGCATTTTAGAAATTTATTGGTGGGTGATGAGATGATTTTTTTATCATTTGGTCAGTTTATATTTCAGAGTCCTCACTAATTTTGCTCCGTCAAAAATTGATCAAGCAAATCCAAATTTTTTGTTTCCGCAATATTTGACACACACTGAGTAATTTTGCTGAGGATTGAGTAATCCTGTTTATATTTGAGTTTGCAGAGATCTCCAAGATCTCAAAAATATAAACTGGCCAAATTTACTCTTATACATACAGTACCTACTTTTTTAAGTGTAATTTATTGTAGTTAAAGTGTAAATTCATAAACATCAAACATTTGCTTTGTTGCGATGCTGATGCGCAACGCAGCTGATGCAGCAACTACGCATCATGAATTTTCTTTATTCTGATTTGCTTGAAGTTTGCGCATTATTTGATTCAAGTTTACAATAGTGAACACTTTTACCATAAAATTGATGCTGGTTTGATGGCTTAGTGAATGTTTGACGCAAGTGATTGTGCATCATCTCTGCAACGATGCGTTTGTGAATTTACACAAAAATACTAAAAAGCAAAACTTAAAACTTAACTGTTTGCTATCCAATATTCCCCTACACAGTCAAATCAATTAATTATATTATATACCTATATAAAAAATTATTAAAAAATAGCTATTTCTTTGAATCTTATTCTCTTTGTTCATATATTTTACTGTTAACATATAATACTTAGGTACTTTCTTAAATATTTTCCAAACAATAAAAAAAGTGTTTATGTATATGTATATATATTTAGAAGATAAGATATTTTTCAAGTCAATATACCTACCTACCGCAAGAAATTTTTAATGAACAAAGTCCCCGGGTAAACAAAACAACAACATTATTGTTTTTATAAAATAAGCTTAGATTGAATCGAATGAAGATTAAATATTTTTTTGGGGAAGAAATATTTGTTTTGATTTAAAAAGAAACCTTGAATAGGTTGTTGGTATCTTAAAATTGAAATTTAGTAGGTATATTTTTCATGGAAAAATCCGTATTTTCGATTAATGTTGACAAGAAGAATAACGTCAACGAAATTCTACACACATCATACCTACATATGTATATACAAACCTACATAAATTATTTATAATATTTTGCAATAGAACTAATGAAATTAATATTATACAATATAAAATTTCATTATATTATAATTATTGTCTACTAAATTATTGTTTGGGGAAAATAATATTTTGATTTTATTCGTGTTTATGTTGTTAGTCCCCTTTCAGCAGTTTTCACAGGAGGAAATTGAGTTTCCAGCAACTTTCAGTTTTTAGTTGCACGAGAAACAAAATGTCAAAAAAATTTCTATAAATCTTTGACCTGGGAGTTTTATTTTCCCCTCTTACTTCGTGCCCTTCTAAAGGCACAATAGATTTTTAAGAAAATTAAAACAAAACGTTCAAAAATTCTTCTGCAACTATTTACCTCGTGAGAAATGGGACTTAATTTCATTACAGCATGATTTTCGGTGATTGTTTGTGTTTATTTTCTTTACAATTGGTGTAACTTTCACTGGATAGTAATTAGGTCTGTTTCTTTACTTCCCAAAACTGCCAATTTTAACGAATTCTAGTCCAATTTTAATTTTTTATATGGATTGGCAATTTTTGGAAGTAAAGAAACAGACCTATTGCTTTTTCGATTGGTAATACGGAAGAACAATGAGAAACGTGTGAATACTTCAGAAATTATTCGGCAAACAAATTCAGAACAAAAATTTTCTTCTTTTTGAAGTCATTCTGACTAGGAATAGGTCATACCTTTTTGTCCGTTGTTTTTTCTTAAGCATTTCGTAGTGTTGTAAGTTGTAGATATTTTGTTGCGCATCAGCAGCGTACTAGGCTTGGACAATTGAGCAAACCGAATACGTATCCTTGATTAAGTAGTTCAAGTTGAATACCAGTTGAGTCAACTGAATTTCATGTAATTTGTTAATTCTTCTAGCTCGGTTTCACTTTTGGTTTCATCGGTTGTAAAGATGCTTTTAGACCCTATTTAGATTGTGACTTTTCACTACGCCATTACGATGATTTTGTGGATGAGATCGGTTAAATGTTAACTTTGTTCAAAATAAAAGGAAACATCTCTCAACATTCTTGATAAGAAAAGCACAAAGAAGAAAGAGCGATAACTGAAATTTTTCCAGTGACATACGTCCTGCCTGGAAAATCGCGAGGAGCGAAATAACATCTTTTAAAAGCAGTCCATGAGTATGAAATATCAGTAACTTCACTTTAGCTGTTAGTCGCTGTCAACTGTCATTTTCAATGAGATTTCAAAATGGATGTGTTGGTTGATTTCACTGCATATCTTTTGCATTTCCAGCTTAAAGCTCTTCCACACTATCCCGCTGAGTATTAATACATGTCAAAAAAGTGTGAAACAAATCATGTATGATAGTGTGGAAACAAAATATGATATTCCCAGCCTACACGTTTTGACATGTGTTAATACATGAGAATTTTTAGAAATGGTTCTAATTCTGTCACACATTTCATCACATTTTTATTGAGGTTAAATTAAACTGTTGTGTGTGGTCAAAAAATGAAAAGAAATTTCTCTCTCACAAATTTGGCAGTAGCATGGAATTCTTTTCCACTTTGTATTAATACTCAGTGGGATAGTGTGGAAGGGCTTTAACAGTTGTGATGAAATCCAGTCAAATCGGACTGGAAACAAGTCAAAATGGCAACTCTGATTATAAATGTAGGTAATATGAGGAACCAATTCAATTTTAATATCGAACTGCAATCACCAAAACATGAATTTATGTAATTTTTACATTAATAATACTAAGTTGCTATCAGTAAAGACATTTACAATTATTGTTGTAGATATTAATAGTAAAATAACGCTAATTAGTGATACATCAATCAATCGTTGCAGTCAATGTTACTATTGACTGTTCCCATTGCCCATATCTGTATACACATTTTACCATGCATTGCAAATCTCTGGCTATTAACAGACTTTTTTAAAGCACACAAAATGTGTTACATGATTGTAATTTAAATTATTCTTTTAAGCCCTTCCACACTACCCCACTGAGCATTAACACATGCCAAAAAGTGGTAAACAAATCATGTATAATAGTGTGAAAACAAAATATGAGATTCCATCTTACACAGCATGATACTCCAGAGTCCATACACGATTTGACATGTGTTAGTAATGAGAATTTTTAGAAATGGTTCTAATTCTATCACACATTTCATCACATTTTTATTGAGGTTAAATTAAACTGTTGTGTGTTAAAAAAATGAAAAGGCATTTCTTTCCCACAAAAATTTGGCAGTAGCATGGAATTCTGGAAAGGTTTTTAAGAATAGATGCTTATAATTATAATATTATTCATTTGACATTGAATCATAAAAAGCTTTCAGAATCCAAATCACTTCCTTCATTCATGTTACTATGTATATAAAGCCGGCCAAATAAAATAAACAAAAGTAATATTATTTTATTTCCTTAAAATTCAATAGAATTTTACTCTCTAACACCCACGCGAGAGTGAGAAAACGTCTTCTCCTATTCGAATAAAAATATTCCATGACTCCGTGGTGATTTCTCGCGCACGCCTCTCGGTCATGAACATTGAACAATTAAATAATAATGAAAATATCTCGCAAATATTGGTATACCTATACCTAAGAGAAAACAGTGGCGTAGTTAACAAATGAAGTACACAGTCACAGTGCACATATTAATGGTAATACCATTAGCGTTTTCATTTTTGTTCACTTTTTCGCATCTGTCAAAATCGAGGTTAGAGGTTGGGAAAATGGTGGATCCAGTACCCCCTTACTTGTCTTATTTCAATAATTTGTTGTTGTTTCTAATGATGCGTGTTGAGTTCCTGTGGGAACTCGAAAAGCCATTTTTAATTTTTTGACACTTTCATCTTTGAAAATTTGCGCAAACAGCATCTTTGACAGGGGACTTATTGCCTCTGAGTATCTAAATATAAAAAAATGGCGTGGCTGTAAATGTCAAGACATCAAATGATGACAAATTGTTTTGAATCTTGTAATTTTTAAACTGTAAAATTATATTCTTATTATACCTACTGAAAAATATCGAACGAAAATGTAACATCGGTATTAATGGACTTATCTGAATCTTCATCAATTGAATTGGACAATCTGAATAAATATTTAGTAAATTTACAGCCGACGTCAAGTGATGTACACTGACAGCTGAATATTTGACAGTTTTTACACTCCTTGCACACAGAAAATTGTGTAGCAAAAATTTATAAATTATCAAATGGACGGGGAAATTATTTGCTCTCTCGTTGGAACTTTTTTGAGTTAACATACATGGAATTTGAGACAATTTGTGCAATTTTGTGAGAAATTTCACGTTACAAAACAAAGCTAATGCTACGAGCAGAATGGAACGCAACTGCAGACGGGCCTCGGGGCCGCAATGGTTCGCGAACAGCACTTTTGACGTTTCAATCAAAAGAGCCGGAAAAAATATTGAAACTTTTAGTACTTATTTATAACGCGAAAAAAGTTATTATTCAAAAGAAAAATATTGAAAATAAAAAAAGTGAATAATAAACTCGTGGCTATTTTCTTTTCTTTAAAATATACAAAACACTGGACAGCTCATTGTGGACAGATGAAAAAAATGACGTAGGACATTTTTTGAAAGCAGTTGTAGCTGCCGCTCCGATTCCAGTTGCAACTAGGCATTTGGTCTGTTTGGTAATTTGAAATTTATCGAGAATTTGCACAAATTTTCACAAAAATTTCACAATTTGCTGTCAAAACGCATAGAAAAAAAACTCGGTTTTGGGAAATTTGTTGAAAAAAAAAGTTACCAAACAGGTATATTGTGTTCAGCTAGTAAAGGGAATTTCTAATTATTGTAGTAGATAGAAGAAAGTAAAATTGCTATTCCACGAACAATTTGTTTTTATTGCGTCTATTCGTTGAATGAAAACATCGACTGCTCAAACTTACAAGCTTTACCGAATGTCGCCATTTAAAAAAATTGTTTCTTCAAGCATTTATCACTTTTAACATGTATAAGAGATGAGTTCCTCTTCTATTCCTTTTTAAAATTGGAAAAAAAAAACAAAATAAATTCGTGCGATTTTTCACAGGAGTGCAAAAACGCCAAAATTTTTCACACACCTACGCTACTGGTTGTCTATACTCTCTTAACTTTCTTATCGTGTATAGAGGATACATTCATCTAAAATCTCTTGTGACGTTTTAATGGAAAGTTTATTAGGAAAGCTTATCACCCATAACTTTGACATTGAGAGAATTAATTTTACTATAAAGCTAAGCGACTTACTTGTCGGGTAGTTCAGTACAAAGCCACTTATTAAGGGGAAGAGTATATTCAATATTCTTCTATCAGTTTCTAACTAAGAAAAAGTTCTGTATTTTATTAAGAATTGCACAAGTTTGATTAGTTTTTGTTATTATTGTATTACAAGTTTTCAAAACATAAATACTAGTTAAAATGTTATTTAAACAAAAGGCACGTTACATTCTTGACTTAAATGCCGAAGAAAGAAAAGAGTTCTTGAAATCCTTTGACATTGTACTTAGTGATTGTGATGGTAAGTTTTAGTGTACTTGCTTGTCAATTATGAGCCATTTTAAAATTTAGTTGTTTATTATTCCATAAATATTTAACCTTGGTCAATTGGTAATGCAGGGACCGGGTGGGAAAGTCGTGTTTAATAAAGGAGGAACACAGATGGATATATGTAGCTAGGTATAATTATATAATAAGCTGATGGGTACAAGTTGCACTCGCTGGACGCATGACCTATTATTTTGAAAACAAAACAACAAAATTTAAAAATAGCTTTTGAAAAACTTCCACAGACAAAAGGTTTGTTTTCTTATTTTATTTTATTCTTTGAAAATCGGTGACGAAATAATTTAACAAAACAGAATAAATCTTGTATGATCTCTTAGAAAAAACTTTAGACTGCAGACGTACGTAGGTACATAATTTATAGACTATGTTGAGGCAGACAAGAAGGAACCTGATGATTAATTTTTGTAATGTCAATGACAACGTTCGACTTCAGTGTCGTAGAAATCGATGTTTCGGCTTTGCCAAGGTCAAACTCGTTGGCAAGATGCATTATTTAATTTTTGTTTTTTGGTTTTTAATAAAAGATGATTAATAACGATGACCACGTGTACGTCTTTCGTAGAAATTACTTAAGAGAAGTTTACTTGTCATCTTTTGGTAAAAAGGGAGAAAATACATGAGTACCCTTAGCCTACATTATCATAATATGCAATTTCAGGAAAATAAGATCTTCAGCAATCTCAGTTAGATGAACAGGATTTCTCAGCACTTTTTTTCAGTTTTGTTGTCAAAATAATGAGGACACAAATAGGCATGTTCAGAAAATGAGATCTCGGGGATCTCTGCAATCGCAGTTACCTGAACAGGATTCCTCAGCAAAATTTCTCAGCTTTGCTGTAAAAATTCTGAGGAAAAAAATCTTGGATTCGCTTGCTCACTTTTTGAGTGAGAAAATTCTCTGAGATCTTATTTTTGTGAATATACCAAATGTTTGATTCGCTTGCTAACTTTTTGACAAATTGAATTCTCATTTTCCTGAACGTGCCAATGTATTATTATATACCTATTAGGTTTTTGTTTTTCTTTATTTGGAAACAGTGACTAATGTCACTATAGTGACTGTTTGGAATGCCAAAAAAGAAATATTAGAAAAGAATGGTTTGTTTTTCTTGGAGAATTCGTTAAATTCGATGACATGTTGATTAAATTTTATGATTCAACTAAAGCATACCTATTTCAAACAAAAGTGTTGGTTAAATTTAAAATTTAATTTATCTTTCTTCATTAATTATAACAATAAAATTTTGTAAACGTTACTGAAATTTTATTTTACGGGTCCTAGGATTTTGGTTTATGAATTGTTTAAAAAAATCATTGTTAGTTTATAAATGAAAATTTAGGTACAGTATTTCAAAAACACGACTAAGTCAACCGGTAAATTCCATAAAACTGTAAAAAAAATCGTTAAGCAGAATCTCACTACATCAGTTGAAAGAAACAGCACCAACTGTTTTTATCAAAAACTTCTTCTGTACAAAAAAGTTTTCTTTTTTTAATTTCGAATTTCTTTAAGGGTTTAACCGATTAGATTGAAATCAATAATATTTCATTAAAATTATCAAATAATTGTCTTTGAGATTTAAAATATTTTTGATAAAAATTCGACATATTAGAGAATACTAAAGTTTGCTATTACACGACGACTTTTGAGTCATAACTTATTTAGAGCAAAATTAGTGCAAAACAAAAGAAAGATGATATAATAAAAAAAGGGCTGTGAGTCGTGGACAGACTGATTGAAATCTAAAAAAAAAAAACCGGAGCGCCCCTCATTCTACTTTTAAAAAATCTCTGGACAATATAAGGTTGTAATTTTGACCACGCGTCCATTGGTGAAAAAAGAATGAATTTTGGAGACTTTTTGGTATGAGAAGTTAAATTAATGTTCTGTGTGTATGAAATTTCTCTAACATATTTAAAAAAAATGGTGTGCCATTTTTAAGTATTTAAGTAATAATGCAGACCTTATTGATTATATGCAATATTATTTCCACTTAAAAGGACCTCTTGCCTAAAAATTTTGATCAAAGTCAGTTAAGTCCTTAACGAGAAAGTCGAAAATAAAAAACAATTGTTCTATGGGAGATACCGTAAATAGCAGTTTTTGGTACAAATTTTGGTTTCACTAAAACGCAGACGTACCATATCTACACATTACCACTATATCTACAGAAAGATTTTTGTATCAAAATCTTTTTACACGTTCCCGTACCGGTGTTTTTGGAACAAAAAAAATATTCAAATATGCAACAGAAACCGGACTCATCAATCTCATTCGTTGTTGTTTCAATGGCCGAAATATCGAAATAATTGTTGTTACAATGTATATTGTGGCGCTTCAGAGTTTCCAATGTAAATTGTAAACACGTTGAGGCTCACCATAGTCTTAATTAAATATTCCCAATCTAAACAGTGTCTAACTAAACGTTAAAGTTCTCCATATTAAAAGAAACTATAGCGATGTTCAATTTCAATCAATCGTAATTCAGCTAAATTGGTTTTTTAATATACCTACATATATGTACCTATTCAGAAGTTTTTTCAGACTTGCTTTCCGTTTATCATCAACACGAATAATACGTCATTTAATTTGTGTAGCCTCTATCTAAAAATAATTTTGCACTTAAAATATTTATTTACGAAATTGCAGATTGGTTATGATGAAATGCTCGTTTATAAATTGAATAATTTAGTTTAAAAGTAATTGGTTGTGTACAGCTATCTGATGCAGAAATAAGAATACATATTATGTATGTATGTCGAATAATAGTTTACCAGGAAAAACTCAAATCGTTATAATATATAATTTTTTGGCAACCCCAGTGGCTGCGTTCAGTTCAGATTTGTATCCAACGCGATATATTAGCTTTGTGCTATCGTCAAAAAATGCATTTGATGACAAAAAACATATTATTAAATTTTTAGTACACGTCCCATTTCACACGAGGAGACTGATTTTCCAGAAAATGATCTACGATTGGTGTATTGTATTGTATTGTATTTTATTGAGACTTTAAAAATGACATTTGGAAATATATACATGAATTCTTAGATCTATCTCTTTCTGTTAATATAAACGATACAGGAAGCGGACGCTGTAATGTATGGCCGTCCTGTTCTGTTGTTTTTTAATTTTTCGGTTGCCAACATGGCTTGTCTTTTTCTTTTAAATGGAATAGTCTGCTCTTGCTCAGGAGCAATATTTCGGTTACGTGTTGGCTGATGCAACGGATAAAAAATATACATATTCAATACCTACAAATACAAATACCTTAAAACTAATAGGTATGCCATAGAATATATTTATATACATAAAATTACGTGTTATAGAGCGAGAGGGCTCTATGTAGAATTTTCAAATTTAATGAAATCGCTTTTGTATGAATAGGTACATTGAATAATTTAAGACAATTCTATTTTTACATAAATTCACTTCTACGAATTGTTATAAATGATTTTAAAACAAATTTTAGCGGCAATAGATTGCATGATATTAATACTGAATTATTTAAAGACAGTTTCGATTTTTACATAATTTCACTTCTTACGAATTATTTTAGTTGATTTTAGATCAAACGTTAGTGGCAAAAGAAAATGAATAATATAGAATATGTATGAGGATATAACTTAGTAGAAACACTAAAAACAATAATAATTGAACAGAAAAGATAATTCACTGACTTTTAACACATTATGAGCAGTTATAAAGAGATTCACTTTAGCGTTTATTTTGTTGATTTGGTATGATGCAGGGCGATCATCCTTTGTCCATTGTTGTGATGAGGGTTAGTCATCTGTTTTAAGCACAAGGTTATGTGGTGCTGGTAGCCAGGGGGCTAGGTTGGCAGTTGCTGGAGTGTATGATCATCTCCGGATTTGATCCACTTGGAATCCTTCCCCCAGAGGAACTCCTCTAGGTTTTCATGTGGGCAACACGTCGGTCACGGTCACATGATACAGTTGCTAGCGGGTAATGTGATACCACGCCAGAGTCCCGTAATTAACGGGATAGGCTTTAAGTCTAGTTTCAGTGGTACTGCTTGGAAACTAGCTTATCAGTTGCTGGAGTGTGTGAACAGCTCCTGTTACCATCCAGGTGGACACCTTCCCCACGGAGTACCAACTTTCGATGGAAAGAAAGAAAAAATTATTTTAAAATAATTTGCTTCACTGTTTTAATAATAAAACTGCTGGTTGTGCCACTAGACACAACCTGCCTCGTTGCCTGACCAATCGCCTCTCCCTACGATTGGTGGTGTTTGGAAATAAAAAGGAAACGTCAAATAATCTCCAGCAGCTTGTTTCCTCGCGTGAAAGGAGACTTATGTACGTCGTTTCGTTTGCTAATCCGGAAAAGAAATGCCAATAGAAGGCTTCAAATAGATCTTATCGATTCTAAAGTGTTAGTGCAAGTGCAGCTTCTGATTTCGATACTGAATTCAAAATCCAGAAGCATTCTAATCTTCCATTGAAAAGAAGAACTGTCATTTTGTAGAGTTCAGAAGGCTTCTGGGCGACCAATTGAAAACGCCAAAAGATATCTCATGAGAAATGTCAAATCTGTGGCTACGTTTTGTAACTCCCGCACTTTAAGAAGAAATACAGGAACGGGCATATCGAGGAAAAAGTGAGTCAAAATAGTGTAAGTTACACAAACACATAATATTTACATTGACGCAAGATCGGCGTGCATTTAGACAGCTTAATGCCGGTGCGCCCAAAAGAATTTTTAGCTGCTTTTTGAGGAATGGGTTTTGAGACTTTTAAAAAATAGTAGTGGAAAAAGCTTATTAAAATAAATAAAAAAGTAAAACAAAAGTAAATATTATAGTGAATACATGCAATACTTTGTTAAAAAATTAAGTTTGCTCTTACCTTATATTCTGCTGATTAAGATATAAATCTTTATATTTCAATACAGAAAGACTCAGTACAGTACCTATGAACAATGAACATAATGTTATAATGAATCGCGTGCCTCGAGTTGATTACTTTTTCGTTTAATTGTAAGAGATGTATATTATTTTTTTTTTATTTGCTTTTATTAATTAATCTCAATAATACTAGATTTTAATTTATAGTACCGAAGCCCGAAATGAGGTAATTTCACAGAAAAAGTATTTCCATTTCAATAATCAATATGCGTCGCAACACGACCGACACGCTGCATTACCATTGTTTTTAATTTAAATAAAGGGTGAATGATACAAAGACCACTTTTTCAAGAATCATGTGGGCGGTCTTCAATAACACGAATAACTGTCTGAATTGCAGCTGGAACAGATGTGAAAAAGTGTCGTATTTACGTGCTATTTTTTACGTGTCTATAATGCTGAATGCAGCTTAACAGTTTTTTTGTATATTTTGCTTTGTCAGCGATAGACTAGGATATCCCTAAAGACAATAACCAAGAGGCATCAAATCACAAGATCTTGGAGTCCAGTTTACAGGTGAATTGTTCGAAATTAAGCGTTTATTGAATTTTTTCCATCAATAAGTTGAAGATTTCGTTTTGTGTATGGCACTTAGCCACATCCTCCTGGAACTACATCTCTTTAACATTGAGGAAATTCAATCGAGGAATGGAAAAGACATTAATGTGGGTCTATATTCTATAACGAAGACCATTTCCCATTGCTGCCAGAAATACCGATTTATCGTATTTCTCCCAATTTTAAGAGCTATTTCCGATACACCGATTTTTGATGTAAATAATGCACTTTCTCCCGAATTGCAAAAGCATGACTTGTAAAAGAATGCCATCTATTTTTAATTCAATCTTTAATGACTTCAATAATATGATTGCATTCATTGATTTCAGTTTGAGACTTCATATTATTTTTTTTCACGCTATCAATACTGCATGATGCAAGCATTTGTAACATTACATTTCTTTTCCCTTCAGTTTTTTTCACCTTCAGATACTACTAACACACTACTAAAGACAACAAATACGTCAGATATTTCTTTAACAATTTGCAGCTACAAAAACAACTACAAGTCAAAAATATTAATATAATAAATAAACAGTGGCAACACTGTTGCAATGCAAAGGGAAAAGTGACACGAATACTAAGAACGCCTATACAATTTGTCCTTAAGTGTAAGTTTTGAGTAACTCAAGTAATGAACTACATGAACGAATGTAAAACATTAAAACAAAACTCGCGAATAAACGGATATAACAAAGTTTTGATTGATCGTCTTATAAAAAAATATACCGAAAAAGCTTCAAAGATATGAACTCTCAACTTTGTTTTCACAAAATTGAAGCTCGATATCATATGTACCAGTTTTAGCTAACAAGTTAAAAACCAAATTCCACGAATATGGTATGGATGTTGTGTATACGAATCAATGCAAACTATCGAATTTATTGGGTTCAACAAAAGAAAAACTGATAACAGATAGTTTAAACTGATAGTTTAAATAAATCGGGAATATATGCAATAAAATGTAGTGAATGTGAAAGTGTTTATTATGGCCAAACAAAAAGAAATAGGTATCTCATCACGTTTCAAAGAACATAGAACATATATATACCTAACAAAACAACCAACCGTACAGATTCGCATTAGCAGCACAAGTACTTAACAATAATCATTTATGTATAAATATTGGTGATGTGCACCTTGTAAAAGAAATAATAGACGACCGAAAACTCGATGCATACGAAAGTTTTTACATACAAAAAGACCCAAACTCGATGAACCTAGACAACGGTAATATAGAATCAATCATGTTTTCGATTTATATAATACTATACCCACAACACCTCAAGATGACACATCAAAAGCACATACTGCAAATAATTTTTTTATTTAGTCGTGATTCTGCAGATAGAATGACAGCATTCAGAAATGCATTCAAGGTACTCCTTTTTAAAACTTTTTAATTCGTATTTCGTCAAGTAAAATGTGTTTTTAAAGTTAAAAAAAATGTGAAATCAGTTGAGGTGTTCTTTTGACGTTTTTATGCGGAGACAGTCCCAGATCCAGTCCCAAATCCGAACCAGATTGGATTTGCTTACGAAATTACATGTATTACAAAAACAACACAAGATCCAACTTTGTTTTGGATTTGGAGTAGTGTACAGAAAAAAGACAACCGGTGTATACAAAGAAAAAAACACAAAATAAAAAAACAGTTGGGTATATATGTAACTAGTTGTCACTGAGATCCATGGGTTGTTTTATTTTCATGATCTAATCTGGATTGGATATGGGAGAAAATAAACTAAAACACAGCTAATGTGTACAGAATATTGAGGTGTCCATACCAGACTATAAGTACATATATTCTAAGTGGGGGACGAACAAAATAGTTGTTTAGGGAAGATTTACGAGGCTACTCGACAATTCTTTGCTCCAACGTTTAATAAAACCAAGCATTGCTTTGACCTTATTAACAATTTTCTCAATATGAAATGAAAAGTCGAGATTTTGTGTAAAGTTTACACCTAGATCACAAGTTGCTCTTACTCTATTAAGTACAGATTGCTTCATGCTGTAATTAAAGGATATTGCATTTTTTCATAAAAAATGACATCAATTGGCATTTTGACGCCTTCAGAAAAAGATTCAGAATCAGACTTCATATTATGCAAACACCATTCATTTGAATAAAAAAGATTGCAATAATTTGTATTCCCATTCATTTTACAGAATTCAATTAAATGCAATCTTTTGGGAATTCATGCGTTCTTTGCATTCTTTTGCAATCAAATTTATGTACCTACCTAATATTTACCTATTTAAGTATTCTAATTCAAAAAACCTATCTTAACTCGCTTGTTCCTTTTTTTATTATTTTGTATCTTCACAGGTGTCATCTGGATGCTGGCAGGACCCATTCCAGGTGCTGGAAATGTTATAAACCTTTTTCTCAAGGCGGGTAAAAAATACAAACTCATTTCAAACAACAGCATGCGTACCGATGATGAGTATTTGGATTTGCTTTCAAACATGGGCGTTAAAGATATTGGCAATGTAATTTTTATTCAAAATTTATATGAAATCTAAGTTTTCACAAATTATATTTTTTTTTTTTTAAGAACGATATTGTTCATCCAGTCAAGACAATTATACGATACTTGCAAAAGAATAAGCCCGGTCAACCTGTATATTCCATAGGATGCGAAGCATTAAATAATGGGCTTCGGAAGGCTGGCATTGAAGTTCAAACTTTGGTAGGTTATTTAAAATAAAATTTACTTCTTTACTTTGTGCATTAACTTTTGATTATTTTAAAGGAATCCCAAGATGACTGGACTTTTCAACTCCTTGCAAAATCACTGCAACCAGTTAAATCAGTTGGTGCAGTCGTTTTTGATCTGAGTTTAAATATGACATACGCAGATCTAGTTCACGCACAACAGCACTTGAAAAATAATCCAGATACAGACTTAATTGTCGGTGCCACAGATGAAAATGCTCCAGTGACAAAAGATCTAGTTGTAATTGGCCCAGCTGGTTTTATTCAGCTTCTGAAAGAGAATACCGGAAAAGAGCCTATAGTCTTGGGTAAACCTGGTTTCCTATTGGGAAGCTTCCTTAAGCAGCATTTTCAGATAAAAGATCCGAAGCGCGCCATTTTCTTTGGAGACGCCTTGGTGCAAGATATTAAATTTGGCATTTCGTGTGGTTTCCAGACACTTTTGATGCTTTCTGGAGCAACAACAAAACAACAAATGCTTGCTCTTCCAGAAGAACTCAAACCAGATTATTATGCAAATAGTATTGAAGATTTAAAGAAATTATTCGATCAAAAGTAAAGATTTTAAACTTACATACATACATATCTATTAAACTAGACTAAAAAAAAAATATTCGTATAAAACCAGAGAGAAATTATTTTTAAATATATGTTAGTGTTGGATGAATGAAGAAGGAAGAATATTTGTAGTATGTTAAATGAAAAAAATTGGAATCTTTTAGTTGTAATTTATTATTTATTAAGCAAATAAAAATAAGATCTGCTAATTGTTATAAATGTTAAAATAATTTTTTTTTTATTTTTATGTGGTCGAATAACCATTAAAAGTTACAATAATAAATTGATAATGGTATCTTCAGAAATGCTATGTACTGTCGTTCAAACCTAAGGCCTCCAGCGGCTCCATTAGCAATACAATTGAGGAAATAAATTGCTTGGCTCATTGCCATTGCCTTGAATATTGCTAATGGAGACGCTTTAGCAATGGAAATGACAATATTGCTCAGCTGAGGGAAGGCAATTATTGATTTCCATCGCTGAGGCAATAAATTTTGACGTTTCACCTTTTTCAAAATGGTTTTGAAATTAAAGTTGAAAAAATGAGAAATTAAGTGAATTAAAGTTTTTTTACTATCAAAAATTGTGAATTGAAAAAGCAAAAAACACTTGACTGTGGTCGTAATTCCTACACTGACATTTGACAACTGAAATTACTTGACAATAGAGGGCCCACCCAAGCATTAAATTGTCATTGCCATTGAAATTGATATTGCCTCAAATATTGCTAATGGAGCCACAGCGTTAGCTTTTGAGCAATTCGGGTCTTACATTAGGTGTGTTCCTTTCTGACTGCAGTCAACTACTTCTCTTCTGCGGCCAAAGTATAGTTCAATGCACTTGAATAATGAAGTTTCGAACTGTATCCACACAAGAAAGCGACGCCATCAGTAAAAAGAAATTACATAGTAAATTATTGTTCTTAATGTTTAAAAACAAAATACAATTACAAAAAAAAAAAATCTAAATTCAGGTTAGATTTTACTTTCGACAAAACTAAAGCGTTAGGTTAGGTTATTGGGCTGACAATTGATCTTGTTACCGTCAAACTTAGATCAATCTAGATCAGTAGATCCATTGTGATACCCTAATGTAAAGAAAAACCTATGATATAAACCTATGACAGAGCCCGTAAACTAAAGCGTTGCATTGATCATCATCTACTGGGTAAGTGCTAAAAAGTACTTTGCAAGGCCCGTGGGAACACACCTGTTAACATAAATACAATATACCTATTACCATAGGTTCATGTTTCACTGACTTATATAAAGGAAAGGACTTGAATCCGATAAATTTCTCAATACCTATCTATATGTACGTTATGTTAGTAAAACTCGCAGAATATAAGTTAAATTTGATCTTGGCTAAAATTTAATCGAAATTTTAATCCAATTCACACACGCCTTAAGCTAAGTATTTCAGTATGAGATCATCCCAGTTTCGGAATTAAACCCAATCCGGAGTCTGACAGATGTATGTCAACGTCAAAACACTATACAAATTTTATAATTGGTCTTTTCCAAAAACTATCCTTGTCTTTTCTCTTTCTAATTTTGACAGTTCAAAACAACAAAAACAAAACATATGATATCGAACTTGGAAATGTTAACAAATGCTCTTTTCAGTGCAATGTGGATTTTTAATATTTTCTGTGATTTTTTAAATAAATAAGCTTGATAAGTTATTAAAATTGATTTTTTGTTAAATTGGCGTTATATAACCATCGTTTTATACGTTTTTATTGGGAAACAAACAAGCATTATATTGTAAAAATATTTGGCCTTTGCTTACCTTCCTCCAAGTTCAGACCAGCTGTTTCCTATTTTTGTTTGCTTGTTTGAAACTGACAGCTGTTGGAAAAGCCCAATAAGAAGATAAGGAAAAGGTATATTTCTGATATACAGTGTGTGAGTGAGGCACCAAATTTAAAAAAAAGGTGCCTAAAACGTTAAAATAGTGAACAAAAGTATATTAAACTACACAAAAAAATTAAGTAAAAGTGAGAATAGTGAAAACTTGCAATACATTATTAAAAAAAAATATAAAACAACATGCGGTGCTGTGTTAAATTGTGTAAAAACACCTAGATAATATGGAGTTAACATTTTTTTCATTTCACGGGCTGATTGTGTCTCAAATTCCACATAAAGTTATGTGAAGTGATGTCTTTTATGTAAATACATTATTTAGAATACTTTAAAATTTATATTTCATACCATTTTCCATGAAAATAGCAAATTTATTGAAAATACAAATAAACTTTGAAACGTGATATGTCAGGTGCCTATCTGTCAAAATTTAAATTTTTTCCCAGGGTCAAATTAGGTTTTGTAGGTGATGGCAAGGCGCTCAAATGCTTTGAGCATATTGTCTCGTTCACACTAGACTTTATCCTTCGACTTTTTTTGACGTCTCTCTATACTTATCTTATTCCCACTTCATGGCGAAAAAGAGGTGGCGAAGAAAAACCTATCTTTCTCGCTATGAAACGGGGTAAGAAAAAGTACAGAGACGTCAAAAAAAATTCGGCGGTGCCAGTCCAATGTGAACACCGTCATAATAGGTGGTTTTTTTTTGTTATTCCGGCGACAATTGGTTGAAAAAAAAAAACGATAACGAGGACAAGCGATGCCATCACAGAAACAAAATAGAGTTTTCATACAAACTATTAGCCGTGTTTTATTATCTACGGATCTGGATCGTCTTTTAACACGTAATACAACAACAAATTTGGATCCTGCTCTGTATCTGGATCTATTTTAAAGATCCGTAAATAAGTTTTAACTCTGGCGAATAGACGGCTCTTTAGTCGGTAGGGCGTACAAACTGTAGTGTAAAGAAAGAAAACAGTATCTACGTGAAAAATAAACAAACATAAGAAAAAAAGAGATGAGCATACAACACTGTTGTCATTATAGATCCGTATCGTTTTATTTTAATGGGATGATCCTGATCCAGATCCGTAGATAATAAAACACGGCTATTGATAACAAGTAGGTAAGAAAATTTTTTTGCGATCTTAAGTTAATTCCTGAGAATTCTCTGGGCTTAGCTAAGCCCGCAGGGGAATAGTTGTTGTTGCATTTAACATTTAAATTGTTTAGTACCGATGTTGTTTTTTCATCCGATTCCCCCCGGGCTGGCAAGAAAACACGCCTAATATAGCCAAATATTGTCGACCCCTCTGTTTCGATAGTGAAAGCGCATTTCCATTGTGTCGCACTTTAGCCGCGTTTTATTATCTACGGATCTGGAGCAGGATCATCCCATGAAAATAAAACGATACGGATCCTAATGACAGCAGTGTTGTATCATGCTCATATATTTTTTTATGGGTTGGGTTCGATATCCCGCTTTTTCAAGATCCCGCTTTCTATAATCCTGTCTCTTATAATTCCATTTTTTATAATCCCGTTTCTTATTATCCCGCTTTTACAACTAAAACTACTTATTTTAACTCCCACCAAAATTTTGTTGGGACTTAGATCATAAATTTAAGAGTTAGTTCATTTGGGACTTAGTTTATTATGAAATATGTTCCAACGATTTCAATAAACAGTGAGGTATGTATGGGGGGCATGCTGCCCCCCTGCAAGCCCCCTGCTGGCCACACTATAAGATTTGGGGTAAATGCGAGGTTGGGTGTATTTCTTTTTATCATTTTGGTAGTTGGGAGTTAGTTCCAAAAAGAATGGGAATGCGTTCATTTAAGGAACCAAGTTTAATACGCAAATGAATAGCGAAAAACGGGATTGGAGGTATTTGGCGGGGTTTTAATTCATTGGGATTATGAATGAGCGGGATTTTAGAAGACGCTATTTTAAAAAAACCGTATTTTAGTAGACGTGATTTTAAAACTTTTTTTTCGGGATTTTCGAAAAACGGGATTTTAAAAACCGGGATTCCGATACGCTCCCTTTTTGTATCTTTGTTTATTTTTCATGTACATAGGTTCTGTCTTTTTTTTTCCACTACTGTTTGTTCTCCCTAAATCGACTGAAGAGCCGTCTACCCACCAGAGTAAAATCTTATTTTCGGGACTTTAAAATAGATCCAGATATAGAGGGGGATCCAAAGTTTTTGTTGTATTACGTGTTAAAATATGATCCCGAACCGTAGATAATAAAACGCTACTTTTGATCTGGATAGATTCAGACAACTGAAAGTTAAATCCTAGATTTAGAAATTGCTTTTGAGTTACCTTGGGTTCAATTTATTTTTATATATTATATAACTCTGGTTTAACTTAGATTTTACTCACGTACTGAAAAACTATCTTAATAGAAGAATCTTTATATTTTGTATTTTTATAAAATATTGCAGGTACGAATGCAATACCTGCCCTATATGAGCAAATATAAAAAAACATGCTTGATTACACAAAACTGAAATCATTATTCTTAGCCATCTTCTTTCTAAGATGTTTACCTTATAACTATAATTGATTCTTATGAAATTTATCAGACCCACCTTAATGGTTATAAATTCTTGCTTCCTACATTCACTCTTGTACATAATCTTTGTTTACTCGGTGTCCTTTTCGTAATAGATTAAGGTCTTAATTGTTTGTTTAAACTTGAACACAAATACTCTTCTTTGTATTTCCTCTTAGGCCATTATGACATCAATATTTGTGTAGTTTTATCATTTTTTATTTTTTGTTTTCTCGTAATTATTATATGCCATTTAAGTTTGAATTCAATTTGGATAATTACTTGAGTGCCCCAGTAGATAAATTCGATTGAATTATAATTCTCACATTTAGGCAAAATAAAATAAAATTATGTCCAGTACATTCATTTTCACACCCAATTATACATACCTACATATACATACAGCATTCAAACAATTGAAATAAGTTTCTATATAGGTATACCTATGTATGTAGGTTATAGGTAAAGTTTGAGTCCGTGAGATGATGAACTTATGCATTATAGGGTGGTTATTATTTTGATAGTTTTTCAAAACCAATTCTAAATATTAAAATATAATATCTACTTAATTGTTTTTCAATTTTGAACCTCTAACGCTTTTTAAATGACAAATTGTTTTTAGTTGCCATGTTGCCTTATTCTTATTAAGTTATAATTGAATATCTCCTCAATGTGAACAAACCGATTTTGTTTAAATTTTGGAAATACAAACTAAATCGAAAACGGATCCATTTTCATTAATTTATCATACCTTTTCAATACTTATTCATTCAAATTATCTCAAAAACCGCTATATACCAATTTTATTTTAATTTCACCAACAAGTAGAAAAAGGTATTTAAAAAGTTTCAATTTACACAAATTAACATCTTCCAAATTTTGTTTCTATTAAAAAAAATTATAAATAGATTAAATTTTTTTTGTACAGTTATTTTTTTTGACGAGTTATATTTAAGTCGAGGATAAAATGCCAAATTTCATAAATAAAACAAAATTTTCTGCTATAATTGGCGTTTATTAAATGCGAAATTTCTGCTAACTGATGTTTATTAAATGCTTGTAAGTTAACTCACCGAAGAAGGTGCTTAAGAGATGGAATTAGCAACAGATGAGTTAAGTTGTATTCCATGGTTAAGTAAACTCGTGGATTATAGGGGAGTTGAGCCTTTTTTATTAATAGAGCGGAAAATGTAAAAGATAATACATAGTTATCATGATGTAATAATGGGGAAAAAAGTTAGAAAAAAAGTTAAGGGTTCAAACTAAATTTATTGGCACAAAATTTAAAACAGCTTGATGTTAAGGTACTTTACAATTTTCTAACTTTAAAGGATCTTTACTAAAATGTTCTTAGTTTTAAAATGTTTTCTAAACTAGTATCAGACTACTATCAGAATCAGAACTAGACCAAAATCCTATTAGAATAAAATCCAGATGAACACCCCTAATTTTTACATTTGTAAAAAGAAATTAGAAAATGTTGGTATGCAATATGATTTGGATTTTTTTTAGACAAAATAACTTGTAATGTATGTACATATAAAAAACTGTGTGAAAATTTGAAAAAAACATTAATTTTTTATTTCTAATTCAAGCCATCCCCGAATTTTTCTCATATTAAGAACCACCCTTTTAGGCATGTCTACCTATAATCTATATATGCATTTATTCTCCAACTAAAGCAACTAGCTAAGAGTATTGTTTATTGTAGGTATATAAAGTTAATTTTTAAGTTGATTGGCTCTGGGAAGAGTATTTATATGACAGTTTAATTTTTCGATGTTAAAGTGTTAGTGTGTAAAGGCCCATTCACATGAAAGCGATCATCGATGCGATTTAAAACATTTAATAAGCCTAAATTCTTCACAAAAACTAGACAAAATGGTAAAAAAAAACTTATTAAAATTAATGTTAAGATACAAAAATTTGCTTCTTAATTTCTAAAATAAGAGAAATTTGGGAAAATAAATTGGTCGTGGCGAATTGCAATCTGTTCGTGATAATGAAGTTATTTTATTTTTAGACGAAAATTTTTCTTATTTTTTACTGACAGCTATAAATGTATTCATTTCGTGTTCTAACTTGTTCTGACATTTTTGATGAATCAGTGCTGTTCTGTACAGTTCTGTTCTTATAGTTTCTCCTCACTGAACAAAACTGCTGACAAAAATACGGAAAACATTTGGAATGAGATTCGCTTAATCGCATCGTCGCGTGCGTTGGTTGGTTGGGAGTACTCTCAATTATCGTCCTGTAAATATAAGTTTCGTCGTCGTTCCGAATGTTTCTCGTTGGTTTGGGGGAGCCTTACTGTTAGAGAGATTTCAAATTGGGTGTGTTCGTTGATTGAAGAACATATACCTACTCCCTGATTGCATTTCAACAATTTATACTCAAATGTATGTAAGTGTATATTGAAATCAGTCAAAACACAAGTCGCCTGGAGTTTTATTACCTTTTCAGGTAACGGCGATGAAATTCAATCAAACACTGGTATATAATGAATCTGTGTTTCAGGTTTTTGCCAAAAAACTCACTCAGCGGAAAAAGCTAAAGTTTTTGAAAATATTGCCTTATATAAGCATATTCCGTTAATGGCTAAACCGATTTGAAAATTTGGATTTGAGATTTATGTATATGTTTAAACGTATGTACATATATTTAAACATTGTTCTAAATTTAATTTAGGTCTAGAATGAATTATGTATTATATTTTTCAAAGAATAAAAAAAAAACTTTAGATGCGATGTAAAACTTTCAAGTAAATTCAAATGCCGTAGGAACAGAGTATAATGAGATGCAATGTGTAAAGAGTGTATGACTTAATGTCCGCAATTGTCTATAAAAATATCTATAACACGGATATATGATGTTAAGGCATACTCATTTTTGTAAAATATCTATATATGTACATATAGATTGGTCGTCAACGTCAACTGCGCGTCCATGACGAAAGTATATGATGGAAACATCATAAAGGCACGATGGCAATCAATTGTGGTTGGTGGCGCTGCTGTGGTGTTTTATAAAGGTAAAAAGTTGCGACAAATAATAAACACCCTATCCTACCCTACGGATAAAAGGAACACATCACTTACTTTCTATACTTATACCGAAACGGCTTCTGTTTTGCTATTATGATGGTTAGTTTGCTTGGGGTTGGTGTCGGTTACGGGAGCTAATTTCAGAAAGATAAATATTTCACGCGGGAACAAAAATAAAAACCTATTGTTTGGCTTTGTGAGGAATATTTTGAAAAATATATACATACGTACCTACAAAAAAAAGTTTCATTGTTATTTAAAATTGTATTTGGTGAAAGTAGATAAAAATGGGAGATTCGAAGGTAAGAATTTGAGGTAGAAAAAGAATTTTAGCACAATACCTACAGCGAAATTTGTTTAGTATTAATGTAACGTCATGTTGTTCAGGCATATTCTAAAAAACTTTAAAAACGTTTTAGGAATTTCAAGTTCTCAACTAAAAGTATGTACAATTCATAAAAAAAAATTTTAATTAAAAATACGGCCAAAATAATAACTAGGTTTTATTCTGTTAATATTTTTTTTATTAAAAAAAAAAATAAACTGTGATGCTGATAAAATTGATACATTGAAAGGCAACTTAAATTTATATTTATATTTATTTATAATCGAGTAGATGCTAATACATGAATAAATTTGTGTTTTATTTGATTTTTCTTACAAACTGTAAATAATTGCCCGTCTATGTATATTGTTACATATAATTGTAAACAAGGAGCAACTATATTTCCCACATACTGAATAAAAATAATTAATAAAGATAAGAAATGAAAAATTTTTATAACAATCTCAACGTTTCTTAACCCAAATAAGTAAGCCTATCAAAAAATAATAAATATATTTGGCGCGACAGCAGTTACTTTACTAAAAAATAAGTTATACGCGAATAACTAAAAAAGGCAGTTTTCTCAAAAAAAAAGCCTTATTTTCGTAATGCAATTTTTTTAGCAATAACATGAAACTTTATCCTATACAAATACTTTGGTCATAACATGTACAATGGTAAATCGAAAGCGTTAGAGCCGTTTTCAAAAAAATCAAAAAAAAATCGTCGTATAGAAGACATTTAGATGAGCTAAAACAAATATTCGAATTTACCGGTTCAACTACGTAGCTGAAGCAAAACGAAAATTTCCATACAAAAATTGAAACAAGGAAATCATAAACGAAAAAATTGTTCTCATTTTTGTTCTCCAGTACGATATTCGACGAGCGAAATTGATAATTGGAGCAAATATTTAGAGAAGTCTATGCTCTTTTTTCGAACTGAAAAAACGAACAATATAATTAATTGTGTGCGGTAAAGTGACATTCGAATTTTAATTGTTGTTTCTTTGATTACAGTTTCTGTGATTTGTTCGTTTTTTAAATTTTTGTTTTGCAAATTGTGATATTAATTTTTTCCGTAGTCGTTTCGTCTACGTTTTCGCTATCGATTTAAAAGACCACAGAACATTTTTATTTCGCTTCAGGTGCGTAATAGGCCATAAGGCTCTAGCTCAATCTACAGTGGAGAAACGGATGAGAAAGGTGAAAATATTTAATTATTTTTGGCACAAAATCATAGGTATTTATGTCGAAAGCATGTGATTAAAGAATTTGAATATCGCGTGCATGTTGGAGTTTCGCATCAACATTTCTTAAGTGGAATTATTTCACGTTTGGGTGGTTCAAAGTAAGCGCTATATATAATCAATTAATTAAGACTTTAATTAAATACTCTAGAACAAAAAACAGTATTTCAATGCTTCAAACAGGGAGTTTGAAAATAATGTATGCATCGCTGCACTTAAATCAGAAAATCTATTTTCATAATGCTTTAAACAAAGGTGGGTAATCTAATCTAGATTTAGATTGGTTTTAAAATTGAATGCTTGTTTGTTTGAAAACTATGATTTCTTGGTTACTGGCATATTATGAAAAAAGCATTATTAAACCTAGTACCTACCTATGCTGCTCATGTGAAACAAAATCTAGAAATTGATTATAAAATAAAATTGTGTTTTATATGCTTAAATTTGCATATCAAAGAGAGCTATCGGATGAAATTTTGTTTCAAAACCTACTAATAACGAAGTTATTATTATTTTAATTTTGAGTTTGGGGCCAAAACATGTAAACAAAATAATTTTAAAAATAGGTACCCATAATATATTTTTAACATAGTACATACCTCGAAAGGACGAACATCAAAGGTTAATATATAATATTTTTTAGTCAATATAATAAAAAAACTACTTCCATAAAAAAACAAAATTTACTGCATTAAATTATTTTGAATATTTAAGAAATTATATGTTTTCCCTTTTTACTCGGTTGCAGGTTCAATTTTGTAGCTTCTGTTTGATTGTTAACGCCACAAACTTTCGTTTGTTCCTAAAATAAGATCTTTGAAAGTTCTACGTTTTCTTTGAAATTTTGACACTACATCGCATTTTTAAACAATCAGATTTTCTTGAGAATTTCGAAAAAAAATATCGTTTAAGATTTATGACCAGAAAGCCAAAAGATTTAAAAAAATAATTTAAAGCAAATTTAACGAAAAATTTAGGTGAATCAAATGTTTTGATCGAATCGCTAATTTTTTAAACCAGACCGAGATTGCGGGCTACAGAAGCTGAGTGAATCGGACGGGTAACATCTATTAGAAATATAATAAAATTTCGATTGATGAATAACTCATGCCGATTATGAAATTCGCAATATTTGACTTCCAGGGAATCGAGAATTTTTCACAGTAGGTATACATGCGTACCACATTATAATATTTTGTTTTTGGGCCGCCGCACTTTTGGTACGCATTTAAATTTATGCAGAGCGAATTGTGATTGGATTCACAAATTCTAGAGTTCTGAATATGAAATAAGCTGGTGGATTCAGTCATTGGGGTGATTGATATTGCATGTTATATTATTTATTTATATTTTCTTTTGTAGCCGGGGTGGACCAGCTAGTAATAAATAAAAGATTAGTTTTTAAATGAGTTTTATTAAGCAAACACCAAATTAAATTATTAATCATAAAACATTATTCTTCGTCACAGTCGAAATTAATTAATTCTGTGCGAAATGAGAGCGAAGACTTCTTCAAATAATCTGCTACAATTATAAATTTCGCTTTTAAAGCGAAGCTTAGTTGCTGCAAAACGAAAATTTTTCGTTTATGATTTTGATTGTGTAAATTTGGTATGGGATTTTTAGTTTTTTATAAAGATTATGTGGTAAATTGTGATATTTGTCAATCAATTTATTTCCTTGAAATAAAACTATTACATTTTTATTGTACTAAGCAAGAAAAAAGCAACAAAACGCGGGATATAAAAAATTCTTTTTCAATATTTTTTTAAGATTCTGTCAAAATGACGGTCAAAATAATACTTAATTTTGTATTCATTCAAAAAATTGCAATCATGAGTATCGAATTTTGAAAAGTAGAAAATAGTCTTGTTTCGAAAACAAAAAGGTCACTACCTACTTATATTCTAAATTGACAGCAGTACACTCGCAATACACAAGCTTTACAAAAAAGTATCACATGAATTTTTGTAAGTCTTTTCACTCTTTCATTTGATTTTTAAATTGAGTTTCAAAAACAAATTGCTTACTTTTAACAGCTAAAGGTGTACGTTCTTTTATGTTTCGTGAACATTCCAGAAAAACTATATAGGTACTCTTATTGAAACTGCTTTGAAGCAAGAACGAATAAGTATGAATAGAAAATAAAATATGGTTGAAAGAGTTTTGTTGACATTATTAGAATAAAACTTAAAAACAAAATAGAAAAAATAGAATTTATTCAAAAATTATTTGACAAAGACATACCTACCTACTTTGAGTTGATGTACATCGATAAAATTAATTTATTAAACTTTAAAAAAAATGTGTACTATATAGAAATGTCAATAATTTCATGCTGTCCTTCTTACAATTCTTCATTCGTTCTTATTGCTTTTATGTGTTATGTGCCTTTGATTAAAGTGACATATTTAGTGCCAATTTTCTTAGTTTTTACATTTTAGCACTAATCCCGATATACTTATACATGTACCTAACCATAACAGTTAAATTATGGCTTCCACCTTTGTTTCACTCATATAACGAAGGAAGTTAATACATTATTTCATTTCACACAGAAAATTCTTTTGCAAACTTAAATACAAAATTATACTTTCAATTATAAAAATATTGAATATCTAAGTTATCTGTTTTGGTTTTGAGGATTAAAAAAATAATTAATAAAATAAAAAAAAAAAAAATGGGCAACTTGCTCGGCAATGCCACTGTTATGGAAGTGTTCTGAACAGCAAATTTATGAAAATCCGAAGCTAAGCTACTTTACTTAACCAAGAAATTTTGAAAGTGGCAAATCTTGGGAATGTCGCTGACCTCATTGCAGGCAACGTGTATTCGAAACAACATTGCCTGCCAACCGAGCGTTGGCCCGCCGCCATGCATTCGGGAGTTCGGCGTAACATTCCCAACAAATCTACCAGAGAATTACTGGGCGAACAGGAGTGTGACGGATGCCACTGAGCAGATCTGCAAACACTGAAAAACGGTTCTAGCGATCAATGTTCAGCTACGTGCCATCACAAACAGAAGACACACACTTCCGTCTTTACAGTAATTGAAAGTTGTATATAAACTTATAATATGAGAAAAAAATACTGTGAATCATAATGAGTAACAAATTTATATGAGAATAAAAAACCTTTAGTTCCGTTATGAACCGGTTTGTGTAATTGGTAACAATAAAGCGCCATCTCTTGATTAAAAAAATTAAGTCTATAGCAGAAAATTGCACCATTTTCAAACCAAGAAGCTAAACAAAATTTTTCAACAATTAATTTCTATGGCATCATTGTATATAAAATTATGAATACAATGATGTCATAACATGTTTATTTAAAATTGGAATATTACGAACTTAGTTCATATTTCAGACAACGAGAAGGAGGTAATGGTACATACTTCTATGGTGTGTACCCCATTTATGTACTTTTTGCAGTTGGCAGAGTATGTTATGTCATATGTGAAGGGTTGATTGTACTTATTTTTCTTATCACCCAAAAATAAATGAAGATAACAAAAATTTATTAAAAAAAAAAGCCAAACGTTTTTCATCGTTTTTCAATATTTAAATTAATTACATATTTTTTTTGTATAGTATAGAGATAACAACAACACAAACATATATATGCCATTTTGTTTATAAATACGTTTTGAATTTTTTGTTTAATAATTATTCTAGTTATCATTATTCTTATAATTTGTATACTTTCTTGATTTTAAATAAATTTTATTTAAACTTATATAAATTGATGTAATAATAAAACTTTGATTAAACAATTTCTTATAATTAAAAAAAAATACCGTTGCTGGTTATTTATTCTACCATTCAATGATTTACTGTCTAATGAAAACAACTAAGTACATATACATATATGGATGTATATAATTTATCTTCATTTTTCAAAACTTTTTAATCTTACTTATAATGTATAGAAAAAAAACAACAACAACAAAAAATATAAAATTGAATTTATGTATTTTGAAATAAAATGCACAAAGCATTTACCTTACATAATTTATAAGTGTGTTTCTATATAATAAGTATAAGTTTGGGTTTCTTTAACTATTACCACTGGATAAAAAAATTCTGTTGTTTTTATTTTTTAATTCTGAATAATTTGGAATGTATTCTTTTCGATTCCATGCGAAGAGTGGAATAAAAGGGATATTGGCCGCGTGACAATTTATATCTTCACAATATTTAAAAACAGCAAAACAATGCACGCTTTAAATAGGTCCCACGTCGCACAGTGGTGCAAATTGAGGTTTTTTGTTGCAAAAATCATAGCCCTTAAACGAATAAAGATATCGTGATATTTTTCTGCTTGAAGGAAATTTCCAAGCCTATAAAGTTTATGAATGTTAAAAAAAATAATTACAGGGTGTTTCAGAATCTTCTGCTGAAATACGACTTTCTTCGCACATAAAATATACCTATAATATTTTACCTCAAAAATTGTCAAAAATAAATAACTGAAGTGAAAACATGTTGCCTAAATGTCAAGCAAAATCACAGTGGTACATAAAAGCACATTAGAGTGTAAATATATTATTTCAGTGGTACATATTAAGTGGTTTAGTGGTATAAAACTGATAAAATTTAAGAAAAATGGTTTACAGATGTTCCAGAATTTCTTTAAAAATGAAAACATTTTTAACGAAAGAGGTAAAAAAAATAATACAAACATTAACACTTGAGTTTCATTTTGAAGTACAATTACTTTAAAATGAAACTCAAGTGTTAATGTTTGTATTAACTGCAAAGTATTTCTAAACTAGTTCAAATGGAGGAAAAAAAGAACCATTTTTGTATGTTGCAAAATGTTTTTTTTTATTAAATTGTACATCAACTTATTAAACTATTTCAATAATATATTTTAAGTATAACAACAGAGAATAAATAAAGAAATAAATAAGTAAAAATAAATAAAAAAGTCCGGGGTAATTTCTACCTATTTGTGCCTATATATTTCTTGTAGTCTTTATTTCTGGATTCCTGAGCTTTCTGTCCCGGGCGGATCTGCTAGTAATTAAATAAAGATGTTTCATTGGCATATTATTTTGATTGCTTTATACTTTTAGCAAAATGTTGGTTTATAATCATAACTGTACCATATTATTAATTTTTTTTTAGATAATCAACAATGTTGAGCGAAAAAAACGTGTAAATTTAAAACATCTCTCAAAAGAAGAACGAATAGAATTTATAAATTCATTTGATCAAATATTTTGTGATTGTGATGGTAAACAAAGCTTAAATCATTCAAACATTCATTTATAATAATTACAAAATATCAAAAAAATGATCTTAGGTGTTATTTGGCAGTCTACACAAGCAACAATTCCAGATACGGGTGCAGCCATAGAATATCTACGCAGTATTGGTAAAGATGTTATCTTTGTTACCAACAATAGCATCCGTGTTATCGAAGATCAGCTTTTGAAGCTTAAGGAAAATCACATAATTGCCACAAAAGTGAGTTGATGGATGGACATATAATGGTACTAACTTAAATCTTTTATATACTGCCAGAAACAAGTGATTCATCCAGCCCAATCTATTGCGGATTACCTTAAGGAAATTGAGTTTGAAGGATTAATTTATTGTATAGCATCAGGACCATTCAAAAGCACTTTGAGATCTGCTGGTTTTGAAATCACAGATGGGGTAAGAATGATTTTTTTTATACCTTTATTTTATTGGTTATATATAGAAACTTTTTTCATTATTATCTTCTGCAGCCAAATAGAATGTTAGATGAGACAATTCAAGATTTGGCAGTTAATATATTTTGTAATGATCCAGTCAAAGCTGTTGTTATTGATGTAGATTTTAATCTATCTGTAGCTAAGCTAATGCGAGCTCATAGGTATCTTAAAAATCCAAATTGCTTATTCTTTGGTGGAGCTGCTGATTTAATAATCCCTTTAGGATCAAAAGATATCATAGGTTATATTTTTTTTATTAATTCTCCACTAGAAAAAAAAATAATTAATTTTTTTTGCAGGTCCTGGTCCATTTATAAACGTCGTTGAACAATCAACAAAACGAAAAGCTATAGTTCTTGGTAAACCAGGAGAAGCACTTAGTGATTTTTTGAAAAAACGCTGCAATATTAAAGATCCAAAAAAGGTGCTTTTTATTGGAGATATGCTGGCCAGTGATGTTAAATTTGGTAACATGTCCGGTTTTCAAACGTTAGTTGTGCTCACAGGCGGAACCACACGTGATGACTTATTTAGCGAACTGCCAGAAGATAAAACTCCTGATTTTTATATCGATAGTATAGCTGATTTAAATAATTTTATTTAATTGTAAAAACATAAATTAAACAAAAACAAAATAAAAACAAAATAAAAACAAAATAAAAACAAAATAAAGATGTGCTTTTCTTTAGAATGCCTTAAATGGAAATTTATATAAATTTTGAATAAAGTCAACTTAATGAAATGTTCAAACTTCTGCTTCTGGACTTCAAAAAAAAAAACAAAAACAAATCTACAGACATTTTCGGATTTTTGAATTACGTAATGTTGATGAAATTATAAAAAATAATTTCAATTAAATTTCAGGCGCTAGATCTTTTTCAACAGTTGAACCTTTTTTGGAAGTTTAATTGGATGGCTTTTTAAATTTCTACGGACATATTTTTACTATTTTTAGGTGCTCCAACATTTCGGACATGTATACAGAAACTAATATAAATCCAGTCTAATGCTAAACGGAGTGCGTTGCAAACTTTTGTGGAAATTTGAGGCTGTATTCTTAAATGCAGAATTACTTATATGCTGAAGTTATACTGAAACGTCAAATATTATGCAACGTATGTGCATATACCACAGTTTAAATTTTTGTTTAAACAAACAATTCTAAGGTTCCATTCATGCTTTCCTTCTATATAGCCTTGCATGTATCTTCTTTAGCCGCACGTTTGGTTGCAAGTGACCTATTAAAGTACCTTTCATTCAACCTACTTATTTGAAGTTCGCCATATCCTTAGTGCAAATAGAATGAAACCTAATCTGCAGGTGAGGTTCACAGGTACACTGGGACGTATACTTGACATAAATTTGAGGAAATGTATTTTGGGAAAAATTGTAACGTAAATAGTTTTTGGTGAATAAAGTGAGTTAACTCTGGATTAATTGAAAAGTTATTAGGTAGGTACTAGTCCAAAACTACCAAAAAAACTACCATTTTCTCCTAGATTTAGTCCAAACATGTTTGCGTACGCATACTTTGTGTAGTTTTGGGTAGAAAAGAGCGCTCAAGAAAAAGAACAATAGGTCTGTTCACGTACTTGTCCAAAACTGCCAGATTCTACCAGTTTTATTTTTTTTATATGAACTTTAACAGTTTTTCCGCCTAAAAATGGTAGAAAAAAAAAGGTTTGGAAGTAAACGAACAAGGTTATTGAAGGTTTGAACGAACAACAACACTTGATTGAGCTACCACCAAGTTTTTATAGGCTGTAGTTATAGCTATTTCACGACTGCCACGCCGATCATCAGACTCCTTTATGGTGCTTGGTCATTTTATTTAGAATGCAAATTTTATAAAGAATATGCGAAGTTATGATGAAGTTGTCAATGTTGTCGCTTTGTTTACTTTTTTGCTTTTGTTTACTTTTTGTTGATGTTTAAAACGTGGCAACTATTTTAGTTCAAGGCGTTCATGTATTTTCAAACATTTCACTTCTCGTTGAGAGAATTTCACCCCCTTTCCTCAAAATTTGATAGATTACTATTTTATAGTCCGGAAAGTACACAAATAAACCTTATAATAATCGACTTTCCATACTGTCACATAATAGCTCATGCGAGTAGCACACTGGTGTATAATTTGGTGTAAATTCATGAATTTCGGTGCAAAATTGAGAAAACTAAAAAAAAATTTAATATTTCGGTGTATTTGATAATATATGCCGGTATAAAAATTACACCATTGTCTTTTCTGTGCAAAATTTCAACATTTCTTTTGAAATGCGGTGCAAAAAATAAACCGATGTTCAGTTGTTTTTATAATATACCATTAGTGGTGCATAAATTATTCGATATTTTGTACACTATATTTTGTAGATAAAATATACTATTTTATATGAGCAACTATTTTTTGGTGTAAGACTTTCAGCGTTTGGAAATTAAATTCACCAAAGTACGTAATGTAGTAATGTAAATAAACATCAAAATGTCAGTGAAGTTAATTAATCGTCGTTTCGTTCATTAAATTTAATTAAATTTAATTTTCATTAAATAATATTAACAATAAATTAGTTCCTCGAAATTTAATAATTATTTGAAGTGGTATCTAAGAAAGAAAAACTTTTTAAACATATAAAATAAAATTGTCAAACCAGATAGCAACATCCAGCAGAAATACGAACGAAAAGGATGAAGAGGCTGCATTGGATACGAAACCAAAAATGGGCAAGAAACATGTCATGTTTAAAAAATGTTAAAAAATGTAGAAAATTTAAATGTACATAAAAAGTTAATAAATATTGTTTGTATTCTCACTAATCATTTTTGTTTTTAACAAACTTTTGAAAATTTTTCACACCATTTTTAGCAAATTAAATATACCGAAAAAAATTCAGCGATATATTTTTTACAATGGTGCATTTTTTTACTGCTCCTTTGACTTGGTGCATTTTTTTTATCAAGTTCTCGGAATGATACAAATCAGTAAATATTTTGCACAGTTTCCAGCAAATTAAATGTACTGAAAACAGAATATTGTATAAGTATAACTTTTGCAATTCTGTATTGTGTTCTTTTAAAATGGTGCCTTTTTTGCTCAAATTCAGGAATTGGTTATTTTTTTCACGACGGCCATATTTTTCAGGGAATATTAGATAAAAATGAGACTACACCAAAAACTGGTGTATTTTTTATATTCAAAATATATATCACGAAAGTGCATAAAATACTCCAAATATTTTGGTGTATTTTTGAGTTTTGTACTACTTTTGAGGTTTGTTCGTATGCTTATCGGACTAAATCTAGAAATCTGTCAAATTTGGAGGAGTGGGGGTGAAATTCTCTCAAATAGAAGCGAAACTGTCCGAAAATACACGGAAGCCTTGAACGAAAATATTTACCACTTTTTAAACGTCCACAAAAAGTTGACAAAAGCAAAAAAAAGTAAACAAAGCGACAATATTGAAATTTCTATCATTATTTCATATTATTTATTAAATTTGATGATGAAAAAATTAAAATTTGCTTGTAAATATTTACAAATGGAAAATACACACTTAACAGGAACATCACGTTTTTTTATGAATCCCAGAGTCTATGAAGAATCATAACTACAGTAGAACAGAATTAAAAAAAACAACACTGAATTAAAGTACACTTCACAAATTAACTTTCTTAAATTAACTTAATATTTTATTAATTAATTTTTTTATCTAAAATTTCACTTCTTTTTATTAAAATATTTCATTTTTGTAAACGAACAAAATAAAAAAAAACACTTCTACAAAGGTAAAACAAAAAGTAAAAAAAAGCCATTTTGTTTTTTGTTGCTGTTTTTTTATTTAAAACTGGCTTCTGACAAAACACTGTACTTACCAGTTTCTGCCCGAAGAAATTTCTCGGGTAAAATCTGGCATGAAGGGGAAATAATTTATATTCTCATGAGCGCTCTTTCCTGCCCAAAACTTCACAAAATTGGCGTACGCGAACACCTTCGGAACAAAATCTGGTAGAAAATGGTAATTTTGGGTATTTTCTGGTGCGTACGCGAACGGACCTAATGTCTTCTTCATGTGTCTATTGAAAAACTGCTTTTGAGTTAAATCGTGTTCAATTTACTTGGAAAATTAACTAAAACTAAGTACAGACTATTGTCAGATCTTACAATAGTGTCAGATCTGTCAGTGAAAAAACAGTTCCAAATGTCTTACAATCGTCTGAACACACAATTTTGTTTGACAATATTGTCAGACACGTCATTGTCAGACGACAATCTGACAAAAAATTGTAAGGTATCTTACAATCGTCTGAACCCACAATTTTTATCTTTGTTAGTCGATTAGGACATTGTCAGACCCATTGGTCATTGTCAGATGTTTACTTTTAAGGATAACAAAAAAGATTTAGTGAAACCTAACACTTCATTGACTTTAATAAAAATAGCAAACAGTATAAAAAAAAAAACAAATTATGTAAGGAAATAAAATTGATTAAAGGCGATTGATCCATATCTCTTTCCTGTTTTCAGGATATATAGAACAATTACATTTTAGCATCAAACCTTGCATTTTGGTCTTTTTTTCACGGACAAAATACACATCTTGAATGCTTCTGTAATACAGCCATTTTTCTTTAAAAATTTCGCATACATGAAAGACAACTATGTATCCCTAGTGCTCATGTTATGCCTTCTTATTAACAAGCCAAAGCCGAGCGCTGATACTGCTCATCAGCAAATAATACCTTTGATATTTGATATTAAATGGCAAATACATAGAACAGTAGTAATATACCTCAAGCCAAACCAAAATTGTAGTTAAAATAAAATAGCCTGGGGGGTGGAGCACCCTGTTGCCATCCGAAGGTTAAGCACGGAAAAACTGGCTCTTAATATTAACTTCTGATAGTTACGCAGTATTTAACGTCAAAGAAAAAAAGTAGCATTGCATATTTCAGTTTTCACAAAACTTACTTCTTACTAGCTAATAATTCAAACTTATTATAATTTGTGTACATATGTATATTATATACAATTATGTTTACTACTAATTTCTCATAAAATTCTAAAAAAAATTTACTTTTGGAAAAATAAAACAAAACTTTCTGTGAAATCAATGAAAACTTTATGTTAATAATTTTATTTAGTTTTGGTGAACAATAAAAAGAAATATACAATCAATTTCCATACAAGACTTTTTACAGTTATCCAACGTTGCTAAAGTTGCGTTATCCGTCATTGCCTTAAGATATTTGGTCATCTCCTTATTTATAAATATCTGTAATCTACATATCTAATCTTCATAATATATTCATTGACATCCCTGAAAATTGTCAACTTCGTGAACTTTTAATGAATATTTCATTAAATTCAAGATAATTTTCGATTCGTTTCTAGAAATATTGTTCATTGAACGTATCCACTTTAGAATATGTTTGGATAATCAATTGCAATGTCTAAGTTAGACAAAATGTTATAAATACGCTTTTGAGTTTAACAGCTGTCTAAAGAAGTCATAATTTGGAATGGATCTATAAATAAAACTGATAATAATTTAGTTTGAATTTCCTTCCCTTTATTTTAATACTTCAAAAGTTTTCTTTTAATTAACTCATAACCGAAAATTTCTTAAATGTTCTCCAGATTTTTTCCTTATGTGTAAAATTTTGAACAGGCTCATGTTTTTTAACAAATTTAATCGATCAGTCTATTTCAATTACTTAGAAAATAACCAGCAAATAACCCTATTTTGATATATGTACATACATATAAATGTGTATACAATTTTGCTATTCTTCTACAACTTAAAAAAGTTATAATTTAATAACATCTCTTATAATTTCGAGCTTTCGAAAAACTTAACAAAATCATACATACTATCAGCATAGTAATCAGGATGTTGATCAGGATTTGTATTTTCTAACATCTGTTCTTTAGTGCATCCACCGGATAGTACAAGTAACGTCTGCACACCGGCAATCTTTCCAAATCCAATATCTTGTTCCAACATATCACCAATCATTATAGCCCGACTCTTGTCTTGAATATCTAAACGGTCAACCAGCATATCTGCCAATTCTTTTCCCGGTTTCGCCATAACAATGGGAGTTTTACCACTTGCTTCAGCTAAAATCTTAACATATGGACCGGGGCCTGAAATTAATAAAAAAATCTTTTCGAAATAAATAATAATCAAATTTAAAAATATAGATCTCACCAAGTATTTGTATATCTTTTGTTATTGGCAATAATAAATCAGTTGCTCCACTAATTAATATACAATCTGGATGTCTCAAATACTGATGGGCTCGAATCATCTTAGCTCCGGATAAATTAAAGTCAACATCAATGACTACAGCCCGAACTGGTTCTTTGTCAAAGATATGTCGTGCTAATTCGGAAAAACCTTCTTCGAATATTTTTGTGGGCTATTAAAGAGGAAAACAACTGAGAATAAAAAGTCAAGTTTAAGATATAATCACGCACTCCATCGATAACTTTAAAACCAGCTTTTCGAAGAGTTCCCTTAAAAACATCACTTCCAATGCAATAAATAAGACCATCGAAATTTATACTCAACAAATATTTGACAACATTTTTTGCTGGATGAATGATATCTGACTAAAAGAAAGAAGTTTTAAAGAAAAATCTATATTAATCGTTAACTTTATGTAAGAATGACAAAAATCTAACATTATTTTTAGTTTTTATTTTAGGATTAAAAATTTCGTATTGTTAATTTATTTAAAAAAAATTGATTTGCCGATTGGACCAAAACTTGACTTACACTATTAACATCGAGTCCTGAACTTTTTAAGCGTTTTTCAAGAGCATCCTCACTTCGGACACTGTTATTTGTCACGAAAAAAAGTTTCTTGCCAGCTTTTGTTAAAGCTTTGAATCCATCTGCGGCACCGTCAATACCAGACACAACATTCCAGAGCACACCTTACAAAACGACGATTTTATTGTATTAAGGTTATAATTAATGTTAAAAAAATATTTTTATAGTTACCATCAATATCCGAAAATATCAAATCAATTGATTGAATAAATTCGATTTTTTCTTCAGGGCTCAAGTCTAAAATATGACGAGGTTTCGGTAATTGTTGTGTGCTCTAAATAAAAATAAAAAAAGAAACAAATATTTGTTCAGATAATTAAGTTGTGTTAAAGCTTTAAAAAAGCACCACAATACAGTTAGCCGACTTTAAAAAAATTAGTCAAGACAAAAACGAATTAATTTTGACTCTGAAGCATTTAAATAGATTCAAAAATCGAAAATGGAGAATAGGGAAGTATATCTTCAGAGTGTCATTAAATGACTTCATATATTAAATGTCATTAAGAGTTGATTTTGTCTATTATTTTGTCAGTTTTTTTACATTTTATTCTGACAATTTGTCTAGTCATGTAAATCCAGCATAAATAAGAGTTTTTTTCAGTTTAAATATTTCGCCCATTTTCTGTATCCCACTTATTATGAATTCACATGACGAAATTGAATTTGGGTGTTACACAATTCATTGGAAATGCTATGAATGAAAATGAAAATTTATGTTCTGCATTTCGGTTCAGTCCGTTTTCTGAATTTATTCAATCCACTTATTTGAAATTGGTGCATTTACAGATAGTTTTGTATTTCTTGTACAAAATGTAAGCAAACTTTATTGTTTTGTTTCTTTTAATATTTATTTGTTATTTTTTTACAATATACGAATAAAAGAATAAAAAATTCATCTGAACCATTCATTTAGGAATAAATATTAAACCTAATATATTAGATTTTTCTCGCAAAATTGTTTGGCTATTTTTTTCTTTAGAGTTTCGCTTTCTTTTACCCCTTATAAATGCCAATAATAATGAATCTATTTTCATCTGCAGTGTAATTTCACTCTAAAAAGCAATTAAAAATTGATGCACCTTGAATTTTGACAGTTGAGTTAATTGCGAAATTTTCGAAAATGAACGAATTGTAGAACATGGAATTTCAATTCACATGAAATTGATATTCGATTTCAATTCGATTTCATTCGAAATGCAGAACACGTGCGATAATATAATATAATGTCATTCAGATAAAAAAATATTTAAAAAAAAATCTCGCTTGTATCACATAACTGCATTGTGGGCATGTGTCACATGTGAATAATTACTGAATTTAAATTATATCCAACAGAAGAGAGAAGAGAAATAGTCTACGATGTAAATAAATAAATGTATTAATTTATGCAAAAAACGGAATAAATCTTGAAAGGCATGTACATACATTATGTAGAATGTAGAATACATGGGATAGAGAATCACTTTCTAAAACTATTTACAGTCGTGTAAATCTAACCTTTACTTTGGTGGTATTAATTAGATATGTGTAAGTCAAGAAGTCATTAATATTAACAATATACCAAAGTGTCACAGGCTGCGATATTTAATTTCAATTAAAGGCATTTTATTAAGATTTAGAACAAAATACTATACAAATAAAACACGTTGGTAATTATAAACACATCTATAGTATCTTAGCAAAATTATCAAATTAAAACTACTTTTATTTCTAGTTTGTCAATCACTTCATAATTTAGTTTCATAAAATAAACAGCATACATAATTCGAAGTTTTAATTTAAAGCCTAGTACGCTGCTGATGCGAAACGAAAAATCCCATACAAAAATGACACAACGAAATCAGAAACGGAAAATTTCGTTTTGCTTTTCTTTTTGCAGTACGGTGTTCGAAGAGCGAAATTTATAACTGTAGCAGATTATTTGGAGAAGTATCCGGTCCTTTTTCGCACTGAATTAATAATACAGACTATTTATTGTGTGCGGAAAGATGACATTTGTGTTTTTTTTTTGTTTATCATTTTCTTACATCATGGGTTTCTCTGATTTTTTGCGTTTATGTTTGATTTTGTTTTTGGAATTAGTGAAACTCTCCAAGGATACTTTCCGTTGTGTTTCCGCAAGCGTTTCGTTGTCTGTTTGGAGATCACAGAAAAATTTCGTTTCGGATCAGCAGCGTACTAGGCTTAAGGAACTAATTTTCCTCTATTAACATTCGTTGTAGGAAATTTTTGTTTAAGCTTATTGTGCGAACCTTCCTAAATACTTTATAGAATACATACTTTTATTGGTGGATATTGTAAAAATCTAATTTGACTTAAAATTTTATTAGCGTTTTCTTCAAAATAAAAAATACCTACATAAAATGAACATTGACAAATTTTGAATGAAACAACAATTTAAGTGTGACCAAACTGGAGCAGCGTTGCCGCCTGAAAATTTAATTATCGCGCCACATTTTCTGAAAAACTATGTCATTTTTGTGCCATATTATCATCAATATTATTACGGAGTGTAATAGAACAAAATATTAAAAGATATTATACATATTTACTTTATTCGAGTATTGTCAGAAAATATAAGTTTCTGACAATTTTCACCCCATTCGGAGAAATTTCATCAAACTTCATCAAAATTCGGTAGTTTTTTAGTAAAATAATGGAAATAAGAAAAGAATTTGTTCGCACCACGTGGAAATTGTCGTGTCAAAAAGCACGATCGTGCCTCATCGGCAACCAACGTTGGGCTGGAGTTACACATTATAATTTGTATTAAATGTGTAAGAATGTACATACATAAATAATAAATTATAATTCTACTTTAAAAACCCGATAAAGCTGAATTGCAGTTTTTGCAGGTACTGGTACGAAATTTAACACATGCCTATATAGGAAAACTCAGTTTATGCTGTTTAAAGTCACGATTTTACAATGAGTTAAGGCTCTCCCAAACCAACGTGAAACATTCGGAACGCCGCACGGCGAAACTTTCGGCTGTCAAAATAAATTTTCAGGGTGGTAAATGACAGTAAGTGTAGGTCTACGCCACGACGCACGATGCCAATAAAATATATTGGCAGTCGAAACTTTCGTCGTCATTCCGATTTCCGATTGTTTCGCGCTGGTTTGGAGGAGCCTTCAAACATCACTAAAGGTTTAAAAAAAATATATTTTTGTCGGCTTAGGCGTTCTGCACACGAAGCGTCTCGTCTTATGTACTTCGATTACTTGCGTATTGTGTGCAGATTGTAGTTAGCTCACGTGTGTAAATAGACAACCGCACACAAAGCGTAAGCTGCACTTATTCATCCCATCACACAAGCTGCAAATCGCCAAAGTATTAACTTAACATTTTATGTAAATGTCGATGTCAATGCATACCAAAATTGTGTGAAATTGATTGAAAGTGTTCACTATGTTCAATGTTTTATCTATGACGTGACGCTTCGTGTGCAGAATGCCTTATGTAGTTTTGTGGTGGACTACACCCGAACTATATCCCGGATTGTGGTTCAATTTAAAGTTTAAAAAAAAATAAAAAAAAACACAATTATGGTAAAATAAAACACGAAGAGTATTTTAGGGTATGGTTGCTGGCTATAACACTTCATAGGAAATTTCACTTTTAAATAAAATAAAATTGGACTTTGAGTAATTTTGGTATTGCTTATCTGCTTTTGAAAAAAAAAAAAAAACAAAAAATCAACTTTGTTTCCACTTTCATTTATCTTTATGATCAATATTAATTGTGAAATGTTTATTTTTAGATAGGGCATTCAAATGCAGTTTAATGTTTCGTTTTTTTATTAATCATTTATTTTAAATCGTTCACTAGGTATATATTTTTAAACAAACGTACTCAAAAAAAAAAAAAGAACACAAAAATCACTACCAACCGAATGACAACCGAAAGTAAGTTGTTGAATGAGCACAGTTAATGCAACAAACACGAAGACTATGGTATTCATGGTATTCATGGTTTGAATTGTTTATTTTAAATCAACAAACATTCTACATCTAAGTCCGAGGAAAGCTCTGGATTCTGAACAAAAGACATGTCAATAAATTTGAATTATTTATATATTCTTATACATAAATGGACATGATGAATGCATTAATTCATAAACCCCTGACCGACACGAACGCCCACAGTAATACAAAAAAAAAAAACAAAATAAAATAAAAACATCCTACAATTAATAACGATCGACAGATTCTTAGAACACGAAACTTGCCATTTTTACTTAGAAGAATTATATTTCAAACTTCTGGACTATTGGAAGTTTAACTATAAACAACTAAATGCTGAAATGGTCTTTTTGCAACTGAAACACTGAATACTTTCGACGCAAATTAAGTATAAACAACAAGCAAATAATGATAAACAAAAGTGATATAATGTACATTCTGATGCATTAAAAGCTCTAACATAATACACGAGTTTACTTGGAAGTTTGAATCTGAAGAAGGTAAATAAGATCGATAAACGGTAATTCGATGCCGGTGTAGCTGTTACAAAATTGATTCCAACGGTTTGAACGATAAGATTACTTATTGTGGGATTTTCTACATATATAGTGGGAAACAATGCGACTGTAACGTGTGTTTGAACGTGCACATATTTTATAGATTAAAAATCTATAACTATAATGAAAGTATGAGTTCGTTGCATTACAGTGTTCTATTTGGTGAAATTTCTTGTAATTATTGAAAATATGTTAGTTTATATTATACTCAACCTGTTGAACGAGGGTTTTTAGGATTTTTCGCTTTATATAAAGCGAAAGAGATGCCAGATTTCTAAGGCATTTAGTACCTACATATGTACAATTGTAGTTTGATGGAGTGCATTATATTTTTTTGAAATAAGATTTTTTCTAAACATTTCCAACTTCAAACTCAAAAGCATTAAATAAAATGTCTGAGGTACCTTACATATTCCCCCTCCCAGTGAATTGTCTCACTTTTTTTTTAACATTTATTTTTAAAATCTATTTATCTCATTACCTATTGAACGGACAGAAAAAAATATGAAGACAAAAAATATTCTCATTGAAATTTCGAACATTTACAAGCTTTTATCGGTCCTTAGTCCACAAATCGATGCAAATTTAGCTGAACTAAATTATTCATTAAACATTAGCGGCGATGTTTTTATTAAATTTTCTTAAATGTGTGTCTTAAATGTAGGTAAGTTAATTTTGCTTAAATAGTTAATTCGCCATTTAAATAAAGTTACCTACTTAAATTCTCACCTATAAGCGATTTTCTATTGTTACTTAATTGAAGGGTGGCAATGTAACTAGAGAATGCAATCCCGGTATGTTTTTCCAATCCCGGGATTTCGGGATTTTAAAAATTGAATCCCGGGATCCCGGGATAATCCCGGGATTTCATTTTATAAAAGATTATTTCAGTTTAAATTTCATTATTTATCAAGTTTAAAACGCTCTTCTTATACATATTACCTAAGCAGATAGCTTATGTTCCTGATTTGGCTTCAAAAAACTTGGCAATAAAAAAAACAAACAAGTTTGTATTAAGTATAAAAAATAAATATTATTTATTTAATATTAATATTCTTAAAACTATATAAAAAAAACAATAAATATATTTCTATATGGAATATATTTTCTGACAAACAAATTTAATTCATTCAAATGAAATATACATATTTAATCTCTAAAAAAAAGAGGATCTTTTGTGCGCGAATAATAATAATTTATTAAAAAAAAATTACATTTTACGTTTTTCAAAAATAAAATTAGAATTTGTCTAAAAAATTATTATTATTCGCACACGAAATATTTTCGGCTATAAATATATTCTTCTCAAATGACGTCAGAAAAAGAAGACACAAAATGAAATGGCTCAATCTTGTATTATTTCATTCATGTGAGAAACCCTTCACCGAAGGAAAATCTACTGTGTTATGGGATATTTTCGTCGTGGCAACCTAACTAACCAAACAACCTTTAAATAATACCTATATTTAAATTAAATTTGAATAAAAATATTAAAATTTAAATGCATCTTTAACAGACACAAAAAATAAAAGAGAAAATCAAAACACAAGCTATAGTACCTTCTTGGGGAAAGCATTTTTATCTGTCAAATTAATCTGAACTGAAAAGACATATCAAGAACTGTTTTTTTAAACTTTTCTCACACAAATACCTTTTTCGCATATTAAATTTTCACTTTTCCCTACGTTTTTCTAAAAATAATTTATTTATTAATATTGTAAAACTTTAAGCTTTTGCTGTAATAAATTAGCAACCAGAAAAATAAATTAAGGTGTGCGAATATTAAAACCGCTGATCCCGGAAATCCCGGGATTGGAGCAATATAATCCCGGGATTTTCGGGATCGAAAAATGGGCCGGGATCCCGGGATTGTATTCTCTAAATGTAACGTAACACAAGAAAAATTACAAATCTGTTAGAAACTAAATGAATTTCTAGAAGGTACATTTTATACATCTCGGCTGTTTGTTGATAGCTTGCAATCTTGCAAACAAATGTAAAGCAAATTAAAAAAAACACGAAATCATTGTATGGCAGCTATCCGTTCTAGATGAGCTAAAAAAAAAATTTGAATTTCTCCTCTAGGGAATCACATAAAAATGCTCTGTACAAAATTTTAAGTAAATTGACTCACTTGTTTAGACTCTAGCAAATAACACGGGCGTAGGGAATCACAGAGGCACATATGGTATTTCAAAGTTAAGAAATCTTTAAAATTTCCTCATAAATACGACTTTAAGTTTTATCATTAATTTGATTTTGTCCCAAAAGATTTTCAAAATTGCACACTATTTATTGTTTCACAAAATGAAACGGTAATGTGGGAGACATGAGAAGTTTTTTGTTCTATCATTTTAATGGAAGATGTTTAATTGTTACAAATGTGATGAGTTATTTTGTTGTTTTTTTTGTAATTGATACAATTAAATTGATGATGGAATTTCGTAGATATAAAATAATACCTATAAAGATGCACACTTTTATAGCAACACAATGTAATGGATATATTACTAAATACCGCGCTTTTTATTTGTAGGTCACAACTCACAAGTATCACATTATACACTTTGTAAAGTTTTCAAGTTTATTAAAAATAAAAGTAATAAAGATAATAACATTAAACTAAAAGGTAGTGTTTTAGTTGGAAAATAGACAGGTACCTTTCAAAATCGGCTCCATTAGGGTTGGGCAAAATTTATTCGAATAACGTATTGTTGCGGGTATTGACTTAATGAATTATTGTGAACGGTCAAAAATAATTAAATCAACGGCTATAACTATACACAATAATAATAATACAATTATTAACTTCACGACATAGACCGCATGACATTGAATCATGAATTTTTACGCATCACCACAAATCAGGGCTCACATCAGAACTATACGATTGATGTAATATTGTAAAAGTTTCAAAGCCTATGCAGAAAAACGAAATAGATCCAGATTTAATAATGACAGGAACTAGAAAGGCATTGTTATTCTTTATTGTACAAAATATCATACGATATCTTTTGCTTAAAACCGCTAAGAAACCTTAAACAGTAAAGTTAAGATGTAACTTAATGGCGATTAGTCATTTGATTAACCTTTGCAAATTTCCAAAGAGGTATCTGATATACCAGTAGACTTTTTTATACTAAGCTGAATTCAGGATAAAAAGGTTAACGATCTTCAAAAAAAAAAAAAAAAAAGTGAGTAACTGCACCTACAAATAAAGAAGAATATGCCATAAACCAAATGAAGTTGAACTTTTATTATACAATCAGAAATACTTCTTAATGTACCTAAACATTACTGTCAGTATATCGGACATAGAAGTATGGAATTTTAAAAAAATGTGACCCATATTTTAGGGGAATAATATACGGAAATCGGAAATTTCGATAGGGATCATTAAATTCAGACAGTGGTTGCATTATAATTTGTAAATATGTTATAGTTTTTTTATTCTTTTAACTTTATTCCCATATAAATAAAGAGAAAAAAAAAACAAAATTAAATCGATAACATGAAAAATAATTGCAAATGTTTCCTAGTCGTAAGATATTTTATAAAAACAAGAGGTTGAAAAGGTTGATCTGCAACATCACAGTCAGCGTTGGCATAAGTTAAGTAAGTGCCTATGCAGTTTTGTCTGTATTTTAAACTTTTTCAACGCAGATAGGTACAGAATTTTAAAAGAACATATAAATTAATAAAACAGAAATATCATTAAATATTGGAGTGATGTAATTTTTACATGCAAACTGAAAAATATATAGGCTTTAATAAATAAAAAAAGATATTTCTAGTTAAACACTTACAGCAAAATTAATAAAAAATGCTTATTCCACGAGTTAACTAAAGCAGGGAATAAGAGTTAAGCTATGGGCTAAAAATTTCCATGAGTAAAACCAAAATGTTCGAAGAATAGTAAATTGACGAGCCTAGTACGCTGCTGATGCGAAACGAAAAATCCCATACAAAAATGACACAACGAAATCATAAACGGAAAATTTCGTTTTGCTTTTCGTTTTGCAGTACGCTGTTCGAAGAGCGAAATTCATAATTGTAGCAGATTATTTGGAGAAGTCTCCGCTCCTTTTTCGCTTTGAATTAATACAGACTATTTATTGTGTGCGGAAAAATGACATTTGTGTTTTATTTGTGTTTTTTTTTGTTTATCATTTTCTTAATTCATGGGTTTCTCTGATTTTTTGCTTTTATGTTTGATTTTGTTTTTGGAATTAATGAAACTCTCCAAGGATATTTTCCGTTGTGTCTTCGCAAGCGTTTCGTTGTCTGTTTGGAGATCACAGGAAATTTTCGTTTCGCATCAGCAGCGTACTAGGCTTTACCAGAAATCCCTTAAGAAAATCTACTACATAAATAAGATGCCTGTTTGGTAATTTGAAATTTTCCCTAATGTCGAATTCCTTTCAAAAAAAGAATCATATTTTTTTACAAAAGAATCGAATTTTTTCTGTCAAAACGAATCTTGCTACACTAGAAAAATTCGTTTTGACAGAAAAAATTCGATTCTTTTGGAAAAAAATTCGATTTTTTTTTTGAAAGGAATTCGACATAAGTTTCACAAACTTGAGTATTTTTCGTATGGGTTCTGACAGAAAATTGTGACACTTTGTAACAAAAAAAAAGCTCAAGTTACCACCTAAGAATTGTCTTGTTAATATATTTCTGTTTGCTTGGGGGCGGCAACTTTACCAAATATGGGGGCGGAAAATTTTAAACATGAATATCCGGGAGACAATTTTCTAGGGGCGGAAATTATTCAAAATATTAATCAAAACAGACGTTAATGTATAAGATTTTTGTATGCTGTTTTTATATTTTTTTTTCATTTGGATCCATTTTAAAGCCTAGTACGCTGCTGATGCGAAACGAAATTTTTCTGTGATCTCCAAACGAAACGCTTGCGAAAACACAAATATCCTTGGAGAGTTTCACTAATTCCAAAAACAAAATCAAACATAAACGCAAAAAATCATAATATAATAAAATGATAAACAAAAAAAAAACACAAATAAACCCAAATGTCATTTTTCCGCACACAATAAATAGTCTGTATAATTAATTCAGTGCGAAAAAGAAGCGGAGACTTCTCCAAATAATCTACTACAATTATACATTTCGCTCTTCGAACAGCGTACTGCAAAACGAAAAGGAGGACGAAATTTTCCGTTTCTGATTTCGTTGTGTCATTTTTGTATGGGATTTTTCGTTTTGCATCAGCAGCGTACTAGGCTTAAGGGCGGAAAACTTCCAAAATTTTCGGGCTAGGGGGTGGCAATTTTTAAGAACATGTATTTATCAAAACAGGGGTTAGTGTTAAAAGATTTCTGTATGTTCTGTTTATGTATTTTATTTTCATTTGGATCCATTTTTCTTCAAAATGGATACATTTTATCAGTCCAAAGAAATTATTTAAAAGTTTTCGTGACACAGCCAATAATTGCAATTCTTCAATTTTAAGAAGGGAAATAAATCTACTCCGTCACTTTTGAGTTAATTTTTTTTTCAAAATTTCTTTAGTCAAACCAAAATATAAAAGTAAATGCCCTGGGGCCTTATTCCGTAAAACAAAAACAATCGAACGATATCGTTTTGGCAATAGCTGTCCCTATCTTTTGATGTGATAGAGACGGGTTTTGCCAAAACGATATCGTTTGATCGTTTTCGTTTTACGGAATGAGGCCCCTGTGTTATTATATTTTGCAACTATAATTCTGAATGTCAGAATCTGAATTCTATTCAGCTGTGAAATGAATAGAATTTATGTATGCGATGTGTTTTAAAAAAAAAATGTATGGTGTTCGAAAACTTGAAATTTTTATTAATTTTATCACTTTTATTACCAAAAAATTTTAATTTTCAATAAATTTAGTAATTGTTCTGAAAAGTCAAATGGCACTTTCGCATAACCTAATGTTAGCATTTTTTTTAAGAAGGCAAATTTTACGAATTTTTATTACTGGTTAATAAGTAAAAAAAAATTGTTCTGAAAAATGTTAAAATAGGTGGTACAGTTTTGCTCAGTAATATCTGAATCTTTAAAAAAAATTAAAATTAGTTAGCTGTGGTAAATTTATCACCTTTTATTGAACTCTAAAACAAGCGAACCGTTTTTGATAAAACTAGTGTTGAATACTTCAATTGTACTTCCAATAAAAAAAAATAAATTATAACAAGGTAAGTTGTTTCACATGATTTTTTTTAACAAAAAAGAAAAATAGAGGCTTCAAAAAAAAGTTGCTAGGGGTGGCAAAAAATGTTTCTGTCCCGGGCGGCAAAAACCCACGCTACACCACTGATCTGATGGAAGCCATAACTTGCAAACCGACAGAAATATGTCCACCTCTTCGGTCCCGATTTAAGTCATCGTCAACAACTTCAATGAGTTTCCTCATATTTTCCTTGGAATATCTCCGGAGTCCGGTGGTTTTACTTAGTACACGTCACTTATTAGAAATTTTCTTTTATTCATAACATTTTGCACTTAGTCCACGGAATAAGACCTAACCCTTCGCTCTTCCACGTTTATTAACTTGGCTGTTATATAGTATTGTACTATTTTTCGGGTTTTGTACTATAGGCGTGTTTTTTTGCAAGCCCGGGGGGAATTGGTTGAAAAAAACGACAGCGGAGATTAGCGACGCCATGACAGTTAAAAACATGGAGTTTTCATACAAACTATCGATAATATGTATGCAATTCATGCCGGTAACACAGATTTTCGGTGCGCTTAAGTTAAACCCCGAGAATTCCCCGGAATTAGTTGTTGTTGCATTTAACATGTTAATTGTTTAGCACCGACGTCGTTTTTTTTATCCAATTCCCCCCGGGCTTGAAAAAAAACACGGCTTATATACTGTTGACTGCACCGTAAAGGCTTAACTACATAAGCCAAAAAGTACTGAAGTACAAAAGTAAAAATATTTTTTTTACCGCTAGCGCCGTTGTTTTGTGAAAAAGAATAAACAAATTTGTTTTTAAACCAAAATTTAAGCTTTCTGCATCATTTTTATAAGTTTTCTAGTCAGAAAAACTATCACAAAATCAATTTAAAAATTTTCACTTTTGCACTTTTTCACTTTTTTGGCTTATGTAGTTGAGGCTTAAGGTTCCATTTTATACATTTTTGCTGTCAAATGTCAAAATCAAAAATTTTTTTTTTTATTTTAATAGAGACATTCTCGACATTTTCCTCTGCATTTTTTTGTAATTAACTTCATTCAGATTTTTTTTTTAATAAATTAATATTTAAATAAATCTCAAATTTTAACCAAAATCTTTTTTAAAGGAATGTAGTAATTTATGATATCTGGCTGTGCGTTCATAGAAAGAGTATTTTCAATCATGAATACAAAATGGCGAGAAAAAAGAAACAGAGCGAGTATCTCATTAATAAAACCGAACCTTTGATCAATACAAATTTGAAAATTGATTGTGATAAAGGATAATATGACACTTTAATTTTTTAAAATTGGTTAAAAGATGCTAGTGGTACATATAGAAAAATAGATTTTATAAAAATAAATAATTATCAAACATATTTTTTTACCTTTTTAACATTTTTAAAAAATACCATATTTTTATGAATCGTACTATATTTTTTATATTTGATTCTGCAAAGTACTAGGGGTATTCACGATCCGATGCAAATGGTCTTGTACCATTGCAAAAGTGTAAAATTGCTATACCCTAACCCCATTGTAAAAAAAAACTTTGCACTTTTGCAATGATACAAGACCAGTTTGCATCGGATCGTGAATAACCCTATTTACAGTCGTATTTATTAGATTTTTGTCTACTTATACACTATCTAACTATTTAATAAAAATAAATATCACATCATTCACGGTTAAGTCAATCTACTCTTGTGTCTAGGTTAGGCAGCTATAAGACAACAATAAAAAAGGTTTTTGACCACATTTTCCAAAGTTGGATAGTTGTCTAAAGTTAGACAACGTTTATAAATAAGACCATTGTATTCTACTTTTTCCTCATAATGTCGCATAACTAAGTTGAACTTAAGTCCTAAACAGATGTGCAGCTTTTTCACATGCAGCGAAAATAAATTACACAGGTTCTTATATTAGGGTTGCAGCCTTCGCTGCACGTTGTCTGATCTGACAATCTCCTGTACTTAGCTTAAGGTGCAAATTTTTTCACAGATAGGCAAATTATTTATTGACCCATATTTTGAATGTGAAAAGAAAGGGTGTACAGTACACCGGAAATATTCGTGAAAATATTTGCTAATTATCTGTAGACGATATATGTTACTGTCAAAAAGATTTCATTTCACTCTTGCGGAATCGAAAAATTGTATGTGCATTGGAATTGGACATTAGTTAAGTTATGACGATCACAACAAACGGTGTGTTTTTTGTCCATGTATATTCGCTTAAAAATTATTTCCCATGTAAAACAAAAAACCAATTCATTAAAGTGAAAAAAAAACAAAATAGCATAAGCTTGTATTTTTTGATTCATGTAATGGAAAGATTTTAAATTAAATAAAATTAGAAAAATAATTTAAACAAGTAAAATCTAGACCCAATGTTCCCTATGAAATGGATCCATCACCAATCTACTCGTCAAAAGATGTCGCCTGTAAAAATCAACAAGTAAAAAAGAACTGTCAACTAAAAAGTCATATAAACGTCAGAATAATCAGCTGGTGCAAAAAACATTTTTCAATTTCCAGTTTCTAGTTTCTACGGAAATGGAAAATGAAAGGGTACATGAATTGTGAGACCAACGCAGAAATTTCATTAATTTAAGTATTATGGACTTGAACCTATTACTCAATTTAAAATGATGTATATATTTGAAAGTGAATTCATAGTCTGTAATTTCATTAAAAAATTTTAATATTAAATCTGAACAATACAAATGAAAAAGTGCTTTAGAACTCAAATACAAAAAATCGATAATTTTGGTTAACAAAAAGTTAGTATATAAGAAATGGGTGCGGAGCACTCTTCACAAACTCGTAATGACAGCGATGGACGAGAAGTCTTCGAACAGGACCGGTCGTCTTCGGCAAACTCTTCCACAAAACGTCGGTCGGCTGCCCAACGTCAAGGGTCTGCCAGTAGTAAAGGCAGTCAGCAGCAAGGGTCTCCAACTTTCTCGGACATAGGGCGTCCTGTCTCCCCGCCACTAAGTGTCTGCTATGACTCAGACTTGCCCTATGTGTCGTATACAGACAGACCAATTGGTGATTCACCTAAAATCCGTAATAAAAACACCTCCTCTGCCACCGGCCTAAGGAATGTTCATGCCAACAGTCGATACAAACAAACTGGTACCAAACCAAAACGCCCAGCATCAACATCCAATCACAACATAGTTATCGTGAAACCAGGTACAACCCGAGATCTTGACCTCGATCTAGATCCAGACTTAGCACGACTCCGAAACATTCCAATGTTTCTGCCCGTGATGCGGGAAACTCTCTCCCTGCCTTCATCTCGAGAGCCTGAGATCCTCGAGCGCCTACAGTCGGTGCATTTGCAGAACATTTGCCATCGCATGCAGGCACATTTGAATTTCTGTGCCACACACGTTGCCACCGAACAAAGTCAAATTCTTGAAAAAACAAAAATGATCAACAACTCCGTAACGACGCTATTTGCATCGTTCGTCGATATGCAAAAGACATACGCCGCATACGCGGAACAGTTTTCGAAAATACGAAGCGTCTCACAGCAGTTAAGTCGCTGCAACTCTTTGTTGAATGAAAATATTGAGAGTTTGGAAGCTATTAATAATTTTCTGGACATAGACGATCGACTAGAACCGTTTGTATGGAAAACCGAAGAGATTACCCATAGAAAGGGAGGTAGCTTAACGTAGTCTAACTCCCAAAAAAATGTTTATATGAGCTTTTTAATTTTTGTTCAAATTATATTTGCATGCAATATTTCTAAGGGATAATCAAAATGTTTAAGTTAATTTAAGATTATTCTATATTTTATGGTTAGTTATTTATTTCAATAATAAAAATCATTAATAATAAATTTTATTGATGCAAAAGTGTTTCATCACTTAAATTGAATTGAATTATTTTATTATTATTATTCTTAAAATATAAAAATTTAAGCAATGAATCAAATCTTATCAAGTTAAAATGACAAAAAGCTTATCATGTTTTGACCCAAAAGTATTCAAATGTCAAACTGAAAATTTTATTTGGCTCCGGACGATAAGGGGGAGGTATTTCATTTTCGAAATTTTAAACAAAATTATAACAAGTAAAACATGAGACACCAAAAGAATATGACTGAGAGTCCAGTCAACGAAGTCCCGGAATTAGCAAATAAATGCAAAAAATTGTTCAGTCTATGTTTATGTTTTAAGAGGTAAGGGCACTCAGGATAAGCGCACTATTTCACATAAATACATTGTATTGTATGTGATGTACATATCTAATATGTATGTACCTTAAAATAGTCTCTATAGATAACTCAATTTTAAATTTTTAAAAAACTTAGAACCAAAAGGCCCGTGAGTTTATTGAAATTTCATGTTTTGATTTAACTTGAGACTGGTTAAAGTATTAATTTATTTGAGAACGCATTCACTCAAAGTCTTAAATTCACTGTAAAAATGAATTTATACCTAATTGAAGTTATGAAATTCCAATTATTTCTTAATTTAATATAATATAAAATGACAAAAATGTTTAAAGTCACTTGATGTCTGAATTCATTGATTTTAAATAAGTTAAATCTGTACCAATTCTAGCAAGAGGCGATGTCTTCCTCTAGTTTTGAGTTATAATAGTCAAGTCTCTCTCAATTTAATTTCTTTAATATAGTTTTGAGTTTAGTTTGATAGTCCGCAGGAAAATGGGGTAACAAAGTTCTGTTGAATCCAAACGGCTAAGATGAGAGGCATCATCGTGATAAATAAATAAAATTATTTTAGAAGGAATAGGCTGGATTCGAACCCTCCAGGTCCAGATTAATAGACCAATGCACTAACAACGACGCGGAAGAGTACTACACTCATGCAGTATTGTTATTATGCGTGATGGAAAATCAAGAACACAAAGCCAAGGACTTTTAAAGACTCGAAAGCACTGTTCTTATTTTTTCGAGAATATGATGTGATTTTTAAAAACTTACAACTAATAACATATTGTACTACATTTTTTGTTTGTCAATTGTAATTTTTTTTATATATTTGTAATTAATAACCAAGTTTAAATACTAGGTAATAGGTATACAATTTTAAATTTCTTCGTCAATAGGAACATCCCAATTTTCGTATAATTCTGCAGTAAATTGGCTTCTTTCTAGGCCCAGATCGATTTCTTTTTTCACTGCATCCAATTTTAGATTATAAATTTCCAACCTTAATTTTGTTTTTTTCAATGACTCCAAATCTTCTTCCGCTTCCTCTTCGTTATCGTCTAATATTTGCATCGTTTTTTTGTTCCAAACTTTCTTATGCAATATTACTGGTGGCCTTGGGTGGCTTAATTAAAAAAAAAAAAAGTAATTGCAATTTGATAAATAAGAAAAAAAAAAATATAACAATTAAATTACCTTGATTCTTGCTGAGAATTATTGACTTCAAGTTGACTTACTGAAGGAAAATTCTCATCAGATAAAATAGAGGATGTTTCATCTTTGATTTCCGATATATTTACTGGATTTGGATCTATGTTGGCAATACCAATTGCATTATTATCGAGATCCGTAAAAATACTTGGAGATCGAGAACTACCTTCAGAGATTGTGTTTTTGCACTTTTCTTTGTTTAGCTGCAACACAAAAATATATTAAATTTTATTAACGATTCATAATGCCAAGTCAAAGCTTTAATCAGTACTACGTTCAGATAAATACCTATAACTTTAGTTTAATGTGTGTACTAAATCGTGCTTAAAATCGAACTTTAATTTAAAAAAAAAATATATTTTTTTCTTGAATGGAAAATGAAATTTAAACTAAGATCGAAAAACGATTTTTGGTTAAATGGAAAGCAAAAAATGCCAATATTCGCTTTTAAAGAATTTCTGAGCTCTACAGAACCTCTCAATCCGATCAACAGTCAGATTTTATTCATACGATTCATCCTGATTAAAATTTAAATCCGGATGTATTTATATTGAATTTGTATGATTTAAATTTTAATCTGGATGTATGGAGTGAATAATATGGCGGTTACAGTCATATTATTCACACGATTGATTTATCCAGTTTAAAATTTAAATCCGGATGTGAATTATATAAATTCAAATTGTATAAATGAACACTTTTTTAAAAAATTGACATATATACAAACTGACGTCATTGTAATCAAATGACGCAAAAAGTAAAAGTGAAACATTCCTCAACAAAACAGATTAAAAAAATCTCAAACTTACCACATTCGATACAGGGTTGTTTATATCAATTTTCAATACTGGATCCAAAAAAGCCATAGCAAGGAAAAATGGATGAGGACTTCTTTGTTTACCCTCTCGCCCACTAATTGTTATCCCACGTCGATTTTTTAGATAAATCTATGAAAATCGAAAGGTAGGTAGTTACAATACTGATATACCAGAAAATCCAAATATTTTGTTTTGACTCACTCTGTAATTGCTTCGTAAAGAATTCCATTTAACAACCACTTCCTGTTTTGGTAGAGAGAGCGATTTCGCTATTCTTTCCCATGACTTTTGATGCGTTTTGCGATCTTTATATGAACTATAGGATGGATTCCATAAATTCTCCAATTTTTTAACATTTTCTATAAGAACCATAGTTGCTGCTGATGTCCATTGAAATATGCATTTGCGAACGCGATTATCTTTCCTTTGATTATAATCTTTAAGTCCCTGAGCAGAATGACGTGCGCGTATTTCAATTCCACTTAAAAGTTGTGATTTTTCCATATTTCAATAATATGTAATGTATGTATGTAATTAATTGTTAAAAAGGAAATTGAATGCGCGAAGTGACTATCAAGTTTGAAATTCACTTGCCACTAAATTGACGCATACTCACATTTTATTTTCATAATAAGTAGATATCAAATAATTGGCACAAAAATGGGCTATGAGGTTGTCACTGTATTGACGCAAACGACGATGTAGTTTGTAGTATATATATATGGGTATGTCAATCAGTGCTAATTTTGAATTGGGTTACCAGACTTTCAAATTGATTTAAATTGACAAGTTTTAAAGGGTTTATTTTTGTTGGTAAATGTTATAAAGTACATAATAACCATATAAAACAAGGTATGCTTCATTCCATGTGTGACATCACAATCATCTCGTTTTCTTCGTAGAGAATATAAATTCAATTAAAAAGTTTAGTTTAATTTTAACAGTTCAAAAAGTTTAAAAAGTATTGTATCAGTTCTTTTGTTTCAATTTCTTTTGAGAACTTAATAATTCGAAAACGAGTTATCGATTTTTATTAAACTTTTTTAACATTTTCTATGCAAATTTTTAACAAAATATTATTGTTATGACCAAAAATAACGGTATTTAGCATACAAATGTTTAAAAATCGTTAAGAAAATTTACAGCCGCGGTATCTGTTAGATTTTATTAAAACGCCATTTAGTTAAGTTTGCTTAAATATTTAAATTGCCTTTAAATGATGTTACTTAAATTTGTATCTATAATCGTTTTCCCACTGATACTTAATTAAACAACGATTGTGTCATGTATTCTACGAATTGCATACTTTTAGGATGTTTTTGAAAGCTTCGAAAAAAATTCAAACAAAAAACAAACTCATTAGCAAATAAGAGTGAAAGAGATGCAACTGGAGGTTTGTAGTCCAAAGCAAAAGAAATAAAACCAGACTCCATTTTGATTTATGACGTGTTTTTATTTTCACAAATTTCTTTGTTTTTTTTCAGCCGTTTGTTATAAATATAGGCGTGTTTTTTTGCAAGCCCGGGGGGAATTGGTTGAAAAAAACGACAGCGGGGATTAGCGACGCCATGACAGTAAAAAACATGGAGTTTTCATACAAACTATCGATAACATGTATGCAATTCATGCCGGTAACACAGTTTTTCGGTGCGCTTAAGTTAAACCCCGAGAATTCTCCGGGATTAGTTGTTGTTGCATTTAACATGTTAATTGTTTAGCACCGACGTCGTTTTTTTCATCCAATTCCCCCCGGGCTTGCAAAAAAACACGGCTTATATCTTTTTTATAATTATTATTTATACCTACTTTAATTAGAACACAAAACTGAAAATTCTACCTACATACATACAGAAATTATGTATATACATACATTTTTCTCTAATAAATACACAAAAACAATTCTTCTCAGATGTCAAAATATATTTAAAATGGGTTTAAGTTACCTCTAAACGCCGTGATTGGCGTTTAAGTTAAGAGGCCTTTAATTAATGGTGCTTAAATGTGAAAATTGATTATAGATTTCGCACTTGAGGGCTATTTAAAGGTATTTTAAAGTTAAGATGGCTTTAAAATTTCTTTTTAGATACGGCTGTCAGTCATTATTTTCTTATATTTTCTCTTGAAATTTGTTATTATTTTTTTATTGTTTTTAAAGATATTTGTGACGAAAATTATGGTCTTCATGTCCACGGATAAAGTGCCATTAAATATTACATCTTGGTAAATGATCGGCTGCCGACTGTCAAAAAACTAGTAAGTGTTTACTGAAAATATGTTCAGTACCCCTATGAAAGCTTCAATTTGGAATTGAAACGAGCACTCCTATGTAATATATCCTCTAAGGAAAAAACATATAACATGGAGTAAGACCCTGTTTAGATTAAGACATGCTCACTACGTAGTGAATAGTCATGTCGTGTCTACACTCGAAATTTCTCAGTCATGAGTATCGCCGAACTCTGATGGAATATCTCTGAATTGAAACATTTGATTCTGAGCACCATGAACCATGAGTTTAATATTAAATAAATAAGTAGTTGCAAAATATAGCAGAAATTGCAATTTTAATAATTAAATCTGCTTCAGCATCTTTGCTGTTATCAATCCACCAATTCAATAAGCATTTTTTGCGTCTAAACTTGACTAATTACACATTTTTAATTTTTATTCTCATCTACCTTACTCTTCAACGAACATGCCAAAAATAAAAAAAATGGCATTAAATGGAACATGTCGGATATGAAACATGACTGCTCACTACAATCTTTATGTTTTCATCCTGACTTTCGCCTCCCTTTCTACCTCACCGATTTCACCTACAAAATGCCGTCACTACGTAGTGAGCAGTCACAATCTAAACAGGGTCTAACAACTTCCCAACTAAGTTTCTAGAACGTTCTCTAATAACACTCGCATAGAAAAAATTAGTAGAGGAAAGATGATAATTGCAACAAATTATAGAATTTTTTTTATATTTTTCTAAGATTCTAGACCAATTGTATAGATGCGAGAGTTACAGGATGTAGCCACGGAGTTTTCAGCACAAGTTTCGAATCAACTCGCCTTCCGAAGTGGAGTCGAAGCTTGCTGTCTCAAAAATGTGTTTCCACCATTACAAAAACATTCCTGTCTTTGCCTGAACTACACATGCACCCAAGTTCGTTTGTCTAAAAAGTGACATTTCTCAGCTGATTGCCAGCCCTAAGTTCCATATTTGTGTACTTTTATTTTTTTGATTAAAAAAATTAAATAATAAGAACAAAATTCGTGAGTACTCTGAAAATGTTACCAACCATGTTCTAGTTAGCAAGTAATATTCAAGCAAAGCATATAAGAGTAAAATTATTTATCTTCCCTCATTCACCCATTCAACAACCAATATAAAATAATTCCAATTCAGTTTATGTACAAACAAAAATAGAACAATCAATTTTTAATTAAATTGCGTGATCGCAATTAGCAGCCCACACTCCGAGGAACAAACTGTAATAAATTTTATGACCTATTTATGTGACGCAGTTGAGGTAAATTCAAACTCAAATAGCCATTCGATATTCTCTGCCTGTGACTAGAACACCAACGACGCAGTCATGGACACAAAAATCGATAACGCTCTGATACAAAAGAAAATTTTACATCCTGGCAAACAATACGTTCAACTTCGGCCTGGTACAAGGGTAAGTGTAGGCGACAGATTGTATATTATTCGAAAAGCGTTATGCAGGGTATGTGTATGCATTCTAGGTGAAATTCCATTTCCAAACACGAAAGAGCGATGGAACACTGCTTGACGATAGCCGAAAAATGGCCAAACCAATGGAACTGGTACTGGGCAAAAAATTTAAACTCGAAGTATGGGAGGTCATTGTCCAGAAAATGTCCCTAAATGAAGTAGCCAAATTTACCGTCGACAAATCGGTGGGTTGTGAGATTTCCTGAGTCTAATCTTATCTTATAAGAAAAGATTTTAATACTTTTTTCCAACAGTTAGTTTCCCAATATCCTTTTATCTCGAAGACTCTTCGTGATGTTGGCAAAAAACAAGAAGAACGCCGACACTGCTGCGGCATGACATTACAAAACGAAGGAATCGGTTATAAAGATCTCGATGATCTCTTTACAAATCCTTCAGATTTGGAATTCATCATTGAGTTGTTTTCTATCGAAATGCCTGAAGATTATGAAAAGGAACGTTGGCAAATGTCGGACGATGAGAAAATGCAAGCGACACATGACCTTCGGGAAAAGGGCAATCAGTTCTATAAAGAAAAGAACTACACGAAAGCCGAAGAATGCTATTCCCAAGCAATTGGTATCCTCGAACAACTAATGCTGAAGTAAGGAAATGTATACTTCTAATCTAAATCATATATTTCAAAACGTTTTAAATTATATTGTAGAGAAAAACCCCACGATACAGAATGGTATGAACTAGCCGCCCTAAAAGTGCCTCTGCTCCTCAACTATGCGCAATGTCGTCTGATAGCTGAGGATTTCTACGCGGTGATACATCACTGCACTGAAGTATTAAGCCTCGATTCACAAAACGTTAAGGCATTCTTTCGACGTGGCAAGGCACACATTGGTGCGTGGAACGTGGAAGAAGCCAAAAAAGATTTCAATAAGTGTATTGAATTGGATCCATCTTTGCGGGGGGCAGCCGCAAAAGAGCTTAAGGTGCTCGATGAAGCACAGCGAAAGATGGACACAGAACAGAGAGTTATTATGCAGAAATTGTTTTAGAACAACTGAATATTTATGCGTATTGTGAAACTGTGATGATTTGTTATAAAGGAGTGTTCCTCTTCCTAATCACGCACACCCATCCAAAAATTGTGATGTTATTCTAGCATACTAATAGTTATGTGTGTGTGTGTGTTAACTTTATTTAATCATATATTATGAATCCAATAACTTATTGCTTTCGTTAAAAACTCTTCTTTTTTCTCTCTCCTTGGATTATTAATAAGAAAAATATATTTCCTGCAAAACAGTATCGTTTGAAAAACCCTGTCCACAGGAGTTATTTTAATTTTTGAAAAACAAAATGAAATAAAATTAATTTCTTTTACATAACTCTCAATAAAACAAAACAATTGAGTTTTTTTTAATTTTTATTTTCTCCTCGATTTTAATACTCTAAACTTACCTACCTCTCGAAGATGCCGCCACTTTTACAAGTGCAGTTATTCAGAATTATTCTATTTGTTTTCGCGTGAATCTACAAATTATATGCTATCCGTCGAAGAGAAACAATTGTTTCAAAAATATAACTTAAAAATTTCAAAAATCAAACATGACATTAAAATGTTAAAAAACAACACGAAAAAAAAAAATGGGCTCTACGATAATGTCTGCCTGTCTGTACTGTAACTGGAATTTTTCCAAAGCTAAGTTCCAAAGCTACAACAGTTTCTGCCATACAACAATTTTGTTTGCGAGTCGCAAGACATATTAAAAAAATGAGTTACATTTTCTCTCAAACCCCAAGAGCAAGTTCGTGCGTTCCAATCGCGATTCCTATATCTAATCCAATTTTTAATAGAATTGGATGTAAGACAAAAACTTAAACACTCCACCACTTGAATTCTTATTTGTCCTACAGACCATTTTGGTCGAAAACGAGTTATGAATAAATTAGTAAATTGGGTAGCGCGACAACTAGTGTAGAACCAGGTCCTAGTGGATTACAACTCTCTACCATTCCTGCGTGCGTGTTACTCACATGAATGGAGGGCACCTACAATTTTCTGCCGAATCCGAACGGCTAAGGTGAGAAGCACTTTTTCATGGCAAGAGATAATCTTAGAATTCCTTGCAAGAGACAGTAGACATTTCTGTTTTAAGGTGGCAATGTGGCATAGGCTGGATATCAAACCCAAGACCTTCGGCGTAACAGTCCTACGCACTAACTGGAGTTATGAATGCCATCTTATATTTTTGGCCACGCTCTTTCGATGGCTGCAATCAGAATTGTCCTTTCTATTTTAGTTTTCGACATAAAAAGATATAATTTTGTCCGAAAGACCTTTTTTTTCTAGATATAGATATATATAATTTATGTATTTTACTTTGTGACCTATTTGCATATAAACAATGTATAGTAATAATTCCTGTGATACCGCACACACAAATAAGTAGACCACCTTAAGTTAAGGGCAAAAAGACGATCTAATTACAAACATAGTTTGTGTGGTTCGACAAAACAGATAGGCGGTTGTCTATTCAATTTACCACAGAACCACATCTAAATTAAACTTACTGATTAATAAAGAACCCAGCTGAACGCACAAGCGAAGATACGATGGACTATAAACTAACGAAATTATTTTATAATTTTTAAAAACATAAATTTCTTTTGAATTGAAAATATTTCAATAATTAACTTTTCAAGTAGCCCCAACTATGTTATTGAACAATTAAAACAAAAACAATCTCTTTGGAATGAAGAAATATCACTCCCTTAAACAGTTGTCTTTAATCGACATCTAATATAAACTTTCCAATGTTTAAATAACCTTATTCATTTCTTTATATTTTCTAAATGACTAGATAAGTTTTTGTGAATGTGATGTTGTCTTTCATAAAAGCGAAAAACAAAACAAGTAACAAAGAAATAACCATACAAAATAAATGATCTACTTAAACAATAATAACAAAAATTCAAAAATAGTAGGTATCCATTTTGCATTAGCTAAATTCATCTGGAATTAACATCTTTTTTCTTAATAATTTGATATGTCGTTCATGTTCTGTAGTGCTAAGTCTCCTTCATCATTTAAAAGTAAATTCTCAACTTGTTCATCTGAAAGATGATCTTTATCTGACCTTAAATTAAACGGAAAATAATTTATTTCAATTTAATTATTATTCGCATTTATTTATTTAGTGAGAAAAATTTACCTTGAAAAGAGAAAAAAATCACTATTTTCATTATTCATCTCGGATTCACTGTTTCGTCGTTCGAGAGATTTCCCAACTCTTTGAATTCCAAAAGTAAAGACATCCTTAACCTTGTCACTGGCATCGATCAACAGATCTAGACTCTGTCTGCGTCCCGAAGCCTTAAAACTACTTGACCTAGAGATCCATGTGGTTATGCCACCTGCATCTGTGCCAGGACGTTTTTTGTCATCTACACCATCGTCAATGTTAAATACCGTCGTGCAGGTAACTTTTCGTGTTTCATCTGATGAAGAAGTCTCGCTGCCAGTTGGTGTATGATCATCGATCAGGCCACTAGCCAAACCACCACCACTTCCCGAATGATGAGAATAACTGGAACTGGTACTCCCCGAATTTGACAATCGAATTTCAGTCCATTGCTCTATGTCATCGTTTGTGATTATTGGTGAAGTAGTAACCAATTGTTGGCGGGCAATTGTGGAACACAAGGTGTCACTCGAAGACTTTGGTATATCTCCATATCCCGCCGAAGCTGGCGGGAATCTTAAAATGGACTCAAAATCCTGCAGTAAGTGCGGACAATCGTGTTGGTCGGGATATTTTTGCCGAACTGGACTGGATTTTGTGCTAAGCTTTGGAGGGATATCCAGATACTCATCACATGACTCAATGCGACACGGAAATGGTGAAGTAACATCTTGAGCGTGTGCCTCTGAAGCCTTTTGTTCTATTTGCATGAATTTGCGTTTTTCTTGTCGCATTTTATGGATCTCTTCTGATATTTGTTCTAGGTTCTTTAGTGCTTCATTGTAAGACATCTTTGCTTCGGCAACTCGACTTTCTAAAGTGGTGATTCTTTCCTTTTGTGTTTTTAGGAGTCCATTATAGTTTGCTCGAGTTTCATAGTAGGGTCTTGAAATGTAGTTAAAAAATATATTTTATTGAAAAAAACTTCCACCGCTCATTTAAATGGATTTAACAGTTACACAAACACAAACATCTACAAATAATAAAAAATGTGTCTACTTACAAAATTAATAAATCATGTTGGTATGCCAATAAATTGATTAAAAGAAGCTTTCTTCGAATGTTGTAACTAAAATAATAAAAAAAATTAAAAAAAAATACAATCAAACTAAAAAATTGTTTTTCCGAGATGTAAAAACAAATACCAATATATATTTGTATGTATGTTTACTCGAAATAGTAAATAAGATTCATAAATTAAAAGGGTTATTCAGGCATCGCATCGTTATGCAAACTAGGTAAATCATGCTCACCTCGAAGACTTTATTGCACCCTTCAGTTGTGATTGCAGTTTAGCTACACGATTATTGGCAACCTCTTGCTTCAGTTCGCACATTTTTAGAATATTTCGCGTTTCAGTACATTCAACTTGAGACTGATTCACACGCCCAGCCGCATGACTCAGCATCTCCTGGCAGGCAGTATCTAATGTAGATTTTTCTCCCAATCCTTGTTCAGCTAAATAAACCATTTCTTTGGCTGCTGCATGAACAGATTTTGCTTTTTCAAAATTGCTAGCTGCTTGTTGTGCTTCTTTTGAAAGCTAATAATAAATTGTTGTATGTTAATTTCAGTTAATGAATATTATTTGAGAAATCCAATATACGTTGTATGTACCTGCGTGGCGTATAGCCGTGCTTCATAGTAGGGCTTGGCTGTTTGAATTGAGTTGGTAAGTTTGTGGGCGGATTGCTTTATTCTTTCAACACTTTCGGCTAGAAGTTTTTTAAATTCACATTTTGCTTCCTAAAAGTTAACAAGAGTAAGTATTTATTTTATGTATGGTTTAAAAAGTGTTATGTTCTTTAGATTAAATAAAACAATATAATTTTTTTTTCAAAGATTTTGCCCATGTTTGTTGACTTCCTCATGTCGCATCATAAAGTTGAAAACATCAAGTGTTTCCTGTTAGAAAAGTGCATCCATAAAAAACAATTTGGAATGTTGTTTATAAACAAATCTTAAACGACCCAAATTCACTTATCATGCAATTAATTTATTGGTTTTATTTTGAAACCGTAGATTTTTTCATTATCTGTTTGAAGGCATACATACATACAAGTGAATGATATAAAATAAAAACATATGAATAGGCCTTAAAAAAGCTTTTGCCAGTTATATAGAGGCAAGATTGATTTCTGTGGTTTTAGTGGGGTCTATAAATTGCCGACTTCTAATGGATTTCATTCATCTTTATATCCTTAGGTAGGTTGGTATGTAGATACATATATACATATGTATATAAAATATTTTTATCTTGCTATTTTTAACATCGCTAATTAATTGAAGTTCACATCACAATGCCTCTAGGACTACCTATGTTCATATAGTTAATTGAATAGGTAGGTTCACTTTATTCTCAATTCAAAGGTTTGTATAAAAATAGGTCAGTTGCATTTATTAAGTAAGCAACACTATACACAGAACCGCCACTTTAAAGCACTGTGTTCTTTGAAGTTTTAAAAGGCTTTTTCCAAAGGAAACCATCAGTTCTTCTAAATCTAAAACCCGCTTCCCACCTTTTCCCAGTTACATAGTCACAAATACTAGTCACAAATACCTATAGCTTCTTGGATCAGGTTGTGCCAACAAAATAATCAATACTCACTTCCAATTCCACTTCGTATTTGTTAATGTTGTCAGTGGCAGAGTTAAGTTTTTCCAGCTCAACCTATATCAAGCGAAAAAAATAAAATAGATAAAAATTATATTCGCTGGTTTTTTTCTTATTCGCAGTTTTTTTGCTATATGATATCATTTTTTGTATATATAATTAATTATTTATTCTTTGGGGACTCAAAAATAGAATGAAAACAGACACAAAACAGCTTACTTGAACTCTCGGATCCACGGGGGTATTGCTTTCAGTGGACATTTCCACGGATAATTAATTTAGTTAGGATTTTTTTTCTTTAAATTTAAGATTACAGAAGTAATATTGCTTTACTAGAAATTTCAATCGATTGCACAACAGTAATTGAATTTTAATTGGTAAAAGGAAGTTGTTTATAAAATAAATCAAACAAAAAATAATATAGCTATATCACTCTCGTTCACAACATTGTAATTTTTTTTGTTAAATATGAATTTGCTGCGTTTTTCATTCGGTATTCTGTGAAAATTTTCTTGGGGTAGTCAAATCTGTTTTAAAAACACACTTAGTGGAGAAAGGATGAATTTTCCGACCATAGGTATGCACTATCAGAGAAACACCACCCCGAATTTTGTTTAACCGAAATCCCAAACATCCCTCGGCGAAGAAAATTTTCTATTTGACTAGAACTAGAGATTACCCTGCCCTTTGCCCAACAGAAGAAATAGGAAAATTTCGATTTCAAATGACAGTTTATTATCTCTTTGCGCATGTGTTGGATTGAACTGTTGTGTTTGTGTGGTTGTTTGGCTGGAAAGCAACAACACAACAACATTGAATAGAAGATACATTTTTTGACAGCTAAAAACATATTTCGCTACAAACTGTACACGGTAGCATTATTAAGTAGATAACACAATGGCCGTTTTCAAAGAATTGAAATCTCACTTATACCGAATTAGTTTAGGGTTTTTCGACCAAGGTTTTTCGTTAAGCCCGCATCACACGACGCTTGTTTTCCTGCTACAAATTCTTGCTGGTTTTCGTGCTGGCTATTCAGCTGGAAAATGGCGTCACTGCTGGCTCTCTTGATAGAAGCGCTGCTAGATTTCAAAGTAAGAACCGGTGCTTTTTCTTGCTTGTTTTGCTGCTGGAAATGGCAAGAAATGTCAGAAAACCATCAGCGAATCCAGCTCCAAAACAATCATACGATTTGAAGAAACTTTTTTGACGTTTCCCCTTTCGTCAAACCTAAAATAAAGTTGAACAACGAGAAACAAGTTCCATCGTGGAAAAGGTCGAACAAATTTTAAGAGAAATCATAAAACGTTTCATGCAGAAAGTTCCATCGTGGAAAATTAGACTTACCGCGATATTATTCATTCGATACATTCTAGATTAAAACTTAAATCCGGATTAATAAAATTTAAATCCGAAGTTAAGTTTTGAGGATCCCCTACACCAAAGCGAATCTGTCGCGGCGACGACGAAAACAATAATAACAAAAACGTGTTGTTTTCATTGAAAACGTCGTCGCCGTGAAAGTTTCGCGTTGGTGTGGGGGATCCTTTAATCTAGATGAATCGAGTGAATAATATGGCGGTTAGACACTGCAATTTGTTTTCCAAACCTGTACGTACAATGACGAAAGTAAGGGAAGATTCTATTTAGGAATTAAAAAGTTATCTTCAATTGAATGAAATGTTGTTTGAACGCCTCCAAAAGTTCAGGAATCTGACAGAATACTGAGATGTCAGTGAAGACATATTTTTACATTATTCTGTTGGAATGCGTTTATAAATAAGGAGATATAAATCTATTTTTACAACGGCTTGACTGGAAAATTCAGCTCTCCAAGAGTGTTCTAAGGAAATCTTATAATTACGATTGAGACTGTTTGTACTTAGTTCACTATTTTTTCCAATTAGGTAGTTAACAATTGTTTTTTTTAACAAACCACTCTGTTCTTCAGTTGTTTATTTTGTATTTAATAACTTTATCCATCAAATTATTAAATGATGAACAGTCAAAACGGTGCTAGAAATGGAAAACTTACAAAAATGATGAAGGAAACTTAAATTTTGGTAAAAAAAAATTATATACTCTTTTTCACAAAAAAAACGCGCTAATGGGAACTGCAGTGGTACCACTTTACTTCAATTGAAGTAGATCCACTTTTTTTTTGATAAATTTTTAAAATCTATAACTGCGTTTTATGCACCAATAGCAACATATTGAAATCTACTTCATTTTAAAAATCCTTCTTTCAACCTACTTCAATTTAAAAAAAAAAGGCCAAATTTACTTCTTTTTATCCATTTCGCCCCAACATAGCGCAAGTGAACTTTACCAAGTACGAGACCATGTACAAACTTCTCTGCGGAAAGCATTATTCTCAAACAAGAAATTTTTTCGAAAAACGAAAAAAATGTTTAGATAATCGAAATATTTGACCCACCAAAAAATTTTTAGATTAAAGCTAGGACCGCACTCGGCGGAACTGCACTTCAGCGGAACTGAACTTCACGACTTATTTGTAGGAAATTGTATGAGCTATATCGCACTAAGCGACAACTGCACTTCACGGCGCGACACTATGCGACAAAGTTGGTAATCTGACCAACTGTGTCGCGACGTGAAGTTTCGTTCAGTTTCGTGCGAAAGTGCGCAAGGTGTCGCTGAAGTGCAGTTCCGCCTAGTGCGGTTCTACCTTAAGGGCCAGTTTGTTCACAGTTGGTTAAATCTGAACGATGACTTTCACAGCTTCTAACTAAATGGCACTAATCAACCAAAATCGGCTGATTAGCGATTTCTATGATTAACAAAATTATTTATTGCTTGAAAAAAATTTTGATAATTATGCACATTCGATTTATTACCACTTGCAATAATCCTTGATTAAAGATGACCAGCTGTGAACAAACTGGCCCTAAATGTAAGTCAGTAGATGGAAAGTATAATAAAAACTAAGAATTGTTATAAAACAATGTATAAAAAACATACATGTAAAAAGTTAAAAATAACGTATGTTTTTTTATTAAATTAATTAAAAAAGTTTTATTAAACAATATATTGAAATATTCATATATAAAAATATGAAGTCTGAAAGAATTTTTTCAGTTTTTGTTTTATAAAATTAAATTTAATAATTTTTTTTAAAATATAGATTTATATACAAAACAGTTAATTTTGAAATCTAAAGCCTCAACTACATAAGCCAAAAAAGTGAAAAAGTGCAAAAGTGAAAATTTTTAAATTGATTTTGTGATAGTTTTTCTGACTAGAAAACTTATAAAAATGATGCAGAAAGCTTAAATTTTGGTTTAAAAACAAATTTGTGTATTCTTTTTCACAAAACAACGGCACTAGCGGTAAAAAAAATATTTTTACTTTTGTACTTCAGCACTTTTTGGCTTATGTAGTTAAGCCTTAATTCGATTTTTCTCAATCTTTTCACTTTTTTCTTCAAATTTTTTTCCGGAAGTGGCAACGCTGGGAACTAATTGCATGTGTGCTAAAAACACTCTTTTAGGTCTAAAAACATGTAATTCTAGATATACATACATACTCTCTTAAGATATTTTTGGGATACGCTACGCATGGTTGAAAATCAGAGCTACCATGCGTCTATTATATATTATATAATATATGTGTAATTGTACCTTCCTTAGATACTAATTAAAAAAAGCTGAAATTCTAAGCATTCTTATTTTTATTAACAAAAATGAAATAATATAGGTACATACTATATATATTTTATATATTTTACATGGCTTGTAACTGTTCCTTCCAGTTAAAATTATAGAGTAAGGGATTTACGAGCAAAGGACAATTCCAATTCGAGTTTAGAACACCAAAAATATTCGGAAAAGTATAAATTTTATTTAATTGTTTTAACACATTACCGAAAAATTGAATGATATTAATTCTTCTTCTAGTTTTCTTTTTTAATTGTTTGATAAATATTGTGTTTTCGATTCATTATTCGAATAAATTACAACAAACTGACCCCCAACAAATAATTTGTAAACCAGTCTCCTACACACTAGTAGTAGCATTTACAATGTTTAAACGAAAGTACTGTATGAACGATTTCTTCTTTTTCCTAAAAAGAACACCCTGCAATAACTCGGAATTATTAGTTGATATTTGAAAACAGGTGGATACAATATAGCACCTAATTGGCAGTGCAAAGTTTACATACAAAATTAACTTAATTATTACCTGGACATCTGATTCTGTAAAACGAACAAATTAAATCGTTTTAACAATAACTGTCCTTTCTTTGTTTACAGGTGTGATAGAGGTATGTACCTAGTACCTACTGCCAAAACGATATCGTCCGATCGTTTTCGTTTTGCGGAAAATGAAACAAATTATATAAGTTTTGTTCCATTTGTAAACGTTTCTCGGCCAATTTTATCGATGCGAGAGTTACAGAACGTAGGCACAGGCCCTGAATTATTTTAAGATTTTAAAATGCAGCCCCAAGAAGAGAAAAATACAAAAACTGCATCAACAAGAATTCGAGAGAAGAAAAACCAAATACTGCCCCTTCTTTTTCTATACATCTTGATTCTTGAGTATATGGCATCCCTATTTCATGCATTTTTATCATTTATTTTAGTACATAAACTCCCTTTGTTTACATATTCTCTTATATCTCTCTTAAACAAAAATCGTATCTCTCTTTATATTTTTTCAATTTATATCTATCAACAAAACAAATTTCAGATTTTATATGAAATCCGATGTTTCGCCTATTCAGCTTTCAGTCAGCAAAATTTCTTTCAACTTGAATGCGGTCCGCGGTTGTATAAAACTGTTCTGCAGTCGTTTATTCTCTTCAATTCGCTTTACTCTGTTTCTGTAACAAAAAAAAGGAAAATATCACAGAAAAAAATCCATCCGAAGAATCACATAAGAAATTTTAGTTTAACAAAAAAAAACCAATTGATTTTGTGTTTTCTGGCAATTACATATTTTAAATAAAATTATTATTATATTTCGTTATAAGCATAACACTATTTGTGCAATTATTTGTCCACTAAAGATAGAAAATTTGTGGTTAGAAATAGAAAAAAAAATAAAAATAAAAATCGATACTTGAAGGAATCTGATTTTTGTGGTCGTCGTCTATGTGTCTTTGAATTTTCGTTCGCCGTTTTCTTGTTGGTTTGGTTTGGTTTGCTGCATTCAAAAAGCATAATAATAAGAAAAATAATAAAATAAAGAGAAAAGAAGTCAATTTGTTTAGAGTGCGTTTAAGTTTATTTACATATGTATTTATTTTTTTTGTATCGTGTTTTTACTGTGCACAGTGGTTCTGGTTATTAAAATTATTACAATAAAAATAAATATTCTTAAGTGGAAAAGTGAAGGGAAGAAAAACGCGTCTTCCCAATTAGTCACTTCTTGTCTTGCACTTGCCGTATATTTTGTGCTCCTGTGCCTGTGGTTCTCTTTGATCAAAATATCTATTCTTTTACTTTCCGCACTTTTTGTCGCGCCCTTAAAAATTCCTTATTGGAGTGAGAATAGGTTTTTTTTCCCAATTCAAACTAATCCTGAAAATTAAACAAACCGGGAGAGAGAATTAGTGTCATTCTTTAAATTGTTTGAAGTAATACTCTTTTAAAATCATTTCAAAATGCTTTCAACTGTCATTTGGGAAATCTAACGTTTAACGGCTAAAAAGGAAAATAAGGTGAGTTCAATTTATTTAGTTTCATAAATTCATAATTATTGGTGCATAGGTTAATTTCTGCATCATTTTAAATTGAATTTAGAATTAAGATAGATACATGTTATGTACATACATCTGTTTAAATTATTGGAGATCTCTTATGTTCGTTTTTTCTCTTAAAAAAGAAGGAATTGATTCGGTTGAGTTTTGGACTGGAGTAGGTATGCAAATGCAATCCATGAACAGTTTCCTTAAAATCCTTTGATGCTCTAGAAACTGATATAATAAGGGTCAGGGATGTCGTTTCAGATAGTTCCGAAAAAAATGGCGATTTTGACATTTTGCTAATAAAAATGTCAAAATTGAGTCTGGGTCATTGGATTCGGTAACCGGGGTGATTAACGACTTGATCGCAAGGAATATGCTCTATTATGGTTTAAGGTCAATGCTCTTTTCAATAAAACTGGTCGACATAGATCTTATAAGCATGTTTCAGTAAAAACCGGTGGGTGACAATACAATTCACAAATACAGATTGTCAATTCACTGAACAAGATATTTTAAATTTGACATGATTGCATGCATAATCAAATCTCCCAAATTTTAGAGATCACATCTTTGGTGTAGAGACCTGTCCTATGAATAGATCGTATTGAATAAAATTATACGAAAATAAGAAAAAGATCAAATATTTTCGCAAAAGGATGAAATTTTTATGAAAAACTATTACGACAACTTATGCCACGCAAAATAATAAAGGATTCTTGAAGAGAGACATCTCTACAAGACGGTTAAAAAGTCACCGTTAAGCGTTTTTTGAACAAAAAAACCTGAACTAAACCTGACGATCAAATTATGTGTTTTTTGAGATCTGAGGTCACTCTGTAGTTGACCTACTTTTCTTTGCTGTGACATGAGTTGTGTGGCAATTATTCAGTGGTGTTTCGCTTTCTGCAAGTAATTGCATATTTTTGCAATAGAAATTAAAAGAATACGCAAATTTAATTGAAAGATAATAAATAGAAATAGAAAAGGGAAACGCTTGAAATTGTTTTAATTAATTTGTAAAACTAATTTAAAAAAATGTATGTAAGTATGTTTTAATTTTTGAGCACACAACTTCTTGTCAATAACACAATTTACAGCTCTCGGGTGTTTTTTGGAAATCCAGTTTTTTTTTGCCAATTCTTGGGGTTGTCAAGAAAACCTGGGTCAACTCTTTGTAAAGTTCAACTAACGAAATTTCCTTGATAAAAAGAAAACCAAGTTTTGATTTTTGGCAAGTTCAGGAAAATGAAAGCTCCGAGACCTCAGATAAATATCTTAGTTAGAATACCCATTAAACTGCCTATAAAACCTATAAAACGTTTTCTCAGTAATCCGCAAACATATATTAAGTACAATGTAGGTGATATGAACACTCCATTAGTACTTAATTCGCCAACCCGGGACGAATCTCTGAAATTGAAATTTGAAACGCCACTTTACCATCGTTAAAGAGAAGAGTCAACTTCGTTTGTGATTTTCATGAATGAATCTGTTTTATGCTCCTCTTGTTGAATAAAAAGAAACTCAATTTCGAAGCATTATAAAAAAGTCAATGTTTTTTTTTAACAATTTTATCATACCTATTTAAACCTAGAGATATTTTTAAACAACACCATTTGTTTTAACGTTATAGTCTTCTCGCGGACATTTTCATTGCATGAACTTGAACTGAACTCTTTTATGTTCTTATTTTTTTTTTACTTTTTTATACCTACCTATCTATTTATTTAATGTGCACTTGCAGAGAGTTTACTATAAAGGGTGTTTTTAGATTCGATGGACTTGACGATGACATGACGGTGGAAAATCAATAAATTCGCACTTGTCATTCTGCCATATACCGCAAACAGAATATTAACATTTATGTAGTTTTATTTTCGGTTCGAAAAGAAACTAGGTACCTACCCTTTTTAATGCGGTTGCATTCATATGTGTTTAAAAAACACAATGACTAGAAATAGCCATAATTTCTATCAAAAACTGCCAAAATAATGGAAACAATCAATTGACCTATCAGAAAATTTTAAATTATAAAAAAATTTGTACATTCATTCTTTCTTTTTGTACAATAACCTTGTTCGGTTTCGTCCCAAACCTACCTATTTCTAAAATGTTTAGCCAAAAAAACTGTCAAAGATTATATAAAAAAATTAAACAGGTAGAATCTGGCAATGTCGGGCAAGTAAGCGAACAGACCTTACCTTATGCTTGTTTTTGTACAGTACCTAACTTCATATCATACTTGATTTGATTCTGCAGATTTTTTTTGCATGAATACCTAAAATTTTTTTTCGGATTTTTGACTTACGAGGTCGTCCTACAATTTAACCGTCGATATATGACTTTGTGAATTTATGGAACAAATTTCATTTCGTCACTGGTAGATATAGATGGAGAATTTTGGTTTGTTATAAAACATCTATGATTTCAATATTAGGAGTGTTCTTTTGTATAACTTGTTAAAAAATGATCCTTTCAGATCATCTAATAACGGCTAAAAAATAGGGAAAATAATGTAATTTGTTACAGCCGGGTAAATCCAGTTTCAGCATTAGGTACTTAAAAACAAAATGCCAGATCATGTTTTTATTGATGTGTAAACATCTATACAGTATACTGGCGGTAGGGTGAAAAGAAAACGTAACGTAGCGTTGTAATCGTGATCGTGGTCGTGATCGTGATCCTGAGCTTTACGAAAATTGAGTGCGTTCAACAATATGTACGTTCAGTAACTAAACGTTGAGTATTTATATACGAAATCGAAAGGTCGAGTTCAGTTCGGGTTGAAATTTGTTGGCTGCTTAGAGGATATATTAAGCCCCTATTACACGATGATTCTTTGCGTCTGACTCTATTCTATTAAGATGGAAGACCATTTGCCCTGTGAGTCTTGGGCCAAGTTTTACGAGACTCTTTTTGACGCTTCTTTAGCAATATCCGTATTTTGTATTCTTTGCATTACTTTTTTTCAATTACATGACTGCTTTGAGACCAGAGCAGTTTTTCTATTTTGTTTTCCTTTCAGTTCCAGAGATTTTTGATGTGTATAAACATTTATACTGGCGGTAGGGTGAAAAAAAAATAACGTATCTTGTAGTCGTGATTCTTATCTTATAGCCGTGGTCGTGATTTTGATTCTGAACCAGAGATTAGTCTGCTATTACACGATGCATCTAGACGCATGCGACTTTTCGAACTACGTAAATGCAAAAGAGAAAAAAAAATCGAAAAGATGAGACGGAAAAAAAGTGAACGGTGTCGCGTGGGTAAAATTTTCGGTGCAACTATTTGACGTTTCTCTTTTCACTTGTCCGTTTTTTACTATTCTGCTTCATATGGTTTTGTTGTGCAAAGAGTAAATTTCGATGCAACGCACTGTTATTGATAGCCTTATAGGCTTTCCAGAAATGAGAAATTCATCTTTAAAAACAACATAAATAAAATAAATTATTGCTTTTCTTTACTGATATTCATTTAAAGGCACACAAACCTTTCTTTCTTCAATATATCTAATAATGAAAACAAAATAAAAACAGAAAACGTTTTTTTATTGCTTGAGCACAGCCCAAAACGAAAATGAAAAATAAAGAGAACTGTCAAATTAGATTCATGACTTTGGTTTCAAAGTCTAATAGCGCTTGAAACAGCGGACGAAATAAAGAAGAATTTGAAGAAGGCGCATGCAACTAGATTCATCGTGTAATAGCAGACTTATGAATTATCCATAATCTCTGTTCTCAGCTTCACGAAAATTAAGTGCGTTCAACGCTATGTACGCTCAGTAACTAAACGCTGAGTGTTTATATACGAAATCAAAAAGTCGAGTTCAGTTTGGGTTGAAATGTGGTTGGTTGCTTAGACCATATAGTACATGGACTGCGCTTTCATCATGGCTGTAGGGTTTCAACATAGAAGGCCGCCTCTTTTGGCAAATTAGACGAAATAAGGTCATTGACTGGAAAATATTTTTAAATATAATTTTAAGGATTGGCTAAGAGCTCACTGCTGATTGTGGGTGTGAGTGATCGCAAAAATTCACTGTTATGTTTAGATAGATCTTAACTTTTTATAAGCGTGGTTGGGGCCTTTGTCGGTAAACTAAAAAACGCATTTTCCATGCATCATTACCGATTTTCAAATTTACTTATGAAAAGTTAAGATCTATATAAAAATACCACTAAATTTTTGTTATCATCCACACCCTAAATTTGATGTAGGCTCTCGGTCTATGAGGCATTCGGACGAATGTTGATGTTTACACATCTTAACCGTGAGTCCCGGCACTCACACTTTTTTTTTTTAATTTTGAACTAGCCATACATTAGCGAGCCATTAAGAGCGTGGATTTCCGACGTGTTAAAAATACGAATGGCTCGGCCAAGCGCAATTACAAGACCATTGTGGAAGCTTGGACCAAAATGAACATTTTTTTTACATTGGCTTTATATTGACATCAGAATAATCACTGCTTTCGATTTTTAAATGACTCAAAACATAAAATTTTAATAATAAGTTTCAATAAAAGCTATATAACTGGAATCTTACCCATGTAAGAACAATGACATGTACATAGGTACCTACTCAATAAAATACTCTTATCATAAAACGAAAACAAATAAATCTATTCAAGGTGCAATTTAACTTGCAGCCACGTGTTTGTATAATTTTTCAGCAGATGCATCCGTTTTAAGTTTTATCAAACCAAAATAATGTATCTAACTGAAGAAAATTATTGCCAGGTGTGCGAAAAGTCTTACTCTAAATGAGTTTGAAGTGGTTTTTTTTGAAGTATGAACATATGCAATTTTAAGTAGGTATTGGGAGTTGTTTTTCGTTGGAATATTTTAGTTAAACTTCATAATATGTAGGTACGTAATATTTGTACTGCAGATATAGCAAAAATTTGCTCCTATTTATTCCTCTTACATTCAACTAAATCCCTTAATTATAAACTTAAATGAACCATGAATTATCTTTAAAAAGTGAGTTAAGTGCGAAATCTTATCAAGAAAACAACATTCAAGTTAATTCTAGTTAATTAGCTAATTTACGCTAGTATCTGCAGTAACGAGTATCTAAGTAATTATGTTAAAAATATTTTAAATATTTTTGCCAACAGCTATAGATAAATAAGAAAAGAAACGCGAAAACAAATGAGAAAATGTATAGGTGGAGCCCAAGTAATACTCTTTGGTGACAGCAGAGTTCGTCTTGAATGTAGTAGATTTTCGGTTATAGATTTGATACTTACGCTGCTGATGTGAAACGAAAATTTCCTGTGATCTCCAAACAGACAACGAAACGCTTACGAAAACACAACGGAAAATATCCTTGGAGAGTTTCACTAGTAATTCCAAAAACAAAATCAAACATAAACGCAAAAAATCACAGAAACCCATGATGTAAGAAAATGATAAACAAAAAAAAAACACAAATAAAACTCAAATGTCATTTTTCCGCACACAATAAATTGTCCGTATAATTAATTCATTGCGAAAAAGGAGCGAAGACTTTTCCAAATAATCTGCTACAATTATAAATTTCGCTCTTCGAACAGCGTACTGCAAAACGAAAAGCAGAACGAAATTTTCCGTTTATGACTTCGTTGTGTCATTTTTGTATGGGATTTTTCGTTTCGCATCAGCAGCGTACTAGGCTTTAACGTAAATTTGAAGTTAATTGTTTATTTTTGATATTTTACTTCGTAAATTAAGTTTTGATCACCGTTTTAATTCATTTGTGAATTAGAAGACAGCTAAACATTTTTTATTAACAGTGGTAATAGAGCTTTAAAATACCAAAATAACACAAGTTTACATATTTTAGCCCATCGAAAGTACCTATCTAAATAAAAGAAATTTTTTCTAGACTGAAACTTATTTTTTATTGAATTGCATCATTATCAAACGTTGTTGTTTAAAAAAAAGTCAAGTTCTTCTTAAAAAAAAAGTAGATAGAATTTCGAAGAATATAAGAATCCCCATCAAAATATATTATCTAGATATGTATATATAAAAATTTAAACAAAATAATATTAATAAGCAAATACAAATACCTGCACATTTTAATTTAATTTAATTAATAAAAAAGGAAAATGTATTGATAATTTCAAAATCTAAATAACGCACACGGCTTTCAACTTCCACCGATGTAACTAAATGTAACTAAAATTAAATTTAGAGCTGACGAATAATAATTTCTTGAAAAAAGAGGAAATTTTATAGTTCTATCATCCATTGTACTTGATATTACCTTAAGAATGATTATTTTGATAGTTTTATTATTAGATACATATTTGTTTATTTATTTTTCTATTAAATTGATGACATTTTTCTTATCTGAACAAGTTTCGAGATAAAGATCTCTGGTATAGGTTCTTCACATAACAATTAGTTCTGGGCCCTACTATGTTTGTTTTTATTTTCATAATATTAAAACAATTATTATTATTGACATGATGTCATTGCTTGTTAAAGAAAAATGGAAAGTAGTAATGTACTGTATGTATATGCACATCATATCAATCAATTCAATTTATTTATGACGTCAATTTTATTAAACAAGCAGATATGTACAATATTGTGATATCTTCGTCCGATATATATTTTGAATTTTTAAACAAAAACAATTATAATTCGTTTATTTGGTTCGATTGTGCATATGCAGCTGCAGCGATGCGCGGCATTTAAAAGATTTCTTAGATGTCAGATCTATATATGGTAGAACAAGTATGTATATTGTTAATAATTATTATCTTTTTGAATGTTGTTACAATGATAACAGATAAAGAATTCTGTTTGATTAGTATTTGAAATTAAAACTGAGTGAATAAAAAATGCAGGGAATCTTCCTATACTCGTATAGGTAGAAGTATCTATCTATACTCTTATCTGGAAAATTTTTGTTTACCAGGTGTTAATAAAATTGTTTACATATAGAGAATGTTATGTCTGCTTTATTGTTTTTTTTTTGTATAAGAAATAATCATATTGAAAAAAAATTGCATTTTTAATATCTATATAGGTACTTTAACGTGCTCTTATGAGCAAGTGCTTTTGCTTTCGCATGAGAACATTTCTGGAGGCTTAAATCATATCATTTAAAAGGTTATACGCATAATAATAAAAATATTATTTTAATTCAAATAGAATTGTCTGGTTGAATAAGACGCTCATACGCCATACAACCATTTTAAGAGAAATAAAATTGTTGTTACTGTATTGTAATTGTAATTGTAACTTGCTACGGTAGTTGAAGACAATAACTAAGCTAAGCATTTTTTTTGTTGATAAAAAACATTAGCTGATTATTGAGACTCTTGGATTTTGCAAACTCTAGCAACTAAAAGTTAGAAACAAAAGTTTTTCGATATATTTCTAGTTAAATTACAGCATGCATTAATTTAAATATTCCTCTCTGCATCTGAAAGAACTTCTTTTTCCCTTAAAAATTCATTTAGATTTTTCCGTTCCAAATTCATTTAGAATTTTTCAAATCTTTGTATTTATCTTGAAGAAATATTCACTTAAATTTGATGACCTTTGCAATATACTTATGTTCTCAGGAATTAATGTGGCTCCTGGAAAAATGGAAAGTTTTTTTCAAGTTTATGTAAATTTTTTTCGATTTCTGGGAAAGTTTTAAAGTTTTTTTTTTGTTAATAAAATGGTATAAAAAATCAAAGTAGGTTTAACATAAATTTCAACATGGTATCGGATTGGTAAGTAGAGGTAAATCTGGATATAATTGGCGAGGGCCTAGCTGATTTCTCTATAGTAGCCTTTACTAGGCCCTTGTAAGTTTTTTATATTAATCTTCCCACCGCGCCTGGAAAATTTGCAAGTTTTTACCAAGTTTGGTCAAGGCCTTGGAATGTTTTCAGCATATCAAATACTCGTGAGGTCCTTGTAGGAAAAACTTGTTAGGCCCAGCGGATTTCGGATACCCCAGGGTCATTTTTACCATAGGGACTGGAAGAAATTAAGTCCTGGGTGGCACATTTTGGATTGCGGGAAATTTTAGAAGGCGCAAATTTTCAACAATGCTGACAAAGTTTCAGCACATCAACAATATTAAAACTGAAATAACCAGCTGTGTGCTAAAATTACTTTAGTTGAAAATAATATGGGAAAAGCAAGACATAGCCAGGATAGTCGTGACCAGATCGGAGAGCCTTCGGCGAAGCAAAGCATCCCCCATCAGACAATCTTTAAAGACCTTATGTTATGCGGGGAAATTAAGCGGAGGTCTCATCAATAGTCACATCCTAACATGTAACGACTTACATGTTAGGATGTTTAATCCTCCTAAGAGATCAAATCATATGCGTCTCTGAACCAGCCAACAAATTGCTATGGTGAAGTGCTGAAGGACGGTGCTCAGGACGGCAAATTATTTAAAAATGGCTCCGAGTAACACGTCTAGTCAATCCCTTTTAAGTATCTATGTCAAACTTTCTAGACTCTTTTAAAATTTGTAGGTCCAGTCGGGAGAATAAAACAAGGTGAAACTTACAAGTTGATAACTTGCAACGATAAGGCGTACAGAAAAGAATTGATTTAATTAGGCTCCGCGAAATTAGGCCCTAGGAAATAAGACCCCAAAAGTTGAAAAAAGTAAAAAAAAATAATTAAATAATACCCCACACCGTCATATAAATATTTGCTTTGTAACTTGTGCAATTTGTCTACAAGTACCAATAGTTCTCCTGTGTTCGTCAGCAATCGATTCCGTTTGAATTTTTAGATTGCAAAATTGCAAGGCAACAGAATAGCCGTAAAAATCGCCCCAAAAAATGAAATAACACCACAAAATTTGAGAATTTTCGTTGTTATTGTTTTATACGCATTGTTTTGGGGACTTACAGTTTAAAAAAAATATTGGGGGTTTGAACCCGAACTCCGTTAATCCACCACTGATACAAATCCATTGTTTGTAAAATTTTTGAATTTTATTGTTTTATATAAAAATAAAAAATTATTAGTAGTGCGGCAGCTCGTCTTATCTAAGAGTAATAAATTACCAAATACCAAACGTCAGTAAATCTGAGGAGATTATTCAATTATGAAATTTGAACACACACATTTTGTAATATTTAAAAACCAAATCACGAGGAACCCTGAGAGACATGCGACTTAATATATGTGCAGTTGGTTTTTTTTTTTTTTTTGCCCAACCTATAATCCCGCAATGCAATTAAGCAACATTAATTTTACCTATAGCAGTCTCGTGAGTTGCACTCACATGTTCTTTCAAAATTTGCATAGCCTTAAAAAATAAACAACCTTACTTACTTCGATATAGTGTTTACATAAATCTTGTCTCTTATAGTTGTGTGCTAGATATTCAAAGCGGCTGAAATGTTAACCTGATGATCATAAATTCAAAAAAAAAAAAAAAACATACAAAACTCCCTCATTAACCTGGAAACCTTATCACCACAAATGTTTTTCTTTTCTGTCCCAGTATATTTATGAATTAACTCATTACTCTTATAAACAACACTTTATATGCTTTCCTTATTTGCTGTATTCTGTCGAACAGTATTTTACAGATACTGCCCTATTTGTATTCATAAATTTGAATACCGATAAAGCAAATAATTTATATTTTACTCCGACCACATTTATGTATACTGATGCTGCTGCATATTATGCATCTGCATTCTGCAGCAATTGGTTGGCTTCAAATTCAATGTGTTGTGTCGTTTTTGTTGTGTGTGTTTACTCTTTCATGTTGTTGCGGCTAAGACCTGAAATGCTATATAATGCTTCTGGCATTATCATACAATTTCCGAAGATGCAGTGTGCTGCAGCATTTGGTTAATATTGTTTAGAAAACATTATACGCATTATATTCGAAAGGTAAATATAAGGCCAACCTTTTTATTTTGTATACATATATTGACTTGAGAAAGTTCTCCCAAAAGCAATGCCCTCTCTTGGGCCTATCATGGATCAGCCGACCAGACCAGTTTGTTTGTTTTCCAACTCCAGAGGCTTCTTAAAATAATAATAATAATTCACCGAACGATACGCTTTGCTCTTTTTATTACCCGCGACTTCATTGGAATGCATCTGATGATTTTCTTTTTTTAGTTTTTTTTCGATTTCAGTTTAGTTTAGTTGGTGCAGTATATAGGTACATGAAGTTATGCCCATTATGTGGGGGCAGCAGCATCGGCTGGCTGCAGTACAGTTATTATAGTGCACTGAATGTTAATAAGCTTAAAAAAAAAAGACACTTGGTACAAGAAACCGAGAAAGAATGAAAGAAAGAGAGAGAGAAAGAAAGATTGTTTCTAAGAAAACGCTCCCAATGAAAATATTCTTCAAATTAATTTTCCAGACGAGCGCAAGTAAGATTTACCGCACGCTTTGTGTAGTATACTTGCATTAAATAGAAAAATGCTTTGCAGACATTAGACGCGCTGTGCAGTATTTTTTTGTTTGTTTGCAACTTGCACATTTGGTTATAGCCAGAGTTGGTGCCGGTTTTTTCATGATGGTGCTCTTTATATATTGTAGGTCAACGAACCACCTACTCTAACAAAGACGATGACGATAATTCTTTTCAAATCTATGCGAGAAGTACTTTACTTGGTAACCGCAGAAGGGCAAGTATTGGTTTCATGAATTTATTTTCTATTTTTTGAAAATTTTTAAAATATTCACAACCAGCTTCATTTTTAAGAGTAGGTATTCTATGAAATTTTGCTGCGATTTACAAGGAGGTTGTAATCTCTTAAAAATGGTAAATCCGCCAGTTATAGGAGCAAAGGTACAGAATTTTATTTTATAAAAAGTACCTTATAATTCCTTATTGTCCGAGAAGTAAAACTAAAGAGTTAAAAATTTAAAACAGTCTAATGTAAAGTAAGTTGTATGATATTAATTTACACGCATTATATATTACATTTTCTTATTTTAAAGCAGTTTACTATAATTCTCTTAATACCTTTTTTTGTAAATATAATAACGTACCATCTGAACACGTCTAAAAAATTGACAATCAGGGTTGGTCGAACTGTCACTTTTTAGAAGAAACTCTATCTTGTTACATCTAATACGTGCATACATAGGTAGTTTATGTAGTTAAACGTAGTTAAATTTAGTTAATGGCCGTGTTCAGGTTTCCATACTAGGATAGCCTATCTAAGATACTCGAGTATCCATAGTATGTTTCTGAACGCAAATCAGCTGTTGTTGACATTTCTCATAAGATAGACAAGTATACCAGAATTTTTAGGATAGCTTGAGATTAATTTTTTGGCAACAGCTGCTTTGACATCAGCTGTGATTTAACAAGGGATTACAACAACACAAAGCTATCCAGATCGCTTTGGATACAAACCTGAACGCGGCCAATAAAACAAATTGTACCAGACGTATGTAGTTTCAAATGATCTGTCAGCTGAATTTTTAGCTGAAATATTCAATTTTCTGTTGAAATTCTATTACTTTTCTGCAGGGTTGGGCAAATTAATTACGATACGTTTTCTACATCTTAAACTAAGATTAGTTTATTAAATAAACTAGCAAATGTAACAAAGAAACAGTTCGGCCAACACTGCACTTTTCTGTATTTACTTTGTTTTTATTTATTCAGTTAACTAAGCATAATTTAAGATGTAGAAAATTTAGTGTAGTTAACTCGACCAACCCTGGTAACAATTCTTGCAAAAAACTAAGCAAACATAGTTTTTAATATTTATAAATGTTAAAGTGTAATACGGAGTAAGTTTGATGTTTAAAACTAAAGTAGGAAGATGTTAAACTCGATTTAATTTACAAAATCATACCTTTGACATTATACTAAATTAAATAAAACTTGCGCCGGAATCACAGCGCAAATTTGTAATAGAATAAGTAGGTACATTCTTAAAGCATCTTCAGTACCTATCAGATGAGTACGAGGATTTTGAAAATTTTAAACGACTTAATTATCGTTTTTAAAAAACGCTCTTTTTGTCTATGTTTAGCTGTAGTTCACTGAGTAAATAAATTTAGTACCTACATTACTGACTAAAAAAGTATCTAAAATTAAGGGCAAAAGAGAGGCACACAACAATTGCGTAGATGTGTGCCTCTCCCTTGATTCATCATGTTGTTGTTTCATTCAAACCTTCTATATTAATATGATGGTGCGAAAGTTTGGCAGCCTAACTGCAAGTGTGTTATCACACAAAAACCCTAATATTTTAAAATTATAATAAATTTTTCAAACGATAGACATCAGTTACTTGATGTTGCGTCTTCTAAAAATGGTCCAATTTTGAAAATAAGCCAAGGAAAAATATATAAAACTATGGCCTACTTGCAGAAAAAATCCAAGTGAATATTTTTAAACCCATTTATTTGGCATCACAACTACTGTCGCTTGCGTAAAAAGTTATTTAAGGTCAACTGTCGAAAGTACCGGGTTTTCGCATATAATTTGACCATTTAACTATTTTTGAAGTATAAAGCAATATCTCATAATTGATGACTAGTATGGAAAAAATTAGATAATATTTTTTGTATAGTATATATCTGTTGCAGTAAGACAGAGTAGCTTATGTTAAAAAAACAATTTGCGAGAAAAACGCATTTTTGTCTACAATCTGTAACAGCAATTAATGTATTTTTGACAGTTCAGCAATTTTTTAATTAATGATGCCATTTTAAATGAACGATGCCAGAAAGTAAAATGTAAATGATTTCTTTTAGAAGGAAACATAATGTACAAACCTTACATTAACATATTTTTTGACATGTTTCCTTGAATAATTTTTTATGCAAGCCAGATTAGATAATGGACTTTTGAGCCGGATTTCTTTCTCTTAAAAAAATTATTGCTTTTAAAAATCTTCACTTGGATTTTTTCAACAGATTGGCTAGTTTTGTAAAAATTTTCCCGGGCTACAAACCGCAGCGATAGAAACTAATTGATCAAATTTGTTAATCATGTGATCAAACAATAATTGTAATTTTTATCATTCGAATTTCTAACCCATTTTATAACAATCTCTCTAAAAAAAAAATTATTATCACGCAGCAAGACATCGCAGCATCTTCCTCAACCCTGTACTGGGGGCGGTATAGGTAAGTTTGTTCTTCTGTATATAAATATTCTAAAGACTCCTCTAAATGAGTTGACCAGTGTTGTCACTTCCTATTTAAAAAAAGTGGTAGATAAAGCTAAAAAAAAGTGGTAGATTCAGATTTTCCGTGGTAGAATTAATTTAAATAAAGAGAGAAACAAATTTAGTTTTTAGTTTTTATTTTTACAAAAGAAATAATGTAGGTACCTTAAGTAAATTAAGTTAACTTAAACTCTTATCATTTTCTTTTGAAGAAAAATTAAATCACAATTATTTGGAATCAGTTTATTTAAGCACAGCCGTAAATATTAAATATGTACATTCATATAAAGAAAATATATAATTCTTTAATTGAATATTATGTACCAATTTTTGGTAGATACAGTTTTAAAATAAATTTCATAGTTTTTCAAATTTACCATCAACAAATTTAAATTGTAAATAAAAGCGAATCATTTCTGAAGATGGAATAAATATTTCATCTTTTTCATTTCTTTTGCAAAAGTAATACATCAAGCTGGTTTCTTTTTTTGTTTTTAATATAAATCGATCGCTTTAAAAATCAAATCTTTTTTACTTACTTTTCAGACAGTTTAATTAAAAATTTTCGCATTTTAATTTTTTTTTCACTAGAAATAAAATTGACTTCCACTGACCAATCTTCTAGAAAATTTCGCAAACAATAAACGTTTAACTGTTTACGAAATCCAAGTAAACAATATTACTCTTTTAAAATAAGGCACACAATCTTAGGAGTAAGTAAGTAGGATCTACTTATTTTTCTTAAGCAGACTAGAACCAAAGATACTGAATTATAAAGATTGGAATCCTCGGCTGTCATTCTGGTTTACCTACAAGCTAAACAAAATGGCGGACAGTAGTGAATTCATATGTTTGCACTAGTGTTCATGTTTTAACGCACACTAGTGCAAAAATATGAATTCACAACTGCATAAATTGTTGTTGCAATTCACATCTATTCATCGACAGAGATGAAATTACAAAAACAACAATGTAAACAAATGGGTTTTGGGGGATGGAACGTACGAAAGATTCCAATCTTTATAATTCAGTATCTTTGACTAGAACTTTGTTTTTTTACAAAATAAACGTAGGCATGTACCTAATGCGGAAAAAAGAGAAAACGATAGGTAGATACGCATATGCAAAATGACAGATGAAAGCATTCACATTGAGTAAAAAAAAAATTGTGAGATAAAGCCAATAAAAATGTATTCAGGTAAAACAGCATAAAAAGTGCAGAGAAAATTTTTTTTTTCCAAAAATCGAAGCAGATATTTTATTTATTGTTTTTATTTTTTTTTCTGGGCGAGCAAAAAGGGGTAGAATTTTTTAATTCCGGGGTAGAAGTGGTAGATTATGAAAATGTTGGAGAAAAGAGGTAGATCTACCACAATTGTGGTAAAGTGACAACACTGGAGTTGACTACTACTTTAATGTTAAGTGAGCTTCTCTTGCTATTCACTTCTTACTTTCTGCTTCTATAAAACAACGATGACTATAATATGATGTATGACTGCTGCAATGCGTTTCCGATGGAGGACATGCCCAGAAGTCATTTCGAGCAATGTGTCGTCTTGAATGCACTTTGTACATTACATACATACATTCTAATATGTTTTCTGTCTTCATCTCCAAGTGGTGTGTACCTATAGTTTTCCCTTTGATGTTTTTATTGTACACACAATGTGTAATTTCCTTTTATTTTCCTTGACATTATATCTTGGATGGATGCCGAATGGAAGATTAAGATCCTTTGCAAAGTGAAGTATTCGTCTAATCTAAAATTAGATTGATTTTGGTGATGCGTTTCAAAAATTAATGATGAGATTGTTGCATAAAGCGGTTATTCCAAAACACACACAAAGGTGAAAATTGTTTAATTTTTGTTTCTTCGAATATCGAAATGACTCGCTTTTTAATGTTTCCGTTTCGTTGAGTTTGAGTTTATGATGAGTTTGCCTTAAATAACACATCACACGTGTTTGTATTTTTAAAGTCAAACATATGTAGGTAGTATACGTAACTAAAATGCACTTCAATTCATTTAGTTTATATAAATAGAGTAATTTGTGTCCCTTAAGAAATTCCATTAGGTGCGGATGCAGTGAAGGAGGCCGGCATGGCCGCAGATCTTTTTTAATGTTCTGTTTCACTGTAATCTTTGGGTGTAACGATATCGAGTGTCAATGATTAATAAGAATTCTCTTGATGACAGAAATCGGATTTAATTAGGTACGATGATACAATTCAAATATTAATAGTCTGGAAGGTAGTGTTGCGTTTTAAATAAGTTCTTATAAATAGCTTTAACATCAGGTATTTATTTGCGGTCTCGCTTTCGTTTTCAGTGTGATTTTTGAAGTATTAAATAATTGGAACACTTGATTAAAAATAATGTTGAAAGTATGTATTTGCTAAGAATTTTCATTTTTATTTAAGACCTAAGCAGTGGTCTTAAAAATTAAAAGAAAGAAGAATTTTTAAGAACAAATTTTGATTCAGTCACAGTTTTAACAATATGAAAAAAGAAATCCATGACTGGGTCGTACCAAAATTAATCTTACATATATGGACACTTAGAAAAATAGTAGCCCGTGGTCTGGCTTTTTAATAATAATGAAGGTGAAGAAATTTAGAAAACTACTTCTGTTTTAGTGGAGCGATTGAATATAATTAATTAATAAGTTCAAGTAACCTCACCTCCTCCTCTGAATTTAATCAAATTCCCTTAGAAATATAAAGTTCACAGTATATATTTATGCTTTGAGTTTTATAAGAGTCGGTTATCATCGACCATAATTTGCGTCTAAGAAGGGTATGACAGCATCTAACTGATGAGCCCACCTGTCGTACCTGGGCAAAACGCAATCTTTGGAGTTGAGGTCACTTGAACTTATTAATTGAACTAGTATCGCCCTGTGTCGAAATTCGACATTTTTCTTTTTTAATTTAATTTTTTCTTCAATTTGCACAGTGCTCGACAGTGCAAAAACAAAAATGACCCACAGTGTGTAAATGCGTGTCTCTTAAGTATATTCTGCACATCTCCGCAATTGTGGCTTTCCAACCATATAAAATTTATCGAAATCGGTCAAATACTTACCACAAAATTTATTTAAGGCTATTTATATATAGATTATATTCAATCGCTCCACTAACACAGAAGTAGTTTTCTAAATTTCTTCACCTTCGTTATTATATGCTCTAAATTTATATAACTTTTCAGAAAAAAATAATGATAAAAATATAACGGTATTTTTAGTTTTACCTCATTTCACCTATAAATGGCTTAACTTTGAAAAATATTAAGCCAAAGAGCCATTTCAATTAAATCTTTTCAAACAAAAAATTAATTTTTAATTCCTATTTGTCGTTATTTTTTATCCTATTTTAGGTTATAAATATTAAAATTTTGAACGGTTGAAACATTTGTTATTTTTTACAACAAAACTGAGGAAACCTGTCGTGATATAGCTGTGATCTCAATATAGCGTGTGTTCCTATAGTTCAACTGATGCGCTTTTTGTTTTAAGTGCATGCGAGTATTCTAATGCAATGGTGTGTCAAAATTTCAAAGCAATCGGTAAAGAACTTTCGGAGATTAGCGATTAAGAACAAATTAGGAACACAAAAACAATTACATTTTTATTTAAATTTTGTATGTATAGATTGTTTTTTGGTAAACCGGTCTTAAATGTCATGTTCCATGCTCTCGCTACACAAATTTTCATTTATTCCTTAAGAACTTAAAAACTTTTTGCAAACAGTTATTATTTTTCTTGATATATTTCTTGTGTGACTTCTGTCAAAATATTTTTATTTTTATTGATCTTTATTTTTTCAAATACATATGTACATATGTATGTATGTATGTGTTATACTGTATATTTTTTTAAGCATGATCATTAATTTTATCGAACAAAATTTTCAATTACAACAATAGGTCAAGTTCTAACCTATGGCATTTTACTCCACCTTATTTATTTCATATAAAATACTAAAAAGTACGTATACGCCCGAGTGTGTATGGCAAATCCGTCCGAAATAGACACAAAAATAAACTGTCTTTTTTTTAACTTATATCCACTGTGATTTTCCATGCCCTCGCTCAATTAAATTTCATTGATATCACTTAAGTATTTTAAAAAATTGAATGAACATTCACTTTTTTATTTTTTTTTTTGTAATTTTGTAATTTTGTCTGAATTCTCAAAAAAAAAGGCTATGTCCATCGTCAAGTTTTTTTTTGTTTTATTTTTAAATTTAATTAAAAAATCTGGTACATACTATACATGCCAATTTCAAGTTTTTTTTAAATCTTTTTTAAAAATTCAAAACATGATTTTTTGAAAAAAATTGACATGCCTATATTATAAATTAAGATTTTTTAAAAGCATCTTGTATATAAAATTTTATTTTAATCTTTCGATAATTAATGAGAAAATTGAAAATCAAAAAAACCGATTCTATTGGGAGGTATACTTTTAATAACGTTGAAGGTTTTCCGTACTAATATCAGCATATATAGAAATTTTTGTATGAAAATCTTAAAAACGTACGAAATTTCTTTTTGGTTTTTCTCAATTATATGGTAAAGTTACCGTTAGTTTTGGTTATAAGATTAAGATTTTGTTGAATCTTGTAGATTGTGTTATAAAAAACGACTCACTGGAGAGTTTAAAAAAAAAACATATTGACGCAAAATTTTAGACGATTAAGAACGGTGTTAAAACTATTTTAGTATGATGCAAGGTTAAAAACAGGTTTTTTCCAAATTAGCGCCCGTGCTGACTTTTTAACATTTTACTAAAATTAAAATGCCTATTTTAACTTTTAAATATCATACTAACTCCAAATGTCATTAAAAATTTAAATTAAAAATGTGAAAATTGTATGTTTGCTTACTTGTTTGTTCGAACTGTGACTTAGACGTGTTCAGCTGAAGTTTTTAAAGACAATAGGTAAGGTATAATACTATGTTAAAAAATATTTAAAATTAAGAACATATTAGTAAAAAGCTTTAAAGTCAGAAAACTGTTAAGTAGTATTATGCAAATGCCCTAACATCAGGGTGTTTAAAATATTGCGCCAATAAGTTTTAAGTTTGGAGAAAATAGCTTATATTTTTTTAAAAATTCATCAACTCTTAATCACAAAAAAAACCCAAAAATCGTATTGTCGTTGCTAATTTGCCGGCATATTGAAATGTCGATGATGATGGTAACACTATCAGGCGAAGGCGTTTATTCGAGGTGTCGTAAAATATTTAACTCAATGGTTATTGGATTTTGCAATGGAAGCAGTAGTCACGTCACGATGTGGAGGGTGCAACATTCAGGTTTTAGTATTATTTGTTTTTTTTTTTTTAACATCACCATGGAGTCGCTGCTGCAAGAAAAAAAAAGTCAAAAATGCATAAATCTCCAAGCCAATCTAAAATCACAACGAATTCAAAAGAAACAAGTTTGCGTTTCATTTGGCTGATTGATTGATGTGACAGCCCACAGTAATGTGTTCACTGCTCATAACAAAAATTGACGCAAACTATATTGTAGAAGCATTCGGATTGTATGTATTATGTCGTCCGTCACTTCACCGATCTGCCGCATCAAGTTGCTTGTTGCTGCTCCGCGCCGCACGCGTTTAATTAAACGCATCGTGTTCGTGCTTCGTCTGTCATCATACTCAGCACTTGGGATTTTGTATCCGAGTTGAATGTGCTTGGCGTGCTAATGCTCATTCGCACGGATCAAGATCCAAGAATGCAATTAAACAATCGTTTTTTTTTTGTTGTTCGTTGTTTTTTTTATTATTTTGTATTTTTTTTTGTGATCGAGTTAATTTTTTTTTATATCTCTGGCTTTTCATCTTTCATTGATGCCTTCAGTTGTGATTTGCGATTCGATGATGTTGCGTAGTTCAGTATTTGCTGCCGCTGATTTGATTGGAATATATATTGCCCGCATTATACGGAAAATACAAACAAACGCGTGTTTCTTTTGCGTATTTCAAACTGCCAGCAGTTAGAATAGCAGCATGGCCGCATGCTATACGCTTGTCTAGGTTGCCTCTTGTGGACTATGCAATCAATTAATTCTTATTGTGAATTTGGGTCAACTTGTTGCGCGTGAACTGTATTTTGCTGCATTTTATTTGTTTTTAATTTTAATTAGTTGCATTCCAAAAAAAAAATAAATTGGCGATCCAATATTCGATTAGTTTTCACAAATAAAAAATAAAAAATTTAAAGGGTGTACCGAATATTTTGTACGTCAGAATTTTTTTTTCAAAAACACTGATAAAGAAATTAAACAAGTTCTCGCATTTTCACTCTTTTACGAAGCAAAGAGGTGGCAAAATTTCATAAAGAAATTTGGTGATATACCTATTTATAAAATTTTTTGTAAATATGTATGTAGTAATTTCAAATAAAGTTTAATTTAATTGTTTTTCTCGGAACCATTCCTTTGGTAAAGGTATATTAAAGACTTCACGAAATATGATATTAAAATTATTGTGTCCGGCATGTTTTATGGGGACGGTCCTGTTTAAATATCTAATTTAAGTATTCATTTTGATAATGCTGTTATTCAAGAGTACTTTGAAAGCTTTAACGGTGCCACCAGTATCATTGTAACGCACATAATAATCAGTAGATACTGCCAATGTCAATGTAAGTAATGTTGATAACACTTTACACATATACGACGATGGACTTTGAATTGATTAATTTCAATTGTGTCTCGAAAATAAAATAAATTGCAATAATTGAAATTAGTATCTACCTATTTACTTTGACGTTTAAATTTTCCTTTATATTCATTTATTGTATTAAATGTGTCTATTAGTATAATTTTAAATGCTTGGACCTGTCTTGCCATATATATCTGGGATCGAATCCCAGCCACCTAAATTTAACCACCATATTTGTGCAGATTTTGACATCATAAATAATTTTTTCTTAAAATTTTGTACTTTTAATTAATTTGCTTACAACTGTACAAGAATTCTCAATTAATAAATAAAGTTCAAAACACTGGAAAGTATAGCTGTTTGTTTGTTTGTTTTTTTTTATTTTTACTTATACAGTCGAGGATGAATACTTCTTAAATTTTGCACACATTAGAAAAAAATATCAAGGAGCTCTCCAATAACCAGTTCATTAGAACAAAATAAAAAATACAAAATAAGAATGTCATTTTACGAAGGCGCTTCGATAGCAAAATCTCGAATAAAAAATCTCGCATTCTTTTAGAAACCGCGAAAAATTAAATGTGTCTATTATAGTATAATTTTTAATGCTTTGACCTGTCTTGCCATATATATCTGGGATCGAATCCCAGCCACCTTAATTTAACCACCATATTTGTGCAGATTTTGACATCATAAATTATTTTTTCTTAAAATTTTGTACTTTTAATTAATTTGCTTACAACTGTACAACAATTCTCAATTAAAAAATAAAGTTCAAAACACTGGAAAGTATAGCTGTCTTTTATTGTTTGTTTTTTTTATTTTTACTTATACAGAGGATGAAAACTTCTTAAATTTTGCACACATTAGAAAAAATATCAAGGAGCTCTCCAATAACCAGTTCATTAGAACAAAATAAAAAATACAAAATAAGAATGTCATTTTACGAAGGCGCTTCGATAGCAAAATCTCGAATAAAAATCTCGCATTCTTTTAGAAACCGCGAAAAATTAAATTTCCCACTTTTGACAATCTCTTATTTTCATTTCGCAGTCAAAAATCTTGCAAATATTAAACAAATTTTTGCGAACTAAAATCTTGCATACATTTGTTGAAAAATCATCAAAATCTGAGGTGCACTTTAAAAGTTCGATAAGCTCCATAAGCCATTTGGCATTTACAAATGTAAAAAAAGAGTATATTGCAATTTTCGTCATTCTAAATATCGCTTAATAAAAAGGGTATAAGACTACAGCTATAAGTACAGACGATTGTCAGATCGTTTGTAAAAAATTGTTCCAATAAATGTCTTACAATCGTGCGAGCTTACAATTTTGTATGACAATATTGCCAGAAACATCATTGTCAGCCATATTGTCACACGACGATCTGACATTGTCAGTTCTGTGACAATAGTCTGAACACACAATTTCAATTTCTGTCAGACAATTACGGCCATATTATTTACTCGATATAAACTTAAATCCGAATATAAATTACACAAATTCAAAGTAAATACATCCGGATTAAAGTTTTAATCTGGATGTACCCAGTGAATAATAAGGGCATTAGACAATTCAATTTCTCAGCTTTGCTGTCAAAACTTTAAAGAAACAAATCTTAGATTCGCTTGCTCTCTTTTTAAGTAAAAGAAATCACTGAAATCGCATTTTTTTAAAAGGCGCCAAGTGTCAAACACGTTTCCAATTGTCAGATGTCATTGTTAAAGACATCTGGCAATTGCTGACAATTTTTACATTTTCATATAATAAATCTAGACGCAAAAACGAAGTTGTTTTAAGTTTTTGTAAATAAATAGTATCTATTTTTTGTTATACATACCTACTGAATTATTATAATGGAAAAGGAAGTAGAGTGAGAAATTTCGAATGTAATTCTTTCTCCTGTCGACAAGCCACCCAATTCGTCCAAACATGAAACACTTTAGCTTTTTTGTGGCAATTCCTCCTCATCGCTGCCTTCGAACACGATATAAGCCCCTAAAATAGTTGCAAGTGCAATATTATCTATTTTTATTAAAAATTATTTTCACAAAAATTTCGTAAACAAATATCTGCCAATCGTGTAAGCTAACGATTTTCACACTGACAATATTTTAAGAAACGTCATTGTCAGAGAATTGACAATGAAATTTGGCGTGTTCAGAAAAATGAGATCTCAGAGATTTTTGTCAATAAAAAAGTGAGCAAGCGAATCGAAGATATTTTTTCCTCAAAGTTTTGACAGCAAAGCTGAGCTGATCTCATTTTCCTGAACACGCCTATTGTAAAACTTTGGGACAAAATTTTCCAACCGTGTGAGCAGACAATTTTTCGTTGAAATATATCAGGTCAGAGCATTGACAAATCTGACAATATTGTAAAATCTGCAGACAATCGTCTGTTTTTAGCTTAAGTACTTATTATTAGGTGTGTTCCTCTACTTTGAAACTCCATGCATTTGTGTGAATTTCTACACTTTTTATTTTTGTTTTTATTTTTTATAAACTTTGACAGACTTTTGTGTAGAAATTCACACAAATTCACAGAGTTTCAAAGTAAATGAACTAGCCTATTATTGAAAAAAAGAAAAACGCATCTCATAGAAAGAAAAAATAAAAAAAAAAAAAACTTGATCGGAACGTGTGTAGGGGTAAGTTAATCCCCTTTTGGATGACTCAAATATATATCCATGTATATAATGTATTATTAAGAATCGCAATCAACACAGCTTCAAAGACTTCCGTGGGCGCCGCGCCACCACCGACAAAATATGACGATGACGTTGAATATTTTGGGTCAAGTGGTACAACATTCAACCAACACACTTGACTCTGAACGCAATATATAAATACGTAGGTTGTACAGTTGTCATCGATTTGTTAAAAGAAAGTGGTAAGTACAACTCTTAAAATATGTATATACTTATGTATGTATATGAGTATGTACAAATATGAAATCTGAACTTGTTTAAAGTATAAATATCGATTTGTGAATGGATTTCTTGTTGGTTGTGTGGCTTTTATTGTCGTACTTAAAGGCAATTATATCAGCAGCAAGTAATTAATCATCTTAAATATATACATAAGTTTTGAAGATTATTCTCTTTTTTTATTTTTAAAGAGACTTGTCATTATTATTACTGACATCAACTTAAGATATTGATTTAAGATTACTATATTATGGCCTACGCAATTTTTGATTATTACGTTGTCAAAAATGTTTAAATAATTTTTAAAACGTAATCAGAGGATAATTAAGTAAGTACATAAAAAGGTTACTTAATATATCACAATTGATTAATGATTCGTTGAAAAAAATTAAATAAAAAAAAGTGGTTTTCGTAGAATTTAAATTTGTCAATCATCTTATATGCTCTAGTTAATTTGCAAATGATTGATATTTTAATCTGATTTTGAATAAACAGCGCCGTAGTTTTAATCGCGGGCAGGTTCTCTGATTTGAGTTGCTATAACTATACTCATGGCAAGAAGAATTTTTTTTTACAAATTCAGTTTCTAAATCTATTAAAGAATAAAAAAAAAACATACCTAGGTACCTACAACAAGAAGCAAAACAATAAAACGTGATTTGCAAATATACTTTTATTTATTATAGACGGACTTGATCTGAATAAAGAGAAGTTAAAGGCACATTGACCTGGTGAGGTTTTTCCATTAATACGATTGAAGATCAATGTCCATCAAGTTAGCGTTACCACTTCAAAATTTTAAGAATCCAATTTTATTACAATTAAATTGGATTGTTAAAATTTTGAAGTGTTGAACTGTCGTAAATTTGTTGTCAAAGCTAACTTGATTGTCAACAAAAAAATAAAGCGCTTTCATTTTTCTCTGTCACGACAAATTTACGACAATTAATATCATGCTCTTTTTTTTTAAGTTCATTTGTCGTAAATGAAAAAAATTGTCGCACTTGTTTTTTTTTTTAAACAACACCTCAATGTTTAAAAAAAATCAAGCGGTATAAGTTTTTCTTACGACAATTTACGACAAATTCACGACAATTATTTTTATTTTTAGTTCATTTTTATGGCTTTATTTTCAAAACAGATTAACGATAAATTCACCACAATTAATTCAGTTGTTGGACCCTTAAAAATTTGAAGTGGTAATGCTATAACTAAATGAACATTGAAGATCACTCTTTCTTGCTTCTAAGTCTTCCAAAAAATAGCTCAGAAACTTTGGACAGCTAAAGAATTTTAAACCAATCAATAATTATTTTCATCCATGGATGTATTTTGTATAAGTTTCTTTTGCAATGAAATTTTATAAGTAAACATATGCAATAAAATGAACGCTCTATATAATTTGATTGCTAATAGAAAGTTTAAACTTCAGAAATATGTAAAAAAAAAAAACAGAAAACAACATTCATTTGACAAGTTTAAGTCCCATATTCAAATGAAATATCGATCCGCGTCTTATTGTAACGCCTATTATTTCTTTGATCTTTCTTTCGAAAAGTTATTTTGGATTTAAAAAAAAAATGCTTAGGTAGGTTAATTTACACAGATAAATCATATTTCTATTTGAAAATACAAATCCAATAAATGAAGTAAATATATTAATATGACATATTGCATTTTTTGTTCAGAAAAAAAAAAAAATAAATGACGGTTCAGTTTCATAAATCTTGTTAAACATTGTGTTTAAAATGGATACTCATCATAAATCATTTTATTTTCATTTTTTGTTTTAATATATCGGAAGACTGTGCAATGTGCATATCCATGCATCCACTAATTTTTTAGTTCCAAACAAAAAAAGAAAAAGAAAACTTGGTCTTTTGCCAGCATTCACCGCCTTAAAATAGAACTTTGATTCTTAATTAATTTTCAAAATATTTTAAGTCATAAAAAAAAGTGAAAAACAATAATAAAAAATAAAAAAAAAACATACAAAATCTCCCGCATATATATATGTATATCAACAAGCAATAAACAAAACAGCAGCTCGTTAAAAAACATGATTATTAATAAAAAAAAAAAAAAAACAAATTAAATGCAAACATGACGAGTTGGTTTATTCAACAGCACGCACATTTAACTACAAAACACAAAACTTTTGCTGTGGTATGGCAATGATGATTATTGCGTTAGGTGCATAATGTATCCTAAGCCTTGGTTCGCACTCTGTCTCTATACACTTGTTTTGTTTTTTTTTCTTCAAATGAACGTTCCATTAAGAAAAAATGTTCTCCTCCAAATCTGACCCATTGAAATTTTCATTTCAACATCGATTACTTGTATTTGCGATGACAACATTTTTTTTCCACAGTTATCAGTATCGTAAGAGGTTTTCAGTAGCGCTAAGTTTCAGTTAAGACTGAACGTGCGTCGTGTCGAACCTTTGTGGGCTGATGTTGACAAAAAAGCCAACCAGACATTGTATACATACAATTCTCTTACGAACCATGATCAAATCTAAATACATAATACAAAATAATTGTTACATAAAAATAATAATAAAAACCGCACGACACAGAAATCAATAAAACAAATTCATGAACCAAGTGTAAACAGAGTATAACGTATATTGATTGACAGAACTAAATGACGGCATTTTGTTTGTTTTTTCTTTCTTTTTTGTTTAAAAAAAATGAAAATCTTGTCATTTTAAATGTCAGAATGTGCAATAGTGCTGAGGTGTTTAATTTTATTAATGAGATTATAAATTGCGTGTAGGTTTTTCAAATTGATTTAGGAACACAGCAAAAAAAAAAATTTTCATGATTAAAAATATCCCAGGGAAAATCTGTAAAACCACACCGCAAACTATACGTTATAATATTACTATAGTGAGTAGGTAAGTGTATAATATTATGTAGGTGCATTTTGTGTTTGCATCATAATATCTCATCCATCAGCGATGTTTTGTATGAGCGGTGGGAATGTGAAAAACGGACGCCAATTCCAAATAAGCCACATACAATAATTAGTTAGCACGTGAATTAATAAAAAAAAAAAAAAAAATTGTTATAACGAATTATGCGTAGAATAAGCCTGTCTCTCAATAAAAAAAAAAAACAAGATAACGCAACCTAATACTACCAGCTATAGCAAAATTGCAATTCAGCATTACAGATCGATGCATTGATATATAAAACGAAAGTGCATTGATTAACAGTTTAGACATCACAGTGTGCGGTTTTGTGTATAACAAGCAAATTGCTATAAGCAGATGTTTTACTTTGTATTTTTTTATACAAAACAACGATATGTTTTAAAATAACAACAAATTCTTAATAATTATCTTCTAATAATGTAAATAAGATAAGTTATAGAAGACTATTTAATTGGAATTCGTTGCATTATTATTAATTCAGACATAAATTTATGTTTTTGTTGAAGCTGATTGCGTGACTTATTAAAAAACTTAACCTTTAAGTCGAAGGTTATTGAAATCAATCTAGGTTAGGTTAGTGGGCTGACGGTTGGTCTTGTTACCGTCACACTTAGATCAATGTAGATCCCTAGAGAAAAACCTATGATAAAAGTCCTATGACAGAGCCTGTTAAGGGCGTGGGTGTAGTTTCAGCGAGCTGTAGCCCGAAATTGCTAAAGAAGTGTCAGTCGGCATAATCACCTGGGTGAGGAGTGGTTAAAGCGCCTATGTCTATTCTGGGGCGTGTTCCCCTTCTTTACCCCCACAGGGTAGGATCATCCCTCCTCCAGACCCGTAGGAACAGTGGCTCCATGCAACGTCTGGAGGATGGGCTTGATAGGCCAGTAGTTGGTGTATGTACCAGTTAAGTTTAGTCGAGTTGGCTTATTAATGCTGGTGTACAACGCAGAGGCGGCAACAGCTGGTGTATGGGCGAGGTGCTCATTCTCCGCTGATTGTCGCCACCACAGTGCGCACCTGCATTTTCAGTCATTCTTTTTCATACTATCATTGTCGTTTTATATATCATTTAGCGTTTTTTGACGTTTGGTTAAGGGAGCGATTTCCTGCCTGTTGGTCGGCTGAATTGATAGGGATTAAGCATTTTCAAGCCATTTTGTAGCTTTGGTGAAGTATAACAAGCTTTTGTTTGGAATGGCAGAGAGTTCATCCAGGACATTGAAGAAATGTCTTCCGAGGAACCTGTTTCTCAGATGACATAGCGCAGGGCAGTGGCATAGGTAATGAGTAGTATCCTCATGTATGTCCTTGTCACCTAAACCTCTGCATAAGTCGTCCATACTGAGTTTCAACTTCTTCTTGTGGTAACCCAATTGGTTGTGTCCAGTGGTAACCCTCACGAGAAGAGAGAGAGATTTTTTGCTCAGTTGGACAATATTTTCGGTTTTATGTTTATTGAAATTTGGCCATAATTTTCTGCTTGTAACACAGGTATCAAGCGAGTTCCATTTCTGTCTTTCGTTCTTTTTTCCTGAAAAAAAAAAACAAAACAAGTTTTCTGTTTACTAAATTGCATTGCAACAGAAATCTTCCTTCTTGGCTTGCATCTACCTAAACAATCCTAAATAATTAACCTACTACAAAGAACAAATATTTTTTGTCTCTTTGGCTCTTAAACTTAGCAACCTATTCAAATGCAAAATCTTAATCGGCTAAAAAACTTGTCCTCACACAGGCAACTGGACGGTAATAATTACGCTGCCAGTGGCTAATAGATTGCTATTGTTTCTTCGGGAACTTTGTCCTCAAAGTAGAAGTTAGTCTAGGAACACACTTGCGATTTTTATTCGTTGCGATTAAGAAATCACGATCGGAAAAATTTTTTTGCTGTGAACACATTTGTGGTTTTGAGTTACGTCGGTTTCAACAAATTTTTGCCTCGGTTTTTCCTATTGATCTATTCAACTTTGCCATCAAAAAATCTCAAAAAGAATAATCTGTTTCATTATTTTAATAGTCTCATGTATGTATATATCCTCGCTACAATGCAGAACTATTCTAAGTCCAAAATGAGTTTTTTTTATGTCTTGAGGAAATTTGTTGCGTTCCGCAGATTTTCTTCATATTCCGACTGTTCCTAAGTGCAGTGATTCCTTCAGAATTTTAATAATAAAATATAATCATAATGTCGAAAGTCAGCATTTTACGGACTAAGGTTCTTCTTGAAAAATTTTGTAAATGTGATTCAGACTTGTTCTGCATTGTAGCGACGATACGTGTGAAACAAATTTCAGTCTTTTAAGTTTTAACCGTCAAATTTTTTAATATCATGAGCGGTCCTTTTGGTGTTTTTTTTTCCATACAAAAATGGTGAGATATTTTTTCGAATCCGGTGGAATTTTTAAAATCTTATCTGGCATCACTGATTGTTGCTTGAATGTTTCTTTAAACATTTCCATAGCTTGGCTTGATGAAGAGTATAGGCGTGAAGAGAGGATCAGCGAACGCAGCGCGGACGGTGCAGTGCGTATCAAGTTTATTTTCCATGCACGGTTCGTGAAAGATTCCTCTTGTAGCACTTCTTTATAGGGGATACCTTGCTTCATTCAGTTTAGGAATGGAAACTTTAGACTAATGGATAGGTACTATGACTTTTTCAACGGACATAATGACCATCCATAACTTAATTAGTGAAAAAGGACATAATCCCCATGGACATTTTTTTTTGCCCAACATGTACATAATGTCATAATGGACATAAGGACTTGTTTAAACAGGCATGGCGTCCATGGACAAAAAGTTCATGTTCATAAAGTCCGTTGAAATATTGTCTCATTATCTTTTTTTTCAAAAGAAATTAAGTCCACGGACATTATGAGGAAGGCATAATGTCCATGGACCTTAGTAAACACTTTTGAAAACTTAATTTATTTCAATTAATAAAGTGAGAGTGAGCTGAGTAAAATAATAATATTTGAGATAATTTTAATATTTTATATAAATAATAAACTTTAATTTAAATCGTGAATTTTTTTTCTTTCAGGTAAAGATATTCAACTTAATGGAAAATTCATGCCATTTCATTTGCGGCAAGTAAAAGCTTAAAACAATTTTTACCAATATCGTAGAAGATAAATGTTAATAAATTCAAGATTTAAATATGGCGAGTTTTTAGCCCTTTTATCTAAACAGTATTTTGTTCAAACGTATACTGGTTATAAAAATGAAAACATTTTATAAATATACAGCTGTAGTTAAAAGTTTGACAAATCAAATGTAGCTACATATACTTATTCCAGTCAAGAGATTCAAGCCCGATAATTCATACAACCGAAACGCGTCGCTTTAATTAAAAATAAATTATAAATTTTATGTTGTGGTAATATTATTCATAATAATAATATAATAACATTATTTTTAATTGTTCATCTACTTTTTAAATTATTCCAATTGTCGGTAATATTGCAACAGAAAGAATCATATAAATATCAATATTTAATATAAAGAAATTACACTTGACTTTAGGCTGAACAAACACTGGATCAATCGAAACATTTTTGATTCATATAACCCAATTGAAATGAACTTCTGTGATAAATCTTCCAGTGAGATCGTTACAGTCTGTCAAATGTTGTTTGACTTCTTTCAACATATTTAAAAAAAATTCTTAATTCTGTTATTTGAAAACTGTGCCTATAATACTCTTAGAGCCAGTTGTATAAACGTGGTTCAACTTCGTTTCAATGTTTTACACACTGGGTTAACTAGTGTGCAACCACCGTTGAACCTCAGTAAATTTGCCTCAGATTAAATTTTATGTAAAAATCAACAATTAACCATAAGTTTTCAATTAAATTATTTCCAAAGGTTTTTTATGTATAGATACCACATTTTTCAATTAATCTATTGTGCACCCTGCCTTGAATGTAAAATTGCTATTTTTTCTATGAGTTAATGCAATTGTAATGCAATCTTCCTACACATTTTTACACTATCGATTGCATTTTTGTTCTATACTTAGTATTTTTTTTATTTTCTTAACCCTGAACCATTAAAGAGCTTATGACCGTTCATGTAAACAAATTGCTACATTAGCTTGTTTTATTTTTGTTTTGAAAACGCTTTCCATTTAAAAATAATAAAAAACAAAATAGCTTTTTTAAGTCGACTTTTTTGACATTAAAAAATAAAAAAAAGTTTCATTAAGTACCTAAATCAATTTATATTATTTATTTCATCTTCAAATAAAAAAATGCACATTGTTTTATTATGATAATAAGCTTTGCTAATAAACAATAAATAAACTTCCTCCTGTTAGTCTCATGTCTATCATTATCTCTCGGACTCTATTAAAAGCGTTGATGTTATTGTCATCATCCGTTGTACCGCGGCGACACTAGTGGCGGCAGCCGCGGTGCACGTCCGCTAGCTGTCATCACTGACATTAACTTCCCCGCTAAGCAAACAATCGTTGTGGTTATTTAAGTGTTATGGTGTTCAATTCATTCATTTAAATCCACATTTTGTACATATATAAATACATTCATCATACCTGATAGCAATTCGAAACGACATAATTATTATACTGAAGAGATAGATAATTAAAAAAAATTAAATATTGATTACGCTTGTTATTATTATTTTTTTGATAAAATCTTTTTTGTTGACAGTTAATTTTTAACTTTCAAATTTTAATTTTACGAATGAGATAATAAAGGTCAGCGCTATATTGCAGTTTTTAACGGTTTGATGGCAATTGAAGCTTTATCTCAGAGGGATTTTAATAGTGTGATAGATTTTGAAGGCCGGTCAAATGAGTGTATCATAACTTATGTGATGCTTATAAAATATAAATATACGGTCGTATTTATAAACGATGTCTAACTTTGAACAAATAAAATTGGTGATGCCATCTCCAATTTTTTTTACTGTCAGAATTATTAGAGAATTCTTACAAAAGTTTTGGATATATTCGAGTGAAGTACAATCAGTGTGAAGGAAGTAGGAATACTACCTTAGTACTCACTTCACGGAACGTATCATTCTACATGTATATAATGCTGTATTAATTGATGCAATGTTAAAGATTTTTTCGGATTAAAAAAAAAATGCGAATTTTTTTTTCTTTCACCACAAATTTACGATAAATTCACGACATTAAATGTAATACTTATTTTTTTTCGAGGGGTGGTAATTTTAACTTGACAGGGGTTATTTTAAAAAAACACGCGTGACCATTTTTTTCTTTCACAACAAATTTACGACAAATTCACAACAATTAATCCAATTAGTAGAATCTTAAAATTTTGAAATGGTAATGCTAACTTGACGGACATAACTTTTTTCAATATTTTAACGTTTGAAAATTTCGAAACACTTTCATTTAGATCGGCAAAATGACAGATATGCCCCTTTTTTTTGTAAATTTGGTGCCTCACTCTCATACACTGTATATGTAATCAGAGATTATGAATTATTTAAAGATAGCAATCTTTCGTACGTTCCACCCTCCAAAACCCATTTATTTATTTTGTTGTTTTTGTAATTTCATCTCGATGAATAGATGCAGGGAATTGCAGAAACAATTTTATGCGGTGATGAATTCATTTTTTTGCAAGAGTGTGCGTTGAAACATGGACACTAGTGCAAAAATATGAATACACCATCAACCGCCATTTTGTTTAGCTTGTTTGTTGTTTGTAAGCAAACTAGAATGACAACCGATGTTTCCAATCTTTATAATTGCATAATCTCTAGATGTGATATACACCTCTTCCTTTTCTTCTTATTCTAAAGCGGCCTTTAGACAATACAACCGTACAACTGTTTTATATGATGTGTATGCGGGCTTACGACGATTGTGCAAATTTCGCTTTGTCAAAAAAATTCCATCGCCAACCTGCGATTACATGCTATGATTAGGTCTGTTTGACCCTGTCAAACTTTGAAAGATGGAGAAAATACTCAGAGAGGGGAAAAATTGTCAAAAAGTTTACAAATGTAATTTTGTATGAAATTTCACTTTTGTGTACAAGACGTCAAATGGCGACAAATCATTTTGAATCTTGTAATTTTTAAATTGTTACATTATTTTTGTATACCGAAAAGTGTCGAATGAAAATGTAACATCGGCTTTGATGGACTTATCTGAATTTTAATCAACTGAATGTGGACAATCTGAATCAATATTTTGTAAATTTCCAGCCGACCGACACGACGTCAAGTGAAGGAAACTGACAGCTGGGTATTTGACAATTTTTACACTCCTTGCACATAGAAATTTGTGTAGCAAAAATTTGCAAGCTATCCAATGGAGGGGAAATTATTTGCTCTCTCGTTGTGCTCTCTCGTTGCAACTTTGTTGAGTTAACAACCAGGAATTTGAGTTGTACGACCGATTGTATCGTCTATAGGCCGTTTAATTGATTTTCGGGCTGTTCAGGGCAATGAAATACCTATTTGGTCACTTTTTTCAATAAATTTCCCAAAAACTGATTTTTTTCCATGGGTTTTGACAGCAAATTGTTAAATTTTGTGCAAATTCGCAAGAAATTTCACATTACCAAACAGACCAAAAGTGTTGAACACACTATAAGATGAAATCGGTGATGCTATCTTTAATTTTTTTTACTGTTAGAATTATTAAAGAATTCTTGCAAAAGTTTTGGATATATTCGAGAGGAGTAGAATCAGAGTGAAGGAAGTAGGAATACTCCCTTATACATATATACTTCGCGGAAAATATAATTTTACTCTTGCTACAAATAATACGAATTTGCAGTTTGATTGGAACTTGCTTATCTTAAGGTCAACTTTCAACTGGTGGTGAATCAGGTTGACGTTGCATAAGTCGATAAGCCTTTCATCATTGTCGTTGCATGATTTATCTCATAAAACACCTGATTGTTGTTTTCGCCTACCTTGAAATTAAAGAGTTTCCCATTGGCTTTATGATATCTTCACGACGTTGTGTGATATTATATAAGTGGTGTGTTAATGGCCTCCTTCTCATCATCAGAAGACAAATCCGGTGGCGCGTAACGCTATATAATAATCTTACTCTGAACGTCTTGTAAGTTGTAAGTACATATTCGGAAAAACGGTTGATAGCTTGTAAAACATCCAACTTAATATTTAATGTACTGTTGGCAATTTCCTCCTCTACAAAATATTTATGCTATCAATTGCTGTATAAGACCACCAACAATCGAGCTATTATAAAAGAGCTTTAATTTTGACATTATTTGCAAAATGGCACACATACATCATATAGGTTCCTATATACCCTACTCGAAAATGATTCTGCGTCATAATGAAAAATCTGCATCAAAATATAAAGGATGCAATTTTTTCTGCATCAGTTATTATTATTATTTATGTATTAATATTAACCTGTTACATTTCTTTATTAAATACTTGCCAAACCCACCCAAACATTTCAAATTAAGAAACACATTTTCAGTGAAAAAATATCTCACAAAATGGAAAAATACAGAAAAAAAAAAACAATCACAGTAAAAGATTCACAATCTAACGTGCATTATATAAAAATCGTTTTACTTATTCACTTGGTTGGTGGTGTTTTTAGAATTGACAGTGATTTCGTTAATCCTTCTCACTATTGGGTTTTATACGGTTTTTAACAGCGCATCGTTCAACACATGTATATCAAAAAAGAAAACGAAATAAAAAAACACAGAAAACATCTGGAACGATATAAACATTCAGAGTACTGGTAACTGTATAGTCCCCCATTAAGCTGCAAACATAAAAGGCAAAATACATTCTCGTATTTTTTTGTTTGCATCAAAGAGAAAAAAAATTATAAAAAAAAACATCAGTTCAATGTCAAAAGTGCTCATAAAGTGCACTTTGTTGATGGGCGGGTATTGCAGCTTGAGCAATATAAGAATGGCATTTATATATTCGTTTCGATTGCAAAACTTATTTTCCATTTTACAATACTCGCAAATGCATCCTAATCACTGTCATAGCCTTATTTGTTTGTGCCAATAGGTTGGCAACAGCACTACATTACCTACTCTTTATGTTTTGTATGTGTTTTGAATATTAAATAGCACACAAGTGCATATTAAATTATGATCATAATCAATATGCCCTAAACAACATCTTGGTTTACACATACATATGTACATAATATGTACTTCTTCTAGCTGGGTGGCATGCAAATCATTATCATATTATGGTATATATACATTTTGCATTGCACACTGCCCTATAAATTAGCTCATACATTTCTTTGTTAAAATTAATTGTTTTTATTCAATTATTTATCAACAGATGGAGTTAATTGCTTTCGTTCACTTGCATGGTTTTTCTTTTTATATATATGCACCTAAATATAAAAACGGTTAAGTTTGGATAAAGTTGTTTGCAAAAACAAAAAAAAAACTGTAACTTCCGCTCATGCGTTTTACTAAGCTTAACCCTGATGTATATTCAATCTAAAATATAGACAAAAATAGGTTTACTACACGTAAAATGACATCCTTTTTAGTGAAAACATTTTATGTACATAATGTAACTGCCTATACATTTATACCTTATGGCTTATTCACATATATGCAGGTATGTATAAAATGTGGTTTGGTTTGGACTAGTTTGATATAGTAGACTAACATATATTCTAGTTAGAGGGAATTGCCGCAGGATATTCAATGTAATTTAAGTGCATTTAATACTTTTTTAGTGGGGAGATCCTTTTGAAAACATGTGAAATGATGGAATATTATATAAATATGAGGAAGCTTTTAGTGGATTTTGAGTTTTTGTTTATTATAAAAATATAAAAGGCTGCTATAGCAACAAAAAAAAATAATAATAATAAATTCGTTTGTAGGTTTTTTTATTCCTTGTTGGTTTGGATTATAATGAAAGGTCATTAGAAATGTCAAAATACATGAGAACGTTAAATTTGAAAAATTAAATCAAATATTTGACATATTTCTGTACTGGGTAGTGGGTACTAACAATTGGCGCGTTCAGAAAAGTCGACGATGCTGAGATTGAGTTCTCGATATGAAAGCATAATATTTAGTTTTTTCCCCATTTCGCTTATTCGGCTTCAATACTTACAAATGCGTCAGTAACAGTTCTCTTCGTTCTCCCGATAGTATCAGAATACTCTACATAAGCAAGTAGTTGAACGGACTTTTGGAAATATGTAACTTGCAAGTTAAATACAATTGCTTCAAGAACGATGTTAAAGAGGTTGTATGATAACGTGTTGCCTTGCCTTAAACATTTCACTACATCAAAGGGATCGATGTTATTCTTTCCGACTTTGACGAAGCAGCGAGATTTTTCCATCGTCATCCTGTACCATAATTCGTTTCTATCTACGCTATCATGTACGACTTTGAAATCGATGGTGTGTATCGATTTGAAATTTTTGATTTTTCTATAATCTGTCAGAATGTGAACATTTGATCGACCGACAGTTGATTTGCCTGGCCTAAAACACTGATAGGAGCCAATGAAATTGTTGACAAACGGTTTCGATCACAAAGTACCTACAAATGACAGTATTTTATAAGCGACGTTTACTTATTATTATTCCTCTTAGTTGGCACAATTTAGAGTATCTCTTTTTTTGTTGATGGAGCACAATATACCGAGGTTCCATATACATCGGGCATACTTTTGTCCGACCAATTTTTGCAGATAAGTTGGTATATGCTCCCTACCTGTTGTTTTAAATAGTTCGGCTGGTAGTCAATCCACACCAGCAGCCTTGTACGACTTAAGTTTAGATAGGTCGCGGGTGGACGGAAATCTTGATCATCATCGACCAAGTTGAATGAATGCCTAACAGCAAAATGTTGGCCGTCTTCGCTGTTTAGCATTTTAGAAATTGTCCTTTCCAGATCTTCAGCACAGACTATGTATCTACTACTTATAGCCCCAATTTCATCTTGCCAAGCTTCTTTTCTGTAGCCTTGTAGCTTTGGGTAGATTTTTTCACTTTTTGGTAAAATTTCTGGACATCACTCCTGCCGCTACAACCCTGGAATAGACTCCATCGCCCGCTTTTCGTGCTCTCTCTTTTTCTCCCTGAGAAAACGGGGTTTCTCCCTTCTTTTTTGTCTGTAGAGCTCTCGGACTGATCTCTCAGCATCTCTGGTTCTGGTTTGCAGCATTGCTTGGTAGGCTTGGTTCTTGGCTGCATGCTCCAGGCGGCACCCATCATCGAACCAAGGGTTTAGTTGTGGTCGCCTTGTGAAACCCAGCACATCAGTAGCGGCACTTCTGATGGCATGTTGGCAGTATTTTCACTCTCTCTGCACTTGTTGCACTTGTCGCTCTGAACGCATTCATTGGAGACATAAATAAAACTTCCTATCTCATTCATAAGACAAAATAAAACATCATTTTGCATCTTGAACTGTCGAACAAAAGTTTAATTACTTTTAATATTTTTGTGCGGTGGAAACGCTTCGTAGATTTATTTTTTTTTTCGATTTTGTATACGATCAGAGTTCTCGTTTTGCACTTTTTTGTATCTCCAAAGTCCAACTGAATCGGTGATTGTTAAAACAACATAAGTAACACATTTTTCGAAATCACTTTTATAATGGTTTTGCACTGCTTAGGGGTAGAGCTATAGGTTGAGAGCAAAACTAACATAAATTTATACCTGAAACACACAGAAATTCGAGCGCGAAATCGGCATTAAGTGTGCGGCCGCGTCGTCAAAAATGTAATTTTTTTTGTCTCTCCTGTAACTACTACTACTACGCAAAAAGCATTTGATTAGTTTTTCGATGAATTACATGTCAAAAGTAAGAAGTAGCCATTTTGTTAAATAGCGATATTCGCGGTAGTGTGTGTGTAAAGTGGATGTTTTAATATTCCATAAGAATCAAAAAAGAGTAAAACAGTCCGAAAATCTAATTGAAAACGACAAAAATGCCTCATTTTTGACAAAGACAAATTATATAAGAATATTATGCACATGGAATAATTTGCCAGTGTTATTCTAGCTTAGTCAAAAAAACACTTATAGTTTGACTTGAATGGTTTCTAAAATAAATAAAAAAATAAAATAAAAATAAAACATATTTATGTACATTATACAATTATCTGAATGTTTTTAAAACTTCATCAAAATTAAAATTATTGTAAACATTTGAACCCTTAATAAATTAAAAAATCTTTGTGAGCGAACATGTCAAAAACATTATCCTATACACCTTCATTAAAATATTTTTCTATTTCAATTTTCAATTGTAATTTTTACCATACAAACCTTTCCGCTTGGCGTTCCACTTATTAATCTTTTTTTTTTGTTTTTGTATCTTCTGAATAATCCTACAATGCTATAACAAGTTCATAGAACCTTACGTACCTATCATTAAAAAGGACTACGTTTGCTACAAGCTTGAAATATATATCTATTGTATACAATGTACCTACATATACATAATATGAGTTTTTTTTAACCCTTTGGTTATTCGTTATTGTGCAGTGCTTCAAACTGCTACCACCTTATACAATTCATTGGATTGCTCTACTGCACGAGTGTGAACAGTGCCAAAGGAAATATAAAACACAAGAGCGCCACCTACACATTCTATACACACATTCGACGAATGACAGGAAGAAGCGAAAATAAAACCGGCAATCGATAATATAGGTATAGCAAAAGAAAAACAACAATGCACGCTCTCCCTTTTTTTCCAAACGATATAGAAAAAATGCTTGCCTGTGCTATTTTTCTCCACACTAGATCATTGTATGTTTTGTTTCGTTTTTATTTCTAGTGCAATTGTGCAATGCTGATGGTGATGTGATGACGTTATCTCATCTACTATCATGTTGTTATTCAGTTAAACGTTTGTTTTTTTTTGTTTTTGTTGGATATGTGAAAAAGTAGGTACTGTGCTTTGTCACTAGGTGTTAATGATCTCTTCTTTATACGTATACGTGTTGTATGAGCTTTGTATGTTGAGAATTCAGACATTTTTTTATTTTGTGCAAAATAGGGTACCTATATAAATATATTAGAAGTAACACGATCAAAAAATTAATGTAACAATGTTAGCACTCAGCATAATGTTTACCTAAAATGTTATTGTCGTGTGTGACGCACGTCGTCATCCGTTAAGAATTCGAATAAATTTAACAATATTTTCAAGCTTACATTACAAAGAACATAACAGTATTTTTCAGTGAGGAAAAAGTTAGAACAGAAGAAGACAGCACAAATTCTTGAAAAACGTCAGATTAAGTTTAAACAGGAACTGGCTACCTAAGCTGTCAGTAAAAAAAAACAACGAGTCTGTACCTATGTATGCCTATGTATGTATGTATGCTTATTTCAAATTCACAAATATACGCCTTAAAAGTAAAATTACTTCATTATAATTGAGACAGAATGGATTAAAATGCCCTTTTAAAAGTATTAAGCAGATATTCATACGAAATCCATCAACAAAAACATAGTATTTTCATTAAAAAAATCAAAACATCTGATTTTGATAATTTTTACAAATCTGTTCTAACTTGTTCTTCCTCAAAAGCAAGTACATAGAATCCTGTTCTAGAGCATTTCAAACTGTTCCAAATAGACTCATTGAACAGCAATCAGAACAGTTTAGAACATTTAACATTAAAATCTTGTACTTTTCTGTTCTTAAGTGTTCTAAACACTGTTCCGAACAGCCTCGTTGAACATACCTACCTAACATTGCGCTGATTCTTAAACCGCTGTCATTTATTTTCCAGTTTTTTTTTAGTTTAAGCGAGCTTTAGCTTACCGAGTTTTGCCGTAAATTGTAGCCTAAAATCACTAATTCTGAATTTGAGGTTGTGTACTTTATTTTTTTATTTACATTTTATTTTTCGAACTCAAAAAGTTAGAGATTTTGAAATAAATTCACTTTTGTATTATTATAAATATAAAAGAACTTCCTTTATTTAAAATTCTAATACAAAAATAGGGTATCGTACAATCTTTTTCTAACAAATCTGTTTTCTCATATCCTTTTTGTTTTCATTCTTTTTAACCACAGTCAGCGCAGCATAATCTGGAAATGGTTTTTGAATATAGCTTTACCAATGATACATACCTACCTACTGTTAAAAAAGAAACCACACATTCAATTGAAGTACCTACATACAATTGTGATTGCGAATCATATATAAAGCCAACGGAACATCGTTTTGTTGTAAATTTTATTTCCGGTGTCGCTGCAAACTAGAACATTTTTGATATACACACATATGTATAATATGTATGTACGGTATACCAGTGGTAGATATACGCTATGTATGTTATGTGAAGGAGTATTTTAAGCAAGTGCCATTGATTGGCAGTACTAGGAGTTGTCACACGTTCACTTTGAGTCTTCGAAACAATTCAATAGAGTCGTTATGTTTCGAGAGCATCCACAGACACACTTCTATCTTCATGTAGTATAATACAGTTGCTATTGTATAGAAACTTGATTTTGTTAAAAAAGGATTTTTTTTTTATTAAACTTAAATTGAAAAAAAGAGTTTATTGAAGATTTTATTTTACTGAAACCTGACTGTAGAAAGAATTATTGTACAAAGTACATTAATATGTAGATATTTATTTATTGAAAATGTGTTAAAAGGGTGCGTATATGTTGAACTTATTTTGTATCAAAAGTGTGTTTGTGCAGCTTAAAAGGAGTTGACAAATTATTTATAGACTACATATTACATTAGGTATAGGTATGGTTCCGTAATTTCTAAGTTAAAATTCTCAGTTTACAAAAGGGAACAAAAGTATGAAAATATAACTCAGAGAAAGAGATGCTTCTGGGAAGCAGTGCGGAAATGAGTACATTGAAGAAAAACATTGCCATTGGAGTCTACGTGTGCTGCTAATGGCAGAGTTCAAAGTTGGTAGGTATGTGAATTTTTTTTTTAGTTTTACAGCTTACAAATATAGGAGGGTTTTCGTAAATCACCTTGTTTGACATTATGGTTTAAAAACCATTGATATTTGATAATTTAAGCACAAGAAACAACCGCTTGATCAACTATGTTGTATGGTTTTTGAAACTTTGTTAACTTGGTTGTCAAACATGCTGATCCATATGAAACTTTGAAAGCCAATGTTTTATTCAAAATTGTATGTTTTTTAGTTTTTCAAATCTGTTTTTTGAGGTTGGAGTCTTTATTTGTATGCTACCATGCTAGGTTATGACTCAACATTTTTTGTTTTGTCCGAAGTACTGGTACCATTGTTAATAAAAAGATAACAAGATTTTTAGCAAAATTAATTGAAATCCTTTAATTTAAGTTCATTATAAATAAATATACCACGGTACTTACACCCACGGGACTGACATTTAGGCTTTAATATAACCTCATATCTCAATGCTTCTGAGAAAAATAAAATCCGTTATAATTTTAACTTATATGACTTTAAAAGAAATACAATATTCTAAAAATCACCCAACAAATTTCATAACTCGGTTGGATAACATACTACCACGGTACTGACACACGATTTTAAAATAAAAACACTTCACTCTTACTGCAAAATTACGTTAGTAAAATAAAAAAATTAATTAGTTATTATATATTATTAACATTATCATCCTCGCCAAATGCAACCTCCATGGTAGGGATTATTATATCATATTGATAAAATGCTTGGTTAAGTTTAAGCATATCTGATTAGGGTGAAAAATATAAGGTGAAATAAAAAAAAAAACAATTTTTTCGAAATTTACCCATTTCCGGGCGAAATTATTTTTCCTTGAAATCTTTGAAAGTCAGAATTATTCTCAAATGTTAAAAGCTGCATAGCTTTTCCAGATTGGCGATAAAAGCATGAACTTGTTAGAAATAGTTTTAGAAATTTTTATTTTTCTTATAAAACTTAACTATTGTGGTCTATGTGCTCTCCTAAAAAAAAAACTTTCAAAGCTTAATAACTCATTTAAAAAATATAACGCGGTACAATTTAAAAAAAGTAGCGGACCTCTCCCCTAGAAAAATGTTTGCTCATATGTTCATATTTATTTTGAAAGCCAAATAATAAAGATATTTCAAACGTTCTCAATGTTAAAATAAATCATTATTATAGATTATTAGAATTATAGCAAATTAAGATTTTTGTTTTGTATTGAAGTTAATCACAAACAAAATTCAGTTTAGTAACACCACACACACTCACCCATTATCTAATTCATTAATTATGAATTTTCAATTTTTCATATAGGTACAAGTATGATTCATTGGAAAGCCACAATAAAGAATATGATTTTTGAACGTAAAAATAGATTTTAAATATATTTTTCTTTAATTTTAATATATTATAAAATTGTACGGCTCATTTAGCTTGAATATTTATATGAATTAAGTGAAAGCAACAAAAACATAAACATTATATTCATAATTCATTACTCATTAGTCATTACTAAATAAACATTTTGCAGAAGCAAAACATCGTATATGACCACAAACCATACGTTTTTCCTTCCCTTAAAATAAATCTTCAAATATTCAATATTTATAAATAGTGACCCAATATTTACCATAATATCATCTGAAAATATTTAAATAAATTGTTTTTTTTATTTTTTTTTTTATTATTTATGACTTTTCATACATAATTTTATTTTGAAAAATTTTAAATTCTTAAAATGTGTTGAAGTTATAATCAAAATAAATATATGGAATTAAAAAAAATATTTATAATAAAACTATCTCAAATTGCAACAACATCATAAATGTATTATTTATTTTTATCAATATAGGTATTAGGTACACACTTAAAATATAAACGTCAAAAAAAAATATTTTCCAAAATGTTACATTTAATCTTTTCACTGTATTTATAAAACAACTTTTAAGTGGGCGTCATTTAAGAGCTGTGATTGACTGACAGGTTTTTATTACAAATTATTATATTGTATACAAATACAAACATTCACAAATACCAGACATTCCAGGTTTCCCCCTTTAATTTTTGGTTAAATGCGAAATACAAGTTAAACAAATCATCAAGAACCTGAGTATATACTGTGTGATTCATGATTAATTTATACACTTTGCATCGTTTGATTGGAGTCATTTGATTTGAATTGCTTTTTTTTTTGAAGGAAAATAACAAATGACCTCTGACTTAAATATTGACGTTGGCTGAAAGAATATAACGATGTTTTATATATGTATGTCAAAAATGTTTTTTAATTTATTTGTTATCAATGTGAGCAGTTCTCAAATTAAAATAAAATAAAACTTCCAAAAATATAAATTTTGTGTGTTCTTATGATAATATGCAATTTAAACAGAAAATTGTTTCCGTTGTCTTTTTTATGAAAACTATAGTTTAGTTTTATTTCGATCAAATGCTTACACATTAATCAGAATATATATCAGAAAAATAAAGTATCAATTTACAATTTATTATTATAGTAAATTTGTATATTTTCGCTATGAAATATGAACATTGCTGCAATTTTTCGACGACAAATGCGAGCAACAACTTCAATCTAGAGATTTGGGGTGTAATTTGTTTACTTCATCATCAGACAATTGTATATAGAATTTATTTTACATTATAAAGAGCGTGGGAAGTTAATTGTAAAATTTTATTATTTTTTCTTTATTTGTAATTGTTTAAATTATATTATTGAAATCAATCAACCATATTTAAAATGTTGATGAACTTTTGATTTGAATAAACTCGTACTATATAATAAATATGTAATTTAAATTCTATTTGAAAATTGTAATTAATTCATTGAAAAAATAAGACTGACACTCAATATAAATCATTGTTAAATCAACTGATCATTAAATAATTTTTAAACATACATAAATATGTTTTCGTTGCTGGCAGCATATAAACTATAAAGGAGTGTGAATATTGGTATCTGAAATCGTTCATTTTTGATGGCAAGAGGATGTACATATGTATGTATATTTTTTATGAGTTTGACCACGAAATTAAATTTTATAACTTAGCTGTCATATAAATTGATATTAAAAATGTGATGACAAATTGTTTTGTTTTGACAAAATATAAATTGTAATAAAAATTTTTAGTTAAGTTAATAAAAACAAAAAATAAAAAAAAAAATCTTGTACTAAATTACGCAGTGCATCAATTAATTGAAAGTTTTTATTTGCATGTCAAATAGCTATGAACAAAAATATATCACTTCACAATATATATTATATCACAGAGCGGGAATGACCTCTTATAGACTTATATAGATGGTGTTTTACGAGAAAATATGGTGAAAGAAATAAAAAGCATGAATAGTTACCACTTGTTTTTTTGGATTGAAAGGCTCCCACACACTGGAGTCATTAATTAATTTCCAAAAAAAATATATGTTCGTGTTTAAAATATCGAACTTTCAAAAAATAATTTTGAATTTTTTTTTAAATCAAAAACTAGTTTTGTTAAAAATTTGTATATGAAATATTATTGGATTTTAAAATTTAATTAAAATCACTTAAACAGATAATACAGATAATGAGATAATTCAAAATAAAAAAAATATTTCAATTTAATTTTTTTTTCAATTATATGGTAATTCGTACTAATGCTAGCTAAAATTGTAAAAGTCGTTTTGGAGAAAAATAGCATTTAAATGTATGGTATGGTCCGTTATTTTTGGTTGAACAAAATAGTTTTTCTAGATAATATATAGAAATAAACTCTTTAGTGCCAAATATGTACATAATGAAAAACAAAATTTTCAAAATAGGTAGGTAGGTATGTATTGAGTTTTCAAACAAAAAATTTTAAACTTTTTTTTAAAAAATACGAAATAGAATTTTGAAAATTTTGGTACACTTTTTGAAACATTCTCTATAAAAAGTGTTATCAAAATCAGTTGAAAACAATATTTATGTATTGCAGCTACCTACCCGTTTAAGATGAGCTTAAATAAAATAACGAATTTCTCCTTCAGGGAACCACAAAATAAATGATATGTAACTACTTTGAAGCAAATCGGTCCTCCTGTTTAGGTTTTTTGAAATTAATGTCTTTGCCTCAATCATAAAAAATCAATTTTGAGTTATCGATTACCTATACTAAGTGTTGTTTCTTGTTTTTTAATTTTCTTGGATTTCCGATTCAACGTCAAATCCTTTAATATTCCTTTCAATTCTACCTTCATAACTTGGACTTAAGCTTTCAGCTCTACTGGGAGTTTATTTAATAGATATTTTAATACCAACATTATCATCATCGTCGATGACATCCTTATCTTCAAACATGTTAAATACATACTATACATACATATACATACATCTGACATTTTTATAAATTTATATAAGTATATGTGAATAAAATGTTTTTCCAGCAAATTATATTATTGGCCGGGGATTGGAGTCAGCCATTTATCGGATAAGCCATTGAACCGCAACAACAATCGATTCGGTGTTCGCATCCTAATTTTGTTTTTGTTCCTTTCTAACGAGTAAATGTGAAACACACGCGGCGGCCCTTTTTTTTTTTTTCTTTTCTTGTTTTTTTTTTCTTCTCTTGTTTTTTTTTTTTTCAATGCTCGCTGATGGGCTCATTTTTATAACCGTTCTAATAAAAATAACATCCAAGTCATCAAAGGAAGGACGAAACTTGGGCTTTAGTGATATTTCGTGTCAATCAGAGCGATACAAAATGAGATGATGAGAGAAAAGAAGGCCAATCTTTAACACACACACAAAAATGTTTATTTTGGTTACAGTATACAAAAAGAGGAAGGGTGGTTAGGTTCGCTCATGTGGTTTAGTTTCTATGTTTTTTAAGTCATCCCAAGTTGTGTAGGCATATACGTCTATACATAATGTAGGTATTACATATGAGATACCTCTATGAATGAAGGTATCCTTCAATACAAGCAACAATTACTTTTTTTTTGAAAAAAAAGCAGCTTTCTTCCACACAAATAGTATTTTTACAAGGATAACATAAGACTTACGGTAATTATTGTAATGCCTTAAAGGCCTCATTTCTCGTTATATTGAAATGTTATTTTTTTTTTAGGTTAGAGAAATCTTCTTTTTTTATTTTACTTTTTTTATTTTACGTAAACATCAATTTTCGTTAATGGAACATGAACAATTTGTTGCCTTTATATTTTGGAAGTCATGGATTATTGTTTGATAAGAACAACAAGTTAGCGCTTGAGGGTAATCTTGTTTTGATATTGGGAACATTCAAATAGTCATACGAATTTTTGGGTGTTTGGTCAGAAAAACAAAACTAGTTTTTCAATAGACTTTTTTGTGGGAATTTTTTTACCCGCCCCAAGTCCATTCTTCCTCAGTTTCAACATTGATTTTGATAAAGGACATAGTGCATCAGCGTGAAAATCAATAAGTGTGAACGAAAATCGTATGGAGGTAAAAGAAATTTATCTTTTTAGAGAATTAAGATTTTAAATAAGGTGTGCTTTTATGCTATGTGCCAAGTATCGTCGATAATCTCGAAAATAATTTTATCAAAGCCCTTATTAACTATTTTTGAAAATAAAAAAATTCTCAGCTCAACTGATTTTGATCAAAACTAATTTTTAAACCCCAGTAAACTCAATATACTATCCATTTCCGTTTAGGGTGGAATTATTCTTCAGTTTTAGCTACTTGGCTTTCCTGAATCACGGGCCTTCTGGTTTGTGGGTTTTTGGGATTTTCTAGATGTTGGGTTTTGGGGATTATGGTTTTTCTGGATTTTGAATTTTGGGATTCTGCCCAACTCCATTTATTTACACTTAACTTGATTGTTATGTTATCTTTTTTGAATTTTTTTTATCTCGTATTAATTTAATGATTTTGTTTCTTTTTGTTCAATAAAAGTCTCACCAAATGACGATTTTGAACAATAACTTATTTAACAATTTACATAATTCATTTTCAATTTTATTTATGGGATGTTAAACTTTCGGGATGTTAGGTTTTCCCAATTTTGGTTGGTTTCCTGCGATATATGGCCTCTAGTTTTTTTTTGGATTTAAAGTTTTCAGAATTTTTGGTTTTAGGGATTTTGGGTTTTTATAGTTTGGATATCGGGATTCTGCATAATTCCCATATTTTTATACTACTAAAAATTCAAGTGAAGATTTGTTAAGGCCGTTATCTTTATTTCGGCATCAGAAATACTGTCTAAAAAGACCATTGCATACAAATTTATTCAAAAGGTGTTTTCACATATGAATTTTAAATAGTGAAATTAAATCGCCCATAGTAACCAATCTACTCAGGAGTTGTGTGAAATTCACTATTTATAATTATTTGACTTAAGCAAACTACTCGTTTAACATAAACGATCTTCAAAATTGCGAATCTTACCAAGTTTCTCTTTTATTTAATTTTAGGTTTTTATTTTAAACAATTATTATCTATATAATTATCTAACTACGTTAGAATTAACATAGTGAACTATGTAATTTTTACCATTGACTACGGTATATTTAACACATTTTTTTAACCCACCGAAAAACGCTCTCGGTTAGTAGGTAATTATTTTTCTGCGTGTTCAAAAAAACAAAATACCATATTTCTTGCTTTTATCTTTTCAATGGCGAAGTTGTCAAAAAATAATAAATCTTCATTTATAAATTATAATATTCACTATACAGAAAAAGACACTTTTCCCAAGTTTAATTTGTGGGTAGATCAATTGGAACATATTTTAAAAAATGTGCAATTTTGGCAATAGAATTTTGCGGTTCTATAGAAATCGTCATACATTTTGTGAATTAAATTTTATCTAATTCAAAAATCCTTAAGGGCTTGCTAAATAAATCTTTTTTTTAGATCGGTACCTATCCTTGACTTTTAAATATTGAATGATTTTATAAATTTTTTTACAAACTATAAAGTGAAAAAGTAATTCAACTTAAGATTAGACTCAGCTAGACCATGACGTATAATGTTAATTTAATTTTTTTACTTATTTTAAAATCTGTACAAAAAAATTTCAAATCGAAATATTTTCAACGTTTATTTTTATGCTCCTTGAATTTATCCTTATCCCATATCTCGCATGGATAAATTCTAATTTAAATGACAGTTTCTCTATAAAAATAATTCAGTTTTCTCTGCTATATGTCTGTCTGTTAAAATATAATGTATCTACCTAGTACATATATATTATGTATATGTATATTTTTACCTTCGTCAATTTCTTTATGAAGATCTTATATAGGTATCTTTTATATTATACTTTCCACTCTTCCTGTGGAAAATTTCTATTTCGAATTAAATCTGCACGCTTTTGAACATCAGACGACGACAAACGTACTGTGCAGGTGCACGTGCCAAAAGTGCAAACCAAACCAAAGCAAAAAAAAAAAAATATCTAAAAATTCAATTGAACCTAAAAATAGTTCTCAACCGTGTGGTCGCCTGTTATAAGATAAGTATAAAAACCAACTCATGCAGACAATATTTGAAGAGGCCAAGCAAAAGGGCATCGTATTTGTATTTATGTACTTTAATTTTGAAAATTTCTTATTTTTTTCTTCTTACAAAAAATACAAACCGCACAAGCAGTACCTGCCAGTTGTTATACGTTGTATGTAAAGTTGGCACTCCTAAATAAATAAACTAAAATTTATATATGTATTTTACATGTAATTGTTTCAATGATTTGTTCACTTAAAAGTTGGAAACAGTCTCTTTTAGATGTGCTAACAGCAATTAATAAAATTATTTCAAATTTTTTGACATCTAACAAGATCTGCACTATAACAACACAGCTATAAGAACGTTCTGCTATTTCGCTGATTAACACATTTCATGATTCGTTTCTCACAAGCTTTTAATGCAGATCATTTTCAATGAGAGACCACCATCATTGTTTTATAGAATGAATCAAATTGCTGGGCTAATTTTGTAAATTGCAAAGCGCCACAATAATAGCCTAGCCTGTAGTATACGACATCATCGCCGTGTCTGAATATTGCAAAATATGAGATTAATCCACTGTTGCAAACTGAGGTTTTTAATTTGTATTTTTTATTTTTATCTGAAGTAAAATTTAATATTGTTAAGTAGGTAGGTACTCCATTAAATGTTTGAATGCAATATTGTTTGAAATATTTACAAGCACCAGATTAGCAAAATCAGTCAAACAATTGAATTGATACACTAATTGCTAACTGCCAACTGAAAAATCGACCAATTTTTTCAAAAAACGTAAAAATCTTATTTAGGTAATGCGAATTTTTTGACAATAAAAGTGGAAACGCAATTTTCTTATAATTATTTTGATAACTAAAGGTACGAAGTTTAATGAAAATCATTACAGGCTTTTTCGAGAAAATTAATTAAAAGCAGCCATCCATCTTATAAATTGGAATTTCTATTCTAAATTCGAATTTCTATTCTAAATTCGAATTTCTATTCTAATCACAAAAAATGCTCTGTACCAAATTTGAAGCGATTCGGTCCACCCGTTTAGGCTCCAGTTTAAATTTCAGAGGACGCACGGATGCACTGACGCACAGACCGACCGCGACGTGACGGACCGACGCGACAGAGGATAAGACAAAGTCACTATTTCGAACTTCGTGATCATTGTATAGTGGCGATTTTGATTAAAACCGAAATTTTTGTTCACACGTGAAACCAATACTTTCCCAATACAGCAACTATTAAGAAATTATTTAAAAATTTAATAAAAATGTATACATTTAACTTAAAAGATTGTACCTACATCAGTTGGCAATACTGACTCAAACCAGTGTCGTTGAACATTATAATTTATACTGAGTGAGAATTTGGCGTTTGTATATATGTATTCTTTTGCTTGTAATTTCGCTATAAAATATTACAATTCAAAGTGAATTTATTAGAAATCACCGCATATTTAAGTCTAATGACACGAAATGACAAGCGTACAACTTTAAACGCATCACAGTGTTGTTTAAATCAAATGTGACAGCAGTTGCTTTGTATATAAATATGCATGTTTGTATTATTTCAAAGAAACAATCATACAGATTTGCTTTCAAGAAAAATGTTTTTGTTTGTTTTTTAATTTTATATAAAAAAATTGTTGAGTGTAATGCTTAAAGTGCAAACCAGGGGCAACAAGAATTTATTATTGTGCAAAGATACTCGTATACTGGTAGCAGATGCAAATCAATAAAACAAGACTACAAATCACTTAATTGGCATTCAATTTAGATTTATTTTCTATTTTTTTTCTTTTGTTTTGCTATGCATTTCTTATCAAGAGTTGTTTTATTGGCAATGGACAATTTAGTTGAGATGCGGTTTAAGCATGCCATGGTGGTATTTCTATGTCGTTTTCACTTCTGAGTCACATTTTAAATGTGAAGCGATTTATGTATGTTGTTTTAAAGGTTAAAAATGTATTGATCCTTCTTTTTATGTGTGCTTTTGAAATGAGTTATACCTTGACAAAATTTCGTTTAAATTAGAAAAGTACTTTTTAAATAATTTGCATTGTGAGGAGTTTTTTTTTAAGCATTTAGGACAAGCATTTAGTTCTTAACTTAATCTCTACTCAGAATTTCATATGAAATTCTATCTAAATTTTGACATAGGAATGTTTTACAGAATATGTAAAACAGCTGTTTCCTAAAAAATTTTTTTTTAATTATTTGAAGTAAATTTAATTAAATAAAATGGATTATTTTCTTTGCCTAAGATAAATCGTTTGTTCTCAAATATTTAAATTTTAAATTCACAAAAAAAGATCACACAAAATTCAAGAATCACCGAATAAATTAAGTTTCACAATTAATATTCCGAAAAATTGTTTTGTACGCTAAATTTTTGTATATATTTACATACATATGAAATACTGAATAAAAATACTGCTGCATTTTTTAAACATAATTTCAACTCAACATCAAATCAATCATTCAACACTCATCTGCCAATAACTATAGTGCTAAATTTCCAACCTTACCTAATGCAATTAGGTCTTTCGGCCCTAAGTTACAAAAAATGGGACTGAACACATACATACGTTATAAACTTTAGCTCCTGGGTTGACCGAACTGTCGATTTTAAGAATAAACTACAGTTAAACGTAGTTCAATGAAGTTAATGAAACAAATTAGGTTTGTTCGGGTTCTTTCCGGACTAAAAATGGCAATCTGTCAAATGTGGAGGAGTGGGGATGAAATTCTCCCTTTAGACGTTTTTTTTTCATCCCGAAGATCTATGTTACTTTTTTATTTCGGAGCACTCTGAGCTCTCAACCTGCATTTATATTTAAGCACAGAGCTCGATTGGAGTTTGGAATACAAGTAAAATATGCATTATAAATATGTACACTTCAAAAATACATACTTAACAGGAACATCACCTAATTTTATTTTATAAATCCTAAATTTGATGAAAAATCATAATTAAAGCAGAAAAGAATTAAAAAAAAACACAATCAATCGAAAACACCATTTCCTTTCACAAAACAAAACGTAAACAGGAACCGTTATAGGTATGTTTTTGTTGTTGTTGTTCTTTTACTTTCAATCTGGCTTCTGACAGAACACAGAACTAAAAACTGGCAAGAAAGGGAAATTATTTTCTCTCTCTACAGCCCGAAACCACTCAAAACGTGTGAACGCGAAAATATTTGCACTAAATCTGTTAGAAAGTGGTATTGTCTGTTTGGTAACTTGAAACGTTGTACGACGTCGTATAACGTAGCACAATTTTCTGTCAAATCACATAGAAAAAATAATGGCAAGTAGCAACTTGTAGCAAGAAGTTGCAGTTACCAAAGAGACATATTGTGGCGTTTTTGATTGGTAATCCGGAAGAGAAATACAAATCGAATACTTTTATAAATTCTGAAGTGTACACGCAGAAAAATAATTTTTAACCGAGTGGCTTTTTCGGTGGGTTAAAAAATAATGGGTTAAAATAACGTAGTTTTGGGTAAAAACTACGTAGTGCATTAGGTTAAAATTAACATAGTCGGTTAAATGAAATTGTTTAAGATAAACTAAAAGAAGGTTACATTAAACGAAAGAATTTGTTATATTAACCCAGAAACTTGTTATACTAAACGAGAAACTTGTTAAATTTAGTCTGCTTTAACCGTGGGTGTTAATTTAACTTATTTCTTTTAACATAGTTCACTCGGGTAATTTTAACAGAGTTAGTTTGCAGGTTGTATATTAGCAACATCACTTATTTAATTTATACGAGAAATAGTCAGTTTTTAACCTATTATTTTTCTGCGTGTAAGTGCTTCTGGTTTCGATTTTCTCTTCTTTCGAGAAGAACTGTCATTTTGTGGAGTTCAGAAGACTTCTGGGCGACAAATCAGACAGACGTAGTTTCAAATGTCATATGATCTGTTAGAGTTTCCCTTTGAAGTTTGAATTTTGAGTTGAAATTTTGAGTTTTTTTATTGAAATTTTATTCTTTTTCTGGATTTACTATCTATAAGTAGCAGACGTAACAATATGTAGTAAATAAGGCGTGAATGTTAATTCGATTAATTAAACGCGTTGTTAATGATGTAGAAAATGCAGTGTGGTTAATTCGGTCAACCGTGCTCCTTACCAAATAACAATATATTCTCTTTCGTTTATTTACAAACATCAAAACTTCAAAATCAATACCTATTTCCAACTGCCATTTGCTTATCTATATTTGAAAGTAAATAGTTCAAGAAAATGTGATCTCGGAGATCTCGCAGCAAATATTGCAGTTACATAAAAGGATTTCTCAGCAAAATTTCTCAGCTTTGCTTTCAAAATTCTAAGGAAAACAAATCCTGAATTCGCTTGCTCACTTTTTGAGTGCGACAAATCTCAGAGATCTCATTTTTCTGAACGCGCCAATTAAAATTAAACACAAACTGCTATAAAAATACAAAACCTCATTATCTTTTCGCTTTTCAATTTTACATCTGTCAGGTGCCAGAAAATGATTGCTGTCACTTCTAATGTTGACCGATTCTTGATTTTTGTTCGAGTGATTTAAAATCGATGTCAAATGGAGAATTACTCAATTTTGTTTATGATCGCTGTTAGCTGTTAGGTGTATTTAATTTGTCACATTTATTTGTAAAGGTACTCGTTATTTCTACGATGCGAGAAAAATCCTAAGCCCATAAGATTTTGAACAGACAAAAGAAAACTTGATAATTTAGGTTAGAACTTAGCTTCATAATTAAGACAAATTTTTTTAATTCATTCATCCTAATTTATGTGTCTTTTATAATTAAGTGTTTTCCTTTACTTTGAACATAAAAGTCTGTCATAAAAAAAATGTGTAGAAATTCACACAAATGCACAGAGTTTGAAAGTAAAGGAACACACCTATTAACTATTATCTATACCTTAGGTATGCATTTAAATACATAGTACATAATTTTGTTTATTTTTTATTTACAGGTAAACTTCTAAAAAACAATGTACATATATTGGAAGGTGAATGGGCAAGTAATACTACAATAATTTACTCTTAAGAAGAATCTTCTTTTTGATAACATAACGTGAGTTATATAAAGTATTCCAAATTTCCACAAAACTTTTGAAAAGCTTTTGAACAAAAATGTCAAAAATTGATTTATATAAAAAATAGAAACGAATTATAAAAAAATACAAGAAGTAAACTCTCAAAAAAAATTAAGAAATGTATTACGATATGAAAATCAAATTATTAGAAAACTTTAGATGAAAAGTCTTTTTCTGTGAAATTGGAAATTATTTCTTTTTGGTTCCAATGAGAACGTAGATTTATTGTAGAGGGTTTCCTAATAGGGACGGGAAAAAAGAAACTGATTTTTTGTTTAATATTGTATTTTATCGTTCAAACATCTGCCGTGACTTTGCTGGGTGACGCGTATTCGAGAGGTCCAAATTTTCGACTATAACAGGTTCAAATCGCACGGTTTCTATGACCAATTCCCTTAGCCTCATATGTGGGATAACCATACCCTCAAACCGCTCCTGCAGATTGTCCATTGTTAGATCAGCTATGTGTCTCTAAGCCAGGAGCGTATTTAGACATATTCAGTGCTATGCAAATGATCCCACACCGACTCCGCTGTCCACGTGATGAATGTCAGGTTAGCCAAGCAACATTCGCCGATTGGAAATTCTTTAGGTTTAATTAGGAGTAAATTGATTCTTAATTGGTGGCACATGATTTTAAATTTGTCGTTTAATGTTTTCTATGTTTTTTTTTGTTTGCTGCTTTGCTAAATTGATATCAATTTATATAGCGAAGCACCTCCTCAAAAAACGATAAAAAGTTCTTCTACTGAATGGTTTATTGATTAATAATAATTTGCCATTCATAAGTTTATAATTGTCTGAAAAAGTTTTATTTTTTTCATGCGATGTTTTCTATGTTTTGTTTGTGTTTTTTGCTTAAATATTATCAAGTTAGCAAAGCATCCCACCGGAAAGGGGTAAAAAGTACTTATACATACATATACTTTTGATAGTTTCAATTTTCTCATGCAATGTTTTCTATCTTTTTATGATATGAAATTAGCAAACCAAAAAAACATTAAACTTGGATCGCGACAAATTCCAAATTATCTCAACCAATAAACGACAAATAAAGGGGAAATTATGTAAAATAAAATGGACGCCATGAACTGTCAAAATCTAGCCTCAACTTTAAAAAACCTCTAAAACTTAATTTATCTAGCATTAATTCTTCTAACACTTATAGCCCCCTCTACTTTGTCTTATTATACCAAAACCGTCACCTTCTCAATCAATAAAATTGATAGACAGGTATACGTGACAAGCTCTTGCATCTTAAGAACATAAAATATTCCCACTAAAACTAATTAGTCACATAACCTATAACGATTGTTTGTGTTCTATGTGTGCTATGTAGTATGTATATACATTTTGACTAAAAATTTGCATTTTTTTGCACTTCCTTTGGCAATGCATTATTCGGTTTAGAGATGTTAGCATTTTAATTGTCAATATTCTCCTTATACTTATATTGTGACGGTTAATTTATTCATTTTTTTTTTCTACAACCCGGTGAGACTGATAGAATCACATTAGAGAAGACGCAATAAATATGTATGTATGTATGTGTATGCCCGAAGAGCAGCGCATCTTTATTCATGCCTTAGCTTGATGGTTTGCATGCAGAACATCGAACTCACATTCACATGGATGGCGTCCCAAACGGGATGGTGGGATGCGATGAGGGGTGGAGCGCTCGTTAAAGCATCGGAAAATTGACATTTTAAGGATGACATTTATTTGTGTTGATTCTATTTTCTGCATATTTTGCGGTGGCTGAACTCACTTATGTGGAAACTAAATAAATTTTAATATTTTATGTCTCACTTAATGTTTGTGGGTGTTTTTGAGTTGATTTGTTTTTTGTTGTCGTCTTGTCTATATATAAAGAAAAATGCAAGGTGATTTAAAAGGACAAGCTTGAGGTATGGATGCGTTTTAGAAATCGATATTGTTAAATTTAATAATAATTATGATGAAATTGTTATAAAGAAGCCTGTGGGCCATCCTTAAATTTTTAAATGATGAGTTGATGAGTTTCTGGAAACTGATTACGGTTATGAGTAAAATACCAGCTTAGAGCTGATTAATGAACGATCAAAATAACAAATTAAAATAAAACGGAGGCTTTTTTGGCACACCCTTTTCACTAGAAGACAACAGATACCAAAAATTGTTGTTTGCATGGAGCCAACAAAATAATTCACATTTCCTCAAAAAGAAACAATTATTGGTTTTCCATTGGAGTATAAGTAGTTTTCGCCATAATAAGCATTGTGAATAAGCCACTTTGGGGACAAAGTCAATGTCAGCTTTAAAAGTCTTCTCTAATGGTCAGCAACTCACAACGTGACTGACATCTCAAGTGTAATTAAAGTAATTTTAATCAACCATGAGTATAAAGTGAGTAATAAAATGCGCCTCATGCTGTGGAGCTCAAATGTTTATTTTGTTTTTTTTTTTTTTTGTTTTGAATTTTGTGGATCTAAACGAAAAACTCCATAAAATTGAGATAGTGGTGGAATTGAGCCCAAAAAAAAAACTAATCAAAAGAAGGCATCATATATAAAGGGGTTTTGGGTTACATTCATTGTTTCGTCCCTGAACCATTTATTGAACTTTCACTACGATTTATTCAATGAAGTTTGGCTAAGTGCCAGATATGCTTGTTTTTGTTTTTTTTTTACTCGAATATGATGTGCATTATGAAGAGTGCGCGATGAGTAGACATACATTGGGCGTTGGTAGAGCCAAATATGGTTTATTCCAAATAGAAAATATTGCCAAAGTTTTGGAAAAACTTATAATCACGTTGATGGCAAAATAATAACAAATTTTGAATACAAATAAGGTTAAAAGATATGCTATATGAATATACATACCTATGTGCAGTTGTACTTATAAAAACTTATAGGTTAAATTATATTAATTCCAAACTCTGATATGAATTATGATTATTTATATCTACGTGGTACTTAAGTGAATTATGACAGAAAACCTTATATTGTTGCCAAAACGAAGTGTAAGTAAATAAATTCAATGAAATTGAAATGAATTTAACTGCACGTATGTATGTATAGGTACTCAAATTCAAGTGTTTTATATTTTTAATTTAATTTTATACTTTTTTTAATTTAGTTTTGTTTTGGTTTTATTTAACACAGAGTGATCATAAAAATGCGTGATCATGTTGCGCAGCTATTCATTCAGGGTGTTAGATATAGCATGTACAAACGAAATTAACTTTTCGAAATTAATGCAAAAACAGGCTTTAGACGGAAATATTTTGAGAAAAATGAAAATAAATTTAATTTTAGTATGTATAAAACAAAACTATGAAATTATACAGTAAAACTATATGAACTGCAGTGCAAGACGAGTGCAAAATTTACTTATTGAATTTGTTTTGAAACATGTTTTTTTATTCATCGTGGGTAAACAAATCTTAATTTTTGATAAAAAAAATTAGAGCGGTTTAAAAAAAAATACTTTTGTATAGTATAATATACATTTCTTTTAAACATTAAAAAAATGGTTATTTATTTTTTGTTTGTACTTTTTACTAATGCAGTTTTTCAGTTTGTAAAAATATTATTTTTGATTTTTTTTGTTTGAATACAATTTTTTTTATTTGAAAATTTTGAGATTTACATACCCCTACCTAAACTTAATAAAAGGTTTTGTATACTAAATTTAAATTAACTCGGTTGAACGGATAATAAGATGGTTGAAAATAAAAAAATGGTTCTATTTATTTATAAAAAATAAACTATTAATAATAATTAAGTGTACAAATTGTTCCTATTAAATGTAAGACTGGACTATTGTTGGGACACAACTAAAATTTAATTAAAATTATAGGAATCATTTTGGATACAAATTTAATTTTCTGTAACGGTTTTAAAGCATTTGTATGGAAGGTACATACCGTTAATTTCGATGATTCATAAGAATATTTTTTCTTTAAAATCTGCTAGATAATGTTAAAACCGTTTAGTGTCAAGTTTAATTATAATTGTCTTATTCGTTTTCGAAACAGAGTATCAAAATAAATAAAAATTAAACTTTTTTTTAAATAAAAAAATTCATCTTTTGAAAATTTGTGAGGAAAACAATATCCATACAAAAATGAATGAAAGTCAGTTAAACCGTTTTCGAGAAAATTGGAAATCAACCAATAGGAGGTGACTTTAAGAACCATTCTTCCTAAATTTTTCTGTACAAACAAAATTTGCCTACCTATTGAAATAAACAAAATTTTTGTGTTATATCTGTGGAGCCATTTTTGAGGAAAGTGTTAAAAAATTACTTAACTAAAAAATTTAAATTTGTGGTAAATGAACAAGAATGTCTTCAAAAAAGTATATAGTGTTGAGTAAGTTATATGCTGTCCCTTTCTTACTCATAATTCGGTATCTTTTTTACAATCGACTTTTAGAGTACGGTTTTTAAGGTCAGTTTATTGCAAAATCAGAAGTTTGAGTTGAGTGCGATATGTCAATTATTGTTTGTGCATTATTGCATACACTTTGCATACACCAGACCTCGCACCTATCCAAAATCCTATAGTGTGCTCAAGCAGGGGGGCAGTTTGCCCCCCCCATACATAGCTCACTGTTTTTACGCTGTAAAGACGAATTATGAGAGCACCGGAGTCGCTAGCGTATTTGGGGGTCTAATTTTCACACACTCTTCGAGGTAAATCAAGCTGTATTTCGTCAAGGACACGTCGAATGTTATCTTCCAAGTGACCAATTGTTTCAAATTGCTTCTGTTTTATCAACGGTGTATACACATGTGACTTTACATATCTCCAGAGAAAGTAATCATATAGCGTCGAATCGCACAAACGAAGTGGCAAGTTAACAGTTTAATCGTTCGTCAAATGCTTCTTTCTGTAAATGTAATTGTAGCGCTGTGCTGTGTGGCATGTGTCACCGTCGCGTCGCGTTGAACCCACATATGTCTGCAACATTAATGCCTCCTAATATGATATACGAAAAAGTTCATCACTGAACACCATAACATTAACGGCCCGATAAGTTTCTCGAATTTAAACAAAGTACTCAGTCCCAACAACAACTAGGAAATAATCAAATGGCTTTGAAGAAAAGTGTGATATTTGTCAACGAATTTGATTTGTTCAAAATACAAATATTGAAGTAAAAAAAATTATTTCAGATTGATTGATTGTTATTTCTTGCAATTTATTCATACAAATGAGGAAAAAAAAAACAGGGAATTTAAAAAGTATTTTAAGAACTTTTTTCATGATGAATAAATATTTTCAAACCAAACTAAACTAAAAATTGTCGAATCAGATGTCACAAAAAACAGTGTATCCAATTTAAAGCTACATATCTGCCTCTAAAAAAACACATTTTATTACCTTTGTATCACAATTGTAAGAGCATATTTTCAATCTGCGGAAGAAATCCAAGTGTAAATTTTTTGAACGCAATTGTCTTTATTTTGGCAAAAAATAAACTGCTAAAAATTCCATCTCTATGTGCGCATTAAAAGTTATTTAAGGTGAAATGTCGAAACTATCGACTATCGAAATCACCATTTCAAAAACCTCAATTGAGAATTTTTTTTTTTTAGAAAAATTTAGTTTAACTCCTAAATGACAAAGGTTATAAAAATAAACTCTCCGCATAGTTTGTACATTATTTCACCTTTTACAAGAAAACATTAACATCACTCTAGAGATATATTTTTGCTAACTTTTTTTTGTTTTTAGCTCTACATGCAAGCTCCCTTTTAAAAGATAATATTCTTTTGAAAAAGAGATTATGAGATTCTTTTCCACCCGAGCGATCAGTTACAAGATATTGCTACTTCAAAGAAGACGAAGTGTCGAAAATATATTTTTTTTCGCATACAACACTTAATGGATAAAATTTATCAAGCTTTGTGTTAACAATTTTTTTTAGATTTTCTGACCTTTTATCAGAAAGCATTAAAATGTTTTTTAAAGATAATATTTTTTGAAAACACAAGTCAAAAATACCAGTTTTATTGCTTTTTACTCTTACATGGTGAAGTTGTCGAAAAATAATTTATACTGACTTTATAAATAAAAGATATTATTTTAAATAACTTAAAAACCCTTACAGCCGTATCTATTAGATTTTCATAAAACGTCTCTTAGAGGCCATTTAGTTAAGTTTGCTTAAATATTTAAATTGCCTTTACATAAATGATATTACTTAAATTCTTATCTATAATCGTTTTCCCATTCATACTTAACTAAAAAACGATTGCGTCAGTATTCTACGAATTGCATACTTTTAGGATGTTTTTCACAGCTTCGAAAAAAATTAAAACAAAAAACAAGCTCATTAGCAAATAAGAGTGAAAGAGAAGCAACTGGAGATATGTAGTCCAAAGCAAAAGAAATGAAACCAGACTCCATTTTGTTTTATGACGTGTTTTTATTTTCACAAATTTCTTTGGTTTTTTTCAGCCGTTTGACATAAATATATCTTTTTTATAATTATTATTCATACCTACTTTAATTAAAACACAAAACTGAAAATTCTACTGTACGTATGTACAGAATATTATGTACATATATACATATTTCTCTAATAAATACACAAAAACAATTCTTCTCAGATGTCAAAATATATTTAAAATGGCTTTAAGTTACCTCTAAACGTCGTGATTGGCGTTTAAGTTAAGAGGCCTTTAAGTAATGGTACTTAAATGTGAAAATTGATTATAAATACCGATTTCGCACTTAAGAGTTATTAAGAGGTATCTTAAAGTTAAAATGGCTTTAAAATTTCTTTATAGATACGGCTGTTATTTTATTTATTTATTTACTTAAATGCATTTCGGAAGCTATGCTTCCATCGCGATCGTCACTAAGTTTTATATAAATAATAATACAAACAAAATTTTTTGATATATTAAATACAAATAACTCATTACAAACAAAACCAAACTACACAAACAAATTTATAGTGAATTTAAGATCTATTATAAAATTTTTTGAAAATTGGATCTGAATTTATAAATTATAATATTTACGTATAACCAAAAATATTATATTACTTATTTCTATATACAAGACATATGAAATTGAATTTTTCGAGATTCGAGATTTTTTTATAATTTAAGATTTAACTTTGCGATAAATCGTACCGTTTTCAACAAATACTTATCCTGCTAGTGCAAGAACAAAATTCGTGTACTAATTTAATCTGAACAATAATACAGAACATAAAATTGCAGAGTTAAAAACCAGCTGCTAAAACAGCAAGTGTACAGTGCTTTCTCTGTGTTTTTTTTGAAGTAGTTTAGGTTCATTTCGGTTTTCTAAATATTTCCTCTAAAATAAAATATCTCATAGAATATATTATAAAAAATCTGCTAAGTATTTTAATATTCTTTGTTTGTTTTAATATATTCGCACACGCTTAATATAAGGTGCGCGTGAAACTCGATTAAATTTGCCATGGCACGAGCCATGATGCCACCATGCTATGCCACGCCACGCCACACCATCATCACATCTAAAGCCATGTCGAAAGCACCTTAAATCTAATAAGCTATGGCAAATCAAAAATCCCAAAAAGGAAGTCATCGCTGCGGCACCTCACAGCCAAAGTACTCGTTCATACATATGTACCTAACTTGCTCCAAACTGGAAACATCAATAAATCACTAAATGGAGCATACCATTGTCCATATTTATATTTATTTGGATTTTTCTTCTAACGTTATACGATTGATGTTATAAGTGATTGATTTTACAACTGATTTTTTTCACCAATTTTACAAGTAGTGTATATACACCCCGAACCATGTCTCCGCATGCGTTGTCGTTGTCGTCATATTCATCGTCATTTCAAATCCATGCTGTACAGAGTATACACTCTGGGTAATTAGCTTCTGGAATTGTAATTTGTTGGCTCAGCTTGTTTTGTTGTTGTGCGCTTGCATTACTTGGGTTTCGATTGAGAGGAGCATATACGTAATGTGTAGTGCTATAAATGATGACTGATTTTTCAAAACCATATAAGTGCAAATCATGTTCAACATCTTAATTTGATCTACTCTCCTGGAGCGGCTTCTACTTAGGAGTCTATATTATATCGTTATAATAATATTATGTATGAGCTGTATGATATGAAACTACCAACAACAATGAAGCTATAAAACAAACCTGTATAGCTATAGGGTATAATTTAAAAAAAAGAAAGGTCGCGCAATTAAACCCATAAGAATGAAGTCGCACTTCCAATGCAAAGTCGTCTATATATAATTCCTATACAACTGTCACTTACGGCGAATAAAGGTCAACCGACATTAAAAGGGTACTTGCAAAGTTTGTATTGTATAGGAAGGAAGATAAATCAAAGTACAAATATAAAAAAAAAATTTCTTGAGATTTTTTTTTATTTCAATTGCTTTTCAAACGGCAACTTGTTGAGAGATAACTTGTAATTGTAGAAATATAAATATACAGTGGTGTGGCAATCTAAATAGATTGAAGTGCTTTCGTTTGAAATTGATTTACTAAACAGGGTGGTTTTGAAACATATAATTCTTTCCAATCCTTCGCATTTCGTAACTTGTCCAAGTCCATATCAAATTTCATTGAGAATTAATGCAACCTTTATTTTAATTTGATTAACGTTTTACTTAAACGGTTTTACTTGCGATATAGAGAAAGAATACACTTAAACAGGTTGATTCTAATTTTATCTGAGAAAATTTAAGATGTGAACTATGTAAATTGTTTTTTCTTTTAAATCACAAATTAACGCAAGAAATTCAACAAATTGTATGTATTTGGTGGCTTTTTAGACTTTTACATGCCTTTTTAGTAGATTTTGGACTAGTTAGACATTGTCTTGACAGTCCAAAATAGTTGGAAATAAGCTTTATTTGATTAAAACATTGTAACTTTAGCTACGGTTCAGGCAACCGATTCGGTTGTCTAAGTTAGATAGCTCTTAAACATATAAACTGAAAATGGTAATCTATAACTTTGACGGCTGTCCAAAGCTAGAGATCGTTTATAAATAAGACCGTTTAGTTCTAGAAATCATTAAATAAAACTTAGAAAAGTTCCCCCCATAAAAGAGGTCGATCTGACCAATTTCTTTCTCGTCTGAAAAGGAAGGACAAATTTTGCATTTGTTCAAAAAGATTGTTCCGAAAGAGTTAAAATAAAAAGAAAAAAAAAATACTGATAGTTTAAAGAGAATTCTGGATTCATTTCTGAACCATCAGAACTGTTGACATAAGTCTATGAGTTCAAGAAGAACATACAGCACAGGTTAGGTTAGGCCATGTAGAGTCAATTTTAACCAACGGTATGACTCGTAAAGTCTTGGAGTCTAACTTGTAGGGACAACGCAGTAAGGGAGATTTGCTGATACTACACATAACGATTTAAGTTGAACTTAATTTCTTGAGTATCACTTTATGACATGGAAAAAGTACCCTTTAAGAATTTAAGTTCAATTTAAATCGTTATGTGTAGTATAAGCAAACGGGCCTAAGTAAATAGAAATAAGTATTTCTAACGAAACTAACGATGGAAAAGAACGAAAAAAAAACAATATTTGTTTTCTTCCATAAATAACTTTAAGACTTAATTTAAAATATTATTGTATCTACAAAGTTGTGAGCAACAATTTGAGAAAAGATTTTCATATACGAACTCAAGTTTGGGATAAATAATTTTACTAAGCGTTGGAAAGTTTCTTTGTACAAATTTATATAAATTATTTTTTCAAAATTCTCGAAATTATTGCAACCAATTATCCATAGCAAAATGTACCTTATATAAAACAATGGGACACTCGGGCGTATATGAATTTTTTTCTTCAAATTTTTGTGCACTTGTTATTTAGATACTTTTTGTAGATCATCCTCCATAATTAACTTTAATTTAGTTATGACGAGCAAGAAATCATCATCCGGCATTTCATATTTTTTAAATTTCACAATGTTCCCAGCCCAACAATATTGCTACATATAATAATATATCAATCACAGTTGTGCTGCATGGTTTTAGTTTTCATGATATGTGTCAGTCTCCTATTGGAAACTTGTTCTTATCATTTTAAATGAGGTCTCGAAACATTCAATTTTTAGAGCCTAAGTCAAAAATGTATACTTCTAATAAAAACAAATGATTTCATAACGTCTCGTGCTTAATAATTAAGTGAATAGTTTTCTTATTTTTAATTTTATAGGAAAGTGAACTAATGATTTTATGAGTTTTATGTTTTCTTAGATTTATTTTGTTTTTATTAAATTTTTCAATAAGATTAAACATTTTTATGAAAATTTTGAATTTTTCCTATCGCTTAAAAATATAATCCCTAGTAAAACAATTATAAAAAGTATTTTTAACTTTTATTACCAATAATATATCGTTCATTAGAAAGAACACCGTCATAACTCAAAAAATCAAAAAATGCTGTTTCGAGATAAATGAGATTGAAATTTACTGTTCGTGAAAAAGCTGCAAGGAAAAACAGCATTAGGACCTCAAATAACGCTCTTTTGATTGAAATTGAATACAAATTTCTATGTTTTTTTTGCAGAGATAAAGTGAAAAATATTCTACGTACGATGGTGTAATAAAATCAAAAACAAATTATTTTGAGTTATGACGGTGTTCTTTCTAATGAGCGATATGTGTTTATTAAATTTGGATTGTTATGGAATACTAGTTGGCCTGCCTGGGCTTCAAACATGGTGGCAACCCAAAATACCATATGAAATTTAAAAAAAGAAAATATAAATAAATAATAAAACAGGCAATAACAATCAAGCCAATTACCCTGCAATCCGCCAGCTTTATTCATATTTCTTGCTCTAGAATCTGTAAATCCAAGCGCCAAAAACAAAACATTAATTTTGTACGCAAGTCCTTAAAATAAACGTGAAAATTCCTCGATTCCCCAGTAGTTAAATATTGTTGATTTCATGATCGGCATGAGTTATTAATTTGTCGAAATTTTATTATATTTCCAACCGCAACGTCTGGGATATAAGAAGGATGGAACTTATCTGCCCAGCAATTTCAAGTTAAACTTTCACTTTCAACTGACAACTTGTTGATATGAACAGTTCTTCTTGCGCACAAAAAAAGCAGAAATTTGATGTTTTCCAATGGTAGCGACATTATTTCCATTTTTTTTCAACAATTTTTTTTATTTACCTCTTATTTCAAAATATGTTTTTTTTAAATATTTTTTCCTTTTAACCAATTTAATACTTTAAATTGATAGATCTAAAAAATCTCCGAAGCTTCTAAATACAAAAAGAAATTTTAAAAACGGGCATTTTTTTGTTACCTTTACTCCATTTCACCCTAAGTGTTTCCCTAATTATAACCTTAAAAAAAGAAGATTTTATTATTGTTGTTTTTACTTCATATATAACTAAATGTTGTAAATATAAATCCATAAATCCATCCCTAAAATTAAATCTTTCAAACACAAAAAGAATTTTTAAAATCTTATTCCGTTTTTTTTTTTACATTTCACCCTTTAATATTTTGAGCAAGCGAATTCGAAATTACATACATACATAGTACATACATATGTACACAATATATACATATACATTCATACGTAGAATATAAAATTCTAAAATTTGTTTTTGAAAACTCAATTTTTATGAAAACGATTTTAGCGAGTTTTTAAGAAAGCAAGTGAAAACATTATCAAGAAGGTTTTAAACAAAATATCATTCTGAGAACCAAAAATACGTGGTATACATACTTTCCATACAAGTCTAAAGAAACTGCAAAGGATCTTATTTTTCTTGAATAACTCCAACAATTTTGATAGACATATTTTGTTGTCACATTTTCGATGTTCTCATCCAAATCAACGCGAAACTTTGGACCTATTTCACCAAACCTATTTTCACTTAACAACTTTAGAAAACAATATTTTCCTGCAAAATAAAAGTGCGAAGTGTTTCACAAAATTTGTAAAGAGAAAAGGCTTTTTTTACTTTTCAATTTTTCAGAATATATTTGAAAAGTGAAAAGAAAAAGTGTTTCATCAATTTAAAAACGAACTTTGCATTTGAATCCGTTTTTTGCAAAGTAAAACTTAAATTGTATCGGTTGAGATCAACTATGCGTTGTATATGAATATCTCATACCAAAAATCTTTTCAATGATTCGCTTGGTCCTTTTATGAGCACTGTTAAATATCTGTTCCACTGGATCTTCCGGTTTTATTCTGGATGGTGTTATTTACCATTCACTCGAAGCTTAACCATCTATCTCCTAAAATCACTGCATTAGGGAAAGGTCGATATTCTGCTTTGAAATTGGCTGCCACACGAGAATTCCTCAGCACAGCACTGGCACGCTACCTGGCCAGTTTACGTTTTCAGAATAGAAAGACTAATCTGGGGCGCAAACAATCATTGTATTACCATGCCTTTCATGCCTGTTGATAAATAGATTTTTATAATTGGTAAAATTGTCAACACATCCAGCTATACATAAGAACATCCTTCCAAGAAAAAAATTGCGAGTCTATCTCGCAATCCTTTTTGTTTGAATTATTAAAAAAAGAACTCAGCAAAAGTTGTACCATTTGTGCAAGCTTTTGGTAACTAAGGTCTTGTTGTGGCATAAACGTCAAAATCAATCACTTTTTTGTTGTTATCAAATGTGGACTGAATTGGTTAATTAAGACTCTCAGTGTGCACAAATCACCTAAGCCGATTCCAGCTTCTATTTTTCAAAATATTTCCACCGACGTTCTACAACACTGTTGATATCGCATAAGATAGGGATGAAGGATGAATAATTTAAACATTTTGCTATGCGCAACACTTATGTTTGGACATAAATAGGGGGCGATATGCTACCAGCAAATCTGAAAACAATAATTTTAACTGAGGGTGGATGCTTTGCTTAAGCCAAGTCGGTGACATACTATGGATCCTTTGGACATAAAAGTCAGCTTTTATTTGAGTCTATAAAGTGATCTAAAAACAAAGGAGTAATCATTAACTGGCTTTAAGAACCTCAATTGCATTTTATAAATATTATAATAAACATTGTTCTTCTAGAGATATTTTGCTTTCCTCTCTTTATTATTATTATTATAAGTTTCATCTGAGTATCAGTATAAGAAACAATTTTTGAAGCATTTGATAGCCTAATAACCTTTATTGTTTGGAATCCAAAAAAAAAGGTACAAATGAGCCACAGTGTGATAACAACGGCGCACTTCACTTGTAAAGTGGTCCAGATCTAAAAAAAAATAAAACAAAACATTATATTTTCCCTCTGGACACATTTGGTATCTGAGTCAAGGGTGAATATTTTATGTATGTAAGTGGAATTTTTTTGTAGATTTAAAAAACGATATTCAAAATTGTTTCGGAAACATACTCGTACATTATTCCTCTCTTATTTTATACAGATATTTAGATTAAATTTTCAACTAATCGTGTGTCCTCTTCAATTCCATAATAAATAAATTGTGTCTAGACACATTTCACATTACAATTTTAAATTTAAAAACGAAAAAAACAAAGGAAATCAAAATTTCCAAATCATCTGGAATAAAAAAAAAAAATTAGATATACATATGTGTGAATATTTTGTTAAATTTGATTAAATGAACACAATTGAACAAAACACATAGTTCTAAATAACACAATTTGCCAATTTATTTATTTTAATAAAAGTAGGTCATTTGGAATTTATCATCATGTATCGCGTGATGGTGTTTTGCGAAAAGAATGCACTTGCATTATATTCATCTGCATTTAATGTATACAGACTCGTAGTAGTATATATCAACCCAATCTTTATTTTGATTGAATGTTTCCTATTAGCGATAGGAGTTCTAAAAAAAATAAACCGAAATGACATTCGAAATTCAAATCGAAATTTCTTTAATTTTTTTTTTTTAATTTGGAATTTTATTTTTAGTTTTCGTGTTAAATAACTTTCGAATGAATTGCGTTTAGTCGAGATTCACATAGGAGAAAAGAGAGCTTCACAAAATGTATGTAGGTTATCCGGAAAGAATTTAAATGAAGTTATTTCCGCTTTTAAGATTGAATTATGCTGTGCGTATAGTTTGAATTTATGAAAGATTTGATCATGTTTCCTCGTCGTCGTTGTCGTGTTGATTTATTGACAGAATTGTAAATTGAAAGTATCTTGTGATTCGAACCGTTATATGAATGTGAGGATTTTTGAATCGTAAGTGTTATTCAATATTGTTTAATAAAATTCAATAAATTTTCCCAAACAAGTTTAATATGACCAAGTATAGAGTATTTTTTATTTTTTGGTTTGGACTGATTTTGCTGATTTTTTGTATATTTATTTATTTGTTTTCAATTTGATTGCAATTGCGTTTTAAAAGCTGCATGTACAACAAGAAAATGGTGATATTTTACAAGAATAAACATTTATTTATTTGCAGTTAAAAAAACAATACATCAATCAAGGCGTTAAATAGTTATTTCGTTGATATTTATGAATGAAAAAACTGTATAACCTTCTTACCTATAATATTATTTTTAATATTAATAATTATACTTAGTAGTAATGTCTTAAACCTGACTGATTTTGAAATTTTTAAACTCGCCAAATAAAAAGATAAAAAATAAAAAAACACCAAAAATGTACCTCAAAAAATGTGTGTTTTTAAACAATCATGCCATTTCCCTGAAAAATCAATCAAAGCGATAAAAATCTTAAAATATGGAAATTTAATTATTTGTTTCCACCAATATAATTTTATTTTTCTAAACATCCCCGAACTGTCGTACCACTAGTTTATTTTCAAAACAAAATACGAATGAAATGTCAACAAAAACTTCGTATACATTTAGAGAATGTCAAAAAATCTTAAAATATAAAATGAAATATACGACTTTCAAAGCTATAAAACTTAATTGCAAAAACTTTAACATTTCTTGTTTTGTGTTATACTGTTTCACCTGTAGCTACAAACCAACAAAAAAAAAATGAACTCACTAACTTTCTTGAAGAACATTTCACTCAATAAAGTTATTTTCCTTTTTTTATATTTGAAATAAATGTTTTAATCAAAAATGCCGTCGAACATAAAACTTTTTTCCAATTTGTTAAAACTCATGTTACTTTCGTGTTTCATAGAAGACTGTCACTCTCGTATCTGTTGTAGTAATAAAAAAAATTGATTGATAAAAAAGCATGACTATCGATTTAAATTTAAATTCTTAAAAGACTTTGTATGTACATAAGACGGTAATTTTTATACATAGTTACAACAAGCGAAAGAAAATGAAATTAAATATAAACTGTACGTCCTAGTTTTTTAGAAAATCAATTGTGCAGGATGGAGCGCGACAGATGCATTGGTTTTAAATAGAAATTAATTGAATCAGAATAATTTTTTTTGTGTTGCAGAACATTGGAAATTTAAATATGGAAATGATTTTTTTTAAATAAAAGTGTCAAAACGGAAGGCAAAGGAAGGAATTTAAGGAATAATAAAATGCAAAGTCCAGCCTTTAAGAAATAAGTTTCTATGTAATGTAACCTTCATTTGTTGCCTTGTCTTAGTTTGACAGTTTTACTAATTGTGTTTTCCTTTTTTTTGCAATATTTGTCAAAAATGTGACATTTAAATATATAATTGTCAAAACATAAAATTGTCGTTAAATCTGAAAAATAATAGACAGGTTATTAAAAAATCAATTTTAAAACAATTGGATTTTTGTTTGTTTTTTTGTACATTACCTCTATAATTTTTTTTAACATTATACATTATTAGCTCGCGATAATGTGAAAACTTGAAGTCAGATAAATTAATAGATATTGTTTTTAGAAAAATTATAAGTTATACTAGATGGGCGGGCAGGCTTCGCATGGAATTTTTCACCGATTTTAGCATTTTAGAAAGGGAAAATTTGTCTATCTATTTATTTTGGTGATCCCGTTGTCATGAGAGACAAAATTAGCCGATTGTCAATCCCATAGTGTTTGGCATACCTTAGAATCAATATTTTCTTCTTCCCATACCCACCCCTAAAACTATAAAATTTTCACGATTATTCAACTTTTTCCGTAAAAATTTCCAATTTTTGGCTCCGTTGTGTTTTAGAAATCGGATGATGTTTACCTGAGTTATGCACTCAAACACAAAAAAAACAAATTCATTTTTATGTATTTTTTAAATTATTGACTTTTAGAAACAAATTGAGTTACAAATGTGCTTTCGTAAATTTTACAAATTTTTCGTATTTCAGAATTTTTTGATCTACTGTTGGCTACGAAAATTTTGTTTATTTTACAAAATTTCGTATATTAAACGAAAAATCAATCTACGAAAATATTTTGTAGTGAATTTACGAAATTTTTTTTGAGTGAGGTTTACTTGGTAGATTTGCAAAATTAGAAATTGTGAACTTTATAAAGCGGAGCCCAACTTCATCGGCAACGCGACTGCAACTTACAACTCTCAACAGGACGAGGAGGACTTTACTTACCACGTAACTTAACTTTTGTATCATATACATATGTAGGTATGTATATATGTACATTCTGCCGAAAATCGTTTTTAATTTTTCTTTTCCCAAGAAATGAAAACGGTCCATAAAATAAAACAGGATTTTCATAGGATTCATAGGCTCTTCTGGTAGAAAGCCCGTCCATTATGGATAGAGTTATTATGAAATTGTATAGGTAATGTTATTTTCTTTTGTCGAGCACATCCTTTGGAAACATAAAAACCACAAATTCATAATTCTAATAAAAATATTAGAATATTGTATCATCATTATCATCATCATCATCACCATCATCTGCATATTCATATGAATAAGAGTGATTCTAATATCCTATCGGATATTAAGTCATCTTAATGTGACATAAAACCTCACGCTCTGCCAAGTTAGAGATACTTACATTATAAATACAATCTTATACTGTGTATGATTCTATAAATTTGATTGATTTTCTGCCTGGCAAACAGAAAAATATCTCGTATATAGAGAAAATTGCATATTATAAAAAGTTGATCGATTCTACTATGTGTTGTCTGGCTGCATATTCATCATTTTCATTCAAGCATAGAAGGTATAATATATAGAATATTTATTATTGTATCTTCGAAAGGTTTCCGATTGCATGATGGCTGCTATAGCTACTGCTGCTCAGCTCATGTACTAAGCACTAAGGGTACGACTTAAAGGCATGACAATAACAGCATTATTTTTTTTTATTATTATTATGCAAAAATTGTATGTGCGATGGATATATAGATTACTATTTTACTCTCACCTTTGAACTTGTAGTTCATATATATGAAGGTAGATAAAATACCGGCTTATGCAAATAATATTTATACGAAAGCGAAAAAAATAGCAAATGTGCATAATCGGAATTAAAGTTCAGTTGCTAGAGTATATAGATTGATTGCTATTATGAGTGGATTGGAATATTCTTTGGAAATATATTAGAAGTCGTCCGTTGATGGTAAGAGTGTTTTTGTATACATTATGCTATACGTAGTTCTTTCGCCAAAGAATTGTATTGTATTCAGTGCATAGAACTGGGAAACTCAATTTATTAATTTGCAGAAAATAAATTAAAAATAGGAAACTAAAATAACAGTGGGGCGTATATGCTATAAAAAATTGATTCATGAATAGTTCAACTAAGTCACCAATGATTTTATTTACTGGAAATGATATCAACTCTTAAGTGAGTTTTCTTAACGACAACCAATCTCAATTCTCTACACTCCTTGCTTTTATCTATTGCATGTGCCCTATGTTTTTTTTTTGTTTTCTAAGTTTGGGGAAAGGCAAAACTATTTTATATCTACATTTTAGTGCAAATTTAAAAAAGAGGTAAAGAGGTAAAGGTATTTTGCCGTTACAAATTTTGCTATCGATAATAAACCAACTTCTAGAAAAGCTATAGACATGAAACAAACATACAATGTCATCCAGTTCTGAACAATATATTTAATTTTTAATTTCAAATATTTAGCTCATCAGAAAGTTAGTTTAACTCAATTGAAAATTTGTTTTTGAAAAAATTTATTCTTTAAGTTTATATTTGTTACGGTTAACTAAAGTTCTTAAAAATTGATTAAAAACTTTTGAATCGTTTTTTATTATGTATACTTGAATTACTCCGTTAATAATTTTTATTTAAAATTTTCTCGAAAAAAAATTAAAAAGTATGTTCCTTTAATTTTTTGAGTAATTTACTAAAATTTATAAAAAAAAATTGTTGAGTAATTTACTAAAATTTATAAAAAAAATATATTTTTTTTTTGGATTTTATAAAAATGTTTCAAATTTTATTTTGAAAACTTAATGTTTCTAAAACATTTTTTCGATCTTTTTTACTTAGTATAGTGTAGACGTTTTTTGGCATAATCTAGAAGATTTAAAAAACTAACGGTATACCTATACCTACCATCAACTTTTGTTTGAAAAGTAAAAGTAAATTCTTATTTTTCTTTTATAATTAATTTATAATTTTTATAATTTCTTTGAGCTACTTCTAGAAAAGGAGCAATTAGTGTTACCATAAGTCGATTTTGAGAGTAGGCTAAACTATTCAATGGTGAGCTATGGCCCACAGTGAGTCATTATTTCCAACTATTAAAAATTACACATTGAACCAAGGAAATTTGTTCTTTATGTTTTTGTTATTATTTAATTTCTATTATTTCTTTTATTTGATTTTAACCTTACAGTTTCTCCTGTTCAGCTTGCCAGATTCACTGATTCCATTGAACTGATTTACAGTGAAGCAGTTGAAAAAAAATTAAAATTTTACTGCTATCCATTATCTATTTGAAGGTGGAATTTAAACTTCATAAACAAAATATTAAGCGCCTTTTAAGTCATAGAATTTTTAACAACTATAGGGTGGCGCTCAGGGATCGGGTGTTTTTAAAAAGGGTAGTTCGGCCGATGGGTGGGAGTTACAAGGTTACCGACCTCACAGTTTTGAAGGGGATGATCGGAAGATTCAGTCACAATGTCGACCTGGACAGTTGAACATCGTGTTTTCGCCGTAGAGCAGTTTTTGCGTAATAACGAGTCAATTGTAGCGGTCACGCGCGCCTTCCGCCGTCATTTCAACATCCCTCCTCGGGGTGTTGTTCCTGAACGAGACAAGATATTGGAATGGGTGCGAAAATTCCGTACATCGGGTTCATGTGCTCCGAGTCATCGCATGTTGGAGATAATGGAGAATGCATAGCCCGAAAAGGAAATCATTTACTGGACATAATCTTTCATAATTAAAAAAAAAATTGTTTTCTTCAATAAATTTCCATTGTGACTAAACATTTTAAAATTTATTTCAACTCGAAATCATCAAAATTGACGACTTGGCGTCTTTTTAAAATCCACCCACCTTACCTGCGCCACCCTGCAGTACATCGAGTAAAAAAACTGGTTCACTTTTAAACAGTTTACCCTATACTTGAAATATAATTTTTTTATTTTGTTTTTTATTTTTTAATTAAATAGAAATTTCCGATATACGATTTGACGATAAATAAAAATATATTTAATAATACAGGTGCTTTTTTTGCCTAGTATTTATAACAAAATACATTACACAGCTATCTTCAATATTTGGATAATTTGGGTGTTTTAATTCCGAATCACTCGCATAGATGATGTCAAACATACAAAACACAAAGTTTCTTTCCCAGATTTGCAGATTTAATATAATTTAAAAATTCACATCACTCAAAGAAACCAATTTTACTTTGACTTTGTAGAAGAATCCTTGATGTCTATCAAAATGTATTCGTTCTAAAAACAACACCCTTTGATATAATGTATAGAACCTATGTACATTGTAGATAAATCATTCTGTCAAATATGCATGCATCCGGCACTCAATTAAATACATTTATACATATGTATATACATATATACTCGTATATAAAAAAATATTTAATTTAACATTTTTTTTTTCGAAAAATATTCTTGCATTTGAAAATTCAAAACATTATTGAAAATATATAGGTACCTATATTTGTTCCGGAATAGATGCCAATTTGTACAACACCGTTCATTCATTCGAAACAAATTAATATAATATAGACAGAGTCAAGTGTTTTTTTTTTGTAGTTGTTTTGTTTTTGGTTTTATTCAAGGTGAAATATCTGCATGGTTCATCGACTTGCCGCGGTGTGGAGCCACAAAATGATTAAGCATGGTTGATGGTGATAATAATTTTTGTTTTAATTTTTTTTTTCTCTATTTTAACTAGAATTGCATAAAATATTTGTGCACTATTACTAATTGCTGAAAAGCTATTGCTAATTAGTTTACAATTTAAGCATTACTAATTAATCTTCAAAAATTGAGTTCGTGAATTCCACTCCAAAGTCGCAATCATCAATCTATATAGTAATGGAATGCCCCCTTATTGGTTTGAAGAATTTATGTAATTAAATGCACTGCAGGCATGCATTGAAAATAATTCTCTAATTTATAAAGCATATTATGAGATCATTTTAAAAGTAAAATAAACAAAAAATTAATAGATATAAAAACCATATGTTTGATATACAAATCAATTTTAGAATAATTGATAAACTTAATGAACTTATTTTGTATATACAACGGAATAATGATTAGAAGGATTTTTTAATGAGAATCGGAAACAAAACAACATACCTACTATACAACGACGTGTAGCCTGCAGCCCCCTTTCAAACACATTTTAATTTGTCCGGTGGATTAAATAAATAAACATTTTTATAGAAAGCTTATTGCATGATGTGTGACTATAAAAGAAATTTATGCATGATACATAAATGTTTACAAGAGATTAAATAGATAGGCTTTTGCACATTGAATTCATCAATATCACATCAAAATCAAAGCAATAATAAAATAAACAAAAGAAGAAAATGCAAAAACATTAATTATTTCGCAATTAAATGGACGAAACGAAACAAAATTCCACAATATGGTTTATTAGGTTTTGAGTAAATAAACTAGCCAAATAATGAATCTGTTTTTAATTTGTACGTGAATTCCAGGGGTTTGGAAAGTCAAAAATGTATCTGAGTGGTTTTTGACTAAGAGTTGAGTGAGACAGAGTTCTCAGTGCACATTTATTTGGACGGAACATTCATGGAAGTTATATTACCAATTGGTGTGATGGTTAGTGCGATGGCATTGCAGTTGCAGTTGCAATTACATGTTTTAAAATAAGACCTTAAAATAATCTTATATTATTGAAGAATTTCCTATCGCCCCATACCACAGGAGCCTTATCGGAACACAAGAACAGTGCTGCTATGCTCACTCTATTCTACACCACCACAAATTGAACACAATTACTTAAGGTTGATGAACCATAACATTAACTATACTATATAGTGCGGCGGCAATTTCTTCTGCCGTATTGTTTTTTCTTTCAACCGTAAACGTGGCCAAGTGTGTGCTTTTTAACACTGATACACCTTTCCAACACCTTCTCTACACATGTACATGTGTATATTGCAACTTTTTGAACCCGCACCAACCAGCCGACAGATAGAAGATAATATTATAACTGCTTTTCTCTCCTTTATTCTTTGAAATTGTTGTAGACGGTCTATGAGCTTTTGCATACTAGTTACAGTCGTTTCATTCAATTTGCCTGATGAATATTCAAAAGACCTAACATGCACTTTCCCGTATATTATATGTTCGTTTCGTACGTAAACCGTGTACAGAGTATAGTTAATGGTTGAAAATGGAACAAATGTATCTAATAGCAAGTGATTCGTGATCGTGATGTATAGTTGTCATTAAATAGACTTAGTTAGGAGATACATGTTAATATTGATTTAATGAAGTTGGCAAAAATAATATGGTTGAGAATGTATACCTACTTCTATGTCTACTTTCTTTCAATTAAAAATTGAAATTTTGTTTCAATAGAAATGCCAGAGCCAGACTATATGTTGCACATTTAATACCTGAGGATGCTTTTCATAGAATTTGAAAATACATATAGCCATCTACACGTCATGTTAAGAGGATGATTCATGCTAAATCATTCAGTAGCGTTTTCTTTTCAAATTTGGCTACTTTACAGGATATCGAATGCAAATAAAAAGAATAAAAAAAGAGATAGAAAATTTGTTTTCAATTTGACAATTTTTAAGCAAATTTTTAAAAATTTCTTTCACACAATTCGATGGTTTGCAAGCTGTGATTTTGGTTAATCGCGTGATAGGTGAGCCCAGACGTCTCTATATTGTTGTTTTTTGCATATCCATTTATAATTAAAAATAAATTGCGCTTACTGCAGACGAAGCGTCTCGTCATAGGAAAAATACTGCTGATTTTCAATCAGTTTCACATATTCTAGCTATTTATCCAACGCTTTACCAAAATGTTCAATAAATACTTGAAACTCAACGCCTCTAAATCTAAACTTCTGTTTGGAGCTTGTTATAATTGCAACCGCCATGCGTCGTGACTCATGGTGTGCGGTTGCCTATTGAAAACTAATGTGAGTACACAAGCTTCAAACTTGCTTTGAACGAGTCTATGTTGAGACGCTTCGTGTATTGAAAGACTTAAGCTACGATTAAATGGTCAATGTAAATGGTCAATGCGTCCAAAAATACGTTTTAATGATTCTTTACACTTCGTTAAAAATACACGTCAACACTCCCCTCCCGACACATCTGGACATACCCCTTCAACCATCCCTGGTGAAGGAATATTATTTTTTCTGTGATATTAGAGTTCACACTCGGTCTGAACCAAAATATATATAATTGACCGTGAACGAACACAAGAAAACCAGTTACCTAGTCAATTCAGCGAAGAGACTTGTACGGAACATCATCGACCACCCAAATCAGCTAATGAGAAGGATGACCACTGAACAACGACATCCAGAGCCAAGGTACCTCAGTGTGATGGAAACTCTTGATGACAACATAATCATGGACAACGAGGAAGCAGTCTCGTTCTACGCTGACATTGGGTCAGCCTTCTACCGCGGCTGAACGCCACTTCCCCCAACCTACACCAAAAACACCATTGACAACCGGGAATGAACACCCTGAGGACGATTAAGTCAACCGACTTTTAAATTAAATTTTTTTGACATGTAATTTATATATCTATAATTTGTTAAACTTAAGACATTGTATAACGTTAGGCCCCTTATGTGCCAACAAATGTAAATTTATCATATTAGTTATAAGCCAAATTGTATATATATTATGTTCAATAAAACTAAACTAAAAACAAGAAAACCGAGCTCATAGTTGAAATATAATAGCAATCAAGAGTACTTAGTGAGTCTTCCTTTTGAAAGACTTAGTTTCCAGAAGTGACAGTGGAAGCCCAGGTAAAAGTACTTATTTAGTGGCGTTTGCTATCTCAGACTGTAGTTTAGTGGCATCTGCAATCTCTGACTGTCATTTATTGGCGTCTGCTATCTCAGACTGCAAATTAGTGGTATCTGCTATCCAAGACTGTAATTTAGTGGAGTCTGCTATCTCAGACTCTAGTTTGCATGTCATGTCAAAATGTTTAATCAATGTTATTTTCTCGCCGTCTGTCAAACTTTGAACTTTCATATTCCGTTAAAGCTTGTTGCTTATCTGTCAAGAAGTGTTACCGCAGCCAAAATTATTTATTAATCCCTACGAGTGAAAAACAGAGTCCTTTTGAAAATAAAAGAGTCCTTTTGCAAGTAAATGAAAAACTTTTCAAAATGACCGATTTTAAGTATTATCAAAGCTTTTTAATATTATAAAACAAAAATTAAATTCATTCATGATTCATTAATATATAACAAAATATTGTAATAGAATACAATAACGTTTTAATTTTCATACACAAAATTTAACCTTATTTGAGTTAAAAGTGATTGTGGAAAAATGTGTCCTTTTTAAAAAAATGTATCCCCGAATCCCACTGAAAAAAAAGAATCCCCCGGGATACAATTGTATCCCAGTGGTAACTCTGCTGTCAAGCTATAAATTTTTGAATTCCAACGAATGATGTCGATGGATTAAAAACGCTAAAATTGAGATGAATATCAACGCAGGCTACGCTGACACGGCAAAAACTTATCCATTTCTACCATTTTTATACCGAAAAACTGTCAAAGTTTATGAAAACAAAAAAAAAAACTATCTATCTATCAGTTTCGGATAAGTAAGCGAACAGAACTAATGTCTCCTAACTGCTTTGACAATGTGACTAAAATAGTCAGTGTCAACTTTTTTTTAAAACGATTTGTGTAAATTTAGGTGAAAAATACATTTTGAACTATTGACTGACGGTGATTTTCATGACTCATTTCGCCAGCTTATTTGGATGTCTTATTTATAGTATTCTAAAATTCCTTACAATTATTGACAAATCAATTAACAAATAAATAATAATAATCTTTTCTCTATTTATTTGTTATAAATTATTTGAAAAGACCCCACCAAACATACATAATATCTCAACATATACAATATAATATTGATTTCACGTTGAAAACATAATAAAGCTAATTACTTAGGTAAATTTATCCATATCCAATTTGTTTACTTGCTGAAGATCAAGCAATAAGTTGTTGTTTTGACAATAGGTCAATAAAATCAAAATTATCACTTAACTAAGCAAACATATTTGAGGAGCTGGTGAATTGTTCAATGAATTTTTTTGTTTACCCAACACTAACTAAATTAAAATTGCGTATTGGTAAAGCATTCACTAGTCAACCAACTGATGAGTGACGAAATGCCCATTTTTGTAGACTAAGAAGCCATAGTTATAGCATTTATTGAAACTCATCATTGAACAATTTAATTTTTATTTTGAGACATTTTGAAAGCAAAATCAGTGAATATTTTGATGGCAATAAAAAGTTGATGACTCAATTATTATTTCTATTCAAAAAAATAATTCATTTTGGCCCAACCTTTTACATAAAATTACTTTTAAGATTTCAATGATCGTAAGGTATCTAGTTCAATCAATGAAATAAAGAAATTCATTTTACTTGTTAACTTGGACCAAAATGAAATTTTTTTTGGAAAAAATTAATAATTAAGTCAATAGCTTTATATTGGCATCAAAATAATCACAGATTTCGCTTTTTAAGTGCCTCAAAACTTAAAATTAAAATGTTCAATTATGAATTTGCCTCTAAAGACCATTAAACGCTATTTGGAATCAATAATTCAACAAGTTCAATTGAGTAGTCCTTAGTCTTCTACTTAGAAGATTTATTTCAGTAGTGTAGATATTATAAAAACCTTCGTTTAAAAAATACATAACAGCAAAGAACTGTTTTTGTCCGATGATAAGATTTTAGAAGAACTAAAAGCAGCATTTCGGTTACCTTAGAAATTCTGTTTTAATTTTAAATGAGTTCTCAGAACTGATAAAATTACTGCGACATCTATATTAACTCTGCAAAAGTGTCAAAAATTAACTTCTTTTTATTTATAATGACACAAGCTTTTAGGCGAAGTATTTGTATTCCAAATTTCTTATTAAGTGAAAATTGGAAATGAAATTATCATAAGAACTTCACAATGAAACCAAATAAGAGAACAAATTTTACTTTATAGTAATTATAAAATAAATAGCAAATAAAAATTCTAGCACAGTGAACAGAACGTGTCAGAATCCGTTAGCTAACACGTTTCGCATTCTTATTAAAAAATAAATCAATTATTTTATGAATTTTGCAAAAATTACTTTGTAGGTACGCGATTGTATAGGAATTTTTATTTCATATAATTACTTTAAAACCTGGAGAAGTTAAATAACGTTAACACACGCCGACCGCGCCCGCCAGTGTTATCAAGAAGTACCGCTGCCGCTCGTCAGTGCATTTGGAAACAATTTTAAAATTTCAAAATAGAAATAGAATTCCAATGATCATAAATTAAAAGTGCAAAATAAATGTAAAGAAAATATTTCAAGAGTGCCACTGTGGTATGTGTAACGCATTTTTTTTGTTTTGAAAAAAAAAAAAAAAAAACTATTGCAAACTAAGTGTTTCGGTAATTTTTTAATGAAGCTCTAAATTATTTTATGAGCAATAAATTTAATTGAATTGTTTTATCCTTGTAGAAAACTGGTATTTTTGTTGAGTTTGAGAAGATTAATGAGCTGTTGGTTGTTGGTAATACAAACTATAGCTTACAAAGCAGTTTAAACTTGCAGTCGTTGAAATTTGTCTTTAAACGATTTAACAAGAACATTTTATTTCAAATAAATGACAATTAAAGGGAATGGAAACATTTTAAAAATCATAATGAAATTTATTTCGAATATGATATATTTATTTACAATGAAAAAGGCAATAAAAACATAGATGGGATTGGTCAAAAACATCAATTATAATAAAGGTATTGTAAAATTTATAAATAAAAGGAAATTTGCCAGCCAATGTTTTTTTTTATTGATGTCTTTGTACATTAGGTCTGTTCGTTTACTTCTCAAAACCGTCAAAATTTACCAATTTTGATCCAATTTTTTTTATATATGAACTTTGGCAGAAATTTTGGACTTAAATGTGAATACACTTCTAGTTTTGGGAGGTAAACGAACATTGGTAATGTAAACTTTTTCAGCCAGGATATCTTTGCTAACACCACGTAAAATGTCAATTAATATTTTCATAGATAGAAATTTGATTGGTGTTTTATAAAATGATAACTGTCAACAAACCTACATTTTTGATATCGGTTCAAATGAAACCTCAGTTGTAGAAATGCGATTTTATTAGGACTTAGGAGTCTAACAAAAATAATTTTAAATGACTCAGTAAGGTAAGTGTCCGAGATCTCCGTAGACCAATGTTTTATGAAGTTTAGAAGGGAATTTAGTGCAGTACCTATATTTTGCGATGATTGGTATGTCAATTTAATATTGATATAGGGAAGACATTTTTTTTTATCAACGGGAGGAGACTTTATAGGAATTTTAAATCCTATTTTACCCTTTGAAGGGTTTGCGTCATCGTGGTTTCAAAAGTGGAGGCAGTTTCGCTATTTTCTAAACGGTAGAGAAAAATTTTATATGTGTGCGAAATGAAAAATCTAAAAATCGAGCTATGGACGTTCAAAATTCGAAAACTGGAAAGTTAAAAAAAATGTTTTGAAATAAATGAAAATAATTAATGGTGTTGAATTTTATAGGCAATAAAAAAATATTATAGCTATGTTTGAGGAATTTTTCGATTTATGTGTTTTTTTTTGTGTAGAGAATTTTTGAATAAGACAAATTTTTCTAGATAATTTTTGAATATTTTTTTTGGTTTTATCTTTTTAGGGGGTGGGATTAAAAATTTTAAAATTTAATGGATTTAAGGGAACCAGGTGAACACACTACGGAGCTAAAAATTGAAAATTTGAACTGGAAAATCGTGAAATACGAAATTTCATACTTTCATGGGTGGATGATGGCGATATTTAAAACTTCCATTTTATATGGGAAAGAGAAACTATTGATTCTATAAAATGATAAACACTATGTAATTGACAATCAGCTAATTTTTTCCCTTATGGAAATAGGATGCCAACAGTTGGCGTTACGCTCTTAGACTGCTACATTTGTTTATAAAAATTATTGGAGCGTTCCAAAAAATTCACTGTTAAAGGTTGTTTGAAGGTGCTAAAATTTTTTTCTTTTTTTTAAATGCTAAAATTTTATTTTTATTTTTTGTCATGACATAGTTGTTTAAAAATATCTTATTCAAAAATATTTAAAAGGCTATAAAGCCAAACACACACAATTCACATTTTACAACATTGGTGTGGCGTAAGTCTGTCCATGGTGAAATGGTAAAATAAAATAAAATAAAATAAAATAAAATAAAATAAAATAAAATAAAATAAAATAAAATAAAATAAAATAAAATAAAATGAGCACAAATCATCTGTCAGCTGTCAAATTAACTGTCACTAGCCATTAGGTTTGTTCTTTTACTTTTCCCAGAACCAATTTCTATCAATTTTAGTGGAATCTTATATATTTTTGTATGATAGGTAGGTAGGTAGGTAGAAATGGCGGTCACGAGCAATCTAGCTCATTGACCCAATTAGCGCTAAAATGCGCCGTTTTGATACCATAAACTCGTTTAAACCTGCGGTTGAGGGGTGACCTCTTGCGTTGGACAACTAGGAGAAAGGTGCAGTAGCTACTGAGGTTTGTCCTAGAGCCAATGGGTTTCGTTAATGTAAGAGATCAAGTCTTTGATCTTCACATCAGAAAGTTCGTTTAGGTCTTCGAAGGAAGCTCGACCAAGTGATTGGGTTCTTGTTCTGGCCAATGCGGGGCATTTACAGAGGAAATGAACGACTGTTTCCTTCTCCTGCTGATCCCCGCAACTACGGCAGTAGTTGTTGTGGGGGATGCCTAGCTTCGCTGCATGCTCTCCAATTGGCCAGTGTCCTGAACATGCCGCAACGACCCTGGCTATGTCTCGCCTAGGTCTGCGGATTAAGTCATTTGTTCGCGATTTATTGTAGGTGGGCCAAATCTTCCTAGAAATGATGCAATTTGATAAATTGCCCCACCTGCGGTTGGATTCGGTAAGAAAGATAGAGAATATATTGCCCTTCATAACTCCAAGTGGAATGTTGACTCTTTCCGCCAGTGAGTCATGAAGGGCTGAACCTTGCCTGGCCAGTTCGTCAGCCCGTTCGTTTCCCTCAATGCCACTGTGACCCGGAACCCAGACAAGTGTGACATTAAGGTTCACGTTAAGGCTGGTGAGCTCGTCACGGCATTGCTGCAATAATTTGGAGGAAGAAGCAGCCGAACTAATGGCTTTAACAGCTACCTGACTGTCTGTCAGGATAGCAGAATTTCGGTATTGGTTACTGTCTTGTTTAAGAATCTTACATGCTTCCCTAATTGCCAGTAATTCAGCCTGAAACACACTAGCAAAGTTGGGTAGCCGAAAAGATCTAGAGATGTTTAGAGATTCGGATAATATTCCTGAACCAACCCCACACTCCATCTTTGAACCATCAGTGAAAATAGTTGTGTCGAAGTCTTTCGTCACGACGTCGTCTTGCCAATCCTGTCTGGATGGGAAAGCTACTTTAAAATCCCCACCGATGCACAAAGTTGGAGCACAGTAGTCAGTAGTTGCCGAAAGGATGTGATTGGGAATGAGATTATGGATATTACCATGACCATACGGTTTGGTAAACCAAAGATTGGATTCTTTCAGTCTTATCGCGCTACAACATACGAGGTATTTAATATGAAGATCAAGGGGTAAAAGGTGAAGAAAAACGCTTAAGGCATCTGTTGGACAGGATCGTAGTGCTCCTGTAGTGCCAACGCTAGTTGTTCTTTTTTTTGTATGATAGAAAGTAAACGATCAGAGGTACAATGTTCAAACTAAACCTTTATTAAAAAATTGCCTTAAATTTACCTATCAAAAAAAAACTTATAAATTAAGATGAAAACATATTTTTGTTCTTATTAAAAATTACACCGTATTTGAATAATTTTTTTGACGATTTTTTTTATTGAAAAATTAAAATGTACTTTCCAATAGTGTCACGTTCAATTTTTGTACTTTACGATTTTTCGCCTTGAAAAGAAGCCATTTTCTATTATATATAAAAATGATATAATAGAAAATAAAACAATACAAAAAAATTTATTTGAAAAATTTATTTTAAAAGTTTCATTTTTTTAAAGACCCTTTAAAATAAATTTCATTAATATTAAGTAAAAAGTCCCTATAATAATCATATGACATAGCCGTGCATTTTATGTTTCTATGAAATAAAGTACATATAAAATCAATAAACCATTTTATCCAGCAACCTTTATCCATCACAAATTAGATTATTGCAGATATTTCCATGTCATTATATTGATCTCTAAATAAGACATAATATACATATATATAGATATAAATAAAATGCAATTAATGTGTTCACTTGAAGGTTTTCCCAATTGAAATAATGAACAAAAAAAAAACATTTCCTCTATCAATCTGGGATATAATCATTGAGAAATAAGAATGTAATTACAAATTCAAGACTTAATTAACGATCCAAATGGTAATGTATTTGCGTGCGTTAGATTATGTGAGTATATTTGGAAACATATACAAATGACATCAACCCAACACTGATGGATGTTTATGATGATGATTATGATGATGTTGGCAGAAGTGAATTTAATTAGGATTTTCAGGAACATCAAATTGTTGAAGCTTGCTTGGGAAAAAAATTTGTATAGCAAAAAAATTTTATTAAGACAAAAAATACGTTGTACACGTAACCATCACACTCAATAAAAACACAAAATTGTTTGGTGTTTTATTAATTTAAGACTTTTATTGTCTTATTTTTATTTACTTGTCTTTTTTGTCGTTCTCCATATATCCATCAGCTGTTTAAACATGCAAAAATTTATTTGAATACTTCATTAATGAATTTAAATACTTTTGATTTTCCAATTGAATCGTGAATATATGTCTGGGACTACAATAGAAAATCTACATCAAAAATGTACTTAGTTATAATGTTTTCAAAAATATTTTTTTTTTTAATTGTTAAGTCTTGGTATATTTAATTTCACACAGACTCTCAAAAAATGGCAACTAAAAATTGTTGATAGAATAAAAAAAATAGATACATATGTAGGTAAATAAAATTCAAAACAAATATTTGAAGACCTTGAATTAATTACTTGAGGTTTAAGCACCGCCACCGACTCGCATTAGGACAAAAATAATCGATGAACAAAACGAAATATAGCTTTAATTATTCGCTTGGCCCAAGATTGATATTCTGAATGGACATAACCCTATATTCCACAATATAGTAAATCATCATTTTTCTATTCATAAATTCATATTCTCAATGCAAAACCATTTCTTGTGACAGTAAATTTGACAACTGACTGCAGATGATTTGATTTTTTTTATAGAGGTTTCGTTTTAAAATTGGCAACACTGTTTCTAGTGACAGTGAATTTGACAGCTGACAGATGATTTGTGCTCAATATATTTTGCATTTCAATTGTCAAAACAAGAAAAACTTAAAATTGGATCGACTTGACCAAGTGACCTCAGTGGCGCAATGCGTATGCATATGGCTCGGAGGGAGCTTGGCCCGAGTTTGAGTTCTGGACATAGAAAGTTTTTTCAATTTAAATTGAACAAAGACTAAGCACCACTTAAAGGAGTCTGATGATCGGCGTGGCAGTCGTGAAAAAGCTATAACTCCAGCCTATAAACAACTTGGTGGTAGCTCACTGAAGTGTTGTTGTTCATTCAAAATACTTTAATTTTCAATGAAGGAATTAGCATGCATAAAATATTCCATTTAAAAGTATAACCAATTCTATTTAGAAAACCCTCTTTTTTTAAATGGGGTCTTTTGCGTATTTAGTTTCAATGTCACATTTCATTTTGACATGACACTCGCATTCAACTGCAGACATATTTACTATATAATATGTGATATGCTCACTGCTCAGCTCATGTTCAAATAGGCCATTCATAACTTCTCACGTTTTTTTCACGTTTTTTTTTTTGTTGCACCCAACATGTAAACAGACCCCAAGCTAAGTTCAATCACTACTATCATCAGACGTTCAACTCAACAATAAAATGAATGTCATACAACTGTCACAAGTGGGAATTTTTCACAAAGTTATCATTCAACAAGCATTATCTCATCTTAAACATTGTTATGCATATATGTGTATATATGTAAACATATCTACTTCTCTATGTGATGCATGAGGATGAGATTGGCATAGTTGTGAGTTTATTTGTACCTTAGTGCTTTTTTTATTACATTGCTCTTGTTCCCCAGCGGCATATAGCATATAGGCAATTTATATATGAGTTTGCCATGGTATCATGTTCTTTCATTTAGTAAAAACATATCAAGACCTCCCTTAGAATGGATCTTTTTTGTTTTGCTTGATTGAATCAACAAAAATAAAATTAAATCAAACTGAGATGAATGTAGTACGAACTGGTATGGCAGCGGCGAAACAGAAAGATGTCTGTCAAAAAAAAAAGCCTAGTGGATATAATAACTATGGTGACCATATTTTAGAAAACAAAGTTGAGAACAATTAAAGGTTAAAGTTTACATAATTAAGGATTATATATCATTTGATGAGACGCGAACAATTTTAAACGGTTAAAAAGAAACATTTTTTATTGCTTCCGAACTTCTCGTTAATGGTTCAACCGATTTTTAAATCTAAATTAGATGACAAGTTTTAGAAAAGTTTAGACAAGTTTTAGAAAATATAGATTTTAATCAACCCTATATAACGACTGTCAATTATCAATCGTGTTAAAATCAATTTATAAAGAAAAACTGTTTAAATGATAAAATATCAATTTTGTGTAATACACAATGGGCTGCCCCATTCTCAACGATCAATAGGCGTGTTTTATTGGAAAAGCTATCCGTTGTATAGAAAGATTTTACATGCATTACAAATATAACATCGCCAGTAGTATTACGCCCGATAAAAACCTTAAGTAGAATCCTAGTGTGGATAGTTTGATGTTTATTCGAGTTTGGTATTGGATTTTGTTAGAGTTGTTCTTAGATGTTCGTATAGTTAATTATAATTGAATTGTATCTCCTTAGATGTGTTTATGGAGTTGTTATAATTGTTTAATAGTACTAAATGTAAATATAAAAACCAGGCTATTGCCGATGTATTTTTTTTTGAAAATTTCTTACTGGATTTTTTTTTAGGATTTAATAAATTATTTTTATTGAAAATTTGTTTTAAATAAATATAACATAAAAATGTAATACAAATAATAATAATAATAATTTAAGTGGGCAATGGAGTTGCCTTCTGCCTGATTGACTCGCCTAAAAAGTTTAAAATTGAATAATGCTCTAAGAAAAACCGTTTCTAATAGTTATAAAAACATGACATATGGATTTATGAATTTTATATTTATAAGAATTCGGTTATAATTTTATATCTATAGAAAGATGCAGCCTCTATGAATTTGTGGAGGGCCACTTATTTCTAACTTTACTATATATAGATTCCCAAAAAACACGCCTAATATATCAATTATATCAATTGGGTTTTTAAATGTCTATTTTCAATATTAATCAACTATCAATAGATAAATTGACTATTGTCGAATCGGGTGATGATGATGACACAATTATCATTACATTTTTCATTCATTATTTTAGTACCAATATAAAAATATTTATTTTTTTTTCGATGATAGGGCTTGGCACCCCTTGAAATAGCTATATCTGCAGCCAAAAATAATTAATTAAAACGAATTAATTTATAATTCGTATAAAAAATTGGTGGTAGCACCTTTAGGTTGTTGTTGTTGTTCAAAAAATTCAATGAAATTGATGGAATAAAGAATGGTTAAGTCTAATAAACTGATATTCTAGTATGAAAATACAATACATAATAATAATAAAAATATTTATAAATCATCATTTTAGACAAAATTTACAAGCTTGCTTTCTCCTTTAAAGCAGTGGTTCCGAACTCAGAGAACTTCACCTTAACAATAAATGGGTTTCGAATCATTTGTCAATTTTTTGTCAGAGAAAGAGACAACCGTGGATGATTTTAAAAACCCTAGTTGAGAAACATAATCTTAAAGCGTCTTAAAAAAGGCACCAATTAATTACAAAATTTCATTAAAATCGTTGCAGCTGTTTCCCAGAAAAAAAATTGGAAGATCAAATATAAAAATAATAAATTTCAACCAAATCAATAAAGCAATTTGGGCACACAGCATCACTTGGTGCCCCAGGGTACTGCCCTGCATAACACCGGTCTAGATAAACTTTAAGTGCAAAATGTATCTATATGCGAAATCGTCGGACCGTTTGAGGAAAAAAAATATATATATTTAAAGCCCTCTGTGATCCCCCAAACTACGAACCCGGATCACATATTGTACGTTAAGTTGGAAAGTTAAATATTATCTGCATACAAAATTTTATGCAAATTGTTCGAATTTCAACCAAATCATAAAAGCCGTTGGAGCACTCAGCATTTCATATAGCCCTCTGGCTACGGTCCTAAAAAAATACGTAAAATAATATCTACAAACAAAATTTAATCCATACTATAATAGGAATTTCCACAGAAACCAAGAAATAAATAATGTAGGCGTGGAAGTAGGTGGATTTTCCTAAAACCACTTCTGTTTTTTTTTTTCTGGGCAATAGAAACAAACTCTGAAAATATAATTCAAGTCGTTAGAACCGTTTACGAAAATACCAGAAACAAATAATATATAGGGCATGGCAGTTGGCAGATTGTACTAAAACTATATACTTTTTAAATTTTGTTCTGCTTCATCAGAAAATTTAATCAAAATCGTTGGAGCTGTTTATGAAAAAAAACTGTAAAAGTGGGAGAAGAAGTTATTTTATTAAAACTATTTTCTAATTTTTTTCTCGTTCATCAGAACAAACTTTGAAAAACTTTGAAAATTTTATCAAAATCATTTGAATCGTTTCCGAGGAATAGAGCAGTTTCTTATTGTTTCCGAGAAATCAATAAATAAGAAAAGTGGGCATGGTAGTAGGCGGATTTTACTTACAACAATTAAATTTTTTTTTTTCTACTCGTTCACCAGAACTTAACTGTGCTATAACCACCTAGGTTGGTCTTATAGATATTTCTAGGGGACTAACGCGATATAACCCAACCAGGAGACTCTTATATATACTATTTTTATAAAACAACTTTGTTTTAATTGTCAGTGGGACTCGAACTTTCAACTTAAGACCATTTAAGCTGCAATACAAAAACTACCCAAACTTGGTAGTGCTACACTCAATTTGTTGTTTTTTTTTATATTCAAACATTTTTTATAATTTCTATCACACTTATTAAAATACAGAATGAATGGTCACTCTATTCATGCTCATATACGCACTTGGTACACTTGAAAGTGCTCGCTCATAAAGTGCTACAAACACGAATGTTAATTTTTTTTTTTGTCCCAAATGTGCAATCAGATGAACTTGAGTTCACAAGTAGCGCCCGGCGCCACTCACAAGTCGCCATCGCCATTGCTAGCATTTTTAGCTAAAAATCTCTATTCCCTTTCTCTCTTTGTCTCTATGGCTGGAAATGGAAATAGTGTTCTTTGTGGCATGTGCTTAATGACGTGATATTTTTGTTCCTTTTTATTTTCTTTTGTAGATACTTTACCACCATCCAAATAGTATCTATATACTCTTTTGCAGATGTAATTTATTAAAACAGATAATAATCACTTAACCTCGATACTTGGCAGCAGTAGTTGAAGACAAAAGAACTTTTTACTTGTATGCCCTACATGTGCGGAAATGGATATTGGATAATAGTATAATATATTGTATCTATAAGATTAAATTTCTTAAGAACTTTAAGACATTATTGTTCATTGTTCAATTTAAATGGATCAGTTTTAAAAACGCAATGTAGTTTTTACTTTTGCATTTTTCTTGTTACAGAATTTTATTCTTAGAACAGCAAAAAAAATAAACACTCCGCATCTGTTTATTGAAGACACTTCATTATTGAATAATAAATGATTCATGGGAAATTTGTTAAAATTTGAAATTTAATAAGTCATATACGAGCAATTCAATATTCCTTCGATAATCTCATTCTTTAATCGGACCTTGAACTGCACTTACTTTTCCTCATCTAATCCACAATAATATAAACAAAATTGCACATTATTTTGCAATCATATCATTCAATCAACAATATTTTTATTAATAAATGCATCTTTTCGAATTCTCTTGCAGATATAATACCATCAGCTCTGGTATCGTTGGCGCCCTCCCATCCGCATCCACTTAGCCCATTTGATTGGGCGGTGCAACTGTGTGATGGATCATGCAGTGAAAGCGACCAGAGGACGACCATGGAATAAGTTGCGCTTTGAGAACGACGAGCTGGAATGTCTCTATCAACGCTACACATTGAAGCTGCAACGCTTCTCGGTGCTGGGTGTGGTCGCGCTGGTGGTCGTCCTATGTGGAGTTATGGCTGCTCTCAGTCTTACCTACAATCACAGTCCAACATTTCATGTAAGTTCGACAAGCTATATCTACATATAGGTATACCTATGGAATTTTTTTCTTTGATTTTTGAAGGAAAAAGATGTTTTTCTATGCGGAACTTACCCAACTAATATTTTTTTCTTTCTTATTTCTTTTCATTAATCTTCTTTTTTTTTATTATAGAATGTTTTCAATTCCATTGTGTGCCTCCTGTTTGCAATTATTTTAATATTGTTGCAATGTCGTGTTATCAAGGATCATCATCTGCCATTTCTGTGCTATGGTATTCTACTATTCACTGCTTGCATATGCTTTGTGTCGATGCCAACGGTGGGAAGCGTATTTCCAGTTGATACAAAAGAGGTATGTACATATTTTGTTTTCTTTAAATTTTCTGTTACTCTCACGGTTTTTGTTCTGGCATATGGTGTATACATACACTGAAAATAAGTTAGGATAGATATGAAAAAAAATGTTTTTAAAAATAAATTTGTATTGCAAAAGCTTCTTATGGGTCTAATAATAATATTTCAAGATTATTTTTTCAAAATTTGATATTTCAAAAACAGATGGATGTTTTCAAAGAAACGTAGCGAATAAATATGAAGTTGTTTTAATTCAAATACGTTATTCTTTTGTTCAAGATATTTTTTAAAAATCTCGTTTTACTCGATAGTGAACCTCTTGCTGCTTTGTGCTCTTTTTGAAAATGTTTTTTTAGCTCTTGATGGTCCTCGTGGATTCGGACATGACAACTCAAATGAATTTCCAAAATATGTCAATTATTTTCAATCCGATCGAAAATCAAAGCACACTCATTCCGCAAGTATTGAAAGCGAAAAGTATTTCAGAACACCTTAAGTTTGAAAACGAAAGGATTTTAAAACGGATCGGAAATCAGAACTGGGGTGACTATTATTAAAAATCACTTTGTCAAAGTAAAATAAGGTCAGATTTCAAAAACCAGTTTTAATTCATAGCGGTTTAACTAACCATACGGGCCATTTGCTCCAATGACTTTGGAAGTGACCATATAAGAAAAGCAAAATTGTTAAAGAAGAAGTTATTAGAAAATGTGGTAAAATTAAAACAAAGGGATGTTAATTTAAATTTCAAAATATTTGGTTTAAAATAAAAGCATGTCATAAAAAAAAGAGTTACATATTACAAATTCTTAAAATTGTATTAATTTTTCGTTAAAATCCAAAAAACATTTCCACTTGAATTACGAATATTTCTTCTTTCAATTAAATCTTTGGAATTTGTTGTACTAAATGTTTTCTTTTTGTCAGCGGATGGTATTTTGTTTCTCATTAATATTAACTGTTCATAAGATCTTTTACTCAAAATCAAACAAATTTTGAATTTTGTTTTGGTCTTTGAAATAATTGAAAAATAGCTGCATGTTGCTTTCTGAACGAATACAAATTTAATTTACTGTCAAAGAAAAAAAAAAAAATAAGATTTCAAAACTGCGCCCAACTTCAAAGCGGCCGACAACTTTATTTCCCTATAAAAAATTATACAGTTTATATTCCTATTTTATTTACATTCACACTTAGTGACTTAAGTAAAACACGTTTCACTTAAACAAACGTGCATTATATTTCTTAAATTCTGTTTAATCATCATTTAACTCATTCGAGTTGTAAATACTGTGAAATTTTATGAAATTATTCTTTTGTTGTTTTAAACTTAATTGCTCAAAATAAATTTATATTATTATAAGGGCCAGTTTCACAGTGCACACTTAATAAAATTAGTGGCACTTAATTTTCCCATTTTGGCACTTAAGCCGCAGTTTTACTACCTGAGTAAGTGGAACTTAAGTGGCCAACATGGGAGACTTAAGTGTCACTTATTCCGATAAGTTTACACTGTGAAATTGGGAATTAGTTTTCCATATTCGGCACTTAAGTGACACTTACTTCACTGTGAAACTGGCCCTAAATTACGTATTTTGACTAAAACACAATAAATCAATTTAAATACAGCAAGATAAACTAAAATATGTAATTAAATGTTACCATCCATATTATATGATGGCTACAGGGATTGAATTATTATTTTCCGTACTCATAAGAAATTATCTATCTACACTATAACTGAATTACTTTATAACTGAATTATTTGAATTTTATTTTTGTATCTTCAATCTATCTACATCTTCAAAAAGCTCCTCGTACACAAAAATATAGAGCTAAATTAAATTTTTGCGTGAATTGCATTAAAATAGAAATAGGTACTAAAAATTTAAGCTATGTACCTATTTGTTTTTCTTTTTAATTTAATTACCTAATTAATTTTACTGTAGCTGAAATTTCTATCTGTGTACACCTGCCTATTGGAATGGAACGCAGATGTATGAAATATGGTATTCGTGAGATGTGGGCAATGTTTTTTTTTTTGAGATATAGAAGTCAAACTAACAAAATGATGAAAAATAAGTATTTTGCTGGATATATACAGAAATATTTGTTCGCTCTTATGTTTATTAAAGAATTTATAGCTTTATAAAACACATATGAAGATACATATATTTTTACTTTTAATTAGTTTTGTGATATATTCCAACTCTTAACTCTATTCAGGGTGCAATGTTTTATGAACTTTGCAAACCAAACATTTGAATTCTTGAGTTTCACAACCTTAGGTTAAATAAAATTATTCAACTTAATTAAGAAAATCATTATATTAAATTTAGGTACATTTTTATTTTATTATATGTTTTACAGTGGTTTGTTAACGCACCTTTTACATTTAAGAGATTCGATAAAATATATTTTTCAACTAAAATTATATTTTTAAGGGCCGCTCGCGCTGTAGGAGTATATTATTTGAAATAAACATTTAATTTGGAGGAAACACACAAAACCATAGTTTATTCAAACTTAATGATTTCCATTCTTTTTTAATTTTTTTTCTATAAATGTGTATGTATACCTTTCATATTTGTATCCATTAACGCCACAGACCGGCACGGCGGCGAGCATTGATTTAAATAAGGCAAACTAAAAGTGTGGCTTTATTGTCCAATTTATTATAAAATTAACAATTTCTCCTTCCAAAGTCTATCTTCTTCATTGAGTGAGTCATTTATGTTTACATTTAATTTAAATATTGGCGGATTTGAAATGCATATACATTATACATACCTTCATCTCAATCATTTAATTAAATTCCGAAATCGAGATGTATTCTAAGAAATCAGTTTGATTGATTATTCATCTCTTATTTTGAGAATATCCAGACCATTATACTTAATTTTGAGACCATTAAACTTAACTTCACACACTAAAATACCTTTTGAGTGTGTAAGGTTTTAACATACATAATAATGTTATTGCTTTTCAAACTCCAGTGTACTTCAACGATACCTATCTTATTTTTATTTGCTTTAGATTAATCGAAAATATACTTTCAAAATAATTCTAGATTGTGTGGTTGAAAAGCCGATGGGTTTTATTGAGTGAAAGAAGAAAGGTAGGCTGCAATCACAATCTTTGTCAGCAGAATAAACAGAACATGTAATCAGAAACTAAATTTATGTTAAGAGGAAGTTTAATAAAGTGGATTTCGTAATAAATAACTTTCCTAATGTCTGTGCGTTCATCTGTACATCGTTTTCCCAAACGCAAAAAAATGGTAACAACCATTTTTAATGTAAGAGGAAGAGAAATTAGATTATGTGGTTAGGCTGCTTTTTCGCATTTTAGGAAAACGCATATTTTTGATTTAATTCTTCTTTAAACTATAAATGAATCATTTAATTAAAAAGAATAAACCCTTTAGCAAAAAATACATTTTTGGATTGATGTGATAATCAATTATTTCCCGGATTTTTTTTTTAATTTGTTCCAACTATTTTGGTTCAAAATTTAAGTAATAAAGTAGTATTTTTGTTTTTAATATTCAACGCTCCTATCAATCTTCAGTCAAATACTTAAAACCAGATGCTTGAATATCTTCTACTTTTTTAGGAAATCCGAAAATACTAAAATCAACTTAAAGAACGGATAAAAGAATATTAAAGAAATCTTGTTTTTTTAATTATCAAAATTTAGTGTTTTAAAATTATTTTTTTCAAAATAATTCACTAAATCAACTTGATAAACAAAACTGAAAAATGAATTCCTGGTTTAAAAAAAAGTATAACATGACGCTGTAAGTCATTGATTTTAAATGATTTTTTTCAAGTCCACTTTTCAGAAAATTTCTGAAACGTCTGACACCTGCAAGACCGAAAAATTGATATTGCGAACAGTAAATAAAACGGAATGAAAAAGAATCAAAGACTGTTGAAATGATTTTAAAGATCAATTTTTTACCGTTACAAAAGTTACTTATCGCACGAGCCAGACTTTGAAATTTTCACTAAATCTAGTGAGGAGTACAAAATATCAAAAAATTATGATTGTTGAAGTGATTTTCGTACTATTTTTTTTTCTTTGAACTATATGATCACTTATATTGATAAATTATTTTGGAATCTATGAGAACGCTCTTAAAATTTCGAAAAAATAAATTATATACTCGTTTTTGAACTATCGAATTTTCAAAACATTATTTTGAATTTTTTAAAAGCTTTTGCATACTGAATTTAATAAAAATCTGTTAAACATATAATGATATATAGTAGAAAATCAAAAAAGGTTATTCCTAACAATGTAATGAAAATTTGTTCTACTGGATAACGATAAAAAATTGACGTAGGTATTTGTTTTCAAACAAAAAAAACATTTGAAATTTTTTTTTTAAATAAAGAAAAATTCGAAAATTTTGTATCACTCTATTTTAATACCTTTTAAACTCTATATTAACTTTTTTTTTCAAAATCGATTGAACCATTTTCGACAAAAGGCAAAATCAAAAATATAATTCTATGGTAGGTGCGATTAATAAACATTTTTTGGCAATTTTTTGTTTACAAAAAGAAGATTTTACTTTTTAGAATGATTTTTTTTCAAATTGGTCAAGTTAAAAAAAAAAATAAGATTTTCCAAAAATGCTGAAAAAATTATATGGCAGGTAGCGTTATTTTTGAAACAAAAAATTAGTTATACATATTACAAAAATGTTCTATAAAAAAATTTTACAGGTGAAAGTTGATCTGTAAAGTTTTCTACAATTTTGTATTCTTTTAAATTTTTCTGAAGCATTTTTGAGTGCAGAATAAAAAAATAAAAATGCAATTACTTTTATTTAATACAGTATTATTACAAATTTGTAGTTGTAAATTGTAAAGTGGTGAAATAGACCACAGGTTTAAAGAAAATCGATCCATCCTTTTAAGCTGCAGCCAAATATACAGACAGAATTGTGAGACTCACTTTTTTCGTCCTCATTATCTTCGCAACGTCAAGTTTCATCAAAATCTTAACTTAAATATTTTTTACAAATCCATAACTTGTTCTATAGTACCTATGTACATATTGCAAGTAAAAATTGGGAAGAACTTTGGAACTTTGACCTCCCCATTCTCTACCAATAATTTGTATAGACAAATTTAACCTGACATTCTTTTTTAAGGCCCTTACCTTGAAAACACGACATATACAGTTAAAAACGAACTTATAAGATTTCTGAGAAAACCAAACCTGAAACCAACGCGCGTTGATTTTTATATAAAATAACGGAATTCTTTTACTGGTGGATGCTAGTAAGCAGTTTTGATTGTTTTTTGTGATGAGTTTATTTATTTAAATTTTAAAATTTTAAAATTTTGAGGTTTGTATATCACGTACAATGAGTCTGACTTTTTGATTAATTAAAAATCAAATCACGCATTAATGAGTAATTTTTTTAAATGGCAATTAATTTTATAATATTCAATTCAGTCGTTTAAAAAAATTAAATATTCTCATATAGGTAATAATTTATTGTCCGGATGCGCTTTATGTTTTTATTTTATTTTATTTTATTTTATCTTATCTTATTTAACCTTTGTTCACAATGGATTCTAACAATTAACATAAAACACCCTCAAAGAAATTTAAAAAGGTAAACAAATAATATACCCTTATTTTTGTTAAGTAACTCCAATGGTATGGCTTGATAAGAAGTAAATATATAATCACACACTTCATGCATTAAATTTGTATTCTTAAATTAAAATTAACACATTCGTAAGTTCCTATAAAGGAACAGAAATTTACATTTTAGCATTCAATTTTAAGCTTTTGATTTAAATTTAATTACATTTTCATGAAATAACAAATAATTTATTCCAACAGTAAATTAGGTACACATACAATCTTTTTGGTTATGGACATATTATTATTATTATTATTATTGATATTTATTTATGTATTTATTTTTATTAAAAATGAAAATTTAATTATTTTGGTTTTTATTTAAAATTTATTTTATAATATTCATTTGTGAAATTCCAGGTCATGGCTGAGGGCGTGTGGCAAATTGTGTTTGTTGTATTCCTCGCCTACGCAATGCTGCCACTTCATATATGGGAAGCTGTTTGCTTCGGGATTATCCTACCGTCTGTGCATATTGGACTGACGGCATACAAAATGTTCACCGATACATTTCGCTATTTGGAATATAATCAGGTCAGTAGAATAATAAATATAAATTGTGTGTGGTGAACAATTTAATTGAGAATTATCATTTGTAATACCTACATATGTATGTATGTGTATGTGCTTTTAAATTATTAAAATGAAGAGCAGGTATAATCATGGTGATGATGGGTGATGTATATTATCTGTATATTTTATCCTGATATTAATTTATCATTTTCAGGAATAAAATAATAGGTTCTCAATTTTGTTTTTTAATTTAATGTTTTCTCAATTTCGTTTTTTTAATTTAAGGTTTTCAATTCCTCTGGAGGTATATAAAATCAAAGATAACATTTTGTCTTAAATTTTCAATATAAACAAATGTACATTTTAAGGATGTTTAGCTATTATAAACACCTACATTCTATAATATCCCAAACTCAGTCATCAATACATAACCACAACCACCTTAATGCCCTTTTGTTATAAACTTTCGATCTTTTGGTGGGAATTTATACTTTCTAAAAAGTTTTCCATTCAACTTATTTAACTCATAAATTTATACAACATCTTTCATTTTGATGATAAATAGGCCTTTACCTATATGCTTCTGGGTTATAATGTACCTCCACCCTACAAACATTGTATGTAAATATGTAAATAATGTCTTCGGCAAAGTTTTCAAATAAATTTTAATCCTTTTATCTTTCACATTCCATAGATTTCAAAATTCAATAATTATAATATATTTAACTTGTTTTTTCATTTTTTATCTTCTTTTTCAAACCGCCTACCTTTTGTCCCCAAACAGCTTATAGCCAATATTGTAATGTTCATTGGTGTTAATGTTGCTGGTTTAGTGGTTAATATTATGATGGAACGAGCCCAACGAAGGGCGTTCCTCGATACAAGAAATTGTATAGCCGCCCGCCTTGAGATTCAGGATGAAAATGAAAAATTGGAGAGATTATTGTTGTCTGTTCTACCTCAGCATGTTGCAATGCAAATGAAGAATGATATTTTATCACCTGTCGCTGGTCAATTTCACCGAATTTATATACAAAAGCATGAGAATGTCAGGTGAGTAAAGAGCTTTTTATTTATTAATAAATTATAAATATATTGTAATTAGTGTGATGTGATGACAGGTTATAATTTTTTTTTTTCAATTTAAATTTTAAATTTAAATATTTATTTTTAAGGAAATCATCTAAATAATTAATCAAAAATTTCTTGTGCCAAAATAAGTATTGCTTCGGTATTCGAAATATTTTACATTTTATTTTATGAGCATATTATAAATAAATACACAACGAAAATTATTATATTTTAAAATTAATATTTTAATCAAATAAAACTAAAAATAAAAAATGTACATTCTATATGACTGCTGACACGAATATTGTAGGAAATGTTCAGATATTATAGAATGTTTCTAATGCATGCTTACTTTTTAATTAAGAAAACTGGTAACAGTTGTTAAAAAAACCTAAGACATTTAATAATCAAGTTTGAAGAAAATCGCTTTAGCTGTTATAAGGTAAAGGTCAAAATACAGACGGTAAGACAAAAAGATAAAGATTTATTTTGTTTGTCTTCTCTTTCTTAGGAATATTTCGGATATTGTCAGAATGTCAGTGAAATTTAGCGCGTTCAGAGAAATGAGATCTCAGAGATATTTATCGACACAAAAAGTGAGCAAGAGAATCCAAGATTTTTGTTCCTTAACATTTTTACAGCAAAGCTGAGAATTTGTTTTGAGCAATTCTGTTCATGTTGCTGAGATCTCCGAGATCTAATTTTTCTGAACATGCCTATTCTGTTCTATTTGATGGAAGTACACTTGGTTTGTTGTCAAACCTAATAATATTATTGTCATATTGACATTATTTTTGTTTGTACATACAATATGGATGAGGCGCAGCAAGGCATTGCGTTGGGTTCCGATGCGATGCGAGTGATTATCCATCTGTACTGAGCTGTGATAAACATATTTATTGTTGTATCACGCCAAAAAATTATAATTTCCAACGCACATACGTGAATTTTTCGTAAATTGTTCCTTGCAGACTAGACGAAGGCATTTTTTTTGTGAAATAAAAACGAAGAGACACAACATTCGATAACTCTCATTTAAAGATTTTATAAAAATGTTTTTTTTTTTTAAACCAAATAACACATTTTTCCTTCCTGACAATTTCTGTCAAATTACAAAATAAAAGTTGCCAAAGTGTTACTTTTATTTGTATTTAAGTTTTGGTAGATGTGCAGTTTTTTCTTTATTTTATCAATCTAAATTAATCCACTTAGGGAGGTTTGCTGATACTACACATAAAGATTTAAGTTGAACTTAATTTCTTAACTATCACTTTATGACTTGGAAAAAGTACCCCTTAAGAATTTAAGTTCAACTTAAATCGTTATGTGTAGTATCAGCAAACGGGCCTTATTGTCATAACATTTATTTTTCATTTTGCAAACGTTTTTCTGCAAAAGAAAATGTATTTACAATTCATGATTTTTTGTATATTTTAGTGCTTTTTGACACCAGATAAAAATCTAAATTTTATTATTTAAAATCGAATCTATACCTAAGTTTCAATTTTGCTTTGATTTTGATTTTTTGAAAATTTTGATAGTGATTTATCATAGATCCATAGCTGATTCTAATGTTTTTTTGTTCACTGTAAATCAATTTTAGCATCTTAGCAGCACGGGTTCTTGAAACCGTCTTCTACAAAAACTAAAAACACCATCTGCCTTAGAAGAAGGTTGCCATTGCAACAGATTTTAGTAAGACGGTTGACAAAATTTCCCACAATATCATTCTTTTTAAACTAATCCAGTTTGGTTTTCTTCATTTGTTCACTTCTTGGATTCACTCGTACCTAGTTGACTGTCAGTATCGAGTGTTTTTCAGAGCGAATATCTCCAAACCTATATTCAAGCATTATATGGAGTACCTCAGGGAAACCATTTGGAACCACTTATCTTTTTTTTGACTATAAATGATGTTGAGATGATCTTACCTCAATCTGACTTAGAAATTTACGCTGACGATATGAGAATTAAAACAAAAATTTCAGCACTGGCGACACCATTACGCTGCAAACAGACTTTAATAGCTTTTTTACTTGATGTCAAAAAAACTTTCTTGAGCTAAATATTAAGAAATTGCAAGCCATAACTTTCACTGTCGCAAAGATAATGCTCCATAAATAGTGTACCTGTAACCTCCATTCGCGCTACCTGGCAGAGTTGTAAAAAATGCAGTCTTTTCGGTACTGCAGTTAATTGACTAAAAAGACTAATTTCCTTAAGTCTTTTAACTTACAAAAAGACTTTAACTGTAATTCGGGCAGTCGTAGTCAGTACTAATATTAGTACTGATGCAGTTAATAAAAGCAGTTAATTGACAATTTATTACAATTCTGAAGTATTTTAGTCAAAAAATATTAAAAATAAGTTAAAAGACTTACAGTTAATTAACTGTAGTTAAAAGACTTACTGATTAAAACCAAAACAAGGCCAGTACTGAAGACTTTCGAGTGACTAAAAAGACTAAAACCAGTTAAAAAGTACTGCAGTTAATTAACTTTTAGTCAATTAACTGCTTTCATTAACTGCACAGTTCTAATATTAGTACCGACTTCTGACTGTTTACTTTGAAGTTAAAGTACCCATGTACAGTATTAACTTGCATTCAATTGTTAAGTTAATTAACTGCGACTTTACTAACTGCATTGCCAAAGTACTGCAGTCTTTTACAGCTCTGCTACCTGGGAGTCATTTGTGACACTCAACTGAATTTTGGCTCGCACTACGACAGCATTATTGGCAAAGCCAAATTAACTTTCGGCTTCGTAAAACGCTGGTCAAAAGAATTTTCTTGTTATCAAATCCGTTTATATGACTTTCGTTAGACCTTTCTTAGAATATGCCTCAAGACTGTTCACTACATCATCAAGTTCACTTAAAATAGATTTGTACGCTTCGCTTTGCGGGGTCTTGTCTGGGATGATCCCATAACCTTCCTTCTTATGCAGACCGTCTTAAACTTTTGAACCTTCAATCCCTCAATTTACTCCGTGATACTGCCGACATCGTTTTTGTTCACAAATTATTAAATGGGGTCATAATCCCGACAGTTAAGATCTGTTCCTTTTTTCCTCTCTGCCTTCAACCCCAATATAAGTAAGCCTGCTTTAAAACAAGTTATCCTTAACTTTTCCTTCTCTTATTTCTTTTTACCTTATTCAAATTCTCCCATTTGGAAAATCTCTACCTTTATATGTTTAAGTATAGATTTAATAAAATTATGTTAAGTTCAGGTAGTATTAAGCTTATGCTAACAAAATTAAAACAAAAATTAAAAATTAAAAATAATTGTTATTTATTAAACTATGCGAATTAAAGAAAAATTGAATGCATCAAACACTAAAGAAATATTAAATTATTTAAGTTAAAACAGAAATGCGTAATTGTCTTTGTTCAAAAATATTTTTAAAATAAAATACGAACAAAACAAAATCTAATCGAAAAATTCCTGAAACATGAGTAATTTTTTTGTTCTATTAATTTTCCAACAGTTTAAAATTTATCTCAACCATTTTACACACTTATAAATGGTGAATCATTTTTCAAACAAATATTTTCCTATTTTCAACTTTTCAACGTTTATATCTAAAATTGTAGATTTTGAAGAATTTTCTTCATAATATTATTTGTACCTATTTGACTTTTTTATATATCGATTGAATAAAATTCAACTCTCCACCAACCCTTTTTAAGAATACCTAAATTTTTTACCCTTACTCAATGAAATTTTTTTTTTTTTTGAAATATAAATTTCTAAAAATTTCGTCTTGGCAAGCGCCTATGTAAAATTTTTGAATTTAAGACAATTTTGTATTATACGTATATTCAGAATACAACACTAAACCATTTTAGAAATTAATTTTATTTCCTTGAAGATATATTTGTGTATATTTTTCTTGATCCCTCTTTACAAAACATATACTTTTGTAAAAAAAATCCAAAACTTTTCCTTTAACAAGGAACTTAAGTCAAATACCATTTACTTACAGCAAAATAAACTATTGTCCAATCAAGGAAATTCGATAAATAGATAAATAATTTTCAGGTCATCCGTTTCCGCTTGCTTCCCCATGCACAAAACATACTCAGAAATCCATTTGAAAAGACTGATTTTATTCTATTATTATATATATTCTAGGTATAAAATGGTTAGTTCTTCATGAATATATAGAATAAATTGTACAAATATCTCAACCAATACACAATCAATTTAATTATCTTTTCCCCCAATTTAAATGCTGAAAGGGAATTTATTTATATTACTGTGTGCCGCAATTAATTTAAGTTTTCATTCAACTGCATTGCATTATATTATTTTTTTTTTTGATGAATCAGAAAATAGAGATGTTACCTGGCTGTATAACATGGGGGCGGTGGGCCCCTTGTCTGAAATTAAATTAGGTGGCGCCAAAACAAACAAAAATGTGTATTTTAATTGTAAATTATTTTTCTGAGCCAAGTAATTGAAATTGGAATCTATTTGTAACTTGTCTTATAAAATTGGCAAATGTTCAATAATTTATGAAACATTGTTAGATGCTTAACAAGAAAATCAATTAAATACATAATTCAAAGATGACGCAAGGAGACAATTCTTAAATTTTTTTGTCGTACATTGGCGGAAAGAAAATTACTTCCCAATATTAGTAGATTTGACTGGTTCAGATTAAAAAGAAAATTAAAACTAGATAAAAAGAATTATTGATTGAAGTCCAAAGAAGTCTGAAATGTTTATAAAATGCAATGGAATTGTAGGAATATTTTAAATTCATACCAAAAAAGGTTATTTGGCAAAGACAGGCCAACTTGACATTTTGACTTTAAATTTGTCAGCATTCAAGAGACATGTCCTGATCCAATACAAAATTCACAGTTCTTTTGCCAATGCATTAACTTATCACTCGTTGTATGAATGGACACATTCTTCGTGATATATATACTGATTATTATTTAATTGGTGTTCAGAAACAAGACGAAGGTACAATTTGAAAACAAAACTTTTAAACCTTAAAGCACCAAATAGAAAAAATCTGTTCTCGTAATTCTGTCTGTCAGTATGCCTGAAAGTCTTGTCTGTTTTTAATTAGCCGCTCAAGCCTTAAAGTCTATGTCTATAAATTTGTTTCAAAAATAGCAATGTACTACATATTTTATTTGAAGTTAAGAAAAAACTTTATTTTCTCCAAAACTTCCGCTTTGATTTTTGTAAAAAAAAGTTTCAATGCCCCAACCGAAACGTAACTTGTACGTAATGTATTACACGTATTGCACGTTACGTTACGTGCTATGCACATGTGAGACCCACGTTTTGAGTAAACCCTATCGTCAGCATATATGTTTACAATCAATAGAACAACGAATTTTGTAAGCCATTGTCCAATGAAATTTGAAACTTTTTGGTTTGACAGATAAAAGACGAACTAAAGTTTGAATATAGAATACTTTGTTTGAACTATCACAGGAAAGTGACAGTGAAATTAAAGTAAATACATTAATCGAATTAATGCATTGACATCACAGGAATCCTCCAATGAAATTTGACACTTGTTATTTGACAGATAGGAATTTAAAACGTATCTTGACACATATGGAATTTTAAATTCGAATTTTGAAAAGAATGTACTAACATCGAGGTTTTAATATATTGACAACGTATCCAACCTCCAATATAGAATAATTTACTTATGGTTTGATAGATAGGGGAAGAATTATAATATTTTGTCTGAACTGTCAACTAACTTCCAACATTTATCGAACTTGATCTTTGGATTAACTTTCTGATTTTTGTGACGTACAAACATAGAATATTACATTCGTATTTATAAACGTTGTCGAACTTTGAACAGCCGTCCAAGCTATAGATGCTTATAAGAGCTAAATAACTTAGACAACGGACTCGGTTGTCTAAGCCTTGGCTGATGTAGCACTGCCTAAAAAATCTAATAAATACCCCTGTTTATTTCTAACTCTCAAGACATACCACTAGAATCGAGATTTTAATCCACTGATGTAGCAGCCAAACTCTATCATCACAGAATGATTACTGCCCTCACCACCAGCCTGCGTTCTGTAATGCGAGTCTTTGGTTCGATCTTTCAACCGAATTCCAACCCTAACCCAACTCCATCTTCCGATCCAGTATACAAAAGTTGAAAATGTATAATTTTTGTTCTCAAACGTACCCAATAAAAATAACGTTTTCGTGTGACACGTTTATTCAAATAGTTCCTTATATTTTATAAACGCATTCCAACAGTTGTCTAAATATATTATTCCTTATTATGTTGTCTAAATATGTTCTGGTATACTCACTGCCATCCCTGTAATCTGTCAATTTCGTGAGTATTTAGATACGTTCATCGAACATTTGATTCATTTCAAGATAACTTTTTAATTCTTTGTTAATTGAACATAGCCAATTTAGAACCAATTGCAGTGTATAAGTTAGAAAATCGATGGTTTTTGAATTGGAAATCTGTCCAAAGTTAGACATACATTAGAATAGATTTATAAATAAGACTGATAATGTATTAAATCTGCATAGTTTTTCAGTGCGATATTAAAGTTGAATCCGAGTTAAATCACCAAATTTTACCGTTAGTCAAAGTTGATTTTCTGCTTTAACAGCCTTATTTATTAGATTTCACTAATACTCGTTTCAACCTCGGAATAGTTAAACCGAGTCGAAGCACTTACTCCGTCTTTACGCCGCGTCAAACAAATTCTTATTTATTAAGTCGGTTTAGCGACCGACTAAATTTACTCCGACTTTACTTCACCTCTAATCCTGAAAAATTACTTATAAAAAAATAAACGACGATTAGAGGCGGAGTAATCTAAAACTGGTACATAGTAGGATTAAAGCCGTAGTAAAGCCGTTTTAGTATCTAAATGACATGACATTTAGTAACTAAAAAGGAGTATAGAAGAAGTTTATTTTATCCGTTTGTTACTAATTGTAAGGCAAAATGGATAGTTATTTTGCATTTATAAATGATTTAAATTCTTTAAACGCTTTAGTTGCAGTACAAAACTCGTTTAATCCCATATTATAATAACCAGAGAGATTGTTTTTTTTTTGATAATATATTTGACATAAGGAGGGTGTACCTAAAACCGTTTGACGTGGCGTTATGATGGAGTAAGTGCTTCGACTCGGTTTAACTATTCCGAGGTTGAAACGAGTATTAGTGAAATCTAATAAATAAGGTTATTACTAGCATTCACTTCAACCTAACCTTACCCAACCTAGAAAAGGTTTTTTTCGTTTCTTTAAAACCAATACGCCCCAAAATAAATGTATTTACGTATTTTGTTCTTCCAATATTCCAGTTGCTTCTAAGATTAAAAACTAATTTATTTATAATCAAAGAAGAAGCCCACTCAAAACATTCGAAATATTGACAGCAAAATTAATAGGAGCAACACATGAACTATTATGCAATCATTTTGCTTTGTTTGTATACCTAATCCTTGAACGTATATATACGGTAGACAGTATAAATAATGTGTTTGTCTACATATAGGTATTCAATATGGACAATACAAACGAAAACAACAACAGGAACTTATGTTGAGGATAAACAATATTATATACCGTAAAAGTACCATGAGAAATGAACATCCCAGGTATAAGGTGGTGGACATTCTATGCATATAGTAACCAATACACGCCCTAATAAACAAACCCAAAGGTCAAGATGAACATTGATTTTTAGAGTTAGAGCACTTAAGAGATATTATAAGAGTTCAACCTTATTTTGTTTTTGTATTTCAAGAATACCAACATATTCCATGTTAAGACAGAGTGGTCAAATATACTCATTACTTGGCATATTAATTGAAAATTAGGATTAGTTTTTCTTGGTTGGTTTTATATGAATTTTTCTTAGAATTTAGCAATCTATGTATGTACTATGTATGTTACAAATTGAAAAATCGAAATGAAGTAAAAAGCATTCCATATTTTAATAAAAATATTTTAAAGTTCGTAGATTTGAGAAATTTTAGCAAAATTGTTCGCAATAATAAAAAACTGTTTGTAATTTTTTTTGCTGCTCACGGACATTTTCCGTTGAACCAATGCATTCATCAGTTTAACTGTTTATCTAACTATAATTTTGTGTTTTTTTGGGGTTTCTGAAACAAGATTTTATACAGAAAGGTATCGGAAGTTGATTAAAAAAAGGTTTTTTGTTTCAAAAATTTTTACGAAAAAATTTTCCCACGCAATCTGATGAACATCGCCATTTAAAAAATTGTTTTTTTTTTAATAATTTATCATTCACTTCTTAAGTGAAAATACGAAAAACACTCTAAAAACATGATTTCACCACTCACAACACCTAAAAAATTAATTCTGGAGTATTGGTAATGCACAATGAATTTTGGGGGTGAAAGAAAACACCCTACAAATATTTTAAAGGCAAGCAGCACATAATATGTCATCTTTGACTAAAATCATTAGTTGAACATTTTTATGAGTCTATTGTCTTGTTACAAATATAAAGTATTATATTATCATTTGTTTTCTTTTCGGCCACTGCATCGATCTCTTAATTTTCTCATAAATTATAAAATTAGGTACGAAATGTGTCTTGATCAATCGCCTCGGAGAGTCTTTCAGAAATCCATGTCCATTTAAATGTAGGTTTTAATCTAGCTAAAGTTTGGGTTTAATATTTTAATCAAGGCACCATCCCTTCCTTCTGAAATATTTTTAACCTCTCATATACAAAAATTGTGTAGGTATTAGATTTTTTCCTAGATTTCATTTCATTCCATAAAATATTCAAGTATTTTGTATTTTTGCTGGGTTTAATTTTTGTGGTGGTCAAAAAAGGCAATAAAAATCCAGATGGATAAAGAAGTGTCTTATTTTTAGTACAAAATTAAGTATTGGAAAAATAACCTGCAGGTAAAAAAAAAAAAAAATAAAAAAAAACGAAAATAATATTACGTATACGCCAAAGTGATCTACAGTATAAAAGAAGTATTCAGGAGCTGACGAATAAAAGTGGATACAAATGTTTGTGTGTATTATTGAAGGTACTATCCACAACATATTAGTGAACAAATAAAATGCATGACTGGGTCGCACGAACTTTCTCTTATGTGCTATGACACTGTGATTTTAAAGTCTGAATAGTTTAGATTAGATACATATTATGTATATTTATTTGTTTTTAAAAGAAATAAATTAGCTAAGGGAGCCTATATTTTATGCCACCTGCTAAAAACATGATGGTAGTATTGTGTGAGTCCATATTTATATAAAAAATATAGCAGCGTGTTGCACATATCCATGAAACTTATACAGTTTAGACTGAAAAAAATGTTGAAAAATCAATCTAATTAGAAATAAATTGATTAAACAAACAACCTCTGAAATTGTTTTGACACCAATACGATGTACAACATCTAATCTAAAAAAATCTAATTTATGAGAAAACAAAATTTTTAAAATTGTTGAGCAGTTTAAAAAAAAAAATTATTTTTTATATATAAAATTTTGTTATTTTTAAGAAAAGAAAATGGTACGCTATTTTTTAGCAATTTATAATTCAAAGTTAAAAAAAAATAATAAAATCATCTACCCATTTTCAAAATATGTATCGAATTTTAAAAAAATAATTAAAATTTTTTTTTTTAATCCAATTTTTTTTTTTTTTTAAGTTTTGATATGCAATATTATTTAAACCTATTAGAAGGCCCTGTGTAAAAAATTTCTTTAAAATCGGTTTAGCAGATATATAATTAGATAGTCGAAAACCAAAGGAATGATTTTATGAGAGGTACCATTTTTAATCGATAGATACATTTTTTTTTAATAATATGGTTTGGGGGGTACCGTAATTTTCTAATATAAGAACAATTTTCATTTAAAATCTGCAAGATTATCTTTAAAAACTAATGGGTACCAAGTTTAATGAAAATCGACCAAGTCGTTTTCGAATTATTAAATTCTTAAATAAAAATTTTGAAACTATTCCTAAAAATCCAATAAAAATCGAAAATAATAAAAGTGGTACTATATATATATATATATAGTGGTACATTTATAATCATTTTCCGGAAATTTTTTTTCACAAAATGGTCGATTTTGTTGTATAATTGAATTTAAAAAAAAGTTGTGGGCACGCTTTTAAGAAAAATAAGATTAATCGATACAAAAATATAACAACCGGAACCGTTATTTTTGGCCCTAAAAAAATGCAAAAACACAAGTGAATGCCCAAAAACGCTAGGTATACCAAGTGAAAAGAAAATCGACCGACTCGATTATGCAGCAGCCGAAAGGACAAACAGACAGACACAATACCCACTTTTTTCGGCTTCGCTATCATCGTTATGTCAAATTTGATTTTTTTAGGAACCCATATCAAATATAGCAACTATAAAGGAAAACAATATTACGTATACGCCCCAGTGACCAAAAGTTTTAAAAACAGCAATATTGTATTCGCGAATAAAAGCGGATACAAATAACTGTGTGTATTATTGTAGGAAGTATGTAGTCTGCATTTTAGTGAACAAAAAATTCTAAGTGTTATTAACTGTACCTCCCATAGAACCGTTTTTTTTTTATTATCAAATTTATTTTCTATTTTTTTTTTTAAATTAATATTTTTTAAATGGGTTAATGATTTCTTTAGGCGTATACATATTATTAAATACTCAAAAATGACATACCATTTTTTTAGTATAATATAAATATACATAATATGTACATATATACATATTTTTATATTAAAACTAAATATTTAAAACTATATTTTAAGAAAACAGCTGCCATGATTATTAAAATATTTCTTCGAGAACTCGTCAATATAAATGTTTGTCGGAATTTTTAATATTTCCCACTTGCAATTATTTTCTTGTTTGCAATTTCTTCGATATTATCTATAGACGTATTTTAAGCATTTTAGTTATTTTTTTTGCGCAGTAAAAACATTTAAAAAAACATAATGATTTTTTTTTTTAATTGCAGTATCTTATTTGCTGACATTGTTGGTTTTACTGTATTAGCCTCGCAATGTAGTGCCCAGGAATTAGTAAGACTGCTTAATGAACTGTTTGGACGTTTTGATCAATTAGCTACTGTAAGTTTGAAATTCCTTCTCTTTAAATTAATTAATAAAATTCGTATCTTCATACAGGATAACCATTGTTTGAGAATAAAAATCTTAGGAGATTGCTATTATTGTGTATCTGGCCTTCCTGAACCTCGCAAAGATCACGCAAAATGTACTGTAGAAATGGGTCTGGATATGATTGATGCTATAGCGTAATATAATTGCATTCATTTTTTTTTTTTTTTTTAATATTTAAATAATTAATTCTTTTTTACACAACAGAACTGTTGTAGAAGCAACTGATGTAGTACTCAACATGCGCGTAGGCATTCATACTGGTCGAGTATTATGTGGAGTGCTTGGACTGCGAAAATGGCAATTTGATGTTTGGTCGAATGATGTGACTCTTGCAAACCATATGGAATCTGGCGGTGAACCAGGGAGAGTTCATGTAACTCGTGCAACACTCGATTCCCTATCCGGAGAGTATGAAGTCGAAGCCGGTCATGGTGATCAGAGATCGTCGTATCTAAGAGATCAAAATGTCGACACTTATTTCATTGTGCCACCACCATATAGGAGAAAGGTAAAGTTCTTTTCCCATACGACACAATTATGCAAGAATAAATTTTTTTTTTTTCAAAAAAAAAACCCTAGAATTTGTTAAAGTTTGTTGTTATTTTTGAAACGTTTTTTTTTTTTTCTTGGAACTGTTTCTCGCTCTTTTATTCTGCTTGATTCATCTCATGAATTTATTTTTTTTATTTACTTTCAGCCATTAATGCTTAACACTTTAGGTGTCCGCTCGGCACTTGTTAGTCGTCGTAAGCTTTCATTTCGCAATGTATCAAATGTTGTTATGCAACTTTTGCACACAATTAAATTTTCGGAACCAGTTCCGTTTTCAAACATTGCAACTGGATCGTATCCATCGTCGGCAGGAAGTACGGCTGGTACTAATGCCAATGACAAAAGCAGTCGAAAGGTAATTTTCCTCCCTCCCCTCTGTTCTCATTCAAATCAATTTAAAACTAGACTGTTTATGTAAATATTGTAATAATTCAAATTAAATTAAAGTAAACAAATTTTTAAAGTAAAATTATTTTAAGACAACAATAAGTAAATAAATTTAATATCTCAGTAGATGCTATATAAATGGATCAATATTTAACTCGAGTCTATTACTCGAACACTTTGATCGCATTAATTTTAATATAAATATATATCTATTTTAACTTTTATGCATGTGCATTTTTTGTAAATACATAATTTTATTAAAATTCACACAATCGGGAAATATAATTTAAAACAAAGGAAAGAAAAACTAAATTTAAATAAAATTTTCGTAAAAAAAAAAAATAAAATAAATAATACAAATTTAAAGCAAACAAAAAAAGTTACAACTCAAAAAAAAAAAAATATTTTATTTTGTAAATTTATTTTTCTTTGTTTTTGTTTTTTTTTTTATTTCCAGGATGCGGTAAGTTAAGTGTCTTAAAAAACATTATGTATAGTGACAAGAATTTTTGAAATATTTCTTTAACAAAAGAAAGAAACGAAAATGTTTGTTAATATGTGTATATCGGTGTATTGACAAAAACAAAATAATACAGTTTTTTTTGTTATTATTAGAAAGTATTTAAAAAGACAATAAGGAATGAAGTAGTTAGATATGTATTTTTTTTTAAAGTAAGGCGATTAGTTTTAAGATATTTTACATACATATTATAATTGGCTACCATATTTGTGTGGACAATTGGTAAAAATAAAACAAACAATAATATACTTTGAAGGCTCCTATTGAGTTATAAACATTTTTACTTTTATATTTTATTTCTTAATTCTAAACAATGGAAACAATAAGCAAACAATTTTATATCGATTTAAACTATATTTTATCTTACAGTTTTATTTTTAATGGTAAACGTTTGAATGAAAAACCAAACACTTGGTTCCACCAAGTTTTTTTTATTATAGGCTGAAGTTTCAGCTATTTTACGATTGCCATTTTTAATGTTGTTTCTTTAAGTTTCTTACAAATAAGTAATGTATCAGTAAAATTAATTTTAAATACACTGATTGCACGCAGAGGTAAAAACTTATCACTTTTTAATCCTGGGACGCAATAATACGTCGCACTTCGATCAAATAAATCATGTGATACACATTTGATGTTAACGTTTATTCAGCAAGAAAGTATTGAAGCATACAATATTGAAATTAGGCATATAGGTAATGAAAAGTCGATTACTTAAAGAACATATACCTATGCATACCAGTTTTTCTTTTACTCAAAAAGTTAAAATTATTTGTGGTAACTCTGGTCGTATTACGACATAAACGTTAGATTCTTTGAGAAGTTACAATTACATTTTTGATGTGATAGCTCATTATTATAGCTATCAAATGTGATATTATCCAACACAGACTGAGATTTCGGAAAAATTCCCTTATAGTATGTTCTCACTGAACAAAATGGCGCAATTTTGGAATTTTTTGTCCGAAATAATCTTCGAAACTGCACAATACAATCAGACGATTCCAAAATCATTTCAAATCACCCCAATTTTAATGATCTTGCATATAAAATTTCATTTAATAAAAGATTGGAACAATTTACCAAAAATTTGACGAACAGAATAATCAAGAATGACAGCAAATCCTTCGGAGAAAAGATTTTTCCTGCTTATAAAATTTTCTCTTTAATATTCAATTGGTTGTTTTGTTTAATATAGATTGTTTTTGTTTTGCAATTGATAACGAAAAGAAATAAATTTATTTTCTGAAAGAAAAATTTACACAGTTGTCATGCAGATTCTGACTGTTCTATTATTTGTGACGTAAGCTGCCAACAAAATTTTAATTTAATTTGGGTTTTAAAATTAAGTTCCCGCAATTTCAGGCTCAATTAGAACATACTGTATAAGTCGACTACATCCAGGATTTTTGTTGACTTGTGACATTTAAAAAATATATTAGTGTAATAGAGCTTTAATGAACACGAGATTTTCCAGCTTAAAAGTTTAAAATTGACAGACTTTAATTTATAACACAAACATATAATAAATAAATAAATAAATAACTAAATTAAAACAAACCTAAATAATTAAAAAAATTAATCGCTTTAAATTGTATTAAAAGTTTTTGTTAGCGTATTTGTGTTTTGATTTTTTTTATATGTATGTTATTTATGTACAACAAAAAATTAACGGTTTAATATTAATCAAGTATTTATATTGACCTGTGATTTTTTTCTTTTTTTTATTTAAAATTTAATTTTTATAGGTTATGCGGCTGCAAAGAATTTTACACGCACCGACAACACCCGGTGCGAGTGTAACAGTTTCAGTAGGAACGTCGAACACAATAACTAATAATAGCCAAACTAAAGTGAGGGAATACATTTAATTATTTTTTTTTTGTATTGTTTTCTTTTTGCTTTTGAATTCATTTTCGATTTGATTTTTCTGAATTTGAACAAAAAAAAATGTTTGGACTTTCTTTGTGTTTTCCATTACCTACTCAAAAATAATAATTATGGACCTTCGCAATTTACATATTAAATGTCATTTTTTCACAATAAAAATATCTCGATATATATTCCTACATTTTCGAAGTCGTTTTGCCTCTTCATTATATTAATTCATACCTGCTCTATTTTTTTTATATAATTATATATCCATGTGTGTTATGCGTTATCAAAAAGACTTCATAACAGTGACAGCTATACAAAATGAGATTGGTTTGTTTAAAATTGTTTTTATTTTAATTTTTTAATTATTTGTTTTATACATAAAAATCATTTTTAAATACATATATACATAGGAATAAATTAAGAATCCATATAAATGGTTATGAACGTGCCTTAAATTAAAAAAAATATAAATTTACATTTTTATATAGCATTTCAACGTAAATTCGTCAAAAACTGAATTTATTGGGAAGCATATTTTATATTGTTTAAAAATTTTAATTTTTAATAACAATCTTTATTGGATAAATTAGAGAAGCTATAATTTTTGTGAATGTTTTTTTTAGAATTTACACAATGCATGCTAAGTATTGAGTGTGGTGTTTTTAACTTAAATATTTACAATTCGCCGTATATTTTCTTTGTCATAAGTAAAATGATGATAGTTATTTGACGAAATTATTTTAAATTTTATTTGCAAAAAATGGCGTTAACCTTATTTTCAAAAAATTCGCAAATTTGCATTTGTTTTTGAAGCATTGAGTTTTTGAAGTGAAAAAATTCTACATAGTTTTTAATTCCGTAATGGAAAATTATGTCGAGATGCATTTCATGTTGAGCTTATCATAGGCTGATGTTGTAGTTCCACATTCAAAAGTCGAGGACTTGAATCTATGAAAGAATATAAAAAAAATCAGAGGTTAAAAATTTCAGGCAAAAGAAAGATTATGGATATAAGAACGAGAAAAATAGAAAAAATGGAGCCCTGAGGCACACCAGCATTTTATTTTAAAAGATGTCAGATTTATTCGACTGTTCGGTAAGATATACTACCACATCACTATAGTGGAACTATTGCTTCGAAAGCCATACCTATACTTCCAAAATTTAAGAAGTGATGAAATCATCATTCTCGTTTACATGACCTTGGTTAGAAGGGACTTAGGTGAAATTGGGCGATAGTTAGGATAGGCGGAAGAAGATTCGCGTTTTCAAGCGACATACAGGCAGAATAAATGATGTTTCCCATCCACTTAAAAAAAAAAGACAATAAGGATAGGATAGAAAAAAAGGCTTATGAAATAGTGGAAGAAGTTGAAGCGTTGAAGAACAACTCTTCTGAACAATGGGAGCTAGCAAGTTTGTATGTATTAAGATCTTTCTGAAATCGTAACTGCACCAGTACGAAAGAAGATTTTGTCACATAAATTCGTTTACGCTCTCAAGTAAGGTACAGAAGCTTTTTGGCAGCGTCGAATTCACAACAAACAATGTGGATGTAAATTGGCTTTCTCTAGTAAGCTGACATCAGGGGTGTCATTGAAGACGGTTTGTCGAACCGAAGACGAAGTAGTATTTCGTATGTTTTTTTACATTCTTCTTTTTTTTTCTGAAACCACCAAGACAGTCGAAACTTACCGTCTTGTTTTTAAATAGAGCTAAATGCTGCAAATAAAAAAAAAAAAAGTATATTATGATATTTGGCTTGATACAGCTTACTTTGAATTTTCTTTGGAGCTATCTGTGTGTGAATATCCATAAAAACGGAATACTTGGTCGACGGGGTATTACAAATTGGCGTGTATAGACGAGACGCTTCATAAAAAGAAGGATTAAATAATTTCTTGGTACTAAAATGTAGAAACAAAACAAATGTTATGTATATTTTCATGTTGCATAAACAATAAATTTTGTAAAATTTTGTAAATTAATTTCTCGATGTCGTTATTTAAATACTTTAATTTAATTAAAACGCTAGCATGCCCTTTCACTACCCAATGTTAATCAGAAGCATACAAAATATTTTTTTTTTACGAGAAAGGGCACGATCAGCATAGACTTTTAAATAAAACAATTACATATAGTCACAAGAGTGAATAATAAAATTAACTAACATAATAGTTTCATTCAATCGTTGATCGAAAACCGCACTAGGGGCATTTTTTCTTAAATCGTATAGCGCAACATCAACATTCCAACATGTTTTTTGAATGATAGTAATAAGCATGTACATACATTTTAGCAATACATTTTTTATTAAAATATAGTTTTTGTTATTTACTCAACCTTTGTACATTTTTTATACAACTTCAATTTATATAATAAAATATACATTGTTTTCTTTTTTAACAAACTTAACATTTTGGGTTCTGTTAAATTGCGTACTAATTTAATTTTTCTTTTTGCTTGAAAACTTTTTTAAAATCATTTCAGACTAAAGTTACCGATCGATTCAAATGTCCTTTTCGAAAACGTCATTCGGGTGTTCATCATCAGCCTACAAATCGGGTGAATCGATTTCTTTCACAAGCAATAAATGCCAGATCTGTGGACAGAGAGAAGTCAATTCTTGTGGATAGATTTACGTTGCGTTTTCGTGAAAGCGATAAAGAACGTGAATATCATAAGGATTTCGATTTGGGATTTACCACTGCTATGGGATGCAGTTTGTTGTTGTTGATATTGGGAGCAGCGCTTCAAGTTACTGCCCTTCCAAGAACATTGATATTACTCTTGTTATTTCTGACTGCTTTCATTTGGGTAAGCGCTATTCTAATGCTGTTATTAGCTGTGAGATTAAAGTGGATTGCCTGGGATCTATCGGAGAGTTTTACATTGCGTCTAGCAATAACTGTCTTTACTATTGTACTTATCTATTCTGTTGGACAGGTTAATGTGGTATGTTGAAAAAAAAAAATTTAAATTGTATTTAAAAGCTAATTAAAGTTAATTTTTTTTTTAAAGTTTACTTGCGTTTCGGATCATCCATGTTCGAGTAATATTACAACAATACCAACTCCGGAAGAGGATATGCTTATGTTGGCACATCAAAATGCTGCTCACAGGAAGTGCTCTCTTCCACAATATGTTTCATTGTCTGCAGCGTTTGCGTTTCTGTCTGTTTCGGTTTTTTTGAGGTAAGCTTTTAGAAATCAAATGAATTCATGACAAAGATAAACTTGAAGAATTGGTATTTTCACGCACGAATTAGTAACAAAAATATTTTTCTTTTTATGTGGAAGAGTTTGAAATTTGATTCCAAGACCTCATATGTATACTACATAAGTGTGTTCTTGGAACTTGATTTACGATTAAGAATTTACTTAGACTTACTTCACGGGCTTCCGACCTGCGAATGGTCCCGGCCTGAGACACCACAGCTTTTCATACTCTTTCATTCCTTACACGCTGCTTCCAGTCATTTAGACCAAACGCCCTGGCATCCCCGATGACAGGGTCTTTCATTCTTGTCGTCTCTAAACTAAGGGTTGGGATGAAAAAACTCTTTTGGATGGAACATTGTTTTTCATTGGCGGGATGTTGACTAGCTAATGTACTTTACGTGTTTTGGACTACATCCTTGTATACAGGTCATAGAGTTTGCGGTTGTATCTTCTCCTCCATTCGATCTCCTCGAAAACATGACTCGGCGCCGTTAACCAGGAATGGCAGTATAAGGGTTTTGTAGAGCGTGCATTTCATCTTAAACGTGTGGAGATTTGATGAATCCACATAATAGTTTATGACCTTGTCGAAACCCTGTACATATTTCGAATTAGCTAGCTGCTTCCCAGTTGTGCTGTGCGTATATTGAACCGTATGTTTTCAATAATATCAAATAATAACCAATTTTCCCGGGATCTCGAGCTCGGGGCCCAATAGAGTTCCTGACCATTAATGCTATCAAATGCGACTTTGAAGTCGATGATGGGTCTTGACTTCAAATTTGTCTTTTCCAGTATTGTGAAGAGTGTGAAGATTTTAAAAATCAGCGTCTCAGTCTTAAAACCAGCGATTGGCCAATTGCTTGGCTTTTTTTTTTAACTTCCGGGTTTCGTTCCGATTTCGAGACTCTTCCATGTCCTTTAGCTTTCCTTTTAGGAAGTCTGCTTATTCCCACCTTCTCCTGGCTCCATTTTCTTTTATAGCTGCTCTTTATTTAAGCTGCAATATTTTCTAAAATGCATTCTGGGATGGCTGATAACCTGCTGAGGTTTCGGCTACCTTTCTGATGATTTTCCGGTACTGGGACCACCGGTTGTTGACGTCAGTGTTAAGTGAATAAACATCAGCGTAGAGCTTCTCTCTGTATGCAAAGACATTCAACGTCGAATTTCTTCTCTGCCTTTCGATTTTTTCTTTCGTTTCACAGTCGAGATCTCAATTTTTCAGAAACAAGAAAATGGTCAGAGTCGACGTTTGCCTCTCGAAATGTAACTTTTAAAGATGTTGGATACGTGCCATGCGTCGATTAGCTCATGGCCGATTCGACGAATAAGATATTGCCTTTAATACATTTGTTTACTCATAGTAATTTGTCAATTCTGCTGGCTCAAATTGTTTGGGTTAATGTTCACTTCGATTAAGGAGGACATCAATAAACAATTATATTATTACCTTCGTTGGTCCTTTATTTGTTGTTAATAAAATCAATACATCTACAAATTTTACTTCATACTTTATTTTTTTTGCAGGTTACCAATAATCTTCAAATCACTACTTATCATAATTATGGGTACCATTTATGCGCTTTATATCGAGTTATCACATATCAATATCTTCGAGTGCTACGATAATCGTGTCAAGTATGTATTTCCCTTGTATAATATCTATTATAACTTTTTTTTATTACTTTAGCCGCAGTATTTTTTTAACCCAGCATATTATCTCTTTTTTTTATTTATGTCTTTATTTTTATGCCACAAATTACTTTATGTGGGTTTACCTCTTCCTTTCTATTGACTATGTGTTGATAATGTTAATAATGACACCCTTTTTATGTGCAGCGCATCAATTCCGCTCCATTTGGTATCATTAGCAAGGATTTTCATCTTCATGATCGCAATTTTAGTTCATGGCCGTTTAGTGGAGTGGACAGCCCGTTTGGATTTTTTATGGCAGTTACAGGCATCACAGGAGAAAAAGGAAATGGATGTGTTACAGGAGTCGAACAAGAGAATTTTGCACAATTTGCTGCCAGCTCATGTGGCTGCACATTTTCTTGATGCTCAGTTCCGCAATAATAATATGGTGAATAGAGAAGTAGTTTATTATGTGTGCGTGTGTGTAAATGTGTGTGTGTGCTGTATATTTTTAGCTGATTTAAAACAAAAAAACAATGTTTTGTTGTGTTTGTGTGATTTGTTAATACTTCCTATTTTTATTTATTATAATGTTAATTGTTTTTTATTATTATAAATGCTTTCACTTTCATATAATAATTATATTAAATGGCACGAATAAGGATTATTTTGTCTCTACGATAGGAAGACCACAAATCTATTCTTGGCGAAAAAAAAATTCTAGCATTTAAAAATAGAAATAATTTTTAACAATTGTGGTAAAACATTAGGTTAGGTTTAATTATTAACTTTTTCAATTTCAAAACTTTTGAACTGTGAGTAATAAAAAGATGTAATCACTCAAATTTAAGTCAGTAATCGTTGAATAATAAATTTTTCTCATTATTTGAAGTTGTTTCAATATTATTCTATTTTAAATATTTGATATTAAACCTTCATAAAGTATACTTGGCGTACTTTTTGATCTCACTACTTTTCACGGCTGACTTTTTACATGCAGATTTTTGTATAAAGGGACTTGAATCTCTTTTTAACATTTATATTTTTGATCTGATATTACTCCTTTTTGCAAAGATTTTTATTTTTTGCATGGTCAAAATCTCGAATGATAGACTAGTGAAGCTAGAAGTGTGGGACTCATTCTACAGTAGTCGGAAGTACGCTCCATTTAGTTGATCGTAATTCTGAGAAAGTAGGCGGATATCACGTCCCCTAAATGTAATACTTCAAATTTTCTATTTTTATCTTAGTGTACCCATCAAGGCCTACCGCTCTACCAAATATCATCGTTATACAGCAATCAGAAGTGCTCCATTTAATTGATACCCATTCTGAGAAAGTGGGCGGATACCACGCTTTCTGAATTGAAAACTTCAAATTCTCGATATTTTCTTTTGTGTGCACCACAAAGCCTACCACTGCACTGTGCGAAATTACAAGATTCTGCGGTGTCGGAAAGTGTTCCATAATTTTGATGATCTGTTACTGAGTCAACGAGTCAGTGAGTCAGTTAAGGTTTTCGCGATTTTTGAAGTCATATATCTCAGGAACCACTTTTGTTAAGGGTTTGAAATGAGCCGCCTGTGCTTGGTCAGTAAATATTCCGATTTTGAAGTTTTTGTCTTTATTGGTACTGAATTCATTTCTGTAAAAAGGGTGTAATTCCAGAACTTGTCTTGGCACTACCGTACTATTGGATTCAATCGCTCCACCCAAACAGAAATAATTCTTTCAAATTTTATTAATCCTCCTGATAATTAAAATAAATAAAATTCATGATTTTTCATAGAAATAACTTTCTCATAAGCGGACTTTCTATTAACTGGACGCCGACACCAAATTTAATAACCGCATTAGAGTGTGACTTTCTCTTAAGTGGACATAGTGCACGAGGAGTAGGTTCAAGTTATATAGAAAGTCAATTTCTGTGCTTTTTGGATCTCACAACTTGTTGAATTATGAGAAGTATAGAGGTGAAACCCTCGCAAGGAGAAATTTACAAACAAATTTTGGACAGACATTTATAAGTGAAATTTTCTGGAATTTCGCAAGCTTTATTCTGTTTTCCAATTTTCGAATAAGTACATGAACGCACTTGGACTGAAATAAGAAAATTTTAGAACATGAATATGCTATTGTTTTTTTTAAAGGTTCTCAATATTTTTTTTGTTTTCTCAGAAGCCGACAAATTCATTGATACCGTCAGTGTCCGGTTATGAGAGAGTTCACTGTATATAGCTAAAATTGATTTTGTTAAATTTTTCGACTAAATAAACCTGAACTGATGGAAAAATTATTAGATTGGATTTTAATTCAGTGTATCAGAAACCTACCGAAACGTAATTATTGTCTGTCATATCTGTTCTGAAATTTTATCAATTATGCGAAGGCATAAAATGGAAATATGTTTAACTCAAATTAATGAGACAATATAATCCTTATTCATAACTAGTATGTATTTTGTATATAAATAATTTTTTAATTTATTTTTAAAATCTTTATTTGCACTTAATATTTGAAATAAATTTCAAAAAATCTGTATTTTTGAAAGCAAATTTAGTCACAGTTCAGCTGCAACAAGCTCTTTAACAACTCAACTATATATATGAACAACAACACTTAACAATGGATAAGTCGGCATCACCGCACAAAGTGGATACGCAAATTTAAATAAAAATAAAAACTAAACAAGCTCCTTAAAAAAAAACATTCAAGTGAAGAATGGTTTATTAATTTCACCTTTATAATAATCTCTTCACAAATCTATCACTCTCTATATATCTGTATCTATTTTTCTATCTGCTGATCTTCTTCTTTCTTGTGTCCTGTTTATAAGAGTAACGTGTCTTTGTTATCTCCTTCTTCTTCACGTCAATATGGTTTGCTCGTACAATAATAATACAAATCGTAAAACGTTACAACAACACTGTAATTTCGAGATTGTTCTGTGTTCCAAATCTTATTACCCCCAAGCGAAGTTAATCATTTTAGAAGTCTGGTTTTGCTAATTTTTCTAGGGTAACCCCGGACAGGAATTATATCATCAAAGTTATGCAAAAGTTGGTGTTATGTTTGCATCAGTACCAAATTTCCATGAATTCTATACCGAATTAGATGGTTCCGATCAAGGATTAGAATGTCTGAGACTTTTAAATGAAATAATTGCTGATTTCGATGAGGTGTGTAAATCCATATTCTAATAATATTTTGTTTTAACAACAATTATATCTCATTTAAGCTATTGAAAGAAGATCGGTTTCAAGGTATTGATAAGATCAAGACAGTCGGAAGCACTTATATGGCAGCTGTAGGTCTATTACCCGGTAAGTTCTTTATCATTATTCATATGACCTGTATATGATAAAATATTCTTTATTATATTTGTTTATGATCGTTTCCAGAATTCAAAATGAATCCAACTGATCCGAATTCAATTCGAAGACATATGACTGCCCTCGTGGAGTATGTAAAAGCAATGAGATTGGCACTTCAAGAAATCAATAGTCATTCGTATAACAACTTTATGTTAAAAATTGGTAAGTTCGAAATTCATTGCCATTTTTATTTTGGTTAATTAACTGAATAATTTTCAAAAACCTCTGATTAAGTCTTAAATTTAATTATTATATTTTTCAAAATTTAATTCGAATCTCATTAAAAAGGTTTAAATATTGGACCTGTTGTGGCCGGTGTGATTGGTGCTAGAAAGCCACAGTATGATATTTGGGGTAACACTGTAAACGTAGCAAGTCGCATGGATTCCACAGGAATCCCTGGTTACACACAAGTTACCCAGGAAGTTGTTGACAGTTTACAAGGATCGCATTTCGAATTCAGGTTTGTTTCTTAAAAAATTTAAACCTTATAACAATATAATTTTTTTTTAATGTTCAATAGATGCCGCGGTCAAATAAATGTCAAAGGCAAAGGTGACATGGTTACGTACTTCTTATGGGATTATGCAAACAACAACGGCGAAGTACGTAACGCAATGCTCTCAAATCGCACAATCCAAAGCAATAATCTCTCATCACAACAACAACAACAACAGCATCAACAGCAGCAACAGCAACCACAATCACAAACAACTACATCACAATCAATTCAGGCCATTGCGCCACAACCAACTCAAACAACGACCCCTATGCAAATGCATGCACATCCAACTGAATACTATCAAAAACAATCACAATTCAATGATAGCAACTATCATATCAATATGAACAATGATGCATACAACATCAAGAAAGAAAACTACGCCTACAATAACATAGATGCACCTAACATGTGTATTAAGCAACAACATTCGCCTCAACCATCGCAAATACAACAACCATTGATGCAACAATTCCAGCTTGATGAACAGCAACATGTACAGTTGCAGCAACAATTGCTAGCACATCGCTACCAAAAGTATCACAAACAGGCTAATTTCATAGCGAACGGTGGACTGCCGAATATCCGGGAAAATGGTCATAATAATGGAGGAAACGGAACAAATGGTGGTAACTACAACAACGGCAGAGATCACCAGTATCAACAACAACAACTCCAGCAACATCACAATAATTATCATCATATGCAACAACAGCCCCAACTGATCAGGGCCCAATTGCAACAGCCAATGGTGGTTATGCGTGAAACATTTAATATTACCGAGAATCCTAGTTTAAGTGCAAGCACTAATCGTGATAATTATAATATTCGAGAAAACTATGGTCATCTGGAGAACTATAATAACATGGTTAAGCGAGAGCATGTGAATGGTAGATATCATCATAATAATAATTACAGTAGCTGCAGGGAAAGTGAACCATTATTGCATGCTGCTCCTGTGGCTAAGGTAGGTGTGGGTGTGGATTAAAAAAAATAATCTATCTATAGGGGAATGTATTTTCAATTCTCATATAAATGTTTAACTTCATTTTTTGGTTATATCATACAATTATAAGCTAATTAGCTTTTATTACTTCGGTTAAACGGGTTCCGTATATTTATAGTTATATGGTTTTGGTATCGTTTTATGGTCAGTTAGAAAATAACAATTTTTAAAAACCAAATCATTGCTAAGATGGTTCAATATCAATATGCAGGTTTTACGTTTAAAATTTTTAATGCGAAATCCCATGAAACGCGAGATGCTACCTCCAAATACGCTTAATATTTCTTATACAAATAAATATGTTCTTTTTTTTTAAGTGAGGGTATCAGATGAGTACCTAGACGGGAATTTAATTCTACGATTCCTGAATATTTCAACACTTCAGTAGAGTGGTTCAGATTTTATCGATTTAATACAGCTTCTCTGTAGAACATGTAAAATTGTGATGATATTGATTACATATATTGAAAAAGTGTGTAGGAAACATCATAACAGAATGTAGAAGAAAGAAATTAAAAGAAGGGTATTCCTCTCATCCTCATAGAAAACAAAATCTTCTAAGAAATTTCCTATATATTTTGTTATTTAGTGTGCAAACTTGTCTATATGTACTTCTTTTTATAATTTTTTGAAAATATGTACTAATTTTCTAGTTGAAACATAATTTTCTTTAGGAAACAAATCAATTAAAATCAATTTAAACTATGCTTTCTTGTGACAAACCAAAACCATTGAGTCATTAAAAAATAAACTGAAAAAGCATGCAATAATACTTTTTTTTATTTTTTAATTCATATAATTGTGTAAATATGTAATTATAATTAACTTTTATTCAATATATCTCCATATTTTATATAATAATTTAATGTTGTGTTTAACAAATATCTTGAATATTTTTCCATTTACTCTTCCTCGTTATCGTGTATGCCAAAAAAAAACTGTATTTAATAATTCTAAAGATTATGCCATTGCAACAACAACAACAAAATCCACCTCCAAAATACGACCCGCCTCGCTACACATGTCCAAATACAGGACTACAATTACAACAACTCCAACAACACCAACAGCAACAACAGCATGCGCCTCCTCTTCCAATTACACCAACGCCAAAACCTACAGTAACATCAAGTCTGAAGAATAACACACCACTCCTGCGCACCTATATGAAACCATTGCCAAAATTACCCTGCGAACTTGAAGACAATCGTGAAATGTCCTCAACCGATGATTTAAGTTCGAGACCGCATTCGCCCAGCATGAGTTCCTCAGACGAAAGTTACTCCAAAACAACCGAAGGTGAGGGTGACGACGATTCACCCCGAATAACGGCCAATCATCATCTGAATAGGAATTTAAATCCTCTTCAATGGCTTTATCCATGTGACATACAAGTCGATCCGACATCACCTATAGTTGATATGTCGAATTTGAAAGATTTTGAAGTTAGTTCAACCACCGAGAGTCAAGGACAAACGACAACAACCCAAAATAAGGGTGATTCATGCAACAGTTTTGAATATCAGGATCGTATGGGTGCCAATAATTCAAAACAACAACAACAACAACAAACATCTGCTTCCAATTCAAAGTCGCCCTTTGAACGTGAACTGCAAAGGCTCTTGAATGAATCTTCTTCACGAGCGCGTGCAGATAATTTAACTCACTACACAAATGGCCCATCGATGAATGGTGGTGGTCATGGAAGTTCAAATAATGGAGGTGGTAATCAACAGACTCAGCATCAAAATAGTCGTAATAACTTAGAATTAAGTTACTCAAGTAGCAATATTAAATTAGGATCAACGGTTAATAATAATAAGAACAAATACGATATGGAATCACCACCACCGTTATCCGAAAAAGGTTCCAAAATACCAATAAGTACAAGTTTTATGATTGCAAAGCATCCGGTCGGTTTGGAAGCCATCAAAGAAATCACAAGGAATAAAAATCCATCGGAATCCAGTCAGATGTAAGTATTTTGTTGTAAACTTTAACATTTCCAATTTTTTTAATTTATAATTTTCTTTTAAAGGCAAACTTCCGACACAGAATCTTGTGAAATTCTCCATGACAGTCGATGCGGCAGCAACCAAAAGAATCTACAAATGCTTGATTTGGCTACAAGATCAAATCAAAATTTAAATCATGCCAAAGATCACAACCATCGACTACGTCGACCAAGATCGAGTGAATGTGAGAATAGTCGTAACAGTTTGGAACTAATGAACGGTGATCGCGATGATACTGAAGACAATTTAGCCGATGAAGAATTCGAAGACGATGAAGCCGGTCGCGATGTTAGGAAAAAGTCTAGTACAACATCCAGGCAGGAGACAATTAGCAGCGGTGCTGGAGTAATTGGTGTGGATCATGAGTATACCGATGTTGTGTCATCTGGGCGAGGAGATCGTACCGACAATCGAATGCGAGAAATAAATGTGATAAACGATGAACTGAAATATGGTGCCGGTCATCATAATAATCATCATCAATCGATGGACTCGAATCCGGTGGAAAGTCAATCGGAATGGTCCGATGACGATTGTCGTGAAGAAGCAACGGGTAAGTTCATATTTTTTATAAAATAATATTAACTGATAATAAGAACTTTCTTTTTAAATCATCTAGGTGGCGCAGAATCAACGGGTTACATCACTGATGAACCTGGTCTTGAAAACATCTCCCTCCTAAATGAAGCTGGTCTTACAGACGCCGAAGGTGCACTTTCAGATGTAAATTCACTTTATAATGCGCCCGACGTTGATGATACATCAATCTCGAGCCGTGCCAGTTCTCGTCTGCTCAGCTTAGATTCTCTGAGTGGTTTATATGACTGTGAATTGGACTCGAAGCACGAGATGGCCATTGTAAATGTGTCACATAAAATAACGAGTAAATTTGGACCGCAAAGCTAATTTTTTTTTTATTAATTCTAAATTTTTAGTTTTTTCCTTAAACTATTTTACCAGTTTAGGTTTACAAAACGATTTTGTATTTTTACTGTAGAAATTTAAGCAAAAATAGGAACTCATTTGTTTCATTTTAATCTAGTTTTAGATAGTTTCGCGTGAATCAGCAGAAGATTATAAACTATGCATGCTGAGGAATTTAAAATTCCACATGCGAAATGTTCGTTATAATAAATATTTGAAAAAACAAAAAAAAAACATGTCTTCATTAGCAGCTTCAAGTTAAAATTTTTATATTATAAATATATGTATGTATAATGTTTGTTTTTTATAACTAATTTACTTCTAAAGTCTTTAGTTTTTTACTAACGCTAAGCGTTAAGTTTTACCAGATTTTTCAATTGAGTAGAGGTGCTATATAGATTTTTTAAACTTTCGGTCGGTAAAATAGGTTTTGAAATAAGTTTTAATGGTAATACAAAATGTTTCAAAAACTTGAGTTCTCAGTTAATATTGATGTAAGACAGATCGTATGCACATATTTTTGAACACGAACCATCGTTGTCCAAATTTTCCAAACAGCTTTTTTTCAAGCTTTAAATTTAAACTTTTATCTTATTTCTTAATTTTTATATTATTATATGAAAGTATAATTGTTTGTATATGTGTGCTTCATTTACGCTTGAATGATTGGACGGATTTATGTCGAGGAATAGTTTATAGGACACCTAATATTGACAACTTTCAGCTGCTATTTTACTGCTCAAATAAGGTGTTTTTGGTAACATGAAATTTCTTACAAATTTTAACAAATTTTCACAAATTACTGTCAAACTCTCGTTTTGGAAAACTTGGTGAAAATTTCAAGTTATTAAACAGTCACAATGTTTTGAACCTTAACATAATGGAGTGAATAGGTTTTTATTTTATTCTTAGCTATAAAAGTTGTGGACCAGAAGAGTTACTTGGCGACTAAGCATTAAAGACAAATACAATTTATATGAATTTAATGATTTTTACTTCTCAGTAAATGTTTATTTTTTATTTTCAGTTAATTTATTTCAATTCCATTGGCCCAGGCCAATACATACCTACTTTTTCTCCCAGGAGAAAAAGTATGTTTGCAAAATGTATTTTGTATCTTGTATATTTTGAACATTTAATGACCAAGTTGCTACCCTCTGCAGTTATTGCTGTAAAAAAAAGAGCGGCAGATTTTCCAAACATCAGCTTTTTCATGTTTTGAGCAGAGTGAATTTTGGAAACTTTACCGCTGTCTATCTTTTTGGGCACTAAATACAAAAAGTCGCACCTAAAATAGAGATCATTTTACTTAGATGTGCAATTTAAGGACAGATTCTTTTATGACTTGCTTAATTTCAAACAGTCTAATTGGAAAAAAACCAGCTTTACTTCTCTCGTTTTAAAAATTACATATATTTAGCGGAATCCTACCTTGCTAGAATTCTCGCAACCTAACTGACATATGTTTTGAATATTAAGTTACACATGGTATTTACTATCTACACTCTATTGTTAAAATATTTAATACAAGGTTTGTTCTTTGATCCCTGAAGTCACTCTTTGGGTCGCTCTTAAGCGTTTTTTTGAAAAACCTGAACTCACCTTGACAGTTAAAATTATGTGTTTATTTAGACCTAGGGTCACCTTGAACTCGCTCTGAAGTGGACCTATGTTTTTTGCTGTGGCGAGTTGAGGTTACGAATAAATTGCGAAAGTGACATGAGTTATTAGGCAATTATTTTGTTTTTGTTACAGGTAATTAGTTTAATATTAGTCAGTTAAAAACAAGATGAAGTTCTTTTAAAAAATCTGTTATAGCACTTCCATTCATTAATAAGAAAATAATCACTGTTTAACATTATTTTAAGTAAAAACAAATAGGCTTAAAATTACGCTTAAATTAAAAGCAGAGCATTTTATATCAATTAATTTCAAATTTTTATGTTTTGCAATGTGCTAAAATATCATTTATTTGTTATACAAAAAAAATAGTTATATACAAATCTGTACTAAAATCAATGTAAACTACCTTAGATAAAAAAAAAATAAAATAAAAAGTGAAAATGAAATGATATTACGTACTATGGAAGCAGAAATAAAACAATACCATTTAGCACAACATAAGTATTAAGTTTAAGAATGGTACTAAATAAAAAAAAAATATATAGGTATATATTTTCTCTTTACAAAAAAGTCAACGTAGAGTATAATTAATTAATATTCTGCAGAAAACAAAAACCACCCATATCGTGTAAATAATAATACTTCAGTATATTAAAAAAATCAATTTCAACTATTATAAATTATTTTTTTTTATTAAAATTAAATTTGTGTAATTCAAAAAAAAAAAACAAAAACTTGAAATATTTTGTTTTTCTATTGATTTTAAAGATTTTTAGGTGCCTGACTTTGAATAGAAAAAAAAATATCACCCTCATAATACACAATTCTCATCATCAATCACTCAATAAATAAAATTTTAAATATATATATAAATATATTATTATGTATTTTCTAGCATTGTAAACATTTAGGTGATTATTGCCAAACACAAACACTCAAAAAAAAAACACATACCTATACCTATTATACATTGCATACACACACACTCAATTCAATTATGGGAAAAATCAGTGCTAAATTTGCATTATTTCATTATAGAAACAAAATTATTATGATTATATTATTACGTATTACATTAAATGTATTTATTAAGAGAAAATTGTAATTTTAGATACTTAAACTCTCTTAATTCATAGTTTAATTCGAATGGATAAAAAAATTAAGTATATGCGTTTATAGTTATTTCATTGTATATTTGGCTAAGAAAACGAAAGACGATGAAAGAAATACAAAGTTAAAATAAACAACAAAAACAAAACCATTGAGGAAAACGGAAAGAATGATTTACAAAAATGAAAAAAAATAAAACATTAAAAATAAACAAATTAAATTCTTTGTATTTATCTGTGCTTGGATGCTAGTAAAGATGTTTTGACTTTTAAACAAAATTAGTTTTTGTCATTTAGACTCGTCCATTTTGTAATCTAAAAAAAATTTGAAAAAAAAAAAATCTTGGTTTGATACTATTTTTTATTTGTTTCTAGAATTAAAATAGTAAAAGGAAATAGCCTACAATTTTAAGGCCCTGGCTCAACTGGAAAGAGTATGTCCGTCTCTGGTGTTTGTGTGTAGCACTTATCTCTCTGCGGTTGAACTATTAAGCTAGGAATGGAATAAAGAATAAAATTAATTTTTCAGTTTTTGCCATGTGTATGAGATTACGTTAATTTCTTAACCCTAAAAAGGTAATGTTAATGTTTTACCGGTCAATCCTAGGATTTCGACTAATCAGGGGGTTTAAAGTAATAGCCAAAACTCAAATCAATTAACGTTGTACATAGAAAACAACAACATTTAAACGAATTAAATAAATAATAGCAAACAAAATGTGTATATCATTTTATATTGTTTATTTAATTTAATTGTTATAATTTCAAAATAATTTGATTTGTAATTTTAGTTAGTAGTAGATTCAAAACTATTAATTTTTATAAATTGCTACCGAAAAAAGTCTTCTACTCTGATGATCAAACAACTTTGGTTGCAAAAATATAAATTTTTTAGAAACGCTGATTCGAGGAAGCTTCCCCAAATACTTTATCGAATATTTCAATTTATATAAGCAGTACAACTTAAAAATTCAGATCTAATAAGATATTCTAACGATGTCCTTTTTTAACTTAACAATCAAAAGATGATTTGGTTATGAATTAATTATTCAAGCAAATTATCCTCGCAGCAATCACTGCCTATTTTCTAAAATTATTATTGCAATTGTTTCGGCAAAAGGACACAATTACATAATTTTCAGTTGAAACCAACTACAGCAATGGAAAGGACTACAGTCTTGAGTTTTATTTGGAGTTTTTTTCTTCAATTCCTCATAGCTTACGGAAAGGACATACATTTGGGTAAAATATGAAGTTTGTATTAAGAATTTTATAAAGTAATGGGAAATATTTTAGTTTTTCTTATTGAACCAGTACAAAATGATGTAATCAATGATATATCTGCTGCTCTCAAAGTCGTTGAAAAATTTCACTATAACACAAAGATAAAGGACAATGTTTTAGTGCTTACAAAAGATACCAAAAGTGATATTGAAAATCGTATGTTGTTGACTAACCAAATCAATATGCATTATTCTTTTCTTAACAATTTTTTTAATTAGTTTGCACCGTTCTATCAGAAAACGTTGCTTTTGTTATTGACTTTAGTTATGAACCATGGATGGAAAGTTCAGAATTCTTCAAAAACATACCCTACATTCGTGTTGATTTAATGATTTCACCAATTTTAAATATTTTCGCAAATTTTCTTAGAGAAAAGTCAGCCAACGACGTAGCTTTAATATTTGAAAACGAACAAGATACTGAAGAGGGTCTTTACCGTATCATCCAAGGATATCCATTTCGTGTTGTTATGGTGAATTCAGCAGAGAATGATTTCATAAATCGTTTGGAAGATCTACGACCAAGTCCTTCATATTTTGCCATTATATCTAGAACAGCAAATATGAATTTCATTTTTGAAAATGTACTATTGGAATAGTTTTTTTTTTTTTTTTTTTTTGTAATGTTGAGATAGTAATGTTTTTTTTTGTAGATCAATAATGCAAAACTGTTTGCTCGACCAAAAGAATGGCATTTTATATTCTTGGACTCTAAAGAAAACGAGTTTATATATAATGAGCTAGTTGAGAACTCAACGAAATTTAGTATCAAAACAAAAGAGCTGTGTGAGGCTTTGGAAATGAAGGAGGACTACTGCGTCTCAGAGTTTAAAGTAAGTGAGAATAGAAAAATAAAAAAAGGACTCTCTAATTACATGCATCATTTATCTTTCTCTGTTTGCTTTCATTAATTGTGAATCTTTTTTTAGATACAAAAATTCATAATTTTGGATATAATGAAAAACGTTCAGGAATTTTTAGAGACTAATGATATGAAAGAGATTCCAACATTTTCCTGCTATAACTCAACGTCTTATTATAATGAAATTGACTTTAAATCTGAGTTAAAATCTTCGAAATTTTTGACTATTAACAACAAATTAATTTCTTATGACCTTAATATGTCGATTAATTCATTTTCCAATGATCCTGAAGAAATGACAAACGTGGCTGTATGGCAAGCAGGGAAACTTAAGAAAATAAATGCAACTATAAGTCCCGCAAAGCGATTTTTCCGCATAGGAACAGCTGAGGTTATATCCTAAAACTTTGGCTCAGAACAAATCTACATTTTATAGTTTGATTGCAGGCCTTACCGTGGAGTTATTATCGAACAGATGATAAAACTGGACAGATTTTACTCGATGAAAATGGCAATCCAATTTGGGAAGGCTATTGTATAGACTTTATTGAAATTCTTTCACAATATATGAATTTCGAGTATGAACTTGTTCCTCCAAAGAGTGGTTCATTTGGCAAAAGGTTACCTAATGGAAATTGGGATGGAGTTGTTGGAGACTTGGTTACAGGAGATACTGATTTCGCTGTTGCTGCATTGAAAATGACTTCAGAACGAGAGGAAGTCATCGATTACATAGCTCCTTATTATGAACAAACCGGAATATCAATAGGTGATAAATTCTTATCATAAAAATAGAATTTTTGAAAATGAACATTTTATTAAAATGTTATTTTTTAAAGTTATTCGTAAAGCAGTTCGACAGACATCTTTGTTTAAATTTATGACGGTCTTACGCTTAGAAGTTTGGTTAAGTATAGTAGCCGCTTTAGTTTCAACTGCTATTATGATATGGTTACTGGACAAATATTCACCTTATAGCGCTAAAAACAATAAGGATGCTTATCCCTATCCTTGTAGGTAGGTTTATAAAAAAATTATAAATTACTTTAGATGTGAATCATAGAAATTAGGAAATGAAATCACAAAATCATAAAATAATGCGTTATTGCAATATATCTAAATATTAGATTCTTATAATAATTATTCTTTTAGAGAGTTCACTTTGAAAGAAAGTTTTTGGTTTGCTTTGACATCTTTTACGCCACAAGGTGGTGGTGAAGCTCCCAAAGCTATCTCTGGACGTATTCTAGTTGCAGCCTATTGGTTATTTGTTGTTCTTATGCTGGCAACATTTACAGCCAATTTAGCAGCATTTCTTACGGTTGAGCGAATGCAAACTCCGGTTCAATCATTAGACCAGCTTGCCCGACAATCTAGAATCAACTATACTGTTGTTGAAGGTTCCGACACGCATAGTTATTTTATCAATATGAAATATGCTGAGGACACGCTGTATAGGTTATGGAAGGAACTGTCTTTGAATGCAACAAGCGACCAAAGTCGTTACAGGTGTCGAATTTAAAATTAAATAAAAAAATAATGCTGATACAAATTAATTATTTTAGAATTTGGGACTATCCAATCAAGGAACAATATGGACACATTTTATTGGCTATTAATTCTTCGATTCCTGTAAGAGATGCTGCTGAAGGTTTTCGTAAGGTAAACGAACATGAAAATGCAGATTTTGCATTCATTCATGATTCTGCAGAGATAAAATATCAAATTACAAAAAACTGTAATCTAACTGAAGTAGGAGAAGTCTTTGCCGAGCAACCTTATGCTATAGCTGTTCAACAGGGCAGTCATTTATCGGTATTTAATCATTTAATACACATTTTATAAAATTCAGGTAGTGTCAATTTAGCTTTATATACATAATTCTAGGATGAAATAAGCTATGCAATATTAGAATTACAAAGAGATCGTTACTTTGAAGGACTTTCAGCAAAATACTGGAATAATTCTCTAAATAAAGAATGTTCACGTTCAGAAGATCAAGAAGGCATTACATTGGAGAGTTTGGGTGGTGTTTTTATAGCAACACTTTTTGGTTTAGCTCTAGCTATGATTACTTTGGCAGCAGAGGTTGTTTACTATAAGAAAAAGACTAAAGGAGAAATTACCAAGATCATTCCAGTTAAGGAAGTTAAACCGATTAATTCAATTGCAGGATCAACACCACCCCCAACATTTGAGGCAGCCACATTTCGTGGACGGAAGATACCGGATAGAATTACGCTTGGCGATGAATTTAAACCTATTATGAAGAGGAAGGAAAGGCTTGGTTATTTTTCACCACAATCGAAGGATTTTACACCGAATTACTATGAGTAGTAAAATAATAACATTAAAGTGAGATGAGATAAGATTTAGAATCCTAATTAGTCTATACCTACAAAAATACAACCTGCACTTTTAAATCAAATTTCTCAAAAATTGAAGATTTTTTCGCATCTTGTGTTTGAATAAAATATTGAGTATTAAAAAAAAATTTGAAAATGTTTGAAAATTGATATTTGAAGTAGATCAGGGTACTCACCAGTCTGGAGTCTGGACTTAATCTTTCCAATCTAAATAGGGTCAAAACTCAAAAGGAATCTTTAGCAACTCCCTCGTCAATTAATGGTTTGACTTTTTCGAAGTCCGTTTAGAAGTGAGAAGAGCACCGAGTGAGGCAGGGATCACTACGTTTTCCCGCGATCGTTTTCCCGTGTAACGTTTGCCCGCCGATTTGAAAGGTAGTTGTTTTGCTACAATCCCGCAGCACGATATCCCGCGGAACGATTGCCTATGAAATTTTCCATGGGATTTGCGGCGGGATAGGCAATACTAATTAGTACTTTTTGACAATACTATTTTGCATTTATGCAATGCACCTACCGCAAATCCTATAGTGTGCCAAGCAGGGGGGTTGCAGGGGGGTTGCAGGGGGGCAGCATGCCCCCCCCATACATACCACACCTCACCTTAACACAAGAAAAGACTTTTGTACAAGAAAACTACTACTGTCGATTTGTATCAAAAAAAGTAGGAATCGGCGGGCAAACGGGGAAACTGTGATACGGGATATCGTTCTGCGGGAAAACGTTTTGCGAGAAAATGTTTTGCGGGAAAATGTACGCGGGAAAACGTAGCCAACCCGATCATGATTCATGATATACAAATAGATAACGTTTGCCTGTTTTTATTTTGGTTTAGTTCTATAGACGGCAGAGTGCAGACGCTGCTCAGATTGGGACGATTGAGTCCGGTATCACGGCAGTTCTTAAGCAAGGGAAGTGTGGGGTGAGGACTGAGCTGACTCGTGGGGCACGAAGAAAACATAAAAACCGGACTCATGAGTCTACTTTGTTGTTATTTCATTGTGTGAAATGATGAAATTGTTGTTGTTTCAATGTATTTTGAGGCGCCTCATAGTTTCAAATATAAACACGATGGCACTCACCAGTCCGGACTCAATCATAGACGTTGTTTAGATTGGGTCATTAGGAAGATTGAGGCCGGCATCACGGCAGTTCGTAGACAAGAGAGTCGTGAGTCGTCAGGGCACAAAGCCCAAAGAAAACATCGAAATTTCGAATCGGACTAAATGCGATCATATAAAGAGTGATAAAACGTCCTTATTCCTATAATTTAATACCAATTGCTTGTTACAAAATTCCTGTTTGGTAACTTTTTTTTCAACAAAATTCCCAAAACTGAATTTTTTTCCTATGGGTTTTGATAGCAAATTGTGAAATTTTGTGCAAATTCGTAAGAAATTTCACGTAACTAAATAGATCTTAAGTAACTCGTGGCATAAGCAAAAAATAAAGCTGGCAAAACCCACTCTCTGATAACGAAGTATATCAACTGTTTTTCATTTCTACAAGTTTCGAAATTCAAGTCTCAAATCGATCGAAATATGGAACAATGAAAATATATTCAAACGATTTTCAAATTCGATTTGAATGTATTTTCGCACGATTTCTGTTCCTATGTTTTATTGGTATAAATTTTCAAAACGAGCTCATGTAACTCATTTATAAATTGAATTTTCTTAATATTTCGTGATTCGTGTCTAGAAAACTTTATGACAGCCATCTAAGTTCTCACACGGGAACAACTAATGCATACTTTTTAGCAAAGTTAAGAACCTCTTTTTAGTGCCCTCTCTATCTGAAACTGATTAGAAAAAATAATTACATTCAAACTTCTAACATCTTATTATTTTCACTAGTAAGAGATTCCTTCGGCCATCTGTTATCTCAACTAGTAACCAAGATCAGAACCGGCTTTTCTATTACAATTTTGTGACAGCTGTTTTAAATTTCTGCTTGATCCCAAATCTGTCATTTTGCAAATAACACAACTCAACAACAACTTCGGCAACGAAAAATTAAAACAAGTGGTTTCTCTTTAAAATTTTACAGAAAAATAAAACAAAAATATAAAATGAACAATAGCTTACAACGCTATGAAAAAATAGACTTTCTTGGCGAGGGTCAGGTAAGTGTTAAATGATTTCCCGACAAAAGCACACATTGATATTTCTTTTAGTTTGCTACAGTTTACAAGGCACGAGATATCCACACCGACGAAATCGTTGCTGTGAAGAAAATCAAAATTGGAAGTCGCGAGGAAGCCCAAGATGGCATCAATAGAACAGCCTTGCGTGAAATTAAACTTCTTCATGAGCTGCAGCATGAGAATGTCATCGGGTTGGTGGATGTTTTTGGACACAAGTCAAATGTGTCATTGGTGTTCGATTTCATGGACACAGATTTGGAAATCATCATTAAAGACCCCAAGATTGTGCTGACTCAAGGCAACATCAAAGCGTACATGATAATGACGCTTCAGGGTAAGTAGAGCTGTTTGTTGAGGTGAACATCTCCTATGGAATTCCTTGATTCTAGGTCTTGAATATTTGCACATGAACTGGATACTACATCGAGATTTGAAGCCAAACAATTTGTTGGTTAACTCGAAAGGAGTCCTAAAAATCGGTGATTTTGGTCTGGCGAAGTTCTTTGGCTCGCCAAGTCGAATCTACACTCATCAAGTTGTGACCAGATGGTATCGAGCGCCAGAACTGCTCTTCGGCGCTCGACAATACGGCACAGGCATCGATATCTGGGCAGTCGGTTGCATTCTCGCGGAACTTCTACTACGGGTGCCTTTCCTGCCTGGTGACAGTGACTTGGATCAGTTGACAAAGATTTTCCAAGCCATGGGTACTCCGAACGAGGAAAATTGGCCAAACGTAAAACTGTTGCCGGACTTTATGCAGTTCAAAGTCTTTACAGCAACCCCTCTTCAACACATATTCACTGCTGCTCCTGATGATTTAATTGAACTGGCTGAGAAGCTGTTGGCGTTGTGCCCATCAAATCGATGCACTTGCAGTGAAGCTCTGGAAATGAAATATTTCTCAACTAAACCAGCGCCAAGTTTAGGATCGAAGTTGCCATTGCCACAATCGAATAAAGAAAAAGTCGAAGAAAAACCGGGTCTAAAGAGAAAGTTGCTCGAGTCGATGGAAGGAGCAACGCTTCCAAAAAAATTACAATTCTAACAATAATTTTTGCTGTTCTATTTTTGAGAAAATATATATTTAAATGTTCTTTTGTAATGAAGTTGTTTTTTTTTTAAACTCGGTGGATTAAGAAATAGTGTGCAATGCATAGTGTGGCATGAAGGGGCTACTGTTACTGTATGAGCGTTTTATGTAAAGAAATGTGTTCCCGAAAAACAAAAAATATTGTTCTTTTGAATAACCCGTGCTTTTAATTCAATTAATAAGTTCAAGTGACTTGAGTTGAGGTGACTTGAACTTATTAATTGAATTATATTCAATCGCTCCACTAAAACAGAAGTAGTTTTCTAATTTTCTTCACCTTCGTTATTAACACGTGCTTTTATTTCGAAGGAAATTTTAATAATAATTTATTATTAATGAATTCTATATTTTAAGTTATAATTCGATTCGAAACGACGTAGCTGATTAAATTTTTTGCTTGACCAAAATTTCAACAATAAATATAATTCAATATCAACTATAAAATTTTGTATTATGTGGGAATATAACCCATACGCCTGAGTGTCCCGTAGAATGTATTTCTGTGCATATTATAATGCCAATTAAAAGTAACTATTGCATCTGTTAAGTTCGAAACTCTAGAGTGTTAATTTTAATGTTTTTCTCTTTAGGATAATTATTAGTTTTTGGCATAAAATGTAAATGATTTCTCAAATCAGTTGATTTGTTTCATAAAATTCACGATTAAGTGTCCCGTTTACCAAAAGCTACCTTCTTTCTTGCTAATTTCTATAAAAGTGAACGAGATGCAGCAAATTACTGCTGCTAAAGTTTATGTATTTACATATTTATTTTATAAAAATCAATATAGGTACCTACATATAAACACTTGGTAATATTACAGAAAATAGAATAGGTGAATTCAAATTAAAAAATTGAATCGGGCACTCAGAGCGAAGCGATCTAATGTAAATAAACTTTTAATGGCGAGAAAATGTTATAACTTTAATCATTTCCTCTGTGTATTTAAAGCAATTCAACAATCATAAATACAAAAATATTTGATAAAATTGTTCGAATAAAAAATAGTAAGATATGTACACATAAATAATAATTTTCTTCATGCTAAATATATTCAATGTTGTGATGGAATCGAATACCGTCCGTTACAATAGCGGTGCGTTCTTTGTATGCGAACAAAAATTAAACCGAACCAGTCAACTGATTTTGATGAAATTTTCAGAAGGGATTAGATGAACATCATCGCAATTAATTTCTGATCACTATATGGTCACATATGGTCGTCAAAATTAATAATAAAATCCGGTGTGTATTCGAAGTAAACAGTATAGAATTTGAAGTAATTTCGCCATACGAAGTTTTTTTCCGTACCATGTTGATGTATTGATTATTGAGACAGTTGCTTTAAGCGGTGGGAAGGTTTGTAAAGTAGTTTTTGAGGTCACTTCATATTTTTAGTACTTTTTATAAAGCATTATATAACAAGACATGCAAGATATTCGTTTTTTGATTCTTAAACTTATAATTATTAAAACAGTCATTATTTCTATGTATAATAACAGTATAACAGTTAAATTAAAAAGGACACAAAGGACAATGGTCATATTTGGCCCTCGCGACCAATAACAATGAGTCATATATCGTTGGAAAGGTCTATTTATGTACATAAAATATTTGTATAGCAGTTTCTCCCTATTTGCTGCACGTGCATACAAATATGGCCCAAAAAAAGCAAAAAAAACATAAAAAAGATTAACAAAAAAACTATTATTTTTTTTTGCATTTCGTTTTAATTTGAATTTATATTTATTTTATATACAATATACTATTATTATAGAATAATAAAATCATGCTGGATATTATAGAAGTTAAATTAGTTCATCCCTCGAATTTCCTTCAAGATGGTCTTGAGAAGCACGGGAGTTTCCAGCAACATACAGTTTATGTTCACATAATAGATGAGCCTTAATTGTTTCTGATATACGATGATTAGCTTCAATGGGGCAGTAGTTGCTAAAAATGCAATGTGTGGGAGTGTTTGGGTCATATACATTTGAACTAATTGAATCGATGTATTAATTTGGACTGGTGCTGGTGCAGGTGTAATCTTACAAAGTTTCCAGTTCTTTACCAGCAACGATGACATAGGAAATGAGTTTTGTTGAATATTACCTGTTTCATGCAATAAATAATAGAAACATTAAAAATTTTAAACAATTGTTTTTGTTTTTCTTAATTACGTCACTTAAATAAAATACAAACTTCTACAATTCCGTGTTCACGCACATAATCAGCCAACTCAAGTTGGCCTTGAACCATATTCTCAGTCAAAAGGTGACGTAGTTATAATACCTTTGATTATAACTATTATTATATTTAAAACCCAAGTTGGTAAATAACACAAGCATTATAATGCCCTCCCAGTTCAAATATAAAAAGCAAAAAAAAAGGAAAGAACCGTTTGAAAAAAAAAACACTAGAACTCAAATCAATTAGCCGCGAACTCTTAAAATGTATTTCTCACAGCACAAGGGTCAACTAGTGAGTAGTGATTGATAGATTATATAAAAATGTACATTATACATGTTTATGTACATTCATATAATAACATACCTCAAATCTAAGATACAAAAACACTTTAAAGCCTTAAGTTTTAAAAGAAAAAAAGTACGACATAGCCGTGGCTTTATAACAAATTTGTTCAACCTTATGAAAAATGATATATTAGGTAATAAAATGATGACCCACAAAAAAAAATGAATTTTATGAATTATGATCTTATATAATGAAACCTTTGTATCTCTTTTCATATATACATAAGCTGCAATAAGTTACGATATCTTTATAACTTTGTCAAACTTAAAATAAATGGAAATCCTCCAAGCAGATTTCATAGGATCTGGTATAAATCTTTTTAATTGGCCTGAGAAAAAAAAAATCAAAAGCCTGTTAAATATCATAAAATAGATAATATTATATGTAATACCCACTAGTTATGATTAATGTGTAGGTATACCTACCTTTATAGGCATAATTTACTCCGCTTAACTGAAATGGCGATTTGCTAGTTATTTCAGAAGACATCATATTTAACTGGGGATGCCAGATTTGAAAAATTTCTTTGCGGGACATATTTATTTTGAGAACATAACAACCTTTCCGAAAACTTTAAAAGTATAATTTATTTGTTATGCGAAAAAAAGGTCTTCAATTTTAAACCAGTTTTTTTATTTAATATTTATAATTTATGAGTGAACATATAACATAACGAACTAAGGTGCAAAAAAATAAATAAAGAATTACCTAAAAATAAAATAAATTCAAAACTATAAAAGTTAACAACATTAAAATTTAATTAATAATAAAAAAATCAAAATTTTCAGTCTTTTAATAAAAGTAAAATTTCATAAATTTTTACAAGGTAAATAGTAGGTAGGTTTTTTATATGTATTTTTTTGCTGAGATTTTTGAACCATTTCATTAAAATCAAAATCAGTTTGAATTCTCTACAAGTCATATTAAAATTTTGTTTAATCAACAAATGTCGCTCCTAATACCGACATAGAAACTTTTATTTCTTGAAATAAAAAAATTCTTTCAGAGCTGGCTTTCGAAATTAGCAAAGAAAAAACAAAACCACATAATCTTTCAAAGTTAGGGCCGCGAATTCTTTAAAAAAAAAGTTTACCCAAATATCGACAGATTTTTCGTTCCTAATATTTCTATTTTTTCTTTAAATAATAATATTTATATTTTTTAATTTAGAAAGACCAACAGTTTTAAGATATTTCTGAAACTCTGGATTATTTATAAAACTTAAAGCTGATGAGAATTTTTCTAAATAATTACATAATAGCAATTTCATAACGAGTGTGAGAAGTAAATAGAATCATAAAAAAGACATAATACAGCAATCTTATCAGTCTTCCTAAATATACTTATGCAATCTTATTTATCAGCTGATGATTCACCTGAATATTCAGCTTGCAAGGAAGCCAAATTACAAAAAAGGTTCGAAGTCTCTTTCCAAAACGTGTTATGATAATGATAAAACAAATTTAATCTTGATAGCATTTTAAATTTTTTGCGGGACCAGCGGGACATTATATCAAATTGCGGGACATAACGGGACATAATTATCCAGCGGGACACTTGCGGGGCAAAAGACGTTTTGCGGGACTGTCTCGCGCCTGGCGGGACGTCTGGTATCCCTATATTCGACCAGAAATACTTTGTTTTTGAAAAGCACCTTTATGACTTTGACGGAGAAATCCATCCATACATCTTTCAGAAAATAAGTTTTGAACAAAATAATTGAAATACATATGTATTTTATTTAATTTTTATTGCATAAAGCCGGAACGACATCTATCTCGTGTATCTTTTTCCGGTTGCGCCATACCACGTTTTGTCGGAGAGATATTTTTATGTGGAGAAGAGGATACACTGCTCGGAGGAGAGAATAAGTAAATAGCGAAAGAAAAAAAAGACAGTTCGCAGGTCAAAACTCTGATTATTATGCACAGTCAGCGACACAAACACACCGCTCCACAACAAAACACAGGAGATAGGTGTGGTTCCGGTTGATTATGTTTGTTTGGAACACAATTGTTTCGCAATTCTTAAGTCCAATAGTTGTTTTGCGAATTCTGTTTTTGTTTTTTTATACAACCAGTTAAACGATTATTCCACAAAAGTTCTCTTGTGGGTTGTTGTTTCGTATGCCAAAAATAGCACTTAATAACGTACAACTTTGAAAAAAAAAAAATGGTTTGAATAAAATTTTTTTTCATTTTTTTTTTTCCAAAATGTATAGTTCGAAAATTAATTTTTCCAAAACTACCTAAATATTCACTAAGGGCCTGTTTCACAATGTCTGAGTAAAGTTCTGATTTATAGTTACTCGACACATAAATATTGGCACAGGGTCATAACTCCACAGAAGAAAAACTTACAATTGTCTTTTGACGACTTAAATGGGTTATAAATGCAAAAATGTTATTTTTGTTTGTTTGTAGACTTATGACCCCATTCTAATATTTATGTGTCGAGTAACTAATCAGAACTTACTCAGACATTGTGAAATAAGCCCTAAAACAATTTTATTTATAAATGAAACTAATGGATAGACTTCTGCCCCTCCCACCTAAATGGGGACGTTTTGTTATTTCACTGTTTCGTAAACCCAACGTTTCATCATTGCTATCTTATCTCGTCAATCTTTGCAAAATAATAAAAAGCGAGACAATTACCAAGATACATACATATAATAATGCGAAATGGTGAAATGCAAAATAAAAATCGCGATGTCAAATTTGCGACGTGATAATTTTGCGACAAACTGTGAAAAACTAAAATTGCAAAACTTTTAAATGCAAAATAGTAAATATGCAAAACAATAAACTGCGAAATGATCACTGCGAAATGAAAAACACTGAAAAAGTCCGCTATAGATACGGTGACCATCCGTTCATTATAATAATGAACAGTTCTATATTTGAATACGATGTTCATTATAAATTATTTGTTGTACAACAACACATAAATTTTCTGTATTTTATAAATTGTAAATTATTTATATTTTGTTTTTCGTACAAATTCTTAAAAATTCTTAATTCTTAAAAAACTAAAATTGCAAAACTTTTAAATGCAAAATAGTAAATATGCAAAACAATAAACTGCGAAATGATCACTGCGAAATGAAAAACACTGAAAAAGTCCGCTATAGATACGGTGACCATCCGTTCATTATAATAATGAACAGTTCTATATTTGAATACGATGTTCATTATAAATTATTTGTTGTACAACAACACATAAATTTTCTGTATTTTATAAATTGTAAATTATTTATATTTTGTTTTTCGTACAAATTCTTAAAAACTAATATTAAAGAAAAATTTAATTCTTAACTCAAAAGGTGAAGTGGCTTAAGTCAAAATTATTCTGAGAAGATTATTTTGAATATGAATTTAAAACTTCAAATAAATGTCAATTATTAATCACAAGCCAATTGCACAGAAATGTAGCAAATTTTTCATTTATTTCTATTTTGGTAACTAAATACAATTATATGAACTCAGTTGTTTAGATTTCAAAGAATATTAAAAAAAAAAACAAGAACTTAGTGAAGAAAAATGTCAAAATCCTTAAAATTTAACTGTGTTAATTTAGATTTCAAGTTTTTGTATTTTTTTTTTTTTGTAAGATTTTTTTGTTTTAGTGTTATTATAAGGCTGATTTTTTTTTTTCTCTTTTTGAGTACCTAGTCACTTTCTGTAGATATTTTTTAATTAAATTGAATAATGTACATTTGAATTGAATTTTGTTTCTTTTTCCACTTGTTCATGCAGTTCTAATTCTAAAATATGGTCACCGTAGCTATAGATGACATATATACCCATTCCACTAGGTTAGCGATATTTGTACATAAATTAAATTTGGATAACTCAAAAAATTATTCGAAGTTCAAATACCTAATTGGAAAATGATCACACTTAAATTAACATAAAAATAGACGGAGTTGATTGTATTTAGGAAATAAGTATGAGAAAACATACATATGTATATGAAGGACTATCAATCAATATAAATGGTTTGATTTCTTACGAAATATTGTCATTCCTATTGCATTATCTATGGCTATTAGTATTCATTTCAAAACTTGGTGCTATTTTGAAGTGTCTTCCTCCCCCCAAAAAATATATAAAACATAAATTACCTCCTATACTGAACCATAAAACCAGACAAAAAAAAATTACATCAATTTATCACATACACTTTTGGACCACCGCCACACACAACAAATGCAATTTAATTTTCTTTCGAAGCAGCTTTAATACAAAACCCATAAATTATATCAAGGAAGTGTCACTGCAAATTTCTCTTACTTAAGCATAAAGAGTAAGTTGTTATTATTATTATTATAAAAAGTATACTTTATGCTTCTTGTATACATGAACTTGACGCGCTTCTTTTAAAAATATGATTTTTTATTTTCCTTTTTTATGCTGTCAATCAAATTGTAAGGCATCACAACAGCGACGACATTGTACATATTATTATAGCAAGAAGCCTGTACTCGTTTTCATCCTGCCTTGCTGATGATGATAATAGGTTGGAATTGACTGATGAATAACTTACGCATCGAAAAGTTACGTTATGAGTTAATACTAGCTAATGACATTTTGTTGCAAAATTACATAGCTCTTGAGTTGAATAAACTTTTATGGATGAAATATTATTACCCTCTGTTTTATTATCTTGTTGCTTTATCTCTATGAAATGTTTTGTAAAGAAATAAGGTACGTATGTACATACCCGTAGGTATCTTCCTTGATTATATTTTTAGGTTTGCACATCATTATAGAACTTTTCCAATCTTATTTTTGGAAAGAAAGCAGTTGCCAGAGAAATGTGTCAAATCTTCTTTGAAAAAGTATTTTATTGGTAATTTTGGATAAATGTATTTTTGAAATGTAAAATAAGAGTATTAAATTTAATGACTTGACTATACTTATACCTTTGGGAATCAGTATTAAATAAAAATTTTATGCGCACTCACATAAAATTAATGAGTCTATAAATGAAACAAAGAATTACCAACATACATTAATACATCAACAATATAATAAGTTTGAACCCGCTAGTCATTTTGAATTTATTGAAAAAGATTATTCTTTTGGTTTAAATTAATGCGATTGGAAAGTCGAAGAAATGGTACCTACTCTAGTGCTGCACTTCAACAACCACTCTTATAGCTCTTAGTATAAAAAATATCAGCATTAAGGAAATATTTATTTCAACCACGAGAAAATTGAAAATATAAAATGCCAACATTTATTCATTTTTTCAATTTACTGATGAGAACTCATTATGCAACATCCATTCAGAAATATGTAGCTATAAGTATATTTTTTTTGAGTAAAAGTGTCAGTGGGAAAATAACAAATTTGAATTCTCTAGAGTGGTTGCAGATGGTATGAAAAAGATTATGATAATAAATGTTGTAATTAATGAAAATGTCAATAAAAAATGGTAATGCGAGAATATCAACATTTTAGAGAATGGGTTGATTTTTTTGTCAGTAATATAGAATATACCTTTAAATTTTAGAGAAGGTATGGATATTAATTAATTTTGTATTGATTATATAAATTTGAGGAGTGAGGTCAATTATATATAGAAGAAAATGTCCGTTACGTGAGAAATATTACATATTACAAAAATCATTAAATTATTAAAGATTCAAGTGCCATTTTTGTAAAGAATTTTTTTTTATAAATACCTAGGCTAATAATTGTTAAAGAAATTATAAAAAATTTTAAGGCAATAAATATTCAACATTTTTTTTTTTATAATCAAACCATTTGTGTGTGTGTGTTGTAAGTTTGCAGGTATGGAGCTAAATCCAAACGACTAAAATGAGAGACACTTTATCATAACAAACCGAAAACGATTCGATCGATTTTTTTTTTTTTAACTTAGCACCCAGCAGTTTTTTTTATATAATCTAGCAGATTTAAATAAAAATTATTCATATAACCAAAAATAAGTATAGCTCCCATACAATTGTGTTTAAAAACTGATACGGAAAATCTAATTTTCCTCAAAAAATACTCGACGATTTTTTAGAGAAAAGCTTCATATGAGTTTGAAAAATGTTCAGGAAAATGAAATCTCGGAGATCTCATCAATCTCATTTACGTGAATAGGATTCCTCAGCAAAATTTCTCAGCTTTGCTGTCAAAACTTTGAGGAAAAAAAATCTTGGATTCGCTTGCTCACTTTTTGAGTGAGGAAAATCTCTTAGATTTAATTTTTCTGAACACCCCAAATATTGTAGGTATTTCAAAAATTTTCAAAAAATGAGTACCTAAATGATTTTTTTCAAAAGTAATTTTGTTAACTCCGAATCAATAAACATAAAAAATAGCGTACTTTCTTAAAAATGTTCTCAAAATCAACGCTTTTGAACTTTTTTTTTATATAAATTAAAATGTATTTAAGGAATCAGATAGTGTACATAGCATTGGTGTCAAAACAATTTCAGATTTTGTTTTTTAATTAATTTACTTCTAATTATATATTAGCTGTGTGTTATTTTCCCCTAGATCCGATCCAGATTGGATTTGCTTTTGTATTCTCACACTGTGTTATTGTCAATAAATCAAAAAAACTATCAAGAAGTTAGAAAAACCCAACGAAACTTCAAAATGGATCTGTGTAAGCCTAATTAAAAAAAAAAATAAAATGAAATAATATTTTAAGAAAGTTTTTAATGTAAACAATAAACATTTTTACAAAATAATATTGAGATTTGTTTAATCTAGGTCTTTCCTAGTAACTTCCGGGTTCCCTAAAGTTAGCCACATAGGTCCACATCTTTTTACTTTTAACATCAAAGATATTGAAATGGTCATCAAACATTCCTATTTCGTATATCGAACTCAACGCTGACAATACCATATCTAGACATAAGATAGTTTCCCAGTCTTTTTCTACTTTTCGGTTTGCAGTAGGTACTTAAATATTTCAAACCACTGATTTTAATTGTGTGTTTGTGTGTGAAAAAATAACATTTGAGTTTTTTTTTTTTGGCTGAAAGACTTGTTATACTTATTTAATAAGATTAAAAAATATCTGTAAATAAAAAGTTACTTCTCTGAAACTATCTTTCCGTTTTAAAAATCCTTTTAATCCTAAATAAACATTTGGTTTTGTATTATGTATTTGACCAATTATTTCTTAAGTATATAATTTTATTTTGTTAGAATAATTTGGTTTGTTTGATGTTTGAATATATATACGAATAAAAAATGTATTTCTTTCTAATCCTAGAGTTTCGTATTTCTTCAGGGGATTTTTTAAATTTAATTTTGTATATTAAACCTTACCACATTCCTCAATCTCACTCCATTATTGCACCATCTCAACTATTACGCCACTTACACAAAATTGAAAATAAACGGGTTAAACAGAAACAGGATAAAACTATCAAATTAAACACAAAAAATGACATTTATCACTGAATTTCAGCAAGTAATATTAAAAATAATGCAACCCCTACTGCATAGTTTTGTTTTATGTTTTATTTGTTTAAAATAAAACTGAACAAAAAAGCCTCTGAAAAAGTAAGGAAAGTTGGGATAATGATGACGTGTTTTTTTATTTGCATTCGAACATCAAATAAATTTAAAAGAGTCTTAAGAAAATATGTCGGTTTTCTTTGTGACTTTGTAATAACAAAGAGGCCCAATCATGGAGTTACAAATAAAAGCGAAAAAATAAAGTTTTATAAATAATATAATATTAACAATATAATTATTTAATGAAAATAAAATATTTGAGCTTTGATGAATGGTGGTATATGAACACCGAGAACATGGTTTTGTTAAAACAAGCCAAAGTGAATTATCAAGAATTCTATGGTCTACAATTTGAGATTATTTTGTTTAATCATTATCAATAAATCAATAAATAAACGATTTACAAAAATTCGTTAATTAATAAAAAGTGTTATTCATCAGTCACCTGAGAAAATTCCGTTTTTAATTTTTAAATACCTCATTTATTGAAATTGGTTATATGTATATACATACATATGTATATGCATACAAATAATGATATATATGGTGAAAATATAATTTATTCTTCAATTAACACTTAAATATATATCATCAAACATTTGTGGGGTTTGGAGTTATACTTATAGATATATCTAACCTTTTTACAATATTAATAGTCTTCTAACGAAAAACACAAACATTTTTCAATTTTTATTCGTCAATCGTAACATTTAACTGCTGTTTAAAGAGAAAATACGATTCTCTTTATTATTCGTTTATTGTTCTGTAATTTTTCTATATAAAAAAAACATATATACATCTATAAATTTTGTCGTACCTAAATTACCTTAGTTAATTTTAACTTCTTTGCATCATATGCCCCGACAGCATTATATTATCACAACATTATTTCGACTGCCAATTTAAAGTCAATTTGGTAGAATTTTCTTTATCTAATGATCAGCAGCAATGACACGACATCACATCACCCAGTCGTTAGGCTCTGTTTTATTGTACATATTGATACATATACATACAAAAATTCATACATATGTTTATGTCTGTGTTCCTAGAAAAAAAAAAAAATAAACAGAATCCGTCACTTAGGGGGTTACGAAGGGATATAAAGAGACTATGTATGTGGAAGACGATAACGAAACACGAAAAGGTAACCATATAGAAAGGACTTCACCAAGTATATTTTTAAATTTTGTTTGTATCGAAGACGAAATTCATTTTATATCGTTCATGGCAATCCACTACTGACAGGAGGTTGGGTTTCCTGCTCTGTGACATTGATGACAAGCGGGCTGGATATATGTGAAATGAAAATTCTCAGAATGAAATATTCAATAAATGTATATGGAGCTAGCTAGGTATTCTACCGCATTTGACACACCAAACCGCAAGAAAACAAAATCATTTTAAATTGTTTGCGTAGGTATATGTATATGGTTTGAATCGTGTCAAGGATTTCTTATATGGTTATATAAGATTGTTTTATGTTCATAGAATATAATATATTTCAAATGAATTATTAATACAAAAATTGGAATAAGTAAAATTTATTTTAAAAAAGACTTAATTTAACTTCAGTTGAAAATATAAAACGTAAAAAACGTTAGTCTTTATTGTATTAACTGAAAATATTTGAAGAAATAATTAACTGGCGCTCAATATCATATAGTGACAATTTAGTGACACTTATATAGAAGTTAGTGTGCATTTTCGATCATGAATTATCATTTTATTTAGAAAATTTAAAAATAATATACAAAACCAATTATCCCTTATAAGAACCTACTACCTACCTATACATCTTCAATACTTAACAAATATATAATGTTTTCAGTCTGGAGTTAAAAATTCAATTTTAAAAAAACTATCTGCATATTTTTGAACACCGAATTCTCAAAAAAAAAATTATTTTATTTGTTTTTTTGAAAACTTTGGAATATTTTCAAGAAAAAAATAACATTTTATAAGATTTTATAAGATTTTTTATGTTAGCTACCATTATTTTAGGTTAAAAGATTAATTTTTATTTTAAATTTGTTATAGATACTGTTTTTAAAAACCCATATACAATGTTGAATAAAGATATTCTAAGGGCCAGTTTGTTCGAAGTGGGTTAAATCTGAACGATGACTTTAACAGCTTCTAACTTAATGGCCCTAATCAACCAACATCGGCTGATTTGCGATTTCCATGATCAACATTTTAAATTATGGATTCCTTGTTAAAAATTTGATTACCATGCACATTAAATGATTTACCAGTTGCAATAATCCATGATTAAAGATGAATAGCTCATGGAACAAACTGGCCCTAAGTCGTTTTCGAAATATTAAGTCTTCATAAAAAAAAAAAGTAAACTTTTTAAAAATAAAAAAAAAATGTTTCCAAAAATTTTTTACACAATATCTACTACATATTTAAATTTTTAAAACATTCCTCATAAAAACCTTGATCAAAAACACGTCTATGAAGACGAATTTTCAGCTAGACTTGGGACCACAACGAATTTGCAGTTTTTGTGCATTTTTTTTTGCATTTCTATTCCCGATTTTGCAGTTCATCAAAAAGTGGGGAAAACCTCTGTACTGCTAACTTCACTGTGAAGTTAGCAGTAGATGCTATTTTTTCAACAACCAATCAAGCTTTACCAGTTTGAAATAGGGCTCCAATTTTGCAGTTCTAGAAAAAAATCATCAATTTAAAAAAATTTCATACTGTACTGCTAACTGCATTATGAAGTTAGCAGTACATGGAGTTTTTTCAACAACCAGACAAGCTATCACTTTAAAATAAAGGCCGAAAGGACCATGGGCATGTTGGGCCCACTTTGAACATTGATCAACAGTGATGAAACTTATGTCATATGAAAGCGTATGGAAAGCGTTTTATTTCTTTATATGGCAGCTAAATTTAAATCAAGCGCAAAAGTTGTGTTGTGGCACATTTTATAAAAAAAAGTATTTACAATGCAAAAAAAATGGCAACACTTACTAAAAAGTGTTTCACCTTTTCTGAAAGCCTGAAGTCTGTTCTTTCATTATATTTTTAAATCAACTTATTTGTGTAAACAGTTTACGAAAAAATTTCTTTCAAAAAAAGAAAAAATTTACCAAAATTTTGAAGTTTTCATTTAAAAAAAAAAAAAATTAAAAAACTTCATATTGCTGCGCCGACTTCAATGTAAATTAAGCATGACTGTCCCTTTCTTACCAACCACTTAAGCTCGTAATTTGCAGTAAGGCTTCAAATTTGCAGTTTGCAATAAAAATTTGTGAGTATAAAGTATTATATATACAGACAGAACTCATGACTCACTTTTTTTGCCTTCGTGATCATCGTAATATCAAAATAACAAAAGCTCGAGTTCGATAACTAAGTATCTCCATGTATGTACAATGCATATGCCAACACTTTAAACAATAGGTTCCTTTACTTTGAATCTCCAAAACTAGATATTTTATTTTTTTTTCATATGAACCCTGACAGACTTTTGTGTAGAAATTCACACAAATGCACAAACTTTTAAAGTTTAAGGAACACACCTAACATAAAAGCTGCATTTTTGATGTATAATGTACAAAATAACGTTTCTTCCCAAGATAAACTTTGAAACCATATCCATCTAACGGAGATTTTAAATTATTTATTCTTTTTTTCCAACGAAACAAGAAAACAAAATAGAGACAAAAAACCATCTCATGTTTATGGAAGCATAAGCTCATCAAAAAATCACCGAAACCACCTTAAATTTTATTCCAGAAAAAAAAAAATACATAACAATCAAAAAATAAAACTCTGACGAACATTAAACCATTTAGGTGAATACCCTCTTGAGAAGGATAAAGAAAATCCAATAATTCACACAAAGCTCCAAGCATGTCACTCAATTAGATTCAATTCAATTTTTTTTTTGATGTCTTTGCCCACATAAGTGATTTTCGATCTCATGGGATGACAGTCAAGAAATACAAATCTCCTAGGAACATCATCATGATGTGTAGATAATATATCCAATAAACCTCTAGTTTATTGAAGAAATATAAATCCTCACATACATAATATGTGGGTACTCGAAGAGGATAGGTCATTTTACTTTGACAATTAGCAGATCTCTCAACACAAAAGTTCCAAGTATATTCGCCTTTTTGACCGATGATGATGTTCAATCCATTTCAGACGCACAGCAATCAATATTTTTGTATGACCCTCCTCTTAGCTACATATATACTATATCCGTAGCCAGCCACATGGCTGTATGTATATGTACATAAGTAAGTGTGAGCATATATAGAGTGAGTGGTTCAATTAGTGTAATAAACCTTTTTCATGCAGAAAGGGACAAGAGGTATTTTCTACCCTTTCAAATAAACTGAACACACAGAGAAAAGGGCAATTTGGTTCGCAATTTTGGAAAATGATTGAAGAAGGAAGATACTCAACTCATATGTAGTTTATTTTAGTTACGTATACGCCCGAGTGACAATGGCGAAGTAGAATATTCGTATGAAAAAGTGCCATGTGTTGGCAAAGAAAATAGCAATTATTTTGTGTTGAAATATAGCATTTATGTTATAGACATACAAACATACATATACTATGTGTAGAGATCGCCTGGTACATACGCCTTTAAGTCATTCCTAAAGCCAAGGAATTTTTTTGCATGCCTTGGGGATGTTTGTAATGTAGAAATATTGATCACTTCATAAGTGTTAACTAATTATGTATGCAATGGACTTCATTAAAATAATATTTGTGGAGAATATAAGAAAGAAATTTAAGATTCAGTTTAACACTGAATATTAAGAATCAAATAAATGAAATGAAACAATAAAAAATATTATTTTTCATCCCCAAATCGTTCCCTTTCGAAATTGATGATAAATCAGGGCAGGGTTAAGACCTCAGTAGTAAAGTTTTGGAGCAGTTTTGTAAAAAATAAAACAAATCAAAAATTTTCGGAGTAGATTTGAAAACTAAAGAAAAACTTATGTTTTCAAAAACTGTATTTTTAACAAAAATAAATATTTACTTTAGATTTAGAAATTCAGAATCAGAGTTGGTAAGAAAATTAAATAACACAGTGCTGTCATTTCCTTTCATGTGGTTTGGCTACAGAATTTTTCGAATTTCAGTATATATTTCAGTTATCTTTTTACTGAACATCATCTAAAGAAAGTTTGTTTCTATGTTTTATTAAGCTGAAAGCATAACATTTGTAGTTTTTCCCGCAAAATACCACGCTCACTTTCTTTATATTTGCATTTAATCCTTACTTATAATTCATAGAAAGATGGAAAATTGTAAAAAAAATTCCATGATAATAATAAAATAATAAAAATCCTGCACTACACGGCAAAAACACAAAATTAAAGTAAGTAGGTACAATATAATATCAGTTTTTTTTTTAAAGCGCTTTTTGCAGTCAATCACTAATATTATTAAATTCTTAAAGAAAATTAAATTTCTGTTCAAATTATAATCATACAATAGGGAATCAAAAATGTATTTGCAAATACGGTTATTGTGAAAAAAAATTCCCAAGAAAAAAATATATTTATAATCAAATTTTCAGATTACGCGTCATCTCACAAATTATCAAAATTTATGCTACCATACGTAAAATACGAACAATAAAGCTTTTGTTGAGAATGTAAATTTGTAGATCCAATCCGCAGAAAATCTTACCTTAGGCACAGTAAGTTATAATAATTTTAATTTCTTTTTTTTTTATAATCCTTCAAAATACCTTGGAAAAATGGAATTAAATTTAAGTAGATATTGCCAAATCATCAGATGAAAGAAAATACCCTACAGGATAATATCTTTTCAATCTCTGTTGTAAATCTCCCCCAAAGGATCATTTTGGTTGGAATGAATACAAAAAAAAAAAATCTACACAAAAAATCAAATACCATCACACGTTTCTATTGCAGTCTTGATAATTATAGGAAAGGAAAATTGCGACGCGTGTGAGTTAATTGTGCATATACGAATATAAATAGGGTAAATCAAAAAATTATTTACACTTTATGAATTTAAACAAAAAAATAAAATGTACAAAAAGTTTAAAATGATTTTTTCTAAATTTTTGTATGAATTTGGCTTCAATTTACTTTAGTATTTAGTTAAGCATTAATTAATTTTAGATATATTCTTCAAAATTAAAAAAAATTTTATGATAATTTATGAAATTTAGAATTAAGAATTTAGTTTCCTCTTCTATATAATTATTAAAGCAACGAACTTATACTTTTCTAGTTTGAGTATAAAGGCTCTCCCTAAATAAAGCGAAATATTCGGTGCGAGAACTTGATTGATTGATTGGTAGCAAAATTTGAGAGTCTTGTCACATCAAATCGAAAATTTTCGGGCATTGTACCTCGTCAGCGATTTTTAGTTTTTTTCTAATAATTTTATATAACGAGTTTTTTAGTTACTTTCGAGTTTAATTGAAAAATTAAAAACAAAAATGACAGTTAATAATAAACTAAAAAAAAGAGCTCGAGTTGGCTTACGCAACAATAAAAACGTTGTCAACAGCGAAAAAGTCTACCCTTTCATCTTCGTTCTCCAACACTGAAAATAAATTTGTACATAAAATCTATGAACGGCGATCTTAGAGCTAAAATAGCAGATTTTCTCCGAAAATTCATGAAAAACGGTCATAAATTTCATGAACGGGTGTTGTTTTTATGAATCTCCATTCCTAAAAAAATTTGTATGGAAGAATTTCATTTAAAATCACTGATCATAGTTTTCATGATTTTATTCATACGATCATGACCGGTTCATGCTCTAAAAATTGCACTTTTTTATGAAAAATATATAAAAATTAGGAACACAGTCCTTAGTTTTATGTATGGTTCTTATAAACCTGGATTTTTAAGTTGCATGTATCAATTCATGAGTTTAATGTCTATTCCTATAATTTATGAATCATGAACCTGGATTTTTAAAGTCTATATGTATTAATTTCATAAATTTTATACATTTATTCCTAGGTTCTATGAATTTGTGTCATGAAATTTACGACTGTTTTTTCATGAATTTTATTCTCTTAGAAATATATAATTCACAGTGTATTCATTCAGAATCGGTAAGCATCGACCATAATTCGCGTCTTTGGGGTACGACAGCATCTGACTGATGAGTCCAACTGTCGTACTTGGGCGAAACATCTTTGGAGCGGAGATCACTCGAACTTTTAAATTGAGGTATGTATTTTGCAATTTCACTAGCTCATCAGACTTTGTAGGTAAGTCGGAAATTATTTTCATTTAATTTGCAGTTTTTCATTTGCAGCAAGTCCATATAGGTTTAAGTAATAAACCACTAACGAAGATTGAAGAATAATAGGTTTTATGAATTGATTTCATAAATATTATGAAAAATCCATGCGCTTTATTAATAGGTATTCATATAAATGACGAACGATTCATATTTTTTATGAAATGCTTACATAAAATAAATGACTGAGATCATATGCTTTAGGTAAAATTTTCATAGCATACATGGACATATTCATAATTTGTATGTATAGTACCTACAGAAAATTCACTTTAAATGAAATTCATTCATATAACTTAAGAATACAAACATTGGATTTATGAACATCAGATACATACATTTTATGAATAATTCATGAGCCGCATGACTCGTTCATACTCGTAGGATTCAATTCATACAACCATACCTAAATCGTATGAACGCGATGTTTGGCTCAATTTTTATGTATGTGTGCATTAAAAGTAGGAAATTTTTCATGAAAATCATGTACCTTTTTGGTTCAGTCAACTTCATCTGATTTTATGATTTTTTAGACGCTTAAAGGATCTCTCAAACCAACACGAAACATTCGGGACGACAAAGAAACTTTTGACTGTTGCGTTGATGTGGGTTTTTTCATTTATCGCCCTGTAAATGTATTTTGACAGCGAGAGCCTTAAAAGTAATTTTATGTATGTATATCCGTTCTTCTTTTCAATTTTTTTTATCTGTTTCCCCATATTTTATTATGACGTTTCAAAAACGCTAGACTTTCTCTCTTACTGCTCTTCTTTTAAATTCGTAAAACGTTTTCAGCTAAAAAAGATACAAAATATTTTTGGCAACTCAGTGGATTTAGACTAAATAGAACTAAATAGAAAATAGCTAGCCTAATACAGAATGAAAATAAAAAAGTAAGCACATAAGAAAATATGATAATTTGATGGAATTTTGTATATTTGAAAATTCTGTGACTAAAAATCTGTAATGTTAAAAATGCCAATAAAAAGAGCATTTACGCTAAGACATCATCTGCTTTTGACACATTATTCAATTAGAAAACTGAACAACTCATTCATGCGGGAGAGTTTTTTTTTTTATTGATGTTGAAAAATTAGCTGGTTAAAATAGAATTATCACCCATGCGATAAAAACCCCAACATAACTTCGCATCAATCTCGGTATGGTGTGGTGGTATAAAAAAAGAAAATTATTAAGACTAACAATACAATTACGCGTCGGTATGTACTTTGTACACTACTCGTTTACACCTCAAAGGTTTTCAATCAGACTGCAGATGAAACGTAGATGTCTTGTGTAGGTATAATACTGCAGGAGAGTTTTTAAATGTGTGAGTTATTTTTTTTTGTAGTATGATGATGACGTTAATTGAAAATATTTTGTTTAATATTATTTAACACACACGTGTCTTTTACATTGCAGGATTTAATTAAACAAACATCATAATTTTAATTAAATTTTGGAGTTTGAAGATTTTTTAATTACAATTAAAAAGAAAAAATCTTAATGATTGGGCCCTGGATATTTGTTAAATATTTCTCACTCTTGCGCCTGGTAACAGGCAACTTTAAGTTGAGTCCAATTCAATTACATTGTTTTGTTATATAAAGGACCTATTATCAGGCAACTTTACCTTAGTTTCTTCGATTCGCTCACGGAACTTAGTTTCTGGGAACACGGAGCAACTTTAACCGCCATATTATGCACTCGATTAATACACATTACGTGTTTTTATTTTTTAGTTCAGAAGTCAGAAGTCAGAACAAAAAATTGTGTTTCGTTTTTACCTCTGAACGTTCAAAGCTTCAAATTTGTATTTCATTTTTCGTTCTGAGCTTGTTCGGAGGGCGCTATATGAGCTCAGAATAAAATAACTGAGCAGACCGAGTTGAATGCTGAACACATTCATTTGACAGGTGAAATTGAAAAAAAAATCTCAAACAATTAAAATGGCCCAAGAAAATAGTCGGTCTAGTGCAGAAGGTAAGGCTAAACTCATACTGGAGCTGCGAGCAGAGCGGTGATGGCTTAAAAAGAAAAACACATATTAAAACTTAAATCTTAAATGTAAATTAATTGAATTTAAATAAGTTGCCGGGAAGTTGCCTTGAGAGCGAGGGCAAGCAACTTATCGCCATATTATTCACTCAACTAATCCATATTAAAACTTAAGCAACTTCCGAGCATTTTTTGAGAATTTAACGCTGTGTTTTTAGTTAATCGAAATTTTAAAAGATTGTGTTTATAGGTAAGGGAGTTCAGTGCTAGGAATAAAATTCTGTTTTTATGATATCTTAAGAACCATAAGTCTCACATACAAAATTCTACTATGCTTTTGTAAACAATTGAATTTTCTAAAATTTTCGTGAAGATACTCGGCCTTATCACAGGCCCCGTTGTAATATATTCGTACTAAGAATCCCGAAAAAAAGTATGAAACCTGCCGTTGTAACAGAAATATTTACAATCCGATTCAGAGGTCGTGAAAAGTTATATCGATAGCCCACAAAATCGTGGCAATATTTTTCTTACGACGATGATGCTATGACATCTTTTATCAATATTCGTAGTACGAATCTTTTACGACTGGGTCTGTGATAAGGCCGACTATTTACCGAGAAATTGAAAATAAAAAAGTAAAGGCTCAACTACACTGAACTCATTTTTGTACGAATGTGGACAGTTCAATGGAGCAAACAACAAATGATTTTATAAGATCCCCCTAATGCATGTGTACACGTCTACCCGACGTGTTACAAGTGTATTTGAATTATTCATGCATGAACACGTGTATTTAATGTTACACTTGTAACTAAGCAATACACGTGTAATTACTTCTTAATCGTAGTTATGCTGTTAAAGTTTAAAAATAGATACAATGCCGAAACTAATTTTCTAAAAAATATTTTTTTTTTTAGGTCTGACATAATATCAAGTTGTACCTAAAAACCGTTATTTTTTTATAATTTATAAATTTAACTATATATGCCTGTAAGACCTAAGGTCTTTTAATTGCAACCTGAATTGCACGGCACATATAGTGAGAAGAAATAGAAGGATAGTAAAGAATTTTTGTTGGCACACTGCACAGCGGACTGAGAAATAAGGTGTTAATTTATCTCACTAAATCCCACGAGTGGCGTTCAGTTGAAACCGAGGGAATAAATAAAATAATGCTGCCTAGAGTGCGGCTCGAACCCACACCTCTAAGTTAGCAGTCAAGCACTGCATCCACTGCGCCATTGCAATCCATAAAAATATCTTAAAATCGCTTCATCACGGTTATTTACAAAAATAGTTACGCTTTTATAATTACACGTGTATTTTTATTTACACGTGTATTTAGAACATACACGTCTACGCGTGTTTAATTTTTTTTTAACTATACGTGTACACGTGACAAGAATATTTGTGTAGTAAGATACACGCTTAAGATTAAGGGCCAGTTTCACAGTGAAGTAAGTGTCACTTAAGTGCCGAATATGGAAAACTAATTCCGAATTTCACAATGTAAACTTATCGGAATAAGTGACACTTAAGTCTCCGATGTTGGCCGCTTAAGTTCCACTTACTCAGGTAGTAAAACTGCGGCTTAAGTGTCAAAATGGGAAAATTAAGTGCCACTTATTTTGTTAAGTGTGCACTGTGAAACTGGCCCTAAATGTTTAGAAAAAGTTTGTTTGCTTATTTTTTCATAAACTGTCACTGTTTTATAAAAAACTGTAATTCAAAAAAATTTTCAAAATAATGAAAGTACTTCATTATGTAACTACTTTAAAATAAGAAAATTTAAAAGTATCAAAACATACCGCCATCACCTTTTTAGAATATAAAATTTTGACTCCAAATATATCATATCAAACCTTAAGTATCATATTTTAATAATAAGGGTTTGTTGCTTACATTCTATCTATCTCTTCAAAACTTTGTCTTTCTAATTGCCTTATTCATAAAAACAAACATGTTATGAATTTTATTACTACGAGTACAATTACACTAAATGAATCACGTAACCAAAAACTACTATCGAGATTAAAGGATATGATAAGTCATGTCAATTAAAACTAGTGCATACATATATCTAGGTGTTTATCAAGAAAACATCAAAATAATTAATATAAGAACTAGAGTCCTACAAAGGCACAAACGTAGATCAAAATATAGTTTTTTTTTTCTCTTTCTTATAACTAACGGGTGATTTTTTAAGAGGTTTAGAACTTTAAAAAAAAAAAAAACACAAAATTCGAAAAAATGAATGAAATATTTATTTGAATCGATAGTTTGAACCTTGCAATTTAATGTTTAAAGATAATTTCATGCAAATGTTGACCGCGGCTGCGTCTCAGGTAGCCCATCCGCTGAGTCCAATTTTGGCATACTCTTTCACACATATCGGCCGGTATCTCACGAATGAATGCATGGATGTTGGCTTCCAGTGCGTCAATCGAAGCGGGCTTGTCCCTATAGACATTAGCCTTGACATACCCCCACAAAAAATAGTCTAATGGTGTCAAATCGCATGATCTAGGCGGCCAATTGACCGGCCCGAAACGTGAAATTAACTGTTCACCAAACTCGCCTCGCAATTGCGCCATTGTTTCGCGTGCTGTGTGGCATGTGGCACCGTCTTGTTGAAACCACATATCATGCAAGTCAAGAACTTCCATTTCGGGCAAAAAAAAGTTTGTTATCATCGCTCGGTAGCGTTCACCATTGACAGTAACGCTGCGATTCGCATCATCTTTGAAGAAATATGGCCCAATAATGCCGCCGGCCCATAAACCGCACCAAACAGTGGCTTTTTCGGGATGCATTGGTAGCTGTTGCAATGCTTCTGGCTGATCTTCACTCCAAATGCGGCAATTGTGCTTATTTACGTACCCATTCAACCAAAAATGAGCCTCATCGCTGAACACAATTTTTCGATAAAAAAGCGGATCCTCGGCCAGCTTTCCAAGAGCCCATTCACCAAAAATTCGGCGTTGTGGTAGGTCGGCTGGTTTGGTCCATGGTTAAATTGCAAACCAAACTGAAGCTGTTTGACAGTGACACAAGGTACTAAACACACGTCAGCTGTCAAAACCAGTGTTGCCAAAACCAAACCAGCTAAAAAATCACCCGTTACAAGGAGAGTGGTTCTGTTGATTGTTGGTTTTCATTAAAGAAAGTTGGATTCTTATAATCAAAAGCAAATAAAAACATCCATCACATGTTGGCCAGTTAATTGCATTCCTACAAAAACATCAACATTAAGTGGACTATGATGCGAATATTAGCATTTTTATGATGTCTTTTTGCCAAACAGTATATGTATTGTAGGAACGTCCGTTGTCCGTCGTCGTTGGTCTTTGTTTTGAAGTTCATCGTTGGACAATAGAAACTATAACTCTAGAAAAATTACTTTTATCCAAAGAATAATGGAGTAATTTGCGAATACGAAAATAAAAACAATAACAGCTGAATTGTCTAGACTAATTTTTTATGTCAACTGAAGTGTATCAATTTCAAAGCAGCAGCTCACAAAAGGCGCACAGAATCAAGTAAAGACCACAAAGCGATAAGCAATGAAATGCGAGTGCAAATGGAAAAACACTTTCCAAGACAATCATTCATATATAAATCAGAAAGTGTTTGGTGTGTAAAAAAGAATTGCGTTTCTAACACATTTTTACGAATGACATTACAATTACGGTGTGACAGCAGCTGCTGTGCCGAGAGGTTAACATAAATTCTATTGAATTAAAGTCATATGTTTTAGGTTATGTATAATGAATTTAATATTGTGCTTGTATTTGAAAAAGAGAAAAAAAAATGTGTTTTGTGATTAACATCACATTTATTTGGTGAAAAAGAAATTATGTTTATTTGCATATTATTTAATTTAGAATTTAGACAGTTACTTATAATGAAACAACTAACTCATCAACTCACTAGCTATTCGCTCATCAATCGTTTTGCCTTTCTTGAAGACAGTTGAGAGTGAGGCATATAAAAAAAGGAATTCGACAGTGCATTTGGAGCTGATTAAGACCTATCCAAGAAGAACTCCTTTTTAAGAACCACCCTAATATGATACATACATAGGTACATGGTATCTACAAATAAATTTAGATTGGTAAAAAAAATCGCTTTTGAAATTTTTATCAAACTTGATATTCTTATGATAGTGGGTCATGAAAGTATGTCTGTCAATATGTATATGTGATCAGCTGCAGCCTTAACAGATGGTTCGATTTCCTTTAAGGTTGGTTTTTGGACATTCCCCAGGTTTTTTTTTTTAATTTTTAGGACTTAAAATGACTGCACCTGACCTGACATACAAAATTTTTCAATATTTTTCATAAAAATAGTTTCACACATAAAATATAGGATTCCATAAATTATTTATATCTTTTACAATCAGAGGAATAGGTTTAGACTTTAAAAATCGTAAATAAAGAGAAAGTACGTACAATAATTCAGTCTTGCATTTTATTTTAATTAAGCTTTGATATTTTGGCCTGCGTGAAAAAATTAACACAAATATTTTAGAATGGAGTCGCCTTAATGGCCATTTTTTATCGAACTGCAAGAGCTTTTAGATTTTGTAAGTCTTGACGTTGGATGTATTGAATTACCTACAGATCTTTGAATATATAATAACGAAAATGTAAAAAAAAATTCATTTTTTGTTTACATTTACATTTTGTTTACATTTATAAATTTAATATTATTTGAACTATTTTTAAGCGGATTGAAGAATTGTTTAAAAAAGTCGGACAAGCCATTGAAAAGTTATGAGTAAATAATTAATTTTCTCAAAAAAAAAAAAAAAAAAACTTAAAAAAGAAACTACATAATGTATATTTCGTCACCCCATTATTGGAGTGATAAATATGCATTTTTACCATATTTGAGTTAGGAATGTTTCCTTAGTGACAAAAAGGAGATTTTTCTGTTGGTGTAATTAAATCTGTCCTATCTCTATTATTACTAAAGATATCAGTGTTTCAAATGATCTAAACGCACTTTTGTTAAAGAATAGTCAGTATTGGTCTGCCATATAAGCCTTTGTATTAGAAGGTCATAATTTTGTATGAACTTTTTTCAAATACCTTAAATGCTTTAAATGACCTTTACGTACATTATATATTTTCAGTATTTAAATGATACATACAAACCAAACTGCAAGTCAAATTTTCAAACATTAAAAATGATTTCAGTACATAAGTGATAACATACAATTCGTTAAAATTGAATCGAAAACTACTTTTAACGGTACCAGTCATAAAACCTTTTTATTTTCGACTTTCTCGTTAACCGATTTCGATCAACATGTTCATGCAGATGGTCCTATTAAGTTTAAATTATTGCATACAAAAATTTTCTAAAAAAAAAAAATTTAAGGTTAATTAATTTTTTTTTTTGAAATAAGGTACTTCTTGTACATACAATTAAATACATAAAATTTTTATTTTATATTTCCTCTTTTTTGTCTTTTGTAGGTAGGTAAACTATTTTTTTATAGAATTTCAAAATCCTGAAATGTGGGATTTTAAGATATCAGTCATGAACGAACAAGGAAATTTTCGAACACTTTTTTTCTTTTAAAAGTTACCTTAGCTTGTTTCGTCTATGAAAAATAAAGTCTAACACAAAAAACAATAAGCAAAATAAAATAACAGTAATTTTAAAAAATGCATTTTTTTTACTTTTGTATGAAAATATGCTCTATACGCATCCAAAAAAGACAATTGTGTTCCATATTTAAATGCCTCACAATTTGGTCAAATAGTGCCTCATACCATACAAATAAGCATTATTTGAGAAATAAAGTTATGCCACATATGCAATTTTTTTTTTTAATTTGTGATTAAAAAAAAACCAATGAACCGATCGAAACAAAAATTTTTTTCACTAGAGGATTACATGAAAATCATTCCTGCCGTTTAAGTTCTAGCTCAAATTACAGTGAATCATAAATGACTAAGTGAATCATAATTTATTTTCCTCAATATATTTTAGCAACAAAACTTGAAATATTGCCAAGATCTTCAGTTCATAAGCAAATAAAAAAAAATTTCAAAATCTTTTCCCTATAACAGAAGCATAACTCGAACTAAAATAGATTTAATGATTTTCAACGTCTTCAAGATTGAATATTTTTGAGTCAGTCGTCTTTTTCTAAAGTGTCTATATCCGTTCCTGTGCGAAAGATGTGGATACACATTTTTACTTAAGCCTTAACTAGCTACATAATACTTGCATATTAAATCTATTCAAAAGCAGACACTGTAAAACAAGGCATAAATAAATGAATGTTATATACTATACCAATACCTTAAAATTTCGAAATCAAAACCTTTATGAATAAGGAATATCCTTTATTCGAGCTGTGTATACGAGTTCGCTCCTTGAAGTTGCAATTGAAAATAAACATGAACAGCAAATCCTCGAGAAACCATATAGCACGTAGCATTTAAATAGACGGAGGAGAACGCATCATTGTTTGGTATCCATTCCATTAGTAATCCAGCACAAGAAGCAATTAACAAACGCCAGCTCGGAATAAATTGCGAAAATGTGCAGACAGGCGCTGCGCTGGAATTAAAGCAACAACAACAACACAAAAAAAAAAAAACAAACAAAAGGATTGAGTGCTGCTATTTATCTGAGCAGCAAGAGGGTAAAGAGTGTACTGTATGTACATATCCAGTCGAAGACTCGCTTATAGTACTCTTGCGATGCTGGTGATGGTAGTTTTGTTGATACAACACCACTGCAGGCAGTGTTTGTGTTGATTTCTAACCACAGTGAGTAATTCAATTTCGCGGTGATTTAATGAATAAATTGCTCGGGGTCTGAAAAGATGTTGAGAATGAGGCGCCTCACTTGCTTGGTTCATGATCATGCTTCGATGCATCCTGAAATGGAATGTAATAAGTTGAGCATGGAATGGTTTTGAGTGGTATAGATATGGTACAGTACAGACGCTACTTTTTATCCAAAGATGAGAGATTAAATGATGCCCATCACCATATCTGCACATATTTGTTGTGTTGGATGTGAGTGTGTGTGTGTAGTTATTTGCAATGTGGATCAGGAGATGTAGGGCGTATGAGTATAGGTATACCTACTAATTTTGTTTATTCTATTTCTAGGGAAAATCAATTTGAATTCTCGCACATGTCTCCTATTAAAAACGTTTATAACCTCAAAGCATTGGAGATTCTGATAAATAATACCTATACCTAGCTAGCCGGATGACTGTGTATTCGTGATTAGCCCTTTGGGTTAAGTTCATATTATTTTTTTTTTCTACAGCCACAAAATGAATATGGTTAGATCCTGAGATAATGCCAGAGGCAAGATTGAAATCCTGACGGATTAGAACAATTAAGAGAGTATTATCAACATTTATACATACATAACGAAATATGTATATGTGCGTACATATATACATATATATCTTAATGTGGAGTTCAAAATTATTCTCTAAAGTGAAACTTCGAAATTTTATATTACAAGTATATACGTGTACCTACAATTATACTTTAAAATTTAAAACACACTGATTTGTATGGTTGTTTAGATGTCAATTTGGTAATCAAAAATATGTATGGAAGGAACTTAAAATTTGAACTTTTGTTTTAGATCACATCTATTTTACTTTGACAAATTTTACTTGTAAAACATATTAAAATATGCAGTGATAAAAATAAAGCACAGATTTATCTCTTTCTAGAATATTAGGCTATTTGTGTTCATAAATGCAAAACTAATGAATCATTATGGTTATACCTTTTTGTTGAGGTTGGCGCTGACAGCAAGGAGTGGACCAAGGTGTCAACCAATAAGATATTCCCGCCAGTTAGTTCCCAAGCTAGCTTGATACAGTTTCAAGCAAGCTACATAATATGAATAACAACATCCAATGGACAAATGAATGATTATTTGATTAAACTTCTTATATTAAAAGCAAGAGCTTGCCAAACATTTTAAAGTTAACATGGTATGGCGTATTTATTGATAACCTTTAGCTAGCACAGCAATAGATGTCGAATAAAACGTTATTATGGGCAAATTCAAGAAAATAAAATTTCAGAGATCTAAGAGTATGCCATGTTGTATGCCATGTTGAATTAGAGTTGAAATGAATGGTTATATATTATGCAGATTGAGTTGGATTAGCGTTCACTACGTGATGAAAAATTGAAATGACAAAACTGAAATCAGAGTTACATGAACAGGAAATTCAACAAAATTTCTCAGCTTTGCTGCCAAAGTTTTGAGGAGCCAAATCTTGGATTCGCTTGGTCAATTTTTCAGTGAGAAAAATCTTTGAGATCTTATTTTTCTGAACGCTAATCCAACTCAATCTGCATAATATATAACCATTCATTTCAACTCTAATTCAACATGGCATACAACATGTGCATACTCTTAGATCTCTGAAATCTTATTTTCTTGAATTTGCCTATAATAACGTTTTTTTCGACATCTATTGCAGTGTTAGCTAAAGGTTATCAATAAATACGCCATACTATGTAAATGAGATCTCCGAGATCTCATTTTCCTGAATAGCTTATTACACTGGTCAACACTGCTTTTGCCCCATGAAATTTGAACGCTAATTCTGTTAAATCAATATACCCTCATTATAAAATCACAGTTTTCATGTGGCAATTAGCCTCAGATTTCTTGTGATACGGTAATACTCATAACTAGGACTACGGCAATAGAAACATTGGAACGTTCGCAAGTAACTTTTTTGTCAGTAGATTTGATTACATTTATGTGATTCATCAACATTGTTAACACCTCAAGGAGTGTAATAATCATCCTAACTCTTTTTCCTATGTTTGTGGAGAACCTACGTTCAAAAAAAAACCACGAAAGTTTATGAAACTGTTGTTGGAGTGTTATTATAGATGTTTTGGTTTCTTTGTCGCCAAATCATATGGACCCCTTATATCTGTTACGTAAACTGTGTTTAAAATTTAACTGATTGGAAGAAGGGACCACGACCTATACCGTTTGCTCTACCCATGATTTGGACTGGACTGCTAGATCACGTTTCAGACCGCTATTTTTGTCTCATTGACATATATGGTATAAATTTCAAGAAAAAGCATACAGATTTTACTTGTACAGCCATGTGAAGTCCCTCTACCATCACTGTTGCATACAAAGTTAGGTATAATAAAAAATTTGTAAAGTCAATGGATTGCAATGTGGGTCGCTTTTTGTATATACCTAAAAGAAAATATTACCCAAAATAAGTGATGCAAAGATAAAGGAGGGTATATTTGTAGGACCTCAAATTAAGAATTTAATATAAGATCCAAGATTTGAAAAAAAATTGAGTTACTCAGAAAAATCTGCATGGAAGGTTTTTATAAAAATGGTGTTTCACATTTGTTGAGTAACCATAAGACTGACCGCTACAGAGAGTTCATTAGCGATCTATTGCTGGCTTATCAAGCATTGGGTTGCAACATGTAACTCAAGATCCATTTTTTTAATTCACACTTGGATTTTTCCCCCGAACATTTTTGACTATCAACGACAAGCACAGTAAGAGGTTCCATCAGGAAATTTCTAAGATGGAAAAGCGATACCAGGCTAAATAGAGCACAAATATGTTAGCAGATTACTGCTGAACAATTAAAGCGACCAACCATGGACCTAAATTTTCAAGAAAATCTTAGATCATTACTTCATAATGAAAAAAAAATACTCTTTTGATTTATGAGGTCATTGTTTTTCCTTCATATTTTGAATTACTCAATAGAATAAAATTCTTGGCTAACAAATTGTAACTATTTGTTTTTACTTACAAGTTACAACTATACACATTAAAGTAAAAAATATCAAAAAAGTCCGCGTGGCACGACAAATTAAAAATTTTGTTGACCAGTGTTATTTAATTTAGTATTTTTTGGCTATGCCAAAATCGTAAGTCACACAAATTATGGTTCTTAATTTATTCTTGATTTACGTGAAGAAAATAATTTCTTAACAATAACTTCACAGTTCTTCAGCTTAAACATCAGAGGCATTTGGTGACATCAAGGTGTCAAAGCATTGGTTGTTAATTACGTTGACTGTCTAACCGTAGCCAAACAACCACATTTTGGTTTTCATGAAACCTAAAATAAAATAAAATATCAACGAACACATCCTTAAATGTTCGAAGCCTATCAAACTTTATAAACTTTTCTGCAACACATTTGAGTGTCAAACTATTGCAGACATTTCAAAACTTTATCTCAACAAATACTGGTATACTTTTTTACTGACTTGTTTTCCAAACTAAATTAAAAACGGCTATGTTCTATATAAGCTCATACGAGTGTGCAGTACCTAGTAATTGACTTTTAATTGAAAAAAAACATTTTTTTCACATCTACTTTAACGGTGGGCTTAACTAAAACTATATCGTAACGTTACTTGTCACACGTAGGTACCTACCCGTTATAAAGTACGGTTGAATTATGTATAATATTATGTACGTTTAAAAACAAAAATCCAGTACTCGGGCTATAGTTTATTTATTTAACTGTGAGTCCTAGCACTCACACATTGTTTTTTTTTCAAATAAAACTAGTAATAATTTATCACGAAAAATTATATATACATACATTCAATTTGCCAGACACTTAACAGAACAATGAAAATAAATCATATATGAGTAGTATGTAGGTACGTGAATTATGAATTCATTTAAACGACCCCATTTCAATTGTGTAAAAAATAAACCTTAAAAAATAGCTGAAGTGATTCTGTCTGAAGATGATATTGTTATGAAAACTCGCAATAGCTCAATTTACTATTTACAAAGTATATACCGTCAAGGATACCTCGCTCCATACTTCTGCTGCTGCTTCTGAAATTTATTACTTGAAAATAAAATATGTTATTTTTTTTGTCTGTACAATTTACACACATATGTTCTTAAAGACTCGCATGACAATATACTAAACAAAAGCAATCCCACAAGGCTTTTTTTATTACTTGAAAAGCGCTTTTGTCACGAAGTGACAACACATACATATAATATGTACTCGTATAAAGAAAACCTTTCTTGGTTGTATACATTTCAAAGAAATAAATTGCAAAAGATTTTATAATTGGTTTGTTGGCTTAGGTCCCATTATGAAGTGTCCTTATATGTGGCGACGACAAACGACATGATTGTCACCATCAGCAGAGAATGGAAATAATGAATAAAATGTCATCGTCAACCTCACAATTTAGATTAAATACAAAATTTAAGAAAATCTCTGAATTCCTGGTTCTTCATTATAACTGCAGTTTATGTAATCATAATGGTCAGAGTTTAGATTATCTTTTACCGTTTTCATGAAGTTTTCATTTTTTATTTGATTTTTTGTATTCATACAAATGTTGAAAATCAACCAAATCATTCATGAAATATTCGTTCAAGTTTCAAGTACGTTATTCAATCCGAGTAGGAAGTGCTCTGCATCTTATTTGAAACAAATCGGTTCATCATCGTTACCGATATTAAGTTTGATTAAAAACTCGAGATTTTGTTGACACGAAACCAATACTTGACTCTAGAATCAGTTAAGAATCAGAAGTTATGTTTCATACCATCTATATAGTTTTCACATTTCATCGAAAATACTTGTAACAAAGGATTTTTATAAATAGCTAATCTTTAAGTTTTCGCAAAAAAAAAAAATATTTAAAATTTTTAAAATTTAAAAATAGGAATTCAAATATTTAATATTTTAATAAGCCACTGATATGTACTCCAACTAAGTAATGGTGTTCTATATAGCTAAAAAAAGATTGTACCTATCGCAATATGACCACCATTTCCCTTTTGCTTTGTTGGTTTGATTAAGTTTTCATCTGCGGGAAGCTTACATATATGTATATGTATAATGTACGTGATGCTCATATGAAGTAAAAATAAATAAACTCAACAATAGACGGACACAATTCAAACAACAACTTCAAAGTTCAATTGTTAAGTATAAATGTTCTCTATTCAAAAGTATATAATATAACCTAGCAACAATATGGCCTAGCTTGAAAGGGATGCAGTTTTCAGGACATTTTGTATATTTTTAGAAGTGCCATCGATAATAATTCCATAGAAATAATTTTTGGCTGTCCTTAACGAATTCATTGCATTGTAGTATTTTACCATGAAATATTGCCATAGAAATTTATGAATGATTTCTCTTAGCTCAGCACTCAGCATTGTCCATTCGGTTAAAAACATTTGAGTGCAACAATTTTTTTACGAAGTTTTGCTTTTTTATAATACAATTCTATATACGATTGAAATAAATCAGTGAAGTAGAAGACATAGCACTATTTTAATGTACTTCTTGAATTATTGCTTTTAGCTCCCAAAAATAAGATTGTCTTCTCAGAGGTGTCACTTGCACTCATCAGTTAACTAATGAGTGTCTTATCAATACTCAATTTTTGTTAAGTTTAGTTCATCTAACGTAGATTTCATGATGAATATCTGGTGTAAGGTGTCCAACAAGATAAGAATTCCTTATAACATTAAAGTTGGTATTTTTTGCCCAATGCCGGGCATTGTTTTTGTAGGTATACAAAGGTTTTTTTTAAGCAGTCCGTATTCTGTGTTGTGTGTAAGGAATGAATTATGAAAACAAAAACAAAAAAATTCGCATTTTTACCCTTGCTACTTTTGGTGTCTCTTCGATAAAAAAAACGGGACCCACGACCTTAAGGCATGACCTATACGCACGACCTTTACTCATGACCTTCACGGGTAACCTTTATGCACGACCTTTACGCATAACTTTTATGCATAACCTTTACGCATGAACTTTACACATGACCTCTACGCACGACTTTAACACATGACTTTTACCATGACCTTTACGCACGACCTTTATGCATGACCTTTACCCACGACCTCTACGTACGACGTTTACGCATGACTTTTACGCATGACCTTTACGCATGACCTTTATGCATGACCTTTACCCACGACCTCTACGCATGACTTTTATGCATGACCTTTACGCATGACCTTTACGCATGACTCTTTTTTTTATAATATCTACATATATTTTCTTGATTTAACAATTTTATTTTAATTGGAACATTTTTAATAAAATTAAATAATGAACAAAATTTTTTTCTTTTAAAAATCAGTAGTTATTATTTCAACTTATTTACAAAAATTATTTCATTAACATCGATTTCCGATGCGGTAATCTCCCGATTTCCAAAAATATTTTATTTAACATTGTGCTCACCTCTCGTGCCTACATACATATGTACATGCTGTTTTCTCGATAAAAATTCTATAGTGAAATCATCATAGTCAGTTAGTTGCAAGTTTATTATTCATGGACAAAAAAATGTGAGAATAATTCACCAATGAAATCAATGAACATAACTCACATGGAGCAAAATATGTCTTTTTTCAATTGACTTACCTTTAATTTCTTTAAGGATTCTTTTTCGATGCATAAAATAACCATAAGAAGAATTTTTCTAGATACAATAGTTTTCCGAAATGTATGTGTAGATAATATGTACATATGTATATTTTCAATGAAATGTTTTTTAAAAACGACTCTCAATATCTTTTCCAGGAAAAGATTTTTGTTTTGTATTGCTCAAGAAATAATATTCAAAAATCCAAAAGTAAATTGTGCATAGCAAACATTTTATCTTAGTCATGGTACTTTTAGTACCACTTGCATTTGCTTCGTTTCCTTTCAATGTGACTATTTTGTATTTTTATAGGTAGGTACCTACTTTTTTATATATGATTTTCAGCAGGTGCAAATAAGTCTTCTTTTGAAATCCACTCCATGTATTTTATATTCATTCTTCCGTTATCTTTTTAGTCAACAAATCATCCCACACTTTATGTACATTGTACATGCATGTGTGCCCTCTTTATGTGACAACTATAGGTATTTCAGAGAATAAAGAACTTTTATAATGTTCTATAATAAATAATAAACTATAAATCGAATATTTATACGTATGTATATATATGACATTTCCACTCATGTTTTAATAATAAATCTTTTTGTAGTTTTATTCCATCAATAACATCAGTTACTTCTTAGAGAAGTGACAAATTATACATATTAGCTATCTGAGTGAAAGTCAGCAAAAATCAGAAAAAAATTTATAAAAGTAAAAAATAAATAAAAAAAATTAGTTAAAACATGTAAATACACATGTACATACTTCGTTATTGATTGTGCACACAAAACAAAAAAATGAATTTTTATTGTTCGCGTTTCTTATTGAAGCGGAATTGATCAATGAATAAATTATTTTTCAATCTATAAAGTTTGATAGTTTTATATCTTGATAGCTAACACCATATTCCATCAAAAATGGTGTAGATATTTTGCATCCGGTCCTATTTTAAAATATTTTATATTATAACTTGTAAAGGAGTTGGAAATACAACTTTTTGTGTTTTTTTTTTATTTTTCTGACACAAAAAAAGGTTTGATTTAAATGGTTTTACAGGACATAGCAATCTTGTTTATTATATTTTCTCCCTCGTTTTTGGGTGCCTTAAACTGAAATTTGAATAAGGGTTCATCATAATATTAATTCAGGCCAAGGACAATATATCCTTCAAAATATCAGCAACAACAGCAAAAATAGGTATGTCTACGAGAAGTTAGGATAATTAATAACTTGATTCTTTTAATTAACAAAAACAACATTACCCACTTATTTGCAGACTAAATGAAGAATGTATATAAAAGTAAATAGCTATAGCAGTTTCAAAAAAAAACCCTAAAAACCTCATTCGGGTCACTTTTAATAATCACCCTCTGGGAATTTTTCAAGAGTAGGTAGGTATAAAATATTTTTTTGCTTGTTTTTAAATTGGTTTCTAAGGAAAACCCCTCAAGCAATTGGCCGGTTTATTCATCTTTCACTGCGTATATATTTTATCCCCCGTAATTTTGGCAGTAAGGGTATATGCATATGCTTCGCAAAGTGCCATTCGCTGCTAAGAATAAGCGACACAATATAACGAATATTGTTTTTTTTTGTGAGTAGCAACAAAATGTGTTTAAAATAAAAAATCTCGGTTATTCACACGAGAAATTCTTCAGGCGAACAAATGAAATGGGTTGATTATTTTTGAAAAAAATTAAGAAAACAAACAATTAACTTTATAGAACAATTTTATTGATAATAAAATTTAAAATAAGGAAATTCATGCAACGTGGGTCGTAAGTTTACAAATTGTGTAAAATGACAATGGCGGATTTACATAATATGTATCTTCATCTGCAAATATCAAGAAAAGAAGATCGGGACAGGCTCATGCCAAAAATATGTATGTGTGAAAGAGTACCTTTACGAAGATGAACATGTTCATCTTTATATCTTCATTATGGCATTTCCTATAATCTGCAATCTGCATTCATGATATCTTCGCATTTTGGTCTTCTCTCTCACTATTCAACAAATGTAAATTTTATATCTTACATCCCATTTTTTTTTCAGAATTCGCATGAATGTAAATCCACCATAAGATTACACAAAAGTTTTCATGAAATCCCTTTTTAATTCATTCGGTTAAAATGCTGTGTAATTGAATCATGGCTGTTCGTTAAACGTGAAATATTAAACGTCAAACTATGTAGGTATACAAATAGACCTCTCCCAAGACCCAAACCAACGTTAAATCGGAGCCGAATGACTCGGAACGGGTAATAAAAAATGTAAGATGTAATAGATAATAGTCGCATTTTTAGATGATAAAACGATTTCGGGATTAGAGGTATAAGAACTGTACTAGTCAAAAACTTACGGCAGGGATCTAACGAAAATGAGCGAATACAAGAAAATCATATGACTCACCCATAATGGTGGATATCTACTTTTCCTTCAGTTTATAGTTCACTTTCGTTTAAGGAAGGATAAGTATTCCCGAGCTGAACTCAACTGAAATTTCCCAGCAAATATTTTGGTAAAAATGCAGAATATCAATCGATAAATATTTATTTTAAAAAAATGAAATCTGAAAATACTTAAAAAGTCTATCAGTTTTACCTAATGAAAGTAAAAGGGAGTTTGTTCGGAATTTTGTTACTGATAAAAATGATTGTGGTCGAAAACGAATTTGTAGCGTCTTAATTACATTCACTTAAGTAAAAGATTTATTCATCATTTATGAATCATTTAAAAGATTCATATGTGTGTATCATTACCTAGTAGTTTGGACCCAAATCGATTCAGAAATATATTCAGATTCGAAGGTTTTGTTCACTATGTCAATCATTTAGGAAACAGTTCTGAAGGAAAATGTTTGCTGGATTGGTGAAAGAGGAATCAAAAAAAGAAATAGTTCCTTTCACTTCGATCGATGACAAAAATGGCCCATTATGTGAATTTGTGTAAATTAATAATGCTGAACAACAATGTTTAGAAAATGTATTTTTTTTCGTATAAACTAAGTTTTAATTCAATAGTTACAAAACACGGACAGATTTTTTTTAGTTCTCTGAGATATCTTATATATCATATTTCTGAACATGCCTAATTCTAAAAAACACAATGACATTTGGTTAAGTTTATTATACAATTTTGTTAATTTTTTCGCAGAAAAATCCTTGAAGAATTTGAACAAAATTGTGTAAATCATATCTCATACAAAATTTGACAGTTCATTAACCAAATTGTTAACTTAACCAAATAGTAAACTACAAAATTGTACATAGTTGCATGAATAATCTTTATATTTAAAAAGTTCAACGGATATCAAGATGCTTCACTTCACTACAAAAATTTTACATTAAGGCTGTGCGTCCATTTAAGAACTTGAAGTTCCTCTGGATTCAAGCATATTAGGTTTTTGAGGAAAGCGCACTTCAGTTAACTGAGCAAACGAAATTTTCCCATATATAAAAATTGTGTGCCCGATGAACGTTGACCATCAATTGTTAAAAAAATAAATTTACAATCTTGTAAACAAAATACTGATTATTGTATTGAACAAAAAAAATTTGTAATCCACCCACTTTCACGCCTCTTTTTGAATAATCCTTCTAAACTAAAAGAATTTTGAAACAAAACACCGAAAAGGGCGAATTAAGAGATTTATTTTTTTGCCTGCTGCAGTTGAAAGTTGAAAGAAATATTTAACTATATATTATTATTTTATAATCCAATTAAACAGGTAGCATGAAATTAAAGTTAAAATTTTTTAAGTTTTTATCCCTTCCCAAAAAAAATAGGTTATGACCAATTTACATAATTATATATAAATTATAAACTATGGAAAAGTGGAATTAGTTTTTAAAATGTTTGACTCAAGAGATGGAGCGTGCAAATTTGAACTTAAATGTGAATATTCCAATAAAAATCCATTATCAGCATCAAATTTTTAGGTTTTAGAATAAGCACAAGAATCAAAGAATAAAAATGTATTAGTTGTTCTATTTTATTTTATAAAAAAATAATTGAAAAAAAATTATTTATTAAAATTTTGGTCCGTTTACTTTTTTCCTACCCTGTTTCATATAAAATTGGTCACTTAAACAGTTTATAAGATATGTCTATGAGGCACAAAATGAAAAAATACTGTTTAAATACTTGCTAAAAACATCAAAAAGTTGTTCGTTAACTTTATACATTTACTGTTGTGAAAAAATTTATTTTGAAACAACCTGTGAACAATTAAATAGCCGCAGATTTTTTTTTACAAAATGTGTAAGATTTTAACTGTTTTTAAAGTTTTGCTTTAAGTAGATATAATATATATTTTCTTTTTTTGTTAATTCCTTTTTGAAGCTATTTTCTTAAAAATCACTATTTTTATAGCATTGTAAATTTTCTTTAAGAAGTAGACAATTTTTTTTGCGAAATCTTCATGCGTTCAAAAGTTATGATTTTTGCAACCAAAAAAGTCATTTTGGACTTTGGAATGACGAAAACCACTTTTTTTAATTTCTCCATCATCGCAATATTGAATTTGAGTAAAATCTCGTATTTTAATTTAATTTATCAATATAATAATGAGTTTATGATCCTTCCAAAATAAATAGCTATACATAGCTTATGTGTATGCATATTTAAATAAATATTTATATGTATAGTTAATAAATGAATGAATGAACAATTGTGAAAGACACATACATTGTATATGAGTTTATGGTTTATCTACGTTTTATAGACAAAAGGTGAATAAATTCTTTGCTCTTTTGAGAATATGATTACATGTGTGAAATTTTAAAAGTCAATAATCTATTTCAGAAGAAAGGGTATTGAAATGTTGTTGACTTTTGAATTCTTAATGTGTTTTGTTGAGAACTTATTTTTAGCCGTGTTGGTAGATATATGTAGATACATAATAAAAAAAAGCCATTATGCAAATTAGACGTGTGCCAAGGATAATATTATATATCTGCTTTTTGTTGTGGAGGATAAAGAGATATTTTGCTTTATTTTTATTTTTTCGATTTGGAAAAGAAAAAAGTTTTATTGGAAGAGGCTATGCGAGGATTTAAGTTTAACAAAAAAACGGAAAAAGAAGAAAAAAAGTTAAATCGACTTTATGTTTTGAAATTTGACAGCAAATACTCGTACCTATGAATAATTTGACTTGAAGTTACATAATATTATATTTGTCTATGGTTTTTTCGTTAATAAATGTTACAATACAAACAAAAAATACAAAAAGGGAAAAGGGAGAATGCGCTTCAGGATCGAAAAGTCCTCCACAGGTCAAATATTCAAAATTGTCTTTTCATCCAATTGGGTGTGATTGGTTGATGTACCTAGATTCCAAAAAAGATTGTTGTTTGGAAAATTAAACATAAAAAATGTGCTTTCCTTTACTTTGAAACTCTGTGCGCATGTATTTGTGTGAATTTCTATACAAAAGTCTGTCAAAGTTAGTATGAAAAAAAAAATGAAATGTGTATAGAAAATCACACAATTGCACAGAGTTTCAAAGTAAGAGAACACACCTAATGTTACACAATTTATTTTATTTATGTTTTATAATTTCACATTAAGGACAAGTTTATAGCTCAAAGTTTGTGAGATTTCACATTAAGGACAAGATTATATCTCATAGTTTGTGAAGACTTTAAGTTGTAGATTGTATTGAACTAGTGATCTAAATGAACTCGAAGAACGAACTAGTTCAATAAATAGGTACTTTTGAACTAAACTGAGCGGTCATGAATATAACTAAAACGCAAAAGCCTAGTATTTGATAAATTGACAGGAAAGTGATTTGCGGAAATGAGATGATTTACTCTGCGAAGAATATACAATACGTCACATGTCGCTGCATTAGATGTCACACAGGTCCTTCCCCAATCTAAACCACAACGCTATAACGTTTATTAAGATGTAGATTTATTGACCAATTTGATTTGTATTATGTTGATTGGAAAATATGTTTTCCTTCGGCAGCCGAAGGAAAACATATTTTCCAATCAACATAATATAACGTTTATTCTTCTTCACCCCCTACCGCCAATTGAAAAATTCCTTGAAATTCCTCCGAAAGTTGGATACCTATACGTGAAATGGCATACGTGAAAAGTAGCATATACGTGAAAAGTTGCAAACGGGAAAAATTGCATACGTCAAAAGGCATACGCGAAAAAGCAGAGCTGTATACATCACTAGGGTGTGGTTCTACACGAGGCCACTTTTACGCCGTCAAATTTGTTTATTTGTTTTATAACATTTGGTTACCAGCTCCAAATATGCTACAAAGAGTACCTCAGCCTTAAAGATTTTTTATTGTGTTAAAATTTTTTCTAAAAATAACGAAAAGAAAATCCTTGTTTATAGAATTGCATTTTTTATTCATTTTGTATGTTGGAAAATATCTTCTTTTTTTATAAAATAAATTTTGTGCACTTCAACATGTAAACCTAGGAACTGTATACCTCTTGTTAAGATTTTAATTTAAAGACAAAAAACCCTTTAACTTAATATCTTATGTGAAGCTTGTCTAATTCATATTTGCAAGTATCCATTCACGATGGTATTTAACCTTAGCGTAACCATCTGGGAAAATATTACCACATCCGCCATAAACAAATCCAGCCACACCAACAAGTCTTCCTTGATAAGTTGCTGGACCACCTGAATCTCCATTACAAGCTCCATTATCCTTTGGATGTGCTAAGCATATTATTTGCTCCTCACCCCAGCCTATAGATTCTTCGCATTTTGGTCCATCTAATGCTTGTAAGGTATTATATTGCAAGCGTTGTGGAATTTCTCCTCCATGTTTTATACGTCCCCATCCAGAAATAACTACTGCTTGTCCATCTGGTACTTCTTCATCAAATAAATCAATCTTTTGAATATTTTTGGTAAACACTAATTCAGTTTTTAATTCCAGTAATGCAACATCATCCAAGAAATTACCATAGCTGTGACGAACAATGACATTTTTAATTGCAACAACTTTTCCCCCAGCTAATCGTTGAATGCTTCCAACTCGTACTTTAAAATATTTTGCTGGAAGACTAGGAAAGAAAATTTAAATATATTATAATTAGGATTAATCTGTTGAAAAAATTCTAGCAGACTTACGCCTCAATTCCATTGCCAACAACAACACAATGAGCAGCTGTCAAAACATAACGAGAACTAATTATCGATCCACCGCAGGTGAAAGATCCGTCCTTAAAGAGTGCTACCTGGTAAGGAAATTGTCCAATATCTGCATCTTTACCACCGACTATTTTTGATATCGGTTGGGCTGAAAGTGTTCCACAGAACAACAGACACAAAAGTGCAGCTAACGATGAAATTGTTGACACCATAATTGTCAAATAAATCACTGTTCATATCATTGCTGAAGCTTAAATAAACTATACGAGTATAGCAGAACTGAAATGTTATGGAGAATATCTTATCGTTTTGATAACAGTGAATGGGTTAAGCTGTAAATCCGCATAGTGTTAAAGTGTTTTTAAATACTATAGTTCGACCGACTTTGTTTTATGAGGTTTTTTGATAATACAGGTCCAATAAAAAATGGTATTTGATTTATTATTACACAATAGAAATTATTTTTGTTTTTTGCTAAGCACTTAAATTTCTTGTTTCTTGCAATAAAATGTAACTCAAGTACAAACCTTGAATTCTGAGAAAATCATATCAGAACACACAAAATGTTGGCACGATTTGGTGACAACGGCTACCAATTTTATAACTACTCGTTCTTTAAATTAAACACAATTATTCGTATGAAGTTTTAAGAGAAAAAATAATTTCTTCGCGTAATAATTTATCTTCTACTTTTGGTAATTTTGAAATCATGACATCATTTTGAACAAACATTTGACATATTATAATATGATCAGTATTCTTTAAGAAGTCATGATAAAAAAAAAAACAAAAAGAAAGGACAAGTGTCCTTCTTTTTGTGTTTTGTTCTCACGACTACAGTTTTGAAATTGGAATCAAAATAATTTCTTTCTTAATAATTTTTATTTCTTTCCACCTTTTGGTCTGCTTTGTGGATTCCAGGAAGATTTATTGACAAGTCGATATTTTCCTCGAAAAGTACGATATTTTTGTTTTTTTCAAGGTAGTTGAAATTTTGACTTACAAAATTGTAGGCATGTTAATTTTCAAAAAAGTCGATATAAATCGATATTTTTATTTTTATAATTAATAAACTTGTTAGTTCCTTTTTGCAATTTGATAAATGTGAATGCAAATTTTATATGTACTAGTTTTAAGTAATATTATAATAAGTGTTTAACGTTAGTCCTTAACGCATTAAATAAATATAAATGTTCTGAGCCTCATTCATTTTATATATACATTATAGGTAGTCCATGCAACTTTAGGCAAAAAATGGGTTCATCTTCCGAAAAAGTCAAACCAAGCTGAATTTGGGTAAACACTACCTTTGTGTGAAAAATCCTCGGAATTAGTTGTACGCATAAATTGTGGCAGCCAAAAAAACCGTGAAAAAAATTACTTTGCCTGTTTCCGCTGGTGGGGTTTACTATTGTCGTTTTCCATTAAACGTCTGGAAGCGCCCAGAATCAAAAAGAACCTCTTCTGAAACCATTCCATTGGCAAAAAAAAAAAACGGTCAACCAACGCTTCTCAGAAGAAAATTTCGCTTCTCGATTTGAGATCAGAATCCACTCAAGAAGCACTAATACATTTAAGCTATAACTTAAAACCAAACTCACTCAAATGTCAAAAGTAAACATCAGACTCTGTTTGCTTTATACCTGTTCGATAACATGAAATGTTCACGACGATAAACCAATACAATGAAAAAATTTCTAAGTTGAGTAGAAGTAGTTAACATTGTTCCATTGGATTTTAGAATGAGTGAATCACTGAGTGAAACCAATGGAAAACGACATACATTGTACAGTTCCAATTTCCAAATCATTGCTACGCTACACTGAACGTATATTTATATCGCGTTTGTAAGGAAATTATGGAGTAACTTGTATAATATATGTGAGAAAGCTCTCGAAAGACGTGACGAATCGGTTGAGTTGTTATATATCGATTTTCAAAATCAATTGATAACTTACAATCGTAAATAGTTTTTTAGACTTCTTCTGGCTTATGTTGGGATATCCGTAACAGTCTCGTTTATAGAAGATTTTCTAGGCCCGAGTCAATCTCAAGTCCTTTGAAATTTCAGACGTCATGATCCTGGGATAGCCATTATAGTGTCCATCGCAATGTCACAAATCTCGTTTACGATTTTCTTGTGGCTTTATAAAGAACAATTTTAAAGTTATTCATATGACACTTTGCATATATATGTATATGTATTTCAAAGGAAATATTCCTTTTTTAACTTTTAGTTTAATATTAACTAGAATGTAAAAAATCAAATAGTATAAAATAAAAAACGTTCAATCCCGAAAAAACTGGGATAACCCCAATCGCACTATCTTATAAAAATCGATTAAGCTCTTATCAACTAACTATATCGTGTTAATTGAAATAAATTTATGTGTAAAGCAATAGAAAATCATGAATTAGTTGGATTGGAGCAAGAAGTAGATAAAATCTAAAATGTATAAAGAAAAAGCAATCAAAACCAAAGATTAAATTTTTTAAAATTATTTGTTTTTTAATAAGTTATTATCGTTACAAATTTGTTTGTATCATAAGGTAGGTACATCTTTTCCAAAAACGGAAATAGAATTTGCTCAATTCATATTTGCAAATATCCATTCTTTATGGTAACTTACTTTGGCATAGCCATCAGGATTTTTACTACCACATCCGTCGACAACAAATCCAGCAACTCCTACAAGTTTTCCTTCATACGTAGCGGGGCCACCAGAATCTCCACTACAAGCTCCATTATTCTCCGTGTGTGCAAGGCAAATTATTTGATCTTTTCCATAGCCTATGGCGTCATTGCAAGCGGATGGATCTAATTTAGACAATGTATTGTGTTGTAAGCGAAGTGGTGTTTTTCCATCAGTTGTTAGACGTCCCCAGCCAGATATGATTATTGGCGCATCTTTGGGCACTTCACCATCGAATAAATCAATTTTTTGAATATTATTTGTGAATACTAATTCCTTTTCCAATTCTAGCAGAGCAACGTCATCTAAGAAATTTCCATACGACTTACGTACTATAACTTTTTTCACAGCCACCACTTTACCACCAGCCGTACGCTGGATACTACCCACACGAACAGTGAAATATCTACCTGGAAGACTATTAAAACAAAAGGATAAAATTAACATACTATAGAGAATAAGTTTGTACGCGATATAGTTTGGTGAAAAAAAAAACAATCTTTTATTAATTATGAGAATTTTCATTTAAAATTTTACGTCAAACTCAAATATGCTTACGTTTCAATGCCATCTCCATAGACAACACAGTGAGCAGCTGTCAAAACGTAACGAGAGCTTATAATAGATCCACCACATGTGAAGCTACCATCTTTATAGAGCACCACCTGGTGAGGAAATTGTCCAATAATTGCATCATGGCCGCCAACTATCCTAGATTCTAATGGTAGACTCTCGACAAGAGCATACCAGATTAAAGCAAACGTAACGAGTAACGTAGTTCTGGGTAACATTTTTTAAAATAAGATCTGAAGTCAATTTGTTCGAACTTAAATAAATTTTAAAATTCATAAAGCAGTTTCGATGTAGCTTTTATCTTATCGAAATGGTTTGAAAAATACATACAACTTTATTGAAGCAATACAATTATATACCTACTATGATTTACGAGCAAGAGTTGACATAATTTTGATTTAATACCGATATTTCTTTTAAAACTGTCTAGATACGTTGATCTCATAGGTTTTAAGATTAATATACTAGTTGGTATTTATAAATTTAATTGTATTGAATTCAGTGGCGGATCCACGGGGGAGGTTTTCGGGTCCATGAGTCTTAAAACCAAATATTTGTATATTAATTTATTTATTTATTAAACATTTATTTCTCTTCGACCTAAATTTGATCTACGTTTAACCTACTTAATTCCAGAAAGCCCGCATCTTTTTATAAAATTTCTATTAAAAATTTCTTTAAGTGCGTAATGATTAGGTATACCTCCAAAACTTCAAATGAATCTTATTGGAAATAGGGATATACATGCTTACATTAGATTGTGACTGCATAATAGTTTTATGAAGGAAACTTAGTTCAAGGGCTTAAGGTATGTTATTGTGCTGCGATGTGCCGTAAATATTTTTAAAAACTTCACAAATTTGAAAATTTTTAAGATTAAATTTTTCCGAAGTTAAGTTTTTGTAAAATGGTACAACCGACGAGATAAAAAAAATTGCATACTATTTGTAACTTTGCGAAGGGACCGTGAAATTAGCACCGTCATTTTCGATTTTCAAACAAAAAAGTTGTGCTGTAGGTATTGTAATCAACTTGTGTTGTCATTTGCCGTATATATTTTTTTTAATTCGCAAATTCGCAAATTTTTGGGATGAATTTTTTTGCAAAATTACGATTTTCAAAAAATCAAAGTTGTGCTGTATTTTAATCAAAAAATGATCCGCATATTTACAGCTTTTATGGCCAAAAATAAATATTTTCGATTTTCAAAAAAAAAGTTGCGCTTCACTGTGCCCAACTTGTGCTGCCATTGTGCCGTAAATATTTTTTTAAATTCGCAAATTTGCAATTTTTTTTTCAAAATTACAATTTTTTAAAAAGTTATACATCATGCGCTGTTTTAAGCTCAGTTTCTGCTTGCTTGTGTTTTTTTTCTAAAAATAGAAATTGGCGGTGCTAACTTCACGCACATAAATAATGCCTTTAAGTTTTCTATTTGTAGTTGGACCCCCCCCCCATGACCAAATCCTGGATCCGCCACTGATTGAATACGTCATTTCAGAAATCTAATGAATTGCAAAATCTTTTTTTTACAAATTTCGTTTTATCGGAAAGGTCAGCTTTTTGAGATAGACAGCACCTGATAGTTTTTTCCTTTCATCTATAGAATGAGACTGAGTCTCGAAAAAAGATTTCAAACAACATTCCAATCTTGCTTATAATTTTTATAGTTTTTATATCTACAAAATGTATTTTTTTATTGAAAAAAAAAACTGACATAATTGCCCATTATAGAAAAAACTTGGACAAGTGCGATGATTTACTTAACTACATATAATAGTACATAAAAAAATATGAACACCAGGGCTTCGTTTCAATAAAATTGACAAGTATATGACAGGTGATAATTTTAAAGTGACAAGTTGACAATGAATTGTCAAATTATCTATAAATGATTTCGGATCATAAAAAAACTTGTCTTGCCAATAAATTATCTAGAAATTCCCGAGAATTATCATGAATTATCCGATAAATAAGTAAACTGATAATTTTTTAAACAGACAAAGAAAAAATTACAGTTTACATACATACATATTTTTCAATATATTTTGTTGACAATATTGACTAAGGTAGTCGCATTAACCCATCATCAAACTTTTGTCATATGGTGTGTTCTGTCGCCAACTATGCCCATTTATCAGAGTGTTGTGATACTGGATACAATTGAAAACTGTAATTTTTTTATTTTGCTTTTTGATTAGTCCACTTCTTAATTTCAGGTCGTTCTTCGTCCGGATTGAAAACACCCAGTCAAAAACCAAAAGCCTCAGAGCAATCGATGATTGTTTTTTATCACTAATAATAATCATTGATTAAGGGCCAGTTTCACAGTGCACACTTAACAAAATAAGTGGCACTTAATTTTCCCATTTTGGCACTTAAGCCGCAGTTTTACTACCTGAGTAAGTGGAACTTAAGTGGCCAACATGGGAGACTTAAGTGTCACTTATTCCGATAAGTTTACACTGTGAAATTGGGAATTAGTTTTCCATATTCGGCACTTAAGTGACACTTACTTCACTGTGAAACTGGCCCTAAATATGATAATGATCTAAGTTGGGAACATATACTGGACCTTAGTATGATATGATAGACAAAATAAATACTTTCAATCCATTGAACATTATCTCAATCAACATGTCAATAACTGACACATCATAATAATCTCTTAACCAATGATATGCATTTGCTAAGGTATAATTTAGTAATTTAGTTTATAAGCAATCATAACATCTGACAAGCCATTGAACCATTAAACAATAATTGACATAAACCATCAACCATTGAACAAAATGATTCTATATTCAACATTGTTTTTGCCCGTATATAATATAAAAACGATGATTTATTATCCAAAAGAAGTAATGACTCACAAAGATAGCTTATGAGATTGCTCATAATATATTTATTATTCCATTTAAAAAAGGACAGCCACAAATGCCGTTAAAACAATTAATATCATAAGCACATATCATTGAAATTTGGTTTTATTTCAATTAAATTTCATTAAGAACTTGGAGTTATGTGAGAAAGCTGAAAACTTCTCAATGTGGAAGGTTGTACGTAATACTTATCTCATGTTCATGTTCGGGGGGGTTATATTTTCTAGAGTTAATAATTTGTTTATTTATTGGAAAAACAATTTCAATAAAATAAAACAAACAAAACAAAAACATTTCTTTGAGCAGTTTTTGGGTTTTGTATCGAGTTCTGCAAAAACCTCACACGCCAACCCGATATTTTACACATGAACGGTTAATGTACAGAACCTCGTAACATAAAGCTAAGTACAGACGATTGTCAGATCTTACAACATTGTCAGATCTGTCAGTGAAAAAACTGTTCCAAATGTCTTACAATCGTCTGAACACACAATTTTGTCTGACAATATTGTAAGAAACGTCATTGTCAGACGATAATCTGACAAAAAATTGTTAGGTATCTTACAATCGTCTGAACACACAATTTTTATCATTGTCAGTCGATTAGGACATTGTCAGATTCATTGGTCATTGTCAGGTGTTTTCATTGAAAACATCTTTCAATTGCTGACAATTTCTTCACTGTCCGAAATGTCAATGAGTTGGTTAAAGAGAAATAAAAAAAGAGCTGACAATTAAATTGTCAGTCTTTGGGAAGAAATCTATACCAACCGTGTGAAAGGACAATTTTTCATTGTAAGAAATATGTCAATTGTCAGCTATTGTCAGACCATTGACAGTTCTGACATTATTGTAAGACCTGACAATCGTCTGTACTTAGCTTAAGTCTTATTTATATACGATCTATAATAAGAGGTTTTGAATTATGCCCTTAATTCTTTTAAACGACCAGAATAACATTTTAACGCTGAAATTGCCAAAAGGTGACACTGATTTTTCACTCCAGTTGCACCTTTATGGAGTACCTAAATTCAATTACTGCGGAGAATATTCTATAAGTAGTTTGATGGAAGTGTTATAACTGCTCTTATACTGGGAGAATGGTGTGAATTTTAACTGGAACCAAATTAAAGAAATCTTTGCTTTAAAAAAATTAAAGAAATCACATTGCTTTGTATTTATCATTTTATTTTTATAAATATTTTCTTACTGCATAATATAATTTTAAAATTTCCCTCCGCAATGATTATAATCTGAAGTAGACTAAATATGATAATATGATACGATAGTTTATTATCTAATTATTATTTTTATTATAAAAAAATACTTATATGTAAATTGCACATACATAAAAAAAAAAATAAGGAACTTTTACTATGTTCATGTGGGTGTTAGTATATATAGTATTCAACGTTCAGCTGATGTCCAAAAATCGAATAATAACCATCATAAACTCAACTGTACAGGGTTCCATAGGACATATAATGACATTGCACTATAGAATTGCACTAGACAGGGAACTTGTATTCTTTAAAAGTATCAAAAAGATGGATTTATTCTCTTGTACATAGAGAGTGTATTTTTGGCTAGGGACGTCTATCTTATGGTAGAATGAATCCCCACATTGCTGCAAAATACAATGCTTTAGTTGCCTTAGATTCGCCGATATGGAAAAAGCCATTTCAATATACTGCCTCCTTTGACTAGTGCATCGTGTATGGGTGTATGAAAGAATTTCTGGTAAGGAAACTGAAACAAATTGTCTGGGATGAATGAAAAATTGGAAGAATTTTTTAGTTTTGCTTTCGACTGACTCGGAATAAAAATGCTTTATGGCTTTTCATCGTCAATAGATTCCTGCAAATAAGAGTACCTAAAGTGAAAAGGATTAAAAATAGAAAATTCTTTCTTGTACGTTTTTTTAAGATATATGTGCATTAGATTTTTACTAGTCACAAAGAGGTGGCTTTTGCATTCGGCAAAAATCGAAAAGACGAAACTTGTTATAAAGAACATAAATAACATGGGGTTGGGTTCGATATCCCGCTTTTATAGTTTTTAAATACCGTTTTTAAAAACTAAAAAAGAGCGTAAATATCTATTGGGACATTAAATTTTTTGTTTTTTTTTTGTCTAGTATTCAATTCAATTCAGAAGTTCAAGTGACCTCAACTCCAAAATGCGTTTTGCCAAGTACGACAGTTAGGATTATCAGTAAGATGCTGTCGTACCCTTCTAAGACGCAAATTATAGTCGTTACTAACCGTCTCTTAAAAAAACAAAACGGAAACGGAAATCATAAACTGAAGCGATACTCATTACACAAAATGAGGGTGGAAGCTTTACTGAGATACTCCGAGAAATAAGACAGAAGATCAACCTTGAAGACATCGAGCACATCGTCAAAACCGTCAGGAAGACAAAAGCGGTGGACGTGTTACTGGAACTGGAACCGAAAGGCAAAAATCAATCAAATTTTGAGAAAACTATACAAAATATCTTAGAAGATAGGCCTAAGGTCCAAAACCTTGAACCAAAAACTACTTTGGAAATAAGAGAGCTCATCACAAACGAAAAAGTGCAGGAAGCCATTAAAAAGAAAATGGGTGACCAACCGGCTGTATTCAAAATCTTTGTCAATCTTTGTCACTGGGAAAAACCGAGAGGGAAAAACGTGTGAAGCCAGTTCAAGAAACCGAATCTGCCTAGAGTAGACAAGGACCCCTCTCTTCGAAATAATGCGCGAGGTTGATTATCGGGAGGAAGTAGATCATCGAGACACTTTTGGAGTTTTAGCTGGTATTCCCAGGTTTAAAACACCTTAGTTTGTTCAAAAGTAAAAAAAAAATAGATTGGCAACAAAACTTTAAAAAAAATATGTTATATTATGTCTTTAGAACCTTCTGTAAAAATAGTAAAATAGTGACGGAAGCATCTACAACCATATGCAATAAAAAATAAAGAGAAGGATTAATATCGGCGAAACGTCCAGAAATTACAGAGCAAACGTGATTTTGTGCCCAAAACATACGTCATAAATTATAAACTTTTTTTACAGTATATTTAAGATTTCTATTTCTACATGTTTGTGTTATATGTAAAATAGAGCTCAATTTTAATGATTTTTTTAAAAGTCAAAAATATAAACAAAAATTTTTTGTTCGATTTTATTTTATTTAAAAAAGATATTTTCAAATTTTTTAAAATCCCTCTTTTTAAAAATCTCGAAAAAAAAGTTTTCCCGATGTATTATATTCTCGCTTTTTTAAAAAAAAATACAAACAAAAAATTAGTCGACTAAACAAAATACGTATGGATGTTTTTATTTTCACTGTACACATTTGTTTTTGCTAGCAAAATCTAAATTGTGTATTTAATCATTGAAAAAATCTATTAACAAAAAATCTACCGCTAGCGTTAAAACCGTAAGTCATTTACTGAAGTTAGCAGTTACAAGTTGAGCTCGGAATCAGTAATTATTTAGTTTTTTTTTAAGTTTCTTGTCATCGCCCTTTTGCAACAAAACTATTTTTTTAATTTAAAAAATCCCGAAAAAAACGGGATTATTACCGTCACATATTATTCATTAAATTCGCCCAAATTAAAACTTAAATCCGGATGTAAATTATTCAAATTCAATGCAAATACATCTAGATTAAAGTTTTGTATCGGTTGAATAATATGGTGGTAAGAAATGAGGTTATTAAAAGCAGAATTTAAAAAAAAAGGGAATGAACTGAACCATGTTGTTTGAATGTTTTTTTTTTTCATTTGGATCTATATGTACGTATTGTATATCTATATTTTGAGTTTGTTTCAACATAGATTCACTTTGTACAGCCATGACTGGTTCTACTTAATACCCTTATTGCTTATTAATAGGTAGGCTTATCATATTATTTTCTTTGATTTCATGCATTTTTAAGTATTAAGTTATGGTTTTTTTCATGGTTTCATTTTTGTCAACAAGTATGATTTATGTTTGTCCTGGTTTGGGTTTTTAATTTATTCTGATGTAAATTTTTAGGTTTATATTGTACAGACCTTTATTACTATTCAGAATATTCCCTATTTACATACCTTTATTTTATACATTTTTAAGTTAGAATCATTTCCTACTGTCATTTTGAGTACTTACCTAATACCTATAGTAACATTTATTCGATAATTTTATCTTTTGGGATAGATATGGCAAAGTAGGTCTTAATTGATCTTCTTTCAATCATCTTACCGATTTCAAACCCTTCCAATACGAAAAGCTACAAAATAAAAAAAAAGTGGAAGTTGAATCGTTCACTTGAAATCCATTTTGTAGATATCAATTTTAACAAAGGACAATGTCATGCCACGCGAGCCAACCCTTATATAACTATAGCTTAATCTATTGTCTATTAAACGACAAATTAAACCAAAATTAAAATAGGGTGTATTCTACTTTTAGTCATGACTTTGATTTCTTAAGAATTTATTTTTAAGAACTCTTACAAAAACACTAGATACTTTTAAATTAAATTCTTTTTAAATTATGTAACAAAAGTTTTCATCAAAATTGTATTTTTATTTTATTTTGTTTCAAATTAATTTTGTATACAATTTAATTTAAAAGAATAATGGTTCGTGTAACGTTCATGGCAACAAAACTAAACTTAAAAGCAATATAAGTTAAATTGTATAATATACTTTAAAACGCTATCAACATTTTTGATTATAAATGCTTTTTTTTTAAATCAAACTCAAAAGTGTTTGTCCATCGAAAACAATCTATTAATCATATAATTTTTCTGTAAAACTCTTAGGCTTATTTTATTATTTATTTTTTTTATACAAAGCAACTCAATATTATGTTCACGTCAAAAACGTAGACACATTGAGCTAACTTGTATAACATCATTTATAATAATCTTTGCGTTCACTTCATAACCTTTCCGCAGATTGGACATTTGAAAAGATGATTCTCTATATTCTCTGTTGTGCCGCAAAAGAAAAATTATGTCTGAGTTGTTTCCTTCCTATAAACGAAAAAAAGACTTGCCTTGATAATTATTATAATAAAAGTTTTCCAACATTTAAAAAAAAGGAAAAAAAAGAAAGAAAAATGTCCATGGCGAAAAAATTGAAAGATAAAAAAAAAACAAACAAGAAACTTAAATTCACTGAGCTTATCCTGAACATTAGCAATTTTGCGCCTGATGAATTATATAGGTTTTTTTTCTTAATTTTTTGTTTTACGAAGCAGATACAAATGCACTATAGATTTGGAAGCCAGAAAAAATTAAATGTCACAGTATGTTTGGAAAATGAAATGCAAGATTGGTTCGCACCAACTTGCTCTTAAGATTTATTAATACAGTGAAATTATTGGAAAAAAGTGTAAAAAAGTCAAGAGTACAGTGTACTACAGTGAAAAATGTGTCAAAGACGCACAAACCGATAAGAAATTCGATATGACGAAAATAGCTTTTATTGACTCCATGTAGGTATATACCGGTTCGCTTGGTGAATTGATTAATCAAATGCTGACTAGCAGGATTTTTAATTCAAAACTGGACAGCTTTTCTGTTAGTAGAGGCATGCCGCAACGGGACGTATCATTTTTTTTAATTTTGAAATTTTTAATCAACTATTTCATTTAAAAAATCGAAAATCAAATTTATTTTGGCGCTAAACATGTACGAGTACGAGGGTGGTTGCAGAAGTCCCCAGAAAGAAAACACTAAAATTTTTAGAAAAGTAACTTAGGGCCAGTTTCACAGTGCACACTTATCAAAATAAGTGGCACTTAATTTTCCCATTTTGGCACTTAAGCCGCAGTTTTACTACCTGAGTTTACACTGTGAAATTGGGAATTAGTTTTCTATATTTGGCACTTAAGTGACACTTACTTCACTGTGAAACTGGCCCTTAATTTCTCTATCTTATCCCTTTTTAGCTCAATAACTTTTATTTTACCACCGATGCACAATAGTTTCCATACCTCCTTTATAGTGAGACAGCCTTGAACTCCTGACAATAGCGATTATTGCAAACCTAACATCTTCCTTGTTGGTGAATCTCTTATACAACGTACCATTTCTTGTAATTTTGGAAAAAGAAAATAATCCGAGGGGGCTAAATCTGGTGAATAGGGTGAGGGCAATGGGGCGAAGCTATTCGCGTATTTTTGCTATCGCGATAGCGCAAGTGTGAATATGGTGTGTTGAAGGTATGGTTTGATAAAAAAAAGTGTCGTCAAATGCAGCAGTTTTTTCTTTAATTCTTCACGCAACCACTTTAACAAGTTCGCGTAGTATTCCCGTTTATTGATCTTCTTTTTGGAAATAATCGATGAACATTTTTTCAGCCTTGACCTTGGCTGCAGATGGAACAGTCTTCGCCTGCTTCGGAGCATATTCCTCCTTCTAGTCAATTTTTTTGACTGATGCTTTGTCTCACACTTTGAAATCCCTGAAATGTCTGTGAGCTGACGCTCTTTCATTTTACTGTTAACCATTATCATTTTTTGTACTTTTTCAATCATTTCTAGAATACTCATGCCTCATTTGGTCGAATACTGCAATGTTGATCAAATTCTGCCACTAAATATTTCACAATTGTAAACGATGGGTCAGACTCTCTCAGAGAACAATCCATCACCCCTTTGATATTGGTTGCACACCTTTCAAATGAAAATATTTTACCAGCACGCGTAATGATTATCAATTTTTTCCATGTTTATAAATCTACTGGTAGCATTCACTTAAAATAGCTGCAAAACGCGAAAAGTAAGCATTTGCTGCCGCCGCATAAAACTCTAAACATAAGCTTTCAAGGGTAATTATTCCTTAAAATACTCATTTTTGTTTGCCAACAACCACAATTATAGAATTGAGTTGTAAAACTTAGAATTTACCATTATTGCCAAAAAGTCGAAATGTTTTATCTTCATAATTAATTCTCCACTTTTACTACAATGCAGAAAAACCGGTATTGTGTTCCAAAAATAATTTTTGATATTGGCAACTTTCGAACAACTAATCATACCTTATAAGGGGAACAACGGAGTTGTGTTGGCGGGACAGAGGTGAGAGGACCGAAAGAGTAAGTTAATATCCTTGAAAACCGCGAAGCCGACCATCCAAAGTACTGTTGAATTTTACCAATGTTGCTGAATAATTGGAAGTTTTATCGGAAAGTTCTATATATCTTTGCCTCCCATTAAAAAATTTTTTTTATCGACCCTTACTCAATTATTAAAAACCCAGTAATTATAATGTAACTATAACTTAGAATACGAATTTCCGAAAATCTTGTTTTGGTCCGGTCTTAAATAAAATCCCAAAGTTAATACAAATTTCATTATATTTTAATGCATTCATGTATACAGTCCTAAGCTGTTTTTCCTTTAATAATAACTTAAAATAAAATTTGTTTCTTAGTTAATACCAACAAAAAATTCAACCTTAGGCCCAATTCACATAGAACTGGCTTAAAGGTTTTGGTGTGGTTCTGGCGTGGTTGCAACATATATGTCACTTTGTGAAATTTGCATGTTCTCTTATGGGACAATACACACACATATGAAGAGGCGAGGGTATGGTGTGCTCTGTCATTGCCACGCCATATTGAAAACTCTAGTGGCCTAGATAAACGTCACGCCACAATGAAACCCATTCATATGTCAAACCAAATCAAACCAAAAGAAAATGAGCATGAGGGATGACTATGAATTCAACATTGAATTCTGCGATGAGATCCAGATTTATGAAAATTTATATAATTACAGTAGGGCAGATTACTGCAATAGAAGCGTGCAAGACCAAACATGGCAGAAAATTCAAAAAAAAAAAATTCAATGCAAATGGTAGGTATTTTTTTAATTTCATTTATTTTTATTCTTTGTAAACTTGCCCCCAACCACAAACCGCTGAGCATTAATTATTGGTTCACTGATTACTTTGGAAGCACTCAGGATACATGTTCAGCTCCCGCATTACGTTGAATGCACCACTGCTTTTCCCTTTTTCCAACCACAAAGGGTGTACCCAGTACCTTCTTTGTTTTTGTATCTGATTAAGATACATGAGGTCAAAAAGATCATCGTCTTAGCATTTCTATGTTTTTTTTTATTGGCAATAATTTTTCAAAAAAAAACCAGGAGGAAAACAACACAACAAGTTTTTATAAGTATGCACTTTTGCTTACAACAATTTAAACTAATTCATCAAAAAGAGATCTGTCAAAAAGAGAACTGTCATGTCCATTCACTGTCATATAAGTTCATCACACCCACTCCATACCCGTTGCAGACCTTAACCACACCAGTACCATAAGCCAGTTCTGTGTGAATCGCGCCTTACTCCCCTCATGCACTATAGTTTACTTCTTGATCATTTTCATTTTGCTGTTCGGTACATCACAATTTTTTTCTCAAACCGACTATTTTTTAACATTTTCACTGTAAAAACTTCATCCAACACATTACAACTTATTGACTCGATAAATTGAATTTTTATCGAGTACTTACAGTGCCAAAGACTTGAAATTTAAAATAAACGTAATTCTTTGGGAATGTTAAATGAAAAAGGTAAATCAAATCTAATTTTCAACAGACAAGACCTTTTCTTAACAACTATTAAAGTTCTAGACAGATGGAATTCATAATGGATGAAGTTTCTGAGTTAATACCTTTTATAATGCTATGATGCTACAATTTTTACGACAGGTTTTTAAATAATTGATTTATACAATTTTAAAAGGTTGAAATGACTATTGACTATTCTATTGGACTTATTTAATATGAACTTGATTTCTTCAAAAACTATGTGTTAATTCTTTTTGCATTGATATTTTTGCTAAACACACTGTCGAAAAACTAAAAATAAAACAACCGACCACGAACATATTTAATTTTTTTTGCCATCGAAATTTTCTATTCCATTTTCTATGATGAATAAGTGTACACAGCAAATGGATATATGAAATGGAATATCCCTGTTGTGAGCTTGCGGCGGAAAGCAATATTCATAACATTTTATTTAAAATGTTTGTATAGAACTTTCAGAACGCAACTGCTCTATTCAATGCCCATCCATCAAGAAAAAAAAAAAAAACTTTGAAAAATATTCAGACCAAAAAAAAAGAAAATATTGTCTGGCCACAGCCAGCCATAGTGTACTCGTATACCCAGCCCTCAATATCCCGATTCAATGGGGAAGGACGACTAAAACCAACGGAAAAGTCCTCAAACGGGCAGACAGATAGTAGAGATAACTTTAAAACTTATTATGAACATCCAATAAAGTTACTTGAGTTTAAATTCAATTAAGGTTAACGTATCGCTAGAGCATCTTAAGTGCTCCTGAAATGGACTCGATTTCTATGTAATGGGCAGTGAGAGTTAAATTCTTATACTCTCGTACATAAGATAAAGTTTCGTTTATTTTTTTTATATTTTTGTTAGTGCTGCCTCCTGGACGTCGTCACTCGTCGTCATTCTGGTAATTCTGTTTTCTGCTTCTGGAATTGTGCAGTGTATTATGAGGTCCATTTTGAGTCTTATAGGTACCTATGGGTATTATTGAAAGGAGGGAAAAATTGTGAAGTTGAAAATCGTTTGGTATTGGAAGTTGTCAGTGTTACAGTGGAATACTTGAAAATCATAGTAACGGTTTTTTCGAGGATGAGAAAAACGAAAAAAAAAAAGGTTTTTGGATTTTCTGAGAAATTGTGTGTGTGTGTGATAGTATGTAACTTGAAGTTAATAGCATGTGATTTGGAAAGAAATTGAAAATGATATTTTTGTGCAAAGAGAAGCAGGTTTCTTTATATTGCTGTGGTTCTGGTTCTGATTCCTGACATGTGCTGGGATTTCACATTGAGTTATTGATTTTGCATTTTAAATACCTATATGTAGTTTTCTGATTTAAGGAATTACTCGCCAGTATGCTACGATCGATGGACAGAAACTAAATTCGAGACAGGAAGAAGTGAGTGATAGGTGGTAAATTTGTATGTATTTTGGCCATTTTAAATTTTTGTGTAAAAAATGCTTTAATTTCAAAATTTAAGTTAAATACTTAAAAACTTGTTCTTCTTGTGTCAACAAATAAATCTATTGGTTTGCTAAGGCGTAAGCATGCCATATGGATATATAAACTTAACTACATATTGTCGCCCGAGAACCTGCTTCATTGTAGGTAATAAAGAAAACATTTTCTGAACCTGGCCATTCTCTAATTTAAGGAATGGACTGTGTTCACAGCACGACAGGTATCTTAAAATTTTAGAATTTTTTTTAGTCCTAAGGCATTTGTTTTTAATTAGAAAAAAATTATTGAAAATTAACTGCAACCCTTACAAGGTCATGTTATGACTTTTTTTAAAGCAAAAAATTCATCCATTAATTCCGTTTTGGAGTTTTAGTTTTATTATAGAATAGTTTTGGAAAAATTAGTTTTCAAACTCAAATTAAAAAAAAAAATTAAGAAAATTGTTTTCAAGCTCATTTTGTTCAAAATTATACATTATTAACAAGTAATTTTGTTTTATTCAATGCTCTTATCAATTTGTATTCAAACACCAGATGTTAAAAAGTCTTCTATGTTTTTGAGAAAATCGGAAATTTCACTCGATTCGGTATTGCATTGAACTGTCGCATAGGTATGTGTTTACTTTGTCGTACGTTTATGGGGTTCTAACAAAGTACTGATTTTCGTGGCGTATAAGACAAAATGATTTTGGAGATAAATTTCTATAGTTTAAAAACAAATACTGACTGAGCAATCTAGAATTACTTAATCAAAAGAAGATTTTCCACACAAAATAATATTAAAAATGGAGAAACGTTCATCGGTCAGTTTCTTTTTTATTTAAACGTGATTTCCCAAAATTCCTCAAATGGCGTATACGACAAAACAATTCTCGGGTGACGATTATATTGACGACCATCTATTAAAAAAAAGTGAAACTTTTGATTCACATATTATGTACTTCTTTATACTTCATAGGGGTGGACTGAGAGTCAAAGGGCCTCCCGGAACTTTAGGAAAAAGGGTGAAATGAGTAGAAGGAGCGAAAAAGAATTACCTTCGAAAACGACTATAAAATCTTTTTACGTTGAACAATTGTAGCCATAAACATAAAATGTTAACAAAAAATGTTACTTGCAGAACACAAAAATTCACAAATGTTCTGAAAAATTCTGTGTTTTTCTGTTCAATCCTAGAATTTACACATTTCACATACAATATACATATAGTACATTATATTTTTAAAATCATATGATGAAGTTGAAGATCACTGCATACAAAGTTTCTTTTTCTTTTAGTCTTGCAGATATCGATAAGTATCATTGGTAGGTACTGGAAAATTTTAAACACCAAAATGTTGAGGACAAATTTTTCCAACTGATTTTCTAAACTTTTAAAGTTATATTTTTTTAGGAGTGCAGATAAACCACAATAAATGTTTTATACAAAAAATTGCTCTATGTGGAGCATACCTTTCTATAGGGGTGATGTTCCTTATTTTTTTGGTTTTATTTTTTTATTAAGCTTTTTTGACCATGAAACTGAAAAAGAACTACAAGCAAGTTTAGACCCTTATAACTTCGGGTCAACGGATGGTAGATAAAAACAATTACATGCACAAATTATATTTTCCAAACTTTAGAGGCGATACAATTCTATCTAGATAGATAGAACATATTTTTGTTTTAGTTCTATAAATCTCAACTGCAAAATATTTTAAATATTAAAACGCGGACTACGACATAACTCTTGATTGAACTTAAAAAATTAAATTAATTTTATATGAATACCAAGAAGAAAATACGCTTTCACTTTTCACATATGAAAAATAAATTAATTAACAACACGCAGCTCTAATAGAATATTTATTCAATTATTTTTTTCATTTATGGCAACACGGTGACAGGTATACTATAAGTTGGTTATTTTGGAAAAAAATATGTATTCAAATATGGATTTTGCACGTTACACACTGCACTTTGCCTTTTCGTACTTTGCATTCTATAGCTAGTGTCTCGTTCATTTAATCATATATTTTAAGAGGCAATTTTTTTAATTTACATATTACTAACAAAAGAGAAGATTTTTACGAGTTCAAGACAAAAGCATATTTTATGTCAATATAGACAAAAAATAAAAAAACGTGTATAGGTACTTACTTTCCTTTTTTTTAACAAGGAGTATGGAATACAAAAAATGGATTGAAATTGCAGACTCAATGCCAAACTAAGTTTTAGGGCTATTCGGATTAGCATTGCTGTTTAAATAATTAAAAAAAAATATATTTATAAGTTATTTTTTCAAAGAACCCTGAAATGAATTTGGGGTTGAAAATTGTTTGCCAACCAAAACCTTACAAAAAATAACTTTTAAAATTATAAAGTCTTTTTGGTTTTGTTTGGATTTCCGTCCATGACTAACATCAATATAGACCATTTTATCCTGGTTTTACAAACTCACAGTTTGTCATATTGTTCCTACTTTGTACCTATTCTTTGTTATAAAACAAGATTATGACCATAATGTTGGATTAAAATTTTTAACAAAATGGCAATTATTTTTGTAGTATTTGTAAGAAAGTCTAAAGGTCTAAAATTTTAAATTGATGAAGATCTGTTTTTTGTGATATTTTTTTTTAAATGGGAAGTTCTATATGTACAGCCTACTAAACAGGTGGTACGATTTTCTTTAAAACTTTGTATCTAGCGGTTTTTGGGCACTATCTGATTCTTTTTTTCCATTTTTCTTAAGGCCAAAAATAACGGTACCTGTAGTACCGATTAGCAATTAATAAAAATTTCAAAAACGTCCCCACAACTTAAAAAAAAATTATATGTGGCTAACCTTTTGTAAAAAATTTTTTTTTAGCAAAATGGTTACAAATTGTATCTCGCATAGAACTACACTGAAAAAAAAACGTCGTCCTATTGACTATTTTTGTAGTCAATAGGACAATAAAATTGTCATTTTGCAACCAACAACCTACGTTGTCAATATGATGATTTCGGATAGTCAAAATTTTTTCGAGTGAATTTCGGTCATCATATTGACTACTAAAATTGTCATATTGACAATTAAATTGTGCTTTTGCAACCTACAATCGCAGTAGTCTAAATGATGATTTGGTAATCATATTGACGACTTCGGTTTTCAAATGGAATATCACGGTAGTCAAATTTGATTTAAATTACAGCGGTTCAGTTGTCATATTGAAAACCCGGTAGTCAAATTGAAAACCATGGTTGTCTTATTGAAAACCATGATTGTCAACTTGAAAACCATGGTTGTCAATATGAAAACCCTAGTAGTACATTTGAAAACCGAGATTGAAAATTACATCGCAGCAGTTGTCACATTGAAAACCCGGTAGTCAAATTGAAAACCACGGTTGTCAAATTGAAAACTGCGGTTGTTAAATTGAAAACCATGGTTGTCACATTGAAAACCATGGTTGTCAAATTGAAAACTGCGGTTGTCACATCGAAAACCAGGGTTGTCAAATTGAAAACTGCGGTTGTTACATTGAAAACCATGGTTGTCACATTGAAAACCATGGTTGTCAAATTGAAAACCATGGTTGTCAAATTGAAAACTGCGGTAGTCACATTGAAAACCATGGTTGTCAAATTGAAAACTGCGGTTGTCACATTGAAAACCATGGTTGTCAAATTGAAAACTGCGGTTGTTACATTGAAAACCATGGTTGTGAAATGGAAAACTGTGGTTGTCAAATTGAAAACTGCGGTTGTCAAATTGAAAACCAGGGTTGTCAAATTGAAAACTGCGGTTGTTACATTGAAAACCGTGGTTGTCAAATTGAAAACCATGGTTGTCAAATTGAAAACTGCGGTTGTCACATTGAAAACTGCGGTTGTCACATTGAAAACCATGGTTGTCACATTGAAAACTGCGGTTGTTACATTGAAAACCATGGTTGTCAAATGGAAAACTGCGGTTGTTACATTGAAAACCATGGTTGTCAAATGGAAAACTGTGGTTGTCAAATTGAAAACTGCGGTTGTTACATTGAAAACCGTGGTTGTCAAATCGAAAACCATGGTTGTCACATTGAAAACTGCGGTTGTCAAATTGAAAACTGCGGTTGTCACATTGAAAACCATGGTTGTCAAATTGAAAACTGCGGTTGTTACATTGAAAACCATGGTTGTCAAATGGAAAACTGTGGTTGTCAAATTGAAAACTGCTGTTGTCACATTGAAAACCAGGGTTGTCAAATTGAAAACTGCGGTTGTTACATTGAAAACCGTGGTTGTCAAATTGAAAACCATGGTTGTCAAATTGAAAACTGCGGTTGTCACATTGAAAACCATGGTTGTCAAATTGAAAACTGCGGTTGTTACATTGAAAACCATGGTTGTCAAATGGAAAACTGCGGTTGTTACATTGAAAACCATGGTTGTCAAATGGAAAACTGTGGTTGTCAAATTGAAAACTGCTGTTGTCACATTGAAAACCAGGGTTGTCAAATTGAAAACTGCGGTTGTCAAATTGAAAACCACGATTGTCAAATTGAAAACCATGGTTGTCACATTGAAAACTGCGGTTGTCAAATTGAAAACTGCGGTTGTCACATTGAAAACTATGGTTGTCAAATTGAAAACTGCGGTTGTCAAATTGAAAACTGCGGTTGTCAAATTGAAAACCACGATTTTCAAATTGAAAACCATGGTTGTCAAATTGAAAACCACGGTTGTCAAATTGAAAACTGCGGTTGTCAAATTGGTAACCATGGTTGTCACATTGAAAACCATAGTTGTCAAACTGAAAACCACGGTTTTCAAATTGAAAACTGCAGTTCTGAAATTGAAAACTATAGTTGTCAAATTGAAAACTACAGTTGTCGTATTGAAAACTGTTGTCAAATTGGAAAACGCAATCGTCAATTTGATCAAAACAGTGTTCAAAATGAAAACCACGGTTGATTATCAATTTGAAAACTGGTATGATCAAAGTGACAATTGCAATGCTGAAAAAGAAATTATACTTACTGTTTAACTTTTTGAGTAATTTTAAACCAGTTCCATTTTCCGTTCTGAAATATAAATTCTAAATCTAAATTTTTGAACAAAAACTCAATTTTTAAATATAAGACCAATTTTAATAGACTTTTAAAAAAGGTTTTACATGTGACTTTAAAAACAGTTGAATTTAAAATATTTGAATTATACATGTGACTTTAAAAACAGTTGAGTTTAAAATATTTGAATTTTTTGATGGCATAGGTATTCATCGCAGGTTTTTTCTGAGGAATTCACCGTTAGTTTCTTCGCAGGTATTCACCGTAGGTTTTCTCCAGTAGGTATTCATATTGTGTTTATCTTAAAGTAAAGAAAATGTTTTGTTTAAGGATTGGTTTTCCTGTAATAAAAGTATATATTTACCAGTTCAGGCTTTTTCAAACGTATTCAACGTAAGTTGAATCCAGCAAGCATTCATGACATGCTTTCTGGCAGTTATTTTTCTCCATCAGGTATACACGGCAGGCTTTCTCGCGGGTAATCACCACAGGTTATCTCCAGCAGCTATTCATCGTAGATTTTCTCCAGCAGGTATTCACGGCAGGTTTTCTCGCGGGTATTCACCGCAGGTTTTCTTCAGCAGGTATTCACCGCACGCTTTCTTTTATAGGTATTCGCCGCAGGCTTTCTCACGGGTATTCTCAGCAGGTTTTCTTCAGCAGGTATTCACCGTACGCTTTCTCTTATAGGTATTCGCCGCAGGCTTTCTCGCGGTTATTCACTGCAGGTTTTCGCCAGGGGGTGTTCACCATAGGTATTCATATTGTGTTTATCTTAAAGTAAAGAAAATGTTTTGTTTAAGGATTGGTTTTCATGTAATAAAAGTATATATTTACCAGTTCAGGCTTTTTCAAACGTATTTAACGTAAGTTGAATCCAGCAAGCATTCATGACATGCTTTCTCGCAGTTATTTTTCTCCAGCAGGTATTCACGGCAGGCTTTCTCACGGGTATTCACCGCAGGTTTTCTCCAGCAGGTATTCATCGTAGATTTTTTCCACAAGTTATTCACGGCAGGCTTTCTCGCGGGTATTCACCGCAGGTTTTCTTCAGCAGGTATTCACGGCTGGCTTTCTCGGGGGTATTCATCGCAGGTTTTCTCCAGCAGGTATTCACCGCACGCTTTCTCTTTTAGGTATTAACCGCAGGGTTTCTCGCGGGTATTCACCGCAGGTTTTCTCCAGCAGGTATTCACCTGTTTATCATAAAGTAAAAAAATGTTTTATTTATTTCAACTTAATGGAAATGTTTTTCATGCAAAAAATTTTTATATTTACCAGTTCAGCATTTTTCAAACGTATTCAACGTAAGTTGAATCTAGCAAGTATTCAAGGCATGTTTTCTTGCGGTTATTTTTCTCCAGCAGGTTTTCTCTAGCAGGTATTCACCGCACGCTTTCTCTTATAGGTATTCACCGCAGGCTTTCTCGCGGGTATTCACCACAGGTTTTCTCCAGCAGGTATTCACCGTAGTTTTTCTCCAGCAGGTATTCACCGTAGGTTTTCTCCAGCAGGTATTCACGGCAGGCTTTCTCGCGGGTATTCACCGCAGGTTTTCTCCAGCAGGTATTCACCGCACGCTTTCTCTTATAGGTATTCACCGCAGGCTTTCTCGCGGGTATTCACCTCAGGTTTTTTCCAGCAGGTATTCACCGTAGGTTTTCTCCAGCAGGTATTCACGGCAGGCTTTCTCGCGGGTATTCACCGCAGGTTTTCTCCAGCAGGTATTCACCGCACGCTTTCTCTTAAAGGTATTCACCGCAGGCTTTCTCGCGGGTATTCACCACAGGTTTTCTCCAGCAGGTATTCACCGTAGGTTTTCTCCAGCAGGTATTCACGGCAGGCTTTCTCGCGGGTATTCACCGCAGGTTTTCTCCAGCAGGTATTCACCGCACGCTTTCTCTTATAGGTATTCACCGCAGGCTTTCTCGCGGGTATTCACCTCAGGTTTTCTCCAGCAGGTATTCACCGTAGGTTTTCTCCAGCAGGTATTCACGGCAGGCTTTCTCGCGGGTATTCACCGCAGGTTTTCTCCAGCAGGTATTCACCGCACGCTTTCTCTTAAAGGTATTCACCGCAGGCTTTCTCGCGGGTATTCACCACAGGTTTTCTCCAGCAGGTATTCACCGTAGGTTTTCTCCAGCAGGTATTCATGGCAGGCTTTCTCGCGGGTATTCACCGCAGGTTTTCTCCAGCAGGTATTTACCTGTTTATCATAAAGTAGAAAAAGTGTTTTATTTATTTCATCTTAACGGAAATGGTTTTCATGTAAAAAATGTTTTTATTTACCAGTTCAGCCTTTTTCACATGTATTCAACGCAGGTTTCCTCCAGCAGGTATTAACGGTGCTCAATACATCGATGTTTATCTAAAAGTAATTTATTACAAAAAAAAAAATATTTCATTGTTTATATAAATTACTTTTATTAATTCTGTAATGAATGAAGCATTGAACATAGTTTTGAAGACATTTTTTGTGTTTTAGTGGAAGTTTTCATGTAAAAAAAAAGTTCAATGAAATTCCAAAAATTTTCACATGCGGGTGGATATTTTATATTGAACAAAAAAAAGCTTTTAAAGCAGATGTCTACAGCTCTTAGGGCATTGTTCGTCTTGAGTTTGAAGTCATCTAATAAAATAAAATATTCATTTGATCCACTAACAGTCAAAATGAATGGTTGAATGGTTTCACCGCGCAATTTTAGAAATGAGATATGGTCTTCCATTGATTGCGTAGATTTTCCCTCAAATAAGAATGCCGTCTGAGAATCCTTGATAGTAAACCTAGTAGTTGACTTTTCACCTGTGTTGGTTTTTCTCGAATGAGGTTTCATCGGAAATAGGTAATTATGGGTACTATAAAGTACTCGCAAAATAACTTCATCTATAAAAAATTTTAACAAAATAGAAAAAACAAATAATTCTGGTTTGTTTCAATAAGTGGTACCTTTGTTTAAATCATTGTTGTCCACGTTATTTAGTGCATTAAAAACACTTCTATCATTGACATTTTTCATGAGAAAGTCTTTTAACTTTTTAAAGGAACTTTCCCATAGGGAAAGTATAGATGTGCTTTCTGGATAAAGTGTTTTAAAATCTTTATCAATCTAAAAAAAAAAAAAGTCAAAATAAGGGAAAATTATTGTTAATCAATTAAAACGGCCCCATGGGCAATAATATGGGGTGCTTGATGTTAGCAAAAAAACTTTTTTTCGAATTTTAACACTTCATTCGCCAGAACTATTAAAAAACAGTATGAGAAACTCTAGAACTCTTTGTTAGCTACCAGTAACACTAATTTTTTATTTAATTTTAAACAATTCTTTTGCTTACTTCACGGGACTGGAATAATTTCCATGGTTATGAAAGATGCCGTTCATAATGGAATAATACAAATTTTATAGATCGTACTGTATAACAAGTGCAGTCAAACCCGCTTAAGTGAAACGACTTAATAGAACCTCGGAAAAAAGTTTTACTTAAGCGAGTCTCGCAAAACTTGAAAAAAATTTCTGCGTCTTTTTCCCGAAGAAAAAAATTGAAAACTTTTTTAAGTTCTAAAATTTTTCGAATTCTTTTTCCCGAAGAGAAAATATTGAAATTTTTTCGAAGTCTTTTTCTTTGTAAAAAGACTTAGAAAAATTTTCAATATTTTTTCTTCGGGAAAAAGACAGAAAAATTTTCAATATTTTTTGTTCGTGAAAACGACTTAGAAAAATTTTCAAAAGTTTTCTGGGAAAAAGACAGAAAAATTTTCATTATTTTTTCTTCGTGCAAAAAGACTTAGAAAAATTTTCAAAAGTTTTCTTCGGGAAAAAGACTTAGAAAAATTTTCAATATTTTTTCTTCGTGAAAACGACTTAGAAAAATTTTCAAAAGTTTTCTTCGGGAAAACGACTTAGAAAAATTTTCAAAAGTTTTCTTCGGGAAAAGGACAGAAAAATTTTCAAAAGTTTTCTTCGGGAAAAAGAGAAAAATTTTCAATATTTTTTCTTCGTGCAAAAAGACAAGTTTTCTTCGGGAAAAAGACAGAAAAATTTTCAATATTTTTTCTTCGTGAAAACGACTTAGAAAAATTTTCAAAAGTTTTCTTCAGGAAAAAGACTTCGAAAAATTTTCAATATTTTTTCTTCGTGCAAAAAGACAAGTTTTCTTCGGGAAAAAGACTTAGAAAAATTTTCAATATTTTTTCTTCGTGCAAAAAGACTTAGAAAAATTTTCAAAAGTTTTCTTCGGGAAAAAGACAGAAAAATTTTCAATATTTTTTGTTCGTGAAAACGACTTAGAAAAATTTTCAAAAGTTTTCTTCGGGAAAAAGACTTAGAAAAATTTTCAAAAGTTTTCTTCGGGAAAAAGACTTAGAAAAATTTTCAATATTTTTTCTTCGTGAAAACGACTTAGAAAAATTTTCAAAAGTTTTCTTCGGGAAAAAGACTTAGAAAAATTTTCAAAAGTTTTCTTCGGGAAAAAGACAGAAAAATTTTCAATATTTTTTCTTCGTGCAAAAAGACTTAGAAAAATTTTCAAAAGTTTTCTTCGGGAAAAAGACTTAGAAAAATTTTCAATATTTTTTCTTCGTGAAAACGACTTAGAAAAATTTTCAAGTTTTCTTCAGGAAAAAGACTTAGAAAAATTTTCAATATTTTTTCTTCGTGAAAACGACTTAGAAAAATTTTCAAGTTTTCTTCGGGAAAAAAAACTTAGAAAAATTTTCAATATATTTTCTTCAGTAAAAAGACAGAACAATTTTAGGACTTGGAAAAATTTTCAATATTTGTTCTTCGGGAAAAAGACTTATTTTATTTTCTCTTCGAGGAATAGACTGAGGAAAATTTTAGGACTTAGAAAAATTTTCAATATTTTTTCTTTGTATGTATGTACATATGTACATACATATGTACATATATGTATCTATTGAAAATTTTTCTAAGTCTTTTTCCCCAAGAAAAAATATTTAAAATTTTTCTAAGTCCTAAAATTGTTCTAAGTCTTTTTCCCGAAGAAAAAATACTGAAAATTTACCCCCTTTCCTATTATAAATTATCAATCTGCCTCTCATTGAAAATGAAATTCCGTTTTTTACGAATCAATTAAAATGGAAAAATATTACCTACAGAAATTTATTAAAAGAAATAACGTATCTACCAGTCTAAGTCCATTTGACTTTTTGTAATATGGCCATTTTTGAAAGATAGCCTTTTGATCGGTAGCGTCAAATATATCCTTCAGTCTATATTGGCTACAAGACTGTCACAAACTGTCAAACTCTTCAATTGACAAATTGTCAAATTTAAGGCTGTTCATGCACGTTTCTGCATCTGGCTCTGGATCTAAAAGATAACGTTTTTATGTTATGGAAATGTGATAACTTATAAAATATAATTACTGAATTTTATTTTTTGGTTTTTTTCTGGAGTACCAAGTTTTCTCTTCACAGGTTTCAACGTTTTTGCCATTCTTTTCAAATTGAAATATTTAAAATAAATTTTTCCTCTTTTTCCGATTCTATAAAATTCAATTTGTTCAGTAGGAAACATCTGCGTTATTTCGTCCTCTAATCTGTAACTTGTAGCCAGGGAAAGAGTGATGCCATTCTCATCGAAATAGTTAGCTATGAGATCTACTAGTAAATTACGTTGATGGTTTTCAAAAGCATTATTTTGTCTGTAGAAATCAATAATTTGCTTTCCTCTATTTTTTTGTTCAAGAATTGATGACAAGCTGATGGAAACATTATCACTTGGCTCTGGAGAAAAAGACTGGCTGCGAATTGAAGAACTAGGGGAAGAAGACAATATTGGTGTACCCAATTCATTCAATGATGATGAGAAATAATTGAGCACTGGCAAACCAATATTATTTCTCCATTTTTCAATATTGCGCTCAAAAATTATTTGTTCGCCAATTGGAAAACTTTTTAAAATCTCTTGAATGTGATACCATTTAATAATTTTAAGAATTTCAATGTCGATTTTTTCTTCTGTAAGTAAAAAATAAACATAAACATACGCAAAATCAGATTTTTAAGATGAAATTAAAAAAAGATGCAAACATTACAAACTCAAAATTTTAACAATGTTCAAAATGCAAAATTTTAAATAAAATAAGTCCTTAAAGCCCAAGTATTTAAAATTTTGACCAAAAAGTTGCACGTTTTTAGATATTCTAATTTTCAAGTTATTAAAAAACAATTTGATAAAAATATAAAATCCTGTATATTGGTACATATAAATAATAATATAAAGAGCACCGTCGTAACTCAAAATATGAAGTTTTTAAGTTTATTACAGCATAGTGCAGTGAATAACTTCTTTTTCACTCTATTTCTGAGAGATATCAGAGATAGCTCATCTCAATTGCAATCATGACAGTCTTTTTTGAGGCACCACTACTGATTTTCCATAGCTTTTTCACGATAAAAGAAATGTCCAATCACACTTATCTCGAAACAGTATTTTTTCAGTTACGACAGTGTTCTTTTTGAAATAAGTTATAAGTTTTTGAGAAAATATAAAAAACCTGCAATTTTTTAAATTTTATCATGTGAAGCTATCATAAACTAGAATCTTATTTATTTTTATTCTTTATTAGTTTTTGTTTTTTGTTATTTTGAATTGAATTTTGAGAAAATTGAAAGTATTGTGGTATTATAAATTAGTATTTATAAATTCATGTACCTTTTAAATTCTGGTAAAACTGTTCTTGTCCCCAGGTTTTTAAGAGGTCTTTCAACTCCCTATCCTTAACACCTTCTGATCCTCCAGGAAAGGGTAGCAGAGAAGAAATATCAATGCATTGATCTCTACTCAGGGTAAAAACTTGGACGTTTCCAGTATTAAATTGATTTTCATTCAAAATTTGTGTATTAGCATTCGCAGTTACCACAATCGGACTTTGATTTACAAGCTCGAAGTCAGTTGCTGTACTTTTATTCGCTGTTTCAAGTTCTTCTTAGTCAGTTGCTTCTAATTGGCCACCAGTCTCTTCCATTTTTTTTTTTCTAGTTGTATAAAAAGTATTCTTTAATTTTTATAAATTTTTTTCCCTTATGTGTATTTATAATAGTAAGGGGAGGTCCCAGCAAATCTTTAAATTTGATTATCCTATACTCTCCAAAAATATCAGACTCGATTTCAAATGCTGAAAAATGAGAATTAAAATTTATCTCTGTTAGTTGCTGACAGAAAAGATAAACTTTGTTCTCAACTCGAAGAACGGTTTTAATTAAATAAATTTTATAATCCCCAAAACATGTTGCAACATAGAGACCAACATTGTATTTAATTCCTTTAAAAGTTATCTGATTAAAGCAACTTATATCATCAGAGTCATTGAGTTTAAGTTTTTGAACGATGATGTTGAAAAAGACGGTGTCACATTTATGTTTCTCATCGATTTGATATTCGGTAGATTTATTTTTTGAATGAAGAATATCATTTGCGAATTTTAGTTGAAATTTTTTGGCAAGAGTTAAACATATATTTTTCCGTGATGTGATAGAGTGGGCATAGGCTTTAAATGACTTGTGTTTTGCTTCGAATTTAAAACACCAAAAATTTCTTACAGGCCCTGAATTTTTTAAAACTGTGGGATAGTGGGTTAATAAATGAAATTTTGGTTTTAAAGTATCTTTAAATAGTTTGATATATTGATCATTGTGCATTTCAATTTTTCGTTGCAGGGTTAACACCAGATCGTCTGTTACTTCAAAGCAAAGAATTAAATCAATAATATCGATTAATATCATAAAAAATTGCCAGATTTCATCTTCAGCTGGAACTAAATCTCCTATCATCAATGGGAGGTACATAGCGAAAGTAAGCATTTCCCTTGCTGACATTTTCAAATGTTTGTTCTTAAGATGAGAGAGTTTGATTTCTCCTGAAAAATTTCCAATTTCCGTGGACCCATAATCAAAAGTTAGTTTTCTTTGATTTAGTATTGACAACGATGTCAAATAGTGCATGTCCTGGAGTAGATACAGAATTATTTGACAAAGATCATAATGAAGAATACCTTCACAAATGTCATGCATTGCATCCACACAAAAGTTTTCCACAACATGAAACGATGGAATTTTATTGAAACAGCTATCTTTCATTATTCCAGTTTTTGTTGAATCCTGATAATCTATGTCAAATTTGTAGTTTTCTACAGTTCGCACCATCGCTTCCTGCTCTACGCTTAACTTATTGCAATCGATTCTTTGAACTTTACAAAATCTGCAATATGATCCACTTGAAAATGATTTGCTGAATTCGAGAAGTGTATTGACACCTAAGTTATCTCCAAGAAAGAGACCCATTATGAAATGAATTTTGTGTACAGTTCCATTTTTTAAATGTATGTCTACCCCATTCTCTTCAAGTAATCTAAGTTCTCTTATCAGAAATTCTAAGCACTCATCATTTCCAATTTCTTTTAAATCTTTGGATTTGATAACAGCAGCCAGGAAAACATTTTCTAGTTTTGAATTATTTATTCGAAAACATGGGAATGAGTAATAAAAGTTGCAAACAGAATGAGTTGTTGCGTGAGAACCGAGTGGATTGTTAACTCAAAAGTCATCAGCATATAAAAAGTAAGGAATTAGTGTTTTCGACTCGTACATTTCTCTTTTTTTTTTCCAAACCGGCCCTTGAACAAAGTTAGTATATCTTTTACTACACTTTAGTTCAGCCATGTAATTTAACATGTCCATCAAATTATCTTCTTGTTCAAAAAATGTTTTAAACTGTGAAAGTAAAGGTAAACCGCTTCCTTTGACCTTTTTTTCTGCGTAAACTAGTTCAGATTGACAATAAACTGGCTGGAGATCACTTGTAATTGTAAACTCTTTTATATCATCCATATATCCCATTTTCTTGAGTTTCTGTGACAAACAATAGTCCGTCCCGCAATTTTTAAACAAGTCCTGACAGCTAATAATTATACTGATCATTTCGTTTTGTAGCATTGTATTCAAATCACTATTTAATTGGATCTGCGCGAACTGTTTAAACATGTTTAATATTGGGCCAATTAAACAAACTTTCACCTTTTCTTGTATATCAGAAACATCTTTCCGTGCAAAATTATTTTTACTATGTAGAAAAGTTGAAAATTTCAAAGCATTTTCAAAAATTTCTTGCAAATTTTGATTGATATTAAAGTTGGTATTTGAATTCTTTAATACGCTTTCAACTTTATAAAAATTTGAAACAGGTCTACCAATGTTGTTATCATTTATTGAAACATCCATCATATTTTCGCAAGGTCCGCTATTTTGCTCTATGTTATCATTTGGTGTTACGTGTTTACGTAAAATGTGTCGCTTGTAACTATTAATATTAGTAAAAAACTGAGCGCAAGAACTTTCATAGCATCTGAGTGTACTTTTAGTACCCAAATTGTGTTTTTTTTTTAAGTGTTTTGCAAGATCGTTCACTTCACTAAATTTAAAGCGGCACACGAAGCACTCCATTTCTAACAAAACCAAGAAATCAAGTGAAAAAATATGTAGATATTAGTAATATTACGAAAGGACGAAACCATAGAAGTGCCAATATATGTATGTATAACTATAAATAAGGGTTTTCTATCATTAAAGTACGGTTTATACTTACAAAAATGGCATATCGCTTCTTTTATGTGAATTTTTTTGATTTCGTTCATAAATAATGAATTCTCATATTATTTTTAAAATCTAGCTCTTAGGTGATGAATGGAAAGTTTTTATAATCCGACCATAGATCCAAACCAGTTTACTGTAGCCCGAAATGTGGACCTAGCAGCTTGAAATATTTAGCCAACGAAATGTCAAAATTAAGGGTGGCAAAAAGACGGAAAAGTCTCTATATTGTTTTGGAATATGATATGGACATTTTTCTATCAAATAGCTATCCAAGAGGCTTACTAAATTCAGCCTTAGAAAAAATTAAAGTTTTGTTCCAAAAATATTGCATCATAACTTACTTGAACTTTATTAATGTTGCCTACGTTCGGAAATATTTGTTTAGTTCTGGTAAAGTTTTCAAAAAATTCACTAAAACAACTTAAGTTTGTTTTATGTTACTGCGTTTAGTTTAAAGTATGTCGTTTCGAAAATGTAAAATGCCAAATTAATCAACATTAATCAACACTGGATAGCGTATCCATTTTGTGCTCGGCAGATGTAAAAAGTTTATGCAAATTTGAGCCAAAAGAATTGTAAAACCTACTTTGTAGTATTTATATATAGAGTGTGCTTGCTCACGACTCTTGAGTCGTTATATGTATACTTAAAATTTTCTAAATTAACTACGTTTATTTGCGAATGACCTGTGTTTAGACTTGGAGGTTGCTTCGAAAGATCCCGTGTTTTCATATGTTTGTTATAAATACAATTAAGTCTTCGGCCTAGAAAAAAACTGACACAACTCAATAAATAAAATATAAAATATTGAGTTTTATGAATAAAAAAACTTATCAGTTGACAAAACATAATATTCAAGGCTTAAAATTGGAATTCAGATCTATCTAATAAAGCGATTTGCTGAGTTGTGATATGATGGTTTCTTCACGAGCTATCGTGCCACTAAAATTATTTTATTATACACTGACGTAGTAATTGTTTATAAAAGTTTTAACTTAATATTGCACTCGATGGAATTACACGTAATGAAACCTAATTTCTGAAATTTATATATCTTTTTAAAATACGATTCAAAAAAACAAAGGACAAGGAAGATGAAAGAGGTAGCAAGTAGACAGAATCGAAAAATCTATTTAAATTTGTCGAACACTAAAAACCTGAATGTATAAATCCCATCTTAGTAACCTTTATTGGCTTTTCTTTTATCGTAATGCAATCTTTCATTACTGCATTACGATTTTTTGGTAGGCTAAATATGTAAAACAGCTGAGTCGACTTTGGCAAATCTTACAGGGGAGCAAAAAGATTTGCATAGTGCTCCATATAAAAACTGATTTTTTCTTTAATAATCTACAACAACTACAAAACATTAGACAAAAGTGATTAAAGAAATTTGTGTGGATTGTGTTTCTTAAGAAAATGACATCAAAATTTTAATTTTGGCCAAAAGTGGACCTAGCAGCTTGACGTTTTTAGCCGACGATATGTTAAAATTAGGGCTGGCCAAAAGACAGAAAAGTCTCTATATTGTTTCGGGACAAAAAATTTATAGTATCTTGAAAGTATCCAAGCCGAGAATTAGTTATATCTAATCAAAAGCATTATGCCGAAATGATATGGACATTTTTCTATTGAATAGATATCCAAGAGGCTTACTAAAGTCTCATTCTGTATCGCCACGTGGCCAGCCCTAGAAAAAATTAAAGTTTTGTTCCAAAAATATTGTATCATAACTTACTTGAACTTTATTAATGTTGACAACGTTTGGAAATATTTATTTAGTTCTTGTAAAGTTTTCAAAATTTCACTAAAACAACTTAATTTCATTTCATGTTACTGCGTAGTTTAAAGTATGTCGTTTCGAAAATGTACACCATGCCAAATTTATAAACGTGGCGAAACCACCGATCACTTATAAATAGGATAGCGAATTCATTTTGTGATCGGCAGAAGTAAAAAGTTGAAGCCGCCTACGTAAATGTCACTTTAGTTTGAGCCAAACAAATTGTTTTTAAAAATCTACATCCTTTTCACACGTTACTTTTAGCATGGCCATTCATTGGCATGAACGAGTTATTCGAGGGCGAAAGGAAGGATTGGTATTTATATATAGAGTGTATTTGCTCATGACTCTTGAGTCTTTCTACGTATAATTTACCAAATTAACTACGTTTATATGCGAATTACCTTTCCATATGTTCAATATATTTGTTATAAATGCAATAACTTCGTCGGTCTGGAAGAAAACTGACACAACTCAACAAATAAAATGTAAAATATTTAAGTTTTGTAAATAAGAAAAGCTTTCAATTGAAAAACCCAATATTTAAGGCAAATAATTAGAATTCAGATCTATCTAATAAAGTGATTTGCTGAGTTGTGTCTATTGTCTTCCAGACCGGCGACGATGTGATTGTTTCTTCACGAGCTATCGCGCCACTAAAATTATTTTATTTAAAATAAATTTTTTTTTATAAATTATGACGTAATAATTGTTTAAAAAAGTTATAACTCAATACTGCACTCGATAAAACTGCACGTAATGAAGACCGGCACAATACAAATATTTTCGAGACTAAGATATAAACAAGCAAAGACACTTTATATAGAGATGCTTAACCTTATGACATTTGGCTTTGCCCACCGATCTCTATGACCTTGTTTAGATTGGGAAGAATAAGTCTGGATTGGTGAGTCCCATCGTGTTTACATTATAAAAATTTGAGGCGCCTCAAAATGCATTGAAACAACAATTTTGACATTTCGCACATTGAAACAACATCTGAACAGATCTATAATATACATGGATAACTTTTTATATCTGCCGGCCACAACAAAAATGCAGCTTAAATTATGTAAAACAATTCTTCAAAATGTATGTATGTGATTCTTCAAAAAACGTCCACATGTTTGTATGGATTGGATAAGCTGACGCCATTTGAAGAATTGTAATACTTGAAGCTGCTATGAAATTTTTTTAAATTACGAATTATTATTTAAGAAATACATAAGGTGTAAGTTTCCAATTGCAAAAAAAAATCAGTATTATTTAAGTGGGAAACAAGAACAAAACTTCAACAAAAATCCACAAATTTAAAAAAATTTAAAAAATAACCTGCCTGACTTGGCGATGAAGTGGGATTGGGATTAATAATAGTGAGGTTTTCAATATGACAATTTTAAAGATTCTATCATCATATTGACAACCACAGTTGTCAGATTGACTACCATGGTTTTCAATATGGAAATTCTGATGAATGCAATTCTTTGTTTTGGAATTTACCGTTTGTTTTTTGTCTGGAGATTTTTTTAAGGGGATTGGCTTGAAAAATTAAACTAAAACTAAGAAAATATGGCTGAATTCTTAAAAAAGATAATATTACTAATTAAATTGATTAGCGTTAATCGATTTACTTTAATTTGTAGTACCTTTTCCATCCATATTGAATAACCAGTTATGTTTAAGAATTAAATAGCTATATGCAACATAAAATAAATAACTCTTTTAGTTGATTTACCTTGTAGATTTATGGAATGATTTTGTTTGATGCACTTATAACACTATAAAAAGTTTAAAATTATCTTGATATTATGGCCACAATTACTTTTAGTAAATATTTAATTTGAACACAGGAAAACTTATGCGACTGCTACTCAACACGCTACAAAAACGAATGAGTTTTACTTCGCAAGTCTTTACTGGAAATGATGAAATCTGAAGCAAAAAATCCCCAGGTTTTCATATTGACAACCACAATTGTCCATTTGATGACTGTGGTTTTCAATATGACAATTTTAAAAATTCGATCATCATATTGACAACCACAGTTGTCAGATTGACTACCATGGTTTTCAATATGGAAATTCTGATGAATGCAATTCTTTGTTTTGGAATTTACCGTTTGTTTTTTGTCTGGAGATTTTTTTACTGGAAATGATGAAATCTGAAGCAAAAAATCCCCAGGTTTTCATATTGACAACCACAATTGTCCATTTGATGACTGTGGTTTTCAAAATGACAATTTTAAAGATTCGTTCATCATATTGACAACTACAGTTGTCAGATTGACTACCATGGTTTTCAATATGAAAATTCTGATGAATGCAATTCTTTGATTTGGAATTTACCGTTTGTTTTTTGTCTGAAGTTTTGTAATGGGCTTCGTTTCGTACACTGAAAGAAATAAATTTAAAAAAAGAAAATAAGGCTTTTACATTCGCATTTGGGTGCATTAAGAAATATAGGTATGTGTATTATAAGTAATAAAATTATTAACTTACTTACCTAGTAATGATTTTTCAAATATATATATTATGTTGTTTTTAAGGCACTTATAACACATTTAAAGTTGTAAATAATTGTCTTTTTATTATTTTTCTAGCATCGATCTAAATCCATTTAAAATTTGACATTTTTTCACAAATTTTTTTTCAAATTAGGATAAATGAAAAAAAGTTTCCCGTACTTGATTGTATCAGTGGATGTTTCAATGTAATTTTTGTTTCATTTGATAAAACTCGATGCAATTTGATAAAACTGGATGCAATCAAAACATTTTAGTTTATAGTTTAAAGTCACTTTTTTGAAATTAATCTTGTTTGGTTACCTATTTGTTTTGACAGAAAATTGTGAAAAGCCTTATGATATTTCACGTTACCAAACAGATAAAGCTTCTATCTTAATTTAAACATTTATAAACTAGTAAAATATTAAACCTATTTTATTTATTAACGCTTGAAACAGTGACAGTTCATGAAAATTGTTAAGCCGACACACAATTTTTGACAAGTTTAAATATTTAAGTGTCATATACATGCAGTTAGTATTATACTAAAATCAAAAAAATAGGAATTTGGTTATTTAAACTTTATGAAAAGTCAAAAATATAGTGTGATGCTAAACTGCTCAAAAATTTGCCTGATAACCGTACCAAATCTTTTAAATTTTCACATCAAAGAATTTACTTATCTTTAATTAACATTTTCTTGACATTTTTTTGTTTATTAAAATTTCATAGAAAATTAGGAAAAAGATTAAATTTTAACAAACAGATACGTCTCTTTTATCCCTTTATAAACCATAATAATTAAATAATTTGTAAGAAAAAGAAGTTTGGAAATTGGGATTCATACATATTTTTTAAGTTACGTGTATTAAAATAGTTTTTTAGTTGTAACTTTGCACTTTATTAAGCTAATGATTTGAAATATCGTTCATATATTTGTCAGTGGTAGCTGCTTTTGCGATATAAAGATCGACCGAGTGCAGCGCCCTCTACGTGTATTAAAATAGTTTTTTAGTTGTAACTTTGCACTTCAGGAAACTAGGGATTTGAAATATCGTTCACATATTTGTGAAGGGTAGCTGCTTTTGCGATATAAAGATCGACCGAGTGCAGCGCCCCCTACGTGTATAAAATTAGTTTTTTAGTTGTAACTTTGCACTTCAGTAAGCTAGGGATTTGAAATATCGTTCATATATTTGTCAGTGGTAGCTGCTTTTGCGATATAAAGATCGACCGATTGCAGCGCCCCCTACGTGTATTAAATTAGTTTTTTAACTGTAACTTCGCACTTTATTAAGCTAGGGATTTGAAATATCGTTCATATATTTGTCAGTGGTAGCTGCTTTTGCGATATAAAGATCGACCGATTGCAGCGCCCCCTACGTGTATTAAATAAGTTTTTTAGTTGTAACTTTGCACTTCAGGAAGCTAGGGATTTGAAATATCGTTCACATATTTGTGAAGGGTAGCTGCTTTTGCGATATAAAGATCGACCGAGTGCAGCGCCCTCTACGTGTATTAAAATAGTTTTTTAGTTGTAAATTTGCACTTTATTAAGCTAGTGATTTGAAATATCGTTCACATATTTGTGAAGGGTAGCTGCTTTTGCGATATAAAGATCGACCAAGTCCAGCGCCCCCTACGTGAATTAAAATTGTTTTTTAGTTGTAACTTCACCCTTTAAAGCTGCGTAGTTAAACGCCGCGCCGTTTGAAAACGGCAACTCAAAACGAATAAGTTTTACCTAGCAATAGCTTGACGATCAAGATTGTCAATTTGACTACCCCGGTTTTCAATGTGATAATTTTAGAGTTTATGATCATCAAATTGACAACCACGATAGTAAATGTGATGACTGCAAAGGAACAATCATCTTATTGACAATCATTGTTGTTAATATGAAAATTTTTATAACTGCAGTTATTTGTTTTGTGATTTACCGTTTGTTTTTTTTTTCTTTAATATTTTATGGGACTTGATTTTGGTATCTACACTCAAAGAATCGAATATTGCTTAAGATAAATTAAATCGATTAACTTCGATGGCAGAGCATATTTGAAATATTGTATACTCATATTTAGGTAGCTGCTTTTGCGATATAAAGATCGACGGAGTGCAGCGCCCCCTACATGTATCAAAATTGTTTTTTTTATTGTAACTTCAGAATTTATTAAGCTAATGATTTGAAATATCTTTCAGATGTTTGTCAAGGGTAGCTGCTTTTGCGATATAAAGATCGACCGATTGCAGCGCCCCCTACGTGTATTAAATTAGTTTTTTAGTTGTACCTTTGCACTTTAGTAAGCTAGGGATTTGAAATATCGTTCACATATTTGCGAAGGGTAGCTGCTTTTGCGATATAGATATAGCGATATAGCGCCCTCTACGTGTATTAAAATAGTTTTTTAGTTGTAACTTTGCACTTCAGTAAGCTAGGGATTTGAAATATCGTTCATATATTTATCAGTGGTAGCTGCTTTTGCGATATAAAGATCGACCGATTGCAGCGCCCCCTACGTGTATTAAATTAGTTTTTTAACTGTAACTTCGCACTTTATTAAGCTAGGGATTTGAAATATCGTTCATATATTTGTCAATGGTAGCTGCTTTTGCGATATAAAGATCGACCGATTGCAGCGCCCCCTACGTGTATTAAATAAGTTTTTTAGTTGTAACTTTGCACTTCAGTAAGCTAGGGATTTGAAATATCGTTCACATATTTGTGAAGGGTAGCTGCTTTTGCGATATAAAGATCGACCGAGTGCAGCGCCCTCTACGTGTATTAAAATAGTTTTTTAGTTGTAACTTTGCACTTTATTAAGCTAGTGATTTGAAATATCGTTCACATATTTGTGAAGGGTAGCTGCTTTTGCGATATAAAGATCGACCGAGTCCAGCGCCTCCTACGTGAATTAAAATTGTTTTTTAGTTGTAACTTCACCCTTTAAAGCTGCGTAGTTAAACGCCGCGCCGTTTGAAAACGGCAACTCAAAACGAATAAGTTTTACCTAGCAATAGCTTGACGATCAAGATTGTCAATTTGACTACCCCGGTTTTCAATGTGATAATTTTAGAGTTTATGATCATCAAATTGACAACCACGATAGTAAATGTGATGACTGCAAAGGAACATTCATCTTATTGACAATCATTGTTGTTAATTTGAATTTTTATAACTGCAGTTATTTGTTTTGTGATTTACCGTTTGTTTTTTTTTTCTTTAATATTTTATGGGACTTGATTTTGGTATCTACACTCAAAGTATCGAATATTGCTTAAGATAGGGCGTTTTTCTTTTTTAGTTCAGAGCAGAGCCTGAACTGTCAAACAAAAGATCGTGTTTCTTTTTTAGATCTGAACATACAGAGCTCCAATTTTGTGTTTCTTTTTTCGCTCTGAGCATGTTCAGAGCATGTTCAGAGCGCGCTCTATGAGCTCAGAATAAATTGATAGAGCAGACGGAGTTGAATAGCTGAACACAAATAATATAACAAACTGTGAACAAAAAAAAAAGTGACAGCTGCTGAAGCGTGTTTCTTTAAATAAATCTGAACTCTCAGAGCAGAGCACGCTCAGTTCAGAGATCGCTCAGAGTATGTTCGGAGTGTTCAGACTCTGTTCAGAGCTCTGCTCTGAACTAAAAAAGAAAAACGCCCATAAATTAAATCGATTAACTCCGATGGCAGAGCATATTTGAAATATTGTATACACATATTTAGGTAGCTGCTTTTGCGATATAAAGATCGACGGAGTGCAGCGCCCCCTACATGTATCAAAATTGTTTTTTTATTGTAACTTCAGAATTTATTAAGCTAATGATTTGAAATATCTTTCAGATGTTTGTCAAGGGTAGCTGCTTTTGCAATATAAAGATCGACCGATTGCAGCGCCCCCTACGTGTATTAAATTAGTTTTTTAGTTGTAACTTTGCACTTTAGTAAGCTAGGGATTTAAAATATCGTTCACATATTTGCGAAGGGTAGCTGCTTTCGCGATATAGAGATCGACCGAGTGCAGCGCCCTCTTCGTGTATTAAAATAGTTTTTTAGTTGTAACTTTGCACTTCAGTAAGCTAGGGATTTGAAATATCGTTCATATATTTATCAGTGGTAGCAGCTTTTGCGATATAAAGATCGACCGATTGCAGCGCCCCCTACCTGTATTAAATTAGTTTTTTAACTGTAACTTCGCACTTTATTAAGCTAGGGATTTGAAATATCGTTCATAAATTTGTCAGTGGTAGCTGCTTTTGCGATATAAAGATCGACAGATTGCAGCGCCCCCTACGTGTATTAAATAAGTTTTTTAGTTGTAACTTTGCACTTTATTAAGCTAGTGATTTGAAATATCGTTCACATATTTGTGAAGGGTAGCTGCTTTTGCGATATAAAGATCGACGGAGTGCAGCGCCCCCTACATGTATCAAAACTGTTTTTTTTTTATTGTAACTTCAGAATTTATTAAGCTGATGATTTGAAATATCTTTGAGATGTTTGTCAGGGGTAGCTGCTTTTGTAATATAAAGACCGACCGAGTGCAGCGCCCCCTACGTGTATGAAAATAGTTTTTTAGTTGTAACTTTGCACTTTATTAAGCCAATAATTTGAAATATCGTTCATATATTTGTCAAGGGTAGCTGCTTTTGCGATATAAAGATCGACCGAGTGCAGCGCCCCCTACGTGTATTAAATTAGTTTTTTCATTGTAACTTCGCACTTTAATAAGCTAGGGATTTGAAATATCGTTCATATATGTATTTGTCAGTGGTAGCTGCTTTTGCGATATAAAGATCAACCGATTGCAGCGCGCCCTACGTGTAATAAATAAGTTTTTTAGTTGTAACTTTGCACTTCAGGAAGCTAGTGATTTGAAATATCGTTCACATATTTGTCAAGGGTAGATGCTTTTAGGATATAAAGAACGACAGAGTGGAGCGCCCCCTTCATGTATTAAATTGTTTTTTAGTTGTAACTACTCACTTTATTAAGCTAGTATTTGTAATATCGTTCATATAATTGTCATATTAAAAATTGCAATAGTCAGTTTGACAACTGCAGTCGTCTATTTGATGACCGCAGTTTTCATGATCATCACCTCTTGTTTTTATTTTTTTATTTACGTCGATTTTCATATTCACTATCGCAATAGTCAGTTTGACAACTGCAATTGTCTATTTGATGACCGTTGTTATCATATTGACAATCGCAATTGTGTATTTGATGACCGCGGTTTTCATATTGACAATCGCAATTGTGTATTTGGTTTTCATATTGACAATCACAATTGTCAATATGATGAACACGGTTTTCAATCAGCAACTTCAGGTTTTTTTTCCATGGTTTTCATATTAACAATTGCAATAGTCAGTTTGACAACTGCAGTCGTCTATTTGATGACCGCAGTTTTCATGATCATCACCTCGTGTTTTTATTTTTTTATTTACGTCGATTTTCATATTCACTATCGCAGTAGTCAGTTTGACAACTGCAATTGTCTATTTGATGACCGTTGTTATCATATTGACAATCGCAATTGTGTATTTGATGACCGCGGTTTTCATATTGACAATCGCAATTGTGTATTTGGTTTTCATATTGACAATCACAATTGTCAATATGATGAACACGGTTTTCAATCAGCAACTTCAGGTTTTTTTTCCATGGTTTTCATATTAACAATTGCAATAGTCAGTTTGACAACTGCAGTCGTCTATTTGATGACCGCAGTTTTCATGATCATCACCTCGTGTTTTTATTTTTTTTATTTACGTCGATTTTCATATTCACTATCGCAGTAGTCAGTTTGACAACTGCAATTGTCTATTTGATGACCGTTGTTATCATATTGACAATCGCAATTGTGTATTTGATGACCGCGGTTTTCATATTGACAATCGCAATTGTGTATTTGGTTTTCATATTGACAATCACAATTGTCAATATGATGAACACGGTTTTCAATCAGCAACTTCAGGTTTTTTTTCCTTGGTTTTCATATTAACAATTGCAATAGTCAGTTTGACAACTGCAGTCGTGTTTTTGATGACCGCAGTTTTCATGATCATCACCTCGTGTTTTTATTTTTTTATTTACGTCGATTTTCATATTCACTATCGCAGTAGTCAGTTTGACAACTGCAATTGTCTATTTGATGACCGTTGTTATCATATTGACAATCGCAATTGTATATTTGATGACCGCGGTTTTCATATTGACAATCGCAATTGTGTATTTGGTTTTCATATTGACAATCACAATTGTCAATATGATGAACACGGTTTTCAATCAGCAACTTCAGGTTTTTTTTCCTTGGTTTTCATATTAACAATTGCAATAGTCAGTTTGACAACTGCAGTCGTGTTTTTGATGACCGCAGTTTTCATGATCATCACCTCGTGTTTTTATTTTTTTATTTACGTCGATTTTCATATTCACTATCGCAGTAGTCAGTTTGACAACTGCAATTGTCTATTTGATGACCGTTATTATCATATTGACAATCGCAATTGTGTATTTGATGACCGCGGTTTTCATATTGACAATCGCAATTGTGTATTTGGTTTTCATATTGACAATCACAATTGTCAATATGATGAACACGGTTTTCAATCAGCAACTTCAGGTTTTTTTTCCTTGGTTTTCATATTAACAATTGCAATAGTCAGTTTGACAACTGCAGTCGTCTATTTGATGACCGCAGTTTTCATGATCATCACCTCGTGTTTTTATTTTTTTATTTACGTCGATTTTCATATTCACTATCGCAGTAGTCAGTTTGACAACTGCAATTGTCTATTTGATGACCGTTGTTATCATATTGACAATCGCAATTGTGTATTTGATGACCGCGGTTTTCATATTGACAATCGCAATTGTGTATTTGGTTTTCATATTGACAATCACAATTGTCAATATGATGAACACGGTTTTCAATCAGCAACTTCAGGTTTTTTTTCCTTGGTTTTCATATTAACAATTGCAATAGTCAGTTTGACAACTGCAGTCGTCTATTTGATGATCGCAGTTTTCATGATCATCACCTCGTGTTTTAATTTTTTTATTTAGGTCAATTTTCATATTCACTATCGCAATAGTCAGTTTGACAACTGCAATTGTCTATTTGATGACCGTTGTTATCATATTGACAATCGCAATTGTGTATTTGATGACCGCGGTTTTCATATTGACAATCGCAATTGTGTATTTGGTTTTCATATTGACAATCACAATTGTCAATATGATGAACACGGTTTTCAATCAGCAACTTCAGGTTTTTTTCCTTGGTTTTCATATTAACAATTGCAATAGTCAGTTTGACAACTGCAGTCGTCTATTTGATGATCGCAGTTTTCATGATCATCACCTCGTGTTTTTATTTTTTTATTTAGGTCGATTTTCATATTCACTATCGCAATAGTCAGTTTGACAACTGCAATTGTCTATTTGATGACCGTTGTTATCATATTGACAATCGCAATTGTGTATTTGATGACCGCGGTTTTCATATTGACAATCGCAATTGTGTATTTGGTTTTCATATTGACAATCACAATTGTCAATATGATGAACACGGTTTTCAATCAGCAACTTCAGGTTTTTTTTCCTTGGTTTTCATATTAACAATTGCAATAGTCAGTTTGACAACTGCAGTCGTGTTTTTGATGACCGCAGTTTTCATGATCATCACCTCGTGTTTTTATTTTTTTATTTACGTCGATTTTCATATTCACTATCGCAGTAGTCAGTTTGACAACTGCAATTGTCTATTTGATGACCGTTGTTATCATATTGACAATCGCAATTGTATATTTGATGACCGCGGTTTTCATATTGACAATCGCAATTGTGTATTTGGTTTTCATATTGACAATCACAATTGTCAATATGATGAACACGGTTTTCAATCAGCAACTTCAGGTTTTTTTTCCTTGGTTTTCATATTAACAATTGCAATAGTCAGTTTGACAACTGCAGTCGTGTTTTTGATGACCGCAGTTTTCATGATCATCACCTCGTGTTTTTATTTTTTTATTTACGTCGATTTTCATATTCACTATCGCAGTAGTCAGTTTGACAACTGCAATTGTCTATTTGATGACCGTTATTATCATATTGACAATCGCAATTGTGTATTTGATGACCGCGGTTTTCATATTGACAATCGCAATTGTGTATTTGGTTTTCATATTGACAATCACAATTGTCAATATGATGAACACGGTTTTCAATCAGCAACTTCAGGTTTTTTTTCCTTGGTTTTCATATTAACAATTGCAATAGTCAGTTTGACAACTGCAGTCGTCTATTTGATGACCGCAGTTTTCATGATCATCACCTCGTGTTTTTATTTTTTTATTTACGTCGATTTTCATATTCACTATCGCAGTAGTCAGTTTGACAACTGCAATTGTCTATTTGATGACCGTTGTTATCATATTGACAATCGCAATTGTGTATTTGATGACCGCGGTTTTCATATTGACAATCGCAATTGTGTATTTGGTTTTCATATTGACAATCACAATTGTCAATATGATGAACACGGTTTTCAATCAGCAACTTCAGGTTTTTTTTCCTTGGTTTTCATATTAACAATTGCAATAGTCAGTTTGACAACTGCAGTCGTCTATTTGATAACCGCAGTTTTCATGATCATCACCTCGTGTTTTTATTTTTTTATTTAGGTCGATTTTCATATTCACTATCGCAATAGTCAGTTTGACAACTGCAATTGTCTATTTGATGACCGTTGTTATCATATTGACAATCGCAATTGTGTATTTGATGACCGCGGTTTTCATATTGACAATCGCAATGGTCATTTTGATGAACGCGGTTTTCATGGTTATCACCTCGTGTTTTTCATTTTTTATTTTTGTCGATTTTCATATTTACAATCGCGATAGTCAATTTGACAACTCCAATTGTCCATTTGATAACCATGGTTTTCAATTTGTTGACAGACAAAAAGCGGTCATCATATTGACAATCACAGTTGTCAATTTGACTAACACGGTTGTCAATATGAAAATTTCTACAACTATTATTCAAGGATTAAGAACCTCTCGTTTTTTTTTTTGTTTTAATTTTTCTCGATTTTGAAATTAACAATCGCAATAGTCCGTCTGACAACTGCAGTTGTGTATTTGATGACCATGGTTGTCAATGGGATGATGAAAATAAGGCGGTCATCATATTGACTATCAAAATATTCTATTTGACAACTTCGATTATCAAATTGAAATTGAGAAATTGACTACCGAAAGTTTTCAAGAGTTTTCATATTGACAATCGCAGTTGTTAAGTTTTGTGACGTTTTTACAGATTTTTCGTCATATTGACTATTTTGGTATTCAATATGACTATTTCCAATTGACTATCGGTGATTGTCAATATGACAACGGTTTTTTTTTTCTGTGTATTTATTTGATTTTCGGTTTTCTCAAAACCGGTACTTAACTGATATTGATCAATTTTGTATGGATATTTTTTTTAAATGTTTTAAAAGTGTTGTATTCCAAGATTTAAAAAATAAATGTTTGGATTTTTAAAAAATGTTTAATTTTTTTTTGAAAACTTAATAATTCGAAAACAACTTGGTCGATTTTTATTAAACTTGGTGCCTAGCAGTTTTGTAACATTATCTAGCAGATTTTAAATGAAAATTATTCGTATAATAAAAAAAAAAAACTGTAAGTACCTATCATAAAATTGTTTAAAAACCGGTAAGGAAAATCTCTTTTTTCTCAAAAACGACTGTTACGATTTTCATTAAAATTTCAATGTGAGCTAATATCAGTACCATATTATTGAAAAAAAAATGTATTGTTGGATTATTAACGGCATCCCTCATAAAACCATTTATTTGGTTTTTATTTATTTGGTTTTTATTGCATATCAAAATTTTTAAAAATTCAAATTTTGGATTTTTTAAAAAAAATTAAAAATTATTTTTTGAAAATTCGATATTTTGAAAATGGGAGATGTTTTTTTTTTCAAAATTAATTTTTTAACTCCTCATTAATATATTGTAAGAAATTATGTACCAATTTTTGTTTCTTTAAAATCTTTTCAAAATTTTATATACATATATAGAAAATTATTTTTTTTTTTAATTTTTTTCTTGTAAAAATTGAGATTTGTTTAAGAAATTAGACGGTGTACATCGTGTTGGTGTCAAATTTGTGATAATAAATGCAATTTGTATTTGGACTGTAGGGGCTACTTATATGAATTCTTAAATAAAATTTAACTCGAGGCCTGATATTACAATAATAGAGAAGACGAAAAAAGAGAGTACGTTTGTTTCATCTATAGTGGGCTCTTAAACTTTAAACAGCTGTCAGTTGTCGATGTATTTCATTAGGTCCGTTCAGAAAAATGAGATCTCAGAGATTTTCTTCGTCAACGAAATAGCAAGCGAATCCAAAAATTTTTTTTATGAGCATTTTGACAATAATCCTGAGAAATTTAGCTGAAGTATAAGGCCGTTAAAAACTTTTGTGAATCATGAATGACATAGTTTTTTTAGTTTTTAAATTTAGCTATTTCCACTAGCCTTTCAAAATTCAAATTCAGTATCTTTCATCGCCAAACACCGTTCGTCAGTTTAGAGACAGCTAGTTTCGGACAATTTCTATAATTTCCATTTGTGAACTGACATATAAAACGTCAATTGAAAAAACGGCTAGCATTTTGTTGTTTGCTTTTTAGAAAATGTATTCGATATACTAATAAAATTCAGCTTTGCCGAATTGTTTTTGAAGGTTTTCCATTTTTTGTTTAATATTTCTGGGATACATACATAGTTGCAAATGCAATGCAAATCAAAATTCTTCAAGGAGATGTTGCTTACAATAATATATAAAATTATTATTAATATATATAAATTAATTCTTATGAATCGGTAGCAGTTGCTTTTTACTGAGCATCTGCTCTACCGAGCACATGCTTATAAAAGACATCATAGTAAAAGACATCATTCGATTTATCCAAAGCAACTTGTTGCTGTAATCCTTGTCCTTAAACACAAAGAAACTCAAATTAACTTTAAGTTGAATAATTGTACCTGGAAATATCTATCTTATAATGAAAACTAATTTGTCCCTATATATCCTTTTCCTCTCGTAAAATGTACCTAAATTTAAATTTTAAATTAATTTCTATTTGAAATATTTATCCTTGTTTTCAATTATCTTCTATTTTTGATTACAACAAGTCTACATAGTTTTGCCAATTAAAACAATTTTAAGGGTAAGTACCATATGCCATAATATACATACATACATTTAACATCTCTTATTTTAGCTGAGAAGGACAAGGACAATGCAATGTTTGGATGAGGACACATACATACAAAAACCAAGTGCTGCAGTAATTGCTGGCTTTGCTTCAACATTTAATATTTGCAAATTGGTTTATTAATCGGTTGATATTGGTAGTGCATTAAAATTGAAACAATTTGCAGCTGAAGCTGAACCATGAAAACCAATGGAATCATTTTCCGTTATACAGAACACAATTTTCAATAAAAATAGATTTTTATTTTAAATGAGTGAATTTGGCATGACATTCAAAATACGAGAAACTGGTAGATTTTTTTTTAATTTAGTTTTTACAGTAAAAATTTAAGATCATTAAAATTTAACATGTTATATATAATTGTATATCTCATTAATGGTCTGAGCGATTCTGTTGAAAATTTTCAATCGGGCATATTTATATAAGTATTTCAATAATATTACATCACAAATTTGTATTATTTTTATATGAAAGAAATTATCTTATTGAAAGAGCAAGGTAGATTAAGCTTATGTGGCTGTCAGCACAGATTCCATTCTAGGGAATCAGACAAAAATGCTCACTAACATAACAAAAAATGAACTTTCTTCAGAAATATTCTTACTAGTCTCAGAATATTAAATTCATGCTAGTATTCTGTCACCCTGTCACCAGTTGCGTATATACGCTACAACACATGACCCAAAAACAAAATAATAAAATCCGTTCAATTAAAAATCCTTTTTTTTTTTTTTGAAAAATATAGCTTTATTTATTTTCTATAATTAATGCGCACACTTATAGTTTAAATTAAAAAAAAACTTTAAATTTTAAATAAGCATTTTATTTTTCATTAATCTTTTTCTCTAAAACTAACTAGGTTTAAATTATTATTATTAATTCTTAAATTTATTAATAACTAATAGATTTTAACGTACAAATTTAGTATAAAAGAATTAAGAGATATTAAGCAGTGAAAAATATTTAACAAATCTTAAAAACTTTTGACTTTACTTTACATTTATTTAAGTTCAATTATACCAATAAAAATCCCTTACAACTTCACAATTAGGTATACATTTTTTACAATCTATTTACAAAATTTAATTTTCATATTCATATTCACAGTACCTATACAATATTATTTTTTATAGTTTTAAGATAAATAATATAAATAAATCTAAATCTGGACTTTCATTAAAATTTTCACATTAATTTATTATTCAACACCAAATGTATATTATTTTAATCTTAGAAGTCCGAAAACCTTTTAAATGAAATCAATCATTTAAATTGGTTGACTAGGGCTCAAGAGTAACCAACTTAAATGAGTTAAAAGGGATATTTTTTCACACAATTTCTTTGTTTTATTTTTTTGTTGATGATATTAAAACATTTATGCATATTTCTTGATTGAATATAATATATTAACTATACACAGCAGCAGATTTTTACTTTAATAATATTAAGCATTTTCTTTTCTGGAGAAATATTGTTTTTTTTTTAAGTTCTTAACTTCGAACACAACTTTTTATGAATTTCTTAAAAATATTACAAATTAATTGAAAGGGTGATCTGGGCATTTTATAGATCCTGCAAAAATTAAACAAAATTGATGAAACAAGTCATTCTTATTTCTTGTCAGTTAAATTAGTATTAGGTAGATTTCCAGTGCCGTGCTTTAACAATTTGCTGGCCTATGCAAAGTAACTGAAAAAAAGTAAGTTTTTTGTTTTAAAAAAATAATTTCATATTATGTTAAAGATCTAATAAAATACCCCTGAAGAAGTCGTGAATATAACGACGAAACGTTGTGAAAAAGATGAAATAAAGTTTGTTTTATTTGCATTTAATTTCAAATCGACCAAAAAATCCTGCATAATTCTTCACAATTCATGTTGATCGTTTTTTTCTTAATTTGGCATTTGGACTTCAAACTAAATACATAAATGTGTGGATCGGATCACGCCGGTATAAGAGTTAGGAAAGTAAAGGTTGGACTCCGAGGATCACTCGTTGTTAAGCTGGTTAAGAGTCGTTGATACATTTCTCAGCCGTGATAGACGACTCGATAGAGCCAGAAGCTAATACACAAGCCTTAGAAGCAAATATCTAACAAAGGAGATATTTTGCAAATATCAAATCTTCCAATTAAAGTTCATCAATGTAGATTTTATGGTAAAATGTAATTTAAGAATTAATATTAAAAATAATATCAGAGTCATAATAAGTCATAAATTAGACTTTGGATTCGATTAGGCTACCTCCGCCTGAGAACTTCAAATAAACAAAAGATATTCGATTTAAATAGTTATTTTTCTGTTTTAAAATTATTATTTTGGGATAAAATTTTTAAATATTAAATATTTAGCTAATTATAAAGTGAAATAGGAGAAAAAAAAGCACCAGATTTTGAAAATTCCTTTTGCATTTGAAGTTTAATGTTTAGAGGTGTGACTTTAACAGCTCTATTTTGGCAAACCTTACTGATACCTCTGATACATTTTCATATTCTGGTAGCAAAGTCACAACTTATGAGCGTCACAAGAACTATAGAACTATTGAAATTGTGATCTCCTTTGGAGTACCTCACAATTTGATATTTGACATTTGACATTTGACATTTCACAATCACGAACAAAATTATTCAATGGATCCGTTCATCAAAAAATCCGAATTTAACCATCTCAATAAAACATTCACATTGCTGTAGTGAGTTTTTTGTGGGGTTTCTTGGTTGTCTGAGAATACCGAAAATGTTATTAAATCACAAAAAACCTCACAAGGAATCAATCTCACAAGAGCTTGGGACTTGTGAGCCCTCCACAATGACAGTATGGGGCAGTAAGAATCATTCAAGTCATTTTAAAAAAACATAAAAATCCGTTTCTGATTTAAAAACATTTTAAAATTGGTCTGCAACTATCAAGTGCGATTTTTTTTATAAAAGTTGAATACAAAAAGTGGTATCTCTCCGATTTAAATTTTTTTTTCTGTTCTTATAGTTACATTTTAGAAGATGAGCGTCTTATACAAAGGGAAATTATTTTCAATATTTAGTTTGTAAGGTAAAATAGTGTACAAAAAAATAGAAAGAATCCTTTATTTAAAAAATCTTTAAAAAAGACCCAATTTAAAAAATCCGTTTGTGATTTTGCTTATAGGAGTAGAACTTTGAGAAATACTCATTAAAAAAAAAATAACAACCATACTCAGTGTCAAAACTGGATGGAATTATTCATTTTTCACTAACAAATGTTTGGAGCATTCGAAAAAAAAAATAAATTATTTTGTTTGTAGAGCCAGTCACAGTGCAACATTTTGTGTGGGGAAAAACAAATTTTTTAAATTGTTTTTTGGTTTGAGTGTAAAAATTGATAGTCCAGTAACTTTATGCATCAGGCCTTGCGTCAGATCCGGTAGTTCTAATTTTTTGCTGAGTTGTTTATGAATAAGCCAAGTTTTCGACCTCGAGTGACCTGCGAGAGGACAAAGTTAATGGACTTTTGTTTTATTTGATATACTTGTTTATTATTAAAATAAAAAATGAAAAAAAAAAAATACTTGTTTTTTTTAATTTCAAAACTATATAATTCAAGGTTTTTTGAAACAAAAAAATATACATACATACATTTAACATCTCTTATTTTAGCTGAGAAGGACAAGGACAATGCAATGTTTGGATGAGGACACATACATACAAAAACCAAGTGCTGCAGTAATTGCTGGCTTTGCTTCAACATTTAATATTTGCAAATTGGTTTATTAATCGGTTGATATTGGTAGTGCATTAAAATTGAAACAATTTGCAGCTGAAGCTGAACCATGAAAACCAATGGAATCATTTTCCGTTATACAGAACACAATTTTCAATAAAAATAGATTTTTATTTTAAATGAGTGAATTTGGCATGACATTCAAAATACGAGAAACTGGTAGATTTTTTTTTAATTTAGTTTTTACAGTAAAAATTTAAGATCATTAAAATTTAACATGTTATATATAATTGTATATCTCATTAATGGTCTGAGCGATTCTGTTGAAAATTTTCAATCGGGCATATTTATATAAGTATTTCAATAATATTACATCACAAATTTGTATTATTTTTATATGAAAGAAATTATCTTATTGAAAGAGCAAGGTAGATTAAGCTTATGTGGCTGTCAGCACAGATTCCATTCTAGGGAATCAGACAAAAATGCTCACTAACATAACAAAAAATGAACTTTCTTCAGAAATATTCTTACTAGTCTCAGAATATTAAATTCATGCTAGTATTCTGTCACCCTGTCACCAGTTGCGTATATACGCTACAACACATGACCCAAAAACAAAATAATAAAATCCGTTCAATTAAAAATCCTTTTTTTTTTTTTTGAAAAATATAGCTTTATTTATTTTCTATAATTAATGCGCACACTTATAGTTTAAATTAAAAAAAAACTTTAAATTTTAAATAAGCATTTTATTTTTCATTAATCTTTTTCTCTAAAACTAACTAGGTTTAAATTATTATTATTAATTCTTAAATTTATTAATAACTAATAGATTTTAACGTACAAATTTAGTATAAAAGAATTAAGAGATATTAAGCAGTGAAAAATATTTAACAAATCTTAAAAACTTTTGACTTTACTTTACATTTATTTAAGTTCAATTATACCAATAAAAATCCCTTACAACTTCACAATTAGGTATACATTTTTTACAATCTATTTACAAAATTTAATTTTCATATTCATATTCACAGTACCTATACAATATTATTTTTTATAGTTTTAAGATAAATAATATAAATAAATCTAAATCTGGACTTTCATTAAAATTTTCACATTAATTTATTATTCAACACCAAATGTATATTATTTTAATCTTAGAAGTCCGAAAACCTTTTAAATGAAATCAATCATTTAAATTGGTTGACTAGGGCTCAAGAGTAACCAACTTAAATGAGTTAAAAGGGATATTTTTTCACACAATTTCTTTGTTTTATTTTTTTGTTGATGATATTAAAACATTTATGCATATTTCTTGATTGAATATAATATATTAACTATACACAGCAGCAGATTTTTACTTTAATAATATTAAGCATTTTCTTTTCTGGAGAAATATTGTTTTTTTTTTAAGTTCTTAACTTCGAACACAACTTTTTATGAATTTCTTAAAAATATTACAAATTAATTGAAAGGGTGATCTGGGCATTTTATAGATCCTGCAAAAATTAAACAAAATTGATGAAACAAGTCATTCTTATTTCTTGTCAGTTAAATTAGTATTAGGTAGATTTCCAGTGCCGTGCTTTAACAATTTGCTGGCCTATGCAAAGTAACTGAAAAAAAGTAAGTTTTTTGTTTTAAAAAAATAATTTCATATTATGTTAAAGATCTAATAAAATACCCCTGAAGAAGTCGTGAATATAACGACGAAACGTTGTGAAAAAGATGAAATAAAGTTTGTTTTATTTGCATTTAATTTCAAATCGACCAAAAAATCCTGCATAATTCTTCACAATTCATGTTGATCGTTTTTTTCTTAATTTGGCATTTGGACTTCAAACTAAATACATAAATGTGTGGATCGGATCACGCCGGTATAAGAGTTAGGAAAGTAAAGGTTGGACTCCGAGGATCACTCGTTGTTAAGCTGGTTAAGAGTCGTTGATACATTTCTCAGCCGTGATAGACGACTCGATAGAGCCAGAAGCTAATACACAAGCCTTAGAAGCAAATATCTAACAAAGGAGATATTTTGCAAATATCAAATCTTCCAATTAAAGTTCATCAATGTAGATTTTATGGTAAAATGTAATTTAAGAATTAATATTAAAAATAATATCAGAGTCATAATAAGTCATAAATTAGACTTTGGATTCGATTAGGCTACCTCCGCCTGAGAACTTCAAATAAACAAAAGATATTCGATTTAAATAGTTATTTTTCTGTTTTAAAATTATTATTTTGGGATAAAATTTTTAAATATTAAATATTTAGCTAATTATAAAGTGAAATAGGAGAAAAAAAAGCACCAGATTTTGAAAATTCCTTTTGCATTTGAAGTTTAATGTTTAGAGGTGTGACTTTAACAGCTCTATTTTGGCAAACCTTACTGATACCTCTGATACATTTTCATATTCTGGTAGCAAAGTCACAACTTATGAGCGTCACAAGAACTATAGAACTATTGAAATTGTGATCTCCTTTGGAGTACCTCACAATTTGATATTTGACATTTGACATTTGACATTTCACAATCACGAACAAAATTATTCAATGGATCCGTTCATCAAAAAATCCGAATTTAACCATCTCAATAAAACATTCACATTGCTGTAGTGAGTTTTTTGTGGGGTTTCTTGGTTGTCTGAGAATACCGAAAATGTTATTAAATCACAAAAAACCTCACAAGGAATCAATCTCACAAGAGCTTGGGACTTGTGAGCCCTCCACAATGACAGTATGGGGCAGTAAGAATCATTCAAGTCATTTTAAAAAAACATAAAAATCCGTTTCTGATTTAAAAACATTTTAAAATTGGTCTGCAACTATCAAGTGCGATTTTTTTTATAAAAGTTGAATACAAAAAGTGGTATCTCTCCGATTTAAATTTTTTTTTCTGTTCTTATAGTTACATTTTAGAAGATGAGCGTCTTATACAAAGGGAAATTATTTTCAATATTTAGTTTGTAAGGTAAAATAGTGTACAAAAAAATAGAAAGAATCCTTTATTTAAAAAATCTTTAAAAAAGACCCAATTTAAAAAATCCGTTTGTGATTTTGCTTATAGGAGTAGAACTTTGAGAAATACTCATTAAAAAAAAAATAACAACCATACTCAGTGTCAAAACTGGATGGAATTATTCATTTTTCACTAACAAATGTTTGGAGCATTCGAAAAAAAAAATAAATTATTTTGTTTGTAGAGCCAGTCACAGTGCAACATTTTGTGTGGGGAAAAACAAATTTTTTAAATTGTTTTTTGGTTTGAGTGTAAAAATTGATAGTCCAGTAACTTTATGCATCAGGCCTTGCGTCAGATCCGGTAGTTCTAATTTTTTGCTGAGTTGTTTATGAATAAGCCAAGTTTTCGACCTCGAGTGACCTGCGAGAGGACAAAGTTAATGGACTTTTGTTTTATTTGATATACTTGTTTATTATTAAAATAAAAAATGAAAAAAAAAAAATACTTGTTTTTTTTAATTTCAAAACTATATAATTCAAGGTTTTTTGAAACAAAAAAATTGAGCCAAAAAAAAAATCTTCACAAATTTACGCCTTAAACTTTGTATATTTGTTCGCATTATCCCAAAAATTCAGCTGCATAAAGATGTATAGGGCATGGTAGTGATATTTAATTTGAAGAAGTCAGTCCATTTTTTTTTTCAAATTAAAAATTCTTTTTTCAATCGAAATTTCTGAAACACCCTGGAAGGATATTTTTTTGAAACTCATTATTTGAATAGCTTTAGAAATTCTCTTCTAGATAAAAAAAATTGTAACAATCTCCTATTTGCGCGTAAACACACAAAAAGTGGTATACGACAATATCATCCTATTCTTTAAATTCTTTAATATTCTTTTATTATTTAGAGGTATTTTATGGGTAGTTAAACATTTTTAATTACCTCAGAGATAAATTGGTTTGGAGCTTAAACTTTTATTTTTAAGTTACGAAATTTTTATATCGAATATTTCAATCATTTAATTTCAAACCCTTTGGGTTAGAAAAAATGTTGAATATCATTTTGAGGTAATTCTTAAGAAATTCATAAAGGTTTGTTAAAAATTCTCATATTTCGTTGTATATGGCTATGAATTTGGTTTTCACTTTTGGACTGTGATTTCTTTATTTTTTTTACATTTCATACAAATAAATAAATGCCAACACTCTTCTTATATTTGCGTGTTTTTTTTTAAGTGTAATTGTTTTTTGCCAACTTATGAATATGGCTTTTTTTCATTTATGTATATAATTTTAATACGTTATATATCTACAAAACTATTAAGCTTATTTCATAACTTAATTAACACCCACTTGTATACAACATTGAGAATTCAAAAAATCTTTCTTTTTACTTATTTATTTTTTGCTAAATAATATTTATAAATATTATTTTAACCGCCTAATAAGTCTTTTATGAGTTAAATTTGCAAAATTAAAAAAAAAAACTTATAGAATATAACAATAATCATGCATAATGTATAGAATTTCACAACGTACACTTACACATGTAATTTATTTAAATATAATTCACTTAAAAATCTAATCAAATTAAATCGCAAAACATCCGCATCCGTTCATATGGCACGCATCATACGCAAATGTCCTTCCCTACTAAACCTACATTAATATTTGAAATTTCTCTTCTCTTCCGCGAGAAAGAGAAACACTTGACTTACAACTAGAGCACCGTTTCATTGGTAAAGGTTCGCGGTCCATTCACAATGGAATACTTCGACGAAGTATCCTTTTTCACAGCCACTCGATCGAGAAACATCTCCTTGAATGTCTCTCTAAACTGACGTGACATGCCGCAATAGATTCCAAAATTAATAGGATAACTCACAACGAGGAAGAAATTCGCAAACAAAATGCAAATATTCGCAATGCGATAATCCAAGAATTCAGTTATTGCCGACGAGATGATATGCAATACCGTAAGAATGCAGAGGGGTATTTCAGCCATAAGGAATACTGTGACCACAACAATTAGCATCAATGTGGTGCAGTTGGCTTCACGCAGCTTTTTGGATTCCTTTTTTCGATTCTCACGGAATAGAGCCTTCCGTCGTTCTTGGGCTTTTCGCATTGCCTTGAAGAGCAGGATATTCAGGGTGACCAGAATTATGCATGGTATCAGATGAACGAAGAACACTCGGAAGGAGAAATACACCAGATAGTAGACATCGACCCCGACATAGTGTTCGACTAGTTTTGACGTCTCCATGTGGCATACTTCCACTTGATTGCCATTCCATTCGATGTTCAGTGGATGATAGGTTCGCTCGAAGAATCTCGTACTTTGATGGGTGAACGCAGCTAGGCAGATGAAAAATGTACATCGTTTGACACGTGCCATGGTGCACCAAGTACGTGCCATTGGGGCGTGACAGACGTAAATGTATCTGAAAGTAGAAAAGAGATAAAAAAACAAACTTTATATTACAAATCATTTTATGTGTATTGAATATACGATTAAAACAGATAAAACGGATGAAACTTAAGGATGCACACGATTTTTTCATGCCATAAGTAGAGACATAGGTCAAAAGTCAATAAACAGTTGTGAGTTGGTCAGTGTTAGCGAGAGGTCACTTAACTTATTTATATTGAAAACGTTTTGCTTTCTTTTGTCTCGATTACTTTTCTTCATTTCCATTAGAGATATCTACAAATAAATTTATGCCAAGCGGGATAAAGGTTCAATCACTTTTTTTGTTGATTGATTTAATCATGCTCGGTATATATACGATACGTTTGAATAGAAATATTAAATAAATCAACCATAGTGTTTTTGTGTTTGGCAATAGAAAGGATGAAGATGAAATTCAGGAGAAGAAATAAACATGTGCGCCGACGAAATTATCAAAAAAAAAAAAAAATACAGTCTAGGCTGGGAAAGAATTGGCATCAAAAGGCTTTAATAAGTAAATTCATGCCTGAAGCTACAATATGTGCCACATCATTGAAAAAGATGCAGTAGTCATTATTATATCTAAGCAATGTAATCTACCTGAGGTCTATTTCACGGAACATATACATCACAATTAATCTACATCACATACAATGTATGTGACATAAAATATTAGTGTGTGTTAATTTAATTTTTTTTAATTGTTCCTTTTTTAAATTGACGCATAGTTTTATTTTTACACTGAGTCATTTGTGGCAATGTATGTGATGTTATTATGTGAAATAGACCCCCGGCTGATCCTAAGTCACTGCCACGTGTTCCTATTTTTATTTCAGTTTAAAAAACTTAAGAGTTAATTTTCTGTTTTCAGATTTTAGAGGTATAGTGCTTTTTTTATTTTGGGTTGCGTTTTTTTAACCAGATCATACAACGACCTATGGTTAAAACTTTTTGTATAGGAACAAAAAATACTAACGGTTTCAATATTAAATATTTTGGAGATCGAGCTTTGCGTGGGCATTTTTGTTTTATTTAATTAAACTTTTATACCGCGATCTAAAAAGTGTATCTCAACAAAAGTGCATTTATCTCCACATGTATTTGGACATATGGCAAGGTATTTCCACATAAATGGAAGCATCTTCACAATTCACATGTACCTAACTCCACATAGGTGGAGATATTTTTACAAGTATCTCCTGATGTACCTCCACCGTCCACATACATATATATCAAGATATCTCTACATTCATCTGCACATATTTCAAGATATCTTCCACATTTATCTGCATATATGTATATGAAGCTATCTTCATATTTAACTCTACATAAATGAAAGTATCTCCAAATTACTCTCCTCATATGTGGAGATATTTCCACGTGTATCTCCAAAAAAGTTGTGGTATCTCCCCATGTATCTACTTAATATAAGTTAACATATATCTCAAGATGTGTAGAAGTACCACCCGACTTGGAATATAAACAACGCTCACAATTTTATTCATACTAATGGAGTAATTTGCGAAGAACCAAGAAATGAGAAAAGTGGGCATGGCAGTGGCAGATTTCAATAAAATCATTTTCAAATTTTTTGTTCTTGTTTATCATAACAAACCCTGAAAATTTCATCCTGATCGTTAAAGCCGTTTCCTAAAAACCAAGACACAATAAAAGTAGGCGTGGCTTTTCCCAAAACTATTTTCTGATTTTTTTTCTCGTTCATCAGCAGTTGACTAATCGTATTATTAGGTCAGTGTTGATAAAATCCAATGCAACGTGCATAAAACAAAAATGGAGGGAAATTTTTTAAAAATTCAATAAAATAATAATAAAAAATGCGTATACGCCCTGGTGCACCACTATAGTTTTATCGTTGTATTAGAGAAAATAAAACTATGACTTATGTATTTGCGGTATAAGTTTAGGCTGGTCATAAGTAAAATATAAGAAAATTAAGTTCGACTTTAAATAAGTGAACAGTGTCATCTATTTGATTCAAATTTTGTGATTTTATGTTATGACATAAAATCGACATAAGAAATCAATATAACAATTATATTTGATCTATAATGTTAATTACTTGAATTCAGTACGACTTATAGAATCAGTAGATATACAAAAATTTTCTACGTGAAAATATAAAACTAAAGGGTGTGTCGAAATTCATGCAAGATTTTAATTTCAAACCATTTGTGTGATTAGCTTGACAGCTGCAAGTTAAGGGTTATTCAAAATAAAGCGCTACACGAAAAAAACAAATCGTTTTAATTGTTAATCAACAATTAAAAAAAAATATGAAGGTTTGGCCCTAATTTTTCGAACAAAATTATTTTCTGATGGCTTAGTTTATCTTCAAAATTGTCTCTTTTTGGAAATTGAGCTCTGTTTCAACAATATTCAGACAAATTTAGCCAAAACGGTCATGGAAAATGTCAACAAAATTATATATTGTATTTTTAATTAAAAACCCATGTTTTCTATAAAAATTAACTGTGTATATTTTTGGGACACATTTTATTTGCCATTTTTCATGATGATGGGAAAAACGGTGTTGGAGTTTACAAACGTTGGATACAACAACTTTATAGATAATTAATGATTCAATGCTTTTCCATTCTGGTGTTATATGTTCAAGTGTTCATGCTTCTAATCAGAACTTTACTCAGGCGTTGTTAAACAGCGCCTTTTAGTATTTAAAATTTTACCTGCAATTTTGATATTCTACTCGAATCAATTCAGTAAGTTTCAATAACAAAGGAAACACAGCCACAAGAAGATAACACTTTTCTTGCAGCCACACATGTACACATATACTATTTGTAAATTTTTGTACTTGTATATATAAACTAAACATAAACCTTTTCGTTTTCTAATTAAAATTATTTGTCAACCATTATAATCAAAACAAAATGAGTTTTATGAAAATTTGAAAAAAAAACTTTATCAGATCTAGATATAACTTTTATTAAATTACACTTAGATTTATAGTTGTGTAAATGTATATTAATTATGTACATATTTATATAAAGTTACACAAAAAAAACTTTATAAATGATTCAAAAATATTTTTTGATATTATTTTTTGTTTATATTCATAAAAGCCGCACGTGCATTCAGGAATGATGATGTCAATATTTATAATAGTCTTTCTCTATAACCTCAAGACAATGTCTTTAACACACATTATTTTAATCTTTTGTGTTGTCATTATGTTGTGAATGGAAAATTTCAAAGGAATCTCACCACAGGCATCGTTTATACAATATGAACATTGAACATCAATAAATTGCAACCTGCAATACCTCATTTACAGAAGTATTTACTTATACATATATTCTTTACTGATGCTATATTGCAAACAACAAACACACATCATATACACACATAATACATGTATATGTATATGTATATGTATACATTTTTAAATTTTTAAAATTCAGAAATTTTAGAAGGAAATATTTCAACTATAGCGTATTTTAAAGTAACTTGATCCTGGAATTAAGATCCTACTGGTGAATAACCCAAAATTAAGCAATTTCTCAATTTCCAATTAAATTTAAAACAAATTATCGGTTCACCCGTTCCAAATTTAGTCTAACTTAGTATTAAATTAAATATTAAATATTTTTATAAAGATATATGTTATAATTTTGTGTGTCAAAAACAAGTACACAAAGTGCCGTCAGCAGCCAACCCATTCCAGAAGTTCTAGATAGACACAAAAGAATATAATCTTAAGTTTTCGATTTCGAACTGAAAGATAGATGATCCGAAAGGAACTTAATTCTTCTTTTGTCCTGTTCGTTTGAATCGTTTTTACTCGTTTCAAACTAGAAAACATTCTTTCAGCATTAAACATTGATACCGGCAATTTTCAGTCTGTCTCCAGTCTAAGTTCTAATGCGATGCAATGCAATCCATTGAATCTTTTGTAAAATATTTTGACAGCCGATAGTTTTGTTGTCATTCCGAATGGTTCGTATTGGTTTGGGAGATTTTTTATGGATTTGATTTTTATTTATTTTTTTTTTTTTTTTTAAAGAATATGCAGATTTTGCTTATACAAACTCACGAGCAACTAATAATTGACCATTTCCGTAGCCTATTTTTTACTATTCATTTACTGGAAAATCCAAAAGGTAGTTGAAACCAAGAAGGAGTGCATTTCTAGTTTATGCTTATTAACTTTTCTACAAATAACGCAGAGAATCCAATTTAGATAAATTCGTTTATTTGTGCACAACTTTCGATCCATTCTAAGTAAGTTTACAAAGTTGATGCCATGATGTACATAATGTTGATTTTTTTTTGACAAATCATTCTTTCACAGTTTTCATTCAGTTTTTTGTTTGATTGGCTTTTGAAATTCTGACAATTTTGCATTTGGTATTTTATTAATCTAATTTTTGTATTCAACATTTTGTTGTTTCGCTTTATTTATTTTTGTTTTAGCAATTTGTTATTTTGGCTAACATTAAATTACTTGCCTCAACATTCTACGCAAACTAATAAAACGGAAACGATAATTTTCCAAATTAATAAAACGCAAAAACAAAAAAAAAACTAAACAACAAATTGCCAAACGAATTTTGCGAAAAGATTTCAAACGAAGGATAAAACCCTGTATGTAAAATGTGAAATACATGATGAATACAAATGAAAACGTTAATTACCAATTCAAAGGATTTAACGCAACATTTAACAAGTTAAATTAATTTTTCGAAATAAGGATGACTACTTTTCAAGTTACAAAAAGAGATGCTATACAAAAAATTCAAGCAGGAAAAAGAGATGCTATACAAAAAATTCAAGCAGGAATCCCATAACTATTTTTAATGTCAAACACAACAATTAATCATTTTTTTGTTAAAGGAAATATTAAGTTTATTTTAACAAAAGTAATTAACATGCAAACTCACCTTTGAACTGCTAAAACAACTGTCAACCAGATGGAAGCCGTGTGAAAAAGAGCTGGTACAACCTGTAAATAATAAGAAAAAATATTGATTTTTTTTTTAATTTAAGAAAGTAAAGAAAAAATAAAAGGAAATTTTATACCGATTGATTTTTTTAAATCATCGACGTAAAAATTTAAACAGTCTGATGTTAAAGTATTACTTATTTTCTAACTTTAAAGCTCCTTATGATTTATGAGTTTTTGCTGCAGGCTTTTTTGGTCGAACTCCTCTTTTGTAAAAAAAAAACTTTTTTTCTTAGTTTTCCATACGTTTTGTTGAATTTTATCAACTTCCACAGAGGTTTTTTATTAAATGTGAAATATTTTACTACATTTATTAAAAGAATAAAATAAAAACTTATTTAATGGCAGGATTTAAATTTTAAAGTTGAAAACGAATAAAAAACGAAAAAATTATATATAAATAACAAAATCTTATTACTTTATTATACCTACTCGCAAGCACTTCAAAACAAAAAAACGCATAATCATTTAACATCCAAAAAATATTGTAAAGTAACTTAGCTCTCGGTATAAGGAAATTGGCAACAAAAACGACTATTATTTGATCAGACTTTCTTGAGCGAATATGGTTGTAGTCTATGAAAAATACTGGTTATCGAATGCACGGTCCGGATATTGTACATCTAAAAATATGTAATAGTTTTTTACCATTTCGTTAAAGAGCAATATTTGATATATTTCGGTTGAAAGTAAAAATTTAAGGCAGGTTCACACCGTGAAGTAAACCGTTTATTGTCACTTGCACTAACACTTTTTTCTATATAATAATATTTTATAACCGTGGTAACAGAGCAAGAGTGATTTATGCCAAAAATTTTTTTTTATTGTTCGTATTGTTTGCTTAACTCACAGCTGGTCCGATGATTGTATCGCCTAGAGGCCACTGTACTCATCTACATTTTAAAAAATTTAAACAAACTCATTCTTATTTTTTTATTTATTTCAAAGAATATTTTACTTTGAATAGCTGTCCAAAGTAAGACATTCTCCAAAACTTCAAAACCTTATTTATAAACATGTCCCATCGAGTTTCTAATTAATACACTGCACTTGGCTTTCCAAACCCACAATATACAAATCTAAGTTAATATATTACGCAGGTTGTCAAAGTGTCAAAAAATTAAAAATGGCTGTTCGAGTGCCCACAAGAACAAAATAAAGAAATTAGGCAAGTAAAGTGGCACTAGAAACTGGTCCTAATTATAATTTCAAAATTTATGAAAAGAAAGTAAAATTTTTCATTTAAAATGATCAAATATCAATGAACTGTCAACGTTTTTATATATTCACAACATTACGGTAATAACTGACGAATTACTGAAACAAATGAGGAACTAACGTCCTTTATAGCCTTTGAATACTTGAAAAAAAAAAAACATTAAAAATCACCTATGGCTCACCAATATTGCTTACTGACCTTTAGTGACCAATTATTGCCCTTTAAGATGGCATACCTTTCTTGAATATCCCACATATTGGTGTGCTATGATCTTGAAATGCATTTCCTTTTCTTATAAATTTTGTTTCTCATCACTTTTTTCATACTTTACATAAAAGGTAAATTTATAAAAAAGGAATTTCAGTTTAAACAAAAGTTTTAACTATGAAGCTACAGCTTCACCTTTCTCAAAAATTGCACTTGGTAGTGGAACAGAAACTTATATTGTCCTTTAAGATTTTCCTATAGGTATATATTATATCGTTTTTAATCACTCTTGCTACAAGTTCTTCGCAACATCTTTTCGAAAAATTTTAAGCTCTATACAATATACATACATACCTTCTACCTCGAAGGAGCTTATGCTTGTAATTGAAAACTCAAATTGTGGTTTATATGTAATCAGTAATCAATACTCTACGATGCGATGGGTATAATGGAAACGAAAGCCTTCAATAAACTAAGTAAATTCATAACGAGCTCTTCTGTTTTTTTTTTTTTTTTTAAGTTCCCTGGATTTTTTCAGTTTCCTCATTGGGATTAATGTTTAAACATATATTTAACATTTAATCACACTTTCAAACTTAAACAATTAATTGCATTCAATTTCCTAATGTAATCAAACTACAGTAATAAAGTATCTAAGTCTTGCTCATTTCTGTATTATTACATTATGTATGTGCTGAAGTGGGTAAAAGATTCAGTAGTCCTTATATTTTTGAATCCTCTATATGTACTACTCGTACATGCGGATATTCATCAACATCATCTGTGAATGTGGTGATGATGATGATGATGATGATGGATTTGAGTATAATGTATTTTCTTCCATCTTCTGTATAAGGATGATGAAACAACTTGTTGTTGTTGTTGTTCCGTTTTTGCCTTCGGAAATAGCAAATTACATTTTCTCAGATTTAGTTCAATGCATCCGATGTAAAATTTAAAATGAATCTAGAACATTTCTGGTAGATTGCAAAGAGAAATGAAATTATAGGGTACATACGCTATGCAATGATAAAGGAACAACTACAGTTAATTGGAGAACCAAGTTTTCAAGACAAACTATATACTAAGCTTGTGTTTGGGTTTTGCATTTTAGCTTACAATATTTTTATTTTCAGCACTTAGTCTAAACAAATTGGTGGAAAACTGATTGGTACTAACTTACAGATGTAGAAGCATCCAATTAAATTCAAAATATTGAATGGAGATTTAAGTTATGAGGAGAGGTCTTAAGGCGCTTCTAAATAATTATTCTTTTGAAAACAAAAGTGCAAAAATGATGTTATTGAAATCATACGCTTCCTGGAAAAGTAAAGTTGGGAAATTGTTCCTTTTGAATTATTAAATCCTTACAACTACTCACTAATGAACAGCTGAATACCATATACGTTATAAGAATGTTAGTTTGTTTTGATAAAAATTCATGGAAGTGTGATTATTTTTTTGTTCTTAATAATTATTGAAGATTAGGAACACTTCGGTGACTGATTTATGTGCTAAGCTACAATGGTGTAGCTTGGCAGTGGTGGGGAGGTCTGGTAGACAGAATTTTCAAGAGTTGGAAATTCTTAGATGCTACATAAAAAAATATAAAATGCGGAGTTCAAAAATTAATTTTGAAAAAGAGTTGTTTACCCATTTTCGAAATACATATCGAATATAAAAAAATATTTTTTTAATAAACTAAAATTATTTAAACTTATTAGAAGCTATTGTGTAAAAAATGAGAGACAGCTAATGAGATTGGCAAAAACAAAAAAAATGGATACCGTTAATAATGGAATGAAAAAAAATTTGTTCCAATATAATGGATATTACTGGTAATACCTCACAAAAAAATTTGAATCAATATCGTAGGAATCGTTTTTGAGAAAAATCAGATTTTCTTTAAAGGATTTTATACACTGGAATGGTAGGTACCATTTTTTTTGGTTTTTGGGATAATTTTTCTTTAAAATCTGCTAGATATTGTTATTAAACTACTAATAAAGTTTACATATGTAAATAAAGTATTGAATATTTTTAAGACATTCTCCATGAAAAAATTGATCACAGCCAGTTGAACGGTTTTTTTTTTTTTTTTTTTTTTTTTTCTGTGGGAGGTGTCATTAATAATCATTTTTATGTAAAAAAATTACACAGTTTTGAGAAAAATTTAATTTTCGATTCAAAATAGCAAAAATACATAAAAAACCAAAAACTAAGATACTAAAATTGGCGTTTTGTCCCGGCGATCTCACTTGGACTCAACAGTTGACTAATGGTGCGCTTTGTGAATACGCATTTTTGTTATGTTCAGTTCGACTTACATAGATTTCGTGGCGAATATCTAGGGGGAACTATATATCCAAAAAGAATAGGAAGATTAGTAATTCTACTAATCATTAAAATTGGAAGTTTTTGTTTTTCGCCCGTGGCTTGGAATTTCATTAATTGCAAAAACACGGCGTGTACCTTTATTTTTGGCCTAGAAAAATAAACAAAACGTGTCGGGCAATGAATAAAAAAACGTTAGGTACCAAGTTTAAACAAAGTCGTCCCATCAGCTCTGTCATCTGTCATATTGACAATTCACATCTGTCATATTCACATCTTTCATATTGACATCTAGTCATATTGACATCTGTGATATTGACATCTATCATATTGACATCTATCATTTTGAAACCTATTATATTGACATCTTTTATATTGATACCTGTCATTTTGACATCTGTCAAGTCAAAATTTCGAGTTCGATTTTCTTACGAATCTATAATTTGCCATACATACAGATACATACATATATATCGCAAGTAAGAACTTAAAAATTTCCAATCAAATATTTTTACAAAACATTATTGTTTGGGTTTACAATTTACATCGTTCACAAAGAAATCCAATTAACTAAATAAAAACTATCTAGACAACCCTCTCATAAATATACTGATAGACGTCGACTTTGAAATTCAAACGTGACTCTAACTCTAAGAGGGTATCTATCTACATTAATCAGAGATAAAACAATCAACAAAAGGTATAGGGTTATCAGCACCTAAATGTAAATCCCAGAGCATTAAATCGTTTCCTTCACCTTTTGTATCAGGTGCTTTAATCCCTTAAAAGGATGTTATTCTTAAAGGTAGGTATATATAAATATATACCTAGTAGCTATAGCTACCTACTTAAACCCATGCTCTTGGGGTGACAGCAATCCTGTTTGACGTCAGTGTTGCTGTCGAAGAGGACACAACTAATGCGGAATGGAATTTGATTACATTTCTGCTATTTATAGGTTACAATTCGACATAGTTTGTTGTGTAAGAGGACATCTCCAGTTGAGGTGACAAGGTAATGGTGATAATGATGATGATGACGACGACGACGAAGATATAGGTGGTAGGATGTCTTTACAGGTCAGAGAGCTGGAATTGCATTTGAAGGTAGGTTTTATCTTTACTTACGTGATGTTGACCGTGATTTAACGAGATTTTCTTTATTTCTTGGAAGGATAAATAAATAATGAGTCAAATGAGTGAATTTTTTTTAGTCTGCAAAAAAAATAACACAAAATCTTTCCAGTTCAATGGGCTTTTCGTTTTACCAAACTTCAGTGGACACTTCAAAGCCTATTCACTTAGACATTAGATGATTTCTTTTGATTTGTGTTTTATGGATGTCTTTTATTGTTGTCGAGTTGTTGGAAATGTTTTTTTTTCCATTTTTGTTTTTTTGAAGAATGACTTTTATTGTGAATTCTTTGTATTTCAAGATTAAAAAAAACTGAACTGCGAAAGAGAAGGAACCGAGTTTCATCAATCATTTTTCGGTGTTGGATTTACCTTTTATTATATTCGAATAAATGTTAACAGTTTGAAAGAAAACAAAGAGAAAAAAATGTCGACGTTAAGGAGCTTAGGGTCAGGTGTGTTGATTCAGAGATTACAATAAAGCTGTAGCTTATAGCTTTTTTTTTATAAAAGGAACAACCATAATGAAGGTCACAGGGGACATTAATTAGGTTGGATCTTGCTTTATTGTTGAATTTATTAGCAAGCCGTAGGAAGAGTGAATTTAGGGTGTGCACTGTGCAGTCAATAGTCAATTTAAGATATATAAAGCACCTACAAGTATAGGAATTTCGCTCAGGGAAAAAACGCCTAAATCGATTTGAAAATATCGCCTAACAAAATTCTGAACAATTTTTGTTGTTTTTTTTTTTCTCGATTTGTGCTTTATTTCCAATTAAAAAAAATTTTTTTAAAGGAAAGAACGCCCAAAATAAAAATTTTAAAAGTCAAAATGTAAAATACAGCCCAAAATTGGAAATATCCCCAAAGAAATCCAGAAAAAGAAAGTAAAGCCCAAATCTTAGGATAATTATAGTAACACTCAGTACTAACATTTACAATATGGATTTTTGAAATTTAAAACGGCGTATAAACAGTGACGGATGTATGGGGGGGGGGGGGTATGCTGATTATTTTATCATTAAAATTTTACTTTGGAAATATTGCCCAAAATTGAGGAAATAGCGCCCAAATTTTACAAAAACAATTTACATTGAAAATATTTGGGCGATATTTACAACTTAAGTTTGCAAAAATATAAATTTGGGCGATATTTCCATTTTTTTCTTTTGCGATAAAAAAATCGGGCGATATTTCCAAATCGATTTGGGCGTTATTTTTTTGGCGTTATTGCCTAACGCCATATATGTGTGTATGGCAACCCCCCTGCTTGAGCTAATTATAAAATTTGGTGTAGGTGCGAGGCTGGGTGTATGCCTAACTTTCTTTAAATCCATATTTTTTAAATGCAAAAGAGACATTGCATACACCCAGCCTCGCAACTGCCCTTAACCCTATAATGTGCCTACGCAGGGGGGTTGTAGGGGGGCAGCATGCCCCCCCATACATACCTCACTGTTTATGCGCTGCGATTTTTTTTAAGATTATCTTATTATTGAAATTTCACATAGGAAATATCGCCAAAAATTGAAGAAAAAACAACAAAATTTTACAAAATTATTTACATTGAAAATATTTGGGCGATATTTCCAACTTAAGATTTGGAAAAATATAAATGTGGTGATATTTCCATTTTTTTTGGGCGATAAAAAAAATTTGGGCGATATTTCCAAATCGACTTGGGCGTTATTGCCTAACGCCTAGGAATTTATTTAATTTTCTACAAGTATATGACCGATATTCTATTCTTTATACTTGCTCTATATTAAAAATGAATCAATAACAAAATAAATTTTTAAATTAAAAACTCATGTTTTCTATCGAAATTACTTTTTGTGTGAATTTTTTGACATCGCATTTATTATCTCTTTTCCTGAAAGTTTCTAATGTTGAAAAAAAAAACTTCTTTCATTTAAAATGTGCTGCTATGATGGCAGTTACCAAAGTTACCATATCAAAAAAGAAGACAAAACACCTTGCAGCTTCTTAAATTTGTAAATATATTACCTTTTCCTTTCAGAGACGTTTTCAAGGACAATCGTTTGCATATAATTGTTAGTGTGACAAAAAAGTAATTAAATACAGTTTTAATTTGTTTCTACTTGTATATGAATTACCATACATAATATTCTGAATATTTACTAAAATTTGCTTGGTATATAGCAACCCCATATACAAAGACAATTTAAGATTTTGATTACATTCCTCTTTTTTCTCATTTTTTTCTCACTAAAGGTACATACATATAATTAAGGTCTGTATTACTTATGCAAAGGCAAAATGTTTAATTTAACTGATAATTACTGTTTTTGTTTTTTGTTTTTTTTTGCTTTCAAAATTAATTCTTGGAATTGTGTACATAGATATACGTAGCGTGTAAATAAAAGTCCAATTTAACTTTATCCTATAAAACGAGAATTTTGCATCTTCCATAATATACATATTATCATACATAGTACCTTCAGCTTTCAAAATTTTAAGGATGTGCATGTGCATGAGGAGTTTTTGTTTAAATGTTTCTGGGATAACTTTAAATAATTTCTGACATAAAATTGCTTATTTGTTTTTGGCAGGTATATAATGTATGTAGGTAAAAACTTTGTTGGAACACGTGAATTTGCAGTTTTTAGACAAAACAATATAAAATATTTGATGTACTTTTATGAGTGTTTATTTACGTAACGTAGTAGATTGTGGGATAGTTGTAAATGCATTGCACTGTCACACCGCACAGTGGCACGTTTATGCAAAAGTAGTGGCAATATCATTTTTCGGGAGGTTCTTTAAAGCAAAATTTTTAAGTTTATTGAATTAAGAAATACATATTTGAACCATTTGAAACCATTGGATGAATAGTTTTGCTTCTAGAGCCAGTCAAAGAAGACAAATTTTTATAGTGGCAAACAAAAATAATATTTAATTTTTTTTTAGTTTTGAGGGTAGGGCGTTTGTTTTGCTTGTTATAACTGTTTATTAGAAGGGATTTTTATGTGATAACACACTTGCAGTTAGGCTGCAAAGCTTTCACAAAATCTTATTAATAATGATTTACATGAAAATAAGAAAATGATTTAAAATTTTTTTTAATTAAATATTTTTTTTTTACAAAAAAAATTGCAAAAATTCCCGCCTTAATCCTTGAAACTTTAAATAATATTTATATACATAATTCCAAAAAATCAGTTGCATAAAGTTGAAATAGAGATGTGGTAGAGATGATTTTATTTTAAGAAGTCAGTCCATTTTTTTTTTCAAAATTTTTCCAAAACTATTCACTGAAGAAATTAAATTTAAAAACAGAATTAATGGATCGGTTTTTGGCTTCAAAAAAGGTGAAGCATAACATTTTAAGTGTTGCCATTGATTTTAATTATATTTTTTTTTATAATTCAATTCAATTTTTTATAAAATTTCCGCTCCCGACTAAACGGGGAGAAATAGACGTCCCCCTCTTATAAGATTTTTTTTGTATTGTCCTATAAACTATTTTTTAATGCACTTTTATGTTAAAAAATTAAAATATACCTACACTTATTAAACAAAAAAAAAAATAATATTGAGAAAATGGTTTATTTTCTTTTTTCCTCACTTTTCACACGTATTGGTTTGTTTTCTTTTTTCACCACTGTTTCACTAAATTTCACTCTTCTTTTACAGTGAAATAAAAATTATGTCTATCACCTTTAGTAAAAATTCGGTTTTCAACAGTCAAATCTGAAACACCCTGTATAGCTATTTTTAAACTCACCGGCTTGATAGCATTGAAAATTCAATTTAATATAAAAAATTGTTACGAAATATTTATTCGTTTAAGAGTTATGATTTAAGCAACCAAAACAGTCGAAACGGGCCACTGTACACCGTAGGTCTGCGGATCGACTTAGTTTGAAAACAGTTTAATAATTTTTTCTTAATTTTAAACACTTGTCAATTTATATCGTGTTAAATCTATTTTACTGCAGTCGAACACGGCTATTATAATTCATTGAAAGTTTATGCAAAAAACTCAGCGAACACATTTATAAATGTCAAATTAGAAAGTTAAATAGGTATTCAATAATTTTTAATTTAATTAAATGTCCCGCAATAATCTATTAAATTAATACAAAACTACATATGAATTTATATATATTTGTGTTACTTTTTATTTATAAACATATAAATGACAATTCACTGTATAATGTGTATGTTGTTTTTAGCATCAAAGAACTAATCAGAGGATTGATTTAGCTAACTCTAAGGGGAATATTTCCTGAATAGTTGATCAATCATATATGTACATAAAGTCGGATCATATTTTTAACATTAAAAATGTTTGAGCGTAGGTAAACCTACTAAAAATGTAAAAAAAATCAACAGAATTTCAAAAATGTGAAACTCAAGGCAAAACGTCAAGAGAATAGACAAAATTATTGCGTGTGCATGCTTTGTTCTTACTTGTCTGAGGAAACAGAATACAAAGAAGATGATAAAACGGACACCAAAAAAAGGAGAATTAGTGTTCCTAAGCTTTCCAGATTTGCATGTGGACGGTGGAAGAGAGCAAATTTAAAAAAAGAATACCGCCTTGCTTTATTTAAAGTTTTAAAATACATTAATGTATTTACACAAAGTACACAAATTTTAATGTACCTCAACTATGCTGGAACTAAAAATCAGATACATTTTTTAGATTTCACTTAAGACCAGCCTAACATTATACATGTCATACATATGGCGCTTTATTATTTTCTCTAAGACAATGGTACACTCGGGCGTATACGAGCTTTTTATATGTTATTGCATTTTTAACAAATATTGTTCCATTTTTACGTTACGTTCGTTTATGTCAATTTTAATATTATTATTTTGGTAAGCACACCAAAGTGTGAATTGCTGTGAGGATTTGGCTCGTTTTTTAAATCTTTGTAATAGTCTTTGAAATTCGGGAATAACTTAAAGTGGCTTCTTTCACGGTATTTTTGTATGAACTCCCTAACACAATTCACATTTCAAACGATAGATTTTCGTCATTCTTTGTTTCTGATTCATTTGCAAGGTCTTTAAAGTAGTTTAAGTAAAATCCAACCACTGCCACGTTTTACGTTTTATTATATTTTAATTGTATCTTTTTATTTAACAGCCAGAGGAAGTTTTAATTTTGTTTTTAAGCTATTTTCAAAATAAATCATGATATGAAATATGTTTTGAAATCCCCTTACTACCACGCCTACTTTTTTCATCTGTATTTAAGTGTATATGTACAAACCTATTTAACATTAGTAGAAACCTCAAATTTTGTGATTGAGATCTCTGGAATCTAAAGCATTTTTACTATTTTAATTTTTTTGGAAATCCACTCTCAGCCACGCTTACTGTTTTTACATTTGAGTTATTTTTACCAACGTCACTAGAATAATAAGAATATTTTTGTCCCCCCCACTGTAACGTCCATCTACATATATGCAAATAAATAACAAAAGCCTTTCGTTAAATCTATATGGTATTGAAAACTACTCGAGCGATTTGTATGAATTTTTCAGAATTTGTTATTATAAGTAAAAGAAATGTTTAAAAAGTGGTTTTAATAAAATCTACCCACTGACTCGCCAATTTGTTTTATATTTGAGTTTTCTTCTAATATAAAACTTGTGTAGTTATAAACAGTTATCTTAAAATCAATATATGATATGCGTTATTTTTCCCATCTCACTTTTCTTATATTTGTACTTTTTATCTAACGTTATTTGGAATTAAATTTTTTAAATTTAAGTTCAATTTATATTTCTGCTGTCATTCCACCTTTTTTCCTATAAAGAAGCTTTAAATGTGCAAATTGATTATAGAAATTCGCCTTTTTTTCATTCTTGCGTTTTTTCTTGTTTAATTTTCTAAGACATTTTAAATTTTGAAAATAAGATTCCTTTAACCTAAAACATAACGTTTAAATTCTAATTGTTGAGGAAATTATACTGATACGGCTAATATAAATTATACCTGTTTTTATGTAAATACAAAATTAAACAATAAAATTGATTTAATGCTCATATTATTCACAATTGGGTTTAACTTGCATTCGAAGGCCAGATTTTTGTACTTTTCATTTAAAACTTCCCAAAATTTACATTTGGCTTTAATAATTTTACATCTGGATTTAAGACAATTTAAATCCATTGGATTTAATTTTTTTAGTAAATAATAAGGACTTGTAATTGTATCTTTGGATTTTATGAATCCGGATTTAATAGTTCGATTTATAATACACTTAAATGCAGAGTGAATAATATGGCCGTTATTGATCACATTGTCGTTTATTCGCACCGTCAATCCTGTACCTGAGTTAAGTTATCCATCCAAATTGTGATGTGAGTATGAGTATGCTTATAGAGTTTGAAAATCAATCATAATAATCAATTTTATTTGAGCATTTATCGATTACGCGTCCGATTCTATAAAGTACATAACTTATTTCAAAGTTCAATTACTTGCTACAATCTGTCCTTCCTATATTTTTTTAAAAGAAAATCGAACGGATGAACCTTTTTTATGAACACAGCCTGTGATGACAGCAAGAGTTCCGCTTCATCTTTCATGGTTATGACTACCTTCTTAAACTACCAAGAAAAGGAAACTTATACCAAACGACGACAACGATGACTACGACAAAGATGCGACGCGATGATAAAACTTTGTCTCAAAATCCAAGTAGGTACATGATATAGTACAGTAGTCTAACCCACCATACCCTCCAGTTTACATCGCAATAAAAAAAAAGATTGCTCAAGGACTTCGTTGCCTTCAAGCTACTTCGTGGGTGTTGTTCTGAAATGTGAGACTTTCTCGTTGTCTTTTGTGTGTCTGCGTTTTATCTCTTATAGCAATTTGTTTTCCTTGTTTGGATTATACTCATGTTTAAACACACATATACAAAATGTCCAAAGGGATCAACAAAGGATATAGGTATTATCGCTGAACAACATGATGGTGGCAATATTAACTTAATCTCGCAGGCTCTTTTGCCTAAAGCAGATGCTAAATTGACCTCATAACTAATCCAGATGTTTGTACATAAAACAAACAAAATGCTCCTCAATAAATAACTAATTGAAAAGTTTAGTTACTTATAAAATATACTTACAGTGGAGAACGGCAGATATATTGGTTTTGAATCAAAACTTTTGATTTGAAATGAAACTCAGTATTATTGAATAAGATTTTGTACCCATTTTTCAATATTGGGAATTGCAATTAACCAATTTGTCGTGAAAAGAAAACAGAACACCGTATTGAGAATCATTGCGGATCTAGTATTGCGGATTCCATAATCGAAATGATGGTGAAATGACGCCCTCCTCCCGAAGCATTTTCGGAATTTTATTGAACTTTTCATATTATGAATTCAATTTTTAAAAAGATTTATAGGTATTTACATATGTATGTACCTTATTTTGACACCACAGGTGGCTCCAATGGAGCACAATCTGAAAGTCATATTTTTCACCACTCTTTCAAGCAGCTGTCCCAGTATATCACTAATAATGTGGAGCCTATTTTGCTTCAGTAGGTAGTCAAGGGATCTATATGTGCTCTCTAGCTCTCCATTGACTGTAACTTTCTTGTTGACGTCATTTTTGAAGAAATATGGAGCAAAGACTCCACCAGCCCATAAAGCACACCATGAAGAGCACAATATATAACAGTATTACATAGTAAATTTAAAAATGATTTGTGGTTTTCTTTACCTACTTCAAATATGGCAATTTCACTTAATGACATATCCATTCAACCAAAAATAAACATCATCGCTGGAAAAAAAATGGACGTATAGCGCACAGTGAGTTTGGTGACCCGAACGTGAACCAAGTGTATTTCGAAATAAATCTGCACAATTGACAGGCGTTGTTTTGAGCACAAGTCAGCTGTCAAATTGGCTATCACTAAACAAATTGTTGCCAATTCGATGATTTTTATTTTTTTAAAGATTTTATTTATTCATAATAATTCCTCTCGAACGTTTTTGAATAGCTATTTATTTTTAAGTTACTTACTGAAAAATAGCAAAGTTGGTATAGCTACATATAAAATAAATTGAAAGATAAGTACATATATAGTGACTTATTTAATTTGTTGTATTTTTACATAGAAACATAATGATTCCGTTTCTTTGTTTTTTAATATTTCGAGAGAGTGGACGCAAAAAAAATATTTAAAAAGCTGTGTTTTATTCCTTTTAAATATCAGTCTAAAAGAGCTGAAATGTTTTGAGATTCTTTGTTCGAATAAGATAAAAAAATACTTAAATTAAATTTTATTTTCTCTTAAGTTCTGTTCGTATCAGATTATTAAATGAACCCACCTACTTTTATTGATTTTTTATATTCTTAAAAAAAAAAAAAATTAAGATAATGGTGTTACTTTTATCTGCACTTCTCAAGTTTGTTGAAATTTAAACTTTTATGTTGTAAACAACAATTTTATTTGCTATTGAACAATATCGTTGAGATAAAATGAACATCTTAAATTTTTTAGAAAAAATAGAAAAACACAAAAAAAAGACAGATAGGTCGATGTTTGTTTATTCATGCTGATTGGAAAAATAAGAATTATTAATTTGAACTTGAGTCATTTTGCCGATGTTGTACTATACTATATCCCAAAGATAAATTCAACAATTTTAGCTGGGGTCTTATAAGACATTTATATTTATATAATCTTAAAAGTATTTAAATAAATAAATTAATTAACTAATAGCTTGTGCGTGATACGACAGCTCGTGGAGAACTGGGGCCCTAGTGACTCTCATTCCTTTCATTATGCGGACGACAGAATTAAAGGGGACTTATTTTCTGCTGAATCCGAAAGATTTAGATGAGAGACATTTTATCATGACAACACAAAAGAGATACTCTTGCAGAATTTTTCAGGAACAGTCCCTATCTGGAAAAGAAAAAAAATTGTAGGTGGAATTGGCTGGACTCGAATTTGGCCCATGTGGAAAAAAAAAATCTCAAAATCTCTCTTTAAATTGGGGTTGTGATATATATTTTTCTCATGTTTCAGAGTTTAACCAGAGTTAATTCATTGAATTTTGTTAGTTAAGCTCTGAATTAACTGAATCGATAATTCTGACAGATGTGTGTCAACACATCATTAAAATAGGGAGAGCGACACTATGAAAATTGCCTCATTCCATACTTCCGCATATTACCGCCCTCTATGTTTGTTACGAGTGGCAACACTGGGCATTCAAGTCAACTTAAATATTGTAATCTACTCTTTTAAATATCAGAGATTATGAATTATAAAGATTGGAATCCTCGTCATTCTAGTTTGCCTGCAAGCTAAACAAAATGGCGGATGGTGGTGAATTCATATTTTTGCACTAGTGTCCATGTTTTAACGCACGCTAGTGCAAAATTATGAATTCACCACCGCATAAATTGTTGTCGCTATTCACATCTATTCATCGACACGAGATGAAATTACAAAAAACAACAATCTAAACAAAAAAATTCGTAAAGTTTCCGACACACGTTTCATGAACGCACCTAAAAACTTTTTACGTCAAAGTATGGTATTGTACGATATGGTAAACAAATCAGCTTCGTTAAACGTCGAACAGCTTAAAACATTTAATTTAATTTTAACATTCGTAAAATGTGTTTACCGCAATTTGAAAATGCCTAAAATAAGCCTTTTTTGGCTTATTTTAGGCATTTTTAAATTGCGGATTTAAAATTTATACAATTGTATGAACAAATTGCTTTCAATGATCTATTAATTCTTGAGTTATTTGGCGAAAATTATGGTAAGTATGTTTGTTGTTGTGATCAACACATAAGTACATGTGTGAATTCAATTGTGTTTGTGTAACTCACACTATTTTGAAAAAAAAACCTCACTTTTTCTTCGGTATGCCCGTTCTTCTAGTTCTTCTTCTACAATCTAAGGTTACAAGAGTTTACAATGTTTACGATATTTATCATCAATGTAAATTGTAATAGTAGTCTTGACCAGTCTTTCGGCTGAGAAGGATGTGTTTGTAAATTGTAACCCGAGGAAACTGCTGTAATAAAAGTGCGTTTTTTTTTGTATAATTTTTCCCACAATAAAAATCTCGCTTGTTTTATTTTAATCAAAGTTGGAACATTATTGTCCTTCGAGTCGGGATAAAAATAAAAAAAAATCGGAGTTTGGATATGTCCAAGCAACTAAAACATTATAAAAAACGGATAACGGAGATCAAAAATACATTTGCAATTCACGCACACACCAAAAGATTATTTACATTATTTAAAAAATAATAAATTTTTTTACTGCCTTACAACCACTAATTTTCAGGAGTTTAAAAATAGTAAATTTTTTTAACGCCTTACAACCACTATAATATGCCTGTTTGGTTTACCTTTTTTTTCAACAAATTTCCCAAGAACTGAGTTTTTTTCCATGGGATTTGACAGCAAATTGGGAAATATTGTGCAAATTCGCAAGAAATTTCAACCAAATATCTTTTTCCTGCAATCGTTTTCCCGGGTAACGTTTGCCCGCCGATTTGAAAGGTAGTTTTTTTGTTACAATCCTGCAGCACGATATCCCGCGGAAAGATTGCCTATAAAATTTTCCACGGGTAGATGGCTAAGGGACAGGCAATACTAATTAGTACTAATTAGTAATAGACAAAATCATTTTGCATTTATGCAATAAATATTTTATGTTTGTTAAAATATTTAATATTTTTATGGTTCGTCATAGTATTTAAGCATTATTGCTTCCGCAAGAATTTTCAGTTCTTGTCAGAACTCCCTGTAGGTAAGACCTCTTCGTTAAGGAGATATCTACCGGATTCTAATAGGTTTTGGGTGATAATGAATCGATGACGGAATTGGTTTTAAGAATGAAGGGTAAGTTCGATTGTTGGTCAAAGGCTTAAAATGTCATTTAAGCGATGAAAAAAAAGTTGTCGAAAATGTTATAGTTGCTTTTTAAAATTTGTTTACTTTTACAATTGGAAAATGCCTAAATTGCCTAGAAAAAACTTAAAACAAATTTTTTTTTTACGCTTAACATTTTGGCAATTTCTTGTACTTTTGCTAAAGAAAGACTTTCGTACAAGAAAACTTTTGACCTATGCGCCTGCCCTAAGCGGAGCAACGGAGTTACGTGAGCGGTACAGAGCCCTCCCAAAGAGGGAGTTAAAATCCTTGGATCCCGAAAGCGCGAAGCTGGCCATACTTTTCTCCAAGAAAATGCTTTTGTACAAGAAAATTATTGACAAGAATCTGCTTCTTTTAGTCATAAATAGAACCATTTACAAATTAAAAACCTCTTCTTACTATATGGGAATGAATTTTGTTCATGCGCTGTCAATTTGTATTGAAAAAGTATGAATCGGCGGGAAAACTTTTGCGGGAAAACGTACGTGGGAAAACTTTACGCGGAAAAACGTGATGTGGGAAAACTTGCCACGGGAAAACTAGGCAACCCGGAAAGAAAAAGGACATAGAATGGAGTCTAAAAATAAAAATAAAAAAGTTAAATAAAAATAGGAAAATATAAAAACAAATGTGCAAATCGCCGGGTAAAAGTTCGAAGAAAAGTGTGTGTGTGATAGGTAGGAAAAAAGAAAAAAAAAAACGTAACAACTTAGGAAAATATATTTAAGTGAATTTAAGTTCAAAGGAAAAATAATAAAATGCATTTATTGTGAAATTATATGTATCTGAAGGGATGCAGTTGAGGATTGTGTACAAACATAGTTTCATGTGCAACGATGCGCGTCATCGCCGTCGGTCGGCCGCAGATCAGTAGCAGGAGCTGATATATTTATATGTATGTGTGAGTGTTATTTACATTAATTAGAATACAGTGGAATGTTTGGCAGTCTTTTCTTGGGTCGAATGAATATTTCAACTACGGAGTGGAGTGTGCTCTTTTTTTGGAAAAAAATGGGAGTTTTTTTTAGGAAGAAAAAAAAAATTTTTTTAAAGAGGTTATTTAAAAATTATTTAAGAAAGTGACCTACTTTGTGCCTGTTTACACAGGCCTTTTACTGAAAGGCGCAACCAGTGAGACAGGTAGATTTATGTGTGCGTATAGACGAGAAAGGTATACTCCATCCCGAGAGAATACACGAGAAGGATCGTTTCTACGCACGTAAAATCTACCTGTCTCAATAAAAGGCCTGTGTAAACAGGCACTTATGGATTTTTTTATAAAATAAATATGGGAATATTTTTATTTGTTTTTGGAGTTCAGAATCTGTTTATTTGATTCTACAGTGGAGTTATTTTTTATCAAGAGACAAGACCTTTTTGTCCCTAAGGAGAGCGGTATAACCCGTACCACTACTTATGCCAAGTCCCAGAAGGCAACTGAATGCTCTCACGAAGGATTGTTACTCAATAAAGATCACTAGGAGTTCCAGTGGACCATAAGGACATACATATACTTAGTCTTCGTGCTGGGGCTGCATGACCAACTAGACCCGGAGACATAAAAACATTGAGAGTTGCAGAGGTCTTCTGAAACTCCCCGGATAGGAGATCTTAGATTTCCTATCTCAAAAAAGTTTCGGAAAGTCATAATAGTATTGTAATCCCAATTGTTTGAAAAAAATATTTTTGGGAATTTTAAAATAAGGTTTAATTTTTTTTTGTATGTGTATTTATATAAATTATATACGATATACCATTTCACAAAAATTACACTGGGTTTTTAATAACAGTATTACTCTCATAGAATCATTTTATTTTTATTTATTTCATATACCTAAAATCTCAGCATTTCAAGTTGCGAGTGACAAATTGTGTTTTAAAACTGACGTAAAGTGCATTTAATATCTGATGACAACAAAATAATTCTCCTTGTTAAAAGCAAAATGTGCACAGGCTTTTCATTCTGCAGTAACTACGCGAAATTAATAATTATAGGGAATTAGTTAAAGGAGTCTCCACTCTTTTGTAACACTGAATTAATTGCCATTTTATTGTTCCTTCGTTGTGTGTGATGTGTTTTTGTTTTTGGCAATAAGCTTAAACTCCTCCGGATATTTTCCACTGTGCCTCCAAATCATTTTGCTGTCATGTTGAAGACCACAGAAAAATTAAAAAAATTAATTAAATTTTGTATCCATCGTATATATCATCTTAAAAAAACAACAACAAACATTTTAAGTCTGAAAAATAAAATAATTTAATTCCAAATTCTTTTAATTGGCGTGTTCAGAAAAATGAGGTCTCAGAGATTTTTCTCACTCAAAAAGTGAGCAAGCATTCAAAATTTTTGTTCCTCGGAGTTTTTACAGCAAAGCTAAGAAATTTTCCTGTTCAGGTAACTGAGATTGCTGAGATTTCCGAGATCTCATTTTCCTGAACATGCCTAATATTTTTGTATTCGAAAAAATCTAGATACCATTTGATTTAATTTATTGATTTAAACAAAAAAAAAACCTATTTTCTTTGTGCTTTTATCTTTCCCTTTTATAATGCAGTAGAAAAATCTTAAAGCTCAGTGTGACACAAAGGAAAAAAAAATTCAAAAATATTATCAAGGACATGATTCACCCATAATAATGATGAACATTAAGGTGGACATTTTTTGTTGGCAAATTGTAAGGGCTATAATGATATTGCTGTGCAATCAATTTCCTTTCATCAACCTCACTGATATATAGAAGATGCTTCTTTACGGTTTCTGCTGTCATTGTACATACATATTTGATTATTTACGATGGTTTTGTATCGCGATTCGTTGTCTTTTGACTCGAGCATCCATCCAAAACATTAAATGATACTATCAAATAAGTCATGTCTTCAGCTCAATCCTACACATATATAAAAGGATGTTTTTGAAAGGCTAGACAAAAAGAAATTGCTTTTATATAAAAAAAAAACCTCACAAAGCAAAAACGAAAAAAATTATTTTTTATTTTGATAGCTATCGCAGCCAGTTAAAAAAAATCTTTAAAAAATTGAAAAGGACACGATATTAACTCAAAATGTCCTTGTAATGTTTTTAAATAAAATGGTTTTTCTCGTTCGCAAGACTCATATTTTATTCCGTGAACACTTCCTTTCCCTTCTTGAAAACATCTACCAGCATTTTTAAAAAGACAAACTGAAAACGACCAAAGTAGGTATTACAACTGTTTTTAAAGTGATTTTTCGTTAAAGTTACCACAGAAGCGACCTCATACAAAAAATATAAAAAATAAATAATAATAAAAAAAACCAAGAAACAGCCCTCTAAGTATGATTTTTTATTCATAGGAACACAGGAGAATAACCTGGAATGAAGAATCCTTATACTCGCACTCAGGAGCATGAATGAGTAGTAAAAGCTCACAGAACGGAACCTATGGTAAGAGTGTATGTGTAAGTACCTATAAGTATTATATAGGTATATGTATAATATTTATATTCTTTTAAACAGCACATTGCTTGTCGACAGGTGAATTGACGGTGCTTGACAAGGTTTTTATATTCCATTGAAAACGGAGGTCATACAGAAATATGAAGTAATTTTCAGAAGTGCCACTCACTCAAAGCATATACTCGTACATATACTTACATATAAGCAATAACACTTACCTCGTTAAATATGAAGTACGCATAACACGTCGAGACCGGTGATAGTGGTTTGTAATGATTCCCAAAAGAGTACATGTATGAGAGTCCTGGTGCAGGAAATAATGCTGTTAGCATATCGCAAAGTGCCATTGCTGAAAGGATACATAAATATATATAAATAAAATATTTGAAGTTTGATAATATAATACGGTATTTTATTAATTGAATTAGAATTTTGATTTCACAAATAAAAATAAATAATTTATTATTATTAAAAAAGAATGCTTATTTATTTACGACCAAGCATTCAGATTGTGTTGTGAGTTTAATATTTGTAGCAAATATATAGGTATCCATTTTAATTTTTGTACTTGCTAATTAAACGTTTTTTTAGTAAACAAATTGACTGATACAAAGATACAAAAAACCACCAAAAAATTTACTAAAAATAACTTTGGACTTCTGTCACCATCTGTAATATTGGACGCATTTTCCTGAAGATTACGGAAATCGCTTCGTCTTGGAAAAATCTAGTTCCAATATATTTCAGTGTTTTTTTATTTGCCTTAAAAAAAGTTATGGCCAAAACAAAAAACCATCAAAAAATTTACAAAAAAACTTTGGCCTTCAGTAAGCATTAGGTGTCATTTTTTAATTTTTTTAATAGTTTTGGTTTCCATTTAGTGGTCGATGTTTTATAAAATTGACGTTTCTTGCCTAAATGTGATGAAATACAATTTTTTTCTAAAAACATGTTAAAGAATCAATTTAGAAAATAATGCCGAACCAGAAACACCCTGTAGATATACAAAATATGCAAATATAAAAGTGGGCATATGGTGAATGTATAGAAGGGTTGGTTGGGAAATATCTAAGTATTGGTCTCAAAATCAAAAACGGAAATATTTTAGGTTTCTAGCATTATTATGCATTATTTTAAAAGGTCGTTTTTGATTTTCGAGGTAAAAGTTCAAATTAGTAGTTACATTTTCAACCGCATATATTTTTTAATGTATAATTTTTTTTAAGTTTCTGTTCTCTTTTCAGCGAATCTCATTAGAAGACTTAGTTGAGGTGAAAGCCTCCCTTAACTAGACCATTTAACGCTTTTAACAGTGTTATAACAATCAAGTCGTATACTTCAAGATTACTTTTAGCTCCCTTACATTGGTTCGGTTAAACTCTTGGAGCATCTTATGAGAGGACAAATGTTAATTGGCAAGTGTAGGTCCTCATAAGCCGAAGAAAAAAAAAATAAGATCAGCAGAATCAGAGCCACCTTTATGGAATTTCAGTGTAACAATTTTGTTCTGAACATTTTACAGAAAAAAGCAGAATTCAAAAACTTTAACCATAGATAGCCATATAAAACATTTTACAGGTTTTTTTTTAATTTCTGAAAAAGGACTTCGGAGGATTTGCACTTTACCCAGCGATATCTATATTTTAATGGAAATTCAAATATTTTCATTGCTTTCCTCTTAGTTGAATACATTTTTAAAAACGTTAATTTTTCTTTTACAAATCTTCTATCATACCTTAGTCACTAAATATGGTGGTCGATTATATGTTGGTTCACCATCATTAATTTTATTATTTTATTTTATTGTATTTTATTGTATTTTATTGTATTTTATTGTATTTTATTTTATTTTATTTTATTTTATTTTATTTTATTTTATTTTATTTTATTTTATTTTATTTAGTTTTATTTAATTTAATTTTATTTAATTTAATTTAATTTAATTTAATTTAATTTAATTTAATTTAATTTAATTTAATTTAATTTAATTTAATTTAATTTAATTTAATTTAATTTAATTTAATTTAATTTAATTTAATTTAATTTAATTTAATTTAATTTAATTTAATTTAGTTTAATTTAATTTAATTTAATTTAATTTAATTTAATTTAATTTAATTTAATTTAATTTAATTTAATTTAATTTAATTTAATTTAATTTAATTTAATTTAATTTAATTTAATTTAATTTAATTTAATTTAATTTAATTTAATTTAATTTAATTTAATTTAATTTAATTTAATTTAATTTAATTTAATTTAATTTAATTTAATTTAATTTAATTTAATTTAATTTAATTTAATTTAATTTAATTTAATTTAATTTAATTTAATTTAATTTAATTTAATTTAATTTAATTTAATTTAATTTAATTTAATTTAATTTAATTTAATTTAATTTAATTTAATTTAATTTAATTTAATTTAATTTAATTTAATTTAATTTAATTTAATTTAATTTAATTTAATTTAATTTAATTTAATTTAATTTAATTTAATTTAATTTAATTTAATTTAATTTAATTTAATTTAATTTAATTTAATTTAATTTAATTTAATTTAATTTAATTTAATTTAATTTAATTTAATTTAATTTAATTTAATTTAATTTAATTTAATTTAATTTAATTTAATTTAATTTAATTTAATTTAATTTAATTTAATTTAATTTAATTTAATTTAATTTAATTTAATTTAATTTAATTTAATTTAATTTAATTTAATTTAATTTAATTTAATTTAATTTAATTTAATTTAATTTAATTTAATTTAATTTAATTTAATTTAATTTAATTTAATTTAATTTAATTTAATTTAATTTAATTTAATTTAATTTAATTTAATTTAATTTAATTTAATTTAATTTAATTTAATTTAATTTAATTTAATTTAATTTAATTTAATTTAATTTAATTTAATTTAATTTAATTTAATTTAATTTAATTTAATTTAATTTAATTTAATTTAATTTAATTTAATTTAATTTAATTTAATTTAATTTAATTTAATTTAATTTAATTTAATTTAATTTAATTTAATTTAATTTAATTTAATTTAATTTAATTTAATTTAATTTAATTTAATTTAATTTAATTTAATTTAATTTAATTTAATTTAATTTAATTTAATTTAATTTAATTTAATTTAATTTAATTTAATTTAATTTAATTTAATTTAATTTAATTTAATTTAATTTAATTTAATTTAATTTAATTTAATTTAATTTAATTTAATTTTATTTTATTTTATTTTATTTTAAATTGAAAATTATCCAATTAAGTTCAAATACTTCACGGAATTTAAGTTATACAATAAAATATTGTAAACCATGTGATAAATAATGAACATATCTATAGAGAATATAATAGTTAAATAAATTTCAATATTTTTCTGTATTATTTACATAAACCTCCGGTATTGGTTTAATTCTATAAATATTCCTATAGTTCATGATATTGTTGTTTTTTTTATACTTTTCACCAACGGAAAGTTTAATATTTGAATATTAAATTTTAATGTAAACATGAACTTTCTGTTTTCCTGTTCTATTTGATTAAATGTGTGAAGAGTGGAATGGACTTGTTTTTATTCGCATTTAAAAAAAAAAAAAAACCAAAAGAGCCTAACAAAGAAATACAGTCAAATGTGATTTTATTTATATTTTAATTGGGCCATCACACACGACTCCAGAATCATAAGCACCTCGACCTCATATATGAGATATTCGCAAAACAATTAGATATACCATTTGAAAAGCTACCAAATCGTCATAAAAGGTCAACTATAGTTTCAATAATTGGTCATAGTCAGTCATAGGTTTTTTTTTATAATTTTTTTTTTAATTTTCTTCAACACTTGAGCACGGAACGAAACATATTTTGATGTTAAAGGGCCATTTATCAGATAAAAATAAATTTTTTTTGGTGTGAACTTCTACTTCCTAAAAATGTATTTGTCAAGTTTCAGCTCAATCAATGGGTATATTTTCTGTTCTGAGCTGATTTTTATAATTTGGAGTTCGCCATCTTTTGGAAAACTTTAAAATGGTAGAATATTATATGTAAGTATATCTATATATTGTGTTATATAGTTATAGTTTTTGAGTCTTACTTAACTTTTAAATTTTTGTTTTAAGCGCCATCTATTGTTGATGTCATATAGTTAGTCTTAATTTTGATATTCTCTTAATTTTGATATTCTGGTGTTCAGCGTCATCTATCAAAATACTTAAGAACTTCTAACAAGCGTGATCTTCACAATTTCTTAAAATAAAATACATTAAAATATTTTGTAAATTGTCTACTGTTGCTAAGATAAACTAGTAACATTCCTTTTTGTTCAGATATACATTATAATACAAATATTTTGCTTTGTACAGAAAAAAGAGATCTATGAATTTTGAAAAGTGGTTTTAAATTCATAACTTAATTGCTTACAAAAAATAAATAATTTTGGCGGCGCTACGCCCGACTTTAACTCGTGGTTACCAGTACCAGTACCTAATGATTTGCAACTGTGACTCCTAAACCATTCGTGTGTACCTATTATCAACCGAAATGGAAGGGACCTATAGTTTTCTACCAAATCCAAACGGCTAAGATAAGAGGAACTTTATCATATGACAAGAGATATACTCTTGGAAGCTTTGTCAATTCCACGTAAATCGTGAGAAGAGGCATTACTTCTTTTACCTTATTAGTGTTGCGCATTACTGTTATATACCAACTTGATATCTATTCAATCGTATATACCTAATAACACAATTACATAAAACACCCCATCACTCAAAATTTAATTGCTTTTTGTGGTTCTTACCCTAATTTGAAATTATTTTATTTATTATGGTGGCGCTACAGTTCGCAGTGGATCAGGATCTCAACCAACAAGCTTCTTTCAGCCAGCTTAGTCCCTAGCAATAGCTGTCTCCAGTTAAAACGTTATATTATAAAAAAAAAATCCCTAACAATAAGTTGAATTTCAACTTCGTTAAATACACAATGAAATATTTTTATTTAATTTAAACCTTCCAAGAAAAACTAACCTAAGTGCCAAAGTTTTTTTGTTTTTTTTTCAAGCAAAAAAACAAAAATAAATCATTCTGACAGTTAGAACTTAAACACAATGTGGGATTTACAATATGCTCTGATCTATATAATTTTCCATGACTTCTGCTGGAAAAGGTGGGAGTTACCACTCCCAGCCTTTATTATTTTTTTGTTTGTTTTTATTTTCCTGCCATTTTCTATTGGGAAAACCTATACTATATTGCCTCAGGATTTCATATACAGAAGGAGGATTAACTTCTTTTTCTGCTCCTAGATGGAGTGAAATAAATATTATGTAAGTGAAACAAACACATGAGATGGTAAATATGACTGATTATGTGTGGGTTAATACTTATGTTGAACTTTTAGATTTTAATCTAATTCCATATAGAGTTTCGTTTAAAATACACTTAATCATTTTTAAAATCAAAGACTTTGTACTGACATGGGTTTCAAAAACTTTTAATACTTTTAATTTATTAATTAATGGTTAGTTAATTATATACATATTTGAAGCTCAGGAAATTAAATTTGACTAACACTAATGCATTAAAATCAAAACTAATAAAACTTAAAGGAGAGACAATTTTAATATAATCCAAGAATAGAAAAAGCCCATAATTATTTCCTATGCGTCAAAATCAGATGTTTCCTACTTTTCGAATACTAAAAGGAATCGTTGACTTGTAGTAATTGAAAATGTATGTACGTATATAAGTTCATGCTTTGTATAGTTCTTTGTATGATGGGAAAATCTCTAAAGAGATATGAATTTCAAACATTTTGTTTGTTGATTTCCCCAGGCGACAAATAACATTTCTATTTCCTTTTGAATCGCAGAGATTTAATGCAAATTGTTTATATCAACTTTTCTTCCTTCAATAGATGTACATATAAGCTATTCCCCATAAAGATACAAATATATGGTAATAGAAAGGCCATTTGAAATTGTAAGTTTACTTCTTTTTTTTATAAAATTAAAAATGAAAAGAAATAGAAATGAAAAATCAATTTCTAAGGATTTCTTTTGAAAAAAAATTGAATAAAAAAAAAACTTACCCATAAGGACAAAGTTTGTTGGCGTTGCCATACTACGTTTACTTAGCACCAGCACAATTGATGTATTCGAGGTTATCGTGATCAAAACCAGGAATGGCATACAATAGCCGTATAACGGTATGCTATACGTAAGCAGGGTATCACAGGAAACATTCATATAAGACACATTGTTGTACACCTGCATACAGTCATCAGGTGGTAGCTGCATAAAAGATGCATTCCCACTCAGTTCTGCATCCACATCTGATAGTGAAGAATCAAATGACAATGATTCATTTGATGAACCAAAAGGTTCAACTTCAGACATTTCGTCGATTCGATCCATGTTGGGAATCATTGATGGATAATATATAAAAAAATAATAATATTATCACACACACACACAAACACACACTGAATGATAAGATATTATTTAACTTTAGTTGTTGTTGTTGTTTTTCACATGGAATCACTTTAATATTCAAAATAAATAGTACGAGTATATTATGTATGCTTTAAAAAATTTTTGAATCCGAATTTTTCGTATGGGAATTTTCCACACATTCATCAAGAATCCATTCGAATTATGCAAAATTTCCATGATTTTCTTTGATTGCTTCCAGTAGTATTATAATAGATGACTTCCTGCTTATTGATTTTTTCTGTTGATTGTGTGACTTGGCATTTTTGTAGGCGTTTTAAATGGAGGTTGAGTTGATGATAAAAGGAAAAGCTGCAAAAAATAGAATTGTAAAGGAAATATCAGTCATTGTGTGGCATTTATTTATTAACTGCAATATTAATGTCAAATGTGTGAAAAAATAGAATATCCACATAAATTAATTCCACAAATGTAAAAACTAAATTAAAAAAAAATCCAATCCATTGATAAAGTTGGAAAAAACCAACGAAACTTCGGAAAAGAATGAAACAGTTTTAGGTGCATTCGGAAGTTACTGATCATGTTAATCTGTTAAAAAAAAACATTTAAATAGTATAATCAAATTCCAGATTACCAATACCTAAACAATAAAATCAGCTTATTCATTGTCAGGAAAAAAGACACTTTTTTTTTTCTTCAAGAATTATTAATACATATCTGTAAATTATGTACGCATATTTTTCTATATAAATTGAGTTTTTTAAAAAATGCATGTTAAATAAATTTATGAAGTGACTGTTTTGCGAAAAAGAGAGAAAATGGTTTATATTGTTTGAGAGAGACTTTATTGAGTATTAAATTATGATTGTTTTCTTTATTTTGTTTACTTGGTACATAGATTTTAGAACATTTGTTCACAGAAACTATATGATAATAATTAAGTTACTTTCATATCCATGGTTTAAAGCTTCTTTCGCTATCACACCTCGTAAAGAAAGCTTTTCTTGACTTTTTGCATGTTCTTCGGTGATTTCAATTTCCGTTGGATAACATTTCCTCTTACCTAGAATTTGTCGTTGACTTTTTACCGTATAACATCTTATTGATGTTTCGACAAACTTGCATCAATAATTAGTGAATCATTCAATCAATCAATAGTCAGAATAACGACTCGTAAAGTCGCAGACTCAGAGCTAAATCCTATATAAAACCTTGTCACTTCCATACCTTTACTACATCTATATGAGGCTTCTGATAAATCTTTTACAAGTTTGGCTGAATCTCGTTTTCACATTTTACGAAACACTATCCCCGTAGCTTAATAATTTCCTTATGATCGTCTGAAATTAAAAAAAACTTTATGCCTTCACATTTTTGATTTTTCACCGCATTCATCAAAGTTTTTTGGTATTATGCCAGCTGTTTGTAGCTGTCTGTGTCTATGAATTCATTTTTTATTTTATTCAAAATTTTTTTTTGAAAACTTAATTTTAAAACGACTCGGTCAATTTTTATTAAACTTGGTACCCAGCAGGTTTTTAACATTATCTAGCAGATTTTTGATTAAAAGTATTCTTATAACCAAAAATAACGGTACCTCCCATACAAATGTTTAGAAACCGGTATTGAAAATCTATTATTTCTCAAAAACGGCTTCTACGGTTTAAAAATAGTATCTCTTATAGAAACATTTTTTTGATTTTCAACTATCTCACTATCAGTTGAAATGATTTTAATGAATTTTGAAATGAAAATTGCACAAAAGCTTCAAATAAGTTTTAATAATATTCCATAACAAAATTTTCAAAAAAATAAATTATTGATTTTTAAAAAAAATTTCAAAATTATTTTTTGAAAATTCCTTATTTCGAAAATGGGTAGACGATATTTTTTATTTTTACTATTGTCGAAAAACTGTCAAAATTTGTGAATAAAAAATGTTTTTTTCTGAGTTTCACAAATATTTTTTGGAGGACTGAATCTTCTTCATTTCCGTTTATAAAGTTTGACAAAAAATACTTAAATAAAGCGGGGAAAAATGCCAATATTCGCGGTAAATAACTTTTAAGGGTGCCCCACTAGCCTGTATTATTCCATTTACCCCATAAAATCTTATTTTTTTTTTGGTTTAGAGGAAAGTTGGTTGAAACTTACACGATCTTAACGCCCTTAAAAACTTTAGCCCCGGCCTAAATTTTGGATGGGTATACTTTTATTATTGAAAACCATAAACAAAATCCAAAATTAGTATTTTGTTTGTACATCTTCAAAATCGCGAATCGCCTGTCAAAAATAGAAACCAAAAATAAAAAATATTTTAAAATATTGTTTATTCAAAAACAGCAGAAATATTCTTAGCATACCTAAATGCTTTGAAAAGTTTTTAAGTAATTTATCATGAATTGAACCCAACCATAAACCTCTACAGCAGGGATATCCTGCGGAAGTTTTTGATTTAATTCCAAACACCAATATCATTTCTGTTAACTCAACATTCAGTAGGGATATCTTGCGGAAGTTTTTGATTTTCCATAACTTCTGTGTATCTGTGTTAAACTCATTGAATCTTGAATTTCAATTAAAATTAATTGTTAGATGTCTTAAAAGTTATTTTCAAAAACCCCCAAATAATAATTTATTTTGTTCTATTTCAAAACAAAAGTTAAGATTTTTTTTCAATAGTTGTATAATCCTGCTTTATCCTGGATCAAAAGGATTATTCGTTCTTTGTATTTTGATGTTTGTTTTAAGGAAATAAAAACCTGATGAGTATTTTGCAAAAGTATAGTAGGTACTCGTATATCTGACCCATAATGAATTGTTTTTATAGGACTTGCAAGACTTCATCCGTATATGCACAAAAATTTCCATCTGAATGCATTATACATTGAGCAGAGGAAATTGTATTTTCTAAGTTATTTCCTTGGATGAACCTAAGAGAGGTGAGCCTGAAGACATATCAAGTTTTGATTGAAGCATAATATACAAAGAGAATGCAAATAGAGATACCTACATACTTCCTTCAATTTAAAGTTTGCTTTTGTTGGAAGATAAATTGTTGGTCTCAAAATGTTATCTTTCAGTTTTTATCTAATTTTCATGATGGGGAAGATGTTCGTAGTTCGTTGAAAACAATTATTTTAATTGAATAGTATAAAATTCAATATATTAAATAGGTATTCAATTTAATTAATGAATATTTAATTGTATTCTAAAATTCTGACAAATTCGTATAAACGCTATTCTTTCAATTAATTAAATTCAATAGGTACACAGATACTTACAACAAGAGCAACCAAAGTTCAATGTTTTTTTTTTCAAATTGATATTGCAGACACCACCTCTTACACCTTAACCATGTAAAGCAATCATATAAAAAATCCCATTATATTTCTTGTAGTTCCAATTTCCGAAAACTTCACAACCATTCAACCGAAAAAAAATATCGTCAAATTTTAAATGAAAACATTTTTCCACATAAATAAATAATAGATTCAAAAATAATAGAGAGAGAGAAATGATAAAAAAAATCTTTATTTTCGTCATATTATTTGAAAATAGACTGTCAATCAACTTGAAATCCCCTTCAACTTCTTGTAAATATTGGATATTTAAATGTTGAATGCACAAACTTTTTTTTTTCGGTTCCAATTAAAACAGAAATAAGAAAACTCTGTCTGTGGCAGTGTCATGGCATCTCAAATGATTCATATCAGAAAGGATTCATTCTTCTTTGAAAAGATTAATTAAACTTTAAACCACTAAGATGTTTTAGCTTGATTATAATTGGTGTAAGATAAGACTCAACATAATATATTTAAACTTCACCCATTACAAATGTAATTTTATCAAAATCGTTTCCTTGAGTGTTTTTTTTTTTATTGTATGTTAAATACAGTTTTGGATGAAGTTTAAAAACTGCTAAGAGCCAAGTTAAAATTTTGGGCCTTGTGAATAAAAAAAAAGCTAAAGCTAAAACTTGGATTTTTAAGTAAAAGCTAGATTTTTGGTGAATAAAAATAAGCTTAAGCTAGCTAGTTAAAGATGTTTTCTAGTCATAGCTATTTTAAAATAGCCAACGCTAAATTCATTTAGTTTTAGCTTGTTTTCCCAGCCTAAGCTTCAATTTGTGTGAATAAAAATAGCTTTGACTAGAATATTAAAGTTAAAGCTACAAAAATTTCAAGATTTTTTCTCCCTGTCTAGAAAGCTTTGACTAGGTCTTCTTTTCAGTATTCTCTTTAGTTGTAGTGCGATTATGGTAAGAAAACTAAGATTTTAGAAGAAACGGAAGTAAGTGATGAGGATTTTTATAGTTTATGTATTTAGATTTTCAAAAGAAATGTGCAGTGGTGATTACCTGATTACCTTATAGAAGACTCAACGGAGCGTAGAGGTGCACTGACCTCTGAGCAGAGAATACATATATTTTTAAGATATCTAAGTGAACCTGGATTTCAGTATGGTGCAGTAGGACAAGATCTTGGAGTTGAACGCTCTTCTGTATGTAAGACTGTTAAGCACGTAGTTGTCGTTGTCGTTGAAAGTTGCAGCATGAATTAAATGGTAGGCATTGTAGGTATATATATAAGCCATTAAAAGGTAGAACTACAAAGTTAATGGAGGATTATGAAGCAGGTACTTAAAAATAATGCGAGCTGTTAATTAAATTAATGTTAGTAACTCAAAAATAAGACAATTTTCATTATTCCTTTTAAAACATCAAAACTGTTTTATTGGAGCTACCAGACCTACATATGTACAAATTTGAAACCAATTGGTCCACAGTGAACGTATAGACGCAGAGACTGACGGACGATATGATAAAAACATTTTTAACCCAAAATCAAAACTTGCCCTATAATACAGATATAGTGGCAAAACAAAATCCAAAACAACCTTCCTTTTGGTCTATATATGAACAGTTCTAGCTAAAGCTACCTAGTCGAAACATGTGAATAAAAAACAAACTGCTTAAATTGCGAAGCTTAAACTAGAATTTTCTAGCACAAGCTATTTAGCGTAATCATTTTTTTATTCACATAAAACAAAACTTAAGCTAGAACTGTCTAGCTTTAGCTGCTAGTAAAAGCTATGACTAGTTGGCTTTAGCTTCCTCCAAAAAAAGCTTTAACTTTTTTTTTATTCACAAGACCCTTTGTTTGGTTATTAAAAATCAGCTCATAAGATTTTGATTAAACTTCGTGCCCGCATAAGATGTTTAAGGAAATTGCAAACTGTTATTTCTAGATAGTACAACATTTAAAAATTTTAAAATTAAAAATTTTGTTTTATAAAATGGTAGCTTTTTTTTTTTTTTTTAAAGTACTGAATTATTTTAGAAAAGTTGTGGTCACGTTTTGGAGAAAAATAAAATTTTCATTTTTTTTAAATTGTAGGCAGGCTATCGTTATTTTTGGTAAAAAAAAAAAAAAAAAAAAAATCGTGTGGGGGGAATACCCAAAAACCGTTAGTTACCATAGTTTTAAAAAAATCGACCCACCAGTTTAGGCTGCAGCTGAGAGGACATACAGACAGAGAGAATTGAAATTTAACATAAGTTTGATCAAATTCTCGATGAAGAGTTATCTGTAGGGTGTTCTAAACCTTGGCTAATGTAACATTTTATTTAATCAAATGAAGCATATTATTTACAACTATTTCGAACTCTTTCAAACACTGTCTAAGTAGTAAACAAAATTATTATCTATTGCTCTTAAAAATATAGTCTTGAATTTTATACTCTTCAAGTTGTCATTGACAGGAGATATGAGAAAATATAATTTATTATATACATATGGTAATCAATTGATTCAGAGGACTATTAGCACCATAGTTTGACCTACTAAAAATTTTGCACAAGGGTTGCCGTTAACATTAAGCTTGTTTGTCTAAAGTTAAAATTCAGTTCTTGTTGAATTTAGTAGATTATTTTGTTAAATTACATTAGGACTTTATTGTTTATTAATATGTACGATATATTTTATTTCATGACTTTATTTTGTATCAACATTTAAGTGATTTATGACTTAAAAGTAAATCAAGAATTTTTATTAATTGTTTTGTTACTGATTTATATTTAGCCTTAAGTCATGAGACTTTTTTTTGTATATTCAAATATTATTGTATTATTTTCAATATTTATCAACCCAAAATTCATGGGGGGTCATTCCGTAACTTGATTATCGTCAGAGGATATCGTTTGAGCGATAGTGATGTCTTTATACGTAAGTCGATAATCGTCGAAGCGCTATCGTCAAAACGATAGCGTTTGGACGATAGCTAAATTGGTATCGGGTTACATTTATTTTGAAGTTTTTAGGTTACTGTATAGTTAAATGTTTGAGTTGCCACTGTAATTTGCCATCTTGTGTGTTAACTGTTGCATTGAAAAATTGAATTTAAAATGTTTCGGTCAAGCTATTTTCGCGCGCTATTTCTAGTCAGTTCAAACTTTTCGCCATTTGCGAATGCTCTTTGTGGGAAGCCCATCGACATTCAAATTTGCAGCCAAATCAGCCCACAATTTGTTATTTCATTTTTGAGTTGGACGAAGTTCGGCTTATATCCTCTGGCCATTTATTTTAATTTTTCTTTTTTTTTTATATTTCAAAAAATTATTGTTATAGGAATATACTAGGGGAAGTTCCTTCAACAAAAAATATTTCCTTTACGGAAGCCGAAGGCAATTTAATTTATTTTCACTCTGCTCGAATATGGTCATTTTCATTTTTGTAGAAAAAATATTATAAAATCACAACCGCAACATCCGCATCGTTTGATTGTGGCATTAATCGTTACCTATATTGCTTATTTTCTTCAAAAATGAAACCAAAAAAATAATCCCGTTGGCAAATTGAGTTTTAAATAATAATGGGGGGGGGGGGTATAATTTTTTATAGGCTATACACAGAAGTTTACCAATCTAAAGGAAATCGATCGAATTATAAAAGGATCAATTGAATGGAATAAGTTTGAATTGGCTATAGAAACAAAAAAAAAATGTGTTTACGAATGAAAACGTTTCCTTAAGGCAAAGCTCTCAATTTCCTTTTGTCTATAATATATCTTTGTATACATATATTCCAAAAACATTAAAAAAAAAGTTAATAGACACATATATTATTTGTTTTCAATTAAAGGCAAGACAAGGACTCATTTAAAAAATCAATTTTAAGTAAATACAAGATTATGGTTTACAAAAAAAAAATAACGACTTCTTCCACGCGCCTTGATGTTATGAGGTATACATAGCTCAAGGCTATAAAGTATTTTAAACATCGAGAATGTAATTGGTATGAATTTATCTATTTATATAAAACAGTTCATAAGAAAGTTTGAGAAAATCAACAAGTAATGATATACCTACATATTATGTACATTGTACATACCTACTTTATTCATTTGTTTTCGAGAAAAATTGAAAAAGAAAATAAATTGAAGCAAAGCAAATTCGTTCTTCGCAATTCGATGGAGATGTCTTTTAGTCCATCTGTACATCAAATTGCTAAGAACGAATTAGCTTCATTTAATATCGTCGGCTTTCTGTCAAAAATGACATTTAAATCGGCCATTTTATATTTCTAAGAATAACGAGATCTCAGGATATACATATTTCATATATATATAAACAATTTTGTTGTAAAATACTTAGGAACAAAAATTTTGGATTCGGCTGCTTAATTTTTGACGGCACAAACAAAGTGAGGCATATGAAAAATAAACTGACCAAATTAATGTTTTTTCATATTAAAAAAAAAATCATTTAATTCAAATTCAAATTCAAATATCAATTCCTTTTTCCTAAAACCAGTTTTACAAATTCTAAGAATTTTATTTTTAAAATTATTTAAATTGGTTTTTTGTGTCTCTTGAAGAATTTTTTATTTTAAAACTACGTTTTTGATAGAAAAGCAGCGATGTGTTATGTTGTTGATTAATACTTCGAATATTAAAAAACATAACTACATATACACAGGTACGTATACTTGTACAAAATGGAGCAATTAATGATAATATTATATTTTTTATTTATTTCACGAAACTGATAAATCATTAAATTTCATTTGAAAAAAAAAGAAAGCACTCTAATGATATTTTCCATGAAAATCTCTTTCAATGAATTGCAATGCACAATACTTTTAAAATCTCCTCTTACACTAAAATGCACGACATGGATTGCACGAACTTGCTCTCATAGTTTAAAGCTATTATAAAGTGGATAAACATCAAAGATGTCAGTTATTGTGATTTAATTATAACAATGAAAGATTTGAGAAAAAAGTGTAGGTATTATGCTAAAAAAAATACTAAATCTTGATGTCTTTAAAAAAAAAAATAATATTTAAAAATCTTGTAAATGTTTTCTTTAAAAAATAAATACAATAGAATTTTCAATATGATAACTCATTCAGGATCTGTAGCCTCTATTGGATGTACAGTCGAAGCACAAGCGAAGTATGCCGAAAAGAAATATTTTGGAGCTTTTGCATCCTAATGTTAAGATTGGTGAAAACCTCGATAGTTTTTTTACACGATACAAATACAATGGCCTAAGTGTAAATAAAAATAGAAATTCTATATAACTCAGTTTAACAAAACAAATCAAAATTTACTATCTAACTTTCTCTTGAACGTGTAATGAAAAAATTTCGATAGAAATACGTACTTATGTACAATTTTTTACTGAACTATGTATTTCCATTTAATTTTAATAACACAATAGAATATTATGTAAAATTTTTCAAATAGAAATTCCATGGAATTCCGTATAGTGGAAACATAATTGCCAAGGGGACGTCCAATTTGGAATTTAGAAATTGGGACAAGGTAAGATCAATTTCGGATGTAAACTCAAGCAAAAGAAAATACAATTTATATTCTTTTGGGAAGTTCCTATAAATTGGTGAAGTTCATAGGGTTCGAATTAAATAACAAAAAAATAATTTCTCCAAGGATTTTAAATATGTTACAAAATACTTGTATTTTTGCGCTGTTTTTCACTTTAAAATTTTATAAGAAATTAATATTCGTAGCGAAAAATCAATAAACTAAGAAACTGGGGTAGGTATACTAGCACAGAACAAAAGAAAGTTCCTAAACAAATAGCAAAGTCATGCCCCTTCACACATTGTGTGTCAAAAATCGAGTCATATCGATGTCTTTTCAAAAGCAAAAGCTCCCTGTCACACGAGGAAACCAGTTTCTGAAAATTTCTTTAATGTTTTTTTTTTTTTAATTTCCTTAAAAACTCATGAATTGTGAAAACTAATGTCAAAATAATATCTTCAATTCCTTTGGCAACAACAACAAAGCAAGAAATTGAATCATTTTTGAGAAAATCAAATTAAAACCCATAGACGGCTAATGCTTGACCATTTTACAATTATTTTTGTACTATTTCTGTGCTGGTGGTGTAAATTTTTAAAAGATTACAATACTGATAACATACAAGTAAGAATGAAGTTTGCGCATTATATACCGATATCTTCAGGTATTTTGTGTTAATGTATATAAGTATGTATGTATGTTTGGCTATTGATTGTTTTGCCAGTTTTTTGACCAAATTTCTGAAAATTTGTCAGTTGTAAAAATCTAGCGTAAAAAAGTGGCCATTTTGACAATATTTCATGAAATAGCAATATTGTTCGGTGATAGATGCAATAAAATTTTACGTTTTATATTTTTGATACATCTGAAAAATTTTTTACAAAATTGATTGTTCGTTTACTTTGATGTACCACTGAGACTTGACTTTTAGACACCCTGTTTTTACTTCAGTTATTTACTTTTGACAATTTTTTAGGTAAAATCTTATGTCCATTTCATATACTTTATAGCCTTAGTCAATAGGTATAGGTATGTTAATTAACTTTGACACTCATATGCATTGGTGTGAATTTCTACACATTTAATTTTTTTTTTTTACATGAACTTCGACAGAATTTTGTGTAAAAATTCACACAAATCAAAAGAGTTTCAAATTAAAAGAACTAGCCTAATATGACCTACTGTGCGCCGAGGCAATACATTTTGACATTACATTTTTTTCAAAATGCTTTCTCAGCGTTTTGAAAATAAAGTTGAAAATATAAGAAATTTAGTGAATTAAAATTTGTTGCTATCAAGAATATTTAATTTAAATAGCAAAAAAAAAACACTAAATTTGACAGTGGTCGCCATAATTCTGTACTCACATTTGACATCTGAAATTACTTGACAATATATGAATTGCCCTGCACTGAAATTGAGATTGCCTTAAATATTGCCAATGGAGCAACAGCGCGGTATAAGCATGTTAAATATATAAAAAAAAAAATGTGACAGTTTTATAAAATACGCTAACAGTTCCCCGTGGACAGTAGTTCAGGGAACGTCCAAACAAATATAAAGTAATTTGAAGTTTGTATTTTCTGCAAATTTACTTTATAAAAATCCACTTGAATTTAAGCTGTCAAAATCACTCAACTTATCCATTGGTTGACCCCTATCAGCTATCCGTTTCATACCTCAAAGTGCACAAATCCGTTGTCGCAATGCATGCGACAATGCACGGATTATAATATAGTCCACGCCCTTCACGCATTGCATTGATTTAGTTTTCGATTCGTTCGATTCAAAGAAGCATTTCTGGTTCACCTGTTCCACAAGATAGTGTCAATGGCGCAAAATTTTAAATAGCATAGATATTAGCATGATATACTTAACACTTTTCTAAATTTAAAGGTCTTTAGTAAATAATTTTTTAACAAGTGTTCTACTAAAACTTTTTCTTAATAGACTACAGCTGAACACGCCTAAAACAGTGGCAGTTCATGCAAAAAAGTAAGCAACCATACCATTTTCACATTTATAATTGTCAAAGTGAAATTTTAGAGTCGGTATATGTATACAAAAATATTTAAAAAAAAAACAAAGTCAATTTTTAAGGGACAAAATATCAGCTTTTGAGTTTTTCTTTTATCTTTTTTTTATTCTCAGTATTGTATGACAAAGGCTTCTTATCTTTAATCTTCTTTAACATTATATAAAGACGAAACGATTATTTAGTTTGTCACGCGAAATCTCAGAAACTATTTACCTGATTAACTTGATTTTTTTTTTACAATATTCTTAATGTTTAGAAGGTTGTAAATAGCAAGTTTTTGTTTATCTAATTCGTTTGTTTATTACGAAAATTAAATTTTTTAAATTTTTGGTCAACTTTTTTCTTGATATTGACTCACATATTCACTTATAAATACCAAACTAATTGATACTTAAAAAAACAAAAATTATTTCCAAAAGTCAATTTTTGTATGCAAATTTTAAGCCCTAAATCTTTTCTTAATTATGCATACAACCTGAGAAATAAATATAAACAAATGTCAAGTTAATGCCACAGTCATTAACTTTTTCTATTTTTTTAAATCCAGAAATTTAATTCAATCGCATTCACGAGGTCGCTGCTTTGTTTCATTTCATATCATTTCCACCCTTTTGCATTTTCTCTACCTCCCTTATGTTTTTTTATTTATGTTGTGCAGGTTTCTCTTTGTTTACTCTTTTTTTACACAATGGAACATTTTGAGTATAACGCTGAAGGCAGGGATGGCCGAACTAACGCTTTTTGGAATAAACTACATTTTTTACATTTGCTACGTAGTTTAGATATGTAGTAAACTTTGAAGATTGAATTTGAGTTGAACTGTTTTTATTGAAATTTTATTATTTACCTAGCTTTACTATGTATGTAGCAAACGTAACATTTTGTAGTATATAAGACGTGTAGTTTATTAAATTAGCTACGCGTAGTTAATCATGTAGAAAATGAAGTGTAGTTAATTCGGCCAACCCTGGTTGCAGGTAGTCAGGCAAGAAGAAGATGTTTACTTGGGTGCGAAGTATTATATGTATGTATATTTGTATATGCAATAAGAAAATCAACGGGAGATAAAGATTCTGTTTATGTGTCAAACATGAACCTACTTAACATACAAATAAGTAAACCATTTTTTAAGAACTCACATTTCAAAACGTAAGTGTATAATGTATAAACTTTTTGTTAATAAGAAGAAATTAGGTACGGGTAGCGGTAGCCCTATTTAGTACTACCGGTATATATGTATGTTAATATTAATTTTTAAATTTTTGCGAAGCAAGGCGAGCACGGGTCTACTAGTTCTTTATAAAAGAAAAGATCTTTGAAAGTTTGAAAGGAAATTATTGTTAGGTATAAAGTATTATAGGTGTATGTTTATGTTTCTTTATTTTACAATGAACAAAACAAGAGCTTACATTGTTTCATTAACACACAATTAAAAATTATATCTTGATCTTTTTATTATGTATTATGTATTATATATTATGTATTTTGTTAAATTGAATAAAACATTTTCATTATTATCACGTTTTAAATTAAATTCTTCGAAATTATTTTTGTTCTCTGAAAATATAAGACAAGTAAAAAGGACGATATGCTTCCACACATAAATCCAATGAAAGGGTCAATTAATTTTATTTTTATTTATTCATTCATATACCTGATTTTACCTAAATTTCCTTTACAATTTTTTTTAAATATTTAAATGAAATGAAATTCTATTACATTATTATAGTGTCGTCAAAAAAGTCTTCACCCACATCAAATTGATAGTGAACCAAACAAGCCTCAACAAATTGCACTTATTCATTGACATGCATGAAGTTGTATAAATAATCGCCATAATTTTTTATGAACACGTATATTTTTCATGAGATACCATCATTAGTGTTAATTAATTTTTCGAGCTAAAATAATCCAATGGGCAGAGCCTGAACCTTTTTTTGTGTTTATGTTACAACAATGTCCTTAATGAACCTTTTTGTTGTGGTATGTTCTGGCGGTTAAATGCAAGCCAACAACAATATTGGTATTTATATATGTACACATAATACTTGATTTTTAATTATATGGGTAGGATAGGGCAAGCAAAAAAAGAAAAACAAACACTAATAAAATTGAAAAATCAGATAAGGATAACGGGAAACCTCTCGGCATAATTAGTTCATTATTATTCAATCAGTGGAGGTGATGGCCTAATTGTATAGAAATGTCATAGATGTCATTCAAAATTGATTTTTGTTTAATTTATATTTGAAAGGAACCTGAAGAAAACGTTGAGCAATTTTGGAGATAACGTTTTCTCTTGTAGGATATGCTGCTCCATAGCTCTGTGAGTTATAATAGTTGGTCTGTACTTGCGAACTTTTGTTACGTTTTTCTTTATAAATTAACCAGTTCCCATCGGTTTCTGATAATTGATATTTGTTGTTAAATCTATAAGTTAACAATACTTATTTCCCCTTTAAAGATAAATTTTAAAATCCTACTTGAATAATTTTGAAATTTTTTCGTATTAGAAATAAGTGTTTACATAAACCTACTTAAGAACATTATTTTTATTTTTATGTTTTGCCAAGGAGAAATTTAAAGTACCTGCTTTAAACTTTAGTTGATTTAGTTCTTGATAGTTTTAAGTATTATTTTACCTTTCTCGTACCGGCATTGTGAACGTTTATATATTACCTTTATTTTTTCAATTATAAAAAAAAATCTCACAACAAAATTATTTTAAACTCGGCACCAAACATCTGCAAAACATTTTCGATTAGCATAATAATACCTACATTCTCTTAAGCTTCTATCTTTTTCTTCAACAAGTTTGTTTGTCCGTAAATGGGTAGGGGAGTGGTGGCTGGTTTTAGGAAAAGGAGCATTCGAGTCGTTTCATGGTCATTAAAACAAAATACACGACTGGATTGCACTAATTTGGTTCAAGTGGTTAAAGGCTTATCATTAAAGATCTAATAACGTAATGGTTTAATAATGCAATTAGTTTTTCATTCAAAAAGCGTGAACATAAGCCAAACGTACATAATAAACAAATGAATTTGTGTTGATTGTTTTGTTTATAAGAATAAAAAGCTTTTTTTGTAATAAAATATTATATGCAGCATTATACAAACTTTCAGTGGCGTACGCAAGAGGGGGCTATAGGGGCTCGAGCTTTTTTGTAATTCCAAACAATATTGTTAAATTTATAGGATTAAGTGTACATCACTTGAGTACATTTTTTATGAACCTATAATTAATTTTTACATGAATTCTTGATACACACTTTTCAATTTTTATAATAGTCATTTTGAATTAAAAAAAAATACAAAACAAAAATAATAATTCTCTCATTATTTGTCTTTCTTATTAAAAAAAAAATATATATTAACTTAAATTCCATGTTTTGTCCCTTTTTCCTCCTTGACGACAATAAAAACGCTAGAAAAGACAATCGTTCAATCTGAAAGTTAATTGTTTATTATTTCAGAATTTGAATTTTGAGCAAAACAAATTGATTGACAAATGTCACAACTTAAATTTTTTCCTATATTTTGCCGTACATTGGGAAATGAAAAATGTTAGGTGAAAATGATTGAAGAATTGGTTTTCATATTTCACTTTCATATTTTGGTACTCACTTCTAGTAGTGAATTTTTTTTTATGAACATTTCATTCACACTCGAACAGATTACTAGGCTTAATAAATAAAATGAAATTAAACTGACTGAGCTAGCAACATTTTAAAATTTAGATATTATATTGAAACAATCGTTAAAGGTTGGAACCGAAAAACTATACCGAAAACTTCACTTCCATTTTACAATTCGGATTTGTATCCTAATTTGAGAAACGTAATTGAAGTTCTTTGTGTGCTACAAGTGACGTCTGCAGAGCCATGACGTTCGTGCCAACATGCCAACAAAAATCTATCATATCCTATCCTATTCCTTCCAACATTTGCCTAATTTGTAAGACCTTAGGTCTTACTGGCATATAGTATACGTTTGTGTTGTTGTTATTTATTATTTCATTTTCTTCTTTAAAACGGTTAAAAACGTGGCTGAGAGCCACAACAACTGCCTTAACGGATTAACTTTGTTGAATATTCACAAAGAAATCGATGTAATCCCTGAAGATATGGTGAATAAAAAAATTCTATTACCTACATTACTATTAAAATATTAAAAAATGAACTAAATTCACTTCATAACTAAGGGAGTTCTTTTTTGTGTTTTTCTTTTTTCTTGATATTCATTTCTGTGCTAGTTTTGTTTAAGTGATACATTAAACAAACTTATTGAGCCCCCCCCCCCCAAAGGTATCCTGCGTACACTACTGCCTTCTTTTTATAATATAGAAATACAATTTGGAAATTGGAAAAATATAGGTCAGTAATTACATGATAATAACACAGACATAACACACAAATAATCAATTTTCCAAAAACGAATTAACGTCAAATCCCCTTTTCCATTTTGTTTTGAAAACGTTTCATTTAAACTGTTTTATGTATACGAACTTTAATTTTGTTTTGAAATGTCGTAGTGGATAAAGTAAATCAATAGTTGAAATATTACAAAATTTTGACCGAACCTCGCATTTTAGGTAGGACGACGTCTTTTTTTTAATGTGTGGGGTGCGTCAGTGTGAGTAGATGAAATGATTTTCGGGGCTGTAACCCCTAGGGCTGGGGGCGTAAAATTATTCAAGAGAATAATAAGTTCCACAAACAAAATCTCAGTTTTATATAGAAAATTTAATTCTCTAATTAATATAATAATTTTGCCATACACACTTTTACCAAGAAATCAGAAATTAAATAGTTATATAACTAAAAATAAACTAACGTTTTGATTTTAACTTTTGTTGATTGATTTAATGATAAAACGTTTGTATATTTGTAACTATATAACTTTTTTATTTTTTATTTCTCGGTACAAAAATGTATGTACTACAAAACTAAGTTAGAATTTTATTTGTGGAACTTATGGTCCTCTAGATAAGACGAATAAACTTAACTTTTACCCCTTCCAGTCGCCAACTCCACACTGACGCACCCTACTTATTTAAAAAAAAACGTCGTCCTTTACGAAATGCAAGATCAATGTAACATTCCAATGGATTAAAGAATCAGTTTATTTTAGATTTTTAATAATAACAATTAATGTTATATCTTATCAAGGTATGTTAGCTTATTTGGCTATCGTTTTTTTCAAAACATATTGAAAGATTTCTCGTTGGAAAAATTCTATACAATATATTATGTCCAAATTCATCAAATCCATAGTTCTTCAAAATTATGTATAACCAAATTTTTTTAAATTAAAAAAAAAAATTAAATTAAAACACGAATTTTTCTGTAAATGTTTTAAATATGTAAATAAATTTTGGCTCTAATAAAAACTTAGTATAGTATAGGTTAGGTACAGATGCAACTTATAGTACTGAAAGCTTTTACTAATAAAAACGAGAAAATTTCATTGAAAATTTAAAAATTTTGTTCGTAATCATCTCGTTTCCTACAGAAATCCACATTTAAAAACTTTGAAAAGCAGAAAACAACAAAAACAAGTGAAAATTTGAAAGTATAGAATTTTGTTATAGGTATACAGAACTAAGGATTTACAGAACTTAAAGAAGAAAAAAATAGTACGGGAGGGGCAATTTTAACCGATTGTCAATTCCGTAGAGTTTTTCATTCTTTAAAGTAAATGCGTTGAACCCTTGACGTCACAAAAAATATTATCAATATGTCAACGTAGACTGAGTCAACGCATGAAACATTGACGATCACACGAGTGACACCACAGTCGGTCAATTGTGTCCCAAAATGCCTTGACGTGTTAACTGGCCGGTCCAACCTAAAATTCCTGTCAACGCGGGTGCTAACGAAGCCGTCAACAAGTTGACATTGTTCTCCGTTGACGATCACACACACCCCTTGACAACTTTGGGACAAGATTGTACGCATCAATTTGAGGTCAGAGAGTCAACGCGTTGACCATTTGCTGTAAAGTATGCAATTTGAAATTTTCACCATTTTCCTTTGACCATTGACCTTTTATCGTCCTGAACAACCAGAGCGGAAGGTCTGAAATCATTTTATTTGTAATCGTAAATTATTAAACAAATTTTAATGCTGGATTTAATGAGTCTCATGATCAGGCCCCGTAAAAGAGCTACAGCCTTAGACAGTAAATTAAGTTATTACTTAACAATTAAAAACTTCAATTTTGATATTACATATAATGCGATATGCCACCAATACTGCGCAAAAGTTATCAAAAAAATAAAATTTGCAAAAAATCAAAAAAAAAAACATGTTTAGATACATAGATACAAAATTATGTAATTTATTTTCAAATAAAAAAAAAATGTTGTGCTTTCTGTCACCATTACCCTAGGTGGGTAGGTATATTTCCAAAGTTCTTAATTCAATAATCTTTTATACTCAAAGGTCTTATAAGCGTGTCGAAGCGTGTATATGTATAAATGTACGTTTATAGTGTCCTCTGGAAAAATTTATATATAGCTAATAAATTAATTTAGTTTTCCACCAAGGGGACTTCCTTTGTATATCCAGATTATCCATGATGGCGAACCTTTAAAAAAAAATAATTGGTTTATTATACGAATCGCGTTCACTGTAAATTTTGAATCTCATTTAATCTTTCCATGATGCGCGTAGGAAAAAATATCGATTAATAAAAATTAAAAAAATGCACAATTAGATCGCATGAACTTGCTTCAAAGTTCAAAGATATGATGTTTGAGAGGTGGCTGAAAATTTATTGAAGATGTAAGTTTTAATAATTTTCAAAATCAGTTTCTTATTCAATTTTTTATTTACCTATCAAAATTTTTGAGTTTGAAAATAATTTTTTTGAAAATTATTTATAGAAATAAGTTTATTTTAAAATGAAATAAAATAAAATAAAATAAAATAAAATAAAATAAAAACTGACTTTTTGAAAGGGTAAAACGCTTTAAAGTTAGTGTTGCCATTTCTTTTTATATTTTTTTTTTCATTTTAAAAAAACACCATTTTTGCGCTCGATTACGTTGCCCAAAAATTAAATTAATTTATCTTCATAAGCTTTCATATGACATAAGTTTTATTATTGTTCAGCAATGTTGAAAGTGGGCCCAGAGTCTATACAAAATTGTTCGATAAAAAAGTCATTACAAAAATATTGGTATTTGTTGAAAACAAATTAAAAAAAACAATCAAAAATGTTATAGAATCTTCAATTCCGTCTTCCATCTAATTACTGACAACACAACATTTTTTTTAACATGAAACCAATACTTTTACCTAAAGATCCAAGTATTTAAAATATAAAACAGTATGTTTCCCGTAGATGTTTTTTTTGTATATAGTTGCTTATATAAAAAATAGTCAGCAGGAGTCATAATGGACATGAAAAACGAAATTCATTTATATGTTTGTATAAAGTTACGATACAAGCAGACAGGAAAGGGAAATTATTTGGATCGGTGAACAGAGTGGCTGAACATTTCGCCACTTAGTGACACTCAAAGGTCTTTCCACTGAAAATATAAGACCAACACATTGACACGTTTATTGCCTCAACGAAAAAAAAAGAAAAAAAAAAGATAGAAAGTAAACGATCTGACCTAGAGTAATTTTAAGTTTAATTAATTAAATTTCCCTTTTAATGAGCTGCACACAATTTCACTTCCCTATTAAATTAAAAATTTTGTTGAGCTTGAGCATGATGATGGTAGATATGAAATATAAACTTAACATTTTCTTCACGAGAATATAATAAAATGGCGAGGTTCAAGCTAAGTAATTTTGAATAGCTTGTAAAACATTTGATTTAAATGTTTAAACTATGAAAGATGAAATTAAAAAAAAGTCGTTTCAGATTAGGTTAATTTATTTTTATAGGAATTAGTAGTGGTATGAAAAATAATTGAGGGTTGGGAAGAGGGTTTTTACATACTAAAAAAAAAAAACCCTAATTTAAATTTGGATGGGGGGGGGGAGGGTGGATTCTTTGAAAACATTAAGAAAGGGAATTTAACTCAGGCTAGTCAATTCATGGGCTATAAAAATGAATTGATATTGTTTCGAAAAATAAGACTAATTTAGGAGAATAAAAAGAAAAGAAATTTTTTTTAATTGGTAACCTATGGAGATTCTATTAATATAATATGTTTGAATATGATGCTATACAATCCCGAATTTGAACAAATCCTATAGCAATCACCGGATAATTTAAGGTATACCTATTAACAATGACCATTGTATTAATTGCCTTTCATAACCTAACAAAGCATTCAATTCAAAGTCCAGATATTTCATTATAAAATCTTATTAAAAGGAACAAAAGGTATATTTCTATAAAAAAAATCTAATTGATTTTATAAGAAGAAAACGTATTCAAAGTTTTAAAGAGCTTTTTTATTATATCTTAATATTAAATATTATTAAATAAATGATATTAATTGTAAGACATCCTTATTACTACATATTTTTATGAAGTAAACCTTTTTTAAAATAAAGTACAAGACAGGGTCGCAATTTCTTAAACATACCTATGTAGGATCACATTGTGGTTTTAAGTCTGACTATTTTAAGCCTATTCTTCAGATTTTAAAAGAAATTAATAAGAGTAATGGGAGTCTATATCTAATACAACCTGCCAAAAAGGTAACGTAATTTAACATTGTTTTATATAAGTAGTGTATACAAAAATGAACAATATAGAACCACCGTGTTGAACACACATACATGTGTTGGAATTTAGAGTTTAAACTGCAAAACTGTTAAAATCAGCATAATTAGAAGTAACATTGGGAAAACAGATTCTGAAATTATTTTGACAACAACAAACCCTAATTTGTCTAAACAAAAATTTGAAAATCGTTTGAAGTTAAAAAAAAAATTGTTTGACAGATAATGAGATAGCAGTTGAAATTCAAAAAATGGTTCTATGAAAGGTTCTGTCAATAATGACTCAATTTAAATTTAAACCTATAAAGTGGTAAATCGTCCTAATAGGCATGTTCAGGAAAATGAGATCTCGGAGATCTCAGCAATCTCAGTTACCTGAAAATTTCTCAACTTGGCTGTCAAAACTCTGAGGAAAAAAAATCTTGTATTCGCTTGCTCACTTTTTGAGTGAGAAAATTCTCTGAGATCTCATTTTTCTGAACACACCAAATAAATTACATAGATACATTTATACTTGTTTTCGACGTTTGAAACAAAATTACATTTATGTTCAGATAAAAAAAGTAAATAATAAAGAAGAAAATCAAATGTAATTATGTACCTACTAACATAAATTCTAAATACAAACAAAAAATTAAATTGAAACAAAAAAAAACAGCTTGTACAGCAAAAGGCAAATTGGTGATAATCATTGATATCGCAATTTTAATGATTTGAAACATAAAATTAACTGAAATTTATCAAAGGTGACAGTTCTTTAAACTAGCAAAATAAGCAAACAAATCTTTTTGAAAAGTACTTTAATGACTCCGTTCTTCTTATTTCTCGTAGGAGCACCACCATGCATCGAATAAGGAACACCACTTACAAAATTGTTTCTCCGAAATGAGACAAGCAAATGCGGAATTAAAATTGAATTAAAATTGATTTGTTCGACTTAAAGTTGAGAACTGGAAGTCAGCATACATTCGTGTCTCGCAGAAAAAAGTAGAGGTCCCAAAATAGATCCTTGAAAAACACCTTAACTTAGCGAGAGTAATTCGAAAGTCCAATTTCCTGAAACCACTGCTTGGCTTCTCCGAGAGAGGTAGGAGTGAATTGGCTTAGCCACCTCGAAAGAGAAATTTAAAAGATATGAAAGTTTTTTACATATTATACTATGATAAATGGTATCAAATGCTTTAGAGTTTAGAGTAATCAAGCTAAACTAGAAACGTGACTTCATCATCATCTAAAGCTTTCCTTAGCTGCTCAATGATTTTGAGAAGTTTAGTGGCACTACTATACTGTGGAAGAAGTTACAAGGCTTACACAATTGACGATATTGTTGAACACAGAGATTTTTATCAAAATCGTAGGAGCCGTTTTCGATAAAAATAACATTTCCTTTATCGATTTTTAAACAGTTATATGGAAGTTACCGTTAATTTGGCTTAAATCTGCTTGAAAATATTAAAAAATCTCTTGATGCCAAGTTTAATAAAAATCAAATAAATCATTTCCGAAATGTGTAGGTATTGAGTTTTCAAAAAAAAAAATTTAAAGACCGTATTTTTGGCCCTAAAATAAAATTAAAACAAAAATGTGTCGAAGAAATAGTCAAATAACGCCAATTACAATCATTAAGTTATTTACGTAAATCTGCTAAGTCTACTTTTGAGATTTACGAAACACATTCTGCACAAATTGCTTTAATCACTTCTGCTTTAATCCAATGTATGTAGCTAGTTGCAGAATCCTATAAAAAGAAAATCAGTTTTTATATGGAGCCTTATCTATTTTTGTTTTGTTTTTTCGCTCCTGTAAAATGTTTATTACAACCTCGAAATTGTGTTTTTTTAGACGAAACCAATAGGTATTTGCCCTATAAACCAAGTAAAAATAATTTGTCTGAAAATTTTACTGAGTTAATATTTACTTTCACCAAAATAATAATTATATATTTATAACTTTGATTATGACCTTGAAATATTTAGATTCCTGTATGTGCTCTCAAACAACCTTTATGATGTCGTTTCACGTTTTGCGTTGAATATATTCATTATTCAACCACCCCAAGGCTCATGAGGTCGAAGGAAATTCTTAGTTCTATTTCTGTTATGTCAAATATCATCCATCGCATCCACAAGTAGATGTATGCCATCAGTTCACCATATGTCCAGTTCCATATTAAAGACTCCTTTTGTCTGTTTCTAATTATATTTGATGTCTAAACCTCCGAGGGTCAGACTTGATATTTAGATATCATGAACAAAAAGACTTAAAGCCATTTACAAGATATATATGGAGGACGTAGGTATCTTCTGCAAATAAATTAACTCTCGGTCAATCAATATGACGGTAGTGAAATGCAGCCAACAAGTTTGTGGTGTGGCGATGGCGTGCTGAAGTAATTACAAGAATACCTAATGAAATTTATAATTTATACATTATATCTTATGAGTGTATAGTAGACCTACGTCCTACATAGGTATAGGCAAAGAGATGTCTTGTAAAATATATAGACAGGGTGATGGACATAATATCTTCATTGCCTCACCTTCTTTTGAACGGTAAGAACTTCTTACGAACGATATCATTATACTAACCCCATTACAGCTTCTCAGTAGTAACTAATTTTGTAGCTGAATAAGAACATTAATTAAATGAAAAGAAATACATCTAAATAGCCTCACTAACAGTTGGAGGAAGCAGATACCAGAAAATAAGATGCAAAAACAGTGCAAAAAGACAAAGACATGAGTGATGTCTTCCGTACTTCAATGGCACTGTTGTAAAAAAAATAACAGACAAAAACAGCTTGTCCTACCCATAATAGGTTCAAACCTTCAATTTTTTTACATATACCTCCTACATATACGTCCTACATAATAATACACATTTTATTAAATAAAAAAATATAATTTCATAAAGAACATCATTTTTATTAAAAAAAAAATGAATGGTGTAGAAATTACTCTCGAATAATTGAACACCATTACTTTTTAACCGTTAATTTCAATCAACAAATAAATAATTTTTATACATACATATATACATATATGTGTTCACAATTTATTGCATATTGAACAGTAATAAACACCACAGCGCAATGCTATGGCAATAATATAAACATTATATATTCATTATGATACAGGATATCAGCTGAATCACCCATGTTAGTTAAATTCCTCTCCCTATATAAGCCTGACTAATAACTTGTCTCCCAATATATCATAGCAACAATATACATCCCTGGAGCGCAATTTGTTTGATTAACTATATTCCACCCCTTCCGAAAATCTAAACGTTGGCATTGCCAGGATGGATTACCATAGTTTGCTATTATACACACGCATACGTTATAAACACTCCATATCACTAGCTTAAAGTCACTCTTTAAGTTGCATTGCATCGGCTAAATACGTAAAGCTGCTAAGTCCACTTTGGTAAATTTTACAGGAGAACGAAAAAACAAAAAATACAAAATGCTCCATATAAAAACTGAGTTTCTCTTAAGGGTCCTGAAACAACTACAATACATTGGATAAAAGTGTTTAAACAAACTTGTGTTTCTTAAAAATATGGCATCCAAAAATCATGAGTGAGTTCTTGGAAAATTATTAGTTAATTTATTTATTTAAAAAGCGTCAAAAATGTTTTATGCGAGGTCGGTATAAAATAAGACCAACAATCCAAATCTGGCTTTATTTCCATTTCCATAGCTAAATATATAGTAAATAAGGCCAAATTTGATTTGGAAATAAAACAAATTGTTTTTGTGTACAAATTTTATTGAAATCAGCACCTTATAAAGGGTCTTACGGTCTTCCAATAGGGAATTCCAAACTTTGACAGTTGATAGGGGCAATTTTGTTGAAGATACATCTGTCAAATTGGCTGTCATTTATTCAGTTTGTTTTCCTAAATCATCATGGAACAGGTGCAAATGATAAAATTGTTGAAGTGAAACTTCTTTAGTATCGTTGTTATTTGAAAATTTTATGAAACGAAAAAGCGACACCACAGAAAAAAAAATTAAAAAGCATTTTTATTTTTACTCACTTAAAAAAGTAATGGGGAGGGGAAATTATTTGTTTACGTCGACGAAACGCAAGATCTGCCGATCAAATCGCCTCTGTCCGTTAGAGTGTGCAGAAGAATCCAAGGCAGTCGATTTCGCTATTTCTCTGGAGCAGTAGGAAACTGATCCTAATTTTCTTCAAAAAATCATCTTCAGCGCGGTTGAGGTCAGAGGCGCCAGAGTCATGGAAAATCGGACATTGCGGATGCGCGCCACCTAGAGAAGCGGCGGGGACGTTTGAACGATCTTATATTCCATACATAATAGCATTAATAGGCTTTTAAAACGAATAAAAAATGTCGATGATATATCACATACACTTTATTTTCTTTAAATTTAAAGATCGGAAGTGTTTAATGAAAGACCCTGCATTATCATAATTCATCTTGGACTTTTGTTAATGGTTTTCTTGAACAAAAGTACCTTAATTGATTCGATTCACGGATTTCAATGATTTTAACTCCCTCTGATGACCTAATCAGTATCGAATTGGCAAATCCTCCAAGAGTATGGCCGAGTTCCGTGAGTCAAAAGAGAAAAAGGTTTTACTTTACTAGTTTTTTAACGCATCCCAAATGCCAGTGTTGTGTATTACCTAACTGATTAGCAAACGCATCCAATTTTGTTTGGCTGCTTTTTTTGACGTTTAAGTCTAGTACGCTGCTGATGCGAAACGAAAATTTCCTGTGATCTCCAAACAGACAACGAAACGCTTGCGAAGACACAACGGAAAATATCCTTGGAGAGTTTCATTAATTCCAAAAACAATATCAAACATAAACGCAAAAAATCAGAGAAACCCATGAAGTAAGAAAATGATAAACAAAAAAAAAACACAAATAAAACTCAAATGTCATTTTTCCGCACACAATAAATAGTCTGTATAATTAATTCAGTGCGAAAAAGAAGCGGAGACTTCTCCAAATAATCTGCTACAATTATGAATTTCGCTCTTTGAACAGCGTACTGCAAAACGAAAAGCAGAACGAAATTTTCCGGTTTTTTTTGTGTCATTTTTGTATGGGATTTTTCTTTTCAAATCATTAGCGTACTAGGCTTAAAAGTGAAACAAAAAATATGGAGTCTTGAGGGAAATAAATTTATTTTTCTATTGTTATGGTTTTTTTCCGGAATTTATGATTTTACATTATGAATTCACCCTTATTACGGGCTAGATATTGTTTTACTAAAATGACATTTAACCGATCTTTGCTTTTAGAAGCTGCATAAAATACTTTCCGAAATGTCAAACTGATGTCGATGTCAATAAAATAATTTTAAACGACTGCATAATTCTCTTAACTTATTTAGATTTTGACAGATAGTGACAAGACAATACCTCTCAATTTCTCTCTTCTTTAGCCTCAACTACATAAGCCAAAAAAGTGAAAAAGTGCAAAAGTGAAAACTTTTAAATTGATTTTGTGATAGTTTTTCTGACTAGAAAACTTATAAAAATGATGCAGAAAGCTTAAATTTTGGTTTAAAAACAAATTTGTGTATTCTTTTTCACAAAACAACGGCGCTAGCGGTAAAAAAAATATTTTTACTTTTGTACTTCAGTACTTTTTGGCTTATGTAGTTAAGCCTTTTCTCAGTAATTTATTTTATTTATACCTCATCTTTCCCTTTTTTATTTTATTTTTACGTTTTTTACGGGATATGTACGTTTTTTACACATATTTACACGTTTTTTACCTACTTAAACGTAGAAAAGGTAAAAAAATAGTTTTTTAAATAGATTTGAGCATCACTGGAAATGCTACCGCACCAAAAGTTTTTTTTTGACGTTCTTGTATAGAGTCCATCTTATATGTCATGAAAAAGTGCCTGGTCATCTTGGTCTTTCATCATGGGCAGAAAACACGTACACCAGGAATGGTTGATCTTGAAAGTTGTAAGTCACTAAGCCCTGGTTCTACGCTAGCTGTCACACCACCAAAATGTATTTATTTATTTTTATTTCATTGGGCCTTATTTCACGTACAAAATAAATGAGTTTGGGAAATGACCGATTCTCTAATGAGCATAATTCAGCGACGTGGAGTGTAAATGACGTAAAACTGAGGTACGATTTATTAAACTTGGCTGCCATCATGATGGTAATTGATATCTAATCCCCAAAAAGTCATAAGGATTAAAATAAATGTTTGTGGCGATATGGTCAAACATAGACCTTTCAATATTGACCAGTTATATTATTATTAATATATCGAATAACAAGATTGTGAAACTAAATATTAATTAGCGCATTATTTCATAAACACAAAAATGATTTGGTTTTTATGAATCTGTTCCACAGCAATACATTTATAGCCTTTGTAAAGTATCTTTGAAGAGAGATTGCAGTATGAATTTTGAAATAGTATTTTAGATGACCACTGATTGACAATGGAAATTTAAATAAATAAAAAAAGTGTTTATTGTTATTTTATTTAAAAAATATCTTTTATTTATTTCATGAAAAAACCCGTTGTAAATCTCCAATATCAAATCAATGGAAATTTTCATCACAGAAATGGAAAACACTTAAGAGCATCCTTATACTCTGAGACGACCGACGCGACGCGCAAAAGTCTGTGGTGTAAGTATATACGAAGAAGGCAGCAGAAGCATACGATGACTTCTTCCATTACATCCACATCACCTATACCTACATAGCTATATAGTGGGTCGGTATCTATATATACTAAAGAAGATGAGGTAATTAAATCGCAAGTCAATTTAATTTGCATTTTCTTTGGTCCTGAGAAAATCACTCAATCGAGAACGAACTGGAGGAATAACTTTGATGTTTTATCAAAGTCTATGATATAATGATGCGATGGTGATGAAGAATCTATGTATAAAGTATAGAAAGGTAGGGTGATGTGAATTTATTACTAGAAAGATTCCTTGAAGTTGAAATGTGGTTTTTTCCCGAAATGATTTATTCTCGCCACCGCTACTGCCGCCACCACCGCTTCTGCCGAAAAAATAACTTGAACTACGAATAAATATTTAATAAAGGTAATGGGGTTGGGATGGATTTGGATAGGAATATGCAGAATAATCAATCAATTTCGGGCAAAAAAAAGAAATCAGCTTTTACGAAATTCTACCAAAGTCAATTGATATGAGTAAACATATCGTATGAAAATATAAATGATGGATGAGTGTGATCGAAAAATTTAATATTGGGTTTGAAGTGGATACAAGTATTATAAGTGGAGTAAGTACGAGTGTAAGGGGAAGATTGTGACGTTGTTTGACCATATTAATCCAATGGGGAAATAAGTTATTAAGCTAAAAATAAAATGAAATAAAATAAGTTTAAATGTTCACTAAAAGAGGAAAAGTGTTTACCTTCTATATTGCATTACGTAATACAAATGTGATGTCTATTACTAAATCTTAGTCATTACTTGCTAGTTGTTATGTTTTAATTGGTTTATATTTTAAGTTGCAAAAAATATTCTAGTCAAATCAATTCCAAACAATGTCAAATCAATTCAGAATTTATTTTATTTTGGTGATGACAGTTAAGTCATTATAAAAAGTAGATATATTTAAAGATTAAGTTATGATTATTGAATCACCTAGAAATTGGAGCAATTTGGTTGAAAACGATGTTTAGTGGCGAGAAAACTGAAGTGTGTTTAATGAAGCGGGGCAAAATTCCCCCTCCCTGGTTTGGAGTATAGAAAAACATAGTTAAAAACTATTATACACTCATGTGAAAAATATACTAATAGATATAAAATTGGTTCATATTTAAAGAATTTTTCCCCAGTGCAGCGTTTTAAATCCCTTGTGCGATTTAATCAAATGTTAGGACTTGGGGGTTAGTCTGGTTCCAAAAATTTACCGAGAAAATACACAAGTTATTGTTGGAAGCAAATGCATCCACAACGATTCAATATTCGGTGCGGATTTTGTAAATTCAGCGCTGTATCAACTATGTTCAATCATATTTATGCGGAATGGTCATGAAAAATGTAAACAAAAGAAAACATGTGCCAGCAAAGCCAAGGAGGCCACTTTCCCAGTATTCTATTATACAGAAACATATAACCCAAATTAATTCATTAACAATCCAATATACATGTTTAATGAATCAATACAAAATATAGAAGCCAATTCTTTCTATTATAATATTTTAATTCTATTTTTAAATCAAATGATTTCATTGAAAAATTAATGTTCCAAATTAAAATTTTGAAAAAAAAAATTCAAATAAATTTTTCTTCAAAATTTTGAAAAAATGTTTCTTAAAAAATTTTGCTTTTATCAATTGTTAGTCAAACCAAGGTTTTAAAAACAATAAAAAGTGACGCCTAGTTCATTAGTATGAAATTCACAACAAGAAGTGAGTACCTATTACCTATACCTATACCAAAATATGAAAATGAAGTATCAACCGGTTCGTCAATCAATTTCACTCAAAATTTTCATTAACCAACATGCCACCACTTGGAAAAAATTTAAGGTGTTGTGGAAAATTTTGACATTTGTCAATCAATTTCTTTTTTGTTTAAAAAAGAAAAAAACAAGACATTTTAACACTTTTTCACGAACCTTTTCAAGATTCTGATGACAGCCATTCGAATTAATAATTTTTTTTCATTCAAAGTGAGAAAGGATCAGAAATGTAATTATTTTATTTTTCATTTTACGGGAGGTGAGTATGGGCTTTAATATAATATGAAAAAGCTTAAGCTTTCAAAATTCAGAGTTCAGAAAAATCGAACGTTTTTTTTTTTGATAAATTTTCCTGGTCTATGAATATGCATCTTATTTTTTTTAAATAAAAACAATTTTTTTAAGTGGCCTTTTCGAAAAAAAGTCGTTTGAAGAAAACTTATAGTCAGAAACTGTTCTTGATATAAAATTGAAATTTCTATTAATTTTAAGTCTATTTCAAATAGACTCTCGCAATAAGCGCCCAAGGTTACGTCGGGAAATAATGTTGTTTTGTTAGAAAATCACACAATTTTATAAATATCTCCTTGGTGTCAGAGGACCAGCATCAATTACACATTTTATTTTTTTTCAAAGCAGATACTCCGGCAAACATATTATATTGATTTTCAGTATCCTCTTTATTCCAACACATTGGTAACACCCACACACTTTGCTAGTTGTGCAGACGTCATAAACATAATTTCATTCCTAAAGGGTTTAGTGCAAATAACAGCTCTTCCTAATGCGGATGTATGTATGTAGCTATTTCGTTCATACAAATTTAATAAAATTCCAACAGTAATAAAATAAACACAGGCAACTTCTCTGAATTAAAATGATTTATATAGTATACGACAGTGCAAAACAGTGAATGTGTACATAATATCGTCAAGACATTTACAGCTCTATTCTGCTAAACGTTCTTATGATTTTCGTATTCTTCTATTCGTCGGAGAAAAACGAATTTTCCAAAAAGCATATAAATTGCGATAAAAAAAAATTTCAACATAATTAGATTCTCCCAAAAATTTCGAAAATACAGTTATTGAAAAAGCTTTGAATTAGAACGATTAAAGAGTTTAAAGAATAATTTGTGACAAATTAAGTGAACAATTCACGTGAATCCAAAAATTCGACTGGATCGGATAGCAGAATAAGAATAGTCAATTAAAAAAAAAAATGAAAACTGCATTTCAATAATAAATAATATATATATGTATGTATATAGAAAGTTTTAATGAACAACAACACTTGAGTGAGGCTGGAGTTACATATATAGCTATTTCATGACTGCCAGGCCGATCATAACACTCCTTTTGGTGGTGCTCCTATAAGGTGGGCTGATTTTGTTTTATTATATAAACCTGATATACATATATAATTATATACTACACCAAAAATTATTTTATCTTGTCCTTGTACCGGATGCCTTAATTTGTCTTTCATTTAATACCTGCATAGAAGCTTTCTTAAATAAATTTAGTGAATTTCAAACCCATTCCAGATTACCAAAATAAACGATTAAAAAAAAGAAGAAAAGCAGAAGTTCGTTCATGTTTAAACAAAAATTAACTTGCTCATTATAAAATGCATTTAATGCTTCAATTGCCATTATCTCAATATACCCGATTTCAACCTCCCCAACAATAACATTGATTTTAAACTTCTTCCAATATCCCAAAAAAAAAAAACTTCCCCTGTGGCAAAGAAGGAAACAAACAGAAAACGAAAAAAAAAACATTTCGTATCCCAACACACTCACCTCATTAAGATATTTTCCCATCGAACGAAGTGTTAATTGTCCTGAAAATCGGCCATTAGCTGAGACGTAATTAAATCTCCCACGCCAATCTTTCGGATTGAGGTATATTCTTTCGACGACGACGTGTAGAAGCGAACACCCATGGACTAAGTCAACACCACTTGAATCTGAAATGAAAAAAAAAAACAAATAAAGGAATTAAAACGTTTTTGAATTTCAACACGAACATCAACAATACAAATAAAGAAGAAAACAAACTTTGACGAAGATGAAAAACCATCGCGCTAGGGGCAATTTCTTATTTCTCAATTGAACTTAATTAGCGAGTGCTAACACGTAAACAATCTGCGAAGCTTTATTTTATTCTTCATTTTGCAGATGGCTGGTGTAATAGGCACCTTATGTCAAAAATAATTAAACAAAGAAAAAAATCGACATTCCATGAACTATTTACCATCATCATCATCATCAGACATTCCCACACTCTAATTCTAAACCAAATTCAGAAAGACACAAACATTCTGACGTCAAGATAAAATTATTGTTGCATATATATAAAACGTTGCTATTATTTTTTAATGCTCGTTATTTCGGGTCGTGTCATTCACCATTTGGTCATTTATCTTTAAAAAACACGGAAGGTATCTCATTTTTTTTTATTTTTATCTATGGAAGTTTTGTTATTTTTAAGACCAAGAAGTTTTTTTTTTTCAAAAATTTGTTGAAAACGATTAAATTGCTGGTGTTGATCGATAAATGGTCCTTTACGTAGGCAGGGCATATTATTTGAAGTGGTTGGCGTTTGTTTAATTTGTTTTCATTTTTATTTTTTATTCTCTCGAAATAAAAACATTTTAAAATGAAAAAAATAAAATGGTGAAGATTCTTCAACGTTATATTGTATATTATGTAGATACTTTGTTGAAATGAAGTCATCTGTTGCGCCATTAGTATTATTTGTTTGTGTATATGGTAGACTTTAATTGTTAAGTAAATAGGTATATTAAATAAACAAGTGAATTGGAATAAATTTGTCGGTAGATATATATTAGTATATTTACAGAAAGTGTATTGATTTTACTTAAAGAAAAGTCAAGGACTTTATCGATACTTCAATAAAATAAAAGAGGCAATACCTCGAAAATTATATAGAAGTATCAATTAGTAGATAAGTATATTTGAAATTGGAAGATGTCAAATAAAAGCTAAATGGCTATGATCTTTTAGTTTAATGGACGTTCGATTTTGTTCACAAAATTAAAAGGCAAACAAGTGAGCAATTTCTTGTTGATTTTTGCTTCTATATTCTTCTATATATAGTTTTATTATCTTGGTTGGTATCTATACAAATAACATTGCTAATAGTCAATATCATTACTAAACAAGGGTTTACGATTAGAAGGAAATAACTTGAAATGGATTGACTTCAAGGCTTATATTTTGTGCATTTTATTTATTTTTTATTTATTTTATTATTGCTTGTTTATTCAAAAACAATACATTTGTTTGATACAATAGTAAGTTTACAACAAAAGTTAAAGGCATGGCCTTGGCCGTCGCCCTGATTGGCAATGTAAATTATTAAAGACTTAAAAAGCAAAAAATATAAATTAAATTATTGAAAAATAAATAGTGGTTTAGCTAAATATTAAAATTCTTCTTCGATTATTTGGTTTCTATACTGGTACTGCAATATAGAAATAAAGGATCCCAACTTTCCACTCCATTGAGAATGCTAATTGTCCTTTCCACCGTCAATTTGTCAACACCAAAATACAGCCTTTTGAATTCCATAAGAATTAGGCGAATAGCAATGAAATGTAATGTGTCTTCTCGAGTTTCCATATTACACAAGGTGCAGAAAATTGGAAGGTCTTCTCTATGCGGAAGATCGAAGAGCGAGCTTGTTCTTTAAATCTTTTTCTTAATTTAGTATCAATGTCTAGTAGAAAAGCATATAAATTTTCCCTCCAGCCGTCGACATTATTCATTGTTACATTTAGATATAGGCCACGTGTACTCCACCGCGTGGAGTACAACTAACTTTGGAAGACGCGATGTCAGGTAAAGCCACCATTTTGAGAACATAGTCGAAATGGAGCTTAAGAGTACTAATGAAAATTGGAGCCAAGCCCGTCTCCAAGTACAGCATATAATTTGGAGTATTGAAGGGAAGTTTGAATAGCCTCTTCAGGAAAAAATGCAGCAGACTTGAGCGGCATAAAACACCATCGACCTTGAGGTTGCTTCAAACAAGTTGTACTTGACTGCTAAACTCAGATCTTTTACGTGCATACAGTTTTTCCATGTCGAATTAATGGCCGATTTCGCTGCGTTTAGCTTCCAGAAAGATGGTGCTCAAAATTAAGATTGGCCAATATTTTAAGTCCAAGGTAATCATATACCCTAATAGCTGATTTTTAATTAAAATTATTCTTATAATCTAAAATAACGGAATCTCCCTTACAAATGTTTAAAAACCGGTATTGAAAATCTCATATTTCTCAAAATCTGCTCTTACGATTTTGATTTAAATTTTTGTGTGATCTTATATTTATACGATCTACCATATTAATGAAAAAAAATTTGTTTATGATTCAAAAATGGTATCTCTAATAGAACCATTTTTTAATTTTCGACTATCTTATTATCAGTTTAATTGGTTTTAATGTTTTTTTTTGCAAAAAAACTTCAAATAAGTTCTAATAATATTGCATACCAAAATTTAAAAAAAAAATAAATTGATTTTTAAAAAAAATTTCAAAATTATTTTTTGAAAATTCCATATTTCGAAAATGGGTAAATGATATTTTTTTTAATTAATTTTTTAATTCCACAGTAATCAAGGTTAAAAAATGGAGTACCATTTTTTTTTTTAAACTTTATAAATATTTTTGTGATACATAAAGGATTGTATTTTGATTTTTATTTGAGACTATTTATTTATTAATTAATTCTTAATTTCTTTAAATAACGACATAGTGTCCGAACACTAGCATTGCCTTTACGTATAAAATACGACGAAAATAATTTGTAGGGATTTCTTCATCATCAAAATGCTATACGAGTTATAGGAGTAGGATGTCATTAAAACCTCAAACATTTTGCTCCATATTAAAGATATAAACATCAAACAATTATATTCAACATTAAGTTAAGTAGCCCGAAGACGCAGAATCGCACCCTCTGTATCATAATTCTTATCCACAAAGTTCCTAAAAATCTACATTAGGCACTTGGTATAAGTGGTTGTCATAACAAATTTCATACTTTTTTCCAAATATCATGAGTGTAGGTATGTAAGAATTTGTCCATGGTTGTTGTGGTATTAATCCCACACTGGTAGTTGCCAGAGGGGTCTTCAAAAAAAAAAACATCCTTTCACCACAAATATTTTTATGGACTCTTTTGATTCTTGGTTCTAACATACCAATACCCATTTCAACCCCAACAATAACATTAATTTTAAACTTCTTCCAATATCGCAAAAATAACTTCCCCTGTAGCAAAGAAGTAAAAAAAACTTTTAGTATGCCCAACACATTCAACTCTATTGAGATATTTTCTCAATATTTTCAAAGGGTTTTCGGTAATATTTTACTTGTTGTACTTACAAAAAAAATAAGGACGGTTGGATTGCACGAACTTGTTCTTGTGGGGTTAAAAACTATAATGTATAGCTTAATATATAAAAGATACATGATAATATATAGTTCAATAATGCAATAATATAATATTTAACGAAAAAAATGATAAAATTGTAAAAAGTATTAAAAATATTGATTTTTGAGTGATTTTTTTTAATTACAAAAAAATATTTTCAAAATGTTTAAATGCAATATTATTTAAAATATTTAAAAGCATCATGATTACAAAATTATAACAAAATCGGTCAAGCCATTGAAATTTTTTAAGTGAATACGGTCATTGGAAATTTTAATTGTTAATTTTGAGGGGTTTAGAACAAAAAACAAGTTAATATTTTGATGCCAATATAAAACTTATGGGTCAATTATTATTTCTATCCAAAAAAATTCAATTTCGGCCCAACTTTAAAGTTTTCAATGATCAATGGTTAGGTAGTTCAATCATTGAAAAAATAAAAATTATTTTATGCGGAATCTTGGGCCAAAATGAAAATTTTTTTGAGTTAAATATAATAATTGAGACATAACCTTCATTTTGGCATATAAATAAACACTGATTTTCCTTTCCTAATGCCTCAGAATTGACAATTAAAATTTTCAATGATCGTATTCAATGAAAGCTATAACTGGCCGCTAACTTAAAAAAATAAAACAAATTTCCCAAAAACACATCAAACTCTATTACCAGTAAAAATCGGTAACATCTGTTAAGGCTCTAGTTCAGATAACAGTGGACACAAAGACGCACAGACTGACGGATCGTATGACGAAACCCTACTTCTCCATCATCTTGGTGTTAATTTCGATTACAATCTCGATTTCTTTTTCACACGAATCCAATACTTGCCCTATAGAGGAAGAAGGACTTGCCACATTAGTCGTGTTTTTTTGGGAAAGCTCTCACAATACAGTAGGATTTTACAAAAATTACAAATACAACATCCACAGTAGAATTACTGCCAATAAAAGCAGAAGTAGAATCCTACTGCGAATGGGTAGGCTACTGCGGACGGGGTTTTCTGGGAATTTCTACTTTACTATGTATAAAATCCCAAAAAAACACGGCTATTGTTGTTTAAATATATAGGTTCTTAAAATTCAACTGAGATTTAACGTCAAATACGAAGTAAGAAGAACTTATAAATTTTGTATTCTAAATTAAGTCATAGGCTTGGGACAGCAAAATAATAAAAGTTTATATATTATACTATGTACCTATAATGTATATTTTTTATTTCAAAAGTTTATACAAAACTTGCATATGGCAGTAGTATATACACCCTCTTTCATTTGCATCTATTTTATTATCATGGTAACTTATGGGCTATGGCTAGTTCCATCAGTAATCTATGTTTCTGACCCTTAACTTAATCTTTACGACTTAACTTTTCTTCATTAAACAAAAAACCAAATTACTTTCTGTAAATCAGTTCAACTTACATACCTATATTTCATAGAAGTCTTATAATTTCTCTTCGAAGCTCCTGCAAATAGTTAATTGTTCAAATCACATCACTAACAAATCTTATTTTTCGCATTAAATTTTATGTATGTTTCTTACATCTCTTCTGGACCCTCATTTAAGTTGTAATTATCATCAAGTTTTTATATATGTATGTACAGTGTATGTATTTGTAACTCTTAGCTACAACCGTAATTACATAAAAACTATAGTCTTAGCAGTTCGGTTTCTTTATAAGAAATAAAATAGTAAACTGGTCACTCGTTCTTTGTTCATGTTGAGAGATCCAGAACCCTATATAAAGTATAGTTACGAGTAGATAGTAATTTTTGTTTGAATTTTCCGTGTTTGAAACAAAAATACATAAGTATTTTTTTTTTTCTTCAATGATGTCACATTGGGGAAGATTAAAATTTTTACAAAAACCCCTGGAACTTTTAAATCAGAACAAATCGAAAAATCGTAAGTAATTCCCCGGGAGTTTTTATCAGGAATCATCTTTGAAATTTTTAATGAAAATACTCCTTTCAGGAAAATAGCTATGGCGAATCATTTTTCCAGAGAACTTTTTCCTCATTTCAATGCACCACAAGTATAAGTTTTCGAGGGAAAATTATTTCGTGGGTAAAAGTTTTTTTCACGGTAAAAGTTCCCAAGAAACTATAATTACGTTATTCTAATGGCACCCGAAATTGTGGTAAACAATCAAAAATAAATAAATAAATTTAAATCATTTGCAAATATAAGAGACCTTTAGAAAATAGACAAGTTCAGCAATCTCAGTTATATAATATTGAGGAATAAAAAATTTATATTACAAAATTTTGGACGGAGCAAAATCTTTGAGATTTAATTTTCTTGAACATGCCTAATAAAAAATTAGCATGTTCAGGAAAATGAGATCTCGGAGATCTCAGCAATCTCAGTTACCTGAACAGGATTTCTCAGCAAAATTTCTCAGCTTTGCTGTCAAAACTTTGAGGAAAAAAAATCTTGGATTCACTTGCTCACTTTTTGAGTGAGAAAAAACTCTGAGATCTCATTTTTCTGAACACGCCAAATGATTAGGTTGACGGTTTTATTTCATTTCACTTTGTTTAAAAATTTTCTATAGCTTTTCGTACTTTACTTTACTTTACTTTAGATGGCGCTCACAGTCCAGGATGGACTACGACCTCAACCAGCAAGCCCCTCCAGCCAGCTCGGTCCCTAGCTATCGTCATCCTGCACAAGCGGACGAGTTTGGCAGAGATGCCGAGATAGCTTTTCACAAATTTAAAAAATGATGAAAAAAGTTATTGAAATTTGGATAACATCTGTAGGGTCACCTATAGATATTTAATAAATAGGTATGAATTTAAAAATTTAAAATGTTTTAACCGTTATTTTTGGACTGTAACTAAATCTATATTTTAATTCCAGAAAAATAAACACATAAGTCCCAACGTCATCAAGACAAACACAATCGTAGGACCTACTATTTTCTAAGGTTTAATAAAAAACAAACTGGAGTTCCTTTTCTTTGACATCCAAAACTTTTAGTAATGGTACCAAAATAACCCACAGCACGAGACTAATAATACAATTGTTGAAATTTTTGACGTGTAAACATCTATGCCGGCGCGGCGCGGCGGTAGCGTAAACTAAAACCGTGGCCCTTACATGTGATACGTTCCGTGTCACACATTACGTCTCACACTTCAAGTTGTTATTGATGTTTAAACATTTTAACCGTGATATCCCGGCACTCAGAAAATTTCTTTTTAAGGACAAGATTGTTTATACCTAGAAACAATCCGTTCAAAATGAGAGATAATAATATATTAATTATTTACATTGAAAGATTTATTTAAAAATAACAAACCCTATTATAATTCTCAATAATAAACCAACATGAAATGATTTTTATTTAAACATTTTTTTTCTCCTTTTCTAAATCAACATTTTCCTTAAAACAAGTAAATTTAGAATAGGAAAAGTGTTGCAGGATTCGGTCAAATGGTAAACCCTTTAATCATGATTTATTGGTGAACATAAGGAAACATAATAAGATATAAAATAAAACTAGAATCCTTTATTTGTGTTTGCTTTCAAATAAAACCAAAAAAGGTTTACAGTACAAAATATCGTATGGGCTAACCTGAACTGAACCTGTAAGTATCCAAGGAGCTTAATAAATGCTTCTTTGTTTGTATCTCTATATTGTGTTAAAAATAAATCGCATATATAAAATTTCTTTTTATAAAATTCCCAAATATAAGGATTCGATTTTGACCTTTTGTTCTGGTTCATGTAATCCCCTCTCTCGGAATAAAATAAAAGAATTCGAGAGAAAAGGAATTTGTTTTCCAATAAATTGAGAAGGAAACAGAGAAAAGTTCTGATTAAACAAGCCTCAGGATTTTGTTTCGGGTCAAAATGATATTTATGCTAATATGCTGCATGTCGTTCTGTCCATATAGCCTCTCCAGGTATGGAATTTTATTTTTGGTTCATTCTGATGTTTAAGTTAAAATAAATTGGACAGTGGTATACAGCTAGGCGTAGTAGACAAAAATACTCATTTTTAGTGGTCATTTTTGGCGAATCAGCAACAGGTAAACTATATTTTGGGCTTATAAATTTAATTTACTTAATTTTATCTTAAAAAGATGAAAAAATTGTTCAATATTTTTTGCCAAAAATTAAATTTATTTTAGTCGACTTTAAAAATAAAGAAAAAATGTACCTATTCGTATTTAAGTCTTAATTTTATGTATTTTTTGTGTATGCAATGGAGTGAAGTTGGTCCACTGTGCAACAAAAAGGACACGTCAGATATTTTCAAACAATTGGTGGTGTTATCTTGAATTTAAATGCTGTCTCGGATAAAAGACAAAACCCTTACAGATAAATGGACGCAAGATAAATTACCATAATCGGGGTGATGAATTGGACGGAATCTATCGAGTTATTAAATCGTTACACGTTCGGATTTTACCTTTGTGAATTTTAAATTATTATTGTAAAGGAATTAAAAAAAAAATACAATACGGGTATATTTTTATGTTTTTTATTTTTGACAAATTTAAATAGAAAGTTTTTGAGCAAATTTAAACAACTGGTTTTCATCTCATTCTTTTTTTTTTTGACACTCATTATATTCCCCAGAAGTGAACTGTGGCGTGACGGTAAGTGTACGCCGAAGGTCTGAGAATCCCAGCCTCTATAATACGTGCAGCTGATGCTTTAACAAAATTTTAATGTAACGATGTGTCTCTCTGTCTGTAAAAAGTCACCATCAGGCATCAACATCATTACAGTCAGGTTGTTGTCTTTCATTGTGTAGTTGAGAGACATCGACATGATTTTAATAATGTTGATATTTCACAGACAACCATTAGACTAAAAGGTTTTAATCGAAATTTTTAAAATTTATAAAGTACAAAAACCATAGTAGGTACATATAAATAGACGTTTAGACTGTGAAAAGGATTAAATAAAATTTAAGCTTTCAACTTTTTGCAAGTGCTTAAAATAATATAATATAATATTTTAGGCTTAGGTACTATAATATTTTAAATTTGTTTTCACAATCAATTATAAAAATTAAAATTCTTTAAAATATCTAACAAAATTTTTAACAAATAAACTTAAATAATACAAATATTTATACTCAAGAATAATATGGTAGTTTTTTAGTATCAATTTTAAGTATGATAATGAAAATAATTTTTAAAGATTTTTGTGTGTTGTGAGAGTGTAAACAAGATATGGTTCTAGTAAGAAACTTTAAACTTCAGTATAATAGTCAGAGCTTTAAGAATGTAGTCTTAACATTATGTTTAAATAATAGGCTTCAATTCAACTATTCATACTAGATATAATACTCGGTACCAAATTGGACAGGATTTCGACTTGCTGTTCCAGAAGTCCACAGGAATTTTATGTGCGATTTTCGGTCCACTAGCGTGGGTTATAATATTCTTTTATTTGTGGACTTACATACGTATTATATACTTATGTCATTTTTTTAACATTTCTTTTATTTACTAGAAGTCTGGGATTTTTTGGAAAATTGTATTATTGGCGTAAATATCTCATCCATTTTGTTCCAATTTCATAAAAAACGTTCATCGATAGTTCAACAAAATTATACTGCATTCCAAAGTTAAACATTTTTTTTTTATTTAATACATATAATCAAGGAAGAATTCAGTAGTAAATAGAATTTTTATTATTAAAAAAAACTGTCTTTTACACTCCGCTTCAACTGAATAAGCACAAACTTTTTCTAAGGTAATGTACTGAAATTTTGTGAAATTTTTTTAGCTATAGTACGCCCGGTCAGTCCTTGTTCTCTTAATAAAGCGATTTTAGCTCTTTCAACACTATTTAGGGATTTTGATCTACCCATCTTCGTTAGAATTCCAATAAAACGATTAAATTTCACTTAAAACACTTCAACTGTTGATTTAATGTGTCAATCATTTGAGAAAGCTCATAAAACAATGAAGAAAATGACCTTGTGTCTATTCAGTTGACGGAAAAAGAACTGCATTTTTGAATATGGAACGCTTTGCAAAAGAGCTAGAGAAAAAATAACGGTACTTTTTGAATTATTTTTACTGGTTTATTTGCTCAACATCATAAGCAAACAGCAGTAAGCATCATCAAATGATAGCATAAGGTTTGGAAAAAATGCACAATGTACCTTAGAAAAAGTTTGTGCTTATTCAGTTGAAGCTGAGTGTATAAACATTGCCATGGCCCCGGGTAAAAAACCAAAAACTTTAATAATTAGGAATTTTAGTCTTGTTGAATATAATTCACACTAGATATTCTTCATGAAATCTATGTATGATTAATTGAACTTAACAAAAAAATTGCGTATTGACAAGGACCTCACTAGTCAACTGATGAGTCCAAATGAGATCGCCCGGACGAAGCTCCAAATTTTTGTAGGACTAAAGGCCGTACAAATCTTTTTTGAGTCAGAATTCCATTTTGTTTGGTATAACCTTTTGACTTTATTTACACTTTGATTTAGATTAACTCTTTCGTGAAAGAAATTTCCCGGAGATTTTTTCCATTTTGGGAAATTTGGTATCATCTTCGAAATTAGGGAAAATATTTTTTTCAGCAAAATATAGCTATCGTTAATAATTTTTTCCAGGGAACTTTTTCCTTATTTCAATGCGAACAATTTCGAAAACTGTACCTATAAGTTGACGGGGAAAAATTATTTCGGGGCAGATTCGCGGTGGTTTACATTTTTTCCTCGGTAATTTTTTTTTTTTTAATTGACGATTGAAATTTTAGAGCAAGTTTTTTCCGCCCCAGTCGTGCAAAAGACCTGATAACTAAATTTGGTTACTTATTAGGCAAAAATTCAGTCATATTCTACTTTTTGACACCTTCATCTGATCGTTAGTTAGATAATAAATATATGGAGTCAATGTAAGTAGGAAAAAAGTTGGGAGAAATTATTAGTTGTGGCTGGTGGAATTCTCTTATAAACCCACATAAAACTTTCGATGTTTTTCTGTTTTATTCAACAGTCATATTACATCCTCATTTAGTTTATATATCAAACTCAATGGTTATACATCCATAATCATTTTATCGTATCCATATCCCATCCAAAAACTCCCAACATCATCTTTCATCAACTGAGGCATGAAATATTCTCCCCACCGCATGTTATGTTCATTCGGTAGTTTGCGGAAGTTAAACGAATATAAGCAGAAAATATACTGCTAACTATAATGGTATATCAGTTTCCGTATCAGCTTCTAGCACTGTAGTATAAATTCCTTGAAGGCCTTGATGTAAGCAGCTTCAATGTTTACCCAATCGTATGTTTTTCGAAGCTACTTTACACTGTGTATAATTTTCCCGAATATACTCGTACATATAATGTAATATTATATTTTTACCGACACGTGAAAATTTTCTACTCAATAAAGCTAGTATACTGCCAACTCGGTGCTCCAAAATGATAAACAAGGATTTTATTAGGCCCATCAATTTTAGCTACATTTTTTGAAGTATGTAGGTAGTTGGTAAGTAGTACACGCTTAAAATATTTAGTACATGATTCTCAATCACCTGAGCATATACATATACATAGATATAGAATTTTGCTTGCTATTATAAGGACTTCCTTATAGGAACATCATGATTTTGTTCGAAAGGGAGCAAAAGTCCCTATAGCTCTTGAGCGAAAACAAACGCTACCCTTAAGTTGCTAAACGGGAGAATTGAGATGGAAGACATCATCATCATAATCCTTTGTTTGCAGCAGACACGTGCTACTGATAAAACCTACCCTTTCTTATACAATGAAATTCGCTTTGAAAATTTATTACGAACATTTAATATCCTCAAGTGCTCCTGAAAAATTCGTTTTTTTTTTCTTTTTTAAAAGAGATTCTTTGTCTGATTATCATTTTTTTATGTTGGTACCCATATTAATTTTGTTTTCTTCATTTAAAAAACATGCACGCAATTTGTTGGAATTTAGGACAAATCTAATGGAGCTTTGATCTAAAAGTAATTGCCACAATGGAATGCTTGGTAATAAAATAAAATAAAATAAAATAAAATAAAACAAAAACTGACTTCATTAAGATAATATGTGTGTTATGTATGTATGTTTTTTTTACATGTATGTACTTCAATAATTATTGTTCCTTAATTATTTTTGTCACATAATGGAGATAGTGCCAAAAGCTATAAACGTTCTGGAATGGAAATACATACATATATGAGATGAACATTTGTGTATTTCGGAAATAGTGAAAGTATCTTTCGTGATATTTAATTAAAATCATATCTTAACCCCAGAAATAGCTCTTTGGTCATTTCCGTTAAGTAGATGTTTGAACTTCTGTTCAGGGAAATAAGACAAAAAGGTTATAACACCGGAAAAATAGAGCTCATAGCTATGTCACATAAACTTGCTCTTAAAAATGATTTTTACTTACATATGTATAATATAAAGAACAAAATAAACCTTCACATAATGTGAATTTATGGAAAAAACAAATAAAAAATAGTAGTTAAAGTCGTTCAACTAGTTCAAGGTTTATAATAAATGAAAATATACATTTTAGTCGAGTTCAGTTACTTTGAAACTCTGAGCATTTTTTGGGAATTTCTTCGCAAAATTCAGTCGAAATTCATATAAAACAAACAAAATAAAATGTTTTGAAATTAACACAAATGCACAGTTTTATAGTAAAGGAACACACATATTGATTCAAAATAGCTTTTAACGGCATTTAGTCCAGAAAAATTGGCGTTTCGTCCCGGCGATCTAACTTGGACTCATTAGCGAGAGCCTTGTCAATATACGCAATTTTTGTTAAGTTCAGTTCATCTTACATAGATCTTATCACGACGAATAGGTATCTAATGTGAACTATATCAACCAAGATTAGAATTCTTAATAATTATTAAAGCTGGAAGTTTTTGATCTCGTTTTTTTATTTTTAAAATTTGTTTGTTTCAATAAATAATTTTTTACAAAATTTATTTCACCAAACAAAAAATTTGTTGGTACCTACTAATTCTTTTTAAAATTTTGTACAATTAGAATTAGAATAGTATTTTTTTTTAAATAAGTGTGCAGGAATTTTAGAAAAATAAATTTTTCGTTAACGTAAGAAAAAAAATTGCCAAATTTAGACCAAAAAATGTAAAACAAACGCTGGAGAAAAGTTAAAAAGTTGAAAAGCTGCAGACAGACAGAAAAATCACCGTACCATCGATTTTGATCGAATCTCGAATTCAATATGTATACATTCTTTTGTTGTTAAAAAACCATAGACTTTTATATACAAAAAATACCATGTATTTTGCTTTGAAACACAATTAACAAATGTTAAAACAAAATCCGCCATTTTGTAAAGGGCAAAACAATCGTGATTTTGTGTTGTTACTGCCAGTGAATGACAATTGGTGAAATATATTTTTTTGTGTCAAAGTTTTAATTTGGCATAAAAATTATCACTGATTTTGTTTTCTAAACGTCTCAAAATTACAAATTAAAATTTTCAATCACAATTGGCACTTCACTTTTTGTGCAACCAGAAGCACTTCACGAGGTGGTAGGTAATTACATATTTTAAAAGGAATTTTTTCATCTTATTTTTAAAATAATTTTTTCAAGATTAAATTTCATAAACTGCCATTCACTATTTTTTGTTTTGACATTTAAAGAAATTATTTTCGCTTCAGTCTTTAATAGTTTAAAACGTAAAAAAAAAATCACCGTACCATCGATTTTGATCGAATCTCGAATTCAATATGTATACATTCTTTTGTTGTTAAAAAACCATAGACTTTTATATACAAAAAATACCATGTATTTTGCTTTGAAACACAATTAACAAATGTTAAAACAAAATCCGCCATTTTGTAAAGGGCAAAACAATCGTGATTTTGTGTTGTTACTGCCAGTGAATGACAATTGGTGAAATATATTTTTTTGTGTCAAAGTTTTAATTTGGCATAAAAATTATCACTGATTTTGTTTTCTAAACGTCTCAAAATTACAAATTAAAATTTTCAATCACAATTGGCACTTCACTTTTTGTGCAACCAGAAGCACTTCACGAGGTGGTAGGTAATTACATATTTTAAAAGGAATTTTTTCATCTTATTTTTAAAATAATTTTTTCAAGATTAAATTTCATAAACTGCCATTCACTATTTTTTGTTTTGACATTTAAAGAAATTATTTTCGCTTCAGTCTTTAATAGTTTAAAACGTAAAAAGTAACTTAACAAAAAGCTATTCACAAAAAATTAAAGGAATTTCATTTTGAATTTTTAAAGAAAGTGCTGCTAATATGGCCCACTTAGTTTCAAATATGGACCACCCTGCAGAAACAATGCTTTTCAAATATCTTGTTGGTCTAATTCATGCAAAATTCACACATAAAATACTGCTTCTCATTACCCGATTAGTCTTGAAGGCATGATGTGATTCTTTAAAAAAAAAAAAAAATTAACCATGTGTCAAATATGGCCCACTAGTACAAATTGAGATGGGCCATATTACCAACACTATAACTTTTTCACTTTTTTTAATTTTTAACATACTCAATTCAAAATTTTAATTTTAAATTTTATAAAATAAAATATAACAACGCATATATTTCGAAAAAAACTTATTTAATTTCCTTAAATTTTAATTTAAAAATCCTTAAGTAAACTCACCCAAAAATTACATCGACAACGAATAAAAGTTATAAAATGTTATATTTTACCCCGCTGATAAGCTACTGTCACCGACATACAACGAAGCAGAACCCTTTTGAATATATTTGATTTGAACTGGTAGTTGAGTGCCTACTTTATTTCATTCAGGAAATATTGCGGTAGGCCATATTACCAACGTAGGCCACATTTCCCGCACTTACTCTAAAATTGGTAGACACATAGCAGATATATTAAAAACACTTAAAATTGTTTGTATTTATTCAAATTTTATAAAAATTAATATTTTCCACAAGCATCACATATTTAGCAAACGAAACAGACCACAATAATGAAATCAAAATCGACCGCCTCTCGCGATGACGTCACACGAACAAAATATGGCAACCCTGCATCTCATATACAACATACCTTGTATTCTTATACCATGGTCTTTTCGTATATACTCCCCCAGAGGTGGTTGCAATTTGCAATAGTATGGTCACTGGTCAGCGTCAGGGGTGTATGTCGGGAGTGTTGACGGTGTTTGTATTTTTATACACGGTCGGTCGGTGGCGGGGGAGATGCATTGTAATGCATGTGCATCATGCAGAAATGTTTTTTTTTTATCGTCTCAACAAGTTTTAATTAAAAATTCAACATGTGATTATAAAGTGAAAAATCATAATAAAGGAAATATGAAGTTCACAGTTACTATTTAATTATTTTTCATAATATGTACATATTTTAGTTATATTCATATTTTTGTTAAAATTCTACTTCATTGTAACGATTCTTGGTACGAGGTACCTTGAAGTTGTATTGGATATGTGTGGTATACGAGTATAACTTTAGTGTTATAAATTTTTTTTTTAATTAGGTACTAGATTTCCTCTATCTACTTTTTTTCCACTTTGTCTTAATTATGTTTTTATACATTAACATAAACTCTACCATCTAATGAAGACTGAAGTTTTTGAAATGAGTGTGCTATACCATCAGCTTCATGCGGGGCTGGAGTTATATAGCTATTATAACGAAATTATTATAAACAAAAATTAAATTCTACCTACACGCGTTTAATGTGCCAATAATGAGATTTGTCAACACGAGAGTTGTTTACCATTTGCGTCAACCTATTTTTTTCTAATATAAATTGATATTGTACGAATAAATTTATTTTTAATTCGTTTTGTATTGCTTTTTATTAATTTGTGTGTGTTTTACGCTGCTGGCTGGGATGATGAGTGAATAAGGACATATTTATATACATAAATTTGAATAAATCAATACGAAAAATTGCTTTCAAATATTCTTTATTTTTTTTAATCAAGTATTCCTTTGATGGTAACATCATTCGAATATTTAATAAATATGTACTAACACGAGCCATAAAACATATTATAACAATATTTATTAATATTATTCAACATCTTGCACTGTTGCTACTGTGGAATAATATTTATATTTTTTAATATAATGTTTTTGAATAAAAAATCCAAGCATTTTCTTCTTTATAAAACAGAGCTGGAAAATAAATACTTTACAATTAAGGCTCTCCCAAACCAATTTTCGAATACTTCGGAATGAGAACGAATCTTTCGCCTGTCTAAATGAATTAACGTGGTGATTAATGAGAGTACACACATTAGTGCGAGGCGAATATTCAAACATTCTTCGGTCGTAGCATATTCAATACCACCATTTCGTCCCAGTTTGGGAGAACCTTTGAGCAATTGTAGGTTAACAGTGTAAAAGTAGTAGCGTTATGGTTATCGTGCGTAGAACTGCCAAGCCGCAGTTCTGGGAATCGAATCTCAGCCTATATGTATATACCTAAAAAAAACAGAAATATTTTTTTCACAGTTAATTCCTCTTGCGAGGAATTGACAATATCCTCCAAGAATTATCTCTTCTCATGATAAATTTCCTCTTTGTTCGCTTGTGGGAACTTTTAATTTTCACAAAGAAAATTTATTTTCCTTTGGGCAATTTTATTTGCACTAAGCTTTATACGGAGGATTTAAATTATTATTATTTTTATTAATAATGCTTTCGGCGGCACTGGAACAATAAAATGCAGCTTGTGTATGTATGTGCAGTACAGTCTTTTGTAATTCGTAATGGGAAATAAATTACATACGTATACATAAACATCTTTAAACCAAAAGAGACATTTTTGGGGTATAAAAGGAAGGCAACAATAACTTAATTTTACATGTGGTAGTGGTACAATAGTCAAGAAGATTACGAAGTTGTAGCAGATTTATCAAGAAAAATTGCCACAAGAGAATAATATCTCTGATGAAATACAATTAATGTGGGAATATGGGAAACCATTTCAAATTTTCAAATGCATCACCCTAAAAACCCCCTTGACTTTCTTATTTAATTGTTTTATGAATAAAGTTGTAACAGCTTTTTTGAATGACGCTTTTTTCCTACCCTTATATAACAGATGTTACCCAAGGAAGAGGTTTTAAGACTTTTAGGCAACGCGTGACTTATATCAGCAGCTTTTATCAGCAGTTTGGGATAACATAAAATATTAATCATTTTTGTTTCCATGCAGGTATTTCTATTTCAGACAGGAAAAGAAGGTTATTTGTCATTATATCTCTTTATAAGTTAAAACAATTATTAGTTTGACGTTTAATTTCATACGGGTTTAAGACATAAATTTAAGAACAAAACTATGCACATTATAAAAATATGTCATCAATTAAATATTATCCCAAACAAACCCAAAGGTATACATATATATGTACCTACAATCTAGTTATAAGTTATATCAATCCTTCGAAATGAGATAATGCGGTCCGTCAAAATGGTTCCGCCACAAACGAAATTCAAAAATCTAATAATTTTGGAATTAAGACCAATTAAATGCTAATTAATTTCTGCAATCCTGGTTGAGCACTTAATTACCTTACTTCTAAACTTGTGACGGTGCTAACATGACGTCAAAACAACAGGAATTGAGAACTCATTATGAACTTATTTAATGCTGCAATATCAATTCAAGTGTTTTACGATTTCACTTTGAAATCACATGCAATAACTGCATGTAGATAGTTGTAGACTTTTCAAATTGGAACTTTTTTAAGAAACTACAAGAACGAATCAAAAAACACTATTATACTTTTGAAAGGGTCAAATTTAATTTTGTTTACCTCAACCGCTCGGCTCCTTACAAGCCAAAATGCAATTTTTATGATGTCACTTCCGTCGAGATAGTGCCACCACAAAACAAATAAAAAATTTGGACATAAAGCATTGAGAGTAAAAAGTTAAGTTATCCTTGAAGTGGATAATTTGGCCATTAAATTTAATATCATTCTTTTAATTGTGGAAATTATTTTTAAACTTGTTAGACTTTTGGCTGAACTGTTGTTGCAGCAAATTATGTCGTCCTGATTCCTGTATCATTAAATTTTTCATTTCATTTTTATATATTTTTTTTAATAACAAAATTTGATTTCAGTTCATTTAAAAAACTCTGGTCTCCAAAAAAAAGCAAAATCTTGGAAAATGAGATTATATAAGGGAGCAAATTGCTGAACCAAAGAAATGGTTATAAATATCTAAAGCTACGCAGCTCTTTTTTAACTTCTTCATCATTGTCATGTTAGATTTGAATTTGACTTTGTTTTGACATTTTGAATTTAGTTTTTGTAAATTCCTTGAAAACTATAAGTTTTCTGGAAGAAATGTCAATTTTAGGTTATGTATGTATACATATATGCATGGTGTTTTAACATTAAATTTTGGTACCCTTTTGCAAACTAAATTAATCCTTTTGCAAATTGAATTAACCTTAATTTTTAGATGAATTTCGTTTGAAAGTAAATTGAAGGTAAAATTCATATATTAAAACACTAAATAAAAAGTTCGGTGTTCCCGATTTAACATCCCTCCCAACTAACAATTTTTCTGCCGATTTTAGAAATTTGAGAGTCCTTCGTTGCTTTAAAGTTCATTTAACGATTTTGATGGAAAAACAAATCGTTATATTCTCTAGTTTGACAGATACATGTCATTTATTTCATTGTTAACAATAACTTTTGTCTTGTCTGTCATCTACCATGGATGAAAATTAATTAAATGAAATATAAATGGGAAAGCATTTGCGATTATTATTTTTACGTGTCTGAAAAATGAATTTCCAATTTGTTAAATTAAAATTTGTGTAGTCCCATGTTTTGTAGTGAAAACGCGTATAGTATATGAACAATATAATATGTAGAAATATGTATGTATATAGAAAATCAACCAAGTGAAATATTTATTTTTTTCTTCTACTTTTTAATGCAAATTCGTTTTCTACGGGAGACATTAAATGCCTCATATAGAATTTTATGAAGCCCATCAAGACGAATTTGATAACAAACATCAATTAAAAAATAATTTTTGTCGACATGAAAACAAACAGCTGATAGTTGGATATTCTTTCTATTATTTATTTACATATATAATTCTGGATAGATATATTGCCTTTCTATATCTTTTCTATTCTTTACCCGGAAAAAATAAAGAAACGCACCCTATATGATGCACAGTTGGATCTGGTGGTGTCATTGATCCATTCTTCTTCAAAAATGACGAAGTTGTAATAATCTTCACTGCTGTCAATTCTCATCGCTATAGCTAAATGTTAACCGAAATTTTTGTTTACCACAATTTGAAGATATAAAATGTAGATATATAGAAGACATGTGGTTTCAAAAACAGGGGGCGACATCTCACACAAAACGACTCGTTTTGGCTTTATTACAAGAAAAATTTCCTGGGTGATTTATTTCGAGTTTTGGTGATGTGAATTGCGTGTCCGTGAAGTTAGCATATCAAGTGTTAGCATATCAATTTTTTTTTGGAGTACTCATCGCATGCAACATAGTTCTATAGTTCCTCATACTTTTCCAAAATAGTTCAATTTCACCGTAAAAACGGATTTCAAAAAATGAGATGCTAACTTCCCGTAGCATATCAATTATTGAAATGTCAAATGAAAATATTTTTTTTAAATGTAAGAAACATTCCTTAAGAGTTCCTCATACCTTAAAATAATTGTTCCGTTATATTCAGACCTAGAAAAAAATAAAACTAAAAAAATTATTCTAATAAAAAAATAAAAAATGGTATGGAAAAATCAACTGAATTTCATAAATAAAAGAAAATTCAATATCATCAATGATCTAAATGCATAGACTTTATGCATATACAATATAATCCAATATTTTTTTATTTCTAATACTTTTCTAACGTACATATATTACGATTTTTTTTAAATTGTTATATGTAATTTTCACAATTATTGCCAACGACCTTGATATGCTGGCATTTTTTTACGAGTTCCAACTCAATTATCATTTTATTCAGATAGATCTAATGTGTTTACAATATAAACCGAAGAGTTCCCGTTTCTAACATTTTTCTAACAAAAGTTATGATTTTTTTTAAATTAAGGCGATTTGCCATGAATTTTGGAAGTAGACCTTGGTTCGACCTTGATATGCTGGCATGTTTTTACGAGTTCCAACTCAATTATCATTTTATTCAGATAGACCTAATGTGTTTACAATATAAACCGAAGAGTTCCCGTTTCTAACATTTTTCTAACAAAAGTTATGATTTTTTTAAAATTAAGGCGATTTGCCATGAATTTTGGAAGTAGACCTTGGTTCCACCTTGATATGCTGGCATTTTTTTACGAGTTCCAACTCAATTATCATTTTATTCAGATAGATCTAATGTGTTTACAATATAAACCGAAGAGTTCCCGTTTCTAACATTTTTCTAACAAAAGTTATGATTTTTTTTAAATTAAGGCGATTTGCCATGAATTTTGGAAGTAGACCTTAATTTAAAAAAAAATCATAACTTTTGTTAGAAAAATGTTAGAAACGGGAACTCTTCGGTTTATATTGTAAACACATTAGATCTATCTGAATAAAATGATAATTGAGTTGGAACTCGTAAAAAAATGCCAGCATATAAAGGTCGTTGGCAATAATTGTGAAAATTACATATAACAATTTAAAAAAATCGTAATATATGTACGTTAGAAAAGTATTAGAAATAAAAAATTATTGGATTATATTGTATATGCATAAAGTCTATGCATTTAGATCATTGATGATATTGAATTTTCTTTTATTTATAAAATTCAGTTGATTTTTCCATACCATTTTTTATTTTTTTATTAGAATAATTTTTTTAGTTTTATTTTTTTCTAGGTCTAAATATAACGGAACAATTATTTTAAGGTATGAGGAACTCTTAAGGAATGTTTCTTACATCTAAAAAAAATATTTTCATTTAACATTTCAATAATTGATATGCTACGGGAAGTTAGCATCTCATTTTTTGAAATCCGTTTTTACGGTGAAATTGAAAAGAACTATTTTGGAAAAGTATGAGGAACTATAGAACTATGTTGCATGCGATGAGAACTCCAAACAAAAATTGATATGCTAACACTTGATATGCTAACTTCACGGACACGTGAATTGCCACCAAGCTAGGTATATATTTTTTTAATATAGCTAAATTGCTAGTTTAGAAAAAAAAGTATTGAAGCTTTGAAAACGCTTATGAGCCCAGTCAACCAAATTTTCATTTGCATTAAATTTTTCTTCTTGATAAAATCTTGGGACCCTACTATGGAATCAGAAATCTATCGATTAAATTCAGCGAATTTTAGATGTTAGACATTGTCAATGGGTAAATTGAGAAGCCAGACAATGACGCAATTACTTTGACAAACGGTGACGAAAACACGTCAGCAACAAGCGACTCTACGAGACATCCGGAATAATACCCTTGGACAAATATATTATAATCAGTGCTGCCAAAAGGCTGACGACCAACCTTAGCAATCATCCGAACCCGCTGGTGAGAACATGATAGTATAGGGCGAGGGCAATATTATTTGCATTGATTGATCAACAGGAAGCATTCGATGTTTTGGATTCCAAGTCATTGAAACTATCCACCAAAAGAATTAAGTGACGTTCGAGTGATGATGCTGTATGAAGTTTATTTCAGTCTAAAAATGACTGAAGATGAATCCATTAAATCACAGGTTTCAAATTTACGTCAAATTGCATAGGATTTAGAGGATAAAGAAGGAAATTATCCGACAATTGAAAAATGTGTCGCATAATTAGCAGCTTGGCTCCATGGCTAAAAATGTCCGTATACTGTTAGGTATAACATAGAGTAATGTCGTACTATAGACACAATTTATACAGACTCAAGGACGCACGAAGCTACGTTTAGTGCCAAACAGACATTTAAGAAGAAAAAACTGAATAAAAGCCAGCGTGCAAGTTTAAATTTTTAGTTTTCAAAACAAATAAAATGAATTGCACTGCACACCCTCTCAATCACCCTTGACCCTAACAACTGGTCCAAATTTGTTCATATACAAATTAAGCCTTTAACCAAAATTTAACTCTGTCGGAAGATTTTGAAGTTTGACATTTTTGTCCTGCATTTTCTAAATTTTTGTCTCTACATCCAAAAATTTGCTTTTTTAAATAAAATTTATTTTTTTAGTGAAATTTAGCGGATTTAATGGATTAAGATTAAAAAAAACCGAAATGTTCTTAACAACTTACCGCCTTTTGCGATGAATTCCTAAAACCTCGAAGAGTATTTCTTGTCATAAAAAAGTGCTTTTCACTTTGAAGGTCCACTTCATTTCTGCCAATGCCACGAACGGTTACAAAACCACGATAAAACATGAGCTGTCACGCTATACCCCATTTACATATTTACTTTATTTTTTAAAAATTGTCATTAATTTTGTTTAATAATTTTTTTTTTTCGGTTATACATTTCCTCCAATATATTCATAAAATTACTTGCTAAACTCATGTGTTACTAAACCCCAGTTAAAGTTGAAAATGATTAAATGAATACAGCTTCTTTTCACACATAATTTACTGTTCATTAAAATATAAATTCATCAAAATATTTTGCAAATACAAACAGTTTCAAACTTTGATAAGACAAACAACAAAAATGAAAATTTTTATCAGAAAATACAATCAAACTTCCATTTTACTTTCAGAAATAGTTTTAAAATTAAACTTTATGAATTTACGCCTCAATATGTTTTATTTAAATTAAATTTTCTTTCAAAAAGTTTAGGTCACTTTTCGTCCAAACTTTTAAATATTCATTTAACACACATACCTTTTTACCAGCATAATTATTATCTCCATCAAAAAAAACTTTTTTGCAACACATTTTAATTTATTCAAAAATAATTAAATTTTTCACAAAGACAAAATTTAATTTATAGAAATTAGTTACTTCATCATTTTACTCATCCATCCTATTTCTTTTTTTTTACTTCAAAATATTTCATTTCTTATACCCTGCATCCTTCAAGGATCCAAGGATCTAACCGATGGTGGTGTTTTGACCTTATTCGTCATAATCTTATTATGAAAATTGAATTTCTTATAATTAATTTTTGCCGAAGGAAACGAGACGCCTCATTCTACACAACACATTGCATAATAATTTGGCCTTTTGTCTAGTGTATTAAGCTTATCTTATATTATAAGAAGTACAAATATCAAATGTTTTAAGAAAATACATATAAAACTACATATACAACACACGAGAATGCTTTAATCAAAAATTTTATAACTGTATATGTGTGTTTTAATTTTCTCAAATCTACATTAAATAAAGAGATTTAGCTGACATTATTGAAGAAGAAAACGCCCCTCTGAAGAATCCATTTTAATTTCCATCTTTGTTCTGGATGAAATCATTTTTTCTAATCCTCTATCCTACAAAACAAATTCATTGTCGAAAATGCAAATAAAGTCCCTTTTGACCCTATATTTAAGCATAACATATCCTTTCTAATTTGGGCATGTAATATGCTTAACTGTTGAGACGGTTCGATTATTATAGGGAAGAGTCTGTTACCATAGTAACAGTCCCATTATTGTTCGAGGAAACAATAACTGTAGCTAAGCAACTTTTCTCTACCATCCCATCACATGTTTGATCTAATGGCTTTAAAAAGGATCTGCTTAATATTGCTCACGTAGGTATGTCTATAAAGAAAAACTTCTATTGTTTAGAAAGTTGTATGGTAGGTGTAGGTTCTTTATTATTTATATATATGAGAAACTGTGCACGAAACAGATAAAGTAAAAGTTATCAATAACAATAGGTCATCCTATAAGAAATAAAAAGATATCTATTCCTTGTCCAAATGTATATATATCTACTAAACTGAACATTTTCAAGCTCTTATGCGTAAAGCTTTTCAAACCAGTCACGTTTTATTAACAAACAAATGTACCAAATTATCGGCTGAGTGTCGTTTTTTTGGAAAACAAAAACAAAAAACCAAAACCCCTAAGGATTCAACAACAATTTAAAGTTTGTGCGGAGATTCTATAAAAAGGCAGTTTAATTTTGCTTACTCAACACACGTCCTTATTTTCTTTTTTCTTTCTATGAAGAAGTTAAGAAGTGACATAAAATTCATTTTAAAAATATCTTAACCTTAAGGCTAAAAATGTGTGTCTTTTAAAGCTGAGTAGTATAAATATTGAATTAAATATGATGCATTTTAGAACTTAAGTTCTCTATATATAGTAATCTAACTTATTAATGTAACTTTTTCGAGTACGTAAGTTGAAAACACTTTATTCAAAGTTGAAAGAGAAAATGACAATTAAGATTAGAGTAAACTGGAGCTAAAACTTTTCTCATAAAAGTAGTTATGATTTTTTAAATGCCTAAAAGCATTTTGATAACCATTTTACAAAACCAAGCATGATTTTTCTTAGCGGAATTATGAGGGCTTTATATGCTTTTCTTATATAAATAGGCATTTGAAGTTAAAAATACAGTGTATGATATAAAGTTGATTGGAATTCAAACACCATTTCCTTCAAATGGTACCGCTGAGGGTTTTGTTGATTTGTCTTAAAAATTGCAAAGTTTATTCAAATTTTTTGTTAATACGACTTTTTAAAAGATTACATATAACCATTATAAAAAAGTTTTTTGTTGATTGGAGGGGAAATTTAACTTAACAAGATTATAGTATAGTAAGGGAGATAAAAGTAATCTTGAAGAATACTACTAGATTGTTATAACACTGTTAAAAGCGTTAAATGACCTAGTTATGGGAGGCTCTCCCACAATTTAGTCTTGCTTTGAGAATGCGTATCTTCCAATGAGATTCGCTCTCACTTCAACTAAGTCGTACTATGAGAATGCGTCTCTTCCAATAAGATTCGCTCAAAAGAGAACAGAGCACATGCCACATATTTTGTAAACTTTAAAAAGTATTTTCTCAGAGGGAAACAAACTATTTTCTTATTTGCTTGTGTGTGCCTTATCACTTATGTCAAAAAACTGGAAGGTTTGTGTGAGAATATTTATTTTGTAAGTATGTCAATTATTAGTATGCGTTATAATGGCGATACTTTATACTTATTGTTTTTCACATATTATGTGAACCAAAAACATATGCGGTTGAAAATGTATCTACTAACTTAAACTTTTACCTTGAAAAAAACAATGCGCCTTCAATGCATATTTTAATTATTTAATTATTTATCAATGATTTCATAAGCCTCCCATTACAATACTCCCCAGATACTCATGATATAGGAGGTATTAATTTCAGATCCTGTAAGGGTTTTCATAGAAGTATAAAAAGACTAAAACTCTTATATAAGTGTTGTTATGGGATTATAAAGACTACGAACATCTTTTTAGAGGTGAATTTTCACAAAAGGATTCTAATAAGACTTTAAGTTTATAATATAATCCTATTCCAAGAAGAAAAAATTAATTTAGCTATAAGATTTAAGTATTTTGAAGAGAGAAAAGTGTCCAGCTCTTAAAATAAAAATATTATATATATATGAGAGTATAGCAATGGAATATAAAAGCGTCTTATGGAAGTTTTTTGACATTTCAAGAGCTTAGCTCCGGAAAGTTTGTTAGTTGGGTATCTAGTAGATAAAATACATGTTAAAATCTTTGATATAACGATGTTTTAATAAAACTGTAACAAAATCGGTCAAGTCATTAAAAAAAAAACTCAAAAATCAATTAACTCAAAAATGTCGTTCGATTTTTTTGCTACAACCTGAAAAGCATTTCGTTTACAATCAATTTGTTCATTACAGGGTACGAAGTACAATCAACATCGTTTAGGCCGTTTTCAATAGGCTGAAAAAAAAATCGAAATTTACAGTAAAAATTTTCTGTAACAAATATGAAAAAACGAGCCTACCCGTACGATAATTCTCACAACAACAAACGTCGATTTGTTGTTTTTTTTGTTTTAATGCAGATTTGTTTGTAATTATAGCAAAGCTTAATTTCTAATTGATCGCGCTATTAAGATCGGAACCGTTTCGTCAGTTGATGCGTCTATATTGGTAGCTTTCATAGGGCAAGTTCAGTACCAATTTTGTTGTGCGATAACAAGTGATTTATTTTGTTTTTTCTTATATCTTACTGAAAAAAAAATTTAATATGGCATCTATTGCTAATGGTTTGTAATAATTTTATTTTGAGATATTTAAATTATGGGGCAGATTTTGTATTTGTCAAAAAAAATTACTTTTGGAAATTATTAAAAAATGTTATTTTATTTTTTGTTTCGTAGAGAAAAAATTTGACTTCTGGTCATTTTTGAGCAATAAAATCAGGGTTTAAATTTAACTTTAACGCCCATATTATTCAATTGATACATCCAAATTAAAATTTAAACGCGGATGTATTTACATTGAATTTGTATGATTTACACCAGGATTAAAGTTTTAATCTAGATGTATTGAGTGAATAATGGCAGTAAGTATTCTGTAAGCTTCTGAAGAAGCAATCAAAAACCATTGTCGTTTTTCGCGACAATACAAGATATTAAAAACAGTGAAAATAAAATTGTGTCCCATGAACTTTTTATAAAATTATGTATTAACATATTATTATTGTGTGCTAATATAGAAACTTGTGTGTTGGAAACAATTTTATCAAAAATCCTACTTACAATAACTCCAATAGAACGGCTTTTTTATTTTTGACTTTTTCTTAACTGATTTTAACGAAATTTTGAACAAAGAAGCTTCTAAATATGTAATTTTAAAAATTTAACGTAAATCTAATACGTAATTTACAACAAAAAAATATGAAAAAAAAAAAATATTTTTTTTGAAAACTCGATTTTTCGAAAAATGTTTTATTGATAGAAATATCTAGTATTGAAAATAAATTTTTAAATTTAACAAACTTGAACTACAAAAGCAAGTACTTACTTCCGACCCAATTATGCAGTTTATTTAAAATGTTATTGATTCTTTCAAAAGGTTTAATTTTTAAGATTATTATTGCTCAAAATACCATTAGTATAAAGAATTAAACTTCCATCAAAGAAAATTGTCAGATCTTCTAAACAAATAATGTTTTAATGTTTTCTAAACAAATTCTGAAAAAAAAAAAAAATAAACCAAAAGTGATCAGGAAACAAACATTTTTCTAACGCAAGATCATTTTTTGGAAGTTCAAGTACGGAAGTTTATATTCCGAATAAGTTTAGAATGAGGACTGTCTTGAGACAAGAATAAAACTTAAAAAATTAGAAATTTGTGTTTCATGCCCGAACAATTTCGTATGTTGTTGCTTTCTTCTCTTCATATTTCGATTGAAAATACTTGCACCTATGTCCTATACGTAAAATCTATGAGATTCACACAAGCGAGACCTAGTCTTTACAATATAGTACGTAATAATCGCTTATAGGAATAGGTATTAGCTATAGGATCTTGAAATAGACACTTTAGTGGCGGACGTAAACCACCGATTCAAATCTTTTTAAACTTTGTAAACTTAGATCAATGATGTGAAGAAATTATGATGAGGATTGAGGTACTAAATTGTGGTTAGAACCGAGAACCGAGAACCAGACCTGTCTTATCTAGCTAGACTAGTATTTTGGAATGTATGGGTACAAAGTTGGCTTAGAAGGTATACCTACTTATGTAAAGAAATTGGGCGTAAATACCATTAAAGGTGTCTTACGATCAGGTTAGCAAACGTGATATAATATAGCTATAACTACTACGTATAAAAAATTAAACTTGGTGGAAGCACACTCAACTTGTCGTTGTTGTTTTATTTGAAACATTCGCATCAAGCCATCTGGCAAGTGGTCTTCATACATGCAAATATGACAATATTTCATTGTGTTTTTTGTATCATGTGGCCCTGGAAGCTGTTTCGTCTAGACTAAATTTGCCTTTGTTTTTCTTTTTACATATTTTTAAAAACACTCATGCATTTATTTATTTTCATAAATCAAGTTAATTTGAATTTGTCTATTCAAAGTGGTACAGAAGTCAGAAAATGTTTTTTTGGTTTCACTTTAAATTAAAAAAAATGTTTAAATATTTATATACATATATATTTTCTTTTGACAAAAAATAGTATTGTTCTTCAAAAAGAGGCAATATTATTGATTTCAAAATCATATTATTTAATGGGACATCAAATAGCAGCAAACTGCTATAAAAGAAAAAAAAAATTGATAAAAAAAAAATAAAGAGCACAAATTATACAAATTTCAAATCAACCAGATAATTTGTATTCCTATATACATATGTACATTGTACATATGAAATATGATTAATGAAGCTCAAAAATAAACATAAAATTTGTTTTTATATTCCAGCTTGAACCCTTTTTTTGTTTATATGGTAGTAGATATACATACATACATCCTAAAGGCATATTTTGTTGAAACAATAATGAAGAGATTTCATTATAAATTTCGTTTCGGCTTTATGATTTTCCAATTTGAAAATATGACTTGTTTTATGGTCGTTTGAAAAAAAAGAACATGAGAAAGGCAAGTGACTGGTTTTAAATAAATATTTGTATTAAATTTGGTTTTATTTATTGTGTGTAAATAGGGTATATTTTTAATGCATTAGAAAAAATTATAAAGCATTGAATATTTTTGTCTTTACGATTATCTTTTGATTTCATTTTAATTTAGCTGAGAGTTTTTTCAAAAATTATATTCGAGGAAATTTTCTTGAATCTTGATATAGTTTTTTTTTATTCAATTGCGAAAGTGTATAGATACCTACTGGGTGGAGTCCATATATTCTATTAAAAAATACCTAAGAATCTGATATTGAAAAACACAAAGGAAGTTCAAAGAAGACCCTCCTCTTATAATCTTCAATTATTTTGTATTCTTTCATCACATTTTCAAAATCCATCCCCATGAAGTTAAAACTTAAGTCCTTGATATAATATGTATATTATGAAATTCTACGTGAACATGAAACTTCAACACAAAAACTTAGCGTTGCAGATGTTTGTTAACATAACAGTATCCATTTAAGCTTAAAGGTATATATTTAAAGCATCCATCTAAAGCAATCCATGACGAATCTGAAACGAATGTTGTATTTGGTTCAAAGCTACAAAGCAGAAGCGATAACTTCACATCGTAAATTTAAAATCTCCTTTAAAAAGCCAAATGCGTGTCTGAAGAAAAATAACAATAGGATTTACAAATTGATTGATTTTTATTTGTTTTTTTTTTAAACTAAACAACATTCAAGAAGGAACATACATACATCTACCAAGACCCCCTTTCTGGTAGTTGAAAAATAATACGTCTTATATGAGATGAAATTTTTCAAAAATTACATTTATTGTGTGTCATTTTCACATGGTGTTTCTCTTAACGATGATTAAGGAATTTAAATAAATACATACATATGTATGTACACAATTCACCTAAGCCTTTCTATTTTTTTATGAGCAGAACATCATGATCAATGACTGTCTTCCATATAAAGTGTTCCATATCAAATCCCAGGCGATTATTATTTGACAGCAATAAAAATGTTCGACAGCAAAACAAACCCACACAAGCTATATACGATGCGATGCGATGGCTACAGGCGGCGAGATGAATATAGGTATAGGTATAAACATCAAGAAAACCTATAAATCGAGTTTTGGTCCTTTTGTATTTATATTTCACATAATATATTTGTGTAAATGTATCATATATAGTCAAAAGACTATGTGAAATCAAATTAGTCCAAGAGATGTCAAAAATATTGTAAAATATTATACAAATGTGTTATCTGTTAAGAGATGTGTGACGTTCAAATCCATAGCAATATACAGATTTATTTATTTTTGTAACATATACGAACACAAGGGCGTTATGACTAAACCCTTGGATTTGATAGAATACATATGTATGTGTAGTGCGGCTAAAGAAAGAGTCTCTGTATTTGATGTAAGTGCGCTGATTCGTTCTGCGTTAGACTGTACAATACCCACCCACACACGCCCACTAATTTGTTAACTCGAAACATTCCTCCACAAAAAATGAAACATTTGTTCAATGAATTTTTTTTTTTACCGGTCTGGAAACTATAAACTGACTATCAGAAAACTAAATCTATTTAGGCTTCAAGGGTGACGAGAAAAAAATTGACCTATAGAGCAAGTAAATATGATGGATATCTCAGGAGGAGGAGTTGCATTGATCGTTCTTCCAAAAACAAAGTTTTTGAAACTATTCTTTTGTGGTATTTTTCCAATTTTCGTTTTTTACATAGCTAATTCACTTTAACAAAGTAAACTTCAGCAAATAGAAAATATGACCGACTGGATTGTAAAAAATATCAGGAGCGCAAACAAATTGATTTTTTTGTTCAGTTGTTTTGTGTCTTTTAAAATAAATTATTATTTCAAAAACCTGCATAAAAAATTATATCAAATTGTTTAAGCCCTTAAAATAAGCTCAAAAATAAGACAATTTTATAAAAAAAAATCCTATTTTCGAAATGCGATTTTTTGGCAAAAACTTGAAACGCATTTTTTTACAAACACTTTGCTAATTATAGGTATAAAAAGTTTAATCAAAATCGTTAGTACTGCTTTCGAGAAAATATAAAAAAAAACCCAAAATGTATGTATGTAGGTATTATTAAAAAAAAATCTTCTTATAGTTATAAACTGGCCAGGCCCTGGGCTAAAAACAGAAACAAAAACTTCCAATTTAATGATTAGGAATTCTAGTCTTGTTAGATATAGTTCACACTAGGTATTCGTCACGAAATCTATGTAAGATGAACTGAACTTAGCAAAAATTGCGTATTGACAAAGGCCCTCACTAGTCAACTGATGAGTCCAAGTGGAGATCGCCTGGACGAAACGCCAATTTTTGTAGGACTTAAAGGCCGTTTAAAGCTATTTTGAACCAAAATCGTTGTACCTACTGAATATACTTGTTCTAGATGAGTTAAAATATAAATTTGAATTTCCCTTTTAGAGAAATGCCCTGCATACAATTTGAACATTATTGACGAATATACGTTTAGGCTTGCCCACATTACTTGTGAACGAACGGATGCACAGACCGACGCACGTACGGTCGATGTGAAGAAACCCATTTTTACGGAATTCTCCATTATCGTAGTACGAAAGCAATGAAACTAAAACTCAGATAACTTAGATAAATCATTGTTGTAGGCTGGCAGTAGTTCAACAGCCAACATAAGTTTGACTTCAAATCAGCCTTTTACCTTATGATATATACCTACATCATAAAAATAGAACATCCTTCCTTTTTTCTTTTGAAAAATTTGAAGAGGAAATGAAAATGTTTATTTCATGCAGAAAAAATCTTTTGTATTCGTTTTGGTGTAAACTGTAAAGGTCTGTTTTGTATATAGTTGGTTTGGTTTCAGTTAAACGGAAATGGTTATTTTAAAATAGGTATACCCATACATACATATATTATTTTCGATATATTATTATTTTGTGAAAAGAAAACAAAAAATAATTGAATGTGTAATAAGGTTTGTCTATGAAAATACACGGAAATAAAGTTTTCATATTCATTCACTAGAATGGAAAATTTAAATTATGAAAGTTGAATTCGACATTGAAAGGATGATAGGTATAGCGGAAGTAAGAGAAAGACCACAATTTTTTCCAGAATTTACGATGCTTCAAATAGAATTTATGTAGGAAAATTTATTTTCCTATTTAATACCATAAGCGATACGAAGATTTTTTTTTTTGGGGGGGGGGGGCTCAGTCTTAATTTTAATGGAATTTTTTTATCACTGGGACATAGCACAATATTAAAAAAAATTGTTTAAAACCTGCTTAAGCGAAATGGAAAAATGTCACAGTCAAATGTCAATGTCACTTAAATCCCGCTTAAGTGAACAAAAATTTATCTTGAGCGGACTCCGAATAAGTGAAATAAAAAAAATTCACTTAAGCGGATTTAAAAATTCCATTAAGCGGAAATTTAAAGCTATAGAAATAGTTTAATTTATCTTTATAGTAAACCTAAAAAGCAATTTGCTTACAAAACAAAAATAAATGACTGTGACGTATCAGAAATTCAAATGTCATTTTCGTGGTGAAAATTTATTGCAGGTGAAAAATAAGAATGAAGTGAAAGTGTTCAGCAAATTTGTTGTTCCTTTCGATTCAATTTGAAAAATATAAAATTTAAATGAAAATGTTTTTTTTGTTTACAGTTTTTCATAATGTATTTTAGTGCTACCTCAGTCTCAGATACTTAATCCTATATTTTCCAACGTATTGTTTGGAGCTTAGCCCTGAAATAGACATTGAAATGGTTTCAAAAATTATATATTTCAATTTAAGTTTTTAAGATTATATATTTTATACTTTAAAATTCAAAGTATTTAATAAGAATTTATATTATTTTATTTATTTTATATTTCTCTAACCAACAAATACAGAAAAGATAATAAGAGAGTTTGTCATGTTGACGAGTGCAGTATATTCAGATGGTGGGACTGCATTCCATTTTATGGGATCTAAGAAATAGAAAAAGAAAGAAAATATGAAGTGTTTCATACATTTTTGGGACCTTTGCCAAGGAACTGAATTGAATTTTGTTGTATTAAAACTAAATTTATTAAAAATCTGATCGTGCTAATTATCAATTCCCTCCCCCCCCCCCCACTTATGTTCGCCAGCGCCTCTACCTATACAAAAATTGTATAAAGCATAATTTAACAATAACATTTATTATTTTGAAGTGTATCCATTTTTAAGGAGAAATGGAAGGAAACTATTGAGGTAGCTGAAGCTCGATAAAGCGCTGTAGCAAGGGACGTATATACAATATTGAAACACTGTAAGAGTTTTTTTTTCTTTCGGGTAATGTCCGAAATATCCGAACACAAGAAAATTATGTAACATTGGTACATTATAACGAATTATATAGGTATAATTTCCAAGGCGCATACATAGAAATTTACATAGAAATTTTGTTATATATCGAATATTTTTTCATATACTTACAAAATTTTGTATTAATTTATTCAATGATTATTTCATTGTTTCATTAAAATTAAAGGAAGTTTCTTACTCGAGATAAAAATTCTTAAAACCATGAATACTAGAGAATAGGGAACATGATACTAGTAGGTATTGAGGTACAGTGGCGTGGGAAATAAATGAACATGTTTTTTAACGATTCCTTGAATGGAACATCTCGAAATGCAAAAAGCACTTGCCTCTTTACGAATTGAACACCTTGGAGATTGTGTTCAAATGCAACTCGAATATTTTCGACCTGGGGTACAGACAGTTCTCTGAGGCCGGTTCTTATGTTGTACACACTTACAGAGGAAATTTATTGATGCACACAAGAATCCGATTTTGATCGGGAACCCGACCAAAAAACACGTTGTAGAACAAACAACTCCATCTTGGCAACTGAAACTACGAGCTAACAAAATCTCCCACCCCCTTCTTTACAACTATTATTATTATTATTTAAAAAAAACCTCTACGATCGTTAGAAAAGGAGCAATAACTCTTGGTTAAATAGTTAGCGCGTTGGAATATCATGCTGGAGGTCTAAAGATCGAATCTCAGCCTATTTTTTTAATCTGTAGCACTGAAATTTTAGACAAGATAGGCCGTAATTAAATAGAAACGGATTTCTTCATCGATTTAAAAATCCAGTAATAAACTACCAAACAATTGACCATTTGATAACTTAGAGTTTTTTTTAATCCAAGATTTTGTCCCACCATGGTTAGAGAATCCGTACCTCATAGAATAAAAAACCACCTGAGTTCCCTAATAGATTAATGTTACTTTAGATTATTCGGATTTGATTGACTATAAAAAAAAAAATAATAAAATTTAAATTGCTAGACAGGGAGGAGGTGGCAAAATTATATTAGCCTATAAATTAGCATCCAAATTAACAATTCCAGAGCCGTGAATGAGTCAGTGAGTAAGGAACTATATAATATAGCTTCATCAATTTACATATATAAATTTCACAAAAAAAATCTTTCATTAAAATGTAATTCCTACTAAATTTTCCAGACGCCAGCCAATTTCTATTGACATATTAATCATTATTGAAAATGAAAAATTATTTCCGATTACACTCAGTTATAAAAGTAAATTAACACTCGGATCTGGGAGAAAACCAGTTAATGATGTCTACTTTCTTTTGTTTCTGATACCAAATTCAGAATTCGTTAAAACTTTATTTTTATATTTTTCGCTCTGCTGACACTTTAATATGATTTAATGAGAAAAATGAAAAAAAAAATAAAGTGTCATACGGACTTTATCTTTGTAACGATTATTTTTTTCTTATAAAAAACAGTAATTGATGTTATTGACAATTACTTTTTAAAGTGGAAAATTAAAGTTAATGCATCAAAGCAGGCTCTGTTTTGTAAAGTATTTGCTATTATTTTTGTCTATAATTTTGCAATTCACGGTTATACCATTGAAAAATTAATGAAAGAATTTTAGATATGACATAAGATATGAAGTTGACTTTCTGAAAGAATCATCATTATATTATATAAAGAGTGAAATAAAAGTTTTAATATGCCAACTTCTGCCATCTTACAATCGAAATATTTTTTCACGGCTACTACCCCTTGAGAGGAATTGACAAATCCTCTTACAGTATCTCTCGTCATAAAAAAATGCTCCTCACCTTAGCCGTTAGAACTTGACAAAAACTTGAAGGTCCCCTCGATTCCTGTTAATAGCACGCACAATACAATGGTTAAGAATTGTACTCGTAAGTTACTGGGCCTTGGTTTTTTATAAACTGTTATGTCACCAAATGTTTTTTATTTGCAAAAGGAACATTCTTTAAACTCTCAATTATTTAAATATTATGTATTTATATTATTTTGTAGGTACATATTTTGTTATAAACAAAAAATCAAAAAAAATTAAATTAAAAGTAGAAATAACATCTTTGAGGAAGTTCACATAAATATGAACATTTTTCAAAATAACTCGCCCAAATCGGACTTACATTCAAACTCACGCCAATTTTATACTTTCTTTCGCCTGAAATAAAATAAGAATACTTTTGATAGAGAAAATCATTTAAAAGGATATGTGGCACGCAGTTCAAAGAACCCAAAAATTTTTTGTATTTACATATATATACATATGAATGGATGCTCACAAAAATATTTTCTCTTAAGAAAAGCAAAGAAGCAAATAGGCTTAGCATTTTCCTGTTTGATTGTGCGGCTGGGTGTGAAGAAGTAAAACCATTTTATACTTAATGTTATTTGTTAGAGGGAGTTTTTTTTCTTCTTTTTTTTTTCTTGAAGTTTTAGTGCCCAATAAAGTTTTGTGTGGGTTTGTGAACAATTAGAATACTTCCACAAAATATCGATTGATCTATATTGTAGTATGTGTGTGTATGTAAATTCCATGATTGAGTAAAGGAATTTAAATGTTGAAATTTATTTTTTAAAGAACATTGAATTTTTGTGTAAATGGTTGGAACACTCAGGCGTATGTGGAACCTTTTTGTTTTCGTCTTTTTATGATATTTAATTAAAAAGTTAACAGATATAAAAATTGCCAATATAAATAGGAAAATTGTTGATTTTTAAAAGAAATTGTTGAAATCATATCCGGTTTGTTTTGGTAAAAAATTGAACATTTGTAAGTGTAGTAAAGTATTGTGTCACATATATGCTGCTTAAATTGTGTAAAAATACATTTTTTTAATTTGATAAACATTTGAATCCCTCCTCTTCCCTACCCTCCCCTCAATCCGAATATTTGTCACATAAACCTTTCTGTCCATATGAATATAAGAATTATTTTTCGAAATGATTTTGTACCGTTTTACTTGTAATATTAGCCTAGTTCCTTTACTTTGAAACTCTGTGCATTTCTGTGAATTTCTACACCAAAGTCTGTCAAAGTTCATATAAAAAATAAAATGACGTAGAAATTCACACAAATGCACAGATTTTTAAAGTAAAAGGAACACACCCATTATAACTTAGAAATTGTTTGAATTTTTATTAGAAAAAAAAAATTATATTAAAAATAAATTGATTTATTTATTATGAAATATTTTTCATTGCAATGTAAAAATTAAAAGATGAAGCAACGTCAACTCCTAAATGCATTTCGCACAGGGTTGACAGAAGGTTCATCACTCATCTTTCAATACATTCTGAAGCTAATTTTTGTAGATAATATATTCCGTCTCTTATAAATAAATCAGTTCATGGATTCAGAGACTTTTATATAACAGCCGATTAATACCAATCAAAATGTGGGTGCTAGAAGGGTATGACAGCATCTAACTGCTAAGCCCACAATTTCTACTTGAATTCAAATATTTAACCATCAACCCCTTCTACGGTTGCCTCCATATTAAAATAAGGTGTAAACTAGTTTTTAAAGTTTTGTTAATTTTTGACAAGAAAATTTGGTTCTACAATTTTATAAACACAAAGAGGTTTGTTTTTTATTTCTAATATTAATATAGACAGAGCTTCAAAAATAGCAAACAAAATATTTTTTTTTTATTGTTTGGTTTATAAAGCTTTTCAAATTTTCTTCCAGAATAAAAAAAATATCAAAAAACCAATTTATTTTCTTTATTGCAATTTACGATTTATTTAATAAAAATCTAGTTTTTCTTCAATGTTATGTGGTTTTTTTTATTTTTAAGTGTAAGATTGAAATTACAAATAAAAAAAAATATAATAATATTTTAAATACATAAAACAAAAGTTTTGAATAGAGCTACAAAAAAAATATCGCTTCATCCGGCTGAAAAATTACCAGGATGTTTTTGCCTCACCATTTGTTAAACAATATGCAAAATTGCAGCTGCAGCTTGTTAAGATGATGTATTGTTTTAAAAGAACCATGCTCCTAAAAGCAAATTTACTTTTGGAACTTTGGAACTTTCTCAAAAGCCAAAAGAGCTGGAAATCTTATCTTATCATCTTATTTAAATTAGAAAACATTTTGCGGTAATATTAATGGAAAAAAAATCCACCCATTTCCATGCCCGTTTTTATTTAAATGGCAATTGTTAAAAAAATTAACTTACAATCTTCTAAAAAAATTACTGATTATTATATTGTACATTCCATTTTTGTAATCCGTCCACTTTCACGCCTCTTTTTGAATAAATTCCTCCTAAACTAAAAGATTTTTTGAAACATAAGTAGATAAATAGGAATGAGCGTTGGAAAAAAAGAAAATTATAATCCTCAACCCATTTTGTTTTTGGAAACGTAATAATAAAGTAGAAGATTAATTTCTTTATTTTCAAAAATACCAAAAAACTGAAAGCCTGATATTAATTTCTTTTTGCTTGCTCCATAAGAAAGTTTAAAGAAATATTTAAATATGGATTATTTTTTTATGATCCAATAAAACATGTTGCAGGAAATATTAAGTTTTTATCACTGGGCAGGTAAAACAATCCTTAGATATACATATTTTAAATGCACTAACATCTAGGGATCTATTAATGTGGATAGATTCAACAAGTATGCTAAAAACATTTCAGATCTACTAAAAGCCAAAGAGAGCTTTCAAAAGAATCACAAGAATCAAAGAATAAAGTTATCGAAAAACGTTAAAATGAAGATTTTTATGAATTGCTGGCTATATCATCAGAACCACTTATTAGGCACGTGAGATCTCAGATCTTAGAGCTGAAAACAGTTATTCCCCAGAACTAGTAAGTCTATTAAATATTGAAAACGATGAAGACGCCAGAGATTTTTTTTTTTTTGAAAATTAAAATCTATAATTAATTTAAAAAAAAAACTTAAAGATGCATTGTGCATTAAAAAAATAAAAAACAAATATTTCCTAAAATTTTTGTTCGTTTACTTTTTCCTACACTTTTTCACGTAAAATTGGTCACTTAAACAATTTATAAGACATATCGATGACCCACAAAATGAAAAAAATACTGTTTAAATACTTGCTAAAGACATCGTTAATTTCGTTAATTTTATGCACCCACTGTGGTGAAAAATGTTATTTTGGAACACCCTGTGAACAATTAAATAGCAGCACACTTTTTTTATACAAACAAAATTTAATGTTTTACTTTATTTCCTTTCCCTGATATTTTTTTTTTTTTTTTCTAAGAAAATATTATTTCAACCTATTTTAATTTAATTTAATTAAATATCACAATTTTTATAGCCCTAAAAATTTGCTATAAGAAGTAAAAGTTTTAGCTATATTTTCATGCGTTTAAATGTTATGATTTTTGCAACCAAAAAAGTCATTTTGGGCCACAGTGCGTCGTCGCACGGCAAAAGTCTACTTTAGGGTTTGCGATTTTAGTTACCTACGGCTTGTCAAATTAACTTTTTCATGAGTCAATTTACGCAACAAGGCCTCGCCGCATGGCAGAAATCGACTCGTGAAAAAAAGGATTGATATTTTTTCTGATCAAAATTTTTGGCTCAGACCAAAATCCGTACCAAACTGTGACACTTTGTGGATGTATTTATTTTCTCAATATGTAATCACTAGTGTATTTACTAAACCCCAAATGTGAAATTTTTGAAGATTAACGAAATCATCAAGATGATAAAATGAACCTCGTTCCTAAAAATGAATGTGTTCGAAAAATCATGGCCAAACCTTCATTATTTTTTCAAACTGCTACTTAACAATGAAAACGCGTTGTTTCGTTCGTGTAGCGCTCTATTTGTAATACCCTCAACTGGAAAGTTTTTTTTTCTTGGCAACATCTTTCCGCACAAAATGGCTTGAAATTCAAATCTCGACTTCACATCACATAAATATATAATCTTTTGGATTCAATTATCGTAGTGAAAAATCCAGTCATATTCCTTCTATATACAAAAAAATTCTTCCATAACATTTGAAATCTCTTCACACAAGATCTGACAGCCCATCTCATTTATTATTTGGCAGTGCATCTCTTTGCAATCTGACATTGTGTTTGTATATTTTTTTAAGGATTGTTTCTGAAAGCTCCATACACTTTCTATCACGAAAGTGTATGGATTGTGATTGTGATTGTTTCGATGAAGTGTAGTATGCAGACAGCAAAATATGGAAATCATTTTCCATCACACAAATTTGACAATTGCATGGAATTTCTTGTTACACCCACAGTTTAACTTGGCTCGATAAGCATAATATAATACGCACGTATTTAATGTGTACAAGGAAGTGGGGAAAATAATTGTATCTTTCATTTGTGGTACCTAACTTACCTATTTATTGATTATATCCAGTAGAATAACATCTGTTTTTTAATGTTTTGTACCTACGTGTAGGTATTTTTTTATAAGTATCACATTTGCTGTTAAGGTATTTGGGCAAGACTGTGCCATATAATGCCCTTATGATATTCACATGTTAAAATAACAGCAACATTGCTCTAACATATATCTACAAAATCGTTTATTGCTTAAATATCATTATTTTATGATTTATTTCGTTAGAAATATTAACTTCCCGCAAAAAGAATGGCATGATGAAAGAAAAACAATTTACCTGATGTGTTAAACGAGGTAAAAAAAAAAACTTCATCAATAAAATAATACGGAGAAATGCTCTAGTAACTCCTTTAAGAAGAAGACTATTAAGCGATGTTAAAAAGAAAAATGTTTTAGGTGTTCCGGTTATTGACCTATTTTGTCAACACAATCGGGACGACGCTTGAAGACGTATTGCTGCATTTGGTAGTTGACATTCTCACTACCTAAATGAGTGGTGGCAGTCAACATCTTGTTGACATCTTCCTCTTTAAGGGATAAAATATTCAAAGTAGGTTAAACAATATAATATATGTTTTAACTTTTTTTTCTTAAATTTTTTAAATTCTTAAGCTATTTTGAATCAATATTTAAACAAGTTCAGTTGAGTATAGTGCTAAGTTTTCTACTTGGATAATTTATTTCATTAGTAGCCCTTGGCGTAATGGTTAGTTTGTAGGACTATTACGCCGAAGGTCTTGGATTCGTTTTCCAGCCTATGCCACATTAAATAGAAATGTTTTTCACGGGCTACTGCCTCTTACGAGGAATTGACAAATCCTTCAAGAGTACCACTTGTCATGAGAAAGTGCTTCTCACCTAAGCCGTTCGAATTTGGAAGAAAATTGTAGGTCCCTTCCATTTTTGCCAATAACAGAGTTATAAGTCACTAGGCCCTGGTTCTACATGAGCTGTTGCGCCACCTAATTCAGGTATTAAATTTAATTTTATGTTACTTTTTACTCTCGTTACTGATATTAACTGTAAGCTGTTTTTTTTTTACTTATTTTTAAGTATGACCGGACTTTGAACTATTATTAAATTCTCATACAATTATGACTCACTTTCTTCACACGTCCAAAAAAGAGCTTACGAAAGTTAAAAAATAACTTAACTAAATTGTGTTTTACTCATAAATTCTTAAGAGCTTGTTAATTAAATATTTTTGAAAATTTCAAACTAAATATAGTTCAAAAATTAAATCTCATTAAATTAACGAATTCACAAGAATTTATGATTTACATATTGACTTCTGAATTCAATGACGTAAACCCTCATTGAAGTTAAAAAAAGAGCTAACATTTAAATTTAGTGGAAATTTTAATTTGAAAATACCGAAAGGATTTTTTTTTAAGAGCTTGAGCTATACGAGTATGTTTAGGTACATATACTGAAACAAAATATTACTTTTGAAATCTGTGTGGTATGTTAAATAACTTAACAAATTAATTTCACAGAAATGTAGATACTTTGATCATCATGCAACAACTTCTTATTTTTGCCTCGTCAGGCAAGTTAAAAAAGAAACAATTTTAAATAAAATGAAAACTAACATAATAATGATGGGGAAGTTTAAAAAAAGTTACTCTCGGGATACCATCCGTCGTCAGTCTGTTTTATTTATGCATCTCTTTTGTCCTTCATCCAGGTGTAAAGCGAGGAAGAGTCTTAACGGATGGACTAATTTTAATTTGATACAATGCACTTTTATGTTATTGCCTAAAGAAGAAATTGTAATTTTGGCTTTGATTCAATTAAAATATAGGTAGCCCGGTTTCGTTGTTTATTCTCGAAAATGGCTTCACCTATTTTAATTACAGTGAAACCAAAATATTCAAATTAACTGAAAAAGCGTTCGAAGTGTATTTTTTTAAAATTGACGTATTTTTGAGTTATTCATGTTTATTTTTTTTGAAGGTTGGACAGACTTCGAAAAAATTTTGCAATCGTGAATATATACATTTAAAATTTTTACAAATATTGTTTGTATTAACCAAAGAAAAAAATTATGTTTTGGTACTTCTGACACTTTTAAAGTGCTAACTAAATGAATTCTTTGTTTAATTTTTTTTTGTTTTTGGTTTAAAAAAAAATAGTTTTACAATTTTTAAATGCTCACCCGAGTGTTTGTTGTTTCATTCAAACTTTAAAAAAATTATTTTCAACTAGCTGACCCGCCCCGGCTTCGCACGGGTTGACAAATCTTGGTTTCGTAAAAAATTAAGAAAATAAAATATTAATATGTTATTTATGTACAACAAATCGACCTTTGTGAAGAATTTGGGATAGTAGAATAACCTTAAACGAAAGGGAAGATTGTTATAACTCGCGTTAGGTATTTTAATAACTCCAAAGTCGAATTTTTTGTACATTTTGTATAACTGTTATAAACCGCTTCTACCACAGCCTGCAACCCCTTGCATTATAAAAATTATGCCTTAAACTTTCTCTTGCTTGTCTCCTTTTCTACGGTAATTTTCAATTCTTAATTCAGTTTGTCCGTTTGTTTCATTCGAATGTGACTGTGAATTTTTTACGCGCATTGATTCAATGGGTTGTTCGTATAGTTCTTCATTTTCATTATTAATTTCTTTTTTGCGTGTATTTCTTCCTATATTTTGTCTTTTAGGGTGCATTTTTAGGAAATTTAACCAACGCAAAACATTCGATACGACCGCGAAGTGGCTTTCTGGTGTCAATATATTTTACATACGTTTCGCTAAGTCACATCGCGATCGTCACGATTCACGTTGCTTTGTGTGAATCATTTATCGTCTTGTAAATAATTTTTACAGGCAAAAGTTTCGTCGTCGTTCCGAATGTTTCGCGTTGGTTTAGGTTAACCTTTAAATTCATAGTAATTTAAGTCTCCCTGCTCCCATAAGCGAAGTCTCTAATAACCGGACGCGGAAACCAATTTTAATAATCGGCATAGAGTTTGGATCTCTCTTATGCACATACCACTTTTTTAATTTGTTTTGAGTATTCCTTTAAGGTTCCCCCACACCAACGCGAATCTGTCGCGGCGACGAAAACAATAATAACAATGTGTTGTTTTCAATGACAACCACTTGTTGTTATTATTGTTTTCGTCGTCGCGTCGCCACGAAAGACTCGCGTTGATGTGGGGGAACCTTAATTGTTTAATCCCTATTTATTTATTTTTGACTTTCTTTAAATGACAATTTTTTTGATATAGGTATCATGCGTATAAATGTACAATTCATTCAAACCTTCAAATAATTATTTCATTCAATATTTATAACTTACTAATTTATTAAGGTGAGCAATCGATCTTTCCCAACCTATGTAGATTATTCATTGTTGCATCTGAAAATGAAAAGAAAGTTATTAATTAAATTTTAAAAAAGCAAATTAAAGGAGAACAAGTATTCAGATTAATTTTAAAAAGCTTTAAATATACGAATCATTTTAACATTGAAAATGTTTTCTCGTTTTGAGAAAAATGTGGTGTTACCAAAATGATTAAATGAAATGAATTCAAAGAAAATGAATGAACTGTAGCGTATAGGGACAAGATCGAAATTTTGGTGGTGATAAAAAATAAATTAATGTCCCTCAAGTTAGCAGACCAAAGTCAGCAGAACAATTTTTTTTTATGACGTCATCATTAGTCGCTAATTAAGTACCTAACAACAAAATTAAGTGGTCCAGTATTTTTGTTGTAAATTAATGTTCTGCCAATTTGATTTCAATTTTCAAGTTAGCAGACTAATTTCCTGGAAAATACTTAAAACACAAGAAAAAAAAAGTTTTAGTCTAGTATTTAGGAAGTTTTTTATTGTTTTAGGGATCCAAAAAAAAAAATTAAAAAAAAAAAATGTTTTTCACAAAAAAAAAATATTTTTCTAATTTCCCATACAAAACCATATTCTGCTAAATTAATTTCGATTTTTCTCGAACAATTGAACTTTTTTCTATCCAAATCTTTTTGATTATTTAGGTGCTCGGCTAGCTCGAATTAAGTACTTCAGATAACCTCATTCAATAGTTTTGTTTTCTTAAGCAACGTATGTAAATATTAAATAGTTCAATAAATTGAGAGATTTGTTAATCAATTTTAGCAAATATTTTATTTTCTTCAATATCAACCATCAAATTGATTAAATAAACTGAACTGAACAACATTAATTTAACCGCCAACTGGCATGTGACATTAAAAATACCTATCTACATATCGTAATTTCAAACTGTAAAATGGTTTCTAAGACAGCTTCAGAAGTTTTGATGCAACTATAGTATACAAATTAGAAATGACCAAGATTACTCACGTTTTTATTTTATCGCGCTAACACAAGTCATTTTCACTCTATGAGTGAAATCTCTAAATTTTGTATCATCTACCTATATACTTACACTTTTCAAAAAGGGGGCGGGTCATAATACTGTTTTTCAAAATTCTGTGTGGTCAAAATACTGTAACATCCATAATTCTGTATGTCATTATACTGTAAATATAAAATTCTGTATGTCAAAATACTGTATGGTCAAAATATGCGGGCGCACTGTTTTACATTATCAAAACGATATTTGTTTTGAAGCATTTTTACAGAATTTTTATGTACAGAATTTTGCAATACACTATTTTCACCAACCACAATTTTTCTTTACAGAATTTCACATACAGTATTTTGCTCATACAGCATTTTGCACGTACAGAAATTTGACATACAGTATTTTGGCATACAGTATTTTGAATACAGTATTTTGCAACATACAAGATTTTGACCCCAACCCTTTCAAAAACTTATTTAATTTCCATTAATTTAAACGCTTATTTATATATATATATATGTATATTGTTTGTACTATGTAGGTGTGAGATACACATTCATTGACACATTGAATTTAATTTAATTATTATTTCATAAACAAAACCTTAGACTTAAATATTCTTATCGAATATAATCATCTTTATTCTACATATATGATAGGTACCCTTATCAAAACAATTTTGCACAATCCACAAATCTCCTTGAAGCTTTTATAAACCTAATAATTTCAAAAATGTCTTCAATAAGAATTCAACACATTTATTTTAATATAAAATATAAAATGAAAAAAATCTTACATTGGCAGCACAAAGTGACTGTCAAGTCAAGTCAAGTCATAATGATTATATTATATAGAAAAGTTGGAGCTGATATTTTCTCAAATGACTTTAATGCATTTGTAAAATGAGATTAATTTTTTTGTACGGTCTAGACATAGGATTTGTGTTAAACCTGTCATACTCAGAGATCATACATATTCAGTGAAATAACAATATATAAACCTTATTAAAAAAAAATACTTTATTAAAAAACTTAAATTCCATTTAACGCACTCATAGTATATTACTTTCGGTTGGCGATAAAAAATAGCACCTGATCCCTATTTTCTCCTTATACAGCAATTTGTTTAAATGAAGACCCGAAATTCAACCTTGATGTGCAAACAGATGTACAAATCGTTTTTTTTATTTCGACTATTACATATATGTTTGTATGTAGAGCAAATAAACATTATCGTCCCATCAGCAAAATCTGGTGTTGAAGTGTCCACCTTCGACACTTCGACACCTGCTAACGGCCATTTGTTGTACAAATAAATACATTTACATTAAACTCAGCACCACCTGAAATCTTTTTTTTCTCTCTTGTTGCTGATTGAGTGAAATCATCCCTTCGTAATGGGACGGAAATAAACATTCGTAGGAAGGTATATCAATAATAAATCAGTGGACAATGGACAGAGGACAGAGTATTAGTGTAGTGACCGAAAAAGGAAAGGTAGGAATTCTATCAAGGTCAGTTTTAAAAAGTAGGATATTAAAGAAAAGGGGCCTTATTTGCTTGAACATTATTTTTTAGAGTTTTTGAATTCAAGCCTTGATAATTTTTTTCAGATGCAGTCAAAATAAGTTTAACTAAAATACATAAATAAAAGATAGAAAATTACAAATGACAGGCGGTATTATAAGCATCTTACTTTGGCCGAATCAAATAATTTTGGCATTTGAAATTTTAGTCCAAATTTATACCAACATAATCTGGTTTCCGTAAAACACGCAGTTGCACTACCTTGCTCGAAAACGTAATAAAAGATTTTTGACAATCTATGGAAGAAGATATAATCACATTTTAGGTTTTGCTGGACATTTCTAAAGCATTCGATTCCGTTGATTACCTACTCCATCTTGTATAACAAGCTTCTCCAAAAGATAAGTTTCTCAACTAGTGCCGTGAAATTGATAAACTCTTACTTAACCGGAAGAAAGCAAGCGGTTGAAGGTAATGTTAGTTTATCTAACTTTTTGATGACAGCAAAAGGGGTACCGCAAGGATCAATTTTAAGCCCTTTTTTGTTTTCTTTGTACAAGTTCTTTCACTATAGCGCTAAGTGTCTAAATTTTAATAAAACAAAGTGGGTGTGAGATATCACCGAAATTTTGTTTTCGTTTGAAAGGCCTATCCATGCCATTGTGTATGGAATATAAAATTGTTGAAATGGCCGCGCGGCTTTTCTGGGTGTTGCGCAACCAAAATGTCCAATTTTTCATGATTATAGCGCATGTATCATGCTTATTTTGACCAATGGCATGGGTAATATTGGCTTTGAGGGCCGCTATGATTTGTGGCTTATTCGCACAGACCTGCAACTTCAGAAAACCTCACAAAGTCTAACGGGGTCAAAACGCACGATCTCAGTGGCCATTTTATCACATACATGTGAGATAACAATGCCCTCGAATCGCTCGTGCAAAATTTCCAATGTGGCATGACATGTGTGTCACGCAGTGCCGCGCCGTCCTCTTGAAACCACATTTCGTTGGTGTTTATATCATCCAATTCAGGCTGAAATAATAGCGCTAGCTCTTGAGTGTTGACTTCGTTCTCAAAGATATATGGACTGCAGCCCCAAATCCACACAAAAAGTGTTTTTCTTTCGTGATGCATTGGACGCTCTTGAATCTCATGTGAATTGGTATCTTCCTAAATTCGACAGTTTTTTTTTGTTGACGTACACATTCATACTGAATTGGGTCTCATCGATGAAGATGATTTTTCGATGAAAATTAAGGTCAGTTTACAAGTGCTCTAGAGCCCATTCAGCGAACACATGTCGTTGTCAATGGTCGTTTTTACCTTCATCTCTTCTTCCAAGTCACCACGCAAAATTCGCGAAATTGTGGTCTGCGAAAAGCCGAGTTCTTATGAGTGACACGAAATCGACTGCCTCGGATTGTCCTGCACACTCTCACGGACAGTGCACATGTTTCGTTAATGTACGGGTGTTGGTTAATCGTTTAGCGAATCAATGGAATCGAACTTATCCAACACACTGTGAATAGTCGTCTAGGTAGGACGATTATGGCGACCATAAAATTGGCGAAGCGCGCGGAACGTTGTCCGAACACCCATTTTGATAACACAATTTTATAATTTGCACCTGTTAAGATGAGATGTTACCCATCCATGGTGATTTGGAGTGAATAAATGACAGCCAATTTCATAGACGTAGCTTCATCAATATGTCCTCCGCTATCAACTGTCAAAGTTCTGAATGCCTTATTGGAAGACCCTTTTATAAGCTTCGCATTAAATTATAAGATATTTTATCTTTCATGTGTACAAGCAATCTATAATTAAAATTAAAATTGAAATAAGAATTGAAAAAGCTAAACAATCGGTTAAGCATTCAATTTTTTGTTTAAGACTATTAACCCGTGTAACATTTGAAATGTACCTAGGCCTTATTTAGAACATATCCGCTACTATATTTTGTGACAAAACCATGTATAAAACGCCTCATAAATAGGCTTCTGTTGATATAATACATCAAAGTCACGTTAAATTTGTTCGATTATTGTGAAGGTACAAGCTAAAATAACAGTCCAAGAGATGAAAAATGTTTATAAAAGGTGCGAATATACTATTTTATTGGACAAATTGTTTATTCAGCAAAAAAAAAATGCGATTTTTTTGGTTAAATATAGGTCAAAGTACACACCTCTTTCATTGGTAAAAAATTATTTCTTGCCAAAATCCAGAACTATAAACATTTTGCAGTGATTTGTCGAACAACTTTATTGCCAACCGTTTAAGAAATTCTTGTTCACATAGGTTTTTGAAGAGAGTATGTAGATTATAGCCTGTAGGTGGCTCATTGCCATCATCTGTATCTCGTATTATATACATTTCGCATTTATATTTACGTTTAAGTGCTAAGCTAGCACCTTGGGGAGACAATTAATCTCAATCGTATAATATTGCCAAATAAATCGAACGCCATTTTAATTAATTTATAGACTCATGGGAAGTGTTAAATATGAACAATTTCTACTTATAGATAGCTTATAAGCTAGAAGGTATTAGATATGTAGCCGGGTGTTTTGGATATAGCGATTAGGGATCGAGAGTATTTTTGATAAATTTGAGCGAATGGTTTCGTTGGTGGTTTAATTGGTTGTAAACATGCTTTGGGTATTAACAAAAGATATAAGTAGATATAATATCGCTGGTTTGGTTTGTAGCGAATAAATGGGCAAATAGATATATGAATATATTTGCGATAATTACAAAACTGTATTTATACGGAATCAGCCTACACAATTAATTGTTTGACTTTTCGTGTGCATTAGAATTTATAGATCTTCGAAAGGGCCAAAAGTAATGCAGACTACGTCGAAAATCCTTCAAGTATTGGAAGGCAATTTCTTCTTTTTTTTACTTACGATAAATATGTATGTGTGGGTATTTTATGGCAAGGTATGGATTCGCACGTAAAATTGATCAGATATTAGGAAAATAGAGAAGACGAAAAAAGAGGGTGTCGCAATTCTGTCCGTCTGTCTGCCTAAACGGGTGGGTCGATTTTCCTTAAATTTGATACCTAGTGTTTTTATAAAAACCCAATTTTATTAAATGTTGAGTAGGAAATCGCGGAGTTCTTGACTTATGTAGGTACTATGACCAAATTTTTAAAATATTTTTTTGTAAATAATAGATCTAAGAATCAAAATAAATGCTACTTTTTACAGGAGCACATAATCAACAAATATTTGAAAATTCTTTTCGATTGCCGTTTCACCGTTTAAGAAAAAAAGGCAAAAAAAACGATACTTTGTTTTGAAACGCAAGATTTCCTAAATGATAACTCGTACGAAAAAATATACCTTATCTATCTCGCAGAAAACATCATAGTACCTAATATCATACAAATATTTTAAAATCTCCTCAATTTTTAAGAGTTAAGTACAAATACTATTTTACTACTATTTTTTAAGTAAAGCTCTATGAAAAAAAAAATTAAGCTTATTTGTAGAGGGACACCATAATCTACATATTTTTGTTTAATGACTTTTCGATAACACTCACAGTTTAAGAGATATATTCGAGGACTCGATGCTTTTGTCATAAATTAAATTTGATTATCTTTTGTTTTGCAGATGTAGGTAAAGTGGAGGTTTCTACAATACATTTTGAGGTTCCATCAGAACGACGTTTTAAACGCCCTATCAGGTTGCTGTTGGATGTTTCCTGGCTATTGGCTATTGAGAAAGCATTTGAGAGCTACTGGGGGATACTGGGGCTTACACACAACGTAAGCATTTTTAATTTTCAAGGTTCACTAGCCAAAATAATTTTCAGTTTTCATAATTCCAGATCGTTCTTCGTCCAGATTGCAAGATGCCAGTCAACAACCAAAAACATCAGATCAGGAGTTGCCCTTATAGGATCAAAACTGGAAATGTATCTCTACAACATCTTTATGTCGGATCAACCTCAACCCAACAACGCTACGAATGTTCTCTACGCGGACGAATCGCTAACATACACCAGGTTCATGTCACCAGTCTTTGCAGCCCATATTAGTAGACAAGTGCATGTAAGATGCCTGTGGGAGTTCTACACAAGATGGGGCATCATAGTGAACTCCGCTAATTTCGAGTTGACTTGCTTCCGAAGACCCGCGGGACACGGGTCTCCTGAGTATCAACTTCGAGGAGAGGTTATGTTTCAACCCGCATTTAACAGCTACTCAGAAGAACATGAATTTCGCTTATTCTACCGCATCCATTCCCTAATGCAGGAAATGAATGGACTCAGCCAGAAGACAAGGTTCTTTCATTATATAAGCAACTTCTCAGAATGATCATTTCCAAAACCAGCATGAGAAAGCTTGGAGTGTGTGAGAAAAAAATCCTGCGGATATATGCACGTTGACGAAAACACTTTAGTAATAACCGACTATACAAGGCATCCGAAATAATACCCCTGGAGATATAATTGTCAGCTAAAATCAAGTTGATAAATTTGTCATGACAATTTATTAAAACAATTTTGTCATTGCTCGATTTTGACAATTTTGTCATTTGAATATTCATCAATTTTCGATAGAATATACTCGGCGGCTGTTTTTCCGACCCGAAATTTGTGTTTTGAATTAAAAAATAATTTAACTTCATCGTTTTTTAAAGTCACTTAATGCATTAAAATCATTGGAGACAAATTTTAGACGGTTAAGTACGATGTTAAAGCATTTTCAGTATGATGCTTGGTTAAAAACAGGATTTTACAAGTTTTATATGCGTTAGCATCGTGCTAGCTTTTTAACATTTCATTCAAATTAAAATCATACTAACTCAAAATGTCACTTTGACAATTAAAAATGTGAAAATTGTATTTAAGTTTACTTTTTTGTCCTAACACAAGAACTGTCACTATTTTAGGCGTGTTAAGCTGAGCTTTATTAAGAAAATTGTTAAGTATGATGGTAGTTAAAAGTGTTTAAAATTAAGAACATTTTAGTTAAGAGATTTAAATTTAGTAAATTGTTAAGTAGTATCATGCATTTATTTACATTATTACTTCTTTGTTTAAAGTAGTGCGCTTTACACGAACATTAAGACGAATTGTCATCACTTGAAACTTGTCTGTTTACAAGTTGTCATTTGTCACCACTTGTCTATTTTTAAAAAACAGGTCCTTGATTTGGTATTTCTTATACGGGCGTTTCTCTGCTATTTGGAAATTCGTCTATACAAAATTGTCCTAAGCAAATTTTATTAAATATTAAAAAATTTTGTTAATAAAATAAAGGGCAATAGTAAATTAAATACCTACATATCTTAAAGAAACCCACGATAATACTGTTAATGGTCATAGATTCGCAATCTGGCATGTCAGACTTGACAAAACCCTGTGCTATGAACAGTCCCCTGTGCTATGAAATGACAGGGGACTGTTCGCGAGGGGACTGTTATTTTTACATGGATTACTTAATAAAACAAAACCGTTTAAATATATCAGATTAGCAACACAGATATGGCCTTATACTAGATAATCAATTGTTTTAAACAAATTTTCGTTATTAAAACTCTTAAAATAGTTTTAAAAAAAAGCTTACCAGGGGATTGTTTTCACTAACGGCCGAGACGCGTGGTTGACAAGGAAACGCAGTCGTAGCCCTAATAAAATGGCGGCTGCCCGTTTGGCTTCACAACCGAACGAACTTCACACCGGTTACGTTCCGTTCCACGATCTTAATATTTTTCGCCAAAACAAAATTTGACTTTAGCGCAGGTTTTACATTTCGTCAGGGGACTGTTTTAATTATTTGAGGACAACATTCGCACATAGATATTTTGATAAAATTTCTGTTGTAAAATTATAATTATGATATATAAAGATGCTTTCAGTTTTTTATGTATTTGAAATTTTTTATTCAGTTATCAATGTAAAAAAATAAAATATTGGCAACATCGTTTGTAATTCTGGAAAAAGGACACACCATAGGGGACTATTTTTTGAGGTGTTTGAGGTTCATTTATTCAAATATTAGATTATTAAATTTCTAAAAAAGAATACCTATGTCGTAAGTGATACAAACAAATGAGAAATCAAACTTCGATAACTCGAACTACTATTATCCACAATAAAAGTTCGACTTATCAAGACTTCGAGTTATCCAAATTGATTATCAAAATTAAAACAATTAAACAATTCAAGATTTGAAATACATATGCATAATGCACAACACTTGTTGTGCTTTATAAGTCTTATACGTTTTATATTAATGTACATAAGTTGTTACACCATACACAAAATTATTGCATGGATTTAGTTATTTGGGTCTGAGAGTAATTTTTTTATTGTTTTTTTTTTCAAGAAAAAAGGATTCTAATTTATTTAAAGTTGCATAAATTTCATCTGTTGTATTGTCACACGTTTGCAAATATAAATTCAAATTGTCAAATGTGCTACAACATGCTTCGAAGGCTGTTGAATGAATTCCTCTACCGAAGTCTTATCTTCACTTTCTATATCAATTGAAGTTGGAAATTGTACATAGAATCTTTTACAAAAAACAACCAAGCAATAACTATGTAGATAAATTAAAAAATAATGCAAAAATATTGAAATGTTCACCGCATTAAATAAAAATTTTCTGTAGGTACCTATAACTTACAACTTCAAAATTTCTTAAACCTACTAATATCAAGTGTGTACGTAGGTATCTCGTTTTCAAATGAAAATTCCCTTCAAAAATTCGAATTTCAAAAATGCATTTTTTCTCACTAAATGGGAATTCCCCTAAAATGTTCGACTTAGTTGATGCACATGCCATATTATTTGTTCGAGTTATAAAGAAAATCGAGTTATAAAAGTTCGAGTTTTGAGTGAAAAAATGTATGAGATTTGAACTCTAAACGCTGCTGCCACATAATTTTGTTCGAGTTATAAAAAAATCGAGTTATCGAAGTTCGAGTTATCGAAGTTTGACTGTATTAAGTTTTATTACATAAAATTAGCTTGGGACAGCGATTTTCCATTTAGTGGAGAAACACCCATACAATGCTTTTTATCATTATAAAATAAAAATCAGCTGGTTGTAAAAGTTTTTGTGTTTGTGAATTTAAATTTTTGTTTTAACTTTTGTTTATTAATTTTTAGCTTGAAAATATTGTCACAATGTCTCCACTTTCAAACAACAAAGTTACTATAGATTTCAAATAAATACAAACAATTTCAAAATGGTGCACATGTCAATACAAAACTATTCCTTTTTTTTACTTTCAAAGTGTGAAAATATTTTATAACACAACACTTTAGTGTGACCATAACTACATATATTCATCAAAATATGTCATTAAAGTTTGTCCTTTAAAAATTTGCCTGTTTGAATGACCATGGTAAGACTTGAACAAATAGGGACACGAAGAGAGGAATTCATTCAGCAAAAAAAAATTATTAAAACCATAAAGGAGAATTTACAGCAGGGAACATTTTGTGTGTTTAAAATTTATGGTGCTGTAATATTTTGTGTACCTCTGGTATTTTTTTATGATTTTCTTTCCTAGTATTTCAATTGCCATCATTCACACCCTTCTGGCTTCATTCTTCTGATGTAGTTTACAATATCAAACCACGCATAGGAGATTATGTGTTGCTGTGTGTATGTATGTATATGCAAAAATATGAGAAGAAACTTTCATAAAGTGTTCGCACTAAAGTTAATTATTATTCAGTTTCACCATCACCATCACCATAATAAAAGAAAATGGCAACAGTGGGGGTATACAGTAGTATACGTCCTCATCACACGCAAAAGATTATGTGCCAACATAGAGTTGCGGCATAGCAAGCAGCAAACATTATTTGTTAATTAATTAACGACCACAACGTTGATCGTAAGCACACAATCAAGTTGAGAGAGTGCGGTGATTCGCTTTGATATTAATATTAAATAAAAAAAAAATAAAATAAACTTAAACTTTCTAATTAATGCTTGTGGGTTATCTTTGTGGTAAGTTGTTAATGATTGGGAAAGCAAAAGTGATTACGTTTATGTCGGCTGCTCCCTTATGATAGTTTCCTCTTTTAACAGCTTAATAATTAAAGCAATCTTAACAGTTGAATTCACAATTTAGGGTACCCGTAATAAGGAAATAAGGAACAAATATCTATTTACAAATCTAATTCGGACTACACAGATTATATTATTTTGAATGAATTATGTGTATAATTAACTTTGACGAAGATCAAAGGACACTTTTGCAAAAGGATATGCCATTTCGAATGTACATACATAGGTACTGACTTAATTACCACATTGTAATTAAATGAAATTCAGGATAGGAAATAGAAAGGATATATTATTGGTAGGTATAATAAATAGACAAAAAGTCATTTTCTTGATCTATTTCTTGAATAGTTTGTATAATTTAACCAAAAAAAAGTGAGTAAAATAAGCATCGTTCAATTAATCATGGCAAAAAACTATCCAGAAGATAAACCTAATTATATCCACATTACATTTTTGTTTTGTACGTTGATAGTTCAAAAACTTCTCAGTCGAAAGAAAAGATGTCGCTAGTATGACCATACATCTGGGGTAAGAAGGTTAATGTTGAGTCTTGAGTTGAAATTCTAAAAATTAAACAACATTTTTTTTTTTTTGGAGTTCAAACTACTTTTAAATATATTTTAGCAAATTAATCAATGAATTTCACACTCAAGAATTTTTTTTTCGCTTGATACCCTGCGCATCACTAAAATAGAAACACGATCTCAACGCTTTGGAAAGTTAATAAAATATGAGTTTCGAATATTTATCATATTTTATTTCGGAATTGTGAAATAGCTGTTGCTCTGTGAAACTATTAAAATCTATCATTTAACGATTGGAACAAAAAATATAATTTTACAATATTTTAATATCAACGCAGTTCTCGAACTCTTATTAGTTACAAAAGAAAATTTCATAGTTTATAAAAATAGATGAGATAATAATCCCAATTGCAGACTCCTCACCTAATTTGCAATGACAACTGTCAATCCATAGTTTATCATAATAAAATTTCCGTAGAATTTTTCCAATACTAATTTCCATATAGATTGATCTTCCAGTATCTCGCCTTCTTAAAATAAATTATTATACCCTATAGGAACGCTAAGACCCGAAAAATATATTTGAAAAAATGACTGAATATTAAAAACACGTATTAATGGTACAACAATTTCAGCATAGAGCTTATAGGTGTTAGGCCTGAAGAAGATGAGTTTATATTTAGCTTTATTTTCAATATTTTTTCAGGTGCAGTGCATTCCTTATTTTAACTGTTTGATTTTTCCTTTTACATAGGTGAAGATTGTTAAAAATGTATTTATTTATTTTAATACGTCAAATACTTTCACTACAATTTTAAACTAAAATAAGTTCTAGGAGTTAAGTTTTATTCCAATATAGCGATATTGTTTTACAACTTCTAAAGCCTAATAACCATTTTTCTTCTCTTGTCTAGAGACCTACATTGTTTCGGAATACCATAAGGTTCATTGCAGCATTCCCCTAGCCTATTTTTTTTAAGCTGAAGCATATTTAATTTTTTTTCCCAGAAAGACAATGTCATCTGCAAATATCAATCCTTTAATATTGTTCCTCCTGATAGGTAGTCAAAAGATCACACCAAAATAGGGTAGATAGAAGTAGAATAAGCTGGATACTCTGTTTAAACTATCATGAAGCTTTTTTACCAATACAAAAATACTACATCATCTACAAATCCAAGAGTATTTGGAACGTAATAAAATTGAAGCCGGTGTACTACAAGGAAGTGCCCTAGGACCAATACTGTATATTTTGTTGTACATATTTGATAAATGCGTTGTTAAGGCTACAGAAAAATTGCAAAATGCAACCGATAAAATAAAAAATTGGACTTAACAATGGTATATCAAACTAAATGAAATAAAATCATCTCATATAAACTTTACAAACAAAAGGATTATTAATGTTCCAATTTATATCAATAGAAAAGCTGTATTTTACGCCAATACTATAAAATATCTTGAAACGACTTTGGATGTCAAGCTTAAATGGAAAGATCACTTCAAAAAGAAAAGTGAAGAATTAAACGTGCTAATACGAAGAAACCATCCAAAAATTCCAGAACAAAGTCCTTCGTTGAATAATAAATTCTCCTTGCTACATATATTAGAAATATAGCGATTTATATTGTGACCTAGAAATAAAAATCGTTTCAGAAGTGTTCATAAAACACGCTGCATCAAATAATCAGTGATTGCATTCTAACTCCGAGGTGGAGATTGTTTTAAATGTACGGGACAATGTTCGGAGACTATAGAAGAACCAAGCCTCTGGTGTTCTAAAAGCGATGGGAAAGTATTAAAATTTCAAATTTCCACCAAAGCGCTTTTATATTAAGAAATTAAAATCTTTTGTCGATTTTTCGAAATTTTCCGGTAGCTAAAGTGTGGTGCACGTCTTGCTTGGTATCGAATTTCACTTAGTGTCTTTCGAAGATTTCCACCTGTAGAGAAAAAAAAACAACAAATGCTAAACTTGTAGCCACATCAATAGATCGATTACACATACATGTTTAATGAAATTTAAATTCTATTTATTTTTCTATTCCGCAAATGCTTGCCGCAATATTGCTAGTAAATGTCGCTATAGAAATAATCTACCGACATTGAAACAATTTTTGTGGCTAACTGAGTAAAAACTCCGCCAGATATAGCGAAAAATTCGCTAGAATGGCAACTTTTCTCCGTCTTATGGGCCATGCTGCACATATTAAACATATTTACGAAGCATTTTCAAGTTGCTGAGTTCCAGGAAAAGAGATCTTTTGGCTTCTATCCACCGAGTCAAAGGCAGCACTAAAGTCAAAAAAAGGCATAAAGTTTTGTTGTCTACCGTTGAGTACTTTGCCTCAATAGTCAATTCCAGCCTAAAATTCAGTCAACAACAGTCTGATCAGCTGCTAAGTCCAACTTCAACAGAAAGTTCCAAAACAAAAGTTGACGTTGAAATAAACTAGCCCTATGAACATTTTTAAAACTTCACCATGGCCGGAAACAGGTGTTATTATGTTGGTCCTGGGATGCGGTATATTATTAATTATAAAACTGTTTATCTATGGAGTTTTTTTAATTATAAAAATTATACGTAAAATCTGCGTTATTTGAACCACTTAGCTTTAAAATTGAAATAATAACAACAACAACAAAAAACAATTATAAACGTATAAATGTACATATAAGTATAGATACGTTGAAACATTAATGCATTTATTTATCTCAATAATTGCTTCAATAATGCATGAATTTTATACAAAAATTGATTTTATTTATTCTTTCGGTAATGAATCAAATATATATTGACTCTCTTCCAGGTATAAGCTCTATATAAATATTGGTTTCCATATATGCAAATATTTAATATATCAGATATACGCAACCACTTATTAAGCTTAATTGACATCTGAATATATTTACATTTATATTATTTTTATCTTTTTTAGCTGCTAATGAATTAAAGTTATACGGATGTATTTATGTAGTGCGTGCTACTACAGTAGATTGTAAATTGATATATTTTTGCACAAACAATAAATGGGTTAATTGAAAAATAACTTTGACAAATTAGTTTTTTTTTTATCCGTTTAACTTTTACTCCGGAAATCCATTATATGAGAGGATTATAGCATTTACTGGTAATTCAACACTTTTATCTAAATCTACAAGTTAATATTTTGACTCGCGTTAATGGAAGATATACTATATGTGCTATGACCTCAAATCAAATTCAAATTTCTTTTGTATTTTATAATTGTATACTTATGCTATTATATGAAGTTCTTCAATAACTTATCTAAAATTTCATATTCAAAACGATAAACAGTCCGAAAAAGAGTCCTGTTTTTGTTCCAATATCCTTCTAAATTATTATCTACAATATAATTTTATGTATACCTATAATATAAACAATTTCCAAACACACACAAATCAGACAAAGAGAAGATTTAGTAGCACTTAATATATTCAAAAACCTTTTTAATCATATTAACTACAAAGCCATTTAAATCATTTAGTATAAACCTCTTAAAAATATCGTCTTCTTTTTTCCATAATAACTTAACTCAGTCTTGGTTGTCATTTTAATCTCAAATGAGGCACTTTATGGTAGTAGGACATCATAAATGTCTTTGTCAATATGTATCTTTAAAAACTTTATTCGTATAGCTTATTTCATATCTGTCATAACTTAAAGTTATTATTATAACAGGAATGGATTAACATATACATTATATAATCAATATATTAAGGGCCAATTATAGTAATAGAACTTTATGTAACGATTTAATAATGTACTTCACAACGTAAAACATAATTTTCATAACATATTTTAAGTAACAATAATAAAAAAAAATTAAAGCCAGCTCAGAAAATTTTTTCACACAAACAATAACAAATAAAACATACGAACTTGAGCTCCTGTGTGCGACCAAACTGTTGTTTTAAAATCTGAATAAATTAAATCTACTCTGATTTTAAAAGAAATAAATTGGTTATGGGAACATATATTTTTTGCCATCTGCCAAAAACGTAGTTAAGTTTAAGGTAGTATTATGTGAGTACATAAATATGAACAGTAGAACACCGTATTGCACAATATATAATATGTAGATATGTACATTTATTTACAATTTATGGTTTAAACTGTAAAATTGTTTAAAAATCAATATACATAATTAGAAATAAAGTGATTAAAAAAATTCTGAAATTGTTTTGACACCAACACGATGTTCACCATCTGATTTTTTGAAACAAACCTCAATTTAAGAGAGCAAAATTTTGAAATTCGTGGACCTGTTTTTCACAAAAATAATTTTTTATATGTATAAATAATTTTGTAAAAAAATTTAAGGAAAAAGTTTGGTACCCAAATTTTTAAAGTTTATCAATGTGGAATTAAAAAAATTTAATTTCGAAAAAAAAATGTTGGAAATGGGTATAATTCATTTTCAAAATATCGCATTTTCAAAAAATTAATTTGAAATTTTTTTTTTATCAAAAAATTTGATATGCAATATTATTCAAATTTCTAAAAAGCTCTTGTGTAAAAAAAAATCATTAAAATCAGTTCAACAGAATGAGAAAGTGGAAAACCAAAAATATAGTTCTATGAGATCGGGATACCGTTAGTAATCGATAGATACAATTTTCCAATAATATGGTAGATCGTACCTACTGATATTAGCTACCACAAAAATCTTATTCAAAATCGTAGGAGTCGTTTTTGATAAAAAATTATATATTTTTAACCGGGTTTTAAACACTTGAATGGGCAAGGTACCGTTAGTTTTGGTTATAGGAATAATGTGTATGTAAAGTCTGCTAGATGATGTTAAAAAACTGCTGAGTTCCAAGTTTAATAAAAATCCACCAAGTCATTATCGAATTATTAAGTTTAAAAAAAAATTTGGTATATATTTCTTTTAAAAACTTTTTGAAACATTCTCCATAAAAAAATTATCACAATCATTCAAACCGTTTTTGAAAAAATCGAAAATCAAAAAAATTATTCTATGGGAGGTACAATTTGTAACCATTTTTGAGAAAAATGGTAGCCATTTTGTAAAAAAAAAACTACTGAATTAAAAAAAACAAAAGATTTTCATTATTTGCTAAAAAAAAAATGTACGGCAGGCAGCTTTATTTTTGGTCCTAGATAAATTTAAAAATCGTGTCGGAACTCGGAATGCCCAATAAATGCTAGGTATCAATTTTGAAGAAAATCGACCCGCCTGCTTAAACTGCAGCAGAAAGGACAGGGCAGAAAGACAGACGGAGTAGGTTTTATCGATTTCGCTATCACCGTGATGTCAAGTTTTATCAAAATCTCGAATTAGATTTTTCTTAACGAATCTATAATTTGCCATATAGTATCTATGTAGTATGTACATACATATACTTATTGTAATATCGCTTTTAATATTTTTGTGAGTAAAATCTTGTTATACATTTTCTAATAAAACAAGGTTTTTTAGTTGGGTGTATAGAGGGTGTTAGTGTCAAAATTAATTTTTGTGGGGTTTTTCGGGTTTGAAACGGTTGAAAAGTTTAAATGAGTTTTCGAAATATCTATAGGTAGATACTATAGAGAAGGATAAGTTCCACAAACAAAATGTCGCAACATTTCTGTGTTATAAAGTTGAATTTTCTACAGTTGTATAGTTAACATATTTTACTGAGAAATTTAAAATAAAAAAGTTATAACTAAAAATTTACTCGATTTGCCATTCCAGCATAGATGAGGTGCATTAGAAATGAAAAAAGCATTTATGTATTTTAAAACTTCGAATAAATTCTTTTTTAAATTTGCTCTTCTTCACATACAAATCTGGAAAGCCTACGAACAGGGTTGGACGAATTAACTACACTACATTTTCTACATCATTAACTACGCGTATAGTTAAATTAATAAAGTACACGTCTTATTTTCTACAAATTGTTACGTTTTCATATACATACAAAGTAAATTTAGAGAAATAATAAAATTTCAATAAAAATTTGAACATTTTAACTTAAAATTCAAGCTTCAAAGTTACAACTGACAGATCATTTGATATTTGAAACTAAATTTGCTACAATTTGTTTCATTAACTACATCCACTTTATTGGGCGACAACATTCTTTAAAAAATTTGTTGTAGAACTCATGCAGATTTTGAATTGAATGTGAAATGATATCAGTTCTTACATTACATACCTAACTCGGACGTACTGGATTCTCTCTAAAGTCTTATATACATAGGTATGCATATACCTTCATTATACGAAAGTATGTGAGGCATTTTACCTGACATGATGGATATTTCGCATAAATTTAATCAAATATTATTTATTTTCTTATTTTTTGTTTCTTTGTGCCTGCGAAACCACCAAAATCTTTTATCCACCTGTTTGTGTTTAAAAAAAGTAGATAGGATACATTAGTTATTTATTTATAAAGGAGTACCGTTCATTCCCACACATAACACTTTTTGTTTTATTATGAACAAAACGAAGTGAAGCGAAGACGCAAGGTTTATAAATCCCTAGTCCCTAACATAGGTATAATATTTTAAACCCATTCTTCGAATTTTCACCATATTTGATTGCGTTATGTCAAAATCACCATTTTTTTGTATTGCAAAGAAATATCAAATATCTACTAATTCTATATCAGTCGGTGTGCTTGTATAGATATGGTTGTTTGGCTTTTCGGAATCAAACGATACAGAATGTTTCTTTCGTCAACACTACAAGGTTTATGAATGTAGGTACATAGGAACTTATACAAGTACATTTTTTTCTGACAACATAAACATCGAAAATGAACACCTCTCGCTTCTTTTTCTAGATACACCTACACACATATTTTTTTCTGCTTGACAAGATGAAAAAAGAAACACAATACCTGTATTACAAAAAAATACGAAGTTGTATAGCACATACCTTCGAGTATAAAAATGTAATACTTTATAGGCATAGTTTTCCATTGTATGCACAAACACGATGGTTGTTGGTGTTGAGTGTTGACCTAGATAGGTATAGCTTGTGAGTTTTGACATGATTATAAACAATACAATTGTTTTTATTCAGTTGATAAATCGGACAGCTTTTTAGAAAATAATGAAATATGCTTTTACTTAATTACATATTTCACTTTTTACAAGAGCAGATGGGTATTAAAACCATTTCATTTAAACGGCTATGATAGTATAGGTGTTATTTGTTGATTGTAGTCTGTTATTTTTTTTTTTTCAGAATAATCTTTCTAAGAAATATCCAATTTCCTTTTCAAGATGTCTTAAAATAAATCGGTTGACTTGAATGATAGCAAGTCATTCCAATAATTTTTTCTATTTGAAAAAGAGATTGCTAATTTAACTTATTTATTTAGTAACTAGTTTGCATTTTATTTTACAACACGCGCGAGGAGACAAACCTTATACATTAACATAGCTTCGTAAAAAATTAACGATTATATGTACCTATAAATAAATAGTGACAAGTTATGCATACAATACAATGCCAATAACTTCAAAGTTTATTTATTATATCTCTTACCCGCCCGCTTCCCTGTTATCCTACTATACAAACAACCTGCGTTAGAAAAAGTATGCTATACCTAACTTAACTGATTGAAGGACAAACATTTAAACGAATAAAGTTTCACAATTATTTTTATATTTAGAAGGATATACCTATTTATATTTATATTTATATTTGATATTTAAAAGGATGAAAAAAATTTATTTACACAACAATTTAAAGTTAAAAGAAAATGACAGCTTGCTGTTTTGACAGTTCTGACACTACTTACCTACCTACAGATAATTTAAGTTTTTTTATAGTTGGAGACATTTTTAATTTGTTCTCATTTTTAATTTTGACATAGGTATAGGTATTATTATGGATAGTTACGTCTGTCCTGTCCTATTGGCTGCAGCCTAAACGGGTGGGTCGATTTTCTTAAAAACTTGGTACCAAGGGTTTTTTAGGCATTCCCCCACCCGTTTTTTTAATTTTTTTTACGAAACTACATTAAAATGTTTTAGCACGTAATGAAAATCTACAACTTTTTGAAAATAAAATTCTGTAGTTTTTTGTATAAAAAGGCTACCCACCTGTAAATGGTAGATACATACCTTCCATAGTACCATTTTTTTATTTTTTTTATCAAAAACGGTTCAACTGATTTTTATCAAAATTTTGTGGAGAAATGTTTCAAAAAGTATTAAAAGCTTTACCAAAATTTAAAATTTTTTTTTATTTATAAAAAAAAAGTTTAAATTTTTTTTATTAAGAACTTAATATTTCGAAAACACGACTTGTTCGATTTTTATTAAACTTGGCAGCCAGCAGTTTTTTAACCCTTTCTAGCATTTTTAAAATAAAAATTATTCTAATAACCAAAAATAACGTTACTTTCCATACAAGTGTTTAAAAACCGGTAAAGAAAATCTCATTTTTCTCAAAAACGACTCATAAACAATTTTGATTAAAATTTTCATTTGTGCTTATATTATTGGAAACAATTTTATATCTACCTTTTAGTATAACTGTATCAACCATTTTTTTGGTGTTCGAATATCTCACTAATTAGATACCTACTGTTGAACCGACTTTAAAAAAAAATTACACATACCTACATAAGTTTAAATAATATTGGATATCAAAATTTTCAAAAATTAATTAATTTTGGAATGTCAGAATAATTGTGTTTAAGTTAAAAAAAATGTAACTAGATTTTTAATACAAAATTAGGTACTCACTATTTACTGTTATAATGCAAGTTTTATAACTGATTTTTGCTACTTTTACCGATACACATACTTTTCTATTCTGTTTCTGCGGCCCTGAAATTTTGTGTAAAAGATTTCCTTTAAATGAACTGAAAGTACTTTAAAAACTTAGAGTAATTTGGGGCCTCCTTAGGATACCAATGGTGCCAGAATAACTCAATAATAATAAGTGTGGGGCCTCATCACCTTAACTATAGTTTTCGTTAAAATAATATTGGGATTCGACACCTTTATTCTCATTGTGGGGGCCCATAACATGAGATGTGTGAGCTTCCTGAGATTCCTTTGGGGCCACAAAAGCTGTATATTTACTGTAAGGCCCTTAGAAATCCAATTTAATAAGAAAGTTTTCTTTAAAACGAACACAAAGTACTGCAGAGACTTTCAATCACTTTTTATTATTCCGAGGGCCCGCTGGGCTAAATCCCGGTGGCCCAGTTCGCCCCTGGGTGGAAATCTAAAAGTTCAAACCTCAACAATTCCTAAAACTTAGTTAAGTTCTTTTTCTGACCATCGTTTAATAAAAATTAGAGCAAAAATTATTATACAAAGCTGCAGGAGGCCATGAAAATTGTGTGTGCTTAATCCTTAAAGAAATTCTTGAAACTCATTTACTAAGAATTAAACAATTTGATGCAGCAAAGTAAGATAATCCTTTGAAAGCTTTTTAATAGAAAAGCCACATTCCTCAATCATCTTATATAAGATATTTTGTTTTCTGAGAATTTCTTTTGCATCTTACAATTATCCGCCTTTTACTTTTGAGTGATTTAAAATTAATGAAACCTACAAAGAAATAAACAGTATTAACTGGATTAAATACAAAGCAAAAATTGTTCACATAGTAAATCCTAACCTTATTACGACGGAAGACGACGCACCAGATTGGCCCAGATGGACGGACGCATTTGCGTTTTCAAAAAGTGATACAAAAGTCCAATCTGTATGATGGACATGCTATAAAATTGGTAACTCCGTAGTAATCCTTCTCTGTAGTATTATCTAGAAAAACAATTTTCCTAATGGAAACAGAAACAGAACATGCCCAGTATACCAACATTAAGAAATCCGCAGTTAAAGCTCCATCCAACTATAATAATCCCTTACGAAATTTGTAGCTCTTGAGATAAAACATATCTTCCATTAGGGTTTAGTTATATGATGGAACGGAAAGTGAATGAACCCGTACGTCGGTCGTTGTGGTTATTTCATCCACTGAATGATACGATACTAGGATGTGATGTGCGTACCTTAAACCTTGCTCAAATCAAAAGTGCTTGACCCATCGTAAAAGAAGTTAATCTTTCACAAATAGGTAACAAAATCTTTATCCATTTTAGTGGATTTTATTGTTGACGAAGAGTTCGTTTAAGGATCATTCTATGGTGGCATATGACACTGCGAGTTTATCTGCTTATGGATCATAAACGCGCAACTATCCTATCTCTATCTATATATTCATGCCAGCCAGCTATAAACTTAATTCATGTTACATATTCATTTTGGGTTTTTGTTGAGGGCAAAAAGTTATTTTCATAGCTTCGGTTATACCATCAGAACTGTCAGACATAAGTTTAGACGGGAAATCGTTATATATCATTATTATGTCCGTTGGGAAAAGAAAAAGGAACAGAAGTAAAGCCATATGTTTTCATAATGCCATAATGCTTTCCTTAATGGTCGTTAGCTCGTTAGTTAGTTAAAGAGCTCCCAGGTATATATTATGATTTTTCAAGGTCTAAAATATGTACCTACCTATAAATATACATAAAAGTAAGACAGTCGAGAAATTTGATATAATTGCTTCGTTAAGGATGTTTTATTGTTCAAACTTTATATCATTAATAATATTGAAATAGCCTTAAATAAAAAAAAAAAGAAATTTGATTACAGTTTTAGATTTTGAATGAGGCAATAACATGCTATACCACGAAGTATCTATAGTCATATATCTTTTTCACGGCTTCCAGTACAGTCGTAATATTACATATAACGTTTACCATTTTTTGGTGATGCTGGTTTTACTTTTACTGTCGCTGAAATTGAAATCTTTCATGTTTGCATTTAAGTTCAGATAAAATAATAAAAGGAATTTGTTTCCCTATACATATATTGATGTCTTCCTCTACAACGGAAATCGTTTTTTTTTTTTTTCATCCATCATGATGATGGAAGGATTAAATCACCGACTATATTAGTACCATCTTTGACATTTCAATGTTGTTATAGTAATAAAAATCAGATTTGAAAATGTTTCCTTATTCCGGTATGGTAAGAGAATAAGAAATGGAAATTTTATTTTGCTGATAGGCATAGACTATAGACATATATTTATTTGCCTTTGGAAGAAAAAAAATCAAATTACCTAGTTCCCAATTTCTGTTTCTCTTTCTACAATTCTGGATATAAAAAGTCACACAAGCGTAAAGTTATTCTTTATTCAAAGGATGTCCCTGAAATTATATTAAAATAAAAAAAATATATTAAAAAATTACTTCTGCTAGAATGTTTATTTATTCATCTTGAATGGAGAAAATTTTTCTTGGATTGGTTAGTGATGAAACCTTTTAAATTCAGACGAGACAGGTATTTATCTAAAAACAATTACTTGAAAAGATTTTTTTTTAAAATAACGGCAATACTGTAATACTTTTTTAAATAGTCAGATATCGATTTAATTTTCTTTTTCAAGAAATTGTTGTTTTATTCAGTTTATGAAAAAAACTTTGTGAAAGAAATTTTTGTATAAAGTGTTCTTTTACTTTTCCTACACTTTATCATTGATATTTTCTTTTTAAATCCATTCCTTCCTTAAAACCTTATAAAAAAAGTTATAAGTTAAGTAAACAAAATTTTTAAGTATGGTTTTTTATACTTTCCAAATTAAAAAAAAAAACTCTTTTTGAATTTTTTTGCACATGACGCTATGCTAACTGATAATCTTCTGTCTTAAAAAATTAAATTAAATTTATTAATCATTCATTTTGTTAAATTAACCCACCTAGAGCAGTAAACAGAAATAGCACGGTTTAAATATTTTTCAGCCAGATTTATGTATTTGGGAAAATTAACATTTTTAAATTAAAACAAATTTAATTCAAACTTGTTTCTTTAGGGGCCAGTTATAGCTTTCATTGAAACACATCATTGAAGGTTTTAATTTTATTTCAATTATTGAACTACATTACCATTGATCATCAAAATATAAAAAGTTGTTGTATGTGATAAATGGGACCAAAATCAATAATTGAGTCATCAGTTTAAAATTTATATAAAAAGAATCATTGATTTTCGTCTTTATAAGTGCCTCAAAATTTTAATTTAATATTTCAAATGATGGTTTTCAATTATATATAGCTATAACTGGTCGCTTACCTTCAAACGAATATACTTATTCCTTACTTTATTGAACTATGTTTTCCTTTTGAGTTTAGGTAGAGAATTTTCGTTAAAAATTATTTCATTTTGAAAACGAAATACGAATGCCAGAAAAATTCATTCGCAGACTTATTTCATTCTACCCAGTACCCTAGGACACGGTCTTAATTCATATCTTCTGATGTATTGCAGATTGTCATAATTTTTGATATTTCTATGCCCACAAAACAAAACCGCTTAAGTCGAGTTTATACGAAATTGAAATTTCTATGTCATTAGCTTCAGCGTGTCCGAAACAATTTTGTTAATTTTTAAAATCTTTGATTCATAAAAAATGGAGCCACAGGCCACCTTCGACACTAGTTTCAGGCGATCAGATTTTCTAATAGAATTGCATTTCGTAATATTGAATTCTTTATAAAAACTTAAAAAATAAAAAAAAAATTTTGCGGATTTCCGTTAGTACAAAACGTTAGTTCAATTATCAAAATTATCAAAAAATAAAATTTTCACAAGTGCACATATTTCTTTCCCCAACTATTAGTAGAAGAGAAAAAAAAGACCTATTCCCTCACTAAAACAGTTTAATTTTTATAAATGTTTTTACTTTCATTTTGAAAATATCAGGTTCAGCTGAACTTAAGTTTGAACTTCACACTGTGAAATTGGGGGTTACAATATGAAATTAAGAACAATACACAAAATTCAAAAGTAAAAATAAAATGCGGATTTTTTATTTAATTTTTTATTTTTATTTTTTTAAAAGAAATTATTTCTGAAATATTTAAATGCACTGTTATTTAAATTATTCACAAGCACCCGATTTCAAAACAAAAATAAATTAAGTGAAGCCTTCAAAAAATTATACATGAATTTCTAAAAAAGAAACAATTTTAACAATAAGAATTAAAATACATGGTATTTCCATAATGCGAATTTTTGGAAACAATTTGAAACACAGTTTTTTCTCCTAATCACTTTTTTTATTACAGCAGGTGCGAAGTTTAAAAATAAAAGCCTTTTTCGAGAAAATTTGAAAAAAATCGAAAAATCGTTGTATGGTAGCTACCCGTTTAAGATGAGCTAAAAAAATAGAATTATCCCTCTACAAAATCCCAAAAAAATCTTTGCATAAAATTTGAAGAAAATCAGTCCACCCGTTTACACCCGTTCAGGATCTAGCTCAAATTACAGTGGACGAACAATCGCACAGATGCACAAAAAAAGACGGACGGTATGACGAAACCCACTTTTTTGGACTTCTTCGTCATTATAATGTTAGTTTTGATTACAACCATGAATTTTGTTCACACGAAACCAGTACAACATATTTGTACTATTTTTTTTTATTTTATTTTTTATTTTTATTTTTAATTCATGATTGCTAAATAAATGTAAGATACAATGTCTTATAAGATAGTTATAAGCTAAATTTTACAAAGTTGAGCAAGTAATACGTAAGTTAAATTAATATTAAAATTAATATTAAAACTAAATATGATTAAAAAATATAATGAGAAAAAAAAAAAACATATTTAATACAATTTTAGAATTTCATTCAAATATTTATTGAAAAATGACTTACTACTATAAAAAGGTAAAGTAAAAAAAAAATCAAAGATTTTATTCAATAAAAAGATTAAAGTGTATTTTAATATTTAATTTTAAACTCAAGCAATAAAATAATTTAATTATTTGCATACCCATAATTTACAAATATCTATAAGTCGAATGCTGAAAAGGGGGCAAGTTATATATACCTATATAATGTTTTTTCTTTGTTGATCCACTGATGGGTAATAATTTATGTTTAGTTTACAGTCCAGGCACTCACACTTTCTATATAATATAATGAGTTCATTGAAATCATTTCTTCATGCTAATTTGTTGATAAATCTTTTATTAGTACTTACTCTCTCCCTTACTAAAAAAAAATAATAATTCAAGTATACCTATTTATATTGCAGGTCATAAAAACGTCCCACAACCAATAAAAACCCACAAATAGAATTTATTCGTAATAAATTCAACTCTCTTCGTGATTTCCATTAAATTCTCATTTGCAAATCATCAAATTCTAGCCAATAAAAAAAAAAAAAAAAAATAACAACCGTAAAATATCTCAATTACAAATTTTCTCTTAAAATTCCTTTCATCCAAAAACAAAAAAACAAATAATACTCATACTTATACGAACCCACTTGTTGCCGTTGCTATACTATTGAAAACATTTTGAAGCAAGTTGATTGGTCAAACAACCAAAGCACCCTTTAGACGTTTAATTAAAAGTGTCGTGTCATTATGTAAACAAAAATATTGCCGCCATAAAAGTCCTCATAAGCCTTTCCTTTTTCACAGTAGGTATTATATACAGTGAACTCTCTCATAACCGTACACTGATGGTACCGAGAAATTTGTCCAGTTATTGGAGGTGTCCGCTTATCAGAAAACAAAAAAAATTAAATTGAAAACCTTTTAAAAAAGACATACATGCGTATTCACGTTCTAGAATTTTCCTATTCTAATCCGAGTGCGTTGCCGTATTTAAAAATTGGAATTATATGCGTTTTATTTCTTCTTGAAAACCACACCTATGAATGAATTTCTGTCCATGAAAAATTTTTGTGATTTTTTTCTTGCGAGGATTTCACCCTTATAATCTTCAAATTTCTACAAGTTATGTAATTTATTATCCAAAAATATCGAAATGGAGCTTATAAAAATTAAAAAATAGTAGGTACTCCACATGCATTTTGTGAGCTTGCCGCTTATGGAAGAGCCAAATTAAATTTGGTGCCCACGTCCGGTTATATTATAGAGTCCGCTAATGGGAAAGTTATATTATTATGAAAAATCATGAATTTAATTCTGTTCTTTGAAATCTGTCCGGTTATGAAAGGTGTCCGCTTGGGAGGTGTCTGTTTGCAGAGAGTATACTGTACTTACTCGTCGACGATGAACTTAGCTCAATTTGATTTGCAAATATTAAAACATCACTCTACAAAAAAAAATAAACAGAAACAGAAACATGGATTTTGTGTTTCTATAACGTAATTCAGAAACATAATTTATTTTTTGAAGATTGCCGATATGGCACGTTTCAGATAATCAAAGTTCCCTATAAGATAGACATTTTGAGTTTTTTTTTTTTATTTTATTTTATTTAGAATAATATAAAATTATAAGGGCCACAACAATAACTGTATAAATGTATGTATTTATATCGAGGTTGTTAAATTTCTTAGACCGATCAAAATGTAATTTGACAGAGAATTTCAAAAAGACGGATTTCTCAGAATCATTTATAAGTTTATTGCTCTACACAATACGTATTTATATAATATGTACATTACATACATAGAATACACGAAAACCTATACATACCCATATGCATACTCCTATCTATATGCTGGGGTTCAGTATCTTGTTCATCGATGATGGTTGTGAGAATACCTACTTGTTGAAGTGAATCAAGTTGATTTATTTCCATTTGAATAATCCTTCTTATTTTGGTAATGAAAAATGTTGGGGGCATTGAGCTGCAATAAATTGATCAAATTTCCAACAAAATGCTTACATAGCAATGAAATAAGAAATTATAGTCAAGGTTACCTTATGACAGCAAGGTCATAATATTTCTTTATCGGTTTCTTAATATTATGTAGTTTTTTTTTTTTTTTGGCTTTAAGAAAATTTTTGTTAAAAATAAAGAATACAAACAAATTTCCATTTGTACTGAACTTGGTCCTCCATCAGGTGCTTTAATTTTTGAATTTCATTAATTTCGAGATAATTTTTCAATTCGTAAGAAACAACTTATGTAGAAAAGGGGGGTTCACATTCAACGACGTGTCGTCCGACCAAAGTCGTTTTGCTAGCGTTCACATTTAACGACTTCCGTACCGACATCATTTGAAAATAATTTTTCAAAGAGCAAACATGGCGAAAATTTCATTATTTTCACCAATACGAGCGCATTAATTTTATTTGTTTCTACTTTTGTTTTATTATTTTACTTTCATTTAAATCTATTTCCTTTTTATCTTACGAACAAAATAGAAATAAGATATAAAATTAAATTTTCGGTCGTCCGACTGGAGTTCACATTTACTACACCGGTCGTTCGACAGAGCAAATTATCAAAAAATTTTAACTACAGAGCTTGCTTGATCGACAATCGTTCGACTGGTGTTAACATTACAAAAATCTAACGACACGACACGTGTTGATGAACATGTCGTTAAATGTGAACGCCCCTAAACTCTTCTTAATTAGAAACTTGTCTTACTTTGTTCATAGGAACATACCCACTTTAGAACTTTAGGTTTGGACAATCGAATGCAGTATTTTGAAGTTAGACAGCTGTCTAAAGTTAGACATAATATGAAATTATGGAATGGGTTTATAAATAAGAATGTTAATTTTCAAACTGCGATTTTATTCCTGCGAAATTTGTATAAATTAGCTTATAAGTTGAGGCAGTAGCGCACAGTAGGTCAGATTGAGTTTTTTTGTTGCAAAATAATAGCTCATAAACGAATAAAGATTTTCTGACAGTTTTTTTTCAGGTTGAAAGAAATTTTTCACGATTTATAGCCTTATGCGAGAACAGATTGGCACAGAAACTTCAACAGCAACTTTGACAACCTTTTAGAGCCAGTGCTTTTAAATGGCTTTGAAATACATTAAAACAGCAAAAGTGACATCGAATTTAGGTTGCCATAATAGTCCTATCGAGAAGAGAGGACCATTCGCAGTGCGGTGGATAAATTTGAGTCCACTGGTTCAGTAAACGATCCACCAACATCCGTACATCGACGAAACGCAAGATCTGCCGAAAACATCGCCACTGTTCTTGAGAGTGTGCAGGAGAATTCAAGGCAGTCGATTTCGCGTCGCTCACAAAAACTCTGGAGTAGTTGGAAACTTAACCTAATTTCCATTGAAATTTCATCTTCAGTGATGAGGCCCATTTCTGGAGAAATGGGTACGTCAACAAACAAAATTGTCGAATTTGGGATGATAACAATCCACATGAGATCCAAGAGCGTCCAATGAATCACATGTTTGGTGTGGATTTTGGGCTGGTGGCGTCAGGGATCCATATTTCCTTGAGAACGTCGTTCGTCAGCTATAAGTCGATGATTACCAACTTCTTTCGGCCTGAATTTTATGATATCTATTAACACCAACGACATGTTGGTTTCAACAGAACGGCGCTACGTACCACACAACTCACGCCGCATATTGGAAGTTCTGCACGAGTGATTCGAGGGCGTGGTATATCATCTCACGTGGAGGTGCTGTAAACTAGCCACCTATAGATCGTGCGATTTGACCCCGTTAGACTTTTTATGAAGTCGGAGGTCTATGCGAATAAGCCACAAACTACAGCGATCTTCAAAGTAATCGTTCAAATTCAGCCTGATTTATGCGCCATAGAGTCCTGGAAAATTGGACATTTGGGATGCGCACCATCCAGAAAAGCCATGGCGGACATTTGAACGATGTTATATTCCATACATAATGGCATCGATAGGCCTTTCAAATGAATACAAAAATTCGATGATATTGTTTTATTTAAATTTAAAGGTAGTAAGCGCTTAAAGAAGGACCTTGTATATTTATTTCCTCAATTCTCTGCCAACGTCAATTCAACCTTCTATAAATTCAAACATAATCTAAATCGATATTAAAGAATAATGTCTTTTTTTTTTTTGGAAACAAAGACAAGTGAATTTATTGTTTATTACAACTCATTTATAGCCGTTTTTTTGTTGTTTTGTTCAAAGGGTTACTCTTAAAATACAATTCATCCCGATATATATTATATATTATATTTTTATGTCTAAATATAATATTTTATTAACATTAAATTGAATATTATAAAGCTTAAAAAAATAACTTTCCCCCCTTGTGGTTGGTTGTTCAATATACATTTATACTTAATAGTCCTACGTGCTTACAAGTTTTATTTTAAATGAAAAAATGAACACAACAGATGCAACATCGACATCAGCATCGGCATCGCGACACCAAAAATACAATAAAAATGTCTCGAAGAAGACACAACAAGGACTATATAGAAAAATAAAATTATATTTTTATGGGCTTATTTTTGATGCTTTTGAAACTAAATATAAAAGGTCTTTTTCTTCCGAAGATTGTTTATTTTTTTTTGTATGTAGGATTTATACTGGCAGACTGTTTTTTTGTTTCTTTATATGGAATACAAGAATTTGCCTTTATCGAAGTGTAAGGTATTATAAATGAAAAAACATGGTCGTTGTTTTCTATCATTTTATGAAAACATAAAACGAGCTTGGATTTTACGTTATATATATGACAATCCTGGCCATGATGTCGTTTACTTTTGTCTGCAAAAAAAATATCACAATAAGATCATAACAATGTCCCTTTTTTATAAAACAAAGCCATTTCTGTATTTGAAGTCTTAAAAGACAAAAGGCCTGCACGTTCTAGACTAGGTATATAAAATTATTATTAATTTTTCAGAACTTATAAGTCAGACAGTATCAGTGTAGGCGGATATCAATAACAATACAGTTGACTCCGAATAACTGAAATAGAAGTATGATATAATTTGTATCTTGCTCTAAAGGGGAAGTATTGGTTTTATGTAAAAAAAAACTTTCGATGTTGCAATCAAAAGATGGAGAAATCCAAAAAAGTGGTTTTCGCTATAACGTCCTTCAGTCTGTGAGTCTGTTCGTCTATTGTAATTTGCTAAATGCTAGGGATTGAATGAGTGGACCGATTTTCTTCAAATTAGATATACAAAATTATATCAAAATCGGCCAAGCCATCTAAAAATCTATACGGGAATTTGTTGAAATAAGGCAATTAAAAAAGCAAAAAATCTCAAAACCCTATCAGTCGTATTTATTAGATTTCCTTAGAACAGTCTTGGACAGTTGTCTAACTAGCCACTGTCTAAATATTTGGACATCTCCATATTTATAAACGCATTCCAAGAGCTGTCTTAATATGTTCTCAAACACTCACAAACATCCCTGTAATCTGTCAATTTCGTGAACATTTGGATACGTTCAAATAACATTTCATTTAATTTTCAAATTTTTGTGCATTGAACATATACTCACTTTAGAATAGGTTTGGACAACCAATTGCAGTGTCTAAGTTAGACGCTCTATGGAATATGATTATAAATAAGATTTTGGAGTTGGACAGATATCTAAAGTTAGACATACTTTGGAATGGGTTTATAAATAAGACTGTATATATTTAATGCAACTTTTTTGAAAAAAAAACTGGAATGTAGTTTTCTTACAATCGGTAAGACATACAAATTCAATAATTTAGCAAGCTTCCCCTCGTTTCAAAAATAATGTTTACTTTTATATCCATTGCGTTTCCTTTTAAACGATAAGATTATTTTTCCACAAGTTCAAAAAGTTCAAAAAAAGTAACAGTAAAGCACCTTTACTTCTTCAAACGTGCGTATAGGTATCATTTATAGAAACATAACATTTCCAAACCATTTCTAATATTGTGTTGAACTTATGTATTTCTAAACCGAGAAGGTTGTTCGTTTGGTGCTATTTCCATCACAGACCATTACCGCGCATATTGAAGCAAGACTCTCCCACTCTTCCTATGCATGTGAGATAGCATATATCCCTTTCGCGGATTACAACATTATACGAATGAATTTAGGAATCCTTTTATCCTCCATCACGTCCATATATACATTAGACTGATTCAAAAAAATCAAAATTTCTTCGATTTTCAATGCCACAAGCTTTTTAATTAAGTTTAGTGAAATGATGAGCCTGCGGTAAAAATTTCAACCCTTTAGATTAAAATTTAGAGGTCGCTCATCACAATTTTTTTTCCATACAAATCGTATGGAACATTTTTGGTTTTTTTCTTCTTTATTTTATAGCTTTAGAACCGGTTACTGCTAAGTAACCGAAACTTATTTTTAAAGGAATTTTTATGTTGTTTAAAAAAGGTCATAACCTTATTTAATTAATGTACTTCTTCCAAAGTTATAATAGGTTAAAGTGGAATACATAGTTAATTCCACATTTTTATGGATTGCATGATATTAAAAATATCAGCTATAATATACAATTTTATGAGTTGAAAATATTCGATTCAATTTGTAAGGAAAAAAGAAAACAGCGATGACCGACCTCTAAATTTTAATCTAAGGGGCTGAAATTTTTACCAGGCTCATATGTAACTAAACTCAACTAAAATTCTATTGGCATTGGAAATCGGAGACATTTTGATTTTTTGGAATCAGTCTAATATAAATACATATAACAAGCAATGTCGTTAAAGTGCACATATGGTAAGAGGATCCATAATCAAAGGAGGTGGCCCTATTTCCAGATGCAACATACCTACATATTACAGTAGACGCTCGATATGTTGTTGTGAAGTAATTAAAACCAGGCCTCTTCACTATTTCGAGATTGTTCAGATAGTTCGAGAGAGAAACGAAAAAGCTTTTCAATGTGATTTTGATACAAAATGATTTTTTTTATTTATTAAAGCGTAAAATAATTTCAATTGGGTAAGAAAAACATAAATATTTCATAAAAATATAAACAACATACAATAAACTTTATTTTTCATAAAAACAAAAACCTTCATAGCTCCCGGTACAAATTATTTTTTTTTTAAATAAGAATGAAATTAAAAAAAAATCATCACTTCTGTTTGTTTGTTTCCCAACTTTAAATTGATTTGCACTGCTTTTTCTTGTAGATGTTTCATATATATCTTTACAAAAAAAGTCCACAATGCTGTAAAGTTATTGCTGCTGGCATAATTTAGTTAAACATTGAAAAAAATGTGAGTTCACTTTATCGAGATACCTTTTGTTCTCTATTTAGAGTTGTCTGTATAAAATTTTGTGTGTTCACTATACTGGACAGTTCACTTTACCGAGATTCACTATATCGAGCGTCTACTGTATGTAGTTTAAGCCCCATACTTGTGCTTTTTAGAGAAGAGTTTATGTTGCAGAATAACTTTTGCGTTGCACTATTCTCAATATTGTACATAGTTTCTCATGGTGCACTGATACCATAACAAAGATATTGCTTGTTTAGCTTCCGCTAATTTCCCTTATGGGTGCAGTGTACTATGTGCATTCATATTTTCCCAGGTGTTTGTACTTCTACACAATTTCACAATTTTATTCGTTTTTATTATGTACTTAGGTATTTTCCTTCCGTGCATATCCCTGGCCACCTTCACACATTCATTTTGTATTTTTGCAGGTTCACTTTCAAATTCCCAACGTTTGCATGATATTCAATGAATCCGTCGTTATCTGCATTCTTTCCTGACTTATATAAATTTTTAACGTATACAAATATTAGGGCGACGATAATTTTTAAAAAACTTCCGTGACCCGTATATTTTTTGTCTCGACGGCTGTCTAGATCTTAAAGATTTAAAATCCAAAATGGCATTTTTTTTATTACAAAATTGAATTTGTCTATGAACGTTTCTTGCAGATCATTACTTCTAAGTTCAAATTCATATAAATAATTAAAAAAAAAAAAAAAATAAAAGCGACAAGACCAGGGCGAGACGTTATTATCTGACTGAAACCAAGATAATATATTAAAATGTTTCGATTCTGAAGAGACCAAGATGAGACTTAGAAAATTCTCATTTTGTCTCGTCTCGTAGCCAGTCCTAAAAAAATGTATAGTTCAGTATTGTTGTCATTAAAAATATAAAGAGGTACAAGTACATATTATACTCATTATGATAATATTATAAAAATACATTGTTGAGTCATCATATCATAGTATACCTACATAGATTTCTTTTACTATTTTCTTTTCGTCTATTCATATTCATTATTTATTTTTTGTATTCTTTCTTTCCTGTATATCACCCATGACCCAACCTCCCTACAATTGTGAGGGTAGTTTTCTTATATATCCGTCGCATCCAATAATAAATAGCAAATCATTCAATAATAATTTATTTTAATTTTGTTTTTTTGTTTGTCATTTTATTATTTCTTTTTCCTTCCAAGCACAAGTTGAAGATTTACATAGATAAACATTTAATTGTTTTTCGTTTTTCATTTATTCTCATAACATTAACCAAAAATTTTGCACTTAACTACCACCCCCTCAACAAAGATTTATAAAAAATCCTCATGGTGTTCTTAAGAAAGTGCAATAGGTCCCCATCGATATGAGCGCTCTTAGTAATTTTACTGAGGGTTAAAGGCCCCAATAGCTTTTCCTAAATACCACCCTATTTGTCAGTAATACAGAAAAATTTAAATGGCTAATTTGTGGCTTTAGAAATTTACTACAAAAAATATCTCTGTAGGTACTTTTTTTTCATAAAAATAACCGATTTCGAAATAATTCAATTGGTAAAGTTAGGGGTTTTATTTTTTTTTTGCAAAATACTCCACACCTCTTTGTATAGCCAAATTCCTATACAAAGTTTTGAAATTAAAATATGTACTATACATTCCAGAACTATAAGATCCATTGTTATTTGTTAAAAATTGTTAAAACAAAAATTGAAATATGTACAGCTAAATTTGAATGAGCATTAATTTCCCAGCGCTTTTAATAAAGGTGTTTATTTCCCACAAAGTAGGAATTAAAAACTTCTTCGAAAAATTTCCAACTAACGTGAGTTTTAGTGGAGAAGGAAGGAGAGCCTTTGATTTTATGGGATGAAAGAAGCGAAATCTTAGTACCTATTTGAAAACTGATAGAAAAATATCAGTTCATTGGAAGAAATTTAAAGATTAATTTAAATTTAATTCTAGAGAAAAAATATTTTAACAACTTTTAAAATATATTATAATATAAATATATTCGCAAGAGTAATAGATTTTGAGAAAATCGTACTCTTTCGTACTCAAGGCACTAGGCACGGCTTATGCCGGGGAAAAAATTACATTAAAACAAAGAACTACTTTTAGGCGTGTTTTTTTGCAACCACCATGTTAAATGCAACTATACAACTAATCCCTTGTGGGTTTAGCTGAAAGAGTCAATTTTGGACTATTTCAACCCACAAAATCAAAACAAGTTGTTCAAACTTCAAGTATTTTTAAGATTAGAAGACATCAAATAAAAGCTCCCCATTAAAATTTAGCTTTGTTAGAATTTTCTTTAAATCAAAGTCGAATTTTAATGTGTTACGCATCAAGAGAATGGGTTGTTACTGTCCTTTTTCGTGCATCATTTTTCAAGGGCATCCAATTTTGTACCCACCAGTTGTGTAATGTGTTGGAAAATTTTCATTAAATCACATAATTAACTGTAATGTCTCTTGAATTTTTTCTCGAAATCTATAGCATCTATAACAAAATTCAGTATTTTTTTTGTCTAGATTGTATGAAACTACATTTCTTCACACTTTAAAAAAAAAAACATTTTTATAATTTAAACCTCTAAAAGTTTTAGCCCTTTGTCTAAATTTAGTACATTTTAAGGTTTTAAATAAAGCTCTGTAGCAAAATTAAGCTTTGTAGAAATTTTTGTCGATGTTTTGATTTTTTGTGTGTCCAATTTTCCATTTAATTTGGAGTCGTCATTATATGTCATAACGAAATTAACAAAATTTCTAAGAAATTTCATAATTTTTTTATTTTAAATGGCGATTTTAAATTTGATAAAGAGTGAATAAGTATGGGCTTAGTTGACTAGTTCACCTCATTTGGTTTAATCGCATAGATTCTTTTTTAATTGTTTTTAAAACATTTTGCTAATTGACCATTATAGAATTAAACTAAATATCAATTTTTATTAGAAATAAAGTTTTTATTTGATCTTAAGGATTGGTTTTATACAAAAAAAAATATAGAGCTTGATATCAAATCTATTGTACTAAGATGATGGAGAATTTTAACCAAGTTGCAATAATACTGCGCTTTTTGGTACTTTTGGTTAACTTTCCATTAATATCATCACATTTTTGAACCATTACATTTAATCTTCAATGTCTACCCACATTTAAGTCTTGAATCACAAGTGAAAGCCCATATATTCGCCTCCATTAAGTCGTTCATTTTGTTTCAAAATAATTTTAAACTTAACGATGAAACATTCACATTCTTTATCTGTAAAATACTTAATTTCGAAACGTTTCTTTCTATATTAAGAAAATAAGCAGATGGAAAATAAAATTAATTTATTTTTCCACCATTAAGCTTTGATGTTTGTCCACTCACAAAATGAAAAGATTTATATAAAGCTATATATAGGTATAATATAAACTAATTACATAATAATAAATTGCATATGTACGAACAACTCATCTTGAAATAATGAGGTTGAACAGAGTTCTCTTGAAATTTTGATTGCATTTTAATTTTATTATTTCGTTGATTTTAACGAGTTTAAATTAACTCTCACACCCAGACGCAACTTATTTAAACAAATGGACTGTGCACCAAGCACATTGAAAACAATTCCAGTTTTTTTTATTGTCAATTTCTGAAGGATATATTTTTATTTCTAGAATTATGTACAATTATAAGCATAAATATTCATATCCTGAGTTTTTGTATCTTAAATTGAAATTTTTTAAAGGTACAATTTTTTTCATAAATTCTATAACATCAGCAACTTTTTCAGCGTTTATCATATTCATATCGAAAAAACAAGCTAAGGCTAATAAAACCTTCTCTTTATATTTTTTGTCACAACGTCAATTTTAAATCGAAATCGTCTATCAGGTTTCCCGGCCTCGGGAACTCGAGTTTTACTTCTTATGATAACTAAATGAAAAATACGTAACCACCGTCTCCGAAAAGGGTGTCATAAAAAGCATGCAATATCTTCTGATTAAGTGTATTATGCTCTTAAGTAAAGAATATGTATATAGTTGAAAGTTTTTTTGTTCACTTTTAAATACAAAATTTAACTTTTTCCCTTGTAAAAACTTTAATATAAAAATCCACCAGCTGGAGCTGGTTTATTTATTTCCGTAGCCAAGAAAAACTTCAATAAAATGTGTGTGGAGTTTCCGTTTTCTTTGAAAAGAATTACAGAGCCGGAACTGTTAGCTACCAAGCATACATATGTACATACCTACTAGTTGTACATCGACACTCGACAGTAGTACAGTTTGTCGAAAAAATCAATAATACGGATGTTATCTTAAGATACTTGTTTTCTCAAATGAAAAGAATAATTTTGTACTTCGGAGAAAGTTTCTTTTCGGATTCATGTCAGCTTGAAAACTATTTGGTATAGAGTATTGTACTGAACACACACCAGATACGTGATGAAAATACAAGATTATAAGGATTTTTGTTGTTGTTGTTGTTGTTTTTCCTGTTTTTATCAACTCAATGGAAAGGAAGTAAGAAAATCTTATTCACAACTTTATGTGACAAGAAAGTTTAAGGAAAGAAAGAGAGTTAGTTTTTTTCTTTGTTCTGTTTCTTTTTTGTCGTTATTTATTTATTTATGCGTATTATTACTGATTTATTTGTCCCTATATAGAACTTACATTGTATTTAACACTAAGTTATTCTATATACGATAACAAGTTAGCTAAGGGATTTACTTTGAAAAATAAATAATTAGTAAAGTACTTTGGTCACATCTGAGTTGTGAATTATTTTACAGGGGAATTATGATGAAAATGTAAGATAAGTAAAACCCATAACAAAATAGTTACGCAAGCTTTTGGTATAGGAACATGATCTTGGAATAATTTGTGTAAAATTTTCGTTGACTTAAAATTTCCATTGATTAATTTGATCCACATATATTATATTCTACATTTCTACCATAGCCTTGTCATAACTACTGATAAAAGGAAAATTAAATGTCAAATGATTATGTTCTGATATTCATAAAAACTTTTGTATATTATTTATTGGGAAGATCAATAGCTACTAATCATAAAAGACATAATTCAAAATGGCCACCATTTAACTTAATACATGACCTAAGACGCCCTGGCCAATCATCGATCACAGCACGTAACTCATTCATTGGAAAATTATTCGCTGCACGGACAAGGGTTCACTTTAATGAACCAATATTAGGCTGTTTACTGGAGCAGGAATTTCCTTCTAAACAGTAGTTTTTGTAATCCAACGGGTTGGAGTCTGGTCAATCATCCGGTATTATGAAGTTCGGAACATTGTTTTTGAGCTATTCTTATGTGGTTTTTACCTTGTGAGCTGGAGCATGGAGATATGTCCATATCATGTTAGCGAATACTGTCTGTTTGGGAGTAGCGTTACCACTTCCGGAAAAATAGTCGAGGTAGATTTCAATTTGAAGAAAAAAGTGAAGTAGATCGACAAAAACCAAAGTGGATTTAAAACAAAAAAACTAAAAACAATAAAAGGTTATTAACACTTTTTAAATTAATTTAACAATTTGTTTAACTTCATTTTCTACATGTGTACTTTGTTTTTTTTTTCGGTGAGTTCTTTGCAGAGCATAATGCTTTCCACAGTGCCGCAGAGGGCGCTCTGTTTCTGCGTGGCAGTATACGGATAAAAAAGAAGTAGATTTGGGTTTTTTTTTTTTGGAAAGTTTAAGTAGGTTGAACAAGAGATTTTTAAAATCAATATTTTGGTGATGGTGCGAAGTAGGAAGTAGATTAAAAAAAACTTGAATAAAAGACGCAAATCTACTTCAATTGAAGTAAAGTTGTACGGCTGGGAGGCTTAATGATATCTTCTAAAATAGTCATTTGGTACGTCCATACGGCGAAGTTTTTACTCCTTTCAAAGAAAAACGAAGATAGGTAAAGCCCTGATGGTCACTCGCCGCTAAACCATTACAGGGATTGTGGCCTCTGTTCAACCCTCGGAACGAGTTCTGACTCTTCTTTAGATGTCCGAGCATATACTCTATCATCCTGTTTACCAAACGATTTTTTCACGGTAAAGATTTTTTCGTTAGTAAACAGAATATGTCTGTGAGCATTCTTCGTGTACCGGCTAAGCTGAGATTTCGATTTTTTCTTCCAATGTGACTGTGAGCAGATGTCAAGGTTTTTGCTTGTTTCGAGCCCCCATGACTTTGATGGCACGTGGAGTTCTCTCATTCTTAATTTTTTAAGTAAAATTAATGATTACTTTGAATTTTTACCAAAAGCAAGCTTCTGCCCAAGCTGAATATTTTGAGTTGTGGCATTGATTTGGTAATTGATGATTTTTTTTTCGAACTATTACTTACCAATGCTTTGAGTTAAATACCAACTTTGAAAATAGGTTTGAACACTGCGAAAACGTTCTACTCGTACAATTTTATTTACTCATAATAATTTGTCAAACTAAACTGAATATAAATGTCAATAAAACTATATCTAACTTATAGATAAATATTTTTAGTTGATATTTAAGAATTATTTAACTTAGACAATGGACTCAGTTGTCTAAACCTTGGCTTATGTAACATTTTATTTAATCAAACATAAATCATATTTTAAACTGTTTCGGGCTATCAAGACACTGTCTAACAAGTCAAAAATCTAATAAATACCCCTGATAATATGTACCTACATACCTTACTAGATTTTGTTTTAAAAGAACTTTATATTAAATTTATTAAAGGCCGAAAGTAAAAGAAGTAAATTACCAATGATCATCCTGTAATATTTTTTAGAAATATTATTAAACAAATTTAGATCTTGCTTAACGAACAGAATATAATGCAGAAAAATAAATTGAAAATACTTTAAGAAGTTACCGGAAAAACATTCACCGTACGTCTGTACCTAAAAAGTTTGCAGAGAATTGGTCCCATTGGCATTAAGTCTGTATAGGCCTACAACCAACAATATCATCTCCTTTAATTTATTGTTATTGAGTTCTTATTTAAATAATACCACAAACTTCTTTATGTACGTTGAAAGATTTGTCATTTCTTTTGTCTTTAAATATATTTTATCATTTTGCTTATACAATTGAAAATTTTATGTTTTCAGATTTAATTTGAAATTCCTTAAATCTTCAAAGGAATTTAAGAAGAAAATCTGGGTATTTCAATTTGAAATAAAATGTTCATCCCATTTTATTCCTAAAAATCTTTTCTGGGAAGTTTTATAAACTTATAGAGACTTTGTTCTATATGAATTAATATAAATTTATGTATATGTGTAATTTGGCGATTTTAGTTTTTATATCTTTTTTTTTAGGTTTAAGAATTTGCTTTTTGAGGAGATATCTTCTTCGTGATTATTGATAATAATTTCAATTTATATTCAAAGTTAGTTGTTCAAATTTAAATATATGTAGATTATAATTCAAAGAAGTTGGTAATATTTTGTATATGATAACAATACCAGTTATTTAGTATAATGGTCAAAGGACTAAAAAACTTCGATGTTATACAATATACAAAATCAAAAATACTGTTGATATTTTTTCAAAATAAATTTCGCACGAAATTCCAAGTTAAAGGATATGATATCTACATTTTATGTTTAAAGTTTTTGTTTTTAGGGAACACCTGAAGAGAGCCAGCCGAAAGTACTGTTGTCATAGAAAACGAGCCGGGCGATTTTTTTCTTAAATATCTTTGTACAGCAGGAGTATTCAAATACCTACTATATGGACAATAATTATGTCCCACCTTTTTAAAATTAAATTATGAGCTTATGACCCACTTGGGTAGAACGTACGTTCTTAATTGAATTTTGAACTTCACGGACTTATGTTTCCTGTGGAGTTATGCCTCTGCGTCTTTTGTTCAATTCTTACTGTTGAAACTTAATTGTCTTCTTCACAATTCATAATAATTGTCTTTTTCAGATTTTGAAATGTGTTCTAAGTTAGTAAGTACAAGAAAATTGACATCTTTCATACATTGGGTGGGAATTAAGTCTACTTTACAATAGTGGGTTTATTTCCCGAACTAAGTGAGGAGTGATAGAAGTTGACTTTGTTCCCCAAGATTTATTTTCCTGCACCCGTATTGACTTCATATGGTTCCCAAAAGGACAAATTGGAATTGATTTTGGGTTGTTTTTTTTTATTTCCTCCGACATTTTGTTGGAAATGGATTTTACTAAAAATCCTTATTACAAGTTCCTCCAATAAAAACCTTGTTATCTTGTTTTTAGCTTTTTCTGCTGAACAAAATTTTGTTTAAAAAATTAATATAAAAACTAAATAAAATTAGTGATTAATTAATGCTTTTTTTATTTTTAACAAAAATAAACTAAATTTTAAAATTTAAAGTTCAATATTTTGAAAATTTATTGTGATGGTTTTTCAATTATTTGAATTGATATTGATTGGTATACCGCAAAAGAATTTCAGATGTTATTTAATCAATTCAAAGATTAATTTCATATGTTTTTTAGTCAATTCAAAGATTAATTTCATATGTTTTTAAATTTGTTTTTTTACATGAACATGAAGAAAAAGAATTTATTAAATTAAATGAAACAAATTGTAATTCCGCCATATATATCTATAGGTACCGATTTAAAATAGTTAAACGTTAAGAAAATTTTTTTGAAAGGAAATCTAAGTTGAACAATTTTTTTTTTAACTTTTCTCAATAAGGATGGGTAGATTTTCTTAAATTCCCTCATCATTACTCCATAACACGCGATTACATGTCAAATGAAATTCTGCTTCATCATTCTGATGATGAGCTTTTTGTTTACCTACTCCAAAGTTGAGGGTTATTTTTTAAGAAAATATATTCTGCCTTTATGTACAATATGCGTATATATATGCTTTACTTCAAGTAATTTTAAAACGATAAATCTTTTATACAAATCTAACTATATGTAGCTTCATTTTATTTGCATTCTCATCTTGAAACAAAACACAATATAATTTTACAATTTGGGTTGTTTTCTGCTTTGTTTATTAAGTGTTTTTATATTATTGAATTTGTTATTGTAATGTTATGACAGTAGGGATGAATTGTATTTATAATTAATTAAGTTTTATTTATTTTTTATGTGTTTGCTTTTAAAGTAGGTAAGTTAAAGTTTGCTAACTAGCGGGCATATAAAAAATTACATGCAGTTCGGAAAAGAATTAGGATCTAGTATAGCTTTCAACTCCCAAACAGTCCATAGCCAAAGGTAACAAGACTAAAACAGAAACCTGCTGAGATCAGAGTGAGACGAGAAAACTGTTAATCTTGTTATGAGATAGCGAAATTAAACTATCTCCAAAGCATGAGATCATACTTTGTTTGGAAATTTTACCTAAGCGGTCTAGATTTGTCTCGGCATAAAAGATCAAAAACAGAACAATTTTTATTTTTAAATTATGGCTAAATTTAAATTTAAATACTAAACAGCTTCTAGATTAAAATTTAGTTCGATTTTTCTTCCACAAAAAAACAAAAAAAGTGACGAGAAAAAAATAATACAAAGATGATACCAAGGCGAGACCAAGGCCAGACTTACCTTGACATTTTTGCCAAGTTCATTCACTTGTTTTAGAATGACGATTGATTAAATATTGGCCCTCCGTCAGAATTGGGAAAAATAATACCAAAATCTTTATTGTTGAGAAACGTCTAAAACAAGACAATGGTTACCATCGATCAAAACATCACCCGATTCGACGATGTTGAGATTCCTTTCTCGATACCAGACACTGCATTGCCTTATACGACTTTTCGCGAAAACAAAGGATTTGGTTGCGTTTTTGCCAAACTTTTAAAGAGTAGCGAGATTTTTTCATCGGTGATTGATAGATACCAGAGCTTCACAATAACCTCTCAAAATGATATCAGTGCAGAAATCAAACGAAGAATAACTTTAACCCTTCGCTGTTTCTTCGGGGTAAGAAAGGCATTTAAGTATAGTTAACAAATATTTGTTTTATTTTTTTGTTTGTACTTGTTCTATTTGATTCAAGCACTCACTTCAGAGCGAAACCACACAGCGTATTCGATTCGTTATAAAGGAATCAAAAAGATGTGCAGTATTTGTTTCTTAGAAGTTGATATTAATTTTCAGTGTACTCTACTTTGAATGACTAACAACGAATAGAATACACTGGGGTACTGTACTTGTTCAGTCAGAGAAGGAAAATGAATACATTCATGCAGACCTTCAGTACGCACTTACCATTACCATCGGAATAAGTGGCATTTTTATGTTTCTCATATTGGCCCTTAAGGCGCAATTTTACTATCTGACGGAGGACCTATTTCGCAATGTCGGAGTAATGTTCTGAGTAGTTATCCGACATATAAATATTAGCATATAGGTCAGTCAAAGACAACTGTGAATTTTTCTCCTCTAGACTTATGACACTCTGCCAATATTTAAAAGATATTTATGAGGGTAACTGAGCTGTGTTAACTTGGCCACAAAATGTGTCCAATTTTTTTTAATTTTTCGTTTGTTAAAGATGACAATTTTCGAACACCTTCCTTATTACAATGAAAACCAATCAGCTTTTCAAATTTGGTCTCTTTTTGAACATTGTTGACCACCCTTTTACTTTTACTATTTAGTGCTAATTTACTTCGACTCTGAAAATGAGCCTTAGTTTTTAAACCCGCAGAGATCTTTTATTTTATTAACTTCCCATTGGAAGTTTTTGTAATTGGTCCGATTTGTCAAATCGAAAATTTCGACATATTATGTATCTCTGGGTACGTATGTTCGTACGTTCTTGGTACTTTTTTTTTGTTCGCCGTGTCTAGAGAACGAATAAAGATATCGAATATCAAATAAATTTTATTTAACAGATAAAAACGTAAAGAAGTGCAAAAAGAGTTTTCAAAAAAAATTTACTTAGAAGATTTCTTACTACAGCGATTTAAAAAAAAAATTGAAAAATGTCATTCGTCCCGAATATCTCGAGAACAAGAAACGCTATACTGACTTTGGCTTAATTTTATCGTCCACATAATGAAATGAGCCAATAACAGATAAAGTTTGTGGATTGACAGTTTTTTTTTTTTAATCAAAATAATATTCCAAAAATACTATTAAAATAGTTGAAAAATATAATACGCGCTAACTTTAGTTTTCACTTGATCGCATATTGAAAACCCGATAAGGTCTTTGAAGAGTTTGAGTTCGAAATTTCCTTATTACAAAAAAACATCGGGTGTCCAGTTTCCAAGAGAAACAAAGTTACCAGCGTGGGTCGCATCCACCCTCTTTTTTATACTATACAATATACATATTTTATAATGGCCGTATTTTTTGAAGAAATTAATAGGTAGCTCAATAGTTTTTTTTACGCAAACTGACATAATAATTAATTTAATTATTGTTTTGTATATATACAAAATAATAATGTATTTTATTATCACTTTTTTTTCTTTGTTGTCTGCGTTTAAAAATTTTCTGAGCTAGCTTTTCACTTTTGAAATAGCTGATTATATTTAAACAAGGATTATTGCAACTTGTAAATCATCAAATAATCATGGTAACCAAAATTTGTATCAATAAATCTATAATTGGAGTTTTTAGCCACGGAAATCTTTAATCAGCCGATTTTGGTTGATTATAGCGCCATTTAATTATAACCTCTGAAAGTTATGGCACAGATTTAACCCACTGTGGACAAACTGGCCCTAAAGCAATCAATGCTTTAAAATACTACAAATAATTCGATAATAAAATTAATCTCATAAATCAATAACTTATTAAGTACAAACATAAAAATTAAACTATTCTTATAAAACATACAAAATAAAACTATACCTATACAATGGATTAAGGAAAATCATAAAAGACAACAACAAAAGAAAAAAAAACCCTACTTCCTGATATGTGTAGCTTAAAATCCATATTACAAAGACAGTATTAATATGGATGTTTATTTTGGAAATAAAATCCCTACTCTGCAATTTCAGAAAGATTTCCATCTAAAAAAAAAAACATAAAAAAAATCTCCATATTTTATACACATGTATTTGTACTCCTTTATTTTTATTTCCTTCTGAATTCAAATTATAATCCTGTTATTCATAAAAAAAAGTTGAACCCTTTCCCTGATTTTATAGAATCTCCCAAAACAATAAACATTTGATTAATAAAATCCAAACTTTGCTTTACGTACATATTTATATCTCAAATCTATACGAAGACACTAAAATACAAAATCGTTATAATAAGTTCAAATAATTTTCGAACTTACCCCCATAAATCCTTTTTGTATAAATCAAAATCATCCACTTCTTTGATTATTCGAAAATATACATAAGTACATCAATACTATTATTAGAATTACACCTTACACTTCAAACGGAATCATTAATTATTATTATTCTTATTATAGGTATTCCATGGGCGATTAATAATTTATTTTGGTATTTCGGATAGGTATAAACCTATATAAAAATAGGTGGATTTCATAAGAATCATTGTAAGACTTTTAATCAATTACAAGTGGTGAATATTTCCGTATTCAATTATATAAAGGATAATAATTTACTTTATAAGATAATCTTAATCTTTTGCTTTGAATACATTTTTAGAATACAAATAACTCGAGCACAAGAACCGAAAGAAAATTAGAAACACAAAAGACTTATTTATATAGTAGACAGAAACAATAACGTGCCGATGATTTTCAGGACAAAAATCCGTTACGAAAAATCGGAAAATATTTCATCGTTTCACTTCATATTTTTTCCGTTGCTAAAAAACACTTCTGAATGCTCAGAGTAACCGGTTCTAACTGAAGCAGCATTGGAAGATAAACATTTTCCAACTCAACACAAAATTTATCCATAAGATACTTTTGAACTTTAAATTCAAACAGAAGATGTTAATGTTAATAAAAAACCATCCGCTTGTATGCCATGCTGATAAAACAAATTATTTTGGAGAGTTTTTCCATCGGTGGAAAAAGAGCTTTTTCAAGCTATTTCCATCTCTCCACAAATTGTAGAAATACCTAATGCGCAGGATTTATAATTTCATTTGTTTACGAATGATATGAGAATTGGAAGGAAATGGAGAAAAATATTATTTGTTTGTTTTTTTGTATTCTATTTTATTTTATATTCATAAAGGTCGTTTAACGAAGCTAAAGAGGGCAAGATCTTATCGTATGACTGGTAGACCTTGGGTATGGGGGTCAATATAACAACACCCAAAGAAAAGCCAACCTTTTGTGGGATTTGTCTGTTTAAAAAAAATTCAGGGTTGAATGCATATGTGAGGGTCAAGTTAAGTTAGACTATAGTGCCACACCATATCGCCATATTGTGGATAAGAAAATTGGAAAATGGTTTTGTGTGTTTTTTTTTCATAACACGGTTTTTATTGTCTTCCGACGGAAGTTAGTATCATTGTCGCTCCTATATCAGATCGCTTCTTGTTAAACGAGTCATTTTCTCCTAGACGACCACCAACAAGGACGAAGAACGCAAAAAGTATGCTTTTTTGAGTGTCGTCAGTGCGATGTACATAATATAAGATTTTCGACAACAAAAAAATTTCCTAAGTTGATTTGGTATATTATGCAAATTATTTAAGAAGAAAGGACGAGAATCTAAACGCTTTCGTGTATCTGATTTAATTACGCAAGGATATGGTTGGCTGATGGTTTGTTGGTTTCTTCGTTTTTGGATTGTTGAGGTTCTTTGTCTATGGAATTAAACGTGTATTTAGCACGTTGTCCTTGCACCAAATAGAGGTGATGATGATGAGTTCTAATGGTTGGGGTGAAGACATAAAATGGTTTTCGGTGCTGTGATATGTGGTAAAGCATCAACTGGTTTTGTCTTTGTTGTATTATTTATTATTAGGAATTTATTTGATGTGTTTTTCATTAAAATATATACACACATATGTATGTATGAATGTATACACGTATGTATGTACTGTCGCATAATTCAAAAACAATAATTGCTTTGTGGTTCTGGTTGATATGGCGATGATGGTCTGCGGCTCAAGGGTTAAGAATCTTATGAAGCACAGACTGCATAAATTGTTGATGTTGACATATTCTGAAAGAAAAGAGATATTTGTGGTTTGTTTGTAGATTTGTTTATATTTAGATAGAAAATGATTTATTTGACATTTTACATAAATTAAATGTGACAAACACAGATTGATGGATTTTTGGGTTCTTTTTTCATTTGTACAAGTGGATATATAGCATTTTAATAAAGAATTTCATTTCATATAAATTAATTGGTAGGTACCTTATAGTTTTTTTGAACATTAAAAAAAAAATGTTTTAGATTTTTACATTAAATAACATTTTTTCCTTAAACAACGGAGAAATATTTCTAGTCCTAAATCGTTATTATATAAGACTTCTTTAAATAATGTATTAAAATACAAACGAATTAACTGCCAAAAGCCCAGACAAGGGTGTGATTATGAAACATATTAATAAGAAAAGAGTGAAAAAGATTTTTTGGTAGATTGTAAATTTTGAAAAGGGATCCGACCCAAAGGTGTTTGTCATGTAGTTTGGCTTGATATCGTGTTGAAAACGATGTTATGTGTAACATATTTATATTTTAAATTTAGATTGAAGTTTCAAGTATATAAGAAAGATAAAACCCATGTTATATAACGAAAGTGCCGGTGGTTTATTTTTTTTTTTTTTTTTTTGAAACAAATTTAAAATTTTTTTAGACCATTTGCTTGTATTCGAGGATAATATTGACCTACTAAAATGAATTAAAAATCTTTTTATTGAAAATGAAACAACGTCGTTATTTTGTATTTCAACATTAGCTATAGGTATACATATTGTCAAATTTCTGTAAAATTAATCGAAAACTAACAAAATCATGTATTTCATTATAAAACTTTTATTAGCCGTGTTTTGCTGAGGGTGTGTATAGCTCAGCAAAATTATTTCACACGTAAACAATAAAAAAAGTGATTATAAATAAATGCTTCGTTATTGTTTGGACACAAAACAAAAATTGGTTTGTATAAAAAGGTTTTTTTAATAATACAAATTCTATATACCTACCTACTATACTGAAATAAATCAACCAAGTAGAACAACATAGTATGTATATACCTACTATTTACTTGGGCTTGTTGAATTATTGATTCAAAATAGCTTTTAACGGCCATTATTGGAAAAAAAAATTGATTTGTTTTTGTTTGCATGTAAAAATATTGCTAAGTTGCTATACACTTTCACCAAAAGACGGTTATTTATATTAAAGATGTTTTGTATAAGATATGACAAAAGACTAGAGCGTGTAGGTTGGGTCGTGTAATTGTACTATTTCCTGCCGTTTAGGCGGAAAAAGCTATTTTCTAAAAATTTCACTTGAATTAGAAAAAAAATGTTAAAAATAAACGACAACACATGTACAATGTTTATATCAGAAAAGGCAGAAATTCATTAATTCTGTTTTTAAATTAAATTGTTTTTTTCAATAGTTGTTTGAGATTCAGTTTCTTTTTACTCAATTTATAAAATCAACAATTTAATCATTTTATTTGTTATAACATATCACAAACATTTCTTATTTACCCTATGTTAAATAAAGCGTGTTTTTTTTAGAACCGTGGTTTTCAATCTGGCAATACTTTTTTCGGAGTTGGTCTTTTTGACAGCTGTCACTTGATTTATGCTCAGTTTGGTTTGCCATTTCATAATGAATAGACTTACTCCTGAACAACGTTTGCAAATCGTGCAAATTTATTACCAAAATAATGGTTCGGTTCGCGCGACGAGATGGCCACCGATCCCGATTTTCACAAGAAATTTTTGATCAGCGATTAAGCTCACTTTTGGTTGAATGGGTACGATAATAAGCAAGCCGTTACATCCTAAAAAAGTCACTGTTTGCTGTGCTCTATTGGCAGAAGGAATCATTGGTCCATATTTCTTCAAAAATGAAGCTGGCGATAATGTTAGTCAATGGGAAAGCTATAGAGCCATTATTAATGACATTTTCGTGCCTGAATTGGAGGATGTTGATGTGGACGACCTTTGGTTCCAACAAGACGGCGTTACATGCCATACAGCCAACGAAACAATCAATTTATTGAAGGAAACTTTTGGTGAGCGCATTATCTCGCGTCGCGTCGTGTGCCTGTAGCGTGGCCTCCTCGTGCGATTTAACACCACTGCACTATTTTTTGTAGGGTTATGTGAAATCGCTTGTCTACGCAAATAAGCCCGAGATGATTGACTCTTTAGAAGAGAATATTCGGCTCGTTATTGCTGACATACGGCTCCAATTGCTGCAAAAAGTGGTCGAAAATTAGGACACTCGGCTGAAATTTATTCGAGCCAGCCGCGGTGACCCCTTGCCCGAAATCATTTTTAAAACATAATGGCAAACCCTTATCTTTACAGTAAAGATAAATTCTTGGCCATAACATTAATTTATATGCGTTTTATTTCTTCTTGAAAACCACACGTCTAAAAAAAACACCCTTTAGTATCTCACTCAAACTCAATTATTTAATCTAATTTGTTCTAACTTTAAACAGTAATTCCATACATGGATATGTACAATGTACATATCTATTTCAAATTGCAAACTTCCATGCAATCTCCTGGGCATCGATCTCATTTGAATTCGATCGTTGACCATGGCAGATGGTAAATTCTCAATAGATAATACTTATATTGTTCACTTCCTAATCGAATTCTAGGTTTTATCATTTAATTGATTTACTGTTGGTTGGTATTTATTCGCTGCATAAGTTGGTTTCGTTTATTATTTATTAATTTTCAAACTCAAAATTTTGCGAAAAAAAAAATGAAACAAAATTTTGTTCAAACTATTTTTTTTTTCAAAATCTGAAGTAGTATATTTGTTTTATAAAATTCTCTTATCAATTTGTATAGTCAAACACCAAAAATCATATGCTTATAAACGTCTTCTCGTTTTTGAGAATATCGAAAATGACTCAATTATTATTTCCAAAATATTTTTTCTAACTACATAACATAATTTGACAAGATTATTACTTTTGGTCTTCAATGTTAGTCACGTTGAACTTGGAATAACTAATAAGTTTAGGTACATGATGAATGCAAAATTTGTAAGCATGTCTTTCTATATAGCCGTAAATCGAAGAAAACCAAAGTTTTTGAGAATGCTCAATCAAATAGCTCATTTTTATAAACTGGCCCAGCAGTTTCTACTAAACCAACTTTGTTTTTTTTTTGTATAAAAAGGAGAGTTTACCCAAGAACCCTCCTTTTTGTCAGCCATCATGTAAAAAATGTATACTTAAGTTTTTATAAAATAAAAAATAATTCTAAAAAAAAAGTTTGTGAGTCAAAAGTTGTGGAAAATTAATTTTTCTATTTTTTGAGATAAAAGCATTTTTCAATATTAATATTAAAAAAAAGTTACAGTTAAATAGATTGGAAAAATTTAAAATTTTCAACTATTTTTAACATTTGTTACCTAACTTTTAACTATTTGCTAACAAAAATTTAGAAAATTATTCAGAAAGAAATTGTTTGGTAAATTCTCTCTAGAAATCTAGAAAACAGTTTTTTACGGTTTGGGCCAAAATGTTGAATGGTTAAAAATTCTACTTTTGAAAATCTGCTCTTTTTTACTTGCAAAATATAATATGTAGGTATAATATAATATGAAAAAAACAACCATACCTCTCATAAAATTTTTTTGGGCTATATTAATTCAAATTTAAAATTCAGTTAAAAAAAATTTATAAACCTATTCCAAAAAATAGTATAAAACAAAAAGTAGATATAATATGTATAGATAAATTAGTTATTAATGGTGAATGGTTTTAAAATTTTAAAAGTGTTGTGTTCCAAAATTTATCAAACAGCATTTTTTGGATTTAAAAAAAAATTGTTTTTTTTTTATTTTGAAAATTTTTTGTAAATTGTGTGAAAAAAATTTGAGCCCACAGTAAAAAAAAAATGGATAAAACAGATCTTATTTAAAAAATATTTTTAACATTTTTATTTGTTTTGGTATGATCTAAGACTAGTTTTATATACCTTCTTCTTCAATAACATGGCAAATTTTTAAAACTAAAAACCAATATTTTGAGTCACACGATTTTTTTTCAGGATGCTATTTTGAAAATTGAAGTTAAAAAAAGGTTTGATCAAAATGTCATATTATTATCTATTAATTTTGATAAAACTGTTGCGGCATATCAGAAATATTTGCGAATGCAGAAAATTGGTTTTACAATACACTATTCAATTGAAAAATAAGGTAAACTAAAAATCAATTATGTACAGGGTGACCAAAAACCTGGTTCAAAGAAGGGGTTTTAAGAAATTTAAAAAAACAGCCGTTATTCGAAAACCGTTATGATTCGGTACCAACAAGTTACCTAGTTAATCTGAGAGGCCATGACCTGGCCGATAACCAGTTTCAGTTTGGACCATTGATTATGGGACACCCTGTGTACATATATATCGTATACAAATTTTAATTATATATAAAAACAAAAATTATATGTTACTTAGACTTTAAGAGCAATTACTTTCGTGCAACTCAATATTGAATTATAAATTAGCGGAAAGCTTCGTTGATTTACCTACTTTTTCAAAAATGATAAGGTTTTTAAATATGCTTTTATAATGTCTCTCGACCACATTATTATGTATTATACTATATTATATTATTATACTACACGTATATAGAAAAACCCTTTAATTTCTTTAAGCTTCTTCCTTATGATTTAACTTAAACATGCCAGAAAGTAATAACAAAACCAGAAACATAAAATTTCCTGTTTCCAACTGGGCGAGCAGAGCGAAAGCATATGGCATGCAAAATTGGAGTTTGGGTCAAACCTCCCGAGCATAATAATTAATTGAATATTTTATTGCATGGAATACAATTAGAGGCCATAGCGATATTAAATCGATTTTATCATGCGGACTATAAGGACGGCGTGGAATACCTGATATTACATTTCGTTTCGTAGGTAGGTATACATAACGCAGGAATGTCACAAAAGTGTGCGATTTAATTGCACGAATATAAGGAATTTTTATTTGCGATATAGGCATTTTAATAGACCACACCTGAATGTGGTATACGTTATTTGTTTCGAAATTAAGGCTACATTTTGTTTTATATATAAAATGAAGGTTGTAGATTCTTTTGTTTAAACTCCATATACGATTATAGGGATAGTTACTAGATATAGATAAGATACTGTGTTGTGTCAATGTCTTCTTTCTTTTATTTACATTGAAGGCACAATTGTTTAAATTGTTTATATATTATTGCTGACTTAGATTTTCTATTCAAAACGTCTGCTAACAAAAAATCTAAATATAGTTTTTTTCCCATGTATACAAAAAATAAATAAAATAGGTATACATTTTTATAGACTTTAATTTTTGTTTGCAATTATAAACATTTTTTTGGGTCTAAAATAAATTTCTTAAACATCAGTATTTTCCTTATTAACCGTTTTTTCTTATACATATACATCTATGGGAAGTGACGTGAATTGAATATTAGAATTTGCATCTCTTATACAGGGTGATTTGCATAAGATGCACCAAGAAGATGCACCATAAGATGTTAAGACAAGAAAAAAATCGTATAGGAGGGGGGGTCTATTTCTCCCCGTTCAGGGGGCAGTTTTCTAAAAATTTTACTTAAAACTTAAAATTATTTGAAAACAACGGTTTAACTTACAATGCCATGCTATACCTTCTTCTTTAATTTTCATTTTAAATTAAGTTGTATTAGTAAAAAGTTTTTGAAAATTTAAATTTCAAAATCGAAATTTTGAAAAAAAAAAAAAAATTTCAAACTAATTTTTTTCAAAATTTTATGTAATTAAGTGTAATTTTTGTTTTTAAAATTCAATACTCTTATTAATTTTAAATAAAAAACAGAAAATGTAGAGTACTTTTTTCCAAAAAGGTGAAATCTAGTTAATCCAGTTAATTTCTTTTGTTAATATTTGCTAAAACCCGGATGGTATGAAATTAACATAAAAAAGGGGTAATCCGCTAGTTTAATAATGATTGACCTCAGCAGATCTAACATAGGAAAACCAAAAAGTGTTTTTTTTTCTCAATTTTAATTTATCAAAAACTACATAAGATACATTTTAGCATCAGGTTTTCTATTTTTTATTGAAAATTAACAAGAGCATTGATTTTTGAATACAAAAATTATACTTAATTAAATAAATTTTGAAAAAAATTAGTTTGAAATTAAAAACAAATTTTTTTTCAAAATTTCGAGTTTGAAATTTAATTTTTCACAAAATATTCACTAACATAACTTTATTTAAAATGAAAATTAAATAAAAGATTTCTGGCTTTCCAAAAAGGTATAGCATGTCATTTTGAGTGTAACCATTGGTTTTAAATAATTTTTTTCCGTTTTAAGTAATTTTTTTTAGAAATTTTCACCCGACTAAACGGGCGAAAATAGACCCCCTTCTTGACGATTTTTTTTCTTGTCTTAAACCAATCTACTAGCCTTTTGGTGCACCTTATACCAATCACCCTATATAAGCCAGTTTTTCTTATATGAGATTTTCTTACATCCGTCTTTGAATAGAAGATAGATTCAATGTGGGTAATTCCAAAATCAATATTTTTCTATGAAAATGAAAATTATTATTTTTTATCGATCTTTATACTTCTGATTCAAATGGATTAGTGTTCGTGTACTCCTTGTGACAACGGGGCTAAAGAACTTATAATGTAATAAAAACATCCTTTGATTGCTGTTCTCGCTGTACAAATGTCTGGGCTTTGCTTCTGCATGGATCCACATTGTGGCGACTTAATAGCGCCTGCCAGTTTTGATGTGCAAAAGGAAAATATTTCTTAGAATTATTTTTTAGACATAAATGTCAGGAGGAAATTGAAGAAAAAAAAAAAAAAGAACAAAATTATATTACTACTATATACCTATCCTTTTTTTGTGTGCAAATGGTTATGGTTGAAGGAGATTTTATGGCTTACAAAGAAATGTTGAGTTTTCTCTTATTTTTGTTCGTTTATGAAGAATTATGATTAAAGCCTGACGGTACAACAGATTTAAACATTGTTTTTTCTAGGTAAATAGTCGGTAGGTTACAGGCATATTTAAGACACGTTTAATGTTTGTTTTATTGCGAAAGAGTGAAATAAAGTAAAAACAACTTTAATACCACAAAGTATACACATTTACACTACACACTAAAGTTAATTTTAAGCCTGTTTTGTTTTTCAAACAATGAGAAAGTGGGAAATAAAAAAAAAACAATAAAAATAAATCGGTAAAGCGTAATATCTTTTTATTAGAAAAAAACGCTGTAGTTTTCAATTTCAGAATTTTCAGAATAACCCCAAACTTGAGCGCAGCAGTAATCCATTACAGATTTCGTATGTTTTTCACTTTGCTAGTGTAGAATACTTCTATTTTTAATAAAACTTGACCAGGATAGCATTAATTGAGTTCCGCACTCTGCACTCTGCACTCCGCACTCTGCACTCCGCACTCTGCACTCCGCACTCTGCACTCCGCACTCTGCACTCCGCACTCCGCTCTCTGAACTCTGACTCTGCACTCCACACTCTGAATTCCGCACTCTGCATTGACTATACTTTGAATCACATTTTCTCCATAACACCACTAAACTCGACCTTGAAGCTTAGTTCTCAAAGGCGTTTTACTTCCTTTGTTTTATGTCCTTGAAAATATGTCCATACAATATACAGTCGACTCTCCCTAAGTCGTACTCTCTCTAAGTCGAATTTCTCTCTAACTCGAACTTTTTCGCCATATTTTATCATTCCCTTCAATTTTCCATACAAAAACCATTCTCTAAGTCGAGCTCTCTCTAAGTCGAACTCGCTCTAACTCGAACACATTTTCTCAATATTTGGCATCTTTTTTCACCCCTTAAGTCGAATTTTGTTTAAAACAAAACAAAATAAAAAAACATTACCCCTTCGGAATTCGTATTTGGGTATAGTATAACTTCGAACCATCAAAACCTTAACACATATCTATATATGTTTAGCATCGCGTGTACCATCTTCGTCAGCTCTTCGCGTTACTTCCTATTCATACCCTAGTACCTACCTCTATAAAAAGATACAGGCGCAAAATTTTAAACTATTTAGTAAAATGTTAAAGCCATTTTAGTAATTTACTAAGTTAAAAAGAAGATTTTGGTAATTTTAAACGATTTTAGCAATTTACTAACTCTTAACATTTTACTAAAGTTAAAATCAGAAAATGGCTACTTTAAATTTTAGTAATTTGCTAAATCCATATGAAATCTGTCATTGTCCTCGAAAATAATTTCTTGGCAATTTTATTTGAAAGATTTAAATTGTGTTTTTTTTTCGTGTGCTAATTCTTTTCAAAGTAAATTTCCATGTGTATTCACTTATTTAACCAACTTTTCCACACTGTTTTGAACTAAAGATCTCCATGTTGGCATCTTTAAATGGTTAGCTGCATGGCTATAGTGAACCTATTAAATTTTTAAGTTATATTAAATGATTTCTTTGGTTTGACTATGACAACTTTACAATATCTTACTTTATCATTACCACTTGCAGAATCGATTGCTGTGGCCAAAATTTAAAATTCGTTTTAATAAATCCTCAGAGATTCTTTTTTCCCGTGAGTTTAAACTAAAAAAAAACTATTAAATCTTCCCAACGATGGGAAAAGCACATAAACAAAATAAAATAAGAAAATAGTTTTCACAAATAAAAAAAAATAACAAAATAAATTGTAGGTTGTCACTTTGACTGCTGACATTCCAAATATTAGGTCCGTTCCCTAAGTTTAGGTTTGTTTGCTTTATTTTTCTTTATGAACTGTCATTGTTTGGACGTGTTTAGATGCCCCTATTTTAATAAAAGGGAATTAGTAATTTACTAGTTAGTAAAAAGAAAAAAAGGATTAAAATTTTGGGAGAGCTAGTAAATTACTAAATAATTCAGCGATTTTATAACTAGTAAAATGTTAAGCCCTTAACAATAGGTTGTTTAAAATTTTGCGCCACAGTTTTTAAAAAGTTACAACGCAAAAATAAAAAAGGATTTTTATCCTTTTCTTTGTTCTGTTGGTTGCTTTATATACATATATTAACCTTTATTTATTAAATAAACCTTTTAAAATAAAAAATGTTTCTCTCTATAACTCGAATTTTTCCAAAACTCTCTCTAACTCGAACAAATCTTGGTATCCCGTGAAAATTCGACTTAGGGAGAGTCGACTGTATGTACATACACACACATACTTGTACATAGGTATACAGCAATCAGCATTCACTTAAACTTCAAAAATTATACAGGAGTCATATACCTAAATTCTGTAGATATCATAATAACCCCATAAACATTAATTAATTACTATCAATAATTTTGATAAATAAATCTTTATAATTGTGATTTAATTTGACATCTACATACATATATCTATTATAATAATGATTCTCTATAATGAAACCAATTTAGGAACCATAATATGAATTCTATTTTTCCAAGAACCATATACAGATGACAGGCAGTTAATTTGTTTGAATTCATACTCATTTTCCATGGCATTGTGACTTGTTTGGCACTTATTATATTCCTGTAATCGGTTTAATGAAATATAAAATTACCAATAAAATTATGAATGGGAAAAGTTCAATAAGTTCTGGGAATTGAACTCCGCTCCTGCCACATAAAACTAAGAATGTTTTTGTCACCAGGTGGCAAAAGAATTTTAGTTTTTTTTATAAATTTTTAAATGCAATATTAAAAGAACTTTATGTTAAATACCGCTCTTATCATACATAGCCACAATATAAAGAACGCTGAAGCTTCCCATAAAATTGTAAAGGTACCTACCATTTATAATCAGCGCTGCCGCCCAAAATACCACATTTTCTAAAAAAAAAAACGTTAATTTTTGTGCCACATAAAAAAAACTAAAATTCTTATATTAAAAAAATTATACAATTTTGGGGTGTGGCACATGTGAAATACACCAAAAAATAAGAAGAAATAAGTTGCTCTATTCGTGAATTATGAAGTTTTTATTGCATTTGAAGCCATTTTCCTAAATTCTTTTCAAAATTCGCTTTATTTAAAGCAAAAAGTGGAAATAAGAACAACGTATCATACTGAAAAAAACGGATGATCGTGGAATTTCGGCAGTCGGCACAGTTCTGACTGAAGGTTATATGCGGAGAGTGAAATAAAGTTCGTCACTGCAATTTTTAAAGCACAAGGTTTTGGTTGCATTTTAATTTTTATGAGAATTTAATCCGAGGTTTTATTCAGAGCGATATATTAGTGTAAATTCATAAACGCATCCTTGCAGAGATGATGAACAACCACTTGCGTCAAACATTCACTATAAAGCCATCAGACCAGCATCAGTTATAGGGTGAAGTGTTCACTATCACAAACTTGCATCAAATAATGCGTAAACTTCAAGCAAACCAGAATCAAGAAAATTTATGATGCTTATAGTTGCTTATGTATTGCATCAGCATCAGCTGCGTTGAGCATGTCAGCATCGCAAAATTTCTCAAAAAACTTCAAAACTCCATAGCTAAATCAAAAATTCGAATTTCTCCTCTAGGAAGACACATAAAAACGGTCTTCACCACGTTTGAAGCAAATTAATCCATCCGTTTTTGTTCAAGCTCGATGTACATATACATGGATGCCTCACATACAAACAGACAGAGGGACGGTATAATGACAAAAACCACTTTTTTGAACTCCTCCTTCATTGTTATGTTGGATCTGATTAAAACTTCAACATTTTTTTTTACACAGATCCTCCAATCAATATGCAAAATAATATTGTTGAATCACCTCGAACTTTGAATTTTTTTACCATAGAACTACAACTTGATATTCATTATGCATATACAAATTAAAAAAAATTAATTGAATTAATTACATTTATTTTCAATATTGAATTAACAATTCAGTGAATGAATATTATGTTAATACAAATGTTGATTAACTCTGATATTCCCTTAATTGCAGACACTACAAATATTTAAATATTTACGTCTGTATATAGTACCTATAGCTAAAAGCTGTCTTACATTTAAGATACTGTTGCAGAAAATTATAAATAAAAACGCCCCCAGCATCATGAAAATGTAATCAATGAGCTTATTTCTTTTTATAAAGGGAAAATTTATAATTCTTATCTCTATAGGTACTGTTGTAGATTCTCCATGTTGAATGACTTGGTTATAAATCCTGAAAAGAAGAAAAATAAAATTGCATACTTTTAAGTGTGTTTTATTATTATAAGCCAATCAAAAATTTTCTGCTTAATATTTTTCCGTTTACCTGTGTTTTAAAAGTCTAAAAGTCCTTATTCAAATAAAATAATTTAAACCTTTAAATTTAAAAATCTTAGTGTTGCCAAGGATTTTGTTCTTGGTAATTTGTAGTTTTAAGAGTTTGATTGTAACATGTTTGAACACTCAATATACATTACCAAGCAGTTTTCTAAAGGCAAAAATATATCCTTTATATATCCTAGATATTCAAATAAAATTGCTATAATATATTTAAATTTAATCATGAATTCAATTATATAGAACAAAACCTTTTTATTAAAATTAAAATGAAAACAAATCATTAATCCCATATGCGTGTTTACCTGTACAATGTACAAATGTAGGCACCTACGTATAAATATATAAATGTAGATATATTATTAAATTTCTTATTTCCTATCACCCCAATTTATTTCCTCATCTCTTATCCTTTTGAGAGAATAAATAAATGATAACACATCAAGAAGGAAAAAATATATCAATCTATCCATCCACAAGAACGGATCAAATTTAAATTATTGTCAACATACCGTAAACACAATTCAAATTACCGTCTATCAACCCTCGATAAGGAGATCCACGTACGAGATTTCATTTAAACACAACAAAAAAGATGGAAGTAAGAAAATAAGTGTTACCCTTGAGTGAATAAATCACAAAACTATGTGGCGTGGAAAATTGCTACAAAAAAATATAAACAAACACACACTCATCCATATATTCTATACTGAACTTTAGTGTGGCTTTAAAGTATGAACCAAAAAAAAAAAAAAAAACATCTTCAATATTATCCCTTGAGCACACAAATTGTATTCACAGCGACTCCTCCAACAAGTAGAATGAAAATAACTCCTTCGTATTCTTATAGAGTTGCCATGAGCTCACATCGTAAAGTTTTTTCTTAATATAATCGCTGCTCACCTCAAAAACAAAAATTTTATTAAAAGTTTTTCAGCGTTCAGAGTGTTATTATTCTGCGTGAGCATTTTTTACTAATTTTTTTGTATTCCTTACAAATTTTTATTAAATACAAAAACTCAAAATTAAAAGAAACATTTTATATCTTATCCTTGAAAATTTCTAAAACTTGATATGGTAACTCTGTCTGAAGATGACAAAGCCATTACATTATTATATTTTACCTTTAATATACCCGTACCTGTTTTAAGCAAAACATTGAAATATAAGTAGACGGATATTTTTTTTTTTAAAAAGATTTATTCTTTGAAATAATTTATTTCTTCTAGTATATGTACATAAGCTAAGTCCTTTAATAAACCTTTCACAAAAAAGAAAGAGGATACAATTTCCAAACATTTTTGCTATGGTTTCATTTGAATTTATATCTGATAGGATTTTCTTTATCATTTATAATAATGTAAAACTCAAAGAAAAGGACATGTTTGTGAGATACATATACATGTACATACATACATATGTATAGGATATATATAAATTCAAAATTCAATCAACTTTTCCTAAAAAGTCTTGTTTCACCGCAAGGTCATGGAAACGCTGATTAATCATATCAGCTTTAGAATTACTTTGAAGAACGGATATATTTATGAATAATCACGAAAGCTTTTTAATGACCTTTATAGCGGCGCGGTGATGCACAGTGGTCCGTTTATTGAATTTTGGGGGCAGAAATCATTATACCAAGTCAATTCTGGATAGAAATTAATTAAATTTGATCCAATTGATGACTTCGGGATACTGAACTCGGAGGTACACAGGTATTGCCTATTTTTTTGTATTAAAAGTGTTGGTTTTACTTTAAGGTATTCTGACCAGATAGTACGAAATTTCAAAATAAAAAAAAAAACATTATCATATTCAGGAACTTAGTTAAATTTGTGTTTGAAATATCTTAAAAATAACTTGCATATAAAAGGTTGGCGAAATAACCTTGACCCAAATAACTCTTTGCACTTTTAACGAAAACGCAAAACGATTACAAAGCGAGAAAAAGAAATGCGAAATGACTGAAAGGCGAAATGATCGAAAAAAAAAAACAAAAACAAAATAAGCAAAAATAATTGTAAGAAAAACGAAACAACAAAAATGCGAAATGAAAAAAATTGAAACAATAGGCACCTGTCCAATGGTTATTCTGTTCTGATGGTAGTGATATGAGGCTTTCAAAATCATTTCATAGAGCTTTACAACTTAAAAAAAAATACGTTCATTTGGTTCGATGAATCTGTTATTCGTTTTTTTTTTTTTTGTAATTAATTAATTTTTATTCTTTATTTCACTTAAAGTCAGACAAAAATTCATAAAGAACTAGACTTATGATCAATTTTTCAACAATCTTATACTGGATCCATTTCTCTTATATTTATTTATAACTCTTCTCTAAATCCTTCTCTTATCCGCCAAAACTGTTTGACAGTATTTTTATCTCTTCATATTTGTTTCGCGGTTATGGTAAGTGCAAATGTATGATAAGTTTAATAAATTCCGATCTTATTAGCTTCGCCGGTTGGCATCCCAAACCCAATGCTGTCTCTTGTCATTGAAATTAATTAACCCTCCCACTCCTTCCTTACAATGAATAATGAATAGCAGTTGCATCAAGGAAACCGAAAAGCTTTCTATACTCAGTATTTTCATTACAAACCATCTTCTGTGGAATTGCCAAATATAGAAATTCATTTCCCACTCAGTCTTAATTTGGCTATGCGCTCTATAAAAGGCATAAATTCGCCTAAAGCTTGAGAATATTCCTGACATCTGGACAGGTGCACCTATAGCATTCTTGCATGGAGTAGATTCAGATAGAATGTGCTTTGGGGCTAAAAGTGCCACATCGATAACAGAAACAATTGTTTCTCTTTAATAAATACCGTCGAAATATTTCATGCCTTTCTTAACTCTATCGAACAATTCATTGCTGAAATAGTGAATTTTGTTCTTCCCACAAACAACAAACTACAAACGCCCCAGTTTATCCTTGAATCTAACTTCGAACGTATACTGTCAAGTTCAGAGATTCCTTCTTTAGATGCACTACTATATATACGAATGTGGAATGCTTTACCCAACTTTGTTCTTCCCTCCCATTTCGATATATATAGGTACAGACATCATTCAAAACCAATATGCGTAGGTATATTGTATCTCGTTTAAAATCCTATCCAATTTGCCTAAACGCTCAAACTATATTGTTTGAAAATTTTAGGGTTAGTCATATAATCATATAACCCCTTGAGTGACATCAAATTGAACTTTGTTGTCATATTTCAATAGTTTGTACGAAACAATAATATCAGTATGCCTGCAGGCTAATTATTGTATACTCTGCCGACGTTGTTACGAAAAACAGTGATATGATTAGACCTGTTGGGGGAGTGATAAAAGGTTATGATTTTTGTAATTAAAAGCTGTAGGATTGTAAAAACGAATTTGTAATTATTCAAACGTATCTCTTTGTATAAAATAAAGTTCGTTTAAACTAATTTTCTATGTGTACTGTATATTATTAGAAGAATGTATATAGAAATATCTTGAGTAAACTTTAACAAATTTTTTTCAAGGTGCCATGGAAAATCATTCTTTAAATTTTTTTTTTTATTTTTTTTTTTGAAAAATCAAGTCCATTATTAAAATATTCTAGCACAAAAAAATCAATTTGTGTAGTATTACAGCAATAGGGGGACTATCTATTCCGAATAAGCAACGAATAATCTTCAACTTCTTTAATCAATTTTGTTTTCTTCAGATTTTTGATTTGTGGAAAAAAGACATGAGAAACTCAAAATGGAGAGATTAAACACAAGAACAAGGTACGAGTAGTTGTTCTGATTTGTAATCAATGGAAATCACGTATAATTTATGTATGTTTATACTCGTATGTACGTATATTTAATTTATATTCCTGTATTTAGGTTCACATTCAAAGTGTATGCCACATGTCGTTTCTAAAAATTAATCCATCAACTCTTTGAATTTTAAATTTCGGACAATTTATCTATAGCATGGCTTGGCTAGGCTAGGACTTTCAAAGTATGAAAACACCACAAAATAACCCTCTTTAAGCCCACATTTTGATTGGTTTTTAAAATATGTATAATATGTATTTCAAAATGAATCGTCTGTCATTGCATAATTTTTTTTATTTCGAAACCCCCACTCATATGTACATCACTTCTAAGTATTGCACCTGATGGATTGTGGATGCCTATTGCCTACATGTCTGTTTATGACCCATTTTCATTGAATTTGATTTTCTTTTATATAATTTTATATTCATAAGAAGCATTATAGCCTTTCCTTTAAGATAAAGGGTGGATCGAGTGTATAAGGAGTACCTAATATAGTAATAGGGAGCACAATTTTCTCATATACATAATTTGAAACAATTATTTTCTAGGTGGGAGAGCTTCCTTAGTCGATCTCTAATGAAATTAAATGGTTTTTAAGCAACGCTTTTCGATTCTAAATAGAACCGTTTAGTCTTGGAACTTGCTGAGCACCTATTTTTTAACAGATGAACTAAAATTGATATTCTAAAATTTATTTAATCTTCTTTTGCTCCTCCTGTCCATCAGTTATGTATAGCTTTTCTCTATTGTATATGTATTTTTTTTAGTTTGAAGTCTACATGGAACACACGTGCTAATTTCCTTGACTTTTATTATGTAATTTAATGTGACCTCTTCTCTTTCGCTTAGGTTAAAGATAAAAAATTGATATGTTTCCCAATGTCACAACATTACAAGGCTGACCATTATTATTATATCAGTTCATTAAATTAACATAATAAGTATACCTTAATAACACCAAATTGTGTCAATATTCAAATGCGACCCAAAGTAGCCTTTCATGAAGTTATAAATAAATAAAATACACGACTGGGTCGCACGAATTCGCATTTCCGAATTTATTTGACTAACACACCTATTAATAAACTCAAATCAAACATGAATTATTTTTAAAAAGTTATTTCTACTTTAACATTTATGAAGTTAACACACACAAAATATATGTCAGCAAGACATGAATTACTATACTGTTAAAGAACACGGAATAATTGTTTAGATATTGATTTTTTGCCGCCATTTGCAAAAATTTTTGCATCTTTCAATTAGGTGACAAATGTTGCGTCACCTTGTTTAAATAATTTTTTTAATTCTCACGACCAAAAATAAGAGGATACCTAGATCTATCACAAGTCTGTTAAAAAAATTAAAATCAGAATTATAGAAAAAAAGGACCTGACATTCACAATTGTAGGATAATTTCGATTAAAATCTTGATGTTGATTTTTTTTTAAGAATCCAAAACTTTTCCTATAGCCTTTGATAGAGCCTATACAAGTAAAAAATAAACACAGGACACAAAAACCTTAATTTTATACAAAAGATTTTCGCAAGCTCTGGGGTCCGAATTAACATAATAAAAATCTTCCAAGTAGCCACAAAGGATAACATTAGTCTTCTTATTGGATTTCACAAAACCGAAAAAAATGTTTCAGAGCAAAAAAAAAAATTACTAACTGCGATAAAAGGTAAGAAATAAACTTTTTTACGATTTGGATAAAGATGTGATAAGTACCTATTTTTTTTTTATTTTTTATTGAATTTTGACCTTTGTTAGAGAAAAATATAAACTCATAAGAGAATACATATTGGGAAATTGTTTTTTTTTTATATTATAAGGTTCCCTGATATATAGATTATATAATTTTTGTTTGTATATTTGTGAGAGAAAATGTGAAAATGAATAGATCGTATAATAAATTCGGTTATATCTAAAGCCCATTTTGCCTTAAATTATTTGGCTTTAGAATAAAGTAAGGAATTTTAAATATTTCTTAAATAATAAATAAGTTAAACTACGTTTAGACGTCAATGCAAATGATCAACGTCAATGATCTCACGTCAAAATGGATTCAAATTTTGTTCCAAAATTTTGATTGTTAACGGAGAATACTATCAATGCTTTAATGACTGCGTTGGCACACTAATTTTGTTAGGTTCAACGTTTTGATTATTTTTTGTGACCGTGTAATCACGTTATCAAAGCAGTTAAGATACATTGAAAGACAGCCCACTAGTGCGTTGATTGTATTACAATGTATGTAAAAGAAAAATGTAGTAGTAAAAAAATGTGTTTATTATTTTACTTAACTTTTGTTTTGTTTTACAAATTTTACAATTAAAACAATTGTATTTTCCCGTCAGCCCGAAAAAAATGTATATTCTAAAGCCTAGTACGCTGCTGATGCCAAACGAAATTTTTCTGTAGTCTCCAAACAGACAACGAACCGCTTGCGAAAACACAACGGAAAATATCCTTGGAGAGTCAAAATGTCATTTTTCCGCACACAATAAATAGTCTGTATAATTAATTCAGTGCGAAAAAGGACCGGAGACTTCTCCAAATAATCGGCTACAATCATAAATTTCGCTCTTCAACCAGCGTACTGCAAAACGATAAGCAGAATGAAATTTTCCGTTTATGATTTCGTTGTGTCATTTTTGTATGGGATTTTTCGTTTCGAATCAGCAGCGTATTAGACTTAAACAAATAAAAAAAACAATTATTGATCTTCAAACATTTCTGGTTTGAAATTTTGATAAAAACTAGGAGGTGCTATACATTTTTCGACTCCCTGAGGTTGCAGAGAGTGCATTCTTATCTATCTTCGGGTCTATACGGTCGGTAGTTTAGACGAAGCAGCTCCCCTCTAGTTTTTAATTCAGCAGAAATTGTATCAATAGTTGTACCGATCATCAAAGTAGTTGTTGACGCTGAGATTGTAGCGTATAAGTTTGTATGTGTTTCTGGTTTCACGCTATTAGACCAGCTACGTAAAGTTTGAGAAACTTGTCTATTCGATCCTTGTCAGCAGTACTTTAAAATTTTCTTCCCAAGTCCTCCATTCTCTCTCAACTAGTTGAACGTTGTGTTGCTGTTCCAAAGGCGATCATTCCGCAAAGTATTGAGACTTTCGTAAGGTAAGTTGTGTCACAATGATGTTAGGCAGCGGGTGATTTTTAAGAACCGTCACTGTTTTAATATAGTTGAGATGTAATCTCAGCGGAACATATAGAGCGGTGAAAAACCATTCTTCGGGGTGTTTTCCGGGAGTAGTTCAAGGTCCATGCGTTCCCAAGTCCATTTTTCCTCTCTGACGTATCTGCCCGTTCTATTCCGGAAAATCATTACTTTGGACTTGCTGGTGTTAACCGTAGGGTTCCAGAGACGACAGTCAGCCTGGAGTTTATTTATCATCATTTGCATCGTTTGCGTGGTTTCTGCTAAAATGACTGTACCCAGTTAGTAAGTCTATCAAGGATGATGCCAGTACAGATTTTCATGACTGAGTTCATGAATGATATACCTCGGTAGTTATCCAGAACATATTCATTACCCTTTTTGAACAAGGGGAAAACTATAATCCTTCGAAAACTTTCAGGAACTTTAGCCATGTTTGCCATGTGGTTATGATTAGAAGTTAGCTTTTCAATAAAGTTTTCATTGGAAAACTTTTGTACAACGTCAACGTAGTCTGCGATGACCTTTAGCTCTATGATCGATCTATATTTCTGATATACATTGAAAATGTTACCAATCAATGCAATTGGATAGTTTATTGCTTGTCAGATAGGTAGCGAACTATATTTTGTGGGGTATAGTATATATAAAATATTTTAGTCCAAATTTTACCCAAATTCCACAAAACGGCATTTTCAGGGGAAAAAATTTCTGATTCTTTAGAGATTTTTTATATCCATCAGCCATCCTTAAATGGAATTTAACAGTTTATAACAAGACAGACGTAAGGCAACAAACTATAATTTGACATATACCAAATATTTTGATAAATAAGTTTTCATTATCAAATAAGTATATATGTATTTCAATCCATATGATCAAGTCATGTGATCATGTCAATGCGTTAACACCAAAGAGGAAAAACACGTCACATGATAACACGTCAACGCATTTTTTGACAGCCTGATTGGCGGCTTTCATGTGATCGTCAACATTTCATACGTTGACATAATATGCATTGAAAATTTATTGACGATATATTTTATTATTTTTTTTAGGCTCAGATCAGTTTCATTTAAAGATCACGGAACAATCTTCCTAAAATTTCCTTTTGTTTGGGCAATATTTTTCTTAGAAACTATTTATATTTATAAGGAAAATTTTAAGCTTAATTTGTGTCCACTTTTTAATACAATACTTATAAACAAGTTCCATTAAAAAAAAAGATATAGATGCTTCTGGTTTCTCTGTGCTTTTAGTTAATCAAATAAAACAGAACTGAACAAAAGTTCATTGTTCTTATCTAACGTACTCAATATATTAAAGCCTGTCTGAATCCTTTAGCTTATATCCAATAAAAAAAAGAACAAAAAAATGTACATATCCATATATATGTATGTGAAAATTATATCATTCTCATTTATCGTATCAAGTGATTGTCACAATGCATCGTTGCACACATGAATTTAAATTGAATTCACACAAATAACAAAACATTTATTCTTATCTTTCCAATGACACACACAACTGGCACAACTAAGCTACGCACAATATTCTAGAGCCTTGTGGGAGGCTATCGAAAATTCTTGTTACATGTATGAATAAACAAACAAAAGAGTTCCCACAACACATACCATCACATCATACCATTATATTATATGATACTTTTGGGGCACGGTTCAGGCATCCATGAAAACCCTGAATAAACTCCAATCAAACGCATATATATACCAATTCACATTAGCAATTAGTGCTGCCATGTGTGCATTTGATGCTATTTAATTACCCCTGCAAGTAAATGAATTTTTGCTATAAACTTGCTGTTGTTATTCCCATGATATTGGGCTTTGTTTACTAGACTGACAGCAGACCGCGAAGGAAATCGTGATATAAATTTCTTTTATCCTGAATGAGTCTAATAAATCAAGATGGTAAGCCTTCTAAGGACATGGGTAGTTTTTTGTTTGAGAATGGGGGTGGGGTCACGCAATATTGTCTGGATGGAGTATAAGCTGGAAAGTTTTTGTTTTTATTATTAAATCCTAAAATACCATGTTGCTTTTCTCTTACCCTTATAAAAAAAAAAACAAAAAAATATATATTTGGAAACCTATATAAACATTCATTAAATTGTGTCGAAAAAAAAACTTTTGTTTTAATACGCCCTTGATCTTGATAGGTCAACACGATGTTATGTCTTTACACAGTAAATTAAAGTGTTTTTTCTGCACTCACTCACGGTGGCGTATACGTAACCTTTTTATTTTGGTTTCGCCGTAGTTGGTCTGGCTATAATAGACATTCGTGACGTGAATATGAATTTATTTGTTTATTTATCTTATTTCATTTCAAAACAAATAATCTCAAGAAGACCACACGTAGATGGTTATAACGTAGATGGTATAAACGCAGAATAATGAAATAAGGCGTGATCGCAAGTAATTATTACTATTAGCTGAAAATTATCAGTTTTTTTTATTTTTATTTATTTATTCTGGAATCAACCTACACATCTTTGTTTGGATATCTTATGGATTTCTTATTCATTACATATCCTATTTTTTCAAATCTAAATTGCGATTGTGCAATCAATCAGCAGGGAATTGGTTAGTGCGTTGGACTGTCACGCTGAGTTCTGGAGAACGAATACAAGCCTCTTCTACCAAAAAATATATACATATTGTGTTTTTAAGGCTGCTGCCTCTTACGAGGAAGTAACAGATCCTGAAGAGAATAATCTTATTATCCAAAAGTGCCTATTATTTGAAAATTGAAGGTCCCCTTCAATCCTGCTGATTAAGAACAAGCACACATACATAAATACTTGAGGGTTTTAATTCACTAGGTTCTATGGCTTTGCCCAAATTTTATTATTTATACTCTTTGCTTCTCTTCAAAAATAAATGTTTAACGTCCTGAAATATTGATAGATCTTCTTCTGCCAAGGGATGCATAGAAACAAAAAATTGATAGTTGAACCAGTTCTTATTTTGTTTATCCTTATATGTGTCTAACCATTTGATGTGTACTTAGATTATTATAAGTTCCATTTAACTTCATCTTAGTTAACACGATCTATAAATTGCTCGAGTGTAAAGCCGTTCAAAAATGTTTTCCTTTTTGTTGTACATTAAGATAAGTCCTCCAAATATAATTCTAAAATAAATGCAAAACTTGTGGGCATACATATATGTACATTATGCTGATATAATGGATTTATTCTTAACTTAAAAAAAATGTTCCATACAGCTCACCAAGATTTATGATGATTTATGAAAACATACATTGAATATTGCCAACAAAATCAGTGAATTGCATGCGTTCATAATATTCTAACGGTACATTTCCTCTTGGCATCATTAAATAAGCTTAATACGAGAGTGTAAGTATATTGCACACTTAAGTATAATATACGAACCTACTCAGTACTGCAAGATGTGTTCTTAGAATATACCTACAGGATATGCAACGTATCTAGTTCTATATTTCAATACACATCTTGTTTATGAATTTCTATTTAACTTAGCATGAAAATGTATACATAGAACATACATACGTATATTTTGTTAGCATTACGTGATGACATGTTTTCATATTCAATTTGTGCATCATGGCTGTATAAACAAAAATCAACAACATTATTTTTCAAGGACTTGTTATTTAAATGCAAAATCTTGAATGTTATCTTTATTTTGTCGAGAAACTATATCTTGAATTATTTTATATTTGAAAATTATGTAGGTTAAAAAATACACTTTATCTCTGATTATAATTATTAACGTCGTAGTGTTAAAGCATTCAACGACTGGATGCACCCACTACAAACGCATAGGAAAGAGGTTCAAAAATTCAACAATGCGAGGAAAAAGGTAACAGCAATCGAACCACAGTGCTGTGCTTTGTTGGTGTGCAGAATGTGCATTTACATACAGGGAGGTAGGTTGCATTTCTGAAGGGCAGTATTTTGATCGAGCACAGAGAGGTCGATATTTGAGTGATAATTGAAAGTGTGAAATTTCGAGTGACAGCAGCGTAAAGGCTCTCCCAAACCAACGCGAAATCGTAGCGAATCGTTCATAATAACACAAAATATGACAAATACACAACGCTAAACAACAACAAAAATCTGTCGTCGGCGAATGTTTCGCGTTGGTTTGGGAGAGCCTTAACAGCAAGTGAGCGACATTCCACGACAATGATCAAACAGGATTATGGATAATTACTCCGCAATCGTAATCACCTTACATCCGAACCAACTATAGGTTATCAAATCTCGTTGAATCACATAAACTAGATTTTATTTAACATTTCAAACAATTTTCAGTGTTGATAGAAACATAAAAATTGACTTTTTAAAATTTTATATTCAATAATTCTATATTTGCGAAATAGACCCGAAAATTCTTTAATCCATCCTCAAAAAACAGCAGAATCGTGAAAGACCGCGCGTGATGCAAATATATAGCAGACAAGTGAAAGAGACTATTCAATAATCTGATTACGATTCTATATTCATATTTCATGGGCAGCTCCTCATTTACTAATTTTTTCAATAAAACATGCCTGATATTCTTTTTCATGCAATTATCCCGTGGCGTAGTGGTTAGTATGTATAGGATTATGTAACGTTCAATGTCTGGGAATCGAGTTCCAACCTTTGTCACCTAAAAATTGTGGTAGTAAACGGGTGCTGCCTCTTGCGAGAAATTGACAAATACTCTAAAAGTATTTCTTGTTATTAAAAAGAAGCATTCTTATTCAGCATATCCCTTCTTATCATAGCACGCACACAGGTATAGTTGCGATTTGTAAATCTCACTATAGACCTTGGTTCACCACGAGCTATCGCGTCACTAAATTTACATTTTGATTAAAAATATTGTTTTTTTCATTAATTAGATTTAAAAATATGCACATACGTATGTAAACATAAAAATGAGAAAAGCCTCATATTTTGACAACATCAAGTTAAACAAGATTTCATAAATCACGTCATGTTGAAAACTAGATAAATATTTCAAATATAAATTAATCGCAAAGCAAAAAACAACAAAGTATCTAACCCTTTTGAAATATTTTCCAAGAAATTATAAATCAAACTTGTATGTTGTACATATTTGTCAAAAGCAATAAAAAATGTATCGCCCCAAGTTTTTCAATATATAGTTTTGTGTCAATAACTCAACCAAACTGTCAAAATAATTTAAAAAAACTAAGCTTTATGGTCGATCGCTTTCAAGTACACACATAATCTTCATGTGTTCAATCGAAGCAGATGTAGGACAAAATGCGATTTATATTGCTAGACACGTTTTTATTTCGAATTTGAAAATAAACTTCAACCTCCAACCAAATGCTCACAAAAATGTCATTTAAAATTTACAGCTTAGATATTTTTTTTTAACTTGTACAAATGTCATAGTAAGGGGTGAGTTTTACTAAGTTCATAGGTATAATACAGAGTCTAGTCTCTAAGCATTGAACCTGAAAAAATAATATATAGATGGCGTGTTACGTTCGTTCATAAATGTTGTCATCGATTTCGATTAAACTTATTTTTGAAAAAGGTATAATTTATGAATTTGGTGCCTGTGAAAGTAATAAAGAATTTAATATTCATATATAAAAAATATCTTTTTAACACTTCAATGCTGCAGAACAGTGACAGAGAAAATATATACCTACTTGTCAAATATTTCAAAAGTTACTCTTACAGTTTAAGGGGGTAATATATTGCAAAACATCCAAAATTAATGAAAAAGAAAACTAATCGACAGAAAACAATTGCACATTATTGAGTTAAGTTTGAAAATGTTTTAAATTTCAAAACCTTTTTTCAAACAACAACAACGTTCTGAAGCGATGTCATTGATTTGCTTAAAAATTGTCATAATAGTCGCTCTTAATACAATTTGCTCTTATTTTTCTAATACATATTTTATATTTTTACTTGAAATTGTATAGGAACTTAATAGGCCAAGTAATGCGATTAATATGAAATGCATGTCCGCACGAACATGCTCTTATCACACTGTAATTTTTAATTCTGAATATTTTAAATCTTTCAGCGTCGGATTTGAAAAGAAATAAATTAGTTGTGAGTATATTAGTAGTGGGTATATTAGTATTAGTATACAGCCACTTGCAGAAAACGCATTGTTGTTAAAGATGGTATTTTGTGAATACCAACAAATGAACAATATAACACATACATATACATGATACATATGCATGCATGAAGTTACAATTTAAACTGAAAAATTGTTAAAAAATGAATAATTTATATTGAATAAAAATTGATTAAACAACTTCGAAAGGTGATGTATACACAATCTGATTTTTTTGAACAAAAAATTTAAAATCGCTGGAGCGGTTTTTTTTTAATATTTTTTTTTTTATATTTATAGCTATATATAAAATTTGGGAAACATTTTTAAGAAATAAAATTATTTCACCATATTTTAGAATTTATTAATTTGGAGTTAGAACCTAATTTTGAAAAACAATCACCTTCCCATTTTCGAAATATCGTACACATTTTGAAAAAAAAATAATTTCGAAAAGATTTTTAAAAATACAAAATATTGTTTCCCGAAAATTTTATAAAACTTGGTTAAAAAGATAATGAAATACTGGAAAATCAAGAATGGTTTTATGAGCGGTACTATTAGCTATAGAAGAATGTTAAATTTGTTTTAATCAAAATCGTAGATTTTCCTTAACGGCATAGTAAGCATAGTAAGTACCGTTGCTTTTGGTATAAGTAAGAAAAATTTGGAGGGTGGCGAACGAATTGTGCTACGTTAAGAAATTCAAATAACTTTCCTTTTTAAATCAATGTCTTTCATTTATTTTTGTTTTTTTTTTTATATAAAATTAAATTTTATTTTATATATCTAATTGTTTTTGAAGATGATGGAACGTAAATGACTTGCATGCTTATTCACGCATAAGCGACACCTGACCACAAAATTATTCATTGCGGCATGAAGGGTTGAAGTCGGGATCGATTCAATTATCATTTTATAATCGTCTGCTTCAATTCAGTCAAATTACTTGGTTTAGTTTTGTACACCTCTTGTTTGATGTAATCCAATAAAAAAAAATCTGGTGCAGTCAGGTAAGGTTAACTTGGGGGCCAGCGGAAAATGGTGTTTCTTGATATTAATTTGTTTCGGAATTTTCGTTGCAGTGTCGCCATAGCCGGTCTGGCTATGTGTGCAGCTGATCCATCCGAATCCAAATCTTAATCTACGGCGCAGTCCTTTAAATAATGGTCCCAAGTGACAGTTACTGTTACACCATTTTCTTCAAAGAAATATGCCCCGATGATGCACCTGATGAGACTGCACCCCATACTCTCGGTGCAGTTTCGTCTAATGGATCATTTCTGGATTAGAGTCAATCCATATAAGGCAATTTTGCTTGTTAACATTGCCGTTTAGATCAGAATGAGCCTCATCAGACATAAATAAGCAATTCATCAAGTTGTTGTCTTCTTCCGCCATTCCAATTATTTTTTGGCACAATTCCAGACGAACAGGCAAATCCAGGGGGTTAAACTTGCTCGTAATTTGGACTTTGTACGGAATCAAAATGTAATGACCGCCTGCTAACTCCCATTTGCAGCGATAAGTTTCGAGTCGAGACGCTTGAAATTATATACACCTATATTGACAAGGCGATTGTGTCATGAACCTTAATATAGGGATCTCAATGGTACGATCTTCCTGCGATGCTTCCAGCTTCGGCTAACATTGTTACCAGCTTCATATTGGTAGCTGCAAAGCCATTAATTTTATTAAATCTAAATAGTAACTTACAAAATATAAAAAAAAATGATTGATCACACAGAAAAAGTGTTTTCCGTTTAAGTTTAATAAATATCGAGGGTTTGTTTTCCAATAGTTAAGTTACTAAAAAAAATAAGCTTTTTTTAATATTTTAACCACGAAATTATCAAAATCAATTTAAATCTTTCCGAAAAAATTGATAATAAAAAAATGGTTCTATGGGAGGGGCTATTAATTAACATTTAACTAAAGGTAGCCTTTAGCTGGTGCTGAACCAACTTGTAGGCTATTTACTAACGTGGCAAAATCAGTACAATAATTTCTAAGTAAAAAAAGGGTAACACATCCATCTACTTCATATGAATAGCATTTTGCTTTGAAAATTTTACAGATTTCACTCATAAAGTAACTATGGGGACATTGAAAATGACACAAAAATGTCATTTAAAATTTACAGCTTAGATATTTTTTTTTAACTTGTATAAATGTCATAGTATGGGGTGAGTTTTACTAAGTTCATAGGTATAATACAGAGTCTAGTCTCTAAGCATTGAACCTGAAAAAATAATATATAGATGGCGTGGTATGGAGGCCACTTATGTCAAGAAGATTTTTATTTTCGGACACAAATATCTTCATTTATATCTTGTCTTCGCAGAAGAAATAAATGTGGACATAAATTAACTTTAAGTGCGGTAATAGCGCGAATAATGCGGCGCTTGCTCGGCGGGGACATGATTGCAATTAAAATTTTATGAAATAATTTGTCCACTCAACGAAGAAATAAATACTTCTGAAATTATTTCTGAAATAAAATTAGAAATAAAAATTGCTTGTGGAGCCAGGGGGTTAGGAAAGCCTTTCGAAGACCCGTTTCGATATAAATTGCATAATCTGATTATATGAACACCGTTCATTAAATCAATGAAATTTGTTCATTAAATCAGTGAACACCGTTCATTAAATCAGTGAACACCGTTCATTAAATCAATGAAAACCGTTCAATAAATCAATGAACACCGTTCATTAAATCAATGAACACCGTTCATTAAATCAATCAATGAACACCGTTTATTAAATCAATGATGGCCGTTCATTAAATCAATGCACGCTGTTCATTAAATCAATGAACACCGTTCATTAAATCAATGAACACTGTTCATTAAATCAATGAACACCACTCATTAAATCAATGAATACTGTTCATTAAATCAATGAACACCATTCATTAATTCAATGAACACCGTTCATTAAATCAATGAACACTGTTCTTTAAATCAATGAACACCGTTCATTAAATCAATGAACACCGTTCATTAAATAAATGAACACCGTTCATTAAATCAATGAACACCGTTCATTAAATCAATGAAAACTGTTCATTAAATCAATGAACATCGTTCATTAAATCAATGAACCCTGTTCATTGAATCAATGAACACCTTTCATTAAATCAATGAACACTGTTCATTAAATCAATGAACACCGTTCATTAAATCAATGAACACCGTTCATTAAATCAATGAACACCGTTCATTAAATCAATGAACACCGTTCATTAATTCAATGAACCCTGTTCATTAAATCAATGAGCACCGTTCATTAAATCAATTAACACCGTTCATTAAATCAATGAACACCGGTCATTAAATCAATGAACACCGTTCATTAAATCAATGAACACCGTTCATTAAATCACTGCACACCGTTCATTAAATCAATGAACACCGTTTATTAAATCTATGAACACCGTCCATTAAATCTATGAACACCGTTCATTAAATCTATGAACACCGTTCATTAAATCTATGAACACCGTTCATTAAATCAATGAACACCATTCATTAAATCTATGAACACCGTCCATTAAATCAATGAACACCATTCATTAAATCAATGAACACCGTTAATTAAATCTATGCACAACGTTCATTAAATCAATGAACACCGTTCATTAAGTCAATGAACACCGTTCATTAAGTCAATAAACACTGTTCATTAAATCAATGAACTCCGTTCATTAAATCAATGAACACCGTTCATTAAGTCAATGAACACTGTTCATTAAATCAATGAACACCGTTCATTAAGTCAATGAACACATCAATGAACTCCGTTCATTAAATCAATGAACACCGTTCATTAAATCTATGAACACCGTCCATTAAATCAATGAACACCGTTCATTAAATCAATGAACACCGTTAATTAAATCTATGCACACCGTTCATTAAATCAATTGACACCGTTCATTTAATCAATGAACCCTGTTCATTAAATCAATGGACACCGTTCATTAAATCAATGAACACCGTTCATTTAATCAATGAATACCGTTCATTAAATCAATGAACACCGTTCATTAAATCAATTAACACCGTTTATTAAATCAATGATTTCTGTTCATTAAATCAATGAACACCGTTCATTAAATCAATGAACACCGTTCATTAAATCAATGAACACTGTTCTTTAAATCAATGAACACCGTTCATTAAATCAATGAACACCGTTCATTAAATCAATGAACACTGTTCATTTAATCAATGTACACCGTTCATTAAATGAATGAACACCGTTCATTAAATCTATGAACCCTGTTCAATCAATGAACCCTGTTCAATCAATGAACCCTGTTCAATCAATGAACCCTGTTGAATCAATGAACCCTGTTCAATCAATTAACCCTGTTCAATCAATGAACCCTGTTCATTAAATCTATGAATAACGTTCATTAAATCAATGAACACCGTTCATTGAAGCAATGAACACATATACTCAGATGAATGCCAAGCATCAATTAAGTTGACAGCTGAGTTGACAACAAAATTAAATCGTGCCTATGAGCTATGAAGCCTAAAATTGTATTTGCGTTTGAGGACCTTAACCTTGATTTGAACATCTAAGCATTACAACTTAATTTATAGGTTTATTCAAGAAGTTCAAGTATATTGGCACCTTCACGATCGCATTGGCTTAGACGGAGGTCAAGTTTAAAAATCGCATTGGCTTAGACGAAGGTGAAGCTCAAAAATCGCATTGGCTTAGACGTTGGGCAAGTTCAAAAATCGCATTGTTTTAGACGTTGGTTAAGTTAAAAAATCGCATTGGCTTGGACGTAGGTGAAGTTCAAAAATCTTATTATCTTAGACGTAGTTCAAGCTCAAAAATCGCATTGGCTTAGACGTTGGTCAAGTTCAAAAATGGCATTGGTTTAGACGTTGGTTAAGTTTTGTCACATAAATTTGTAGCCTGAGACTTTACCCTAAATCTATGACCTCAAAGATAGGATAATTAAAGCAGAAGATACCAAATCAACCCTTTTCGATTAGGTCTATTATATTTAAGTTACTTCGCTAAGTTAATCCTACTTCTAGTCTGGTTAATCTTAATTTAAATACCTTAACGTGGAATATCTGGCCCTTAGAACTAAAGTTATAAGTTTATCAAAGAGGTTCAAGCATAGGTCCGTATCCATATTCTATATAGGTTCAACAATCGAATTTATTAAGAACGAATTCAAGTTTTGCCACACAAATTTTGTAGCCTGATTAAGAACTTAAAATGAAGATAAAATACTTCATTTTAAGTCCTCCTTTCTCTGCAAAAATTTCGGATGTCTTTGCTATATTTCAAAGAAGTTGGATTTTAAAGACTGCGAACAATTTGAAGCAATATTAATTTTTATTTGAGGCTGTAAAATTACAATTTGCCTATAGGGCGCAAAATTTCCAGCTTCAGCACCGCCTTTACCTATTAAAATTTATTGATTTTTTTTTTAATATCGATGGAGCCAATTTTGTGAAAAATAAGATTATTCAAAAATACTAAAAAATACCGTTGTTTTTGGTCCTAAAAAACTGAAAAACTTGTGGGGGAATTTTCAAAAACTCGGGGTACCAAGTTTCAAGAAAATCGACCCATCCATCTAAGCAGTAGATCCACTTTTTCAATTTCCGACTAATCGTAATTTCAGGTTTGATCAAAATCTCGATAACGATTTTTTTACGAATCCATATATATGTATATGTATGTAATTTGCCATATAGTATTTACACATACATATTTCGATAGTTAAAACCGCACAAGACTGCGGGTCAATTCAATTTTAACTTGGAAACTATTATAAATAAGGAAAGGCTTGAATTTCACTTCTATTTTCGAATTCCCTACTTTTCAAATGAACGGACAGACGTCTCAATTTTGTCACTAAATAACGACTCCATAGATTTAATTAGAATTCAGTATGGTTAAGGGAGGCATTCTATACCTTAACTTCCACTCACTCCTTTCCTCTCATTATTATTATTTCCTAAGGTATAATATAACCTAATTACTAACATCCTGGAGAGCACAATGGATCCATTAAGATATACAAATAAGGTGATACGACTTGCCATTAAATCACCCTTCTAAATCTTACCTAACCTAACCTACCATAAAGTTTTCAAGTTTCAAATCATTTTTAACCAAAAACCGCATAAATATTCCGACTTAAGACCATTTCTTTTTTTCGTTAAATAACATTATGTTATATTTTTAAGTACAAACATCTGACAGTTATTATCATCTTCAAATCTCTGTCAACTTAACAAAGAATCTCGAAATAACATAATAATAATAAGCGTTTGTGTGTATGTATAGGTAAGTGTTGAAAACCCTCTCAACCACCGACCGTATATTTGTTTAAATGTCATAATCTTGTTAACCATCTGTGAAAATTGAGAAAAACAAACCTTTGGGCTCTCTGAACTTTGAAAATTTATAAATTATATTTCTTTAAAAATGTGACCTTTCATACTTGGTTGTGGCAGTGGCAATGATGCCAACAATTTTCATCTCCTTCCTTTAGAAAAAGGTTTTCTTTTTAGAAATAAAAATATATATTTAAAACTCCTTGAATGCGGGGGTATACTGGTAAGACCTTACCTAACCACAATTTGCATGATACGCAACAACATAATCTAAATCAAAGATTTATTTCAGTTTTATTTTTATTTTGCTGTCGCCCTCACTAAAGTATCAAAGGGTCACAACCTTGAACTAAGCCGCAAGATGGAAATAGAGAAAACCGTTAAGGATTTTTTCTTTTTTTTTTCATAAAAAGGATTCAATTGTTTGCCATCCATTAAATTTAAAATTGGCATGAGAGCAAAGGTCTGCGTGCCAGATACTTTAAATGTTTGAAATTTAAAGTATTAGGTACCTTACTTTATTTTTGGTAGTTACAAAATAAATAGGGGCTGATAATGAAGCAGTCCATCAAGGCATGGAAGGTAGTATAAGTATATTATGTGTGATTGCTTGTCTCCGCTCTTAAATATTTCTCTTGGATGTATAAGTTCTATCTTTATGTATACACACTGCTCAAGTTTTATAAAGAAGAAGATTTCTTGGATTTTATCGTCGAAGAAGATTTAGTTTTTGGATAACGGTTTTAATATTTAATATTCAATTTAAGAGAACTTTACCTAAGTAGATAATAATGATGATGATGTTACTGCTTCCTGTCACATTCAATAAGCTTATCATAAAGAACTTTGGTTTTGGTGAGATTGGACTTACAAAAAAAAATCGGATTAATGTTGATAAGTAATAACATAACGAACTAAGTTGACCAAAGAAGTTAAAAATTGACATTTACCTATAGGTGCCTAAAGGTAAAAATTTACATAGGATTGTACTTAGCTTTCTAAAGATTAGGCTTTTGTGTTTTTTTTTTCTTTTTTGTTTCCTTAATTTAAATATGTACTTATATACCGTTTCCTCATCAAAAAAAAAAGTAAATGCACGATCGGATCGCACGAACACTGCACTCTTAAGTGATTGAATGCTTTAGAAATTGAATATGTTTTGTAAAACGCAAAGTAAAAAATCATGTGATTTCGTGTCGGACACAATCAACAAAAAAATGTTCAACAACTGGTTTCGTAAAGAGGTACCTATTAGTTTTCATAAGAATGAGATTACAGGAATAGGTATGCAGACAGTGAAAAATACAACCGGAAGTGGTCATTTTCTGACTAATCCAACCTCAAAAATCCACCCTTTTTGTTTAAATATTTTCACTACATCTTTTGGTTGGCGTCTGTTTTTAAAAAGCAGGCTACTACTTACTACTTATTTAGGTTCTATGGGCGCATTCGTGAGGTTCCCCTTGCAGTGCATAGGGTCTCAAATACTCATACGCTCCATCGTTTATGATTTCTGGAGATCTATCTCAGCTCTCTCCAACTCTTCCCCAGTTGTGCTGATTCCTCTTCGGGCCACTTGTCTGCCTACCTGTGTGAGCGGGTTTTTTTTGTATCGCACTCGTCTCCTTTTCGAAGCGTAGTTATGGCCAATCCACTACCACTTGCGTCTTCATATAATATAGTGTTTATATGGGTTCCTGATCTGTTCTCGCATTAATTTCATCATTGGAGATACGGTTGGGCCAGAAAATTCTTAACATGTTTCGAAGACATATATTAACTAACATTTACAATTTTCTTGTGACTACGGATTTGACTTTTCAAGTGCTGCACCCATAAAGCAACGCGGATTCAAAATTGGAGCGGAATAGTCGTAACTTGTCTTTAAGCTAATAGAGTTGTTTCTCCATACTTTGGACAGCATTCTGAACGAAGCCTTTGCTTTTCCGATTTTTCTGTTTATATCCAGTTCATTTCACCACCAATAGAGACAATACTCCCAAGATATTAGAAATTTTCTATATTAAGGTTTACTTTTTTGGGAGCTTGACAATCATTCCCTTTTTCCTCCCTTCAGGAAAGCTCTCTGTTTCCCAGGATCTCTTGATGAGTGAGTGCAGAGGCTCATTCGATATTGTTGGAGCTCCGCAGAGCTCGGAAATACCACCAATTCCGACCGCTTTATTGTTCTTCAGTGCTTCTTCAAGAGGTAGATCTTGCGTCACCTCCTCAACTTTATAAAGAGTAATTTGAATAAGAATTTAAGAAATTTGCAACTCCCGCCTAAACAAGGGAACATAGACAACCTCTCATAAGATATTTTGCTTGTCTCGACCCAACCATAAGATGAAAAAGAAGGATAGGGTGAATCATTCTCATCTTATGCAAAACACCCTGTTACATTGAAATATTTGTTTTATTAGTTGCAAAAACTAAGGTGCAATTTTACAGACATAGGATGTGAGTATGTAATTTACGACGTCCCATCGTGATGCTATCATTATTAAATTCTAGACTTATAAGTAAAGAAAAAAAAATTCCGCATTTGCCTCGACATTTCATCATCATTACGAAATATTACATCCACCTATAGACAATAATCTATTTCTATTAAAATTAATTATATTTTCCGCTGAAATTTTTTTTCCCTTTCGATAAAAACCAAGAATAAATATTACATTGTATAACTTACTCGTAGGAGTTGAAAGAATTTTTGTATTATACCTACCTTACCTATATTCTACATATCTTCCATCGGGAATAATTCAGTACCGCATCTTGAATGATATTATAAGGCAGATAATAATATGCAAAATATTCTTACGATTCTCTATACAGAAATAGATGTTCATATCGCTTGACTTAACAAATAATGATTATGGTAATTTAATTATATAGGTAGACCCAAGGTATAGCAAGTCTTATTTTTAAATAAAGATATATTTTTTTAGAATATTAAAAAAAATGATGCGGTTGGTTTAAGGGGATGTATTTTATGCGTTGGTGGTTTAACTGAGGCAAAATATTAATGTTATTCCAATGATTTTGATTGAGTTTTGAACCGATACATACTCGTAATCTTATGTACCTATGTTTATTGATGTTATAAGTGGTTTTTTGTTCTTAATGATGAGACTTGAATATATTTTGCGTAGGAAGAATGAAATCAAACGTAAAGGGAAGGAACAGGCTTAAATATTTTTAATCTTTTGAGTTACGATTTGACGGTCAACGCAAATGATTAACATCTCAACCTTTGGACGTCAAAGTCTACTATCGATGCGTTGCCAGTTTTTATAATTTTTGTGAGCAAGTAATCACCCTGGCAACGCAGTAAAGAAACATTGAAAGATTTCACTTCAGCGCGTTAGTGGTATCTCAACCAGGGTTGCAAAGGCTTAGGCTCCTTTTTAGCTTAAGCTCTGGTTCAATTTACAATTCAGTAATGGCCTCTTGAAATGAAAAAAAAATTAATTCATAAGCTAGTTGGGATTTGTGAAATGAAAAAAATCCAATTCATAATCTAGTTGGGATTTCTGTATTGAAAAAAATTCAATTCATATGCTATAATTGGGATTTGTGAATTGAAAAAAAAATAATTCATAAGCTCATTGGTGATTTATGATTTAAAAGAAATTAATTCATAAGCTAATGGGTGATTTATGAGTAAGAATATTCATAAGCTAAGGCTTCAAGTTCGGGCGTCAAGGTCAGGCGTCAATGTCGGAAGTCATGGTCAGGCTTCAAGGTCAGGCTTCAAGTTCAGGCTTCAAGGTCAGGCGTTAATGTCGGATGTCACGGTCAGGCTTCAAGGACAGGCTTCAAGTTCAGATTTCAAGGTCAGGCTTCAAGGTCAGGCTTTAAGATCAGTCGTCAATGTCAAGACTCAGGAGTCAGATCCTTCAAGGTCCGGCTTAAATGTCGTCATCAAGGTCCTTTTTTCAAATTTTCTGTAACCGTTTTTAAATACCTTTGTTTAAACTTAATATTTACTTAAAAGGGGGAAGAGAACCCTTTCATGTTTTTTAGTACGATTCAACTTGCTATCCTTTTTTCGCAGGACTATCCCTTTTTCCCTTCGAAAAAAAAACTATCCCGTGAACGCATTTCAAATCCCGCGTTATCCTTTTAAAAACCTTTTTTTCAGCCTCGGAAATTCTACAAAAGATAAATGTTTCCAAAACGATTTATAATAGAATGCTGCGAATATTATGTACAGTACATAAACAAAGTAAGCGCGACACTTTTTGTAAAATTGTTCGTTTTAGTTTTTATTTTGAATTGAAATAAATGCCGAAACCAACTAAAGAGGGAAATATATTTTGAACGTTAAACTTCAGGAAAATTTATCATTTCTTAAGACTAGATAGATATATTTTGTAAAAAGTGCCGTAGTCCTTTTTCCATAGCAGGTGGGTGGTAATTCAGATATCGCCTTTTCAAGCAAAAGTTTTAAACACACATTTTCCATCACCTGCACTGGATACACAAAATGCGGCAATGGAAGGCGTCTGGGCGTAACATGTATGATAAACGCAAACCTCAGATTCAAGTCATCGGATTGTGCATCCACAATTTTCAAAATTTTTCTAAAACTAAAAGAATAAAATATTATTTGGGGTCGAAATTTCTTATTTTTGAATCCTCTTTAATCCTTTTTTACTGATTCTGATGATTGCCGTGAAATTTCATTTCAATTTCCATTTCCACAATTTAATCAAAAATATTTTAGATACATATATTCAGAAAACTAAAATCATACCTTATGTATGTACATATATTGAATCAATGAACTTTACCTTTATTAACAAAAAGAAATTCAATTTTTAGATCTCATATTTGTACGAATAAAGAAATGTTCAATTTAATTTGTGTAAAATCCTTTAGAGATGTCATAAAGCCACTAAAAAAACTATTTTTTCAGTCTCAAACTACTTCTGCAACATTAATTTTGTCTTATTATTTTTTTGTTGGCAGGACGGAATATAATTTGAAAACGTTTTCTTAAGTAGAAAATTCTTTTGTGGTTCATAAATACTGCTTTACAACAACAAAAAATTTAATCAGCTTAAGTGTTTCTATTCTAAATTGCATTTCATTTACCTCATACATTTATCATTTTTTCTAAAGTTCTTCCAACGAATTGTAATAGAGCTAATTGGTTAAACAAAGTGCATTTGAAACTTCGAAGGAAAGTGGGTACTTACATAGATAACAGAGACAAAAATTTAGTTTAATGCAAAAAAAAGTTAAGAAAAGTTGTTAGGTCAATAAATATTAACATAGGTATGTATGTATGTAAACATTTATTTTAACTGCAGTAATTTGCAGTGATAGAGAATACAGAAGAAGTCAACCGCACAGTCCTAGATCTAGTATCCCTTAAAAATATGTAAATAAATTGGGTGGTGTGACAGCTCGTGTAGAACCAGGCCCAAGTGAATTACAATTCTTAACCATTCATATGTGCGTATTATTGGCGGGAATGGAGGAGACCTACAATTTTATGCAAAATCCGAGAGGATGAAAAGCACTTTTTCATGACAAGAGATATGTAGGTTCTCTTTTTTCAATTCCTCGCAAGAGGCAGTAGCCTATGAAAAACATTTCTGTTTTCAGTTGACAAAGGCTGGGAATCGAACCAAATGCTCTCAGCGCAACAGTCCTACGCCCCAACCATTCCTTAACATCTGAAATATATTTCTTCAAACTTAGTACTGTTACTACAGGATATTTATGGTTCTGTTTATAGAAGACACAATTTTAATGCGGCAAAAACTACGGTACTTGCCATATACTTAATAGAAAAGCTGAAATTTCATTTTAACATGAGGCTTAATACTCGTGAGATAGTCGATGTACTTTTACTGTTGCTTCTGTGAAATAACTTTAATCCATTTGATTTTTATTATTATTATTCTTTTAAATACCATGTACCTACCTAGTGAAATAATAGGTATTTTCCTATATAAATTATTTCAACACTTTCGCTTATAAAGTTTGAAAGTGAATTCTTTCTTGAAATTTATTTTGAAAATTAATTCCTAAGTGACATCAATTAAAACTAGAACAAAACTTTTTTGGTGTTCGAATAAACAGCCTTAGAGACTGATAGATAGGTAAGGACGCTATGTAGTCATGTTAATTTCATTTACGAAAAACAATTTAATTAAGCAATCCTTTCAGCCACTTTAAGTTTTTAATACAAAAGCTATCAGTCAAATGTATAATAGTCTCAAACTCAAAAGTTGTTGCCATAAAACATTTACAGCAATAAATTGGATCGTTTGTCTTTTTGAAAATTAAACCTAAGAAAAACTTTTTGATGAGGTCCAGAAGTTACCTTAAATTTTTGGTCGTAAATATAAAATGGTATTGTGTTGAAACTATGTAGACGTACTATATTTACCTTATTCTGTTTGTAATGAAAATCTATAGGTAGACCTATACATATGTATGCTTATTGTATGTGTACCTACTTAAATAAATAATAATTTAGCGAATAAGAAGCTTGTAAGTATGTACATATATAACCAACCTTATGTCTGTGTTATTCTCCGCCCTCGTATATAACTTCTCTTAGCCATTTCTTAGTCTTGACGTTTCTTCTTAATCATGTCGGAGTTTTGTCATTTTATGATACTTGAATATGACATAAACACATTAACGACTTGTTCTTTATTTGTGTACCTTCATATATAAATATTTTTGCTAATGTCAATAGATTACTGTCTGATATGAGATGACAATGTCTTGAGTTAAGTGGAATCTATAATAGGTATGCGTTTGAAAAATTTAATCCTATACGAAAATAAAAGAACCTGTTCGGAAAATGTACAGGATTTCTTTTTTTTTATTTGTATAATGAACTGTTAATATAAAACTGTTTCAAATCACTCAATATACATAACATTAAAAAAAAAGAAGAGTTTTCTCAAATTGATAAATCACTGCAGGCCATAATATCCTGCAAAAAAATTAAGTATAAGTAAAAAATCATTAAACAACAATGGCACAAAATTGTAGTCAGTACAATATTAGTTCATTTTAAGTCTGATACCAGGGATTTATTTCACCAAAAAACTTTTCACTTTGCAACATTCCACTTTTACTTTGCAAACGAAAATTTGCAAAGTGAAAAGTTCTTTTCTGCAAAGTAAAAAGTTTTGTAAGTTTGCAAAGTATTTGTTCTATTTATGTTTCACCAAACAAAATAAACTTTGCAAATTATATTAAGAATTTTGAAAAGCTTTTCAATAATATACAGAGAGAAATTTTCATTTTCAAATAAGCGTTTGTTGTGAAAAGTTTTCGAAAAATAATTTTTAATTTATTTATCAACATCGTATCGACATCCTTCGAGAGTTCATAGCTTGACCAATTAAATATTTTTTATCGTGTGATTTTTACCTTGTCAATTTGACGTCAACGCTCGAAATTTTCAGATGTATGGTCAAGTCGTGTGATCGTCATAGTTTAACATTTCAACCCGTTGACACCAAAAGATTAAAAATGCGTTGACACATATAACACTTCAAGCGAAAAGTGTTTGTTGAAATAGGCTCCAGGTAAAAAATTTTTGGATTAAGGACTTTCCTAATTTTAAACGAGTTTAGCATATCGTATTATCTTTTTGTCATTTTATTAAAGTTAAAAAATTACGAAATGCATATATTATCTTCTCAGTATCATATACTAATGGCGTTTTTGATTGGTAATCCGGAAGAGAAATGGCAATTGAACGCTTCAAACAGATCTTATCGATTCTGAAGGGTTAGTGCTTCGGGTTTTGATTCTAAATTCAAATCCAAAAGCATTTTATATTCTATCGAGAAGAAGAACTGTCATTTTTACAGAGACTTATGATGGGTGACCAATCGAAAACGCCATAACTCCATTTGCCACTTTGACATTTTCAAATATCAAAAAGGGTATGTTTGATTAGTTTTTTTTTTTTTTTTCACGAACTGTCACTAGTTTAAGCCTTTATTTAGGAAAGTATCATAATACTAGTTAAAAAGTATTTTAATCTGTGAATATTTAGAAAAAAAGTTGTAAGTAGTTGCATTCTAATTCCTTAACATATAAGACTGTTTAACATTTTGCAAATAATTAAAAAAATAATGTCTCATATATAGACAAAATATAATGATGATAATTTGTAATTGAGGTGAAAACGATACTTCAGCGTGATGAGAACTCTTGGTAGTTTTGCAATCTTATGACGAATTTAAAACAAAGAAATAATACATATATGCCCATGTTCGGCATTCCATCTTATTGTGAATTCACACAGCGAAAATGAATTCGGGTTTTCTACAATTCGTTCAAAATGCTAATTGGAATTTCGAAAACCTAAATTGGAGTTCTGATATTCGTTTTCTAAACGAATTCCATCCACTTGTTTTTATGAAATTGGTATATAATGTAATGCAAAATTTTTATCATATCAGGCAAAATTGTTCGTCTAACTTTTTCTCAGATTTTCACTTCCTTTTTGCCCTTAAAAATGCCAATAATTCTTAATCCAATTTCATCCGCAGTGTAATTTCAAAACAATTAAAAATAGATGCACCTTCAATTTTGATAGTTCATTTGACTTTTTGGAAGGTAACTTTTTATTTGGTTATGGCATTACCCTACGACAGCTTGCGACTATTATTGTTATACCTTTAATTTGTATGATTTGTGCACCTGCAAGTAGAAATTGGGGTAAAATTTATGTCATAATTCGCTGTTTCAAAATCTCTATCGTTACACGAGCTGTGTGAGCGGACGTTCAGTCTAGCTGAAACTAACAATACAGGAGAACCAATTCAGCAACTTGCAACAAAAAAAAACTTGTTTGACATCTGTCTGTGGAAATTTGATGTCATTTAAGTCACCTTCACATTAACCGTGTTTGTTTATTACCCATTTCCCGTTTACTGCCCATTTCTACCATTTCAATTTCATATAAAAAAATAAAACAGGTAGAAACTGGCAGTTTTGAGCAATTAAACGAACAGACCTATTAAGACGTTACTTTAAACATTACACCAATATTGTCATTGATTTTTGTACTTGCTGAAATGCAATTAACCATTTTCAATGTTGAAACACACACCAAACAAGAATATAAACACCTGAAACTATATATGTACATGTATAGAAACTATTTACGAGTATTGCGTTAAAGGCTAAATGCTATATGCTATAATAGGTATTTATCCAATCTATATCCTATTGCATGTTCCAAGAATAAATTATGCACTTTCCATGCAGTTCGGTTACACATCCATACGTATATATATGTATATTGCTAAGATAACTATAGGAACATTGTTAGTCCTTCGTGTGTCTACACACAATAACTTCACCACTTCCATGAGAACATAACATAAAGATAATACAAAGTATCTTTCTCTAAGAATGAAAATAATTTGTAACACAAGCCCACAGAGCAAAGAAAACTCTTGTTTTTGGTATGGTTTTAATCAGGCAATTATTATTCAATTGCAGAATATCAAAGGAACATGCTTATAGAAAATATATCCTATAGGTAGATGATTTAAGTTAAGCACATCACGTCGGCAACCTTCAAATATCTGTTTTTGTACAGAGCCATCTATTGCTGATATGTACCTATAGAATATTGTAACCGAGCAATGAGTTTTTTTTCAGGTGTAGTGTGCCCGAAATCACAGAAAACTGTAATTGTTATTTTTTTAAATTTAAAGAATAAAATAGTTAAAGTCCTTCATTCTCATAACTGCATGACCTCAACAAATCAGTGCTGCAACTAGAACTGGGAGCTCGAACAGCTGTAAAAAAAATGTGGTGTGTGCTATTTTTACGTGCCCAACATACAGTTCTAGGTACAGCTAGATTTGTATATTAAAAAAAAAACAATCGCGGGCTTATAATCCACTTGTTTTATTTTCGATATTTTTTCTTTCAATTTATAATTTTTCGAGACACGAATAATACAATACTTATACAATATTTTTTCGCCGGCTTTTTTTCTTTCTAACACTTTGAAACGTCAAAAGTTAACAGTAAGCGAATCATCCAGCTTCGTTTGCAGCTCCGATTGCAGCTGGGATACGTCGTGTTCGTAATATTGAATGTTGGTGTTTTACGTCTAATGTCACCCTTAAGATATCACCGCACACCATTTTCGTCAAGCTGTCAATTTTTATATAATTAATGTCAATTCTATAGAAGTCATCTGTCTTCATAAAATTTGCAAGTCATTTTATTCTTAATCTGCAAGTCAAGTTTTGTTTTTCATTTTGTCCCTTTCTAATTTTGAATAATGTAAAATATAAGTAAGTGTGAAAATAAAACATTCCGAGTTGTAAAGCTGAAACGAACACATTTTCCGTCATTTAAATTTATTTGTATTTAATATTTTGACAGTTATTGCAGCTCCAATTCCACTTCCAGCTTCTTCTCCATTTTAGTATTCAGGCAGTTAATTGAGATTCTTGAGCTATTTTCATAATACATTAGTGGTATTTTATTATCCACATGATCTGATCTGGATCAGATCCCCATAATAAAAAAAAAAACAGGATCACAGTTACAGCCGGGGTATATATCCGTCTCTTTTTGCATTGTGTTTGTATATTTTTCATGTTTTTGTTGGGTTTTTTCTTGGCACTACAGTTTACACTACCTAATACCTTACCATAATAATAATAAAAAAGTACTAGATTTTGGATCATGAAATAGATCCAGAAAAAAAAGCAAGATTACAAGTTTTTGTATTTACCTACGTGTAAAAATTTGATCCTGATCAGATGATGTGGATAATAAAATGCAGCTATTGATTGATTCCAAGATTCATGAGTGTTGATTAGTAATAAGCCTAATTTTACCTGAACTACAAATCCAAAAACAAATTATAAAAATGATAAAATGGTCACCCTGAATATTTTCTTTATATATAATACTGACTTTCTCACCTGCCTGAAATGATAAAAAATCTTTTCCTGCGAGACATATTAACATGATAAGGCCAAATATTAAATTTGATGTTGATCTGATTCCTCAGAATCCTTTGTATATATGTACACCGAAATGAATCAGTATTAAGAATTATTCTTCAACAAATTTCCAAGACCAAGTTAAGTCAGTGGGTGATTATTATAAGATGCTCCATTATTTTTTTGTCAAAATATTTGTTCGTCAGTACATGTGATTCATCTTTTGAGTGTCTGTCTTTAACATTTAGTATGAACAAAAAATAAAAAATTTCTTCTCATTTATGAGTGGGGACAACAAGTTTGCGATAAAAAAAAGGACTTTCAAAAAAAGTTTTAGTTTGACAAAAAGTTTTTTTAAGAAAAAGTTTTCATTAACATTATATAGTCCAGTGGATAAATAATAAAACTAGATTGAGACAACATTCCAATATGTTGGCATTGACACTTGGAAGGATAGGTAATTATTTTTTTTTTGCCGTTTTTATTTTGATTGGAAGTATATTATGTTTAAGTTTTATCAACTTGTCTGAAGGGCAAATAAATTAACTGAGGTTTGACATTGAACAAAGTTTGTGTGACAAAGAAATATAAGAAAAAAATGTTTTTATCTAAAGGAACGTAATAATCTGGGTTGATAAAGAACGCTAATTTAATCTTCAAATAGAATATTTATGTATGTATAACGCATATGTAAATAAAATACTGTAAGATGTTAGGCTGAGGTATGCTCGTCAAGTCCAGAGTTTTACCAAAGAAACAACAAACTTTAGTTTTACCGGGGTTAATTTTATTCACTAATCACTGGTTCTTATAATTATAATAAATTGGTTATATTAACTTTTAAGTTATAACTATATAATTTTTTATGAACCAAAATTCATATATTCCTATATGAAAAATATTTCTATACATAAATTTATATAATGCAAAAGAAGTCTGAATGAGATAGCAATGTCCATTAAATTACAGTCTGAGATAGCAGACGCCACTAAATTACAGTCTGAGATAGCAGATGCACTAAATTACAGTCTGAGATAGCAGACTCCACAAAGTTACAGTCTGAGATAGCAGACGCCAATAAATCACAGTCTGAAATAGCAAGTGTCACTAAATTATAGCCTGGCATTGTAGGGGCTACTAACTAACTACTCAAACCTGGGCTTCCACTTCTGGAGCCTAAGCGTTTCAAAAAAGATACACACCAAGTACTCTTGATTGGTACTATATTACATCTATGGAGAGCTCGGTTTTCTTTTTTTTGTTCACAGTCTCTTATATATATATTTTTGTTCAAACTAAGTGTGAATTATAATATGACGACCAAAATAATATTCGTATTTCAGTATATTTCAACAGAGATAGTTGAAGTGGTATGGTCAGAGGTGTCGGGAGTGTTCCATTTGTTTGTATTTATGTACATGGTATCGGTCGGTGGTGAAGGAGACTCAGTCTATTGCATCATTAAAATACAAAAATATTAAAATAATTTTGTTAGAATAATAAATAATTTAATTATTATTTTTAACTTTTTTTTTAAACCAATATGTTCACGGATTGACTCTGCCTCCATCCATCGTTTTGTCAAAAAAAAATAATACTCCCATGTTTGCTAAGTATCTATGTATGAAGTCTTATATATTTAAGCACATGTACAAAAGTATTTTTTTTTTTCAAAATACAATCATTCTCAAAAGTAAAACCGACAAGATCTTAAATATGGCTAATTGTATTTTTCCAAGAGAATTATAAAGTTAAATGCTCTCTTTGCAGACAAATATATAATAGAGTCTTTTAAATGTGACAATAACAAAAAAAAACTTAAAAATTAATGTCACACAATAAATCCCTTCGGGCAAATCAGTTTCAAAAATTCAAATTCAAATTTCAAGCAAGAAAATAATGTCATTTTATTATTTGCTTGTGTATAGTTAAGCTCTATATAATATTATTTTAAAACATCTACATTATATTATACCCTTGTCCTATCCATGTCCATCAATACGGTCCAAAAGACCAAAACACCAGACACAAAAAAACCTTTTTTTAACTCCACAGTCACAGTTCTTATACAAAAATTCCTCGAATTAAATACTTTGTATTCGAAAAGTTTAAATTAAATTCTTCTATCGTTTTATACTTGATTTTTTTTGTTGGTATAATTAAATGATTTGCCTTAAAATTAGCTTGTCTATATTTTCAGCCAACCTAACGACAAATAATTTAATCCTTTGTCCTAACAACAGCTCAATTCAAAAAAAAATCTTATAGTTTTTTTTTTGTTACGAACAAGTTTACGTTTTTTTGTGTTTTCTTCAATATGGGGGGTAGTTATTTTAAAAAGTTATTTTTAAAGATCTCCATGACTAGACGGTTCATTGGCACAATTTGGAAAAAAGTTTTAAACATTTTAAACAAGGGGATGATAGTGCCGCAAAATATATTCAACAGCTGCATAATCCGCAACACAACATGAGTGCTAATTCCTTTAATTTTGTTAAGCTCTGTTAAGTCCGGAATACTGATAATGAATTCAGAACAAAAACCGTAACTGGGGCCATTAGAAGAGGCATTACATAGTTGTCCGGAAAAAGTTGTTTGCAGTTCTGACTTTAAAGGGAAGTTTTCTTTTTAAAGTTTAGGATAAAAACTGGTGATATTGTGCACCGGGAAAATATAGGACTTTAATGGGTGTTTCAATGTTTTTGACACATAAATTAATAAAAATGATTATGTTGTTGCAATTTTAATCGCGAATCAAAATTATGTCTAAAAAAAAACACGACCGGTGCGAAGCGAAAGAATTAAGCTTCCCCCACACCAACGCGAATTTTCGGTGGCGACGACGAAAACAACAATAACGACATGTGGTTGTCAATGAAAACAACATGTTGTTTTTATTGTTTTCGTCGTCGCCACCGAAAATTAGCGTTGGTGTGGGGGAAGCTTTAAAGACGTTTATGAAGAATGAGGCGGATGGACTGTCAAATTCAAAGCGAACCCAGCGAATTAAAATCGCAACAGGCGACAAAAAAAAGGGCTGCCGCCTGCCACCACGGATGGGCTCAGCAAAGTGGTGGGTTCACTTTTTAACACTTTTATTGATAGCTATAAATAAAACTAATTAAATTAATTGACGAGATTAATGAATGAAACAATGATTTATTATAAAGTATATTCGAACAGGGGCGTAGCTGAAAAAAAGATAAAGGGTGTCAGTAATTTTTTTTTGAAAAACAAACAAAAACCTCCGGAGCGAAACCGATGGTGAAAATGTGTACAAAGAAAAGATTATATTTTTATTTCCGAATACGAATTAAATATTATTTATTTCTCATGAAACCGCTTGGTAAGTAGGACAACCCAAGATCTTTTAGAACAAAGAAAAACAAAGAATTAAGAGAATAACGCTAAAAGATGGACGGTTAAGTCTTTGTCCCAAGGTAAGAACAAATTTTATGAAACGGTTCACGGATTCCGCAATATCGGAATTTTAAGACAGCAACGACTAATTTTCAATTCCTTTCTTTTTCAAAACCAAAATATTTAAAAGTTTACCAAACCACAGATCAATATACTTATCTGTTTCACAACATTGCCAAAAACTACTTTCTCGATGAAGTTGACCTCCTGCTTTTTCTGCTAATTTTCCACCAATTTAAAATTCCTTAATTCGTACTTTTTCTTCCTTTTCCAATTTTGTTCAGTACTTGTAGTTCCTTCTAAATACGGGTAACAAGAGATCTTTCAAGCTTTCACCTTGCCTGGACGACCTCTTCTAGCGCCCTAGCGCTTTCGGCCAATCAGTAACGTGGTTTTCGGTTGCGTCATTACTCAGCAACAATCAGCACATTGGCGTGAGTGAGCCCATGCAGTTGAAACAAGCAGTCTTTCTTAATCGCACTTTATACCCCTGCTTTATGCACCGTCATCATTGAATTTGCTGACCCCTGGTATTACTTCCAGTGGTAGGCAATTCAATGGGTGTATTCATGGCCACGTTGGACTTTTGCGAAGATTTGGGGAATGACGACGAGAAAAGGACAAACTACAAAGGACCCAAATTTGGAGTTACAATCTTTCGGAATGAATTATGAAAGCAAAACATTTCAGACCTTTATGTTGAAAAAATCCAAGTTTTAGCGGAAATTTCAAGAATCTCCACATTTCAGAGTTTTTATTTATTTATTTATTTATTTATTAACTCAGCTAAGTACTAGCTTTACAAAAAATTTATTAAGAGTTTATATACAGATTATGAATAATTGTCAAAAAAAAGTTAACTTGAATTTACTCGATAAATTTATTCTTCGATCAATCAAATTGATATATTTATCATTGAAATAATTAAATATTTTAAACATTCTATTTAAAGGAGAAAATTGTTCATAGTTGGTCCGATAGTTTGAGATATGTATGGAATCGGTCAAATTCCTCAGGTTTCTTTATGTGTTTTATAGTAACACACTTCCAATATGTTTGGTGAATTAAATTTCACTCATTTTTCCAAAACAATTTTTTTGTTATGATTTATGACAATAAATTGTGAAAATTTGTGCAAATTCACAAGAAATGAACGTTAAACACTTTTGTCAACAACCTGATTGGTTCATATCAGTGTGGTCAGGAAAGTCCACCAACGACCAAATATTAACATTACGACAGATATTTGAAAAAAAGGGGAACTATGTATCGATTTAAAGGCCTCGTATGATAACATCTATAGAGACGGGCTATATAGAGCAATTTCTAGTTTTGCCATCCCTGTCAAACTCGTCCCTTTGTTCAGGATTAAGATGGAGAAGCCACGGCAAAGACCTCACCGATAACTTTGATGTCAAAAACAAATTTAGACAAGGCGATACGCTGTCATGCGACTTCTTTAACATCATTCTTGGAAGAATAGTGCAAAACTCTGTCGTCAACACTAGATGCACAATCTGTAGCATCACCTTAAGTAGTCCTTCATTACTCGTATACGCCAACGATAGCACTTTTGTGAGTATTGAAACGGAGGCGAAGAAAATGGTTTTAACGGTCCAGACCAATTATATGCTGTTGTCAAGAAATTACACCCTACAGCGACATCTTGGACAAAAAATAGTCATCACCATTGATGTAGTTAAAAACTTTACCTACTTATAGGCTCCGCTATCAACTCAAACAACTATATCAGCGCTGAGATCAAACGGATATTAACTCTTACCAATCGCTGTTTCTTCGGGCTTAGAACTTAGAAGGCAATTGAGTAGCAAAGCCCGTTCTCGAGTAATTAAAGTGTCCATATATAAGACGCTTAGCATTCCGGTGAAGTGGAGGAGAAAATACAACGATCAACTGTACGGGCTGTACAGTGACACCGACCTATCCAAAAAAGTAAAGAACTTGTTGGTTTGGATGGGGATCTCAACCAACTTGGCGTGCGAAACTGGAGAAGACAACATACTGTTTTCATTGACAACCACGTGTTGTTATTATTGTTTTCGTCGTCGCCACGAAAGATTCGCGTTGGTGTGGGGGATCCTTAATGATACTAATATCAACCAAAATCCATTGTGAGCATTTTATTTACTTTTTGTAATACTTTTATTACAATTCTGAAGTATTTTAGTCAAAAAAGACTAAAAATTAGTCAAAAGACTTATAGTTAATTAACTGCAGTTAAAAGACTTAAAGCCCTTCCACACTATCCCACTGAGTATTAATACATGTCAAAAAAGTGTGAAACAAATCATGTATAATAGTGTGGAAACAAAATATGATATTCCTGGCCTACACGATTTGACATGTGTTAATACATGAGAATTTTTAGAAATGGTTCTAATTCTGTCACACATTTCATCACATTTTTATTGAGGTTAAATTAAATTGTTGTGTGTGGTCAAAAAATTAAAAGAAATTTCTCTCTCACAAGTTTGGCAGTAGTATGGAATTCTTTTCCACTTTGTATTAATACTCAGTGGGATAGTCTGGAAGGGCTTTTACTGACTAAAACCAAAACAAAGCCAGTACAGAAGACTTTCGAGTGACTAAAAAGACTAAAACCAGTTAAAAAGTACTGCAGTTAATTAACTTTTACTCAATTAACTGCTTTTATTAAGTACACAATAATAATATTAGTACTGACTACGACTGCCCGAATTACAGTTAAATTTTTTTGTAAGTTAAAAGACTTAAGGAAATTAACTGCAGTACCGAAAAGACTGCATTTTTTACAACTCTGTAGTGCAGGAAATAATTTAATCGATGAAATTATTTAGAAATTTCAGTGTTTAGTCATTTAATAGTGTTAAAAGTGCGGTACCGAGTCCTGCGTTATAATTGTTCTGTATTCATATTATTTTTTTTTTAATGCAATCGATTGGCTATTTTTTTCGTTAATTAATTGATTGATATTTAACAACTTTAGTTAGGGGTTTAATCAATTTTAATTTGATGCAAACTTTGAATTCTTTTTATTTCTTAACAACGTTGTGTAGGATGAAGTTTTTTCAATCAATTTTTTATTTGAAATGATAAACCATTTATTACTGACCGCAATTATAGACATACCAAAATTCCCACATAGCGCTGCATTCAAATGAAAAATCCATAAATTGTAAATTCTTTCAAAAATGCCGTATTTAAATGATAGCTGTTTAACTCCAATTAGCTTTATTGACGGTGATTAGTTCTAATTTATTTCAATAATTATTTTCAATTATATAATAAATTTAACCTGTTTCAGGTGTTGTGGTAGTCGTGGCTAAATTATCACATTAAATCTCTCTTAAATTTATATGTTATATACCACCAAATGAAGCACAATGTGCAGCAAACACTTTTATGGAATACAATTCATTACCAAACGTGACAAAGGCAATCATTTGTGAATTATCTTTTTTTTTTGTTTTTTTTTTTTTATCTAAGAACATATTATATTTATTTCATGAGTGCGAAGATTAATATTAGTAATTTCAACTGCCTCAAATATCCATTTTATTATCGAAAATGTAACTTATTGACCCACGAATAAGTATCTATAACTCCTATAATTTAAGATTTATGATTACAACTAAGGATCGAAAACGTCCTGGCCACAATAATATTTTAAATGGACTATATATAGGAAGGTACTAACCTGGATTCTGGACCTGATACAACTTTTTAGATATATCCTTCTCAATCGTTCATTGAATTTAGTATTCATAAACCAACAGCTGAACGAAATATTATATAGGCGTGTTATTGTTAAAGTGATTTTAATTTTGTGATACATATAAAAATTCTGCTGGTACCATTATAGAAACTGTGTTTCACAGAAGATAAGGAATAACGAATGACTTATAAAAATTAATATTTTCTTTTTGAAATAAAAGATAGCATTTTGTAATAAATATGAACATTACATGAACGCCGTGTTGGGCTGACAGATTTAATTCAAAGAGCCAAGAGTTATGACTTATATTACACTTCCTAAATATGACTGATAAAAATAAAGCTATAAATCTTGAGAAACTTTGTGAAGACATTTTAATTTTATTCGTATTCAATGCATAAGCATAGGTTTACTAAAATTCCAAGAAAATTTGAATAAATCTTTTAGGGAACATAATGTAGGTAGATATATATCGCTTATTGCATTAGTGCCGCATATAAAAAATAGTATTTTCAACTATAGCTTAAGATGATATTGATACCTTTTTATATTTGGGTTTTTTCTAATTCACATGAGATTTTTATTGGAGTACTTAAATTTTTCACAAGTTTTTGGAATAGTAAAAGTGAAAGAAAGTAGTAGCATACAATAATGAAGGTCAAAAGCTTTAATTTAAGCTTCATAGAAGGCAATGGCGGATCCACGGGGGGGTAATATTTTTATATTAATTTATTTATTTATTAAATATTAATTTCTTTTCGACCTAAATTTGGTCTGTGTTTAACCTACTTAATTCCAGAAAGCCCATCTTTTTATAAAATGTCGATTAAAAATTTCTTTAAGTGCCTAATGAATGTGGAAATAGGGATATACATTATACAATATACATACTTACATTAGATTCCGTAATAGTTTTATGAAGGAAACTTAGTTCAAGGGCTTAAGGTATTTTATTGTGCTGCGATGTGCCGTAAATATTTTTGAAAATTTCGCAAATTTGCAAATTTTGAAGACGAAGGTTTTCCCATAGTTAAGTTTTTCTAAAAACTTTAAGTTGTGCTGTTTGGTCTCAAAAAATGATACAACCGAAGAGATTAAAAAATCGAATATTTGCAACTTTTACGACCGAACGCAAATGTTGCAAAGGAACTTTCAAAAAAAAAAGTTGTCCTTTAGGTATTTTGCTCAACTTGTGCCGGGATGTGCCGTAAATATTTTGTTTAAATTCGTAAATTTGCAAATCTTAGGAATGATTTTTTTTTGCAAAATTGCGATTTTCAAAAACATCAAAGTTGTTGTGTGTTTTGCTCAAAAAACGATTCGCATATTTACATCTTTAAGGGCCAAAAATAAATATTGCGAAGCGTGACGTTAGCACCGCCATTTTCGGTTTTTAAAAAAAAAATAAAGGTATTGTGCTCAACTTGTGCTGCCATGTGCCGTAAATATTTTTTTTAAATTCGCAAATTTGTAATTACATATTTATTTTTTATTTAAGTTTTATTTATCTTCAAATTTACTATTTGTAGTTGGACCCCCCCCCCCCCCCACTGCTAGAAGGTATACTCTCCCGATAGAAAAATAAAAAATTCTACTACATTTCCATATTAAATTCTCATAAGAGGCATAAATATTGATTAATGTACTCGACTATTGTTCACTGATCTAATTTAATAAAAAAAAATATTTCTCATTCAAAATGTTAAAGTTAATTATAGCGAAACAATTAACAAAGCGCTTTGCTGTGAAATGTACATGTGCAATCAAAAAGTACAATTATCTCATATTTTGGCACAAATGAATTTGACAGGGAAGTTATTTTCATTTATCACTTTAAATTCTAATAAAAGTTTACTATCTGTATTATAGGATAGATACATTAACAATTTTGTAATAGTTGGGCAATTAGAGGTTAGAGAATTGCCAGGGAATATGTGTTTTGAACGTAATCAATATATTATGTGCATAGATTAATGCATTATAAGCAAAAATCCTTGATTCCAATGAGTTTATTTTAATTGCAATTCATACATAGATATACGCGTGTGGCCAATTATAATATGTTGTTTTTTTTTAATTTTTGTGTTCGATATCAGATTTTTATTTTTATCCACATGCTCGCTCTAAGCAATTTATCTAAGTTAATTTTTTTTTAAATATTATAATTAGTTATGGCAATTATTCCAAAGCTCTGGAATGCCTGGATGACATATCTGGTTATAAATTTTGTAGAAGTTGTAATTTGATGCACATTATGTGCATGTGCAGCACTTTATCTTCTTTGATTTTTTATTCCATGTCAAAAAACACTGCTGAAAGCCCAAAAATCAAACAAGCAAAAACAGAACATGCGAATTTAGAAATTTAAAATAAATATATCGTTACATACATAAATTGCGTTTTTGGTGGCTTATTTTAGGAGTTAAACGTCACTCAAAAAGTCTCTCAGATACTTACTAGAATTCTTGAGTGTGATTATCGTGAAACTTATAAATAACATCGAGTTTGGTGGCCTGATTATGCAATATTAATATCTTGTGTTTTTATTTCATATCAAAGACTTGGGGTCTGTTTCTTTTCACTTTGTTTCGAAAATCGCAAAGTTTTTCACAAAATTTGACTTTTAAATTTTTCAGAATATTTTTGAAAAGTAAAAAAGTTTCACCAATTTTCAATTAAAATTTGAATTTGTATTTTGTAAAGTTGCAAAGCAAAACTTATATCTGCTAACGTTGACTGTCACACGAGTGACACCAGTCGTTCAATATTGTCCTAAAATGCGTTGACAGCTGTTATCTGTGTCAACGCGTTTTTAATCATTTGGTGTCAATGCGTTGACATATTAAACCATGTCGATCACACTTGACTTTACCACATTCGAACACTTCGATATCTATTCGAAGTTGATAAATAGATTCAAAATAAATTTAAAAATATCGAAATTTTAAGATTACATTTTTTGAAATTGAGATGAATGTCAACGTTGACCAAAAAAAAAATCAGTTGTGTCAACCTTGAGATACAGTCAACGCACTCTGGCGAGCATTCTGTCAATGTAGCCGAACTGCGTTGACAGGGTGATTACACAATCACACAAAATAATCAACACGTTGACACTAAAATTCATGTTTTTTGGTAAACTCGTCAAAAATTTGAAAAAAAGTAGCGTCTTGTTAAATATTATTAACTTCTTCATTTTCAAAAAATTCTTCAAAACGGTTAATTTTTTTTAATTATGTTTCGAAAACTTTTCACAACAAACCCTTATTTCAAATGAAAATTTTCTCTTTGGATATTACTATAAAAAGCTTTTCAAAATTCTAAAAATAATTACAAAATTTATTTGTTTGGTCAATCAAAAAGAACAAATACTTTGCAAACCAACAAACATTTTCACTTTGCAAAGGGGAAAACTTTTCATTTGCAAAGTAAAAGTTAATAGTTGCAATATGAAAAGTGTTTGGTGAAATAGGTCCCTGCTCCGTCTGAGCTTTAAAGGCTTGCCAACATACACGTTTCTGGTTATGTGATAACTGTATGATAAACTGTCTACGATCTTTGCGTACAATATGTACTTCTTTATCTTCAATCAATCAATCAAGTTCTTATTTTTCAATAAACCGAGTTTTGGGCGTTTGTTAGGAAATTGACCGTTAAACAACCTGATTTAAAGATAAAATAAAAGAATACAAACAAAAAAAAACCTTCCCGTTGCTAATCTAATCTTTAATGAAAATATCATATTTTTCGCCAAAACAGTGTTGTCTTATGTTTCATCTGAACGCCATATACTCGGTTTGAACCTATAATATATATATAAGCCCGTGAACGAACATCAGGAAAGCTCTGCCATAGCAAGAACAGTACCAATCAAGAATACTTGATGAGTTTTGAAAGACTTAAGTTCCAGAAGCGACACTGGGAGCCCAGGTTTAAAGTGGTTAGTTATAGTGACGCCTGCTGCCACAGACTGATTTAGTGAAGTCGGTTATCTAAGACTGTAATTTAATAAAGTCTGCTATCTCATATGGTCATTTGAATTATATAAACTTTGCTATTAGTCCAGTCAATAAAGCCATAAAAACAGCCCAATAGGAAATAATCGCCGGAAAGCTGGATTTTTGTACCTATATAGTCTCCGCATGGCGTTCTTAGGAAAATGTCAAAAGTCCCCATCATTTCAAATTCATAATTTTGTCCCAATTAATTTTGTTCATAATTAACGGACAGTAGCTGTTTTTTTTTTTTTTTTGGATTTTATATATATAGTATAGCAGTAACCTACCCATACGCAGTAGGATTCTACTTCTGCTTGTTTTGGCGTAATTCCACTGTGGATGTTCTATTTGTAACCCATGTAACATCCTACTGTACTCTGAATAGCTTTCCCAAAAAAATGCCTTAATTCCCATTATTTTGTGTTATTTTGTTAACAAAATTTCAGTTATGCTATATCTATACATTTAACCACTTGTTTTTTTTTAAACAGAAATTTAGCATTCCAATTTCGTCATAATTACTGATTTCCATTTCTACTGAATTAATGAGAAAAAATTTTCTGAATAGTCAAGTGCAGTTATATTGTCGATGAATACGAAAAAAAGGCCCTCAGAGAAAATTCCTCATGAAAACGATGTTAGAAGTTGGAAAAATTATGACGATGAACAGCTTTATATGTGTATTTTTTCCAATTTAATGGAGAAGTAACTCTGGATTAAAAAAGTTTGAATTTTATAATGATAAAAGTTTTCCAGACGTGAAATGTATCAAATAAAATCCTTTTTCAGATGAAAATTGCTAATGTGCTACACGAAATATGTACTTATATATATATTGTATATTGTACATTTACCTACATAGATACATATGTAACGGGTGTTTTTTTTTAGACGTGTGGTTTTCAATCTGGCAATACTTTTTTTGGAGTTGGTCTTTTTGACAGCTGTCACTTGATTTATGCTCAGTTTGATTTACCATTTCATAATGAATAGACTTACAACGTTTTCAAATCATGCAAATTTATTACCAAAATAATGGTTCAGTTTGTGCAACGAGATGGCCACCAATCCCGATTTTCACAAGAAAATTTTGTTCAGCGATGAAACTCACTTTTGGTTGAATGGGCAAAATTGTCGTATTTGGAGTGATCATAATCCACAAGTCATTGTTGAGACGCAGTTAGACCCTGTTTAGAATTGGGAAGATTGAGTCCGGACTGGTGAGTGCCATCGTGTTTACATTTGAAGCTTTGAGTTGCCTCAAAATACATTGAAACAACAACAATTTCAACATTTTACATATTAAAACAACAACAAAGTAGACTCATGAGTCCGGTTTTCATGTTTTCTTCGTGCCTCACGAGATTCCTTACCCCACACTTCTCTTGTCTACGAACTGCCGTGATACTGGCCTCAATCTTCCCAATCTAAACAGCGTCTTACATCGTCAAAAAGTCACTGTTTGGTGTGCTCTATGGGCAGAGGGAATCATTGGTCCATATTTCTCCAAAACTAAAGCCGGCCATAATGTTACAGTCAATGGGGAACGCTATAGAGCCATGATTAATGACTGAATTGGAGGATGTTGATATGGACGACCTTTGGTTCCAACAAGACGGCGCTACATGCCATACAGCTAACGAAACAAAAATTTTTTGAATGAAACTTTAAAAAAAAAAAAAAAACTTTTGGTGAGCGCATTATCTCACGTCGTGGACCTGTGGCGTGGCCTTCAGGATCGTTCGATTTAACACCGCTGGACTATTTTTTGTGAGGTTATGTGAAGTCAATTGTCTACGCAGATAAGCCCGAGACGATTGACGCCTTGGAAGAGAATATTCGGCGCGTTATTGCTGACGTACGGCCCCAATTGCTGCAAAAAGTGGTCGAAAATTGGGCCTCTCGGCTGGAATTTATTCTAGCAAGCCGCGGCGGCCACTTGTCCGAAATCATTTTTAAAACATAGTGGCTAACCCTTATCTTTATAATAAAGCTAAATTCTTGGCCATAACATTAAATTATATGCGTTTTATTTCTTCTTGAAAACCACACGTCTAAAAAAAACACCCTTTAGAAATAGGTAGTTAATTTAATTTATTTTATTGGAAGTGGGTTCACACAATTATTCGATTTAATAGACATATATAATTTCTGGAGTATGAGTTGATAAAAATATATTTTGAAGAAAATGGCAGTTCTGAGAAAAATAATTCTGAGAAAAACATTTGAGAATTTAAAAATCCCTCAAAGGGCGTCAGGCATATATTTTTACAATCTTAAATATTCTTTATAATGAAATGAGATTATGGGGTATTTTAGGTCTGATGTTCTGTTAATCACTCTAATGAATTTTAAGAGATTTTTGTTACGCAATCGACATTAAAGGAATATTTAGCGGAAAGAAAATACAATGCACGACTGGATCACATATACTTGCTTTTGTGTTTCAAGGTTGTAACCTGACCAAGTATTGAAGATATAAAGTACATAGTACATCTTATGAAGTTTTTTTTATACGAATTATATATATTACTGAAATAAATCAGTCAAGTAAGAACTCCATCTTTTCAAACTTTGATGAAAGATTAGTCTTTTAAGAAGTTTAGGCAATCAAATTTTATCATTTATATTTCCTACGAGACTGAAAAACCGAAGCATGTCCATTGTTCAAGTCTTTTAACAGGTGGCACGTCATCTTGTGTAGAATCAGGGCCTATAATGACTTACAACTCTCAACCTGTAGAGGTGTTATTGGCAGGAATGGAGGGAACTTATACAATTTTCTGCCAAATCGAATAGCTAAATTGAGAGGTGCACATGGCAAAAGATACTTTTGGAGGATTTGTCAATAATATTCTCGCAAAAGGTCTCAACCCGCGAAAAACAATTCTATTTTTTAATTTTTTAGGTGGCATAGGCTTGGAGTCGAACCCAAGACCTACATCCCTAAATTTTTTTAAAGTACGGTCAAAAAAATCAGTGCCATCTATTCCACGTTGAAGCATCACACTCCAACGCCCATATTATTCACTCGATACATCCAGATTTAAACTTGAATCCGGATGTATTTACATTGAATTTGTATACTTCACATCTGGATTAAAGTTTTAATCTGGAGTGAATAATATGGGCGTAAGCAATCTCAGAACAGGATTCTCCAGTTAAATTTTCTAAGTTTTGATGGCAAAATACTGAGGAAAAATTCGCTTATTCAAAATTTAAATGTTTATATAGGGTAACATGGACAACAAAGAACCAAAGATAGAATTCAGTTTTTAAAAGTCTTCTCTTTTTTGAATATAAGGTATATTTAGATGATGGGCTCCGAGGGTAAACCAAAAAAACAAATTGTAGGTATCTGATTTTAAAATTATTTTTTTTTGTATTTGAAAAGTGTTAAATATTTAAAGGATGGGTTTTGAGAATGACTTCACGACTAGATATTTTTCAAAATTTAACTACTTAGGGTACAATGGGGCAAAAAAAAAACATCTTTAATATATTTTGAAATATGAGGTAAACAAAAAACAAATTGAGAAAAAAAGATTCTATCGTTGAAAAACTTCAATGTTTTGTGAACCAGAACTCTTAAAATCACCCTACTGTCAGTTTCTTTCAATTTTAATTTTTGCAGATAAATCCTTGCCCTCCTTATTCTAATCAATATGTAGGTATTATAATTAGGTACTGTGAAAGTGCCTTTCTTTGAATTTTTTCCTTCTGGTCAGGTAGTTTCCTAGTGCTCCGAAATATTTCTCGAAATTATTTCTCAGAATCAGTCTGCTTAGGTTTGGGTGAAATCTTTACACGATTTTTTTCGGGCATTTATTTTGATTTTAAACATGATCGATTAATCGATTAGATTAATCGTTAATATTCAAGTCCTGAGATAAACACAGTAATGGTAACTCATCTAGATACTTTATAGGATCATTTATTTTATTAATATAATCAAAATAACGTGATTCTCCTACAATAATTGCAAATTATTTTTTAATTTTTATGTGACAGCACTACGATTAAAATTGTTTTATTATAACCAGACTCATTTAAACACCCATACTGTTTGTATCCTAACCATTAAAAGTTCTCTTATTCGTTCTTCAAAAACCTAGACATATTATTTCAAGATTGACCTTAAAAAGTTAAAAAATATATACCTACCTACTCAATGTGTATAGGCAATTAAAAAATAAATCAATTTTATGATTGTTTTTGCTTTTAATACTTGGCCAAATGAGACTTAAAAGAAAATTCGATTTCATTAATTTGGTAAAATACACTTAAAATCATAAACAATGTGAATATAGCTTTAAAAAATAAACACAAACAAACAACAAAATCTGTGAGGAAACACGACTGGTAGACTATACAGATCGAATCCATAGTTATAAAAAAAAAATACAAACAAATGTCGATAAAAAAACAAAATTAAACAACCCTTTGGAACCATTTAACCTTTCAATCATCTGTCAAGTGTGCGACAACACCCTGTGAGACTCTTAACAACTGTTACTGCCCGTCCGCCCACACACAAAATTTCAACGACACTTAGACTATGAAATGAATGATTTTTTATTGTTGTGTTTTTGTCACGCTGCCATTATGAGGGTTTATATATATGTATATAGTCCTTGAAGTTCACGAATTAAGCAAAAAGGATTGTAAGCGAAGTTCATTTTATCGTTCGTTCTGTAATTTATTGCGATATTCAAAGAGATTGTATAATAGCCGTTTTGTGGCACAAGAAAGGTGCTTCAGAGTACTTCAAGGAACTTTGCAAAAGCAATGTATATAATATAACCTTCTGTGGGATCTGAATTTTTTGTTTGATGAAGGAATAAGAAGGTTGGTTGGTATAGCTATTTAGAAAAAATTGTGTCACGCGGTTTGATGGTTAAGACTCTTATTTTGTTGTTTCAATATTTTAAGTGTCAGAAACAGTACATCATATACCAATAATAAATACCTTTTAAAGAGGGTGTTAATAAAGCCTGAATTAGAAGCCTATATTATGAGTTAAGTGAAAATGTTAAATAAAGATATTTTCTGTTCAATGTTAAATGATAATTAATTATTTTACAAAAATGTACATACCTATACATATTTCGTAGTTGTTAAATGAAATTTGTCTAAGCCCATTTGGCAAAAAAAAAATTTTAATATTTATGCCCAGTGCGTACGCAGGATTTTTTTTTTGGGTGGGGGCTCAACCTTCATTTTGGTAGAAGATTTTTTTAAGGTATCACTAAAACAAAACTTGCACACAAATTAAAACCTTTTATATCAAACCTTTTATAAAACACTGACATTTAAGTCAATCAATTTGTTTTGCTCAAAACACAAATTCTGAAATAAGAAACAATTATTTCTTTTCTATCATTTTTATCGTTATCAAGAAGGAAAAAGGAACAAGACGTGGAACTTAAACACACTTGTTTGAACTTTTTCAAGATTCTGATGACAGCCATACTAGTTAATATTTTTTTTAAATAAGAACAAAAAAACACAAATAATAAGAGAAATAGGTATTATTTTTGTTTTTGCTTTTGAACTTTTAATTCAAAATGAGTATTAGAAATTGAAAACTGAGTATCAAGAATTAATGTGAAATATTAATTATAGGTTCATAAAAAATGTATCCAAGTGATGTACAAAATAAAGGTACATTTAGGGCGGTTTTTTTCTTTCAAATTGTCGACCTGTCACAATTTTGCATTTCTTTTTAATTTTGTTTTGATATTCATTAAATTTATTTACTTTCGTTGTTAAAAATTATTTTCTTCTATCAATTAAGTTGAAAAAATATTAATTGGTCTTGTTGCTACTGTTATTTGTGAGAAAATAGTTTGAGCCTCATAAAATTAAGACCTGTTTAGGCGCGCTTGCTGAATATCGCCCTTAATCCTACATATATATATATTTCGTTTTATAGGTTTTTTAAAAAGGAAAAAGAAGGAAAAAATGAAATGAGTGAAATCGTTTTTGGACTTTTGCCTTATTCCAAAGCAACTTTTTTTTGAGTTTCATATGAATACTGAATGTTAAACGAAATCTAGGTTACGTGTGGTATGAACTAGTGATTTCATTACGATATCCATACGTTCAGTGTTTTTAAGTTAAAATTAGATAAATAATATTGTTAAAGCTAAAATCTAAAATTAATTTTGAATGGAATTAATATAAATAAATCTTAGCATATTTTGCATTATTTTGCTTGGTACGCCACTGTTTATGCTTTATCGGAAATCATAAGTTCTGCTCCCTTATAGATCTTTGTTGCTTTCCACTTTTTCTTAATCAAAGCGTGAAACAACAAAAGAGTGTCCCTATCAAAGTATATTCTTTTAAATATGGCAGAATTGTCCAGATAGAATCAACGGTGGGTTTACGAGTTCCAGTTAGATCGAATCGAACTACTTGGTGAACACGTTATATTGCCATGGGCTACTACAATATATTCAGAGCCCATTCTTGGAGTTATACTAAGGTTCTGGTCCTCCAGGTTAGGGCCGTGTTGCGTCGGGGTAACTTTCCTACCGCATGGAAAAATTCTTTCATTCCGAAACAACAACAAAACTCGAATTCGAATAATTCAAATGTTGATAAAACTAGCAAACAAAACAAGGACAACAAATTGCGGATCTGGACGTAGAATTTCTGAACTTTAAACAGACCACGTGGAGCTGAATAATTATTGGAGAAACTGGATAGGCAAAAGACTGACATAATAGCCATCCAGAAACTGCGATGTGATTGAGAAGGCATATGTAGGATGAAATCGTGTTATATTTACTTCGACGAATTCTGAAAGGAGCAGGGTCGGCGGCGTTTCGGTTGTCCATTTTTGATTTTCGGTTCAATAGTCGGATCGGAGCCTGCACGATAGCACTTCCGATAACGAACTCAGTCTGATAATATAATGAAATTAATGAAAAAATTAAAATTAAAATTTTAAATAAGAATATGCGGGTATCTATGACACCACGACGCAGGACGCATGCCGAGCGATGCTGTGAAAAGATTTGATGTCACGAAACTAAAGTCGCAATAGACCGCCATGACCTTTGCTGACCTCTTCTATCTTAACCTCTAGCTAACATGCCATCAAAAGTGCCTCTACTGAAGGGCTGGTTTTCACTTGGTGACCACAATGAAATCCTTGGTTTGATGAAGAGTTTCGGGTGGCGGATGCAACCAAGAACAAAGCCCTCCAATCTACACTATAGGACGTTAGCTGCAGAGAAAGCAGCCCGGGAGCTCTGAGGGCAATAAAGAAGGGTCGATGAACGAAAATTATATCGGGTTCAACCATCTACCTTAGACTATACAACACCAGAACAGAAGCCTACCGCAAGACAAGTGGGAGTACACCGTGCGAAGTGTGGAAATACACATTCTCTATATTGAGTATCTGATAACAACGCTTTTCTAGACTGCTTAATGGCGATGACATTCAGCTGTGACAATGATGGTCTTAATTTTTGTACACCTAGCGATATCTAAACTTAAGTCGTACAAAGCTGCTGGTGCTAGTGGCCTATACCAGCCGAACTATTCAAAGAGGGATATAACTTGAAAGGATGCATATATCAACCCATAGACAAAATTTGGTCAAATGAAAGTATGCCCGATGAACGGAACCTCGGTATAGTGTGCTGACTCGATACACACGATCTCTTTTTTGATTTTAAAATCGAATAAAATACCGTAATATAAGGACGAGTTATACAGAGTAATATGTCATACCTCGGGATCCGAAAGTTCAAGTCCGTTACAAAATGCCTTTTATTCGGACTTGCATTGCTGCGAGCCTACATAAAAGTAGGGTAATGTTGGTAATGTATATCAGTATTTGTGGGTTGGATTGTAACATGAATACGTCCATTTTGATTAGAAAATATAATAATCACATGATAAGCAAACTACTCTCTCCAAATTGGCGAATTTATATCTACCTATATGTAAATGTTATAAAAACTCGCATTGTTGAAGAACGAAACAATATTTTTATCCATTTTGAATCCTCAAAGGTTTTCCTTCCACCAAATAAATGCTCTATATAAACAAATGAAAACTTATCTCTATATCAAGACATTCCTTTCATGAAAACCCTAATCATGTGATACAGCCCAAACAAAAAGGACATTATGTATATAGGTATCCATCCAAAAACCAACGTTTCGCAACGGAAGCAATGAACCGAGGTAATTAATTTGTTTCGTATACATACTTACACATATATGGTCTCACTCGGAATGTCCTTGAACTATATTTCGCTTAATTGTGTATTATTTTTTTGACCACATTTTCATGTTTGTTATGAAATTTTTTTGTTAGGTAATCCTTGCGGCAATAGTTAATTAAAACGTGTAAATAACAAGTCTCTTCTTTGATCTTTAAGTATAGCCTTAAAGTGACAGCAATTCCTACCTGTACACACTAAAAGCTTTTAGCCCTTAGTTATCTATACATAAACTATAATGTCTACAAAGAAGTGAAAATAGATGGGTGGAGCGCAACTGGTGCGTGTTTAAGATGAACAAACCAAGCACGTCTAGAAAATATTTTAATTTAATTTTCTATATACCTACCTAGTCTCTTGGCAGAGCCTGCGATTTATTTCTTTATGTATAGGTAGGTAGGTATATCTACTTATATGTTGTTTTTTTTTGTCCTTTTAAGGGGATTCTATGTTGAACATTGATTTTTGATTACATTTTCAATTGCTATCTATTGGTTTCAAATTTGATTTGACCTCTGATATAATTTTCAAATTTTTAACCATACATTTTACAGGACTAAAAATAAAAAAAAAAATTAAAAAATATGAGAGGAAGAACTAACAACATTTATTTTAAATCGAATAAAGTACAGAATAGAGAATTGTTTGATATCATCATTCAATTGACGGACATCACGTGCAAATCTACAATTCAGTCTAATTTATTGGAACTGGGAGGGACATAAATAGCTTATGCAATAAATAACGATCTGCTTGAAAATAAAATAAAACAAATGGTTTCCTGTAAAAATTTGTCGAATCATAGGGATTGGGAACAAATAAAAATAAAATTGCTGTTTGAACAATTGATTTTTTTGTAATAGGCTAAACACGTGCTTCGCAAAAATGTACTTAACTGAGTTTGAAAAATATCTGAAATATGATGGATGCTAAGCAAGGATAATTTGAATTTTTTGGAATGAAACACAGCAAAAAATAAATAAAGGAAGATTACTATTATATTATAATTTTGTTGATATTTAGTTTACATTTTAAAATTCCATCCCCGATGGCTTTAAATTTAAAATCTATAGATACATAGGTAAAGAACCTATACCTACCCAATACCCAGTTGATGTAATTTTTATTTTTATTAAAATATTAATATTTTCTGTTGAATAAAAAATATTTCTTAATTGGTATTTAATTTTAAGTCTTCAATCATTTGTGGTTCGTTAACTGAAACTAATATTTAATAACTAATAATTATTTTTGATAGACTGAAACAGTAATGAATTGACTTACCTGTTCTTATTGCTCAGGGCTTTTAATATTAAAATAATAACTATAAAAATTATTGTTGTTTTATTTCTTAACCAAGTTTTTACTGAGCTATCGATACAATCATATTTGTAAAGAAAAATAAAGACAGCTATCTTCAAAACAATATCGTTCGATCGTTTTCATTTTACGTGAAGAGGCCTTTGTATTAGTCTTATTATGAAAAAACGACATCGGAATTAAGCGATTCACGCGTACCTAAATACAACAACAACTTTTATTGAAACTCAACATTGAAAATTTTAACTTTAAGTTTTGAGGCACTAAATAAGCGAAATCACTTGAAGACTTAATTATTAATTCTTGTCAAAAAAAATTTCATTTTGGTCCAACCTTCCGCATGAAATAAATTTAATTTTTTCAATGATTGAACTACCTTACCATTGATCACTAAAATCTTAAAATTCATTTCATGAGAAAGGTTAGTCTAAAATTGTTTTGTTTTGCTAGATATTATAATTAAGTCATAAGCTTTATTTTTGTATCAAACCAATCATAGATTTTGCTTTCTAAAAGTCTCAAAATTAGGCTCCGGGATCTTAGCACCTCATATATGGGATATTCGCAAAAAAAGTATGCCATCTAAAAGGTCACTAATTGGTCATAAAAGGTCAGCTATTTTCAGAAATTGGTCAGGGTTAGAAAACTTGTAATCCAAGCTTGAACTTTTTCAAGGTCATTAGCGATTTTTGGCACCTCATTTATGGGATAATCGCAAAAAAAAGTATACCCTTTGAAAGGCCACCGGATCGTGATAAAAGTACAGCTAGTTTCAGTAATTGGTCATGGCTTAGGTTTTTTTTAATGAATTTTTAAAAATAATTTCAAGGTCACAGTATAAGACTTTTAGCACCTCACTAGTGGAATTTATAAAAAAACAAGTATGCAATTTAAAAGGTCAGTAAAAGGTCATAAAAGGTGAGGTAGTTTCAGTAATTGGTCAGGCATATTTTTTTTTTAATAATTATTTTAATTTTTTTCAAGGTCATAGCGATTTTTAGCACCTAATTTGTGGGATATCCGAAAAAAGGTCAGACAGTTTCAGAAATTGGTCAGCTATAGATTTTCGTCTATAAGCTTTTTAATTTTTTAAGGTCATACAAGGACACGTGTACCTTTAGCACCTCATTTATGGGATATTCGAATAAAAAATATACCATCTGAAAGGTAACTCAATCCTCGTAAAAGGTCAGCTAGTTTCAGAAATTGGTCAGCCTTGGATTTTTTAAAATTAATTTTAAAAGATTTGTGCCAAGGTCACGTGTACCTTTAGCACCTCATTTATGGGATATTCGAACAAAATATATCAATTGAAAGGTAACTTAATCCTCATAAAAGGTCAGCTAGTTTTGGAAATTGGTCAGGCATAGATTTTTTTTTATGATTTTTTTTCAAGGTCACTAGTGTAAGACTTTTAGAACCTCGTTTGTGGAATTTCACAAAAAAAAGAAAAAAATCATTAAAAAAACTGGAATGCAATAATCTAAGTCCAAAGTGGGTTAAAAGTCGAAAACGAGAAAATTACCTCTTAAGTTTTTTGCCTTGAAATGACCTCAGGAACTCATGGTTTTCTTCTGAGGCGGTTATTTCGGGACACCCTGTATATGGATATGTAGCAGGCATGGACGTATTATATGCGTCCATGATAGCAGGTACTTCTTTTGAGTGATCCAAAAAACGCCAAACAAATAATAATTATCATCATCCCTCACACAAGCAAAATGAAAAATCCACCCCAACAATTTGAATCCAAAAATTTCCGCCAACAGGGTCATTATTTTTCTCCTCGCACACATCCCCAAGCTGAATCCGCACAAACATACCCTTTATATAGGGCGTTTACTACCAGCGTGGAACCAATGCACAAACATCCACATATTCTCATCTTGTTCTTATATTTATTTTTCCCGCTATATGCCTTCTACCCACTATAACCATATCTGCTGCTTGCAAAAAGTACATTAACACTTTATAAACAATTTATGTTTTTTTTTATTAAGTTTTAACCAAATTCCTTAAGGCATACGAATACTTACAGTACCTCCTATTTAAGAGTTTTTATTTTATTCCATTTTTATTGATAAAATAAAATAAACTAAAAGAATGTTTTTACTATAGATACTGTGAAGAGATAACTTTTTCTAAGCCATTTGGCAGTAGATACTTAAATCCCTATATTCCCATATTCCATTTAATTCTTATAGATTGATTGATTCCCCGTTGGCAATATAATTCCACTTAATATTTCTATATAAAATCATTTTCTAATCTTCTTAAGTTCGTCCAATCGAATGAACATAAAGCTATAATATTTTTTTGTTTTATTTCTTTACTTAAAAAAAAATGTCTTCCAACGAACTTTATAATTGAATTATATTTTTTCTTTGGTCTTAATTCAACAGGATCATTTCTGTACGGCGAATTTATTTTCTATCTTCTTTGTGTATTTAAACATAAATGCTTAATTAAATTAACGTTTTTAAAAAATTCGAATTTAATGGAATGTCTTTAAAGTATTTTATGGTAACAGTTAAGTAGCATGACAGTAAAATTTATGAGATATAGGTATGTATATACATTGTGTAGAAGACAAAACCATTTGTAGGATATTATTTTTACTGAAGTTAAAAAAAAAATTAATTAAAGATAGGTATGTCCTTAAAATCTTTTTATTCATTGACATAATTCAGAAGCAATATGAATATACATATAACCAATTACTATATCCTCTGGCATACAAATAAATACAAGGCAGAATGAAAGGATCAGGTAATTGGTCTGTGTATCCTTTTTTATTATTGAATTCAAATTATATAATAAATCGATGGGCAACACCATGAAAGCATATCCTTTTTTTATTTATGGTATTCATTCAACACCAATCAAGACATTAAATGAGCAACACATTAAATGAGCTTATATGAGGAATTGTTGCGAAGTAAAAACAAAATACACGAGTGTGGGTTGCATGTGATTGTAAAGCGTCTTTTAATAAAGACGATCAAATGTAAATTAAACTGTTATGTGCGAGAAATCCCCTCATTTATTTTTATTTGAAAGAACATTTTATGGCATTAAGTAGGTATGGAATATAACGTCGTTCAACTCGGCTTGGTGGAACGTATTATGGGGTCCAATTTTGGCATAATTTTAATTTGGTTGAAGGCATTTATTATGTTGATTTTGAGAGTATCAATTGTTGTGGTTTATTTTCAAAGACCTGTGATTGAAGATAGCCCCATTCCCATATACGAAGAATTCAAAGCCATAAAATCGTACGGCGTCACCTCCGCCTCATTTTCGAAACGAAAAGCACATTTCAGTAGTTTTAAGAAGTTTTTAAACTTTTATAAAGCTATAAATTTTAACACGAACTTCAAAAAAAAAATCTTTAATGGGATGACTTATAACTTCTTCATTCGAGAGGAAGGGTTAATTTTCTAATACAAAAATAAATGATTAAAAGTAAAAACAATCATAAATACCGCATGAAAAACCTAACAAAATACCTACATATTTTATACTACATAAGGTGTGTTTTATTCATTGCTGCATAGCCAGCGCAGCACAAGTCTGAATAAAACGAAAGCTCACTCAATACGTTCATTTTAATAAAAGCTCTATCGCCAGCACAGCCATCTTTATTTTTACTGACTTCTTTTTCGCCAGTTTTTGTTTGCCAAGGGAAATTTTGCTCCGCTGGCTATGCAGCAATGAATAAAACACACCTATAGTAATACGTTCACATATTCAAGAAAATCATTCCATTCCTACCAAACCAAAGGATTAATGGTCATGGTCAACCCCAGTATGTATTTTTGTTATTATTGTGTTAATCTAAAGAAAATACTCTTTCTAATTCATTTAACACATTGTTAATAACTTTCGGTTTTATTGTGATGTATAGGTAGGTACCCATAAGTCTTTGAAACATCTTTAATGGTTTATCTATATAACAAACAAAATTATAGTCTCTTTTATATAAATTTTGTTGTAGGCTACACACACACATGTCATTAACACTGTTTTCTGTATAAGTGCAATAGTTTGTGAGGTGATGTCTTATTGAGTAAGGGTTCTGGGGTCGGAGCATTATTAAAAAAAAAAAAATAAGTGACGTGACAGCTCGTCCTATACCTATTGACAAAGGATATACCTATACTCTTAGCTAATTTGTCATTTTCTCGCAAGAGGCAGTAAATCTGAAAAATCGTTTTTATGTGCGATATAGGCTAGGATTTAATCCCAGGCTTACGGCGCGGCGCGGCGGGATAGTCCAACACACTAAACCAATTACGCCAATGGAAAATACAAATTAGGTGACATTGAGCCATTATAGTAAGTCAAAAATGTTAGCAGAACTCCAATAGAGACGCTCTTGTAAGTTTTAATTTAAAATGTCTACCTTATTTTAAGTCAGATTTGGCATTTTTCGATTTCTCTTGAAATAATACGAGTGAAATAACGATTTTTAAATCTGTATTGGTTTTTTTGATCACTACCTCGGGCCCATTTCACATGATTGCATCAAATACATACACATACGTATGTATGTTCCAGTAGTCTCCATTAATTACTTAGTGAACCATTTGTATTTAAAAAAAAAACTATGAGTTAACTTAGTAAAGGCTTAATTTTTTAAAAATCAAAAATTTACACTCACTCATCTGGGGCATTTTTAACGTCACATAATTGTATATGATGCATGTATGTATATGTTCCAGTAGGCCCCAGATTATAATATTATCGTTGGTGTTATTTATACAACAAATAACCATTTTACTCGCTTTTTATTCATACATTATACCTACGCAATATACATACATTCCTAATACAACTAAGCTTGTTTCAGGAAATTATTGCTCTGTCATTTGACAGAATATAAATTAAATTAAACACAATAAAAATAAAATTCCAGTTGCAATGTTTCTATAAGTACCTAAACATATATTATATAGGGATTCATGTTCATGATTTCTTTACAGATTAAATTCCACAGCAGGGACGGGACTGCAGTCTAGAAAGTTATGATAATAGTCTCCAACTGGTTGCTTCTTGTATAAATAAAATTTGCATTACACAAAGTATATAGTGGGGGACTTATACAGTTTCAATATATAAATATATCTATGTAATGTAGGTTTGCTGAAAAGTTTTCCAGTCAGTTGACCTTGATATTGAAATTCATAGTTTAGCTTGGAAAATATTCTTATATAGTCAAAGGATATTGCTTGTAACTTGAAAACTTAACTATTTAAAACTGTTCTATATATGTAGGTTCTTAAAGACGTAGAGACTTTTTAGTCTCTTCAAAAGTTTCAAGCTAATTGCATGGTACTTTTTCCAAACTGAGAAACATTCGTGGTTGTTCCCTTTTCAAAGTAAGGTTGTTTTTTAGCGTTGGTCATAAGCTTATTCGGAATTTTGTTTTAAACTTTCGTCAGTAATAGCTTTCATTTAAATTTGTATAGCATCGCTTTTTTATTTCTTAGCACTGATTGGTGAGGATGGAAATTAAACTCAAATATGTAGATGTTGGTATGAAATATGTATGTACATACATATTTGTATATGATGAACACCTTTGAAAAATGAAATTGAGGTTTTCTTACAGTTGCTTAATAAATATTCCATAAACACAAAAAAGTAGCTTACAATGAAGGCATTGGTTCTCCATGAGATTTTTACTTGCGATTGTAGGTACCTACTATATGGCAAGTTATGGATTCGTAAAAAAAATCGATATCGGAATTTTGATCAAAGTTGACATTACGATGATGGCGAAGTCGAAAAAAGTGGGTCTCGCAATTCTGTCCGTCTGTCTGTCCTTTCGGCTGCAGCCTAAACGGGTCGGTCGATTTCCTTTAAAGTTTGGGCATTCCCCCCACACGTTTTTTTCATTTTTGTTTAAGACCAAAAAAGACGTGCCAACAACTTTAAAAAAAAAATAAAAATTTTACAAAAAGGCAACCATTTTATAAAAAAAAATCCGAAAAATGGCTAAAAATGGTACCTTCCATAGAACAATTTTGTTTGATTTTCGATTTTCTCAAAAACAGTTCAACTGATATTGATCAATTTTTTTATGGAGAATGTTTGAAAAAGTTTTAAAAATTTTGTATACTAAAATTTTTTATATTTTTTTTGGATATTTAAAAAGTTTCAAATTTTTTTTTTGAGAACTTAATAATTCTAAAACGACTCAGTTAATTTTTTTAAACTTGACACCCTGCAGTTTTTCAACATTATCTAGCAGATTTTAAATGAAAATGGGTACCTCCCATATAAGTGTTTAAAAACCGGTATTGAAAATCTCATTTTTCTCAAATACGGCTCCTACGATTTTGATTAAAATTTTTGTGTGAACTAATGTCTAAACGATCTACCATATTATTGGAAAAAAAATTATCTATCGTTTAAAAATGGTATCTCTCATGAAACCTTTTTTTTGATTTTCGACTATCTCATTATCAGTTTAACTGATTTTAATTAATTTTTTTTACAAAAGCTTCAAATAAGTTATCATCATAATATTTCATACCAAAATTTTCAAAAGATAAATTATTGATTTAAAAAAAAATTCAAAATTATTTTTTTGAAAATTCCATATTTCGAAAATGGGTAGATGATTTTTTTTTAATACCATTTTAGTACCATTTTTTTTTAATTTTTTCAAAATTTTATATATAAAAAACTAGTTTTTTTAAAAACCGCTCCAACGATTTTCAAATTTTTTTTTCTCATAAATTGAGATTTCCTTAAGAAATTGGATGATGTACACCGCATTGGTGTCAAAACAATTTCAGAGGTTGTTTAATCAATTTCAGCCTTATTTATTAGATTTCACTAATACTCGTTTCAACCTCGGAATAGTTAAACCGAGTCGAAGCACTTACTCCGTCATAATGCCACGTCAAACGGTTTTAGCTACACCCTCCTTATGTCAAATATATTATCAAAAAAACCAATCTCTCTGGTTATTATAATATGGGATTAAACGAGTTTTGTACTGCAACTAAAGCGTTTAAAGAATTTAAATCATTTATAAATGCAAAATAACTATCCATTTTGCCTTTCAATTAGTAACAAAAGGATAAAAAAAACTTCTTCTACACTCCTTTTTAGTTACTAAATGTCATGTCATTTAGATACTAAAACGGCTTTACTACGGCTTTAATCCTACTAAGTACCAGTTTTAGCTTACTCCGCCTCTAATCATCGTTTATTTTTTTATAAATAAGTTTTTCAGGATTAGAGGCGAAGAAAAGTCGGAGTAATTTTACTCCGTCGCTAAAACGACTTAATAAATAAGAATTTGTTTGATGTGGCGTAAAGACGGATTAAGTGCTTCGACTCGGTTTAACTATTCCGAGGTTGAAACGAGTATTAGTGAAATCTAATAAATAAGGCTGTGTTTAATTACATATTTTTTTTTACAACTTTTCAGTCTAAACTGTAAGTTCCATGCATATTTGCAACACGGTGCTATATTCTTCATAAATAAATGTACCTACTCGAATAATATTACCTGGAACTTAACTACGTTTTAAGCAGATGGCCGTATAGAATATATATTGGCTCCCATTCCATAACGGCTTCGGTTACAAATCTAAGTTTTGTAAAATATTGAAAAAAGACAACATAAATAAATATAACAGTGCCTATCTATGTGTTAAGCGCAGGCAAATCATAACCTCTTAAATGTTACCGTTAAAATACAAAAATAATTTTAAAAATAGGATTCAATTTTATTTTACTCATTTATACTCATAAGTATGCAGCTTAATTTTACAAAATATAACTATAAACATAAAATGAATTTTTTAAAATCGGATAAAACTTTTGTTTGTGCTTACACAATTTTACACTATAAATAATTCTAACTCTAAAGTGATTCTTGAAGTCTATACCTACTTAACCTTTAAATATTACTTTTCAAACCCAAAAGAAATTTTTAAAGATTTTTTAAAATTATGCAATTTTTTAACTCATTTCTCTCATTTTCTAAATAGATGAATATTGAGAAATGTTTGACACTTATATATGTCGTTTTCCATTGGTCGTCCAGAAGCCTTCAGAAACCCCCAAAATTACAGTTATTCTTCTGGATTTCATTTCAGAATCGAAACCTGAAGGCTTCTGGACGATCAATAGAAAACGACATCAAGAAATCCTTAACGTCAAACCTCTAAGTATAACTTTGTGAACACAAAACGATTATTTGAATTCGGATATATTTTTTTGTATCTCATTCCACCTAAATTTAGAAAAATATAGAGCCCGTTTGTGATATCCTGGAAATCCAACCTATATTATTTTTTTCAAACGCAAAACTAGCTTTAAATCGGGTACCAAATGTTTGTTTTAACCCTATTTCACCCTATAAATAGAAAGATGTTGAAAAATATCCCTAAAGCTATCCCGTGTCAAAAATTGATGTTTCAAAATCCCCATCGTTAACCGAACTGTGTGATTGCTCCTTGCTGCTGGAACCAACAATGCTCGTGGCCCATTTCAGCAACACTTGAGGCAACAAATCTCATTTAATATGAGGTTCATTATAAACCTACAAATCTTTAATTCTCCAAAAACAAACAACATTTATATACATGAGGGGAGTTAAGGAGAACAATTATTGGATTCTGACGACTTTATTAAATAGGTAGGTATAGCTTTTACTTAAGAGCATTTTTCAAAAAACAAAATTCTCATTAAAAAAAAAATTCTCATCCTGCCTACAAAAAAAATTTGTCCATATCACCTGTCAAATTATTTTCAAATACTAGAGGTAAATCTGTATACGAATCATATACATAGGTACCTACTAAATATTCATTGTACTATGTTCCTTAATTGCTTATACATACCTACTAGATATACTAAGAACAACAGCAACAAAATATACTTTTCAAAATTAATTGAAATTGTTCAAATATCAATGGGGGTTAAGTAAAACAAAGGCAAAAGCAAAGGTACCTATGGCTTTTGTAATAAGATTGGATTTATTGACGACGAAAAGTTATATACATACCTTCATTACAAACATATAGCTACATATGTTATGAGCTGTAATATTAAAGATTGATTTTAAACAGCAGCCAGCCAAGGATACCTGACGTTCATTGGAATTCTATAAATATTTTGTATTAACTTATTTTTTATACTGTTTCATCATTTTCAATGTCACGACCTTCTATTTTTTTACGCACCTTAAGGCTAGACACATTTAATATTAAAAGCACGTACGCCCCGAACGAACCAACAAAAATATCATTCTGTAGAAAATTTGAGAATAATGTGTTCCATTACACGGTCAAAATATTGACCCTGGATACAATACCTATAAATCTATTATTTACCAAAGTTTATAGTGATATTTCATAACTCAAAATTTATAACCCACCCTTAAGGTATACAAATGCATCTAACATTAGGCAAGGCGATTTTTGTAGGCATTCTCGAAATTTGTTGTTGGTCTTTTCGAATACGCAATTTATATACCTACGTCCTACATAGATGATTAGATGAAATGTGTATAGAAAGGTCCAGTTCCAATTACCTACTGACTATTCCCCGGTTATGTTAGCAGGAAATGGAAGCCTAACCTGATTAAAAAAGGTTTTCTTTTTAAAAGTCCAAAAGTTCTCACCAAAAACTAATTAATATAAAAATAATTTCAGGAATCATGAAATACAACTACCTACACAAAACATATTATATAATCCATCTCGAAGATGAATGTAGGGTATTTCTGTGAAAGTATTTAAAAATAAATGATATGGAGTGGATATTGTTTTATCGCACGTGCAAAATGCAAATCCGGAAGCAATATTTATTATTTATGACGATGATAAGACTTCGCTCCAATAAACTCTATCATCGACATCATCATCACCTTCAATATTAAACCATATTAGATGCCTTTCTGTTTGTATACATCGTTCAATGTTCAGTCAAACAAAAATCCAAGACCAACCATTGAAATGCACAACGAACGAACCATACGCAAAGGAACTGCATGACGTGCATAGATTCCCACCATTTTAACTCTGCTGATACGGATATAGGATACGTTGAATCTGGCTAACAATGACGACCGCAACGACGACGACCGGCGGTGATGTGTTGCATGGATAAGGTACTTTGTTCAAGATGGTGCCATGGATTATTATTGCAATTTATCGCTTGCATAAGTTCACAATTTCCCAGCCCCCATCCTATTAAACCCAGAAGAGCTGGTTGTGCCATTAAGTCAACTTTGCTGGATGGCCTCTTGTTGTCAGTCTTGGTTGCAGCTCCAGGACATTTTTCTATTTCTCTATCCCTACCTACGACCATGGCTGATGAATGAAACTTTAGGTTTTCTCTTTTCTCTATTGCTCAAATGAGACAAACAAACATTCATTTTGTAAATGTATTCATGGTCGATAGTAATGCACGGAACGGTATAATAAAAGGGAGTCTATCCAAACTAGAGGAACTCATTTATTTCTAAGACCTGACAATAATAGCGTCATTCATCTGTGCCCTCTCTTAACTATGGGAAACTTTATTTCTATATAAAACAGATAATTTACACCTTTTGTTTGCTTTTGCAGAGACAAATGTGGGGTACTATGTGCTCCCTATGCATACTTGAGTAGGCGAGTCCTGGACGTTTTTAATGTGAAGAATTAACCTCTGTTGCATTTCATGGTTTGAATCCCTTTTCTAATACTTTTTATTGCCGCATTAATTTTTCACTTGTTTTCATGTCAAGAAGATTTAAACATGCTCAATTCCATACTCAGTGCTGTGAGTGCCTTGTGTGTCCGGTGTTGTGAAGCATCACATTTCACTATTATTATAATCTTATAATCTCGAAACGAATTTAATATATTTAGGTACGTAATATAAGATTACTTCAACAAAATTCATTTATTATTTATTTGTATTTCACTCTCAACGCAAGATGTGCTAAGTTGTTAAGATTATTAAGATATTTGTAAGAAAACGGTCGAAAAGAAAGACGAATGTCCTTCGAAAATTAACACTTTTTGGTGAAATTAGAGGTATTAATATAAAAGTGAATTGGGACAAATCATACAAGACATCTTATCTCGGCATTCCTGCCCATCATCTAGTCCTTGTGTAAGTTGAAGATGCACCGCCAAAGTCGATAAAAGGTTAATTCAAGATTACGCTATATCATGTTATCTCTTAACCAACGTTCTTGAATCAATTGTACGTTCTCCCAAGTCAACTGAGTTACAAGAGCTTTGTCTATAACTGGGTTTCACTTTTACCTTGATCGAAAAGACATCAGTGCAAAGATCAAACGAAGAACAACTCTAGTCAATCGTTGTTTTTTCGAGCTTAGTAGGAATTTAATATTTAAATGAAGTAGTTAAGCCCTGTCCTCCGAAATGATCAAGGAATCAAGGAAACTTATACAAGACATATGTAGCTCGAGTAGTGAGTACCCCGGTCCTGCTGTATAATGCTTAAGCATGGACGTTGTCAAAAACGAATGAAAATGAGGTGAAAATCATTCTGATAGAAAGATTCTTCTGGTGATAGTCCGTCCAATATGTATTGGTAGAGTGTGAAGGATAAGATTCAACGACGATCAGCTCTATGACCTATTCAACTGCGTCAACCTGGTCAAAAACCTTATCATACAGCGATTGAGATGGCTGGGACGCTTGTATATGGACTGCGAAGCGACTAATCTTTGAATCTGTTCTTGATGGACTACACAGTAAAGGAGGACCCATCAGGTGGACAGCTCAAATGGGGAACGACCTCAACCAACTTGGTGTGTGTTACTGAAAGCATTTAGTTATAGTATATAGAAACTCAGCTTTGTTGGTTGAGGTCGTTGTTTTAAAGTAAGTAAAAGCACACACCTGGTGCAGTACCTAGATTTGTAACGGAATTTCAAAAAAAGGTCAAATAAATTCCAGTTTCTCCAAAGAAAAAAAATTAATTTTTAGATTCCATTAATTTCTTCCGTTGACTTGCCCAAACTATAAACATCATAAAATGTAAGTTGTTTTCGCAGAAAAAAATATTAATATTAATTAATTGGCAATTTTTTCTCCACACCATGCAGAGCAGTCTTTATTTAAATCACAAAATAATTTCGTAAAAATTCTCCTTACAAATTTCTCATCTTTCCAAACATCAGTACCTTGGAATAGACATTCTTACAACCAGAACGGTTTGCGTCAATCAGTTTGGAAATTTCCTTGAAGTCTCCATCGTCCAGAGTGAGATTTAAGTTTTTGACTTCATGTCGTATACATTCATCGACATCGTCCGAATTGAATTTTCGAAACTCGATAATTTCAACATTTTGTAATTGCTTCAGAGCTTGAAGGTTATCGTTATAGAATTGCCTTTGCTCGGCCGTGTATGTAATAATATTGAAGACATAAACGACCGCAAGGTTTATAGATACTTTCTCGTGCACATACTCACTTAGTTTTCTGTTATATTCCTGAATGAAATCCACATCTCTTGGGTCCAGATTGTCAATTACAATCAAATTCCTACCGCAATCGGAGAGATACTTCGTTAATGTTTGAACTTGCTGTTTGTGGTCTTCATTGTTGAACGCAGACCAGTAGTGTGCTTGGGCATTCTCTGGCCAGGGAAAGTAGGCTTTAAGTTCTTGTGCAAAGAGACTCTTTCCGATTCCCGAAGCACCTGTAATTCCGATGGCAACAAATTTACTTTCATTTCGGAGCTGTAGCTCTATGCCGGACAGAGCAGTTTCCTGATTTATTACTTTTTGTCGAATTGTGGAGAAGATTTTCGACGTGTCAAAGTTGGGCAAGCAATAGTCCTTCTCTCCGTGTACAACGAGGTTATATTGACTTCGATAGGTGGTCAGAAAATCGCTCCATAACATTGCTGTACTGACCTTACTAAAATATGCAGCAAAGAACAATCCAATAAGCAAGAGAAAACCTGTTAAGATTGGTAATTTTAATGAGTTTTTGGCGTCTGGTTCAGCAGCTTTTTGTGCGATAAGAGATCTAAGTTTTCTTCGTCGTTTGGCCATTTTCTTAAAAAAAAAACAGTTGAATTATTGTTAAAATGGAGAAAATGTTTTATTTGTAAGTTACCTTTGGATGAAACTTTGGGATTTGATACATGAGATTATATTGAAAAAAGTATTAATATAAAGAGAACGATTTCTTACCACGATTAGTAGATCATTTTAAAAATAAAAAATTTATTCGGATTTAATTTTACATTCACCGGTTTGTTGGTTGATAACATAGATCAAAAATATATTTTTGATCTATGGGTTGATAACTTCCTGAACGAAAAGCTAGCTGAACAGTTGTCTTTCCTTATCAAAAGCCAAATGTCATGTTTATTCAGTATTGCCATATGCGAAAAAATCCGTGAGAACCCGAGCGAACAAGTTGTTTTCCTATAAATTCACATTTCGTTTCGAAATCTCATTGGCCGCGTTCAGGTTTTACTTAGCCTATCTAAGTAAGATACTCGAGTATCCAGTATATTTCTGAACGCAAATCAGCTGTTGTTGACATTTCTCATAGATGAGTATCCCAGAATTTTTAGGATAGCTTGAGATTAATTTTTTGGCAACAGCTGCTTTGACATCAGCTGCGATTTTACAAGGGATTACAACAACACAAGCTATCCAGATCGCTTTGGATACGAACCTATACGCGGCCATTATTTCGTAAATAAGAAATAAAAAAGAAGATAAAAAAAATAAGAAATTTTGACCAAATTTGGTAGTGATTTAATTGAAAACCTTACGAATGCACCCAAAAGAAATGCATTCAAAATGGAATCCATTGGGAATGTCAAAATTTTATGCATAAAAAAAACAAACAGTGCCTACTTCCTGAAGCTTTCGGATGAATATAATCGAATACATCGAACTTTTTTAATAGATTTGAATGGGAAATGATAGCTGTGTTTTATTTTTCTCCAGATCCGAACCAGATTGGATTTGCTTACGAAAATGTGAACACCGTCAATGTCATCAGTAGTGAGTTAATACTACGTTTTCACTGGAGCTGAAATGAGGTAATTTCATAAATTACAAAAATTAGTGTTTTCATTGCAAATTTACTAATTTCGTTTGACAGCGAATTTTATTTATATTTCCTGCAAATTTGAAATTACCTCATTTCGAAATGTAATTTTGTATGGGAAATGGGGTTATTTCGAATGGAATTTGGAAATTTTTAACTAAATTACCTCCAATGAAAACGTAGTATAAAGAAAAAAGACTAGGGCTGTATACAAACAAAAAAAGGGAACAAAGAGGTGGGTATATAACAAGTTGAAACAGAGATCCTGAGTTGTTTTATTTTCATGATCTGAATTCCAATTGAATTTGGAAATTTTAAACGTACGTTTTACCCTAATGAATATTTTGTAAAAAGGTTGTATAAAAAATAAACATTCACCCCGATTACATAATCCTATGAATGAGCTGTCAAAATTGACTCGACACATTTCAATAAAGCAACTATAGGCGTTTTACTTTTTTAGCCCCGAGCGTGGCACTGAGCTGTCAAAAAGAAAACTATGATACTTTTTAACTCGGAGCGCTCCGAGCTCTCAACTTGCATTTCTTATTTAGCTCAGAGCTTGACCAGGACTCGCTCGATGAGCTCGGAAAAAAATGACCGAGCACATCGAGTACAAAGCTGAGCGCGGCTAACTTCATACAATTTTCATGTAATTTGACAGATATGAGAGTTCAGTGCTCAATTGAGTTTCTTAAATAGATCGGTGCGCTCAAGTCACGCTCAGTTCGGAGTGAGTTCTATTCGCTCAGAGCCCGCTCTGTGCCCCGCTCGGGGCTAAAAAAGAAAAACGCCTATACTGTTTTCAGCTTTGACTGATGAAAACTTCCTATTAAGTTTTCCAACAACTATTATACCTACTGAAAAAGAGAACTATGTTTTGACATTTGTGATGTGACGTCCAGCTGTTTTTTGTGATACATCCAATTCCAAATATTTTTCTCAACTCAGTTATCTCTGACCTTAAGTTTTTTTATAATCAACCAATTTTATATTAAAATAATCTTTATATTCTGCAAATATGACTGAAGTCGTCGATATGGCTGCCCGTCTCCAACTGGGTCCTCGCGAGGGCGTAACCTATCCACTGAGTGTTTCGTATTGCGGCAATTGTTCAATGCCTATCGAGGTAGACGTCGACAATGAATGAAAAAAATAAAATTAATAAAAAAATCAATTATTTACTCATTGTAGTATTGCGAATATTATCCAGAGTATGAGAAATGCAAACAATGGTTGGAGAAGAACCTTCCAACTGAATTTGAGCGTGTTAGGCTGGAAGATGCTGCTAGCGGTGATGCCGGCGACGATGACAAGAAACGTCAAAAACGTGGTGGCAAAGGCCTAATGAAAATCAAGAAGAAGGAAGATGTCACCAAGAAGATCTGTGTTTCCCGTGCACCTCGTGGCAAGAAGAAGTCCGTCACTGTTGTGACTGGATTGAGTACATTTGGTGAGATTAATAGAACTACTTCAGTTTTGAGAACGAAGTTTAATTATTGCTTTCTTCTTTTCTAGAAATTGACCTCAAGGTAGCTGCCAAATTCTTCGGAACGAAATTCGCCTGCGGATCATCTGTAACCGGTGATGACGAAATTGTCATACAAGGTGACGTCAAGGACGATTTGTTTGACATCATTCCGGAGAAATGGCCCGAGATAGATGAAGATTATATTGAGGATTTAGGAGACCAGAAACGATAGGTCACCAATGCCATTTCATATTCAAATGAAAAATAAAAAGTTGTTTTCTATACCTATATATTTTCTTTTATTGTGGGTTTAAAGGTTCGGTGACTTGTGGAAAATTTCTTTTAACTATTTCGAGGACAGCGTTGACTTGGTCTTCACTCAGGCGTTCTTCACTGTCCTCAACGAGCTGAAAGGGAACTCATTATATGCGTTTACAGTTTGCTTTATAATTTCTTACCAATTGAATGTGAAGGGCGGTCTGAGGTGGATCATTGATCATCATCAAACATTCGTTGTTTGTTAGTTTGTATGGTTTAACTTCTTTAAGAAATTCCAGTATTGTTTCACGGGATTGGGTTTTACAGGGTGAGTCTTCGAGGTACTGTAGAGTCTGGAATGGAATGTTAATGATGTATTTCACTTTGGTATTTGTTAACGATCTCACCTCGTAGGCAATTGTCGCCAGGTTACGAAGTCCGTATTTCTTTTTTGTGTCCTTAATGTTTTTGAGAGCTTCTAGAACTTCCATGTTCGATAGAACCGAAAAACAGGGATTTACTCTGTAAATAAAAATAAATTTTAAATTAGGTGTGTAAATAATTTTAACTTATTTTTACATTTCCATGTTGCAAGACTATTAATTCGATTGTTTACATCAAAAACAAAAAGAAATGTCACTGTTATTCTAAGTGATGCCAATTGACTTTGGAAATACGAAACACAGTTACACTCTTGATCAATGAAGTAGGTATTTTATTTATAAATTAAGGATTGTTTTTTTTTTTGCAAGCAAATGCGCTTGAAACAAAAATACCCTAAAAACGAAAATCACTGTTTAAAAAAAAATTTAAATATTGGTAGCACTGAACTTTTAATGATATTTTAGACGTTGTTTAGATTGGGAAGATTGAGGCCGGTATCACGGCAGTTCGTAGGCAAGAGAAGAGTGGGGTGAGCACTCTCGTGAGGCACGAAGAAAACATAAAAAACGGACTCATGAGTCTACTTTGTTTCAATGTGGAAATGTTGGAATTGTTGTTGTTTCAATGTATTTTGAGGCGCCTCAAAGTTTTAAATGTAAACACGATGGCACTCACCAGTCCGGACTCAGGGCCAGTTTGTTCACAGGTGATCATCTTTAATCAAGGATTATTGCAACTGGTAAATCATCGAATGTGCAATTGGTAATCAATTTTTTTTTTCAAGGAATCGATAATTTAAGTTGTTAATCATGGAAATCGCTAATCAGCGGATTTTGGTTGATAAGCGCCATTTAGTTAGAAGGTGTGAAAGTCATCGTTCAGATTTAACCCATTGTGAACAAACTGACCCTCAATCTTCCCAATTCAAACAGGGTCTTAGCCCTAACAATTAAATCAGACAAATATGTTGTGTTAATTTGTTTTAAAAAATGTGTTGTGTTGTTAACTTATGTATTTATTTGCGGTAAAACTTATTTTTGGCATACAATATCGTTTACGGGACTTCAAAAACTATCCGACCCGCATGCATATATTTTCCTTTCGTATCCACATCATACACAATGAAAAAAATGAAGCGATTTGCTGAAAACGAAAGAAACAAGGAATAAACTAATTCTTAAAAATGATCCAATCTTTCATCGCTTTTCTGTCATGGCTCAAATTTTTTTTTTTCAAGGAATCCATAATTTAAGTTGTTAATCATGGAAATCGCTAATCAGCCGATTTTGGTTGATTATCCATTGTTTTTTTTGAAAATCAATGACGCGAACTCTTAACTGCCTCATATTAACGGTTTTTTTATTATCAGAATTGATCTATATGGATCATCAAATAACATACACAACAACAACAACACAAGAACCTGCTCTTTATTAGGTTCACTTTTCATGATCCAAAAACAGGCTGCTGCTTCTCGCCACTGTGAGCTTGTTTTATTTTTGCAGGATGATCCATATGGATCATGGGTCATAATAAAAAACGGCTATTAAGAAACACTTAAGCCAGAACCGCATCCTATCTCGTGTGGTGTATTGTGTTGTGGAATGGTGTGTCGCTATCGCTCCAATGTGTTTCATATGCTTAGAACCACATTAAGTGAAGCGTATTGTGTATGTGGAGTGGTGTAGTTGTGGAGGACTCACGTGATAGGTGTGGTTCCGGCTTTATACTTCAGAATCGTTGAAAGGGTTTGATTAGCATTTCTCTTCCAGATTACCAATCAATCAAAAACGACATAAGCAAACATACCATTTTCACATTATTATTTGTCAAAGTGACATTTGGAATTAGTATGATACTAAAAAGTTAAACATTTGTTAAACATTTGTGATCGTATTTATAAACGTTGCCTTACTTTGAACTAGAGCCTCAGCCTACGATTCAGTCCGTGTATTTGAAAAAAAAGGATACACGGACTCCGTGTAATTATTACACGCAAATAAAAATCCGTACTCTTAAAACACGTGTATTTATTTGCTTAATATCTGTGTATCCGGATATTAAGCACACACGGATCTTTATTACACAGATTCTTAATACATGGAATGGTTTTTGATTTTTATCTTTTCAAAGGGTGGGTTTACAAGCTCAAAATGGAACAATGGCTATTATAGGTTTTCATTTTTGGTAAAAATTTTGATTTTCTAAGTTACCGTTAGGCGCATAAAAACAAAGTTTTACAGTGCCTTAAATTATCAAGTAATAAATCTAGAGTATCTGCATGGATTAATTGGATTTTTCTTTAATGCGCAAGTAGATAAAGTAACGAAAGTTTTGATATATCAAACGTTATTTCACGAGCTACACAAGCATCACAATCTTAAGTTTAAATCAATCGATAAATCGGAAAAAATCATCAAAATTACCTGCTTGGTCGATTCATCATCATCCATCAGTGGGAGAAATGAGAATGCCGTTATTTTATGTAAAACCTCCAAAAGCCACTGATATGGCTGCCTTAGGAAGCTTAAAACTTCGCTTTTAATTGTCGGATCTTCTTAAAATAAAGATAAAATGCCAGGCTAAATTTTTCTATCTAAACTATTGGAGAAGCGCATCAAATTTCGTACTAAATGGTTGATTGAGTCTGTCGTGAATTTTATTTTCACTTTTACAAATGCAAAAGTTGATGAAAAATTTAAGAATTTTGAAAAATAGGTATTATTCTACAAAACTTATTTATCCTTTCTCATAGAAATTTCTGAGTTATTTTATATTGGCAAATCCAACTAACAGGATCGACTACCAAGTCGTTGTTGTATTTTTATCAAAAAAATCACATAAATTTGGCCCTGTCTATAATGATAATTGGATTATTTAAAATACACGGATCTTCGGATACACGGATACACGGACACCCGGGCGCAGGGATGCACGGATACACGAAATACACGGATTCAAATACGGATATTATAAGAACACGTGTGATCGTGTTTTTAAATATCCGTGTAATAGGGAGCTCTACTTTGAACTTTAAAGCGAGAAACAGATTGGCACAGCAAAGCATCGCCACCGACATCAACGTTAGAAATAACCCTAAATTCGATGTCGCTGTTGCTGTGTATTCAATTGCTTAAGACCCTGTGTAGATTGGGAAGATTGAGTCCGGACTGGTGAGTGCCATCGCATTTACATTCGAAACTTTGAGGTTCCTCAAAAAACATTGAAACAACAACAATTTTAACATTTCACACATTGAAACAACAACAAAGTAGGCTCATGAGTCCGTTTTTTATGTATTCTTCGTGCCTCACGGGAGTCCTCACCCCACACTTCTCTTGTCTACGAACTGCCGTGATACCGGCCTCAATCTTCCCAATCTAAACAGCGTCTAATGTATTCAAAGCCATTTAAAACGACTGGCTCTAAAGAGTTGTCAAAGTTGCTGTTGAAGTTTCTGTGCCAATCTGTTTCTAGCATAATAAAATAGTAACCTAAATTGCCTAAAATGTTGCGCCATTATCTTAAAGTCACTGAATATTTTTATATAAGGTTATTTAATATCTAATTTAAACTGACATACCATTTTTTTTATATTGAGAACATTTATATGAAAACCCATTAATTTGACAGTTTTTTTTAATTTGTTGGCATAAGTTTAAGGTATGTTCCTCTTTGAAACTCTGTACACTTGTGTGAATTATTCAATTTCAATATTGACAAAGAAGAAACATATTGAATTTCTTTGTATGTCGCCTTTATTACTTAAAAATTGAATTGAATGCTAATATTCAATTAATGTATAAATTAAATAATTTACTAAAATTATATTATTTAATATAATATGTAAAATAATTTTAAAATTAAAAAATATACAACACATTAACAATATAAAAATAATTAAATAAATCATTTTCATTTTTCAAAACTTACACTTATACATATTATGTAGGTAGATATAGATATTCATAATTTCAACATAAAGTTAAGATGATTAATGAGAGTTAAGTTCCGTTTTTATATATTATATAGATTTTTCTACACGAATAAATTTTATTTATTGAAAAAATAGTTGTAAATATAAGTATAGTTTAAATACTTTTTTAACTGATTTGTTTAATGAACATATATTATAATAAAATATGTAAGAAAAATGATGATGTCACGTTACTTTTAATGATGTTTAAATGATTATACATTAATGTTTTGCATGTTATTTCAAAACAATCGTTTATTTTGATAAACATAATGACTTATAATGTCCAGAGATAGTTTTATTTAATACATAATTTTTAATATAGGTAATACGTTTTATTTTGTCTTAATGAAAGTCCTTTCGCTGGAAGTGTCCTGGTGGGCTATTTTCGTTGCCTGTTTTCATTCGCAGAAAGGCTCGTTGTTTGCAAGGATGTTATATTATTGATTTGCTGTAGTTTTAGGCTGTGTGTTTGGTTGATTTATCAATGCATCTGTATTGTGCGTAATAAAAATATAATTTCCCTTTTTCTTATTTAATTTCATATTTGGTTGGATATAAGGAGAAAAAAAATTAATTATCATTTTAGCTAGACATCTATTACACTGTCATTCTTTTTCATTTCCATCATATGAGTTGCTTTGAGTTTCTCTTGCATCTGTGTGAGCATATCCTGCATTCGACGGATTTCCTCATCTTTCTGTAGAAGTAACCTATCGGTTTCACTTATTGTCGATTCAAAGCCATTTGAACTGATCGAATCACGCTTTAGTTTTCCACGCTCGCGCAGAGCGTGTTGTGAAATCTGTGAAATGCACTGAGCTCTGAAGTTTTCATAATGAACATCCTGGGTGGTATCTTTAAGATCCTGCATATGAGTCGATATGAGCATCGTACGTAGCTTGATGAAATCGCTGTGTTCGGGATCTTCGACATCTACTACACCCCATGGATACTGCCGTCCGCGGACTTTTTTGCCAGCAACCTCTAAAATTGTGTTACTTCCTACTACAGCGAAAGGTATAGAAGCCTTTAGTTCACGATCTTGTTGCTTGAATTCTTCATCTTCATCTGAATCACAATCTGGGAATTGGTATAATTCAATATGATTGTCTTCTAGATCCTGTAAAATGCGTTCTTTTAGTTTTCGTACTTCGGTCTTAGTAAGACAATCTGCTTTGCCAATTACAAGTACAATGTTCACTTTCCTATGAAGGCGTCGAATGAGATCCAAGTCCATCTGTCGGAGACTAAAAAAGGAATCATTTTAAGTGAGGAAGAAAAACAAATTACGAAAAAAATGGGGCAGGTTTCCATTAGGAACAGTCAAGGAAAAAAAATTTTTTTAGTTGTTGTGAAATAGCATATAAAGCAATAAAAAAAAATATTTTTAGTGCGGAAATTGTTATTAACAAAGATATAAACAATCAAAGTTTGCACCATAGCTTCATGAAAACAGCTTAATTTACCTAATAAGTGCACTATAAAATGGTTATTTGTGATTTTCTGTGTAGAACAATTTCCTGTTAATTAAAAACAATAATAAAAATAATATGAAAGTTATAAACAATTCACAAAATTAAAGAAGTAAAAGTAGATGCAATTGAAAGATTAAAAAAACTAACCTAAAAGCAAATGTGCAATTCACCTAAATGTATACAACACTTCTGATATAATTGTGTCAGTGAAAATGTTTTTGTTGTCAGTAGGGTTGATATCAAGTTTTTTTGTAATAAACAGGAACTGAGGGTGGCACGCTTCGCGGGTTTAAAGGATTTTAACTCCCTTTTTAGGGTCCAGTCCCGCTCACGCAACTCCGTTGCTCCGCTTAGGGTATGTTCAGGCGCCTGTGTCGTCAGTTGGTATGTTATCAAATTTTTTGTAATAAACAGTACCGTAGGTTGCCCTACTAGAAAATTTTGACAGCAACAATTTTTCTGACATAATAATATCAAAAGGGTTGCATACTAAAATATGTAGCCTTTTTCATATTTTGTTTCCTATAGTCAGTAGTTCAATAGGAAGGACCTATGCAAACTTAAATTGTTTATTACTTTGTTAATAATCATTTCCGCACAAAATAATTATTATTTTCGTGTTTTATATAGCCCAGCTGGCATCCAAAACATGTTTTTTCATATTATTGTTTTAGGGACGTTTGCTGATACTACACATAACAATTTAAGTTGAACTTAATTTCATAAGTATCACTTTATGAGATGGAAAAAGTACACCTTAAGAATTTAAGTTCAACTTAAATCGTTATGTGTAGTATCAGCAAACGGGCCTTAATGTTCCTAATGGAAACCTGAGCTCAAAAAATTACAACTCACCTATGACCCCATGGTGGAATAAAGTACAAACAGCAATGAACTCTGTTATCTTGTATGTTCCTGCGGTTAAGACCACTTTCATCAGTAAAATATTGACGAAACTAAAACGAAAAGTAGACATATTTTCAGTATACCTATGTATCTATTGGAACTTTCGTATATTCTTTTAAACACTCACCTGCTCGTCAATATACCCTGTACACACTCTCCAACTGTCCTCGCAATTAATGCCATCGCCAAAGCCAGGTGTATCGACAACTGTTAGACGTAGACGTACTCCACGCTCTTCGATATCCATTGTTTTCTTTTCGACACGTGTCGTCTTTTCGATACGTTCTTCAACATTGGGAATTACTCGATTCTTGTAAAGATCACCCAAGAAAAGACTATTAACTAAAGTTGACTTTCCTAAACCTGATTCTCCAACCACCATCAAAGTGAACTCGAAACCACGTTTTACAGATTTTCGATGAACTTGCTCAGGAAGTGTTGCAAAACCTATGTAATCACGTTCACGGTCTATAGACGGAGTTTTAGCTGAAAAAAAATATAGACAAGAAGTTTAAGTTTTTTTTGTAGAAGAACAAAAGCCAGTGAACTTTAAACCATGACAACCATTGATTGAGGTTACGGAATTCAAGTGTTTCATTCAATGTCGATTTTTCAAATAAATTTTGATATTGGCTAAAACTTTATATCAATTATTATGAGCAACTTAATTCACAAAGGAAAGTTTTTATGATTGTTTGCAAGCTGAATTGTTTTATGTATTTTTTATCAATACTAAAAGAGCTTTTGTTTTTAGTTTAAAGGAAAAATAATATTTATATTACGTATGTATGTGTACCTATGAATTAACAAATATAAATGTGTTTTTACTCAATAAACTGATTTTAAATCCTTGATTCATTGCGTACCATGCACTTACTTATTCACTCTGTACAATCATGGCACACAGTGAATAACATGGAAAGGTTAAGTTCATATAATTTTTCACTATCTCCACATTAATATATGTAGCTTTAAAATTTTGTGATAACATTAAAGCCTAAACAGTGAAAATAATGTTGAAAAAAAATGTTTAATATTAAAAATGTGACATCTACAGCACAGGAAGAAAAAATTAATTCACTGTTGACCAGTTTATCCTATACGGATCTAAATCAGGATTATTTTCTAACACGTATTACAACAATAACTTACGATCCTGCTCTCTATTTGGATCTATTTTAAAGATCCGAAGATAAGTGGGATACAGCGTTGCCGATGTGGCACGATCGCGGTGCACTTATAACACGTTTTCATTTAAATGGCACTGGGGCACCAAAAGATTTCATATTATGGAACATTCATTTTTGAAGGTATAGTAAAATAAAATGTTTGAAAAAAAATTAGGGCTTTTATAAAGAACTTAATAACGCACGCACACTACACTAATCGTCATTTGTCCAAATATTATATGTATTGATTTAATGGTTTGTTTTTCTTTAAAAACTGTGTTTGTGCTTAAAAAATTTATTTAGACGATATTTTTGTAAAGGTTTGTCATTAAAGCTGCAAAAGTTTTGGAGAAATCACTCGACGTTAAAATTATAGGTAGAAGTCCAAATATAGCCATCGGAAAATATAGTAAAGGCTATATAAGTTTTGTAAAATGCAATATTTAAATTATTTGAAATAGACTGAAATTTGTTGTATTTCTGTTGGTGGCTTAAAATGGCACTTTTTATTGGCAGCTGTGCCACGACTAAAAAATTATTTCCGGCAACGCTGGTGGGATAGATGGCTTTTCAGTTTTGAAATGTCACAAGGATCCATATCGTTTTATTTACGATACGGATTCGCGATGTGCCATAAAAAGCAGTATATTGACTATTGGTACTGATTACTGAAGTAAAACCAATCAAAAGGACTTTAAAAAAAAATCTCGAGTTAGGAATTTTCCTAGCAATTAGTGTTCCAAGGAAATTCAACTTAGCTTATAATATGCACTTTATATATAAAAGAGATGAGATTTCCGAGAGCTTGCGATAATACGAACAAACCAAATGCTACGTATATATTCACCAAAGATAAGAGTTGTTCAACTTGTTTTATTTACTTCATTTTAAGGGAAATGAAAACCAGCCCTCTATAATTCTGAATACCTCAACTGTGTAATTACTTTGAAAACAACATTTGAGCCTTTTTAAAAGTTAACACTCACCCTGGTCATATAACGTTTAATTGCACATTTTGTAAATTACCTTGTCAAAGAGGTATTTGTACCTATATGTATTATGTTCCTTAACACGATTCCATTTAAAAAAGGACTACTTCGAATTTTCATAGAGCTGATAGCTCCCCTTGAGGCGTTCATTAACGCCTTTTGCTTTTGAGAGTCCTTGAAGTCATACAAATCTACTTTTCACACCACTTCACATAACATCCTCCAAAATCTATAAGGCGATGAAGACAGGCAAAATAAAATCTCTTTAAGCTTTTCAGAATAAGTAACCGCAAGATGGCACATAATAATCCATTCAAGCGATGGTGGTCGTACAAATGGGTGTACCAAAAAAAATAAATCATCGAGAAAAATTCACTTTTGTTAAATGTGAACAATTCACATTGTAAAGACACACAAAGAGTACCTCCTGTTTTTTGACGTTTCACTGAATATATATGCATGTGTACTTCAAATACTTTTTGCATCTACAAATTTCCGCTAGCAACTTGAGCAGCATTTTAAGTATCAGAGTGCACAGAGAGCCAAACAAGTGGAAAAATGCATATAATTGGTATTTGTTTACGCATAATCCTTCAGGACATGGGGATGCGGTCGCAATGGATGTTTTCTTTTACTTTTACACCAAGGACAGGATGTATGTAGATACATATATGTATTCCTACACGATTCATCACACACCCTTATTTAAAATTGTTTCAAAGGCAAACAAAACATTTGTATGCAATTCTTTCACATGGCTTTCCTTTAATTAGGAGTTCATGCCTCTTGAGTCTATAATAAGTAATTATATAAATTTAATAATGTACATAGGCGTTTCTTTCACAATAATTATCCTAATTATGATGAAGCATCTCTTGACATCATAAATTTTATTTGTCTTACCTGACATTTTGTTGTGTATGTTGTCAGTAACTTAGATTCAGCTCTGTGCAAAATTAAATCCTGTTGAAAAGCTTTGATTCAATTTTCAATTCAATTTAAGTTATTAATTTGTTTGTTTGTTTGTTTTTAAATAATAACAATGATTTATTATTTAACTTGAAGAAAACAATATCTATATTCTTCAAGAGAATGTCAACAACACATTTTAACACTGTTATATCTATTTCTAAACTGATTTCTACAATTTCCAAAGGATATACATAGGTACACGGTTTTCCAGTTTAAAATTTGTCCTTATAAACGAGGGATATTTTTTGTTTTTATTTGTTATTATTAAACTGATCGGAATTAAATCAAACAAAAACTGTATTTAATTAACATTTTAGTAATTTATTCACGTATTTAGTGAAATCCATCTAAATATTAAATATTGTTTTTATAATGAAATGCGGAATGAAAAATAGAGTAAACTATCTATTAGGAATTACTTTAACGCTTTCCAACGCATGCGTTTTGAATTTTTTATAATTTATGTGTAGAGGGGGTGGAAAATGGTATTGCCAAGTAGGAATCATAAATATGGACGAGAAAGGGAGATTATATGAGTGCAATGTTTCTTATATTAAAGTTTTTTTTTTACAAAAGCTATTTTTCCGTAGGTCTATATACCTTATATTGTTGTTTCATAACTAAAAGGTGTTTTTTTTTCAGAGTTAGATCGTTTCTATAATAGGGTTTTCTATACAGAAATTTTAAATTGTTTCTTTGAATTTGTGATCACTGAAATCACGAATAAGTTACACCATAAAAACGTTCCATGTCAATCAATTAAGCCGTTTTTTAAATTGAAAAATTATTTTAACACTCCGTATAGCATGCGAGAGATAAGTTCATTTTAGCCATATGAAGTATGGTGGGTGGGAAGATAGAACATGACGAGGATTTCGTATATTATACGAGGGTTATTTTTAAGAAAGATAGAGTTGTGGAGCAAACTACAGTCAACGGATCCGAAAAATAGTAGCAGAGAATGTCGGAAATTTCTCTACGATCTTTCAACGAATTCAGGTTAATTAGTTTTACCCTCTCGATTCTGAAAATGTGAATATCTTGGTAAGGAGACCATACACGACATGCATATTCAAGTAGGTGGCCAACAGAATAACGTTATTTAAAGGGTCACATAGGGGTTGAAGAATTCTGTGGACCTCGCGTTTCACGAAGCCTTAGTGCTGAACTAGCTTTAAGAATTATTTCGTCTATATGAATGACGAACTTGAGTTCCTGATCAAATAATATGCCAAGGTCTCGAATATTTTGAACATAGAGAAAATAGAGACGGAAGGAGAATTAATAGGTTTGAGTGAAAAAGAGATATATTGGCATTTGGAAATGTTAAGCTCCATAATGTATTTACTTGTGAGATAGAAGAATGTTCGTTCCTTATTAACAGTTATAGATATCTCTCATACAAAACAGTTTTTTTAGTTTTGAGTTTTATTAAATTATTTAGTCAAAAGTTTCTATAGTAAGTTTTGCATGAATTAATGTGTAGAAATAATAAGTCTTAGGGCCTGTTTCACAATGTTTGAGTAAAGTTATGATTAGTTAATCGACACATAAATATTGGTATAGGGTCATATAAGTCCACAAAAAAAATAATTTTTTGATTTATAAATGATTCGGGTGGGTCAGAAGCCAGTAGTGGTTTTTGCTACTAAGGATCCTTATGATCCTGTGCCAATATTTATGTGTCGGGTAACTAATCAGAACTTTACTAAGACATTGTGAAACAAGCCCTTAATCTCTGAAATATAAATCTATCCCCATTACAAATTTGAACAAAATTGATATATTATGTAGGTAACGTAAAACCACGCAAATATAATATTTTCCTTTCTATCAAGTATCAATTAAAAAATAGGTAATTCCAAAGTTTTTTTAAACACCTCGTGTGTATATGAAACATTTCAGTTTAAAATTAAATTGAATTAAGAATCTTTGATTATTTTTTTGGAAAACATCCTCACAGAAATCCGCTACTGCTAAGATACCTACCGAATTAATTTGTACTAGAGCTCCCTATTACAAGGATATTTAAAAACACGGATACACGTGTTCTTATAATATCCGGATTTAAATCCGTGTATTTCGTGTATCCGTGCATCCGTGCGTCCGTGTGTCCGTGTATCCGTGTATCCGAAGATCCGTGTATTTTAAATAATCCAATCATCACTGGAGAGGGCCAAATTTATGGGATTTTTTTTGATAAAAATATGACAACGACTTGTTAGTCGAATCTGTCAGTGGATTTAAATTTAGAACTATTTAATTTTTTCTTTAAAAATCGATTTTTTTGGAAAATCACCAAAAATAAAAATCTATAATATCCATTATCCCTCAAAATTTTGAGCTTGTAAGCTATCCCCTTAAAAAGATAAAAATAAAAAACCATTCCGTGTATTAAGAATCCGTGTAATAAAGATCCGTGTATGCTTAATATCCGGATACACGGATATTAAGCAAATAAATACACGTGGTTTAAGAGAACGGATTTTTATTTGCGTGTAATAATTACACGGAGTCCGTGTACCCGTGTTTTTCAAATACACGGACTGAATCGTAGGCTCTAATTTGTACATGCAAACAGATAAGCCTATATACCTGTTCCATGTACATGTGTAAATAATCATATAATTCAAACAAAAATGATAAAAGATACACACAAAAATAAACAAAACAAATTTCCTTATTTAAGTATTTTTCCTTTGTTTTTGCGCTGCGCAAAATCTACAACAAAAAAAACAAAAACTGCTCATTTTCCCTAGAATTTTAATGAAGCAATCTGCTATTAAAATTTAATATTTCACATTATTTTCAAAATCCAAACTTTTATTATTGAACAGTTTTCTGGAAGAATCATCATACAGTAAATTTGATGCGACATTTTAAGTTCCAACTATGTACAGTAGTTCACTTTAAAAAGTTATCATCAAATTTTGTTCATAATAAATTCTTTATAACGACTACGTCAGAAGAGTACCTTCTGTTTTCATTGTTAGCAGAAAAGAAATCGATTTTTCACTCCCACCTAGCAAAATAATTATTTACAGTCATAAAACTGACTTAAGGGCTTATTCATCATCGCTCAAGCAACATAAAACTTTTATCGCATGTACCTATATCATATATGAAGCATCAACAAGCAATTCAAGCCACCAAATCATGTAGAAGGACTTGGCACACATTTAATATAAGTGCTGGCTCATGCAGTCATTGCTCTGTGCAATTTGTGACACTTTCATGTACACACATACATAAGGCTCCATTATGTCCTGCCCCGGTGTTCTACTTTTTCCTTGGCCGTTCATTTATTCATATAAAATATAGGGCTTCGGTTACATGCCTATACCTAAGTGTATATACGAAAATATGTGCATTTTTAAATGCAGCACTTTCATAATATATCAGGTTTAATGCACATCACGTTGTTTTGTTTGCATCGTATATAAATACAACATCACAATGGGCTACTGACAGTCTGCCCTGTCATGTATGCATAGCTGCATAGGAAATTTCATCTTCATCTCCATATAATGCCCCGGCATTTCTGGCGGCGCAACTTAAGTTCAATTTGCTTTAATTGAGCATTTTGCTTTCGCATTGTACACAAACCTCATGATGACATCAAGTTGTTGATTTCGCATTAGTAATAATGTCGTAAATAGACTGATATGTTTATAATTTTGATGTAACAAGTTCTGTGAAAAAAAACTGAATAAATAATTGTTGAAATTAGTTTTCGGAAACTGATTTCATTTATAGCCAAGAAAAATAATCATACAAATTCTTTGATGATGTTGGGCAAGGTTGAATTTTGTTATCCCTTACATCTTTTATAAAACAATATTTCGATTTTTTTTTAAGCTAACTGAGTTAACAGTAATTTATTCTGAGTAGTCATTTGTTGTTTCAATTAACTGACTATAATAATTGCCAAATTGACGTCTTTATTTTGGCCGTTAAAATATTTTATCTTCATGAGTCATGACTAACCACTGTCAAGAAATTCAGGAAGTTTGAAATATACGCCTCGAAATAATTGAGAACACAAGTAGATAGTAAAATAATGCGCACTTAAGCCTGTCTGGACTAAACCTGAACTTATCTATGTATATAGTAGACATTCTTTAAGTTTATTCAATAAATGTTGACAAAACGAACAAGTTTTAATAAAAAAATTAGTTTTTACAACAGGCGAGACCCTATAAATGTAGATGTACTTTTTGCTAAATTCTGTTTGCTTTCGGTAAGAGTAGGGTGACCAGATCTATTCTCAATGAAAAGAGGACATCCACAAAAATCTCAAACAAAAAACTAAAAAAAAATGATTTAATCATTGTATCTATGTATTTTCTTCTTTTGTTTGTTAGCGAAAATGACGAGTTCCAAGAAAAACAGAAGACAATAGGTGTGTTGGCTTTTACTTTGAAACTCTGTGTTCTTATTTGTGTGAATTCCTACACATTTTTTTTTATATGAACTTTGACATACTTTTGTGTAGAAATTCACACATATCCACAGAGTTTCAATATATACCAGTTTTATATAATTTTGTACGAACATCGGATATTTTTTTGGAGATCAGTAGGTATAAGATATGAACTTGCGCTTTGGCATTTTATTTTAATTATAACACAGAATTTTTCATAAAACAAAAAACTCCAGACAAAAAATTGCATTTACATGAAAAAGAAAAGGTAACAGTTATTGTATGAGCTGTAAACAAATGAATGGGTGCGTTCAATGATTAATAAGTAGATATAATAACAGAAAACATACGTGCCTGTTTACAAATTGGTTTTACTGAAAGTCATTTTACTGAAACTCTATCTAACGCCCTTAAAATCCATGTATATCTCACTCACAAAAAAAAAATTCTTTCATGTTGCACCCGAGAATACCTATTACTTAAATCTGGCGCAACCTACCTACTGGCTTTTACTCATATAAAATCAACCTGTCTCTGCACCTGGATGTGCCTTCGGTAAAATGCCTGTGTAAACAGGCACTAATATGTCGTTGTGGTTTAGGAATTTATAAATTTTTTTGTAATGAAAATAGTGTTAAGACCATGTTCATACCAAAATAAATTTTTTTATTGTGGTTTTGTTTCTCAGAAAAAAATTAAAGAATCCTAAAAAAGGGAACAAATCGCTTATTTTTTTTAAAAAGATAGCGGAAAAAAGTTTCTTAGGTTCAAAGCAAGACGTCTGGTCAGCCTGGTTAAGAGGGGATTTGCAAGAAAGTCCACTTAAGCTTCATGCTCTTCCTAAAATTGTTATAATATTAGTTAAATATGAGCTCATCAAGTTAGTTTATACTAAACATAGGATGAATAGGTACATGCTTTAAATTTTTTTGTATATCTACCTACCTATGTGCATATATTTTGTATTGTTTCAACAGAATATTAGACAGAAAAACAAACGCCCCTGAAATTTTAACTAAACAAAAACCACGACTTTGTTTACATTTTGTGCCAATCTCTGAGTGACTTAATTTCAATTAAATTCAATTAAAATTTCCTCACTCGATGTATTACTCAAGTGAGTCATTAAACAATCTATATTCTCTGAGGAGAAATAGTTATCTACAATATTTTTTACTTTTTATCTCAAAATAGAAAACGCTTGACAGAAATTATGAAATGCAGTTTTTTATTTCTCTCAATTCTGATGCCACCGCAAATCATGATTTCGAAAAGTAAACCCAAGCCAAGACCACCCTCCAAATAGAGAGATGCCTTTAATGTTTTATGCGGTTTCATAGAAAAAAACTAGCTGCATATTCAATATGCATGCAACCTTATGCAGCAAACCGCGCACACATTTTCATTTTGCGATTCTATTGAATTGAATGAAAACCGAAACCGAAGTCAATCAATTTACAGTTAATTTTAAGAAGAAACAGCCAGGGTGTATATCGGTATATTATATTGTATAATCATCTAGTTGGGAGTTGTTGGTATCAACGAACGCTCCTCCATCATCATCGATTTGCACTCACTTCCCAAAATGACATTTGATCTGTTTATGTTGAAAGTTGATGTTTCATGTATGGTACCTACAATAAATTTTTTTTGTTTCTGTGTGGAAGATTGTGGTCGTCATAACAACAACTTCCACGGCACATTGTAACTATATATAATCTTCACTTTCGTAATTGTTTAGGAGCAGACATTTTTATTATTAGACATAATACCTATGCATCAAAGATTTTAAAAGATCAGATGGTGAAAGATGATGGAGACAAATAAAATGCATTTTACTTTTTCTAGAGTTCATGGACTATAAAAAAAAAAGATCAGATGAGGTATACATACATAAATATGAGTGGGATGGATGACCTCATTTCAAAATACAATTAATGTCAATTTTGAAAGTTTTGTTCACATATAAAATATAAATATATAGGCACTTTATATGGACTTTTAATATGTTTTTATTTTTACAATTTGAACCCTTCTCATATTATGGTAAGAATCTAGGTATACAGTTTGTCAATCCACAACTATAAAAATAGTTCTATAGTTAATACCTAATTGAGAAGAAATAAACTGGCAGCACTTAAGAAATCATAGAATTGTGTCAAGTTAACATCGATGAGATGAAAAATGTGCCTCTAATCTAATTTGCTAATTTAAATTTAATTTGCACGATACGAAAACAAATCGCCATGTAAACAAATAATAAATACATACATATACAGAAGATTTGTCTGCGTATTATTTAAAGCAGATTAAGTAGTGATACTTCATTGTAAGGTAAAGTAAGTTATATGGTACTGGAGAATAATTACCATGACTTTTCAGGGCTATTGGGAACTAAGGTCTTGGATTTTGTGAACATACAGGAAGGAGAGATAATATTCAATTGGATCAAGACGAGATAAAAATCGTAAAGGATGTCTAATTCCACCCTTTTATGCAGATACTAAAAACAAGGCGACTATAATAGGAATATAAGAATGTGTTGTTTGCAAATGGAATTTGCTTTATGCCTTATAGAGAAGAATAATAAAATGCGAAGTTGAACCTGTTAAAAATTACTGTGTACTCCTCTTTTTTGCTTATGGCTTTTCGATTGGTCGCCCATAAAGCCTTCTGAATCCTACAAAATTACAGTTATTCTCTCGATAGAAAAGAAAATGCTTATGGATTTGAATTCAGAATCGAAATCCGAAGCACTTCAGAATTATCGATAAGATTGGTTACAGATTACCAATCTAAAACGCCATTAAAATTGACTGTACATATAATTAATAACACTAAATGGGTAAGGCGAAGACTATAACAACTTTAAAAAAACACCTGTTTTATAAAGGTATAGCTACTAAAGACTTATGGTAACAACTAAAAAATTCTCTCAAACTACTAGTTTTAGTAAAGAGGACCGCCTTAGCTTTCATTTCATACCACATTTATGTATGGACGAGACTAGAGAAATGCAGTATATAACAGTTCTAACACTTCACCATTAAAAGCATGCGTGCATTAACGAGCTTCGCGCGACAACAAAATTCTGGGTGCCCGAAGAACGCCAACTGGAGAACCCTCGTCCTGTGGGGCCGCATTAATAATAATTTCATAAAAAAAACTATTATCCATAGTCATATGCGAGTTCTTTGGCATATAGATAGGTATATGGAAATAAATACCTATACATATTTAGTAAATTGTGGCCAAAACTGCTGAAAAAAGTAACTATGTTCATCGGTTTCAAAAGTCACCTCTCGAACTATTATTAACGAATTTTTGGAAGTGACAACAGAATTTGTAAATTTTTTTTAAATATAGGAGAGTAAGGCTAATGATCTGTTCCATATACCCACAGATTCAACTGAATGCCAAAATATGTGAGTTTTCACAAGGCAATAAAGAATAAACACTATCGGTCGTATATTTATAAACCTTGTCTACCTCAGACAGCCGCCGAAGTTATATTATAGCTGTTCATGACGGACTCGGTTGTATAAACCTTGGTTAATGTAACATTTTATTTAATCAAATAAAGCATATAGGTATTTCCAACTATTTCAGACTATTAAGACACTGTCTAACTAAAAAATCTAATAAATACGCCTGCATATACATATTATGTACATATCTCAATAAACTGTGACCATATTTTGACCACACATGGTACTTCATACATTTTTTTTTGTGACGAACCCTGTCTTCCATTCCAAGTAAGTCGTTCGTCAGTTCTAAGAAACAGGCCCATACTTACATATATACATATTTAGTTAAAATTCTGAATTGAAAATAGCATTGCTAAAATAATTTTATATGAGTTACTTAAAAAACCCTGTCGTGATTCAGGAAACGTCATCGTCATTTGATCGAAAGGTAAAAAGATAAAAAAGTAATTTTGACTTCACTAAAATAGCTCCAATCTGCCAATTATAAATATGTGTGTATACTGTATATTGTATAAATATCTTATCTTATTATAAATGACTCTCAACACAATAACTAAACCACAAAAAAAAAAAGTTAGATACTTAAGAAATAACATTTTTTTAATGTAAAAAAATATTTTTAACTTGGAGTCATAAGTAGATATGGTTTCATTTTTAATAGAAAAATATAGGCGAAAAATTTTAAACGATTTAGTACGATGTTAAAGTATTTTTAGTATGATCAAAATATTTTAACATCGTATTAAACCATTTAAAATTTTGCGCCATAGTCTTTAATAATTAAATCGTGTATAATAGGTGGGTTATCTTTGTGAAAGTATATACACTCAAAATAATATGTCTGTCTGGTAACTTGAAACGTTATACGACGTCGTTTGACGTACCAAAATTTGCTGTCAAATCCAATAGAAAAAAAAATGACAAGAAGCAACTTGTAGCTAGAAGTTGCAGTTACCAAACAAATACTAGGCGAATTTGCACAAATTTACACAAAATTACACAATTTGCTGTCAAAAACCCCTAGAAAAAAAACTCAGTTTTGGGAAATTTGTTGAAAAAAAAATTACCAAACAGCCATAATATAATGCACAAAAAACACACATCGCCACCTAAGAAAAAAATTAACAAATATTGGCAGCACTGATATTTGAATGACATTTATCTGTCAGCTGTTTTGAAAAACATAATCCTTGCGTTCGGTAAACTATCAGATAGGCTATCCACCTATCCCAAAAATGTTCAGATACGTTGGATTATTGTTTGCATCAGCTGTTTTGTCAAAAGGGATTAACAACACAAACCTATCCGGATAGCTTTGAATTGATCCCCGAACGCGACCAATAAGTAAGTTTGTTCGTTGAGCCCTGAAATTACTATAAAACCTTTTTCGAAAAACCTGAATTCACCTTGACAGTTAAATTCTGTGTCTTCTAAGACCTGAGGTCCCTCTTAAGTAAACCTAGGTTTTGTCAACCCTGGGTAAAGTTGAACGAACGGAGCTAGTATTAGTTGTGAAGTGTACAATCAATCAAACAAATATGTTTTTGGATAATTTTTTTTATTTCTTTATATTTTTGAAATATTAGTCAAATAACAATATATGATTGTAAGTCTGGTTTCGTAAAAATATTAACAAATAAATTGCCTTTCTTGCAATACTAAATACAAACTCCCATCATTTTACGGAAAAATTATTATATGTAGAAAAAAAAATAAGAAGTTATATACGAATAAATGCATCCCCCTTAATAAAACCACACCTTACATTATAATCTTGTAAGAAGAAATAAAAGAACAAATTACTCAGAGCAAGGTTTTAAAAACTCATCAACGTTATCCCTGCACATAATTTGTATAGCTTACATATAAACGACAAAGAATTCTATTCGTGGAGCTTTTCATTGACATAACCTTCCACCTTAAGTGTGTATCCTTAACCTCTTTTTATTTTTTTTTGTTCATATCTTGAATTCTTGATTATCAGTTTATTCTTTTCTTATATAAACTATTTAAATGCATTGTTGCACACAAAAATATCTTCTGTTTTTGTCTCATTCTGCTGCAAAATGTATACAAAAGCATCATTTCAAAGCCTTTTTCGTATCTATCTAAGTGCACATATTTAAACTCAACTCTTTTGTGTATGTGCATGTGTGTGAAAATGTGTATATGTATATACATTGATCTCTTTTTAAAGATTATAAAAGAAAATCGAATTGCTACTTCACTATATTTTATATATAGAAACCCTACAATAGACAAGCACTATAATTCGTTCACCCACCTCAGAGACTATATCTCCTTATTCATTTTGTAAAGGTAAATGACACATTGTGTGACAGTAGTATAGCTTATCTGAAGAATGCACCTACCGCTGCAACACTGAAACCACCATCGCTGTTGCAAAAAAAAAAAAAAAAACAAGGCAAACATATAACAACGTCAAAAGGTGATGGGAATCAAGTAAATGTACGTTTATTCGTATATAAGTATTTGCATTTACATCAAAATGAAACATAAATCATTCTCAATGATATAGAGATTTTCAAAGAGATACTGACTCTTCTTGACCTCAGACAAACAAATAAACCTTAGTGTATATCGTATCTACGGAAATGCATGCACAAACAGAACCTGGCGACAAGCGCCCCAATTCAAACAATGCCCCTCTGTCCATTTTAAGTTGTAAAAAACGGAATACCATTTCAAAACGTCAGTTTACCGATTCTCATAGTACTAATATCATAGTCAAATAGACTGTCAACTGTTATAGGTTCCAGCTAGTCGTGTGCCACAAATCAACTCAACCCGATTCTTATGTAAACTACTGCCGTTCTATACATGCCAGGAAGAGAGTCAGATATATGTTCCTATAGGTATAGACACACATGCTAAAACCTAAACATTGATTAGCTCATTATGTGCCATAAGTCATGGTCACTGGATTAGTTAAATGTATGTTAGAACCACCCAAATCCGGATGCGAACTAAATAGACAAAAACTGAACAGGCTTTCAGATATATGAAGCTACATTTTGTTTTAAATTTATTCAAATTTTATTGCCGTGTGGGTATAACTTTTTTTTTGTACATAAATTGTTTATTTCAATATGTTGTATGTTCTCTTACCTTTCCGGTGAAATTCTGTAGAACGCATTTTGCTGGCTGAAAGCTTCCGTCTTTGTAAATACTCCGTGGTAATGGTGGTGGATTGTTTTAGGGGTTCACCCAGGCGTATGTGTGTTATTTTTGTTATTTTTTTTTGGATTAAGGATTTTACCCTTTGCTCTTTATAAATGGATTCAAGAAATATTTTATTACCTTTATGCAAATATTTATATCGATATTCTGATTAGATTGAGCCTCAAACTTTTGTTTGAAATGTAGGGAAGTTTGTTATGTATATATAAAATGTGTGTTAATAAAGTCTAAATATTCACAGCTTAAGATAAAGAGATCCTATTTTTTTCAACAAAAATCTAACTCCACAATATTCACTGTTTACATGGATATATATTTTTTTTTTTTTTTAATTTATTATTCAGAATAAAATCTCCGTTTACGTTAAGCCTAACACCGCTGAACACTTCGACAATTCGATATCAACTGAGTGAAAAATGTTTTCTGTGTGCCTATAACGATGAAGTAGACAAAAGATACTCTATATCTACTCATAGTTACAAATACACGGCATGGAATGCTTCTACATTAACAAATATTTTTTTTTTTTTTGTGCTGTTCAACTAAAGAGTGAGTGTATATCGTGTGGATTTATTGATTATACATATTTGATATAAACAAAAAACTCTAAAATTTAATGAGATTTTGGTTTTTTGTATATCTATCTTTTTTTTTTTGTATTTTGTTGCGGTTGATATTTAATTATGTTTCCAAGATAAAATCAAACGCATAAATAAAGCAATTCAATTAAGTGAGATGTTTTTGTGTGGACGTTACTGTAACTGCATCTAGGGCGCAGTTGCAGAACATTTTTCAATGAATTCTTTTTGTTTTTTTGGAAAATTGCATCACGTCATTTGAGCTTTTTTTTCAGTGATGAATGTGAAGCTGATAATGAGAAAAAGTTGTATTATTACCTTCATAAAGATACAGGGATTTATAAAAGGTATATAGAAGCTTTTATTTTTGTTTAAGGCAAAACTTTGAAGCTAGCAAAAACTTCATGAGAAAAATAAAAATTTAAACTTGTGCGAAAAATAAAGATAATCAGGGGAAGATAGAATAGGTTGATATGGAAAGTTGTTTGTTGTTTTTTTTATTTAAGGTATATCTACCTTAATGAGTTGTATCAAATATTATGTGTATATATATTTACAAATTAAAACCCGGTTTTATTATAAAAAAAATTATTATTAAAGAAAAATGGCACCTTGCATTTTTTCATTAACTATTTAAATATGTGATCTTTTTTTATATGTTATCTTGAATTTTAAGTTATTTTTTTTTTGGATTTATTCTTCTTCTTTTGAACTTTTTAATTATTATTTATATGAATCATTAAAAGGTTATTAAGGTTGTTTATTTTTGACATGAAATAAATCCCAGAAATTGGGAACTCGCAGTGTTGTTCGTACTGCGGAATAGCGGTGCTGTGTTCATGTGAACCAGACTATCAGCCACCTATTATATCTCTAATTGTGGAGAATAAAATTCCCCTTTTTGGGCACTTTGATATTTTTATTTTTTTATTTTTTACTTCTGAAATTTGGTACACAATACTGTTACTCATGTGAAATTGAAATTGTTTTGATATCAACTGCATGTACACTATATGATTCTTTAACAAATCTTATTTTATGAGAAAAAATTTTAAAATCGTTTGAGGGTTGTTTTAATTATATAAAATTTTCTAAATATTAAAAAAAAGTTGATACGCCATTTTTTAGTATTTATAAATGCCAAGTTAATAAATTAATTTCGAAATAAATAATTCACCAAAAAATAATTTTGAATTTTTGTCTTGAATCCAAACTATGTTTTTTTTTTATATTTTGATATGCAATATTATTCAAACTTATCAGAAAATTTAATTTAAATCTGTTAAACAGATAATGAAGTAATTGGAAAACAAAATAAAATGCAATGACTGGGTCGTACGAACTTGCTCTTATGTGCAATCACACTGTGGTTTAAAAGTCTGAATAGTTTAGATCTATTCATTTGATTGAAACATGGGAGCCAGTTTTATGCCGCCTGCTTAAAACGTATTTAATTTTAAAGTAGTATTAAAAAATCAAACAAATTGATTAAACAACCGCTAAAGTTGATTTTAAACCAACGTGATGTATACCATCTGATTTCCTAAACAAGTCTCAATTTTTGAGAACAAAATTTTGAAAATCTTTGGAGCGATTTTTTAAAAAAATATTTGTTATGTATAAAAAATTTTGTAAACATTTTCAAGGAAAAAAATTGGTAGGTACGCAATTTTTTAGAATTTATTAAAAAAAGTTAAAAAATTTATTTTGTAAAAAATTCCCATTTTCGAAATATCGATTTTGCAAAAAAATTATTTTGAAATTTGTTTGAAAATTTTGATATGCAATATTATTTAAACTTTTTTGAATCGATAGATAACATTTTTTTTTTAAGTATGGTAGATAGTACCTACTGATATTAGTTTTTAATCAAAATCGTAGCAGCCGTTTTTGAGCAAAATAGGATTTTTATTATTTGCTGAAAAAATTGTATGGCAAGTACCGTTATTTTTGGTCCTAAAAAAATGAAAAATACGTGTCGCGGGAATGCCCAAACAAACCTAGATATTTATTTTAAAGGAAATCGACCCACCCGTTTAGACTGCAGCTGAAAGGACAGGACAGAGCGACAGGATTGCGAAGTCAAGAATGATTTTCGAGTTAGATTTTTTTACGAATGTAAGTAAAAATGGATCTATGAGAGGTAATTTTATTAAGAGCTAGCTGTAAATTGTAAAACTTGTTCCTATTAAATGGTAGATCGTTCTAATATAAGCTCCTAGAAAAATTTTAATCAAAATTATAGGAGTGGTTTTCGATTGGCGTGGCTTCCATTAATTTCGACTATACAAATAAGTTTAAAATGTGCTACATTATGTTAAAAAAAACTTAAGTCAAAATCGACCAAGTCGTTTTCGAGATATTGAATTTTCAAATAAGGAATTGAAACATTTTTATAAATCTTAAAAAAAATTATTTGTTTTATTACACAATACTATCACTATACTATAATACTATACAATTTTCAAAAAAATTTAAAACAAAAAAATGGTTCTATGGCAGGTGCTATCAACAACTATTTTTCGGAATTCTGTTTTTACAAAAAGTAACTCTATACTGATATATTTTTGAGAAAATCTAGCTTTTCCTTAAATGCTAAAGAAATTTTGGACTTATTTAATGACCGTTTGGAAACTTATACCATACCACCTTTTTTGAGACTTATGCCTAATGTCATAAAAATATACTAAAAGCGCTGTTATCCAAAATTCTCTTAAATTTTATGAGACCATTAAACTTTCGTACTCGTTGATTTGAGGACACTTCACAAACATTTAAAATTTAAATGAAGTGAAATGAAATGAAGTTTATAAAAGCTTTTTAAAGCATTTTAATTTTAAAAACACTTGAAGAAACAAAAAAAGGGCTTTAAATATTTAAATGAAATCGAGCATTAGTTTATCTTTAACTAACTATACAAAATACATCATAATTCACACTTGACTGAAGATAAAGGGTCAAATATTTAACAATGATTTACTGGAAAATTCATTATGTTTTTGCAAACACAACCACAGAAATAAAAAGTGTACTTAAAAGTGGCTAAAGCGTTTTATTGGTACATTGTATTGCTGTGCTATATAAATACCAGGTACAGCTATCTATTTTTCTTGTTCGATTTCTTGCAAATTTTTTCAAATTCATTTTTGGTTAACCTTTTTTAATTCAAAAACACTCTTTCCCTATTTTAAGATGCTTGCTTCTGGATCCATGTGATATGATGAGATACCTTGGCATAACCATCAGGATTCCTGCTGCCACATCCCATAACAACAAAGCCAGCAACACCAACAAGTTTGCCTTTGTAAATAGCTGGACCACCAGAATCACCATTGCATGCCCCATTATTTCTTTCGTGAGCCAAACAAAGAAGTGAATCATCATTCAGGCCTTGAGTGGCAAAGCATTTCTTCTCACTAACTGCATTCAAGGTGTTATATTGCAACTGCATTGGAATATCACCATTAGTCGAAAGACGTCCCCAACCAGAAATCACGACTTTAGAATCGTGAGGAATTTCTCCGGTTTGCAATGATATTTGAGCAATTTTCTTATTAATTGATAGATTTTTAGACAAAGTCAATACAGCAAGATCATTCAAAAAATTTCCATATTTTTCATGGACCTTTATTTTAGCTACAGCAATTTCAATGCCTCCAGATACACGGTTAGTTGATCCGGCATAAATGGAGAATTGACTAGCTGGATAACTATATATTTGAGATAAAAGAGAGTTGATGTGAATAAGAAGTCTTAATTTAAAAGAATCAATCTTACGGTGTAATTCCACTTTGGACGACACAATGGGCAGCAGTTAGTATGTATTTACTGGAAATAATTGATCCACCACAAGTATGCTGCTTGTTCCGGCGAAGGGAAATCTGATGGGGAAATTGTCCCTCAGCTGCATTTTGTCCTCCAACTATACGATGTTTATCGTCAGCAATGGAAATAGCCGCTAAGGGCAATTGTCAAAAGAATGACTACAATAAGTTTTGGAAACATAGTGTCGGAATAAACTGATGGTTTCTCCAAACTTGAACTACAATTTATATCGATTGTCCGAACTCATTTTTAACAAATATTTGCGTTATCTTCATTTGTATTGTTGACAGTTTCAAGTATTTAGTCTACTTGTCTTCGATTATGCAGACATTAATTTTGATTGTTTCACTTGGATATATGTACATATATAAATTATTTTGTCTGAGGTGCAAAAACATGCTTTATGAACAGAGGCACTTGTAAAAAGTTCATAGGAGTGCATATTTGTTAAACGGTGAAGTAAACTACCAATTATTTAAAAATCAGCTTTATCTACACGTAAGGAAATTTATACTCGAATGCCCTGTCACTCTATTTTTTTTGTAGACCAATTTTTGAGGGTCCAAAATCCAAATAATTTATCTTTAGGATTTTGGAGTTATAATACCGGCGTATGTTCCCAAAATTTCATTTCTAAAATAATTGTATATTGGAAATTTAGAATATCGTATAATATAGATACTGCTCGTTTTTGAAATTTTAAAAATGTATTAATATAGTGTTGATATAAGTATTTATGGAAAACTGATAATGTCTTGATAATTTTTGACGGTAATATTGTACGGATTCCTCTTATAGTTGTCGGCCGTTTTCAAAAATTTTAAAAATTTCAAATACATATTCACTTAATATTTATTTAACTATTCTTTTAATATAGTTAATTCTGACGTCAAATTCAATTACATTATAAGCCAAAACAATTAATTACATTTTTAAAACTATTTTTTTGGTAGTTAATTGTCAAAATTGTCAATTTTTTTTTTTAATTTTATCAGATTTGGTCTAAAAATCATTTCCAATGCCGAAATATATTAAAGAAATATCACAAAAACTAATAATAATCCATATAAGGAACATTGCGCAGCATTTTGGACTTACTTTTCTAAATTTAGTACATATCTGCATTGAAATAACTTTCCTGTAAAAATATTTTAAGCCTTTTCAAATATTGATTTGACTAAATTGCTGACGTTTACAGAACTTTTTAAGAATTTTGAATTTTGGTACGAAAATTATGAATCCCACATTTTGAATGCAAACGAAATATAGGCACTAGGCAGGGTACCATTGAATTCCTCAAATCATTAATTTTAGTAAAGAATAGTAGTCGGAAATTAAAATTCAACAAAATGACCACTGTGCAGTGATAGCGTGGAGTTATGAAAAATAATACACGTTTTTATGACAATACTTATATTGATTTTGTAAAATGGATGTTCTCGAGTGATTTTGACAGTTTGACATGCGGCCTTACGTCGTATACGACTAAATGTAACTGTACCCACTGTAAATTCCTTTTATAATCTAATCACCCTGTAGCTGGAATAGATGATCCGATACCCCACTAACATTGAAATGGAGCTTTTTGTGTTATTCTTATTAAAAAAATAATAAAAAACTGCGAGAGAGAGAGCATTGTATCATATACACAAAGTTCTCTAAGATTCTCTTATTTTCTAGTTGCACTTGAATAATTGCACATGTAACATCACTCATCAGACGTCATCCTTGAATGGGAGTCTGCGGTTCCATCAACCCACACCTTAACATCTTCATCAGGAAATTTATGTATGTACGGTACATTTTTCTCTCCCAAGTGCATAAATATACACTCTCGTCAAGGATGTGAATTTATGGTTTCAGAGTTTGGTCAATTAAAAAACAAGTTGATTTGCTCTCCATCTCTCGGCACGAGTACGAGAAGAACTTGAAATCTCTCAAAGGCCATTACCAAACTGAAGTGTGGGAAAAATACGTTTAGTATATAATATAGTATATATATGTAGTTTAACTGTAATAATGTCCTTTGGATTGTAGGTACCTTTATTAAATATTTGTTGTCAAGGTCGTTCGAAGGATTGTGCTCAAGGTTGGAGTGTGCACCGCGCAGATGACGATTTTGTGGCATGTGTAAGTACACAAATGAATCGATGTTTGCTGATGTTTTAGCCCTTTTATATACGAGTATACATAGTTCCGGTGTGTGACATTGAACTCACGTCACGTTCTCTCATCCTCAAGGTAGGCTATTTTTAGAAACCATTCAAGGACTCGTATACGCATTAAAGTATATGTATAGAAAAATTTATAGTGGTAGGTTGAATTTTTGTTATAGGATTAAGGAAGAAAATAAAATGGATATAAATGGTCCTGTGATTAAATTGTGTGAAGGAGTAGAAGTTGTTTTGTGTTGTTCTGACGATAGCCAATTATCTTATGTGATTTCAGGAAGACAGATTTTTCACTTTCGCAGTTAAATATACTTCAAAGTTAACATTTGAAAAATATTTACATGGCATACTTATAGGATTATGGGTAACTCATAAAAGTATAACTACAGAGAAATCCATAAAATTGATTTCTTCCAAGATTTTTGTGTTTTAAAAGTTCAAATAAGAAAAATATCGTTCGTATAGAATTTCAATCTATTGACGTAATCCCAAGCTCATCGGATAATGAATTGTAGAACGGCAATACTCCCTCATGGATTTATATCGAAATTATTCTTACGACATTGAAACAGATACGTTACATACCTACCCGAAATTTGTGACGTATATACGAGCTCGAGGATGTCAATAAGTTATTTGGGTGGTTTGGTTGAAACAAATGTATGTATAGTGTATTGGCCTTTAGAAAAAATCTAATCAATAATGATATAAAATCCAAGAATTATGTTTCAATGCTTTTATTATGGAATTTGAAGAAAAAAAGATGTACATAGAGTACATATATATAATACATATGTACATACGTAGATTATGTAAGGCCAATAGACGAAAATGTATATGAATATGTATGTGGCAATGGCGTAACTTGGGAGAGCAAAAAAGGGGCTGTCGCCATGAGCGCAATGGCTACTTGGCCGCTGTTCATTGAAATTTAATTCGCAGTTTTTTATTGATCAGAACATGTATTGCATGTACATTGTACATATTATATGTATGATTTTCTAGTTTCTCTCGAAAACAATTAAATTGATGTTGAAAATTCTTGTATGCAAAAGTTTCGTGGTAGAAAGTGTTTTTAGGCATTTTAAATTTAAATTCAAACTATTTCATGTAAACTCAATAGCGCAAAATGTTAGAAGATTTATGTAATACGATGTTAAAGCATTTTTAGTAGGTATGATGGCAGAACGATTTAGCATCGTGTTATCTTTTTAACATTTTATTAAAGTTAAAATAACCAAATGCCTATCTATTTACTTTTTAGTATCATACTAACTCCAAATGTCACTTTGACAATTAAAAATATGAAAATGGTATGATTGTTTATTTCATTGCTTGAACTCTCACTTTTTTTAGGCTTGTTCAGTTGAGGCTTATTAAGAAAATAGGTTTAGTATGATACTAATTAAAATAAAATTTTAAACTAAGAACATTTTAGTATGTTAGTAAATTGTTTAGTAGTAGTATCGCGTTAATACCTTAACATCAGACTGTTTAAAATTTAGCGCCAACATTCTGGTTGATTTTTTTTAAGTTTACACAAAATATATCGGAAACTATTTTTGAAGTTTTTGAACGAAACAACAACGTTTGGGTGAGCTACCACCAAGTTTTTATAGGCTGGAGTTAAAGTATATCTATTTCATCACTGCTATGCCGATCATCAGACTCCTTTTTGAGGCGCTTGGTCTCTATATTTGTTCAATTTTATTTAGAAAATATTTTGCCGTGACTGAGAGGCAACCAGAACCAATTTTTTTTTTATTTTGTTCGTACCGAATACAATTGAAGTAAAAAACTGATGGTCGAAAAGAAAAAAGTGACAAACATCGTTCTGTGTGAAATGCTGAATATTTCAGTTAATAGGTATGTAAAACTATCTTCGTTAATTGTCGAAAAATTTTAATTATGCACATATTTTAATTTAAAAAAATTCTAATCAACTTGAAATACATACATACGCAACATACGTAAAAATATGACACATTTTGCATTTTAATTTTATTTTAACAAATTCTCTTTTATGTACCTATGTATGTATGTATAATATTGTCTTCTGTTCTATATCAATATTATTTAAATCAGCTTGTTTTAATAATTTACAAAAAGAAAGTATATAATAAATTGAATAATGTCTCATTGATTAATTCATAACACACGTCCATTACAGGATTATCTTAATTATTTTTCTTACTATATCTTGTGTCTTGTCCACCCACAATGATATTTTCATTTGAATTGTTTTCGATCTCATTAAAATTTATTAATATATACCTATTTGCTTTTGATCTTCACTTTCCTTTTCAGAAAGTGAAGATCAAAGATACAGATAATGAAATATTTGCTCAATTTGAATAATTGTTCTTGGAAATATATGAAGTATACCTAGGTATATAAAAACACATTCATTTAAAAAAGTTAACTTTTTATTAAAATAAAAATACTGGTACAAAGAAAAGGTATTTAGGTACTTTTATAAACTTGCCCAGTTTTCTCACGGTTGTAATTTTTTGTTTTGAAAATTCCTACTTCGTTTTCACTTACATAAAATCGCTAGGAAATCAACTAACTGTTGCATTTCTATACATACCTACAATTTGTTATACTGAAATTTTAAAAGCTTCTTAACCTTTATGAATAGCTAGCTGTGTTCCTTTACTTATGGAAACTCTTTGCATTTCTGTTAATTTCTACACTTTTGTTTTAAATGAACTTTGGCAGTCTATTATGTAGAAATTCACACAAATGCACAGAGTTTCGAAGTAAATGAACGCAGCTAATGTTTGTTTATTAATTATGTCTTATTCCTATGCGACTAAACTTCAATTTTGCTGATCTGTCAGTTTTAAAGACGCAACTTGTAATGATTCGTAAAATGTTTGCACTGGTTAGGTGAAATCTTTTATCATCAGATAATCAATCTCCGGTTGAGAAAACATTTTTCAGTTTTTCATAGCTGTTCGGTTAAGAGAAAATATGAGTGTATTCCTACCTGTTCATATAAATACCTATGTAGGTACATTCATAGTTAATCACAGAATAATCAGAGATTTAAATTTTGAAGCTTGACTTAATGTATAATGTATAATATAGTAGCAAAGGAATAACATATGTTTTAGATTTTTTAAATAATTAGTAGTCAAAATGAAATCTAAGCCCGTTTGAGGATTTTGTAAATTATAAGCTGGTGTTTCAGCTGTCAAGAAGTCAGAATCGTTTTATGTTATACCTACCCTGTTTCAAACCCCTGAGAAACATTAAATTTGAAACTAATACGAAAATTAAAGCCTCTGATAATTCCAAAAACAGCATCCAATATATATAAACCGACACCAAAAAATTTATGAAACTTTCGACCTTTTCACTTCAAACCCAAAAAAGAAGAAAAAAACATAAAAGAAAAACCAAGAATGTAACACCAAGTCCCCAACCAAGCCAAACCAACAATAAACCTCCAACCAAACCATCATCATCGTCATCATCAATAATATAATCATTAAAATCATCATCTTTATAGCAATGCTGGTAGCTGGTATTGTAGCAGCAGCAGCAGCAATCCACTTCCACACTCTATAATAATTCTTCTTGGTCGAATCGAATCATTTCTTCCATCAAGTGAATGTGAATGAATCGCATGTCGAGGAAGCAAAATAATTTTCAGTTGAGATTCGTCGGTCGAACGTAGCGGATGGCCAAAGTAACTATCTCTTCGCTAAAAACAAAGTTCATATGAAATAAAAAATAAAAAAGTTAAACAAAAATGTCTGCATAAGTTGAAGTGCTGTTATATTGGCCAAGAAAAAAACATTTTGAATATGATATACAATTAATTTAGACCATTCTGTGATTAAAGCTGTTTTGCATTCGTATCGTGTATTTAAGTCGAAAGTGACATAGTGCATAAATATTTTAAATCCAAACTAACTGAAGTGGCACAACGCATTCATATAAAATATATACCCACCACCTAAAGATACATATAGGTTCGTTCAGTGATTTCTTTTTTTGTAATGCTTAAATAAGATATACATACAAGAAGATACAGTTTATTAACCCAAAGTTGTGTACCTAGCTATACCTAGTTTGTTTTTATTTTAAGGAGATCCCTCCGTATATGTGTCGCTAAAGCCGTTAGCGTAACCTTCTACATTGTTGTAATTGTTTTTTGTATCTTTCACCAGAAACCGGTCTTCGTTGAGTGTCAACCAAATAAATTTTCTAATATAGTTGCAGTACTCACAGTCTTATTAAAAAAAAAAAGGTAAGCTCACCATATTCATTTTCCCGATGGCAATTTTGCCGTTATGTTATGACTGCTACAAAAATCACTTACAAACACAATCGAAGGGAAGCTATTGGGTCAAGGTTAAGGCTAAGTGCTAACGATTTTATTTTTTGTATCTTCCCTTAACCCTTACCCACCCCAATGAATTGAACCATCTATCAATATCATGGATTTTATCACTTAAAATGCACAATTTTTTGTTTTTTTTTTGTCTACAATTTTTTGTTTGCCTATATGCAATGTTTATTTTGGCTAAGAGCCATGCAGACATAAAGGCCATGGTGAATTGCAGTTGGCAATGAAATTCATCATATTTTTTTTTTGTGTTGCAATTTTCTTTCCTTATAGAGATGATGGGGGGAGAAACTACTGAATTCCTAAACTTTCTCTTTAAGGATCCCAAAGGAATGAGCGAAAGCTTTAGAAATGAGAAGCTTATTCTCTCTTAAAAACGTATATACCTTTACGTTAAATGTTTTTATTTCTTAAATATAGGGTGTTTTTAAAGCATTGTTAGCAAAATCGCATTTTTGATATATAAAAAAGAACATTTTGAAAGTTTTTTTTGTTGAAAACGACCAGGAAAAGGAAACCAATTATTGGAAAAACCTTTTATGTTCAAGATTTGCCCAAAAATTCTTTTTGTCGTGACTCGTGAGTTTGACTCACGCTCATGCTCTTTGAGAATTTCAAAATGAGTGAGCATTTCTCAATTCAACGTTTGCTCATACTCACACTCATGAGCTTTTGAAAACTGCTCAGTGCTCACGCTCTAGAGCAAACTATGAACTGAGATTGAGAGTTGTTAAATAAGTACTCATGAGCGAGCCGTTTTATTCAGTCATGACTCATGCCCTTGTATCATACAGAAAAATAAATTATGTTTTTTTTTAACGAAATATGAAGTTGTACCAACATGTTTTTCTCAAAAGTATAATTTGACACTTCAACTGCTTTTTCGTTCACCGATTCAATTTGTATTCAATATTTATTATTTTTCAGCATCTAACTGATCCCTTTAAAAAATAGTCAGGAGATGTTCATTAGGCACTAAACTAGAATGTGTGAAATTATCAGATTTTTTTTTATTTTTTGCAAAGATATTAGAAAAAATTATCGTTTTGGAAATGAAGATAAAAGTAAAAAGAAACACCCTTTACTTCGTTGAATAGTATTTAAACAATGTAATGTCAATCAGCTTTATAAGGTGATAAATCTAAACCACTTCGACAACGCACTGACCTTGCTTAAGGCAATGTTAAAGAATTATAAATACCTTACCTGCATACCATTAAAAATTATTTAAGTTATTCCAGTGTTTTGTGAAATTCTTTTGCGAAAAATGTTTAGTTCAAAGTCAAAAAGAAATACAGTATACTCTCTGCAAACGGACACCTCCCATAAGCGGGCTCTATAATAGCCGAACGCGGACACCCAATTTAATAACCGCAGTAGAGTTTGGCTCTCTTGTAAGCGGACAAAGTGCATGTGGAGTATTATTTTTCAATTTTTATAATGTCCATTTCGCTATTTTTAGATAGTAAATTACATTACTTGTAGAAAGGGTGAAATCCTTACAACAAAAAAATCACAAAAATTTTTCTTGGACAGAAATTCATTCATTGATGAAATTTTGTTGTATCTCGCAAGCTATATTGTATTTTTAAAGTACTTTCCAATTTTTACAATACGAGAACGCACTCGGATTAGAATAGGAAAATTCTAGAAAATGAATATCCTTTTTTAAGAGGTTTTCATTTTCATTTTCATTTTTTTTTATTTTCTCATAGTTGGACACCTCTAATAACCGGACAAATTTCTGGGTACCATCAGTGTTCGGTTATGAGAGAGTTCACTGTAATGTGGAATGAATAAAAATGTTTTTTTTTTTTTTGTAATTTTATTTATATAAATGCAATTAATGCGGATAACTGAGGAGATATTGTCAAGTTATTTTTTGTTCAGATCTGTGAATACATTAATTTTATTATTGTTTCGGTGCTTTTTCTTTGACGTAAGCTTTTAAATTATTATTATACGAAGTACCTGAACAATACAAATATGTATCTGTTTCTAGTTAAGTTTTTAATTTTGATTTTTATTGTTATTTTTTAATAATAACGTTCAATATTTGTGTAACTATTTTTGCAGGTTTTTTTTTTTTTTATTTCGTACGATACTTAGAACTTAGCTATTGTAATGAAAATGTTCAATAAAAATAATTTATTCATACAAACTATTTGAAATATTATGATTTATGACTAATAAAAAATCTACTATTATGCTTGTTCATTCTCCATTACCTTTCTAGGTTAATTTTTTTCATTTGAATATAATCAACAATTTGCTTGCATTTTCTTTTATTTTATTTACTTGTTACAATGAGGCAAGTAAAAAAATCGTAAAAACATTTGTTATTTTTAACTAACAAGAGAAGTCTTTCAAGTAGGCTGCGTGTTACAGTTACAATTAATTCTTAACAAGATTTAAAACTACATAATGCAATTGATTCTTATTGAATTTAGTACCGATCTCTATTAATTGAATGGTAATAAACTGTAGAGATATAATGTTTGCTTGGTAATGGGAAATTTATTGCGAATTTTCATAAATTTTCACAAGTTCCTGTCTAAACCCAAAGGAAAAAATCTCAGTTTTGGGAAACTTGGTGAAAATTTTAAGGCATACGATGTAAAATCATTTGAAATATGTACTTGTTTACGATGAGGATTTTTTCAATTTCAATTAACCAGTATCTTACTATAAATATCTTCTTGATATTGTTAGAGGTAAAATCACTAATTTTTGTTACATTTTGTTCCCATTTTTAATTCATTGAAAATGACACTTAAGTAGTATCTACAAATAATTCATTACTGAAAACTTAAATATGAGTGAGTGTTTACACATTAGGCTCGTTCAGGAAAATGAGATCTCGGAGATCTTAGCAATCTCTGTTACCTGAAAAAATCTTCTAAGAGAAAAAAGTCTTGCATTCCCTTGCTTACTTCTTGAGTGGGCAAAGTCCCTGAAATCTCATTTTTCTGAAGGCGCCAATTAAACCCCATTAATGTGAAAATGCCATATTTATATACAAAACGTTTTAAAAATGTGATTTTATTTTTGATTTAATTTTTCAGCTTCTAGCAGCTTTTTTGACATTTCAGAGTTGAAAATAAAAATATGTAGGTATATAAAAAAAAAACATTGACTTTTCGAAATATATAGTTGAATTCCGTTATATTTCTGAAATTAGTTGATTACCCTATATAGCCTTAAGAATTATGTTTCATAATTTTCATATTTTCGAATATTTAAAAACTTTGTTACTTACTTAATTATCGATAGTCTAGAAGATTTTAATCTTTGCCATTGTAATTTGAATCCTTCTTCGAAATAAATGAAATGAAATTAAATAAATTTGATAAATATTCTATACCTAAAAAGAAATAAAATGTCCAGGTTACATCCTCTTGTGAGAAATTTACAAATTTAACAAGAGTATATTATATCTGTTTGGTTACTGCAACTTCTTGCTACAAGTTGCTGTACTTGTCATTTTTTTTTTCTATGGGATTTGACAGCAAATTGTTCTACGTCATACGACGTCGGGGTTGACCCAGGTTTTCTTGACAACCCCAAGAATTGTCAAAAAAAAACCCGGGTTTTTCGTTTTTCAAAAAACACATTAGGGCTTTAAATTGTGTTATTGATATTCAACGCAGAAAACAAGAAGTTCCGTACTCAATACTTAAAACGATAAATTTGTTTTACATTAGTTTTTAAAATGAACTAACACAACTTTAAACGTTTCATTTTTCTATTTTCATCTATTATCATTTAATTTTTATTTTTATTTCTATTTCAAAAAAAGGCAATTACCCGCAGCAAGTGAATCCACAACAAAATAATTGCCTCATAGCTCATGTCACTCTGGCAGGTTATTCGTTACCTCAACTCGCCACAGCAAAAAACCTAGGCCTACTTTAGGGCGAGTTCAGGGCGACCCTACTCTCAAAAATCACAAATTTGATTGTCAGAGTGAGTTCAGGTTTTTCAAAAAACGCTTTAGGGTGACCCCATGGTGACTTCAGGGCTCAACGAACAAACCTAATATCTTAACCAAGTTATATTTACCGACTGTCAACTGAGCTGTCATTTTGACGGAATTTGAATTAGAAATTTTCCAACTGATAATCAACAGTAAAACTCATAACTCACCAAGTCTTACTTCTCTGTTCCGCCGGCGCGGGGGCGCGGCGCCAGCCGTGCTGCAGCGTCACTAATCGTGGCCCAAGCGTTATAACTTATCAGCGGTTGGAAATGGCGGCAAATGTCAATTTGAAAAAAATTATTCAGGGTTCTTAAAGAGTGTAATAATTCATTTCTTATTGACGTGTACTTCGTATCTCTTTACTTCACAAATGCCAAAGTAGAATTTACATTTGCCGCCTTTTGCAATCGGTAACAACTTTTGCCGCCGGTGACAAATTGTATGCCAGCAATTGTAGTTTTTCAAAAAAATGTTAAAGCTAACCTTTTTCCAACGAACCAGCTGACACTTTAACATTTCTCACACACTTGCTCTACATCAAAAGTAGGAGTAGGAACTGGAGCAGGAGTCTTTTGCTCTTATTATTTGTATCTACTTATCTAATATTTTCGACTCTTCTTGTAAACAAAATACAAAAATGTAAAACAATTTTCACTAACAATATGTCATGTTGTATTACATTTTTCATGTCAAGAAAGTTTATAACATTTTTGTTTTCAAGCATTATTTTTAAAAAGTAAGTAATTATGTAATGCCAAATATATATACATAAAAAGAGAAGATTTAAAGAAAAAGCAGAGAAATATTAAAAACCATAGGTTCAAAGAAGTTTATTAAATGGTTGTGTATTTAAAAGATTACAAATAAATTGTTTTTATATTTTGAATTCTTAAATGTGATTATTAAATAAGTATATATAAGTCTGTGCTTTTTTTTGTTTGGCACTCAAATTGGCCCCTATAATAGTAACGAGAATTTCCACCGTAGTTGTCACATAAAAAAAAAAAATTACTTCTATCATAGTTTTTTAAGAAATTTGCCAAACGTTAAATTATTTTTTTTTTTATCTGTTCCCTGACCTGAACAAAAATATTTATCAGGATCAAATATAAATTCGAGAATCAGTGTAGCCATAAACTGAATTAAAAAGTCAATAGATGTGTTGAAATTTTGAAGACAAATAGTCAACAATATGGAAAATGGAAGACAAAAATATAAATACAACTTTTGTTGCTCTTTGATGTGGCATAATTATTAATCAAAAATCAAAAGAGACAGCGGAATTTTTTCATTTTTTCAGTTATTGGGAATTTTACCCATAATTAATTCTTCACATGGATTTTTGATACACAGTTTTAAATTTCTTAGTACTCACTACTTACTGTGAATGAAAAACAAATTATTTATTTGAATGACTGTCATTTGAATCTTGAAAAAGTTCCGAAAAGGGGTTTTAATTCTGTATTCCGTTCTTTTTTTCTCGTTGTTAAGAATAAAAACGCTGGAAAAGAAAATTGTTTAATCCGAAACAATTTTTTTTTATTTCGTAATTTATATTTTGAGAAAAACAAATTGATTGACAAATGTCACAATTTTCCACACTACCTCAGTTTTTTCCTAGTGGTCACACGCTGGGAAATGAAAATTTTGCGTGAAATTGATTGAAGAACCGGTTCATATTCCACTTTCATATTTTGGTACTCACTTCGTGTTGTGTATTTCATATCAATGAACTATAAGGTGTCACTTTTGTATGAAAATTTCATTTCCACTCGAACTGAGTACTAGGCTTAAGGAAGTAGTTTTAACTTATTTTTTTTGTTTGTAAAATTAATTTGAATTACTATTCTTTTCTCGGAAATCCAATACTATTGCCACATTTTTATTCTGTACTTATGTGCTTTATTCTATTTTAAAGTTCAAACTTTCCTTTTTTTCTAAAACTAACATCTCGCTTCTCTCTATATAATTGACTGATCCTCTCAGAATCACTAATGTGAGTAATTCAAATTGTTAATAAGTTTAAAATTATTCATATGGGTATCTGTCATATATCTAATACTAGTATACCTACCAATAACCAAACTTAGATAATTCTACAAATTTCTTGAAGGAAAAATACAAAACATGCAACCATGGTTCATGGTTATTTGCATACCCTAATAGCGCTAGACTTCAACCACTATTTATTTCTTAACTTTAAGTTCAAATTGTCGTCAGTTATCATTTAATTATTTAGTCACATCCCATCATCGATCAGCCCTGTACACTTAAAGGAAATTGTTTATAGCCCCAAAACATACAAAAAAACCCAGACATATGTACATATATAAAAATGTAATTAGAAAAGAATTTTGTTTTATACAAATTAAATAACCGGAAAATAAGTTACCGCTTCTTGGGTGCCATTTGCGAATTCAAGTTAAATTATTCTCTTCAATTTTCTCCTTTCCTATAGTTTGTCGTTTGTTTTTTTAATTTATTTTGCAATTAAAATCCATCTCAGGTGATGAAGAAGGTGAAATGGCTTCATTTGAGATAGAACTACTTCTCTAATATTCCCGCCAAGATTGAAAATATCTTATTAAAACCAGCTCTAAAACTGAAGATGTCGTCGGTCGTTGTTTTTCTTCAATGTTGATCGTATAATTTTCTAGGTCAGTAGGCTAACGCCCGTATGAGGCATTTGGAACCGAGATTAACTTGACTACAATGCGACAGAAGAGGAAATCGGCAATTTTGCGGCCAGTTGATCACATTCATGTGCAAACAGAAATAGAGCGGGAAGCGGGAAATTTGTAATTTTGCTTTCTATTGCATTTGTTTTTTTTTTAATAATTTTTTATTTTTATTTATTTATGTACATATTATGTACATATATGCATATACATACGCTTTTATTTCTGTGACAAAATTGCGGCCTGCAAAATAAACAAACTACCTATTTCTAAGAATATATACAAATGGTATACAAAAATGAATAAAAACCAAAATCATTGGTGTCGTACGATGAGGCGACCATCAACGCAACCCAGACTTAAATTTGTATTAACATGCTTCATGGAATTTTTATTAATAACATGTAACTGATTAACATCAACATAAGTTTCTGGTTTGATGAATAAGAGAAGAGGTAGACGACCACAGATTTCAGAGTAATTGTTACAAAAAAAAACATGATTACATGATTACATGTTTTTTTTTTTTGGTGAAATTGTCTGACTCAACGAACTGTGTTTAAAACAAAATCATTAAAAGGTGTTGTATGCGTAAAAAAAGAAATTATTTTAATTTTAGTACATGAAACTGTATATGAAAGCAAAAGCAAAGGCAGAACAGTTAAGAGTAATATAGCAAACTGCAAAAGTATAACTTAAGAATCTATACTTGGAATTTGTAAATGAATTTATCTTTAGGTTTTTTAAGATAGTAGGAGATCTAGTTTCATATTTTTAAAACTTGAAAAATTAAAAAAAAAAAAAAAAACAGATTCCTGAGTGTTGGGACTCACGGTTAAGATGTGTTAAATTGCAACATAAAGTGTGACACGGAACGGAACACGGTCTTACGTTTTTAGAAGTTTACACATTAAAAAACTATAAATCAATTTATTAAAAAAAAGTTCGTGTTCGAATTTCGAAACTTCACAATGGTATGGTACTATTGAATAAATGGGATTTTCCTATTGATTTTTAATCGAACATATCCTATTAATTTTTATTGTTTAATAGTACATACCATTGGTTATTAATAGGACAGACTATTATTTTCATACTGTAAAACTATAAAAACAATAGTACAGGCGTACCATAATAATAATAAAATCAAAACCATTGGAATAATGGGATGGATACCATTGACTAATTTCAATGTTATTTTCACATGAAATTAATAGGAAATAGCAGTGATTTAATAGGTTTTTTTTTCTGAGAGATAAAGTCGGTAATAATTGGATCCAACTCGGATGAAAATGTATTCAGCTGGTGCTCTGAAGTGGACAGTTATCATTTAATAAAGGTTTTGAGAGTTTTTTTTTAGATTTTTCTTACTCTACATTACAATGGGAAGCTGCCAAAATATGCTTTTCTGAAATGATAGATCCATCCTAAGTGTATTTTTTGAACAATCAAAAATAGGGATACTGGGCTGTTGTGGCTGGATAACCATCTACTATACGTCTAGTAACAGTACCTTGCACACAGGCCACAAGGGCACAGCACATTAAAACCATAGCAACTTTGAACAACACAATTACATATTATAACAAGAATGATTTCATTTCAGACTATCGAAGCCAATTTTTATAGCTATAGAGCACGTCTGAAGCTTCAATGTTTATCTTATCTGTTGCTTTGAGTCTTAAGTACATAAGAAGAAAAGGAACTATAGATTTCGTAAGTATTTTTTTTGTCAAAAGATTATCCTGTTCGTTTCATAGATAATTTTTTCGAGATTCAAACTTTATTAAATTTAATTAAATTTTGTTATTACCTGCATTTAAATATGGTATGATAAGGCAATTTAATGAGATGAGATTCATATCTTATTTTTCAAATCTGTGGCAAAATCCACAACAACAAACTATAAAGTAATTGAAAGAGAAAAAGTATAGGTAAGTAAGTAAGTAAGTATAGCTAGGATTATGAGAGATCTAAGAATTTACAGTTTTTGAATGGAATTGCTTCACATAACGTCTTTTTTTGTAAATTTTGAACATTATTTTCTTATCAGCTGTTGAATGTTGATTATGAGAGCTTGAGAAGCGCGTGATCGGTGAAATAGTGAGATGCGTAGCAGGAATGAAGTTTCTACAAACTTTATAACGGCGGCGACGATGACGAGTCGAATTACGCTGTCATCCAGGTAGATTCAACCTAAAAGACGCACGCATGTTCATTCTGCCGAGCTGTTCATTATAGCGACAGGAAATAACCTTGTTGTGAGTATGCACCAGATTATCTGCAAAATTGCATTGTTAGCCAGATTTCAAGAAAGGATTCTCTATTAGCTGCGTGCCATAATAAAACTCAACATGAGGTATAGTTGCGAACTTTGTCTTCTATCTCTGCTCAATTCTTTTAATTTGTATACCAATTTTGTTACAGAAAATTCATGATGTCTGTTCAAGCAAACAGTTGGCGTTCTTTTTTAGCTCAAACTAACTTCGGATTTTTTTTTAGCAATTTAAAGACTAAATTTCATAGTTTTGAACAATTTTCTCTTGTGAAATCTATGTGTTTTGTTTAATAAAATCTTTAAAACTCTAATGCCAGTCGTCGCGTCATCCACTACGTGTGTAATAGACTTGTTTAAAAATCAACACACTTAATTCTAACGTACGATTGTCATTAAGCTATGTAACCAATACGTTTGATCCGGTTGGATTTCGTGTATGATCGTGACGGATGGGTAATAAAGGGTTTTCCAAAAAGAGGTTTGATAAAAAAAAAAACGTTTATTTTTTAAGAGAAATCAATTGATGTTTATTTCATTGTAAAGAGGAAGGTATGCGATTAACAATGGAAAACGATATCAGCCAAATGGCCGCCACGGCTACGGTTGCAGCACCATATCCTTTTTATGAAATTTTCCATGACCAATTCGCACATTTGCGGCCCTCGATAACTTTACGAATTCCATCTTTAAGGTCTTGAATCGATTGTGGAGCATTGGCAATTGGTATATACCTTATCTTTCACGTGGCCCAAAAAAAAAAGTCTAAAGGTGTTAAATCATAAGATCTTGGTAGCCAATTGTGATCACCTCCTTGTTTCGAGTAGAATAACAAAGTTTAATTACTAATAAATACAAGTTGTTTGTTTCTAGGCGAAAAAACAATGTGTAGTCAAAAGATTTTTTGCTGTCCGAATTATCAAATTGAAGAAATAAATACTCATACAATTAAAGCCGTTACATGTACACAAAATTTTCCTCTACCTAGTTTACTATTTGTGCGATCAACATTTAACGACGTGTCGACCGACCACAGTCGTTTTGGTAGCGTTCACATTTAACGACTATCGTACCGACTTCATTTAAAAATAAATTTTCAATGAGCAAACATGGAGAATTTTAATTTCATTTGTTTCTACTTTTGCTTTATTATTTTACTTTGATTCCAACCTATTCTCTTTTAATCTTACGAAAAAAAAAAGAAATAATATATAAAATGAAATTTTCGGTCGTCCGACTGGAGTTCACATTTACTGCAATGGTCGTTCGCAGGAGCAAATTATCAAAAAATTTGAACTACGGAGCTAGTCGATCGAACAGTCGTTCGACTGTTGTTCACATTAAAGAAATCTTACGACACTACACGTGTTGATGAACATGTCGTTGAATGTGAACGCCCCTATTGAAGCAAAAGTAACTCTGGGTTTATAGCGAGTTTCATTCAAAATTTAAGGAATTGCTCTCAAAATCAATGAATGAAACTTTTTTCAGTAGTTTGACATGTCTGTCATCCACGATTCAAAAAAAACTCCAACAAATTTATGAAATAAAAATTATGAATTTCCTCAATAATTATTTTTTTTTAATTTAGCACTAGCCGTTACAAGTTCACAACAAACAACAAAATATTTTTCATTTGACAGAAAAAGCTGTGTATTCAGATCGAATCTCTCACCCCAAGAGTTGCTCTTTTTCTTGCAATGAAACTCTTAAAATAAGAAAAGGACACAACTTTTAACAAAAAGAAACTCGCTATTAGTATCGTTTAAAATTAAGCCAGTCTGTAATTGCCCATTGTGTTTTATATTTTCCTCAAAATCAATAGCAAAATATGTTTAGATAAGAAAAATTTAAATTTAATTAAATTTATTTTATTAAAGAAAACAAGATAAGTTTGCCTATGTGCGTCGTACAAAGTGAAGAAACAATCACATTTTCAATTGATTTCAAATTAATATAAGATCAACTGAACTAAACAAAAATTGCGTATTGGCATCTGATGAGATCATTTGGATGGAACTCCAGCTAAAGGCTACCCTAACCATTTTTATAGTGTTTGAAATATTTATTCAGTTTATCTATTTATTAAACTCATCATTAATTCGATGAGTTAACTTGGGATTTAAATGCAACTGAAAAATATTTTGCTTAAATACCGAACTGGATGATCTCGCACAGAAAAACTGACCATTTAATGATGACAGAATAGAAGCAAGAAATAACTAATATAAGCATGCAAAAATTCAGTGTAGTCCTTATAAGGATTCAAATATTGCTCTGCTTGCCGCTGTGCGACTTTAGTCGTACTTTGATTCCTTTTTTTGCCTTTTGAGCGAAATTTTGGGACATGCAATTTATTGGAAGCCAAAAAATTGGAAAACAATTGATTGTCCAATAAAAAAAGTCAAACAACAAAATGCCAAATAAGAAAAAGCGAAATAATAAAATGCCAAATAAAAACAAACCAAAACAACAAAATGCCAACTAAAAATGGTATTTTTTAATAACTCGTACATATAAAAACTAAACGAAAATTGAGAAATGAAAAATGAGAAAAGGATAATTTGTCATATCATTTAAAAAACGAAACGTAATGTGCAAAACGTAGAATGCGAAATAACAAAATGCTAAAAAAAAAAAAATGCAAAACGGAGAAATGAACAACCGTGAAACGTTAGTTTGCCAGATTCTTGCGAAACATAATATGCTTACAAATGTTTGAATTTTCCTCGTGGCCCCTTTCAAATTCCCCAGGGGCAATACTTTATATTTCAATACTGCTCTTTAGTATAAATTTATATCTAAAATAAAAATCAAACTTGTGTTGGGAAAGGCCTGATTAAATACAGGTACAGTAAAACCCGCTTAAGAGAAACGGCAAAATGTCACAGTCTTTCTTTCACTTAAGCGGAGTTTTCACTTAAACGAACCCCGCTTCAGTGAAATAAAAATCACTTAATAAGTGATAAGTGAAATAAATTTCACTTAAGCGGATTTAAAAATTCCATTAAGCAGAAATTTAAACTAAAAAAAATTGAATCTTTTGGAGTTGCCTGAAAAAAATTTAAATAAAATATTTTTTTCAATGAATAATATAAAATTGAAAATATGTTTCAGGTACCCGGGTATTTTGCATAACCGGAGTGTTTTATAGTTAATTGAACGATAAATACTCGGGGATGAAAAAAGTGTTTTCGTTGAGTGAAGAGAAAATCTTCTTTAAGGTGTTTAGAATTGGAATTTGTTTGTAGTTTTCCAATTATATTATAATTATATTAGTTTTCCAATTATATGACGGATTTTTAACCAAGACAATTGTCAATTTACATTAAAAATATATAACAAAAAAAATGAATTGCATAGTTGATGTTGAATATGTTAAAATGTCACATCCTAACTTATTCAAATTTAATAAAAAATATTTAAAATCTGTTTCACATCAATTTTGGAGGGTTGGAACTTGTGGGAATAGTTTTAAAGATTAAAACAGCCTTTATCTAAATATACCTAAGAAGTGATTTTTGAAATAAATTCTAATCCAAGTAAGTTTTAAATATTTTAGTTATTTTTATTTTTATTCGTTTCTGCTTATTTAAGCAATGATGGAGTTAATCCATTCTACATGGACTGAAACGTTAGCATAACCATCTGGGTTTTTGGTTCCACATGATGGAATAACAAAACCAGCAACACCAACCAACTTGCCGTTGTATGCAGCTGGACCACCTGAATCACCACTGCATGCTCCATTGTTGGCTTCATGAGCCAGGCACAAAATTTGGTTCGAAAGAATTCCAATTTTAGTCAAACAATTCAAAGAGCTAATTGCCTTAACTGTGTTATATTTCAACTTAATTGGAACCGATTTGGCTTCTGTTTCTGGAAGTCCCCATCCAGAGATTATAACCTCAGATCCTGCAGGAACCTTTTCGGTTTCCAATTCAATGGGTTGAATTTTGTTTGAAAAGGTCAATGGTTGTACGAGTTCTATCACAGCAACATCGGCGGTAAGGTCACCGTCGTAGTTTTCATTGATGGTAATAGATTGTACCCTTACAACGACACCACCATAAAGTCGGTTGTTGGATCCTGCTCGGATGGAAAAGTATTCAGCTGGTGCTCTGAAGTGGACAGTTATCATTTAATAAAGGTTTTGAGAGTTTCTTTAAGATTTTTACTTACACTACACTAGTAACATTATCAACAGGCACAAAGATACAATGGGCAGCTGTCAAAATGTGCTTTTCTGAAATGATAGATCCACCACAAACGTGTTGTCCCAACATGCGCAACGAAACTTGATAGGGAAACTGGGCTGGTTGGGCTAGATCACCACCTACTATACGTCCAGTCACAGCACCTTGTACAGAGGCCACTAGGGCACAACACACTAAAACCGTAGCAACTTTGAACAACATAATTGTTAGGACAAGAATGATTTCCTTACTGACTGTCGAAGCCATTTTATAGCTAGAGCACATCTGAAGCTTCAATGTTTATCTTATCTGTTGGCTTGAGACTTAAGTATCTTAGAAGAAAAGGAACTATAGATTTGGTAAGTATTTCTTTTGTTAGATGATTATCCTGTTCGTTTCAAAGATAAATTAATTTTTTCGAGTTTCAAAATTTATTAAATTTAATTAAATTTTTTTATTGCCTGCATTTAAATGGGGTATGATAAGGCAATTTAATGAGATAAGATTCATATCTTATCTTTCAAATCTGTGGCAAAATCCACAACAACTTAAACTAAAGTAATTGAAAGAGAAAAAGTATAGGTAGTAAGCATTAAGAGCGATTTTAGAATTTACAATTTTTAAATAAAATTACTTCACATAACGTCTTTTTTTGTAAATTTTGCAAATTATTTTCTTTTCAACTGTTGATTATGAGAGCTTGAGAAGCGCGTTATCGGTGAAATAGTGAGATGCATAGCAGGAATGAAGTTTGAAGGTTTTACGAAAAGGTAAAAGAATCTCTCAAGGTAACAAGCCCTGCACTGAAGCCTGCAAGAACGATTAAGAGAATATCGTGTTATATAATCGTAGTCGATGCTGAGGATATGGCAAAATCATTTCTACAAACTTTATAACGGCGGCGACGGTGACGAATCGAATTGCGCTGTCATCCAGGAAGATTGCATCATTCAACCTAAAAGACGCACGCATGTTCAATTCTGCCGAGCTGTTCAAAGCGACAGGAAATAACCTTGTTGGGAGTATGCACCAGATTAGATCCAAAATATGCTCGGAGAAAAGTATATGCCCGATGAATTGAACCTCAGCATTGTTAGCCAGATCTTCAAGAAAGGATTCTCTATATTAGCTGCGTGCCATAATATAACTCAACAAGAGGTAGTACCGAACTTTGTCTTCTATCTCTGCTCGAATCTTTAAATGTGTATACCAATTTTGTTACAGAAAATTCATGATGTTCAGATGGCTTTCTTTTTTAGCTCAAACTAATTTCGGAGTTTTTTGTTTTTATTGGTTTGAACAAATTTCTTTCGTAAAATCCAAGTTTTTTAAAATAAAATCTTAAAAACACTAATGCCAGTCCATCGTATTATCCACTACGTATATGCCTATATACGTGTAATATACTCGTAAATCTATGCAACCAATGCGTTTGATCCGGTTGGAGATCGTGGATGATCGTGACAGATGGGACGGATGAAACGATTATGTGTGCTGCATTTTATCTTTTATCTTTGCGTGCGGGTGCGATTTCATCAATAAACTCAAAGGCCAAATGACGAGCATGCATAATGTTCTAATTTGCAATTCCTTGTGTTTTACATTTTCCTCGAAAACAATGACAAAATATGTTTACATAAGAAAAATTGGAATGTAACAAATTAATGAAAATTATTTTATCAAATAGTGAGTTCTGAGATAAGTTTGCTTATGTATGTGCGTCGTATGAAGTGAAAAACAATCACATTTTCAATTGATTTCAAATTAATATAAGATCAACTGAACTAAACAAAAATTGCGTATTGGCATCTGGTGAGATCATTTGGATGAAACATCAACTAAAGGCCACCCTATACATTTTTAAAGTAGTTGAAATATTTATTCAGTTAATCTATAATTATAACTCATCATTAATTCGATGAATGAACTTGGGATCTAAATGCAACTTAAAATCATTTTGGTTAAATACTGAACTGGATGATCTCGCACAGAAAAACTGACCATTTAATGATGACAGAATAGAAGCAAGAAATAACTAATATAAGTATGAAAAAATTCAGTGTAGTCCTTATAAGGATTCAAATATTGCTCTGTTGCCGATGGGCGACGTTAGTCGTACTTTGATTCCTTTTTTTGCCTTTTGAGCGAAATTTTGAGACATGCAATTTAATGGAAGCCAACAAATTGCAAAACAATTGAATGTCCAATAAAAAAGCCAAACAATAAATTTTAAAATAAGAAAAAGCGAAATAATAAAATGCCAAATAAAACAAAGCAAACTTACACAATTCAAAAATCCCATGCATATAAAAACTAAATGAAAATTAAGTAATGAAAAAGGATAATCTGTCATATCATTTAAAAAACGAAACTTAAGTGCAAAACGTAGAATGCGAAATAACAAAATGCTTAGCAAAAAAATGCAAAACGAAAAACGGAAAATGAACAACTGAGAAACGTTAGTTTGCCAGACTATAATTCTCGCAAAACATATGATTACAAATGTTTGAACTTCTAAAAAAAATTTCTTAGGTAATTTTTTGAATTTTTTTTTTCCTCGTGGCCCTTTTCAAATTCCTCAGGGGCAACACTGCTCTTTAGTAAATATTTATATCTAAAGTAAAAATCAAACTTGTGTTGTGAACGGCCTGATTAAATACAGGTACAGTAAAACCCGCTTAAGAGAAACGGCAAAATGTCACAGCCTTTCTTTCACTTAAGCGGAGATTTAAAAATTATATTAAGCGGAAATTTAAAGCTTAAAAAATTCAATTTATCTTTTGAAGTTGCCTAGGAAAAATTTAAATAAAATAGTTTTTTTTTTCAATAATTAATATAAAATTTAATTGAAAATATGTTTCAGGTATCCAGGTGTTTTCCTTAAGCGGTGTGTTTTATAGGTAATTGAACGACAAATACTCGTGGATGAAAAAAGTGTTTCAGATAAGTGGGTTTTTCTCTCAAGTGGGTTTCTCTCAAGCTGGATTTACTGCACTTACGAAATGTATTTCTAAAACAAGATAAAAGTATATTTTTTGATAAAAAAAAATCACAATACAATCTTTTCAATAGGGTATGTAAGAAATAATAATAGGAAAGATAAGTACTAATATTATGCATTCCTATAAGACCGATGACCACTTACACAGCTCTATAATAGAAAAAAATTTAAATCATTTAACATTTTTTTATGAGTTTAGTAAATTTCACAATTTGAAGAAAACTAACTAGAAAGGTATAGTTCCAAAGCTAAACTTAGTAAGAAGTCAAGCATTACATCCACAACACTTAATCTAAACATTTTGCTAAAGTGATTTTAGTAACATAAAAAAAATGTTGTACCAAAATGTAATTATATTAACGAAAATTAAAAGGTTAAAATTTACGATATTTCAACTCAAATCAATATGACTTTTCTTGGGGATTTTTGAGAAAGTAAGTGGGGTTGCTCATAGGTTACTTTGATGATAACAAAACAGAATATCGAAAACATCCTATAAATTATGTTCACCTGTCATTAAAATATCCAAAGTGTGTTTAGAAAATTACAATCACCGTGTCTAGTAATTTTTTTTTACTTGCCATGGATTAATTAAAAACTAAATTTGTGGGTAACTAGGGCGTATACGTATTTTTTTGTAATTGCATTTTGCGTATTGCGTAACTTGCTATATTATTAAATTATTATTATTATTATTATTATTATTATTATTATTATTATTATTATTATTATTATTATTATTATTATTATTATTATTATTATTATTATTATTATTATTATTATTATTATTATTATAAGCTTTATTCATCCAATTTTATACAAAAATTCAATTTGTCGAAAAATAAGTAAATTCAATTTAAAATTAAAATTAATTTGATATAAGTTCAATTTGAATTTTTTTTTTTTTTAAACAATTGAGTTATAAGTAGATATAAGCCTTATAAGTTACTAAATTATTAAAGAACAAATCTAAGATATAGATTAAAAAAAAACCCATTTACACCTTTATGGTTATGTAATTTTCAGGTTTACTGTTCTTACCATTGCAATTGATGTAAAAGTTATTTAACCAGTTCATAATCGGCTCTTGCTCAATTTATACTTCCTTTTTTTAATATTTCAAGAGCCAAAGGTATCCGATCAAGTTCGGCAAAGATGATAATGCCAGATAACGAATTGGCAAGATAACAAAACAGAAATTAACAGTTAGAAAAATATAATCTTGGAAAACAAAAAAATTGATATCAAATAATAAAATTTTTTTAATTGCGAAATAAGATCTGCTAAAGGATTTTCATCCAAAGAGACTACAATCCTCCACGACTTTGATTTGTGAGTTTATTCATCATATTTTCATGATATGTTAATCGGTATTTCTTTAATTTCATGAATTTTGTATCAAATGTTTAGCCATATGTTTACTATTTAAATGAATGTTTACGGATGTGACGTACCTTCGAACAAGGTACTTTCCAGCATCTTTTTTTTTTTTTGATTACAAAGTTCATATTATTTACCCTTCTTTAATGAATTGAATGGCACTACTTATTTTTTAAAAACGAAAAAAACACGAAATTCAAATTTAATTTTTTGTTTGAAATTAATTAAAAGTAACCCTTAATTATAACATCCATTCTCAAAAACTCTTTAGCCCATATTTGCATTCTATGCTGTTACCTGAATAAGTGGCATTCAAGTCTGCCTAATTTGCCACTCTGAATTCCACTTAATCTAACTATAAAACAGAGCCTCAATATCATTTGGACTTTCCTAAATTACTTTATTAAAAGGGGCTGATAAAATAAGTTTAGTAATCCAGTTGTAGATTACAATCTACTTTCTAAGCTTATCTTATTAAAGCAATTCATATAAAATATCGATGTCATATATGCCATTTAAGTATTTAGTTTACAGAACAGCGATAATTAATGATTTACACAAACATTTTTATTGCAATCTACACATTGTAGTTGAATTTAACTAACTATTTGTGATTGGGAAAAAGTACACAGTAAATCAAGGATTCAAAGTCGGTTTATTTATAAAAATACTTTCTTTTTACTGAAATAATCAAATAAATCAAATACAGTTATGAAATGTAAACCACCACACCTGTAAAGGAAAAAAATTCCGAAAAAAACGTTGTAACTTATAATGTCCCACCAAACATTTTTTCATAATATGTTATCATGTTACTGTAAAACTCCAAAATTTTGAAATAATACAATTTGCCGAAATATTTTCAATAATTTTCTTGAACAATAGTATTTTATGTGCCCCTGTTTATGGGTTCCAAAGATTTTATCTCCCTCTTTTGGTTCTCTGTCTCGCTTACACAACTTCGTTGGTCCGCTAATTGTATGTTCAGTTGCCAGACAGGCACCAATGTCAAAGGTTTTTTTTGGATAACAGAGGTACCTTGGCCGCTTACCAAGTGCATTATGGTGGTAAAAGCCCGGAATGAATTATGAAAACAAAACTTTTCGGACTTTTACTTTTAGCGCGATTTATATCCTTTTTGATTAGGAAACAATTTCCAATATAGATTAAGGACTTATGTCCTTTGGAACGTATGGCCTAGGGACATATATACCCCAGCGCCTTTGGCAAAACTTAATTAAATTGACAAGTATATATAGTTTATGCGTATGTCAAATTTTAAAAACCGTTCGTTTAAAAAAAAAAAAAAACCTTCACCCATAAATCTATTCGATAACTGTCAATAATGCAAAAGTATAAACTTATCAATATTATATCAGATAAGATAAAGTTTACAATTTTGTTTCGTAAGAAATAATTTTAACTTAGGTATAAATTGTTAAAGCTTTCCAAAATATAAGTCTTTCAACTGCATTGGAATCAACACAATGGCATCCTCAAGTCTGGTATTATTAGTTGCTTTATTTGGCTCCCTTTGCACAGATAGTTTTGCATCGCCCACCTCAAGGATATTGGGTGGTAACGAAACCAACAATGATGAAATCCCTTACATGGTATCTGTGCGTCGTGACTCAGCTCACGTTTGCGGAGGTTCTATTGTTGCAAACAATTATATATTGACAGCAGCGCATTGTGTGTCAAATGTGGGTACTAAACCGTAAGAATACCTATTTCATTTTTTACTTTTGAGAAAATTTTTTTTAAAAATTCAACTTTTATAAAATTATTAATATTAGTGTCGATGCAAATTCTATTATGGTTCGTGTTGGAAGCAAAAACCAATATGCCGGAGGCAAGCTACGCCCAGTTGAGGAAATAATTATTAATAAATCATATGGAAGTTTTTTGAATGATGTGGCACTTTTGAAATTAACATCACCATTGGATTTGGGACCCAAAGTTCAAATTATAGGTATGGCAGATACATCGGATTTTGTTGTTCCAGGAAATTCAGTAGTGATTGCTGGTTGGGGACGTACAGAAGTCAGTGGAGCAAATGCTTACAAACTTCATCATGGTTCTGCAACAGTTATAAGCGCTGCCGATTGCGAGGAATCAATTGGATACGGACATCAGTCTACTTTGTGTGTTCAAAACAAACTTGGAAGTGGTGCTTGCAGTGGTGATGCAGGTGGTCCAGCTGTTTATCAGAACAAACTTGTTGGTATTAGTAACTTTGTAATTGGTACATGTGGTACAAAATATCCTGATGTTTATGCTAGAGTTTCACACTTCCATAGTTGGATTGTCTCTATTATTAATTCTCAATAAATAAAAAAGGCAAACAAAGATTAAAGAAATAAATTATATAACAAATATTAGCTGTGTTTTATTTTCCCCCAGATCCAATCCAGATCATGAAAATAAAACAACCCAGGATCTCAGTGACAACTTGTTATATACCCAACTCCTTTTTCCTTCTCCTTTTGTTTTTTTTTTTATAAGTATACGCCCGTTGTCTTTTTTCTTTACACATATACTGACGACATTTAAAAATTAAGGGTGTGTATTCAAAATGGATTTGTAAATCCAAATCCAAAACAAAGTTGGATCTTGTGTTGCTTTGTAAAAAATGTATTTTCGTAAGCAAATCCAATTTGGGTCGGATCTGGGGGAAAATAAAACACAGCTATTGTTGACAGTTAAAAAGTAAATAGAACAATACTATAAAATACCTATAGTCTTATCTTAAACGAAACACATAAAATCTATACTTTGTTAGTTATTTAAATTAAAAAAATAGTTGTTGAAATCAAACTAACCATATCTATAGATTATTATTTATTATCTTATAGAACAATAATTTACTATAATGTAGCTTACTGCGTCAATTGATTTTATAGAATAGAATTTTGAGTGGTATTTGAATAATGACGCCAGCAATGCCTCAATCATAGCTGTTTTTTCTGCACGAGGTGTAATGTTACTTGAATTATAGGAATGTCATAGTAACGGTCGACTTTTGGAAATAATAATCTTTAAAAATAAATTTTAAAAATGGTTCCTTTGAATGATAAATAAATAAAATCTATCAAATCACGAAAATGCGCTTTAACTATCGAAACAGAGAGGGCGATTTTATATACGTCATTAGGTTTGTTCGATGCTCTCTGCCCCATGGTGACCTGGGGAGTGTCAATCAATTGTCAAAAAATTCAGGGCTGCTCCGGTTTTTATTTTAAATCGAACGCTTAAGTGCTACAAATTTCACCATATAATTTTTTCGTTAATTTTCCCTTCTTCATAGACTATTTTAAATTTTTTAAAATTTAACTAATTATCAGCAAAATATCTCATATTTACCAAGAAATTTATCATTAACAATTCTTTTTGCCTGATTGCCAACAGCTGAGTTCAGAAATTTAAAAACAAAGTGCATCGGTTTCTCCTAATTAATCCTTCCCTATTTTCCTAATTGCTCGCACAGTGTTAACCATGATAAGGGTATTCATAACCCCTTGAGTGCGCGTGTATTATAAAAAAAAAGAGTATAGAGTAAAAGCATTTTAAGGAAAATGAGTAAAAGCATTTTAAGGAAAATGAGATCTCATACTTATATGAATTGTTAACTACAAACATTAAAAAGCGTGGTACACTAGTCTTCAATACAGTTTAAAGTTTAATTTTGTTAATATCAAAATCAAAGACAAATAGTTTGGAAATGCGACTTAAAAGTTCATGTAATCCATAGTTTGTTCCGTGGCGGGGTACATTCATAAGATCAAAACCGCGAAGGTTGTGAGATTCTCCACGATGATTGGAATTCATACAATTCAATAATTCAGGTGCATCAATAACACGAGTTAATAGCTAGTGAATCTCAGTTTTGCTATCAAAACTCATGGGGAAACAAAATTTGGATTCGCTTGCTCACTTTTAGAGTGAACAAAATTTCTGAGATCTAATTTTTCTAAACGCACCAAGTGTATAAGAGTGAGGCACAAAATTAAAAAAAAAACATAGGAAATTGTTTCGAAATTTTAAAAAGTTAAAATAGGAAAAAAAAAGTGAAATAATAGTTAATATTGTGAAAACTTGCACAACGTGCGGTACTGAGTAAAATCGTGTAAAAACACCTATAAAATTGAGTTTACAATTTATTCATTTCACGGGCTGATTTTGTCTCATAATCCACATAAATTAATGTGAACTGATATTTTTTAGGTTAAAACATTATCTTAGAATACTTTCAATTTATATTTCACAACATTTTGCTTACTTTATGTGTAATATGAGGCACATCTTACCTGTTAACTGAAAGAAAATTACACTACTTATCATAGGTATTTTTACAGGATTTAATGCTGCACCGCATTTTTTCAATAAAGTATTACATGTATTCACTAGACTTACTTTTGTGGTCCCCCCACACCAACGCGAGTCTGTCGCGGCGTCGAAGAAAACAATAAGAACTACACGTGGTTGTCAATGAAAACAACACATTGTTATTATTGTTTTATTCGTCGCCGCGATAGATACCCGTTGGTGTGGGTGAACCTTTATTTGACTTTTATTCAGTTTAATAAGCTTCTCAACTATTTTAATGAACAAAAACACAGCTTAAAATACCTTTGTGTGCCTTGGCATCTAGCTGTAGCACTGCATGCCGACCCTGTGTCAATGCATTTGTGTTTGTGTAACTCACACTATTTTGAAAAAGGCCTCACTTTTTCCTCGATATGCCGCGTTCCTCTATTTCTTCTTCTAATATTCAGAGTCAACTCACCAAATTCTGAGTTAATTAATGAGTTAACTCGGTATTTAAATTGACTTAAAAACATATAGGTCCTTTGTTGAACTCATGTCAAGAACCTTCATATATTGTGAAATTTAATTTAAACTTCAAGACCGTCCATCCTGTGAAATTATTTGAAAACCCCACAACAAATTTAATTAGTTTGGACAACATCATTGGCCGGTTATTATATGTCAAATGTATTTTATTTATTAATATAATTTACATATTTCAACTCTCTCGCCTGACACTAGTTTTAAACACCAGTCAAACTTGATACAAAGAAAGAGACATTCAAAACTTTTTAAACTACTTTCTATTAACGTCTCATTGTTTTAAACTCAGAGCTGCAGAAGTATAACCATACGCGGGCAATATTTTTAAAAGCTTGATTATAAAATTGTTTGCAATCTTTTTAATTATTATTACAATTTTTATAAAATATTTGTACACAGAAATAATTTATTGAATCTGGTTATATAAGAAAGAAATATATTTGTAAATATATTGATGACGATACACATTAGTCTGGATCACAATTGCCAATCATCTCTATGCACGATAATTGCCCAACATGACTGATTTTCAATTTAATAAGCATCAAAAGATGTGAGTTAAGACTGAAATGGTGGAACGTGGTCATTACACTCATCTTGCTTGCCATATAGACATCTACAAGCGAAATCTCACGTAAACCTATAAATCTATCTGGACAAAACCAAACCATCGTTGAACCTCTAAGTATAGCCGCAGCGCCGCGCCGCGCCAGAATAATCAGTGCAATGCACTTTTGTTATAAGAAAAAATATGAAGTTTCTCTATATAAGTGTGTATATATATATGACAGAACTGGTGTGACTTTGGATTCATATATCTTTCAGCCCAGTTAGGTGTAAAAATTGAAAGTCAAACAACTATATGGTAAATGATGGGGCTTAGAAAAAGTTGAAACCCCAGAGAGCCTTTATAAATATGTCTGCTTTCAGTCAAAGATGTCTGATTATTCCTACATCAGTCAGCTAGGCTACAATTAATGTAATCTTGACAGGTTCTTTATATTTTTTACTGAATGAGTTTTTTTTTTTTGTATTCTCAAATTGCAGAACATTCCTTGACCATGATTTTGAGGAAGACTGCCGGAACTTTTGTTCTCTTATTCGCTTATCAGTGCTGGGCCCAAAGTACAAACGAACTAGACGGACTGCCAGAGCCAAGAGCTTATGTTCCAGATTCACAATTTTTGGATTTTGTCTATCATGATCACGATGAGTTAACGAGATTCTTAAGGTAAGCTTCATAATCTACATAATTAGTATGAAGATAAAATTAAAATTTTTTTTCAGAGCAACAAGTGCCAAATATCCAAATCTGACAGCACTCTATTCAATTGGTAAATCAATTCAAGGTCGTGACCTTTGGGTAATGGTTGTCTCTGCATCACCCTACGAGCACATGGTTGGAAAGCCAGATGTGAAATATGTTGGCAATATACACGGCAATGAGCCAGTTGGCAGAGAGATGCTACTGCATTTGATTCAATATTTTGTCTCAGGATATAATACGGATGCGTATGTTAAATGGTTGTTGGATAATACGAGGATACATATTTTACCTTCTATGAATCCAGATGGTTATGCAGTTTCTAAGGAGGGCACGTGTGACGGCGGTCAAGGAAGGTAGTTGAACTTTTGTTTATTTTCTATATCTATGAGAAAATATGAGATCATTTCAATTATTTTAGATACAATTCTCGTGGTTTCGATTTGAATCGTAACTTCCCAGATTATTTTAAACAGAACAACAAACGTGGACAGCCTGAAACAGATGCTGTCAAAGATTGGATTTCTAAGATACAATTTGTCCTTAGTGGAAGTCTTCATGGTGGAGCTTTAGTAGCAAGTTATCCTTATGACAATACACCGAATTCTAGTAAGTATATAAAACAAATTTGTTGCTTTCTTTTTATTTTAAATTATTTTGTGAGTGAAGTTTGTTAATAATCTGCTACTTGCTTTTAATTGCTCTAAAGTTTTCTCTATACATTAGGTCCGTTTCTTTACTTCCCAAAACTGACAATTTTGACCAATTCTAGTCCAAGTTAAAATGGATTGAAAATGACAGTTTTGGGAAGTCAGGAAACAGACCTATTGTATCCGCACCTAAAAGTGTACTCAAGTCTATCTAGAATCCTTTACATAAAATAAGGTTTGTAATATAATTTTAACTACCAACTTATTCTTGTATTGGGCGAAATGTTTTATCGAAATCGATTTCGAAGTTTGTGTAGAAGTGTGTAATGTACCGATGGCATCTTTTTGTTGATAAAATTGGTTTTGATCTTTCACGTTAACTCAAATTCTTTAGGTAATTTTCGAGAACAGTAAGCCTTGCGCCAACCGTTCATCGCTTTTTTTGGGAATAAAATATTATTTCAAAAACTGCTCAAAATTTTGAGAAAAATAACGCTTTAAGACTAGTTTCCGAGTTAAAGAAAAATGTTTTTCAATCAATCTAGATCCCGACTTCACTCATTGAATTTGATTAGTAAACTCTAGATTATAACTGAATATATTTTGAACCTTAGAAGAAGAAAGATAGGAACGGGAATATCGAGGAATAAGTGAGGCTTTTTTTTAATGGTGAGTTACACAAACACAAATGAACTGACACAGGGTCGACGTGCAGGGTCGACAGCTAAATTTTTAGCTGGTTTTTTGAGGAATCTTTTTTGACATTTAAAATTTTTTAAATAAAGAAAGAAAGCTTATTAAACTAAATAAAGATGTGAAATAAAAATATAGTGAATACATGCAATTCCTTATTAAACAAAAATGCGGCGCTTCGTTAAATCCTGTAAAAACGCTTATAATAAGGAGTTCACATTTTTTTATATCACGGACTGTTAGTGTCTCATATTCCAAACACACACAAAGTAATGTGAAAAAAATTTAAAACGTTGAAAAATAACTCTGTACTGTGGGTACTCAACAAATTTGAGCGCCTTGCCATCACCAACAAAATCTAATTCGACCCTGGAGGAGAATTTCAATTTTGTCAGATCAGGTTAAGCTATATTCACGTGATAGAAGTATATTTTTATTTTTAACCAATTAGTTTTTTTTTTTTAAGTAAAATGCTATGAAATATTAATTGAAAAATATTCTAAGATAATGTATTGACTTAAAAAACTTCAGTTTTTTATGTGGAATATGACAGATGTTTGTAAAAACATTACCAAAATAGAGAAGGGAATACTATGGAAGTCGCCGTTTTCCATAGTGCCGCAAAGTGTCGCCATCTCTGTTTCGATAACAAAAGCGCATTTCAGTAGTGTCGCACTCTGTTTTCGATATTTTTTGACAACTGAAAGTCAGAGTTAGATCTTGAGAACCGCACCGAAGGAATTTAAATGCTTTTTTCACTGTTATGATCAGAATCTTCTGAGAAAGGTTTATCAGCACTTAACATTTCTGAATTTAGCTACTTTTAGGGTGAAATGGGGTACAAACAAACAACAAAATATCCGACTTCATATCTTACCTTTTTTTTGATAATTTTTAGTGTATGGACTTTGAGGATCACTAATTAAGGAAAGATATTTTTAAAATTAAAAAAAAATAAGTTATAGGGTGAATTGGAGTACAAATTTAAACTGATTCGAATTTCAAAAAATAGTTTTGCGTTTGAAAGATAATATTTAGAGGGTGGATTGGATCGGTATTGTTTTTTTTTTAATTGGCCTGGTAATATTTATAGGATGGGGACTTCAAGGATCATTGAGAATAGATATTTTTCTAAATTTAGCTATTTATAAAATGAAATAGAATAAAAACATAAAATCTAATCCTATTTAAAAAATTCTATTTATGTTGGAAAGATATGAAACACAGATATATTATAATAAAATAGGGCATCTTGTTTTTTTTTTTGAGAACAAAAGCATCAAAGATGTCTTTACCTAAGTTGATAAAACAAAAAAAGGTTTTTCATCGTCAAACTGCACTTAGGAATGAAGTAGAAGGGAATTTCAAAATTCCGCATCAATGAACCAGCATCAAAAATGTTGTTGTTTTATAATGTTTGAGTTTGGCGTATCAGTTGATACAGATTTGCAATTATGATTAGAGAAAGTGAAGTGCTTTTGACTGTTTTTGGCATTATGGTTTTTGGCGAAAAGACCTAACGCCATTTCTTGCAACAAAGTGTTTTTGAAGTTATTCTTATAAGCATAAAATTGACTGTATCATCATAAAATTTCTGCCCCGCAGCATTTTGAAGTAAAAGTGCGGAATTTTGGTAAGGAATAACGATCTGAAATGTCAAAACTTAAAAAAATTCCTTTTTTAAAAAAACTTAACTTTTGCGCCAAAAATTAAGTAAAACTGTCATGTTTAAGGATAAAGGCAATTAACTTATTTTAGTCTTAGGACTGGGTATAATTTTCCAAATGTCTGATGATTTTGAAGGAAATCAATCAAGCCAGCCAAGCTGCTGAAGGCTTCATCTGAGTTACTAAGGGCCAGTTTCACAGTGAAGTAAGTGACACTTAAGTGCCAAATATGGTAAACTAATTCCCAATTTCACAGTGTAAACTTATCGGAATAAGTGACACTTAAGTCTCCAATTTTGGCCACTTAAGTTCCACTTACTCAGGTAGTAAAACTGCAGCTAAAGTGCCAAAATGTCAGAATTAAGTGCCACTTATTTTGTTAAGTATGCACTGTGAAACTGGCCCTAAATCAATATACAAAGTCCTTGGATTGAATCTTGAATCTTTAAGATCTTGTCGAAGTAAATGTCACCAATCAGCTTTTGAATTAAAATTAAAAAAAAATAAAATCTTTGTATTTTCTAACAATATGGCTGCTAAAAGGGATTTGTCGATCATCAGCATTATGCGCGAGTGAGTAACGATGTCTTTCTACGAAGGCACTACTGCACCTCCTTATAACTTATTGACTATAATATCTTGTTTGTTCTTCAATCCTTGTTTTTTTTTCTGCCAACATGTCCCCTGGGCGCAGTGTTCCAAACCTATTCATCTGCTCCATCTCTAACACCAGATGATGATGTCTTCAAGCACTTGTCATTAGTTTATGCCAATAACCACGCCAAAATGTCTCGCGGAGTTGCTTGTAAATCAGCAACACCAGCATTTGAGAATGGCATAACAAATGGAGCAGCATGGTATCCTTTGACTGGAGGTATGCAAGATTACAATTACGTTTGGTATGGTTGCATGGAGGTGACGTTGGAAATTTCGTGCTGTAAATTTCCTCCTGCATTTGAGCTGAGAAAATACTGGGAGGATAATCAATTGGTGAGATTTTGAAGTTTTTGTTGTGGAATATATTTTTCTTTTTCTTTCCTTTTGCAGTCTTTGATTAAATTCCTAGCTGAGGCTCATCGAGGAGTGCAAGGTTTTGTTTTGGATCCAACCGGTGGACCAATTGAAAGAGCTTCATTGAAAATCAAGGGTCGTGATGTAGGATTTCAGACAACTAAATATGGAGAATTCTGGAGAATCCTTATGCCGGGATACTACAAATTAGAAGTAAGATATCTTTATTTTAATGTTTTTATTTGCAATTATGATTTTTGAGAGTTAAATTTTTAATAAATATTTTTTTCTTTTAGGCTTTTGCTGATGGATATGCCCCACGTGAAATTGACTTCATGGTTGTTGAACAGCATCCAACACTATTAAATGTAACTCTTCAACCAGCAAAGGTACTCCAAGATTGATTTTTTTTTTAATATTTCAAATAGTTTTCTAAAATAATTTATAAATAACCAGAGCATGTTAAAAAGGCTTGAAATCACACCGCCATCTAGCGTTAGACAGATATAATTAGAAAAAAAAAAACAAAAAGAAAGAAAATATAACAAAACAAATAACAAAATATATAAAAAAAGTCAAAACATAATTTGAATATGAAATCTTCCCCTAGGTGATTGGTTGGTTTAAATGGTTATAATCGTAGAATTTTTTTTCTTTCTTTTTTTTCCTCCAATTTTGTTATTTTCAGCCAATTTCCAGCACAGTCCGGAGTAGAAAACCCGCTGACTCTCATGCAATCATCTTCCCATCCGACTAAGTAGCTAATTTGTAAAAAAAAAAAAACAAAACAAAACGCCCTAACTAATATAGACAAAAATTATTTTAGTGCAAAAAACAAAACAAATTCTAACAATCCACATTACCAAATAATAAAAAAAATGTAATTTAGCATGTGGTGTGTATTGCAGCAGCATGTATTTATTTATAGTTGTAAGTATTTTAAATCATCTTTTTTTCCTCTTTTTTTAATTTTTGTTTGTACAAATTGTAAATTTTTGTAAAAAATATCTATATACCTGTTTGTAATAATGCTATGCAAGTTTTTGAAATTTTTGAAAACAAGAGTGAGAAGAACCCCTTTTTGAATGTACATAATTTTTTTCCTTGCATACTTTTTGGATTTTTTCTTCTTTTCGAAGGCTTATTTAAACGAATACAACTTTAAAATTGAAAATACAACTAAATTGCGTGGCTGGGTCACGTAACTTTCTTTTACATTAAAAGTCTTTGTTTAAGTGGTTAAAATTTAAATTTTGAGACATATATACATTTGCTTATCATCCCACGTTCATGAAAAAAACGCAAGAGTTGCATAGTTCCTGTGGATTGTGGGCACTCGAACAGCAATTTTTAATTTTGTGACACTCGATTTTGACAACCTGTGCAATATATTACCTTAGATTTGTGTATTGTGGTTTTGATAGACGCGTTTAATATGCCTTCGACTTTAAACTCATGACAGAAGCTCATTTATAGCCTATGTATACAGAATACGATACAGTGAGTTACCTACTTCGAAATATTCAAAAAGTTGGATAAGATGAGTTGCATTTTAACATGAAATGTAGGTAAATGTCTTTAATGGCCTGTATATTGCAAATCAATAACTTCTATTTTAAAGTTGTGCGGTTCGTAGGAATTAAAAGCGAAAATATATTTTCGTATTTTTTAAATTCGAATCTTTAGCTATGCCTACCTAATAATATGTAATTATTTTGTTCTTATAAAATTTGGTTTTGTTATTATTTGATAATGATGCCTTGAAGTAAAAATTCGCCATCTTAAAAATGTTTAATAATATTTTTATAAATATATTATTAATTTACACAGAGAACTGAAGGATCAGCAACACCATTCTATCGACCGATTCCACAATCACAATTCTATCGTCCGGGACCACCACCTTCCTACACTGATGGCGGAATCTTTTCATCGATTAGTAACGGCCTCAACACACTCTATTCAAATATATTTGGCTGATTGTTGATATTGTGACTTTTATTTTTCATAGATCTAAGAATATCATTTCTATTAATCGTTTCATTAATTGCATTTACGTTCTTTTATTTTGCTTCAAGCGATTATTTCTAGTGTATCTGTGACTGACACTCTGTAAATATATCTTCAAAAATTGCATTATTTATTTCCATGAACTCTTAACAGAAAGAAAAATTATTTCCTTCATAAGTACATTAAATTTTATAATTCACTACACTTATAATAGAAAATTTGAAACAAAAACGAGAGAATGTGCTTACTGCTTAAAAAAATAAATTAAATATAACTTATTCGAGTGATGCAAACCAAGGAATTCCGAATATCACTGCCTTCTAAAATTTTAGTGGTGAAATTTAATTGAAAATTAATTTTCTGCGCTGTTATTATAATAGACATTTCTTTTTATATAATTTTAAATCAAACTCTTTAACAATAGAAAAATAAGTGACAAAAAAGAAGCACAATCAATCATGAAAAATATGTAAATGTATCTCATATAATTATTAAGTTATATTCATTGTTTTGTTTTATTATTTTTTTTTATTTATCAAATTGTATTTTATAAATAAAATTTACTTTTTAGGAAGACAATAATAAAATATTTTGTGTTTTCGTTTTATTTTTCATTTTTTTTTTATTTAATTTGACATCGAAATTGAAAAAAAATCTACTATTGTACCTAATATAAATAAAAATAAAAATATAAAAAGATATGTTTATTCATATACAAAATTACATAAATTCATATACAAAATTACATAAATTTGCGACACCGATTTAAAAAATGTAAAAAGTAAACTAATATCATGCTAATAAATATGAAATAATTAATCTTCTGGTGTATTTACTTTGATCTAAAGACTTGTGATTTTATATATTTTGTGGTGTCCTACAATTCGCGATCTAAAGTTAAACCGATCATAACCTGGACTTTAAGAAATGTATCACTAATCAATTCGTAACGGTTTCCAACTAATGACCCAATTAAAAAAAAAAGAAGAGAAAAAGGAAGAGGCTATACTTTTAACTTTGTTCATAGTTGACGCTGCCTTATGATGACATCAATTGCAAGTCACGAGGAACACCAGCAACAAAAGCGAATCCAAATCACATTCCTTGTGTTTTAATATTTTTGCGATTTTATTTTTCTGAAATATCCAATTCAAAGCTCAGATGACTGGAGTAACGTTTTACTTATCATCTTTTTAGCCGAGAGATTCAGTGATTTTTTCATAAATTGTATCCTTTCTTTTAATGTTTTTATATTTCCTGTTTGATATTTCGTAAATGATCGGTATTCGGCATCCACATTGTTATGTTATGGCGATCGCCACCACCATCGCGGGGGGGTTGCCCAAATGGAGTTTGGCGTCTCAAAAATCTGTAACTTTTTTGTCTCTTGAAATAATAAGGTCAAATTTGAAAATATTATACCTTTGAAATATAATGAATCATTAAATACACTTATTTTTAAAATCCATATTGGTTTTAAAATGTATAGCTTATAGAAAGTTAAAAAAATATAATTTTGGCTAATAAAAATATGGATTTTTAGTATAAATTTTCAATTATCTCAAAAACTAGAAGACATTTAAGCATCTAGCTTTTAGTGCTTCACCGAAAATTGATCAGAGCATTGAATATTAACAACCAAAATTCTATTTAATAACTTAAAATTTTGTAAAAAATAGTTTAAAATTTTTTTTTTATTTTTTTTTCAAAATTTGGTTTTGAAAATTAATTTTTCCAAAACTGTTCACTGAAAAAATTTAATTTACAATCAGAATTTGTAGATGGATTGTTGGCTTTAATAAAAAGTATAACATGACATTGCAAGTGTTGCCGCTGATTTTAAATAATTTTTTTTTAATAATTCAAGTCGATTTTTCGAAAATTGCCCCTTCTGCTTAAACGGGGGGAAATAAACCCCGCCTCTTAAAAGATTTTTTTCTTGTGTTGACCTAACCTACATCTCCTACCTTTTATGGCATCTTATGAAAAACACCCTGAATACATAATATGTACATACATGATTCAGCTGTTTAAAATGTATTTTAATGCGATTTTTCATTTTAATTGCCTTTATTCGTGGTTATATACCTGTTAAATTGGTAATTATTAAGTCGATAGTTTTTGAGATCTAATAAATGTTTTCCGTTGTTTATTAAATAACTAGTAGACCCGTGCTCGCCTTGCTTCGCAAAAATTTAAGAATTAATATTAACATACCTACATATATACCGAAAGTACTAAATAGGGCTATCGCTACCCGTACCTAATTTCTATTTCATCTTATTAACAAAAAGTTTATACATTATACACTTACGTTTTGATAAATGTGAGTTCTTAAAAAATGGTTTACCTATTTGTATTTTAAGTAGGTTCATGTTTGACACATAAACAGAATCTTTATCTCCCGTTGATTTTCTTATTGCATATACAAATATACATATAATACTTCGCACCCAAGTAAACATCTTCTTCTTGCCTGACTACCTGCAACCAGGGTTGGCCGAATTAACTACACTTCATTAATAATTTAATAAACTACACGCCTTATATACTACAAATATACATATAATACTTCGCACCCAAGTAAACATCTTCTTCTTGCCTGACTACCTGCAACCAGGGTTGGCCGAATTAACTACACTTCATTAATAATTTAATAAACTACACGCCTTATATACTACAAAATGTTACGTTTGCTACATACATAGTAAAGCTAGGTAAATAATAAAATTTCAATAAAAACAGTTCAACTCAAATTCAATCTTCAAAGTTTACTACATATAAATATAAACTACGTAGCAAATGTATAAAAATGTAGTTTATTCCAAAAAGCGTTAGTTCGGCCATCCCTGCCTGCAGCGTTATACTCAAAATGTTCCATTGTGAAAAAACGTAAGGGAGGAAAAACTGTAAGAGGGTGGAAATGATATGAAATGAAACAAAGCAGCGACCTCATGAATGCTATTGATTTAAATTCCTGGATTTAAAAAAATAGAAAAAGTAAGTGACTTAGAGATTTGTTTATATTTATTTCTCAGGTTGTATGCATAATTAAGAAAAGATTTAGGGCTTAAAATTTGCATACCAAAATGTACTTTATGAAATAATTTTTGTTTTTTTCAATTATCAATTAGTTTCGTATTTATAAGTGAATATGTAAGTCAAAATCAAGAAAAAAGTTGACTATCAATTTAAAAAAATTAATTTTAGTATTAAACAAACGAATTAGATAAACAAAAACTATCTTATTACAATCTTCTAAAGATAAAGAATATTGTAGAAAAAATTTCAAGTTAATCAGGTAAATAGTTTCTGAGATTTCGCGTGACAAACTAAATAATCGTTTCGTCTTTATATAATGTTATAGATTATAGATTATAGATATAGATTACTCAAACCGGATTTTGAAAGCACAAATTCATCCATATTTTAACTATTTGTTTTTTTGTTCTCATTTTGATGCATTGAGGCATTGTCGGCGGTAGTTTTTTGTTTAAAAAAAAAAAATATTTAAAATAAGAAAATACTGGGAGATGTTCCATATTCAAGATATCAAACCATGAACTCGGATATAGAAAAACAACAACAGAAAAGTCGTATATATGCAGTTTTCTATTAAAAACCAGAAAACATATGGTTATATGATCCCAAGCCATAGAATTAGCATAGCATAGCATAGGTTCCATCCAAAAAAAAGCTGTAACCGAATTGTGAGTAGTAACCATCAAAAACAAACATATTGAAAATATGTGATTAGTAAAAAAGGGCACCAAGTCCCCCTTTGCTTCATTTACGTCACTGGTTACTTTAAGGCATTATATTCATAACATATTTAGAGGAATCTATCGATTGTGGGTGTAAAAAGTAAAAACAGAGTTTTTAAAAAAAAGGAAAAACAAAATAAAGCTTATGCGAGTTTTTTTCCTCGTACTTTATGGAACATACATATATTGCCATTGCTCAAAAAGGGCAAAAAAAGGGAGCAAATTTTTGTTGATGTGCCCTGTTACTATATGTCCTTAGGAATTAAATGCACCACGAAAGAAAACAGCGTAAGACAGCGCAACCATTTAAAACCTTAGTCAAAGATAAAAACAAAGAAAAAAAAACGTGTTAATAAAAATGATTAACTTTATTAAAGTTATTATTTTATATTTTATTATTTTCATTGATTTGAAAAGCTAAATTTCCAACGATATATAACACTTGTGTGATCACATTATAAAACACTTGAAGAAAACTCTATTAAAAACGTTCTTCATTTTGCCATTCATTTATAGGATTCTGTATGGCGACCACTTTTGGTAGCCATATCATCAAATAATGCAACTTAATTCATTAAATTTTGATTGCAATATAAAATTTGACCTTTCCTTGATTCATTTGCATACAAATTAGAGCTCCCACAATAATTTCGAAAAAAGCATTTTTGAGACACAAAATGCAATTTGGGCCCACTGTGCGACGTGACGTACGGTATGACGAAACCCACTTTTCCGGACTTCTCTATTATTTTAGTGTTAATTTTGATTACAACTTCGAAATTTTTGCTTAAAGCAAACCAATACTTGCCCTTTGGAGAAAGTAAAAATTTTCAATTTTCAATTATGATTACAACACTGGCACCTTTTTCGGCTTACTTTTTTTCATCGTATTGACAGGTTTGATCAAAATCTTGAGTTAGATTGCCATAAACACAGTGGCGGATCAACGGGGGGCGTTTTCGGTTCTGGAGCTCCCCCCATGAGCATTGAAGCCAATTATTTTTATACTAATTTATTAAATATTTATTTATCTTCGACCTATAAATTTGGTCTACATTTGACCTGATTAATTACAAAAAGCCCATCTTTTTATAAAATTTTGACTAAAAATTTCTAAAAATGATACAACCGAAGAGATAAAAAATCACATATTTGCAAATTTAACGACCGGACGCAAATGATGCGAAGGAACTTAGAGTGAAATCAGCACCATCATTTTCGATTTTCAAAAAAAAAAAAAAAATTACTGTATTGTGCTTAACTTGTGCTGCGATGTTGTAAATTCGCAAATTTGCAAATTTAAGGGATGAATTTTAAATTCTCAAATCAGAAAATTTGTTTTTTTCAAAATTACAATTTTTTAAAAAGTAGCTCAAGTAGAGCTGTTTGTGCTCAGTTTGTGCTTTTTTGTATTTTTCTTTTAAATAGATAATGTAGCACAAATCTCACGCAAGTTTTATTTTTCTTTAAGTTTTCTATTAGTATGACCAAATCCTGGATACGCCACTGCATAAACATATCTATCTTTGTATGTACGTTCAATGTACATATTTTAATAACTTCCCTCTAGCGTACATTAACCTTACACGTTACATGCGATATACATATTAAGGGAGACTCTCACCCTCAAAGGAAACACTAAACAAATCGATACACCTGAGTGACCGCATGCACCAGATGTCAGAAAAGAATTTGGGAAACTAAAATATCTCTATAAAGTTACTATAGTTTAGCTACTATTGTTCATTGTTATTTCGTTATGTGAACGACATGTGCTTCTGCATATCAGCAGTTCTTCTTGATTTGCAAAGAAAGCAACTACTTTGTCGAAGAGAATTCTAATCGATTAAAAATAAATGTTTAACTTTATAATTTTTAATTTAAAATTATTTTGTGCGTTGAATGATTTATATTTTGTAATTTTAAAAATAAAACAAAAATGGATGGCTTCAATAGCAAAGAATTCTATGGACATAGTTTATCAGAGGATCCAAAACTAAGGACAACAACTAGGAACTATGAATTTAAGGTACGTAATGAAATTATTTAAGAACTAAATATAAAGATTAAGTGATTAATTATTTTGTATATGAAAATGCTTATTGTTCCTATAGTACAATTCCTCAGATCATTTGGAGAGGATCATTAATCGGGTGAGAATGGATCGTGAAAAGAAAAAGGAAATTGAACAGTTAGCTCGGAATAACGATCAGGTTAAATTTCATAACCATGTGACAAATACCAACAAATCGCAGGTTATGAATAAAATACCAATCGTTGAAACTCAAATCGGTAGCTCTAGGTCTCGAGAAGCAGTAATTAAAATAATGAGTGATGAAGAAATTGAAGCTATGCTCTCACAAGCTCTACAATCCAAAGATGATTTGCCTGCTCTTCCAGAAATAAAGACTTTCCAAGACGTTTTGCCTTCAAAAGAAATAACACCAAAATCTAAAGAAATTCAAAGAGATGAAAAACTTCCAAAGTTGTCAGTTGAAATTCTTCCTAATCTACAACCACAATGGGTTGAAATCAAACCCGTTCAAAAATCTATTGCAAGTTTATTTGAAGTTCCTGATGTTGATTCATATTATGCCGAAGATTTCTCAGATTCTGAAGAACTACAGTCAGCTCTTAACTTAGGCGACAAAACACTTGAAAATGAAAAGCATGAAATAAATGAAACCATCAATATGAACCACTACTTTGATTCATTTTCACTCGGTAGTATGATGTCTGAAGATTTTGTCATACGAAATGAAGGATCAAATTTCCGAAACGATGAAAATGAGGATGAGAAATCACCTCCAGAGAGTCTTGTTTCATTGGACATAGAGTGTAATTTACTAAATGAATATGAACATTTGGAAATGGAACGTGTTTTTGAAAAAGTCGTAAGTTTTAAGTTGTAAAATCTAAAGGTTCGTATTTTTGTTGTTTTGAAAAATAATTTTCGTAGCTTCCTCATGTACCAAAAATCCAATTTCAAAGCTTAGAAGGTGAAGAGAAGAGTGAATATAGTGAGTACTCAGATGACGAAACAAAAACTCAAGAAGATGGCAGTTTTAGAGAAGAAGAATTTGAAGTACGCATTTTTATACTCGTGAGAGTGATACTTACTTTTAAGCTACAATTTAAAACAAAAATGAAAAAAGTAGTGAAATTTTTTGTACGCGAAAATTCATTAAGAATTAAGATGCATAGCTAATCACCTTCTTAGCATAATTTGCTGATAAGCTTTCACTACTTAGATTTAAAAAAAAAAAATTCTTTCGGTGTTCCTTGGTATAGGAGCTGTACTACTGCGAAAAAATTACATATTCCCCTTTCACACGAGGAAATAAGTTACCGGAGATTTCTGTAACGTTTTTTTTTAAATTTCCTTTAAAATCCCTTGTACCTTTCACACGAAGAAACAAAATCCTAGAAATTTTCTGCAGTTTCCTGTGTAATGTACAGAGGAATGTGAAAAAAATCTCCTCTAATCGTTGACCGGGAAAATTTCATTTTCTCCTCCTACTTCGTGCCCTTCTCACTTAAAAACCGAAAGTTGCTGAAAACTCAGTTTCCCCGTGTAAAAGGGGACATACGTGAAAAAATTACATTCCAACCAGTTGCCTAAATACGTCCTCATATGTTCACTGACATCCCTGTAATCTGTCAATTGCGTGAAATTTCAAAATAAATTTTAAATTCGTATGTAACTACAGAATGCGCAGAACTGAAAAATGAAAACGCTAATGAAATTACCTTTAATATGATGTGTTGTGGGTTTGGACAACCAATCGCACAGTCTAAAGCTTAGTACAGACGATTGTCAGAAAAATTGTCCGTTCACATGGTTGGTAGATTTCTTCCCAAAGTCTGACAATTTTATTATCAGCTTAATCAGTTTAACCAACTCATTGACATTTCGGTTTTCAATGAAAACATCTGACAATGGCCAATGAGTCTGACAATGTAATAATCGACTGACAATGATAAAAATTGTGTGTTCAGACGATTGTAAGATACCTGACAATTTTTTGTCAGATTGTCGTCTGACAATGACGTTTCTGACAATATTGTCAGACAAAATTGTGTGTTCAGACGATTGTAAGACATTTGGAACAGTTTTTTCACTGACAGATCTGACAATATTGTAAGATCTGACAAATCGTCTGTACTTATAGCTTAAGTTAGACAATCAATAGAAAATGTTTATGAATAAGATTTTGAAGTTGAACAGATGGGCAAAGATAGACATAATTTGTAATGTGTTTATAAATGTGACTGAAAGAATTTTTCTTTAAATTTAAGTTACATAGAAGTAAGAAAGTAACTTTCTACAATTTTTGTTTGTAAAGATTAGATTGAATCAAATTGAATACCTTCTGATTACGTACGTATATGAAATACAGTATTTGAATTTCTCTGTAGACTCAGAAGACTCAGCCAGAAGTACATATTTCGAAAATTTATCCTACAACTCGACCAATTCAGAATTTATCACACCGATCAGCTCAATTTTCACCAACGAAAACATCAAAACATGCAGGTCAAAAGACTACGAAGTTACAAAAAGTACCTGGAGAACTATCTTCAAATAGAAACTCGCCAAAAGCTCCAGCATCAGAAGTGAGGTTGAATATTCAAATCGAAGATCTGAAGCAAGAAAAATTAAGAATTTTTTCAAAAATGACTTCTATTCAGGAAAAGATTATTAAATCCTTAGATGCATTGAGGTAAAAATTCTAAAAATGTTTAAACTTTTTAATCCTGCATTTTTTGTATTTTTAAGGATAAATCTAGTTGAAATTTCATTACCTGATGATGAAGTAGAAAAGAAACTTCGTGAAAGAAATGCTCTAGAGTTTTCGGTTCGATTTTCCAGGAATTATTTATTTCCTTTAGGAAAAATGGTATAATTTTGTGTTTTTAATAGTTCCTTTCACTTTTTTTTTTCTCTTTCTCTTTCTATTTTAAGATTGATGATCTTCGCTGTTCACCAAAAAAAGATTATCGCAGTGCTTTAACAAATGAACCATGTGTTAAAGTATGTGGAATTTATGGTTTTCTTAGTCAAGCTATTCAGTGTTATCAAAAACAACTTCGTCATTTTTTCACCGATAGTTTTCCGAAAAAACTAGACTTACTCCTGAATTTGATTAAAGACACAACAATTATATGTTTGGAGAAGCAAATATTTGACAAGCGAGATATTCTTATTCAATCCTTGGTTTCTTGTTGTGAGATGTTTTTAGAATTTGTTTTAGAGTTTGCTGAGAAAAAGAAGAGTGCCCGAAGTGAGGAATTGGCTCTGCAATCTGAGCGTAGAAGTCGATTCAAGTTGGCCAAAGTACTTTATATTCGTTATTTATGTAGTTATGGAACTTCAGTCATAGATTTATTTTTTAGACTTCTTCCAAATGGGACTTAACGATGAATCTTAATAATCTCAATATGTATGAACCAAAACTTGTTCAAAAAAAGCCAAAAAAGACTCCTCAAAAGAAAACAGCGAAATCGGATAGTCAAAGACGTACCTCAAAAACTAAGAAGACGAAATTGATTCCTAAAGACAGTGCTGATCATTTAGCCTTACCTATTGATGATCCTATTGAAACTCAAGTGCGAAAGGATAACAACGTTGATAGTGTGGTAAAATTTATTACCCTTTACTTCAGTAACATTTTTTGATATATTTTTTTAATATTTATTTAGCAACTTATCAATGATGCTATTACCAAAGAACCTGATGGTGAATTAGTTAAATCTGTAATTGAAACTTTGCAGGATATAACAAAAGACGAAGTCCATCAAATGTTTGGACCAATTGTGTTAAATTTAGATTCAATATTAAAATCTTCGGTGAGTTTTGTAAATTTTGTTGAGCAGTAAAAAATGTATTTATGTGTTTGTATGTACAATGATGTGATACTTTTATTTAATTTTTGACAATGCCATTTTGATATGTAGCTAACAGAAAAAAATTGCAGAAATGCTGTTTACGGAAAAACGATTTAAAATGTTTCCTAAATGTAAAAAAAAAATTGTTTTCAAATTGAGAAGGGGTTTTTAGTGTGATAACACACATGCAGTTATATTAGGCTACTAAGCTTTCGCATTATCAAAATACCAACATTTTAAAAACTTATAAAAATTATGTTTTATTCTTTCTGAACATACGTGGGTCTAGTTATTGGATCAGAGTTACCACAGTTATGAAAATTAGAGGATAAATTACCCTTTTGAAATAAGAGCATTAATTATAATTGGCCTTTTAATCTGAAAAGGGAACATTCCATAACCTTCCGTAGTATTTTGCCTCTCAATAGGTCAAGTTATTGGATTCGTTAAAAAAAAACCAATATTAAAATAAAACATTAAACTATGATGATATAACTACAAAAATTATTTTCTTAAAACTTAGGACTTAAGTGTTTTTTCCTGATTATTTAAAGGAATTTAAATACCTTTTACCGTTATACACATACAACAGTTAAGGAAAATTTGGATGTTTTCGTAAACGGCTCTAACAATTTTTATGAAATTTTATTTGTGTATACATTTACATCATTCACGTTTTTAATGTTCGAAAGAGGTAAAGCATTCCCAGGGAAATTTTATTCGCGATTCTTCGATTTTAATTTACCGATTTCTAATAAAAAAAGTGGAGTAAAATTTAAACTGTCATATCTATTTAAAAAAAAATTTTGTTTGAAAAAATCACTGATCTCTATAATACACTGGATAGTGAATAGCCTATAGTGTATGTATAACAGTTTTTTTGAGGCAATTTTTGAAAGGGTACCGGCCACGATCTCATATCTCGCTCCATACAAACGAAAAAAGAGATTGAAGATATTTGCCGTAATAGAGCATTTATTTGATGTCAGTTGATCTCAACAAGCATACCGCTGGTGCCGCTGTTATACTGTTATATGAGCGTACCGCCCACGACTATATTTTTGAAATTGGGTATGAATACACTATCCAGTGTATATAGAGATCAGTGGAAAAAATCCAATATTCAATAACTAGAAACAAATATGAAATAGCGAAGTAATATTTTAGAATTATTTCACACACACAAGTCTGCAAAGCAGAAATAACTATTCAACTTTTAAAAAAGTTATACAAAAAATTTATTTTTAAACCCATACGTTTATATATTTTGTATAGATAGTTTTTAAGTTTAAGAAAGTTGTATGCACACGTTTTATTTTTTGTTTTTCTTTAATATTTCATAAATAAAACAAAGGTTTTGAGCCCAAAACTATTTCAAAAGTTGAACGTATTGCTATTTACTTTATAGCAGGGGCCAGTCAGTAGGCACCTGCATATTTTACCAAACACTTTGGTTTTTTACTTTGCTTATTTCGTTTCACAAAACGCAAATTCGCAAAGAGAAAGTTATTGATTTTTATTCCTTTTTTTGTAAAAAAAATTGTTATCAGTTATGGTGCACCAATTGAGCAAGATCCTTTTTAAATTTATGTTATTTGGAAGTCCATTATTAATTCCAGCAACTATCAATAATTTAAGCAAATATCCGGTCGGAAATTGCATATGCCTGCAATGCAAACATATGTTTTTGACATTTTAATTTGCTTTTGGCATTTGCTTTGCATGTGTCTGGCTTTGCAAATGTTGCGTTCAGGAATTTGGCCTCAGTTTTACTTAGTAACTTTGCAAAATACGAATTCAAATGCAAAATTCTTTTTTACTTTTCACTTTTCAAAAATAGTTTGAAAAATTGAAAATTGAATAGTCTTTTCACTCTGCAAATTAAAAAAAAATGTGAAAAAGACCTTAGGTCCTAATGAGTCGCTTTTATTTCATATACTCCTTGGCCTTTAAAGGTTAGCCTGCTGCCTGCATTCGGCGAAACTGCACTTCAGCGGAACTGAACTTCATGACTTTTTTGTAGTAAATTATATGAACTATATCGCAATAAGCGACAACTGTACTTCACGGCGTGGTCCTATGCGGCAAAGTTGATAATCTGATCAACATTGTCGCGATATAAAGTTCCGTTCAGTTTCCTGCGAAAGTGCGGGCGGTGTCGCTGAAGTGCGGTTTACCTTAAAGGTATCATCTGGATAATAAGTTTAATTATTGTTGCTGGTGTTTCTGGTGTAATATGTACAAGTTTGTACATGCTACTGCTCCTAAAACTTAATCTTCATTAAAATAACCTCATAACATTTTCTAAAATTCCTTTAAATCATTTTTCTAGCTATCAAAGCTTTGTACATACGTTAAAATTACCTACAACTATCAGAAACCACTATACACGTATTTATGAATATAAATTTATTTATCTAACTGTAAAATTAAATATCTTCGGTTCATTTTTGGAATTTTGTATAGGACATGTACGTGTTTATATGTCAGTTGCATATAATATAATTAATGTTTAAAAAATCAATTGTGGATTCATGGAGTTTTCCTGGCGACAACACATCAAGTGCTCTTTGGTCATCGAAAACATTTTATATATTTTTTGATTTAAAATAATTTTTTTAACTAAAATAGTAGCAGTGTTTTTAATACAAACCCCTGGAGCAAATATTTTTTTATTTTAAAATTTGAATACAAAACAAAAAGAAATTATATTTGGAAGTTTTTATTGATTTGTTTTTGTTTTGTATCTAAAATAAATTGAAAACAAAAAAAAAAAATATTAATTGATGTGCACACAAATGAAATATTTTTAATGCCAAAATATGAGTTTAAGAATAATTGTTTCATAGCATATCTGTTGATTATTTTTAATATTATTTGATGGTGTAGAAAACGCTTTCGGAAAGATCTTTTTTGCCACATTGCAATAAATTTTAGCCAGCTATATCTTCAAGAATTGTTCCTTTAAAATAACTTCTTTTTTTGCCACATACAAATTTATATTTTTATTTATGAATATGTATATTTAAAAATAATTACAAAGCTATTTAATTTTTCATACATTATATTATAAACAGAATAAGTTTCGGTATCAAAGATTAAATGCAAGGTGTTTTACATTATTCAAGTTTTAAGAAATAAGTGCGAAGGCATACCAATTTGTATTAAGTATAGATATATACATACAATACATATGTATATTCATTTCATAATTTTTGTAAGCAACTTTAACATTTATACATAATGTAGTTTCAAATTTATTGGAATGGTTAGTTCTTTTAATTATTCAATATCTAAAACATAAAATTTAATTTATTTTAAATGAAAAATAAATACAAGGCAAAGGTTAACTGAATAAATTTTAAGACACGATTTATATTTTAAAAAAAGTGGTAAAAATCAAACGAAAAAAAATTAAAAAAAAAACATAACCTATATAAGTTTGTTCAAATAAAAGTGCATATATATATATAAGTTCTTTGGAATGTATTCGATAATAGAGTTTAAGCTGAGCATGAGGTGCAAACTGGTTTGTTATCTTCAACAGCAAAGGTGCTATCAGAGATTGGGTTTTCACATTTCTATAAAAATAAAAAAAAAATTATTATTAGTTCATAAAAATAAATTATTTTGCAATAAAAAAAAAATAAAGAATAAAAAATACCTTGCATTTGAAACAATCCTTATGCCATTTAACATTCAAAGCTATTATGGCATTGTCAGTTATTGATTTTGAGCAACCAGCACATTTGGCTGCAAAAAGTTGTTCGTAGTCTGATTTGCAATATGCTCTGCCATCACGTTCATAAAATGATGTACCAACAAGACTGTTTTTACATGGACCATTGCAAATAAAGCATTCTTCGTGCCATGTCTTTCCAAGGGCTTTAATGGTTTTCTAAAAGGAAAAGAATAGTTAATTATTGTAAATTCAAGAAATATACTTAGCTTTTATTGAAATACTAGTAGACCCGTGCTCGCCTTGCTTCGCAAAAATTTAAGAATTAATATTAACATACCTACATATATACCGAAAGTACTAAATAGGGCTATCGCTACCCGTACCTAATTTCTATTTCATCTTATTAACAAAAAGTTTATACATTATACACTTACGTTTTGATAAATGTGAGTTCTTAAAAAATGGTTTACCTATTTGTATTTTAAGTAGGTTCATGTTTGACACATAAACAGAATCTTTATCTCCCGTTGATTTTCTTATTGCATATACAAATATACATATAATACTTCGCACCCAAGTAAACATCTTCTTCTTGCCTGACTACCTGCAACCAGGGTTGGCCGAATTAACTACACTTCATTAATAATTTAATAAACTACACGCCTTATATACTACAAATATACATATAATACTTCGCACCCAAGTAAACATCTTCTTCTTGCCTGACTACCTGCAACCAGGGTTGGCCGAATTAACTACACTTCATTAATAATTTAATAAACTACACGCCTTATATACTACAAAATGTTACGTTTGCTACATACATAGTAAAGCTAGGTAAATAATAAAATTTCAATAAAAACAGTTCAACTCAAATTCAATCTTCAAAGTTTACTACATATAAATATAAACTACGTAGCAAATGTATAAAAATGTAGTTTATTCCAAAAAGCGTTAGTTCGGCCATCCCTGCCTGCAGCGTTATACTCAAAATGTTCCATTGTGAAAAAACGTAAGGGAGGAAAAACTGTAAGAGGGTGGAAATGATATGAAATGAAACAAAGCAGCGACCTCATGAATGCTATTGATTTAAATTCCTGGATTTAAAAAAATAGAAAAAGTAAGTGACTTAGAGATTTGTTTATATTTATTTCTCAGGTTGTATGCATAATTAAGAAAAGATTTAGGGCTTAAAATTTGCATACCAAAATGTACTTTATGAAATAATTTTTGTTTTTTTCAATTATCAATTAGTTTCGTATTTATAAGTGAATATGTAAGTCAAAATCAAGAAAAAAGTTGACTATCAATTTAAAAAAATTAATTTTAGTATTAAACAAACGAATTAGATAAACAAAAACTATCTTATTACAATCTTCTAAAGATAAAGAATATTGTAGAAAAAATTTCAAGTTAATCAGGTAAATAGTTTCTGAGATTTCGCGTGACAAACTAAATAATCGTTTCGTCTTTATATAATGTTATAGAAGATATAGATTATAGATTATAGATTATAGATATAGAAGATATAGAAGATATAGATTATAGATTATAGATATAGATTATAGATTATAGATTAACTCATAAATGATTTATAAAAAAAAATTAGAGCAAATCGAAAATATCCGGATTAGTTTTTAAAATGAAAATGAAACTAAAAACTGTATTTTTAACAAAAACAATAATTATTTTCTAACAAAAAAATAAATCACAAATTGCATTCGTTTCAGACTTGAAAAACTAAAAACTATCTTATTAACTAAAACAGAATAGAATTTTAAATTCAGTTCAGACTCAGAGTTAGTTGGAAGATTGAAGAAGACAGTACCTACTGTTATTTACTTTCAGGTGGTTCGGCTAGAATTTTTCTCTGTGGAAAAAAGGAGTAGATCTCAAAAAAGCGAAGCGGCGTAGTAGATTTATTTTCTTTCTTAAAAATAGAGTACATTTAATCCGATTGGAGTAATGTTTTAACTCAATTTATACGTTCAAATTACCTCAACTCCAAAAATTGCGTTCCGCCCAGATACGACAGTTGGGCTCATCAGTTAGATGCCGGGCTTCTAATTTTCTAAGTGCCTGAATTTAATCAAATTCCCTTAGAAATATAAAATTCACAGCATATTCATGCTGTGAGTTTTATAAGAATTGGTAAGCATCGACCATAATTCGCGTCTTAGAAAGGTGCGACAGCATCTAACTTATGAGCAGGTTTGAAAAAGCGGAATCGCCAAACGTAAAATTTCCACTTAATAAGTCACCAAATTCAAAAATGAAATAAAATTGTGCAACTTGTAGTTTTTACATCAAAAAACATTTAATTAAAAAAAATCCAAAACAAAACTTAAACATAAAAATTAAAGAAAACAATACGCCTTTGTTTACCTGTAGTCTTCTTCAATAAATTCAATTTATCAATCAATTTTGAGATCAATTGCTGCCAATTGAATCTTTTTCATATCAAAATTTTAATCGCCAAAATCTAATAATATACCGCCATTTTGGTGGTACATCGCCAAACCGATTTTCGTGTCCCCAAATTAAATTTCAAATCGCCTGTCTGGCGATAAATCGCACAATTTGACAATGCTGCTGATGAGCCCAACTGTCGTACCTGCGGGCGAAACACAATTTTTGGAGCTGAGGTCGTTTGTACTTATAAATTGAATTACATTCAATCGCTCCACTTAAACAGAAGTAAATTTCTAATTTTCTTCATCTATACGTTAATAAGGTTCTAACGCTTAGTAAGATTCATGTCAAAAAAAAAGTGTGATAGGTATTTTGTATATGCTTACTTCACAAATGTCAAAGTAGAATTGACATTTGCCGCCATTTGTAAAAATTATAGTATATATTCCTATATGGTCACTTCCGTCTTCCCATCACTGTAGCGTGTTCCAGGCGGAACTTTTGGCGATAAAAGAAGTTCTGTCTTGGTTCAAAGAAAACGTGATATAAACCAAAGATATTCATATTTTCTCGGATAGCCAAGCAGCTATTAAATCTCTGGATTCTGTCTCTACAAATTCAAAAACTTCCCTTAATTGCCGATCATCTCTCATGGAGATGGCACAGGAGTACAACATTCACCTTTGCTGGGTGCCGGGACATAGGGACATTCCAGGCAGTTGTAAAGCAGACGAACTCGCCAAAAGTGGAACTATACTACCTATACTGTCAAATCAGACAAATATTGATTTACCCATCGCTACTTGTAAACTCATGCTAAAGCAAGATACAATAGAGGAATAGGTAGAATAACATTGCATATGTCACGCCATCTGGCCTATGCTGGATCTGAAGCGCTCTAGGAACTTAATATCTCTGAGCAGACTGCACATGAGCTCCGTCATAGGTGTCATTACTGGACACTGTCATATATAGGCAACTGGCAAGAACGCAACAAGGCTTGAAGTATTTTCTAACGACTTCTGCAGAGGTTGTATGGACGAAGAAGAGGAAGAATCGATTTCTCGCCTTCTCTGGTACATGTCCTGCTCTATCTCAAAGATGTATAAGCTTCACTTAGGAGAATTCTACTATACAATGATCTGATCGTAGTGATCTGGCAAATCATGACATTAATAGTCTCGCGCGCTTCGTAACCTCTAAATGGTTCAATGAGTAGGAAGAAATCTTCCTAGATTCCTGTGGTATCACAATGGGCCAACCCCCTGGTATAAGTGCGTCCTGATGACTTTGCTCTTCCTTTTATATCGATTTTGCGTATCGCATCGCTCGATCTATCTGAACGCTCAACCTTATTATAATACAAATTACAAATACAATAATACTATAATACAAAAGTAACTTGTATGACTAATATATTTAAACGTTCTTTAAGAATAAATTAATCATGTGTAAAACGTGCTTTTGTGGCTAGTTATAAAAAGCGATTAAATTATTAATTATTGTTATTCATATAACTGAACTTCAAAGAATTACAGATGGGGGTGAATCAGCCCTTGTAACTATAAATTTATTATTATGAACAGATTATAAAGTTCTCTTAAAAGTAACAGAAATATAATAATGTATAAGTTTGAAACCAGAACTTCAATTAAGAACAATTTTTTTCTTTCATTTAAACAATTATTAATATTATATTACAACCAGTTCTTATTTGGTTTTAAAAAAAACAACAACGGATATTTACTAATCAAAAAGTTCACATAATTTGTTTTTTAAAATTCAACTAATCTCTTAAATCTTTAGTTTCCTTTTGTTGATTTCTTCCCACTTCAAATAAAATAAAACCAAATCAATTGAGGTTAACTATATATTGACAATAACTCACATTCACACATAATAAGAGATAAACCTGTAATTAGAGTGGGATCTAATTTGACTTGTATGTATGTATATGAATTGTTAATTACTCTTATACTTTTCAACCTTAAACAGGTTAAAATTTTCATTTTTTTGATAAATATGCTTAGATATATCTAAGCAAATAATCATGAACACAATATCGGTAGGCGTTGTATTCAATTCCATAAACAGATTCTTACAATCCAGACCAGAATTCTATTGACCTCAATTATAATTAGAGTAGGTACGCATAGTGCGTAAAGTTTCTATAACATTTGATCGTGACAAACATTCAGCCCACCATACAATTTAGAATAAAAAAAAAATTAAAAAAAAAAACTCCATCCTCCTACCGATGTTAATGTACATAGATTGTTTTCTGAATCAGACTTAAAAAAATCCTCATTCTGTCTAAACACCCAGGTTTGGCATTCAAAAAGAATTATACCCACTTCGCATCATTGTGTCATTTTGAATGAATGAATGCCAACAAGTCTACCAAGCAGACACAGAAAACGGCTTTAAGATGAAGATGGCTTCATTATAGTCTGGGAGGTAAGGTTTTATTCTTAATACCTAGAGATATTTTATTTTTTAAATTGCTTTAAAATTATAAAAAAAGAACGTGAAAACGTAACATTGTTGCGTTATCACTGCATATAAGACTTAAACACTTCAAAAGAACTTGAATCGAACGATCTAAAGAGTATGTTCCTAACTCAATGTGAAACTCTTTCAAAGACATTTTAAAATGTGAAATTTATTATAAATCTTTCCAACTAGTGATTGGTCATTAAGTACCCTTCTCTCTCAAAGATATTACTTGAACTACTAATTATCAGGATTATTTATATTTTTAAAGGCTAAATAAATATAATTATACCATCCGACCCACCGAATTTATATATTTAAAGATCAATTTGAAATCTGCAGATTAAACATGTTCCAATACCTACTTGTTTTTAAAATTTTTCCATCGACAGTAAAAATAACAGGTAAAATAAAATTTATCATTGGCGAATGTCAACGCTTTCTCCCAGACTATGGCAATTGGCAAATGTTTATACAATTAGATAGGCGGTAAAGGGAATACATAATTTGAAGAAGATCTTAGTGTCAGTTAAAGATTTGACAAAATAATTAATCTCATGACATGTCTGATGTCATAACTAAATTCAAATTCGGCCAAAATTCATTCTGAACTTTAATCTACTGTTATAAGATTTAAATAAAATAAAATTACTCTGGAGAAAGTGAGTCATTTTGTAAAAATACTCGTTCTTCAAGCCGACATTTGACGACGCACGGTCATTTACTACACGCTCGAGTGATTTATGTATATATGTACATATGTAGAAGTATGAGTCGTTTAAAGTTACTCTGAGATACTTTTGAAAAGAGTTAGCAGAGAAGTAGGTTCATATAAGAAAGATGATTTTAAAGGTTTATGTGCTTGGAAAATTTAATAAATTGCCTTTTATATTCTATCGTGTACTTACTTGTGGTAATGAAGTAAAGTAATTTGTATTTAATTTCAAGATCAGACTATAGGCATGACTAAAACTATAATATATTTTATAGAAATGCACACAGTGCATGTATCATTATTAAAACAGCTTCTTATACCACTCAAATTGTTATTTTTTTAAATGCGCGATTATGTGTAGATGTGAGAAGAATTTGATTAAATTCATTTAAGCCGGTTTAAATATGACTTAATGTGTGAGACACTGGAAGAAGATTCAAGTTTCGCTTTCAATTTAAGTTTCAAGTTTAATTAAGTTGAATTAAAAATTATGAAAATATTTTTTATTATATATAAATGTTATGTAACCATCATCTTATAAGCATCAACAAGTTGGAAGGAAGAATGTAGTCGGAATTTATTAGATATATAATTGGATAGTTCAAAATGTCAAATTTTCTACTAATTTACTACTTTTATTTTCTCTAAATTTTAACATCTTTTTTTCAATCAGCCAATTGTATGACTATACTGATACTGATAATGATTAAGTAAAAAAGCAGAGCTACTTATAATAAAAAAATATCATTGACATAAAAGAAGATATAATTTGGGAATATTTTAAGCTCATTTTCATCTCTATATCTTGATGATTTAAAATAACTGGTTGAGTCTGTTTTAAATAAGAATTTCTGGAGTTGGACCTCTTTTCACTTAAAACTGTGTGAATCTGGAGAAAAAAACTTTTCAATCATTCAGGTAAAAAAAATGAAAATCAATGTGATTTCATATAAAAATAATGAGAGAATCATGTTGGCTGGCCAAACAGCTTTGTTCTATGTCTGATTTATGAACCCATTTATGTATTTGAATTTATTCAATTTTTGATTTTTGGCTTTTTGTTCTTACACTATTATACAATAGTTTGGTTTGAAGTGTGTGCTGTCTCTTAATCCTATTGTCCTTATGCACCTTAAACTTACTTATGAAAAATTTTAGTCGAATATTTTTCAAGCGCTCTTAAGAGTTTATTAGGCTCATAACTCATTTTAACTATATTTTGTATTATACAGTTTATTTTGAATCGAAAATGTTTGAACAATTTTTTGGACAGACCGCTATTCATAAATTAAAATTATGAATGATCATTGTCATTAATATTGACTTTTAATTACAGCTTGGTGAATAGGTTAACGAACTTTTTAACTTTATGTGAGCTGAGCACTTGGTATATTTACCACCCTAAGTATTGTGGTAATATAATTCGACAGATTGTGTTTTACCAACAGATTTGCTAATAATTTTTTGTGACGCAACACCTAACAAGAATCCAAACAAAATTAATGATAAACAAATTAAATTTTTAACAAAAATGACAAAATTTTTGTAAACAACTTCTAACTGCGCAAAAAATTTACTTTCTTTTGTCTCAATTTGTTCGCAATTAGCTCGTATTTTTTTTTGTCGATATATTTTGAGTAAAAAAAGTGGGGTTTTGTCGGAGATAGACAAAAAACCGAAAACTTTTAACAAGAGCTTGAGCACGAATAGCTTGTCAAAGGAAAAAAGCTATGAAGTTTTGTAGTACATTTTATATACTTTTATTTTTATAAAGAGGTTTTTACGTTAAGTTGATAAATTCTAATAGTTATGCATAAATGATCAAAAACACGCCAAAAAATAGAGTTTGTTTTTCAATTGGCGAATTCATAAAAATGATATCTAAGAGTTTTTTCTCACTCAAAAAGAAAGCGATTCCAAGATTTATATTCCTCAAAATTTTGGCGGCAAAGCTGAGGAAACCTGTTCATGTAACTGAAATTGTTAAGATCTCCGAGATCTCATTTTCCTGAATATATGACTAATGTTGATTCAGACATCAGAAAAATTTATAAACAAACCTCAGATTCAGAATCACCACCCCAAAAAAATTTAACAATATGGAAGAAATCAAAACTATCCCAGAAATTTCCCGCTACTAGACTTTTTAGCATGAATCGTCTATACTATAACTTTACCTGACAGTTTTTGGTAAATAAATAAATAAATAAATAAATGTGTTCAGCTCATCCTTTGAACATAAAAATGTCTGCATTCCACTCAATATTGAATCGCCTCCTAAATGTCCCTCTAAGTCGAACTAATTTTAAAAAGGAGCTAAACTTAATAAAAAACATTGCAATAAACAACGGATATAACTCTGAAATGATTCACCGTCTTTTACAAAAAAAAATCAAAACAAAAACATGAAAAAGGATAGTGGGATGTGGCGTAAGATTCCGTATATTCCCGGTGTTTCGGACAAACTCTCTAAGCCACTCTTAGAAGCTAAAATTAAGCCAGCTTTCTTCACTAATTTCACCTTAAAAAATGCACTATGCAACAACAAAATCAAACAACCTACCGACAAAGCTAAGAAGAGTGGAGTTTTTAAAGTTATTTGTAAAGAATGTAATGGAATTTACATTGGAAAAACACCGAGACCTCTAGGTAAACGTATTATGGAACATCTTAAAGCTTCATCACATCATGACCCTTCTTCGGGACTTTCTCAGCATCTAAAAAGCACGGCGAATGGATGTTCCATCGAAGATGTCACCCTGCTTCATAATCTTCCGGCTGGCAGAGTATTAGATATGAAGTGTTTGAAATTAACAAACATAAATGCTTTAATTTGCTAAATTGCCAAATAGACTTGACTAATAACAGTCCTCTGTTAAATAATTAATATATTTCTAATTGTTCTTAAATATTTTTGCAATATTGTTTATTAAATCTTTAATTTTTAACGTTTTTATATTTATCAATATAAAAAAAAAAATCACAGAATTTTGAATGTTAAATGTTAGTGCCTTGAAGATGTCATAAGAAGACGAAACGCGTCGGCCTTTTAAGTTAAATAAAGTATTTATATATATATGTTTGTGGAATTAAGAAGTGTTTTTAATTTATTTTGTTCTTTTAAAATGTTCAGAACAATTAATTTCCACCAAGTGGCTAACAATCACTCTATTGAGTATATTAAATAAAATGTATTTAACCAGTTTTCGTTTCTGATATCTCACTGAAAAAACTTTTGTCAGATTCATTGAACAGAAGGAGAAACCTAAAGAATATTTCTCCTTTAGAAATCAAAAACACTCTCCATCTCTTTTTTATAAATTTTTTAAACTGCGACAACGAAAGCGTATTCAAAAAAATATCAGTCTCAGCTTTTTGACTGCAAAACTGATGAATCTCACTGAAGAATTACGTTAAGAGTTCTGAGGCTATTTAAAAATGTTTCCTCAGTTTTTGTTTTTTTTTATGAACTGTCATTGTTTAAGACATGTTCAGCTGTTGTTTAAAAAGAAAATATTTTAAGTGCGATATTAGGAGAAAATAATATATTTGAAATAGTAAATGAATTTAAAACTAGCCGTGTGTTTCTTTTGGTGAGTAGCCAGTTCAACAAACAGAAAACAATTCAATTTATTACTGAAAATCTATAGCAACTCAGTAAAATTATTCCTCGCAAAGTATAACATATATTTTTTTTGTTTTTTGGACAAACAATAACTTAACATTTATAATCTCTTTTCTCTTGTTATTGTTTGCGTCTACAAAATTTTATTAAGTTGCTATACACTTTCACCAAAACAGGGTTACTATTATATTGCTATATTCATTTCTTTTTTAAACAGTGTCGCCCTCTCTATTTCTATAGTCTTTTGAAACACATCTGTCAGAAATATCTGTTCAGTTAACTATTAATTTATCAAAATTCAATGAGTTAACTTCGGATCTAAATTTGAGTAAAAATCATAAAAAAGGGATTGGCCTTTGTCAACTAAGAAAATGTCTTTTTCATTTTCAGGGAAACTGCCTCATGCGAGGAAGAGACAAATTCCTCAGATAAAAATAATAAAAAAGGTAGACATCGCAATTTAAAATGTGCACTAATTTAGTCATTTGAATCATTTGAATTTTAAGGTTTATACATACATACATTAATCGTATTTGAAGTAGCCAAGTAGGTATATGTTTCGTGAAATAGGTTCCTGGCTATCCACGAACTGTCACGCCACCAAATTTATTTATTTTATAACCAAGGGCAGAAACCAAATTCAAATGAAGAATAATTAATGCCAATGTTCAGGCAAATGTGATCTCGGAGATCTCGCAATCTCAGTTACCTGAATAGTATTCCTCATCAAAATTTCTTAGCTTTGCTGTCAAAATTCTGAGGGAAAAAAATCTTGGATCCGCTTGCTCACTTTTTGAGTGAGGAAAATTTCTGAGATCTCATTTTTCTGAACACGCCAATTATCAAAAGTCCGTCCAATTAATGGAGTTGACTGAATATGTCAATTTTTCTACAAAATTTCAGCCCTTTCATTTTTTGGTAGCTCATTATGAAATTTTATATAAGGTCTGGCGCGGTGGCATGAAAAATATTGTGAAAGGTATTTATTTTTCATTTAACGGCAGCTTAACACTATAGCATGTCTTTATTAATTTCAGTTATGGAGTATCAACTATCAACAAAAAATAAAAAAGCATAGATCATTATAAAACATATGTATGTACATGCCTTTAGGATATAACGATTTATCTTTGACTTTGCTTATGTGTCATGTCCATTTCTAACAGTTTTATCAATCGATATCTTCATTTGACTATCAAAAGGTATAAGCAAAGTTACATAGAAGATTAATGGTACATACATTCATTAAATTTCTAGCAATGAATACGTCTTAAAATTATGCCACAGCCAACTTACACTAAAAATTTTAACAAACCTTTTTGTTATAATAAATCGATATTATCGCTCACCTCTGTAATAGGTCGCTTACATGCAAAACATGTTCCTGAATACTTTTGAACAAAACAATCGCTGCACACTGGTTCATCTTCATGAATGTTGAATGTTGACTCAGAAATTGGTTTGCCACACTCACGGCAGGCAAAATGTTCCGGATGCCAGGATTTGCCTAAGGCGGTAACAATCCTTTGAGAGATGGTCTCGTTGCATTTGTGACAAACTGCGTCTGACTGAAATAAAACAAAAAAAACAAGAAAACTCATTAATTATATTATAATGACTAACTTATCTGGAATTTAACTTTTTGGCATACATTCATTGAGGAAAATTTATTATGTTCGAGCTTACACCTCAGTGTTTACTATATCAACTGATAAAATAAAAAAAATTCATTGAAAAGAAGAATAGCACGAATCATGACATTATGGTTCAAAAATGTTTGTATATATAACCGCGGTACGCCTTCGTTGACCTTATTTGAATCTTGAGAATTTAATGTATGTATATGAGGGCGGATATGTGGCGATAGAGTACATCTATACTGTTTTAAATAATTATCCTAGATTTTTGTAAGGCCAGGTGCTTTGTTTTAATTGTATGCAAAGCAATGAAATGACTATTGAAACGTGCGAGACTTGAATTTTCAAAACAGAAAATAATGTTTTTCAAGAATAGGTATACAAAATATTCGATTCATTATACCTATTGTCCGGCTTTGTGTTAAGGTCTGTGTCATACATTGCAAAATAAATATGATTTACGGTCTTATAAGAGTCCATAAAAGGAACACTTTTATATACCAAGCACAATGGATAAGTGGTGTTGTTTATGTGACCAACCTAATATAAACGTTCTGTGCATTCCAAAGTATAGAGATTTAACAATGTATTTTATAAATCTTGTTTTGCTAAGTCGATATTATAAACAACGCAAATAATATACTTTCGATATATTATGTACATGCTCCAAGTCATTTAAATGTTGAAATTCTATAAGAAATATAGGTTCATACAAAAATAAATATACGAGTATGATAATAGGTATTTGAATATTTTGTTGACCAATATTTTTTAAACCCTAGTTTATTAAAATAATGTATGCTTCAAACCAATTAGTTAAAAATAAAGTCAATAATAATTAATAGGTGTGTTCGTTTACTTTGAAACTCTGTGCATTTGTGTGAATTTCTTCACAAAAGTCTGTCAAAGTTCAAAATATAAAATGTGTATAACTACACACAAATGCACAGGGTTTCATAGTAAAGGAACACACCTAAAATGATTTCAATTTAATTACATTGGGGCATATTCATAGTTCTTCGATAAGTTCTGATTTTCGCTTTCCTAAATTGAACTCCAATTTATGTTATTCATATAGACAATTTTAACCCATTTTTGAACGATAACCTGGAGTCTAATAATAAACACGAGAGAAGGTATGTTTAAGTTGTTTTTAATTCTATCAAACTTCAAAAATACTAACCAAACAAAATGATTTAATTCAGAATTTTCAGCGCGAGTGATTTGATTTAAGTGTTTTAAATTAAAAAAATAGAATTATGTCACTTGATTTTAATATATAGATTAAGATAGCAACAGCTAAATTATCCTTTCATATTTATCTGTAATTATATACATATATTTTTGTATTCGATTTTGTTAAAATATTATTCTTCTTATTTAAAAAACATTTAAATAACAAGACAACAGATGCTTGCAATTTCGCGGTCAATGTTTTTTGCGTTGACAGATTCAGGGGAAATTGTAATAGAATTAAGAAGGAATATATACTTAGACCTGCTTCTAACTAAACAGAGCTACCAAATTCTTAATGAATGAAGTATGACTATGAAGTATGAATATGCCCCAATGACTTATTGCCTTGGTGGGCATATTATTGCCTTGGTGGGCATTTCATTGCCAAGCAATATTATTTGTAAAATATCAGTATAGAAATGGCGATCACTGCAAAATAGTAAATATATATGAAATAAATATTCTTTAAATTCATTATATTCTTTATAATACAAACATTTTAATTCACTTATTTTTTTCATATTTTAAACTTTAATTTCAAAACGAAGAAAAAGTCTATTAAAATCGCGGAAATCGCGGAGAAACTATTTTTAAAAAAGTGAAACGTCAAAGTTTATTACTTTGACGATGGAAATCAAGATGAAATCCTTTCATCAATATCGAGCAATATTGTCATTGTCACTGTCAAAACATCTCAATTGTCAATATACGAGGCGCTAAGCTAAGCAATTTACAATGAAATTCAAAATACGTAAGTCATTCAAACTATCTTTCGTGCTCAGATTTGATCTATCTAGGAATCCTCCTTCTCAATGAAACTTGAATAATAGAAAAATGCAATTTTTCTTTGAAAGTGTGAGCAAAAATCTTATTTGTATTTTAGTTAATTAAAAACCGTTACTTCTTTAATAATAAATGAACATGTGAACCTAAAGCCCTGCAACAGACAAACCATTAAATTTTGTTTTAATGTATGATAGGTGTGTTTTATATACCATTTCATAAAACAAAATTTACTCAAATTAATTTTAAACCTGCATCAACAATTCTTATTGAATCATCACATCAAATACAATTACTATATATTTGTACAATGGTATCTATATATACATATCTACTATTCGTCACATTCTTGCAATAAAAATGATTTTATTTTTAAATAAAAGGAATTAAAAAAAATCATTATTTCGGCTTGCTTTGAATAAAATAATAAAAAAAAATTTATTTGACATTATTTGTAGACCACATATTATACATATGTATGTATGTACATTGTACATTGTATACAGATATAGCAGTCGCAAGACTCAGCTTATAATTTTCTTTTCAGTATTGCACTTAAATTACTCAATCCACAAAAATAGACTTAATTTTTGCTTATACACGCATATGTGGGCGATAAATTGTTGAATTTAAACAATGTGTATTTATTATACTTAAACGTAGGAGTAGAAACACTCCAAGACACTTAATTTAATTTACAATTTATTTAACGATTTGTGTTTTTGGTATGTATTTGTACAGGAAAGACTCATTAACCACACGTTTCAGATTAACACTTTCTTTTTTCAGTGCATGAAAAACATAATTATTAAGTATGTATGTTCATTGTGTATACAAAACAAATCAAAAATTTGTTTTGAGCTTAAAGTATGAAAAATTTACCCGATTTGCCATTCCAGCATAGTTGAGGTACATTAGAAATGAAAAAAGCATTTATGTATTTTAAAACTTTGAATTAATTCTTTTTTAAATTTGCTCTTCCTCACATGCAAATCTTGAAAGCCTACGAACAGGGTTGGCCGAATTAACTATACACTACATTTTCTACATCATTAACTACGCGTAGTTAATTTAATAAACTACACGTCTTATTTTCTACAAATTGTAACGTTTTCATATACATACAAAGTAAATTTAGAGAAATAATAAAATTTCAATACAAATTTGAACATTATAACTCAAAATTCAAGCTTCAAAGTTACAACTGACAGATCATTTGATATTTGAAACCAAATTTGCTACAATTTGTTTCATTAACTACATTTAACTACGTAAACTACGTAGCAAATGTGAAAAATGTAGTGCCCATCCCTGCCTACGAATACTTCTCCTTTTTTGAAATTCTGTTGATTTTTTCACATTGTTAGTAGATATGCCTCCGCTTAAACATTTCTAATGTTAAAATTATGGTGAATTTACATGCACCTATCTTCATCTGCAAATATCAACAAAAGTAGAGTGGGACAAATTCATGCCAAAATATATATATCTGCGTTATGGCACTTCCTATAATCTGCATTCATGAAGATCTCTACATTTTGGTCTTCTCTCTCTATTCAACAAATGTAAATTTCATATCTTCCATCGCTTTTTTTTGCAGAACTCGCATGAAGACCATTATGATTCAAACTTTTTAAAAATTATTTCTCATCTAAAAACTATCATACAAAATATTCTTATGGAGCAACATAAGAGCTTCCTGATGACCTATTAACCTAAGACGCGATCAATTAAGAAAAGTATTAATCAAACTCAATCAAGTGACACGAAGTGTATGGAAATTGGTACAATACCATTCGCATTTGAATCCATTAAAATTAATTTGGAACTAATTTGTATTTATTATTTGATTTGTTTTTAAATGTTCCTTACAGTCATTTCATAGACAGTTATTTCATACTAATAGAAAAAAAAGAGCATTTTCTGCCGTAAAAAATTTAGCAACAACTGTCACCACTCACCAATATACATTGTGTATGTATGTTCATAATTTGCATTGTTGATTTCGTTAAAGTTAATTTGGGACGATTTTTTGTTATTTGATTTAAAAAGCACCTAAACGCACCAACTAGAATGTATGTTCAGCTTCAAATTTTGTTTTCTCACTTTGGCACAGAGCTGATATATTTAAATCTACTCTTCGGTACAGAAAAACCCAGCAAAATGAAACTAAACGACTGGGAGAACACAAAAAGAGTGATTTCTTTTAAGGAACAATTATAATTGTTCTTATATTTATTTTTCAATCAATTAATGAAATACACATAAATCAACGTATACGAAAGTTAATACAACATTATTCACATGGTTTGATGAAACAAATTATCTGAGTTATTTGTTCGATGATCATATAATATATATTCATCCTAAAGTCTTTAAAATAAAAAACACAGTAAAAACAAACACAAGTTTAAATTAAATAAATTTCAATATTTCTATGGATTTGTTATTGTTATGTCTCAGGTCTGAGAATAGAAGAGTTTGAAGATGCCGCGCAGAATATAAACATAATGTATTGCTTGGGGTTTTTCCAGATTAAACAAGTTTAATTGATAAAATTAGCTCTAAACTGCAAAAAAAATACAGAATGATTGATCTTTTAGAAATTATAACCTCTGCTAATGCAAGTTTAAAAAAAAAATACAATACACTCGCGTTAGCGTAAACACATAGCTAATGTGAACACCGAGACAATAAGTGTGTTCCTTTACTTATAAACTCTGTGCATTTGTGGGAATTACGACACTTTTTTTTTATATGAACTTTGACAGACTTTTGTGTAAAAATTCACACAAATGCACAGAGTTTCAAAGTAACCTAATGGATCTATTTATTTTACTTACCAAAACTTCCACCTTCTACCCATTTTAGCCCAAAGTTCTGTCAAAGTCCATATAAATAAAATAAAATTGGACAAGAATTGGTCAACATTGGCAGTTTTGGAAAGTATAGAAACAGACCTAATATGTTGTCTATAACTTGAACGAAAAAAACAAACTGTTCACAGTTTAGACCGTTCATCAGCAATATATTTAATTTTTTTTTTAAATTAAATTTTTGGCAATGTCAACTTATTTCATTGATAAAATTGTAAACATATTGTTGAATTTTGTATTGAAAAAATATAAAACCGTTCTCTACTTTGAATGTTTTTTTTTAATTTTTAATTTCACAATCACAAATGTCAACAATCACGCAAACGTGAACTGGCTTAGTTTTTAATTGTTCACTTTATCGTAATTGCACTGTATTTTCTCTATAAGTACATTTTGCATAAGAAGAAGAAAAACACAAATAATAAGAGATTTATTATTTTTGTTTTTGTGGACTGCATTTGAATAACATTTCGCACTTACTCCACGGAATAAGGCCTTATCCGTTCGCTATTCCACTTTTATTAATTTGACTGTTAAAATTTAAATAAATTTTGTGTTTTAAATTATTTTAAATTTGTACAAGTTTTAAATCTTCAAAGTAAACCTCCTTTGCTATACTGCTAGGCATGTCAACTTTCAGAAACATCCATCAACTCGTTTTCAAAATATGAACGCATTCCGGAATGATTACCAAGACAACCCTTATTATTCTTATTGTTTATTTCCATTTGTCACAATTGAAATTCCAATGCGAATAATTTCCATTTGTTCTAGGATAGTGGTAGGTTTTTTTTGTTATTAAGTGCTACCAGACATAAAAGCAGACAATTTGTTTCTAGAAGTGTTGGATTTGAAAGGAATGTATAAATAACCAATTCAATGAAACCCCCTTTTTTACTTTGTCCTTCGGTAGACGCAATAGCAAAAAAACGGATGTCAATCCCATGAAGAATTCAAGCATAATTTCAAATATATTTACAATATACAATATACATACACATATACAATAACATGACTCATGAGTCATTATATCAAAAAGCTTAAGATACATATATTTACGTATTGTCATTTCGGTTTTTCGATGAAACTGACAGTAGGTAGGTAAGTATCACATCTATTTCTTGACAAACAAAAATTTTCATCATGCAACAAAATAAAATAATAATTGACTTTACACATTGACAGATCCATACAAGTGGTGGAGTTATTATTTGGTTAGGATGACATCATTAAATTAATACATACATAAAAAGAACACGTATATACATAGATATAATAATATACTCTTTTGTATCTAAAATGTGTGTTGGAAACTAATATAGGTATACGCAATAATAAGCAGGACTTCATGATATTCTCTTGTGGATCTATGGTACCTAGAGTGCCTTTATTTGTTTTTTTATAGGGGATAAGTTAAATCCTTCATTGGACTTTCAATTCTTGAATATGTAACTATAGTAGACGAATGGACATGCAAACATGAAAGCGGTGCCTTGGAGCCCTGAAGTTCTTACACCACATTAAATAAATCCATACTGAAAGGTTAAGGCCGCTCCCTGACTTGTCAGTGTGATATCGTTTCAGTATGTCCTCTTTAATACGAGGAAACTGAGTTGCCAGCAACTTTCAGTTCTTAGGTGAAAAGAGCAAGAAATAAGATGAGTGAAAAAAATCTCCCCGGTCAATGATTTGAGGAGATTTTTTTGACATTCCTCTTCACACACATAGTAGTGTGTGTTCAACTAAGCTACTATAACGCTGTGGCTCCATTAGCAATATTTGAGGCAATGACAATTTATTGCCTGGGTGGGCCTTCTATTGCCAGCTAATTTCAGTTGTCGTCAGTGTAGGAATTACGACCACAGTCAAGTGTTTTTTGCTCTTTAAAATCACAAGAATTGTTGATATTTTCAACTTTAATTTCAAAACGAATCACAATTCATTCAAAATTGCGGATAAACCATTTTGAAAAAGGTGAAACGTCAAAATTTATTGCCTCATCAGCAGAGCAATATTGTCATAGCCATTGCCAAAGCGTCTCCATTAGCAATATTCAAGGCAATGGCAACGAGCCAAGCAATTTATTTCCTCAAGTACTTCTTGCTAATTGGTAAAACCGCACTCATCGGAACTGCACTTCAGCGCACCGCGCGGACTTTAGCACGAAACTGAACTTTCATATCTCGACAAAGTTGGTCAGATTATAAACTTTGTCACAATATAGTGCTACGCTGCGCCGTGAAGTACAGTTGTCGTTTAGGGCGATATAGCTCATACAATTTCCTACAAATAAAATGTGAAGTTCAGTTCAGCTGAAGTTCAGTTCCGCCGAATGCGGTATTACCTTAAATGGAAACTATAGAAAAATTCTAGGATTTGGTTACAAGAGATTTTTAAATAAATTAAAAGAGACCGTCAAAAAAATTTAAGCAACTTGTTTCCTCGTGTGAAAGGGTACTTACGATTTTATTTCCTCGTGTGGAAGGTAGAAAAGATTTAAGATTTTAGAAGAAATTAAAAAAAAAGTTTGTCAACATGAAATTAAAAAAAATGCTTAGCAACTTGCTTCTTGGTGTGGAAGAGGACAATGCTCGGTACCTATACATATCTACATACATATGTATATGGTACAGGCGAAAAGAATTTGTCGTGAAATGAATGAATTCAATATATTTTCAAACAGATAAATGTCTTCAGAGTTTTTCAATTAGAAATGAACACAAGGTAACTTAAGTCCAATGAAATGTTGTAGAATTTTGGTGGAACCTTGCGTTTAGAAGAGGCCAACATTTTTTTGGGAACTGTAATTCGAAGCATACCGAATGATTTCACGCCTATCAGGATATCTTAAATAATTGTCAATAAAAACTGCGCTTCGTCCAACTTTTTTTCGATATTGTCACATTTCGGAATTTTACACAGTAACATATGCAACTGAACTGCAACAACAAATCAATTACATACAATCCATTCCATATAGTGCACTAGAAAAATCACTTTACTTACACTTCTAGAATAAATGAATAATTCTAGCGTCGGAATGGTGATGTGTATATGTCTAAGGTGACCATTCCTTTTGTTTTTACCTTTATTTGTTTTATGTTTTTTTTATTTTGTTTCAGTTGTATTTGTCATTTTCGGTAACGGTAGATAAGATACAAGTTAGACAAAAAATTATTTAATTGTATGATTAGTTAAATAATTTAATAAAATAACATGTGTATATGTAGGACGTAGGTATTGTATTTACTTTTTTTTCGTAAAACGTAATCGATCATAATATGGTCACCATAAAATTAAATATGTCTCACCTATAGGAATCTCCCAAGATTCTATCTTTTCTTTGCTCATACTACAAATTGCTATACAAAAAAAAATAGAAATTCAAACAAGCAGACGACGACGATGTTGGCGGGGAAAACAAAACAAATAAAATACATTTTTATCGCACTTTTTTTCGAGTTCTACTCGATTGATACGCGAGCGCGATCGCCCTCGCAAGAGATATCGATAAACATTTCGCACGATGTTTCTCTGCACTTAGATCATCGACAGAGTTAGCCTTCGTTGGAGTCTAAACTATACCATACAAAACTATATGGCAACGGTATTGCTAGCTTTGGTGATTCCATTCAGCTATATATGTACATAAATATACCTATACCTAAACCTATAGCAGAGTTTGTATATATTTTTAGGACTATGCTGTTAAAATGACCAGTAAAGCGGGACGAAATAAAAATATAGTTATCTTAAAGATAATGATAATATTTCTTTTGATTTGCACGTTTTTTTTAACTGAAACTTCTTTACAGTTTTTGTAAATTATTATTATTATTTTTAATGGTGGAAACGGAGGCAATCAACCAGCAAAATGACGACCGGAATGAAAAAATGTGATAAGATCACTCGAACATAAATTATTATAAATATGAATCATATAATCCAAATGAAAAGTTATTTTTATTCGTAAAGGCACACATAAAATGTGGTTAAAGTATATTTGTCGTATGGAAACTTTATAGTTTAAGAAGTTTTAAGCAGTTTTAGAGATCGCCTTTAGTAAATAAAAATTTTGAATTATGTATTATTAAAAAAATATAAAGTTAGGAAGTAATAAAAAACTGTATATGTGATATATACAATCTTGGTCACTTAAGCCTAGTATACATACTTCCTCGTGAAGTGAACAACCATCAGTGGAGAAAGTGAATTTTTAACACAATTTGCTTGACTTTTGCAACTTTTATGGTCGAATTGTCAAAGTTACACCAAAAATCAAGGAGTTCCCGTACATTTTGCGCGTGAATATGGTTCACCGCTCGTGAACGCAAACTCTCTACTTTTTGTCATGGCTTCACGAGCACGCTCACGGGTGAACAAAAATGGAAATTTGTATGGATTCACGACATGATTCACAAGCACATATGTACTAGGATTTATAATTGAGAAGGAAATGCTGATAATGTTTACTTGGTGCGCAGGTTTAGAATTCACATGATACAGTCCGCAACTTTAACTTTCTAACATTCAACTGCTTTTGATACTTCTTTGATTTGTACATAAGAAAATTTATATTTAAAGACAAGGTAAGAGAACGGTCTCTGAGTTTAAGACAATTTTTTTAACAAATTTCTTAAAGTTAACTAAATTTTCCGTGCTTGTTAGTTAGCAGTCACTTAGACGATTATTATTTTTGTAACATTAACGCCTAAAAAGATTGCCAAAACAGAGGCTTATCGGAATCAAGGACTGACGAAATGTTTTATTGGTCAGAATATTGATCAAAGTCCCAAATTGGTATGCAATTTTTTTTTAAATCCGTAAATGTAGGCAAAAAACTACAAAGAACGAACTTTTTCAATTCTATATTATCTATCAATGACGAAAATAATATGATAAGCTTCCAATTGCAACCACCCTCTGAGCAAATCAAGACACGGAGCTGGGTAAGGAGTGAGCCGATTGACCTTAAGTCGGGTTATCAGAAGTGCCGGACACCTGAAGCACTTAATGCTAATAAAAAAAACTCCATTTAAAAATGCACGTAAACTATAGCAGCTTAATATAGTTAGATGCCGAATGCCATGGAATGCTGAAGGCAGCATCCATTCAAACAATTGGCAAAAAAAGGTCTTTTTAGTTAAAAAGAGTTCAATTTAAACAGACCGGATGGATATAAATACTACTTCCATGATTTAAGAAAAGAAAATGTGTGTTTTGATCGCTATCATAGCCGTGACGGATGAATTATGGTATAGGGATGCAGTACCATTTTATGGCACTATTGATTTAGATTTTGTAGACTGTAAAATGACATCGAAATAATATTAAAATTATTGGAAACACAGTTTTGCTCCAGTTTCAGTGTATTTTAAGACTGCTGCCAATTTTTTTGCAACAAGACAATGAGCCGATTCATACAGCTTTTATTAAAATGTTGCAAACCTTAAATAAACAGCAGTTATCCTTACCACCCTACTCTCATAAAAAATGTGTGGAGTTGTCAAACACGCAAGGTTTATGGAAATGGAATGGATGTACACAAGAAAAGTAAAGTTCATCGTAGCTATCAAAGTGGCCAGGGCCGTTATATTTTTAAGAAATCGTTTGCGATTGCTTAAGAAATCGAACATTGATTTTGTATGATTTTTTAAACGGTCGCTTTTTTTAGGTAATTCAAAACACGGAGGACTCTAAAAAGTTCTAAAATATTGGGTTAATTATTTTCTTAAAAAAAAAATCAGCAATTAATACACATTTTTGTGACGGTTAACAAAACTAGTTGAGCAAATTGCTTAAGCTTTTAAAAAATTAGTCAAAACTTATCATAACACTAGTAACCATATTCTAGCTTGCTACTCAATACAAATTTTCTAATTAGAAGTCAAAGAAGTACCAAAACTAGTTAATTATAAAATAAACTATGTTTGAGGCTATCCAAATGGTACGCACTGTATGTTATATTAATTTTAAACAACTGGAAATTAATAATATGACATAAACAAAACAGGCATTTCATAAAGAAGAAAATCTTTATCTACATTTTCAATAAAAACAATACAGAATGAGATAAAGCAAAGTTAAGTTAACTATAAAGATAAAGCTCTTTTTTTTTTCTTTCAAGGTCCAGTTTTTAAACCCCAATTATCTTCTGAAAAATGTGTTTCACTCAATTTAGATCCTGAGTTAACTTATCGAATTTGGTTAGTTATCGCACTGGAATAACTGAATAGATATTTCTTTCATACATATGTACGTGCATCAAAACACTATCAGAATAGAGAGGGTAACGCTCTCGGAAATCGGAAATTTGACTTAGCTAAGCTTAGAAAAGTTTCTTGACTTTATTGAACAAAAAATATTAAAAATTTTAAAGCTATAAAGTTTTTACCAAATACCTACTTTTTTCTCTCCAGCCATAAATTCGCCAATTTTGCAATGCTTTACTTGAATTATATCTAATCAGTTGAATCACAAAATAGAAGTAAATTGAATTCACGAGTAAATAAGTTATAACAATCTATGTTAATTTTGAAAGAACCTTTTAGGTTTTTTTTAATTTTATTTCAACAAAAAACATTTTTTTAAATGAAATTGCAATTTTAAGTAGAAAATTACAAGCTCTACTACAATATTTTTGAACTAACACAACTGTTGTGGGGTTTTTATATGTGAACAAATAAATAGAAATCTTAATTTTAATTTAATTTTCTTTCAACTACATATTTTGAAAATTTAGATTTGTCTTTGTTCCGAACCGATGAAATTTTGTTCATTTCATGTGTTATAGTCGAAATTTTGAATTTCTGCGAAATATGTACGACCCACACTGCAGCTTTCTAAATTACTTCCAATTGTTTGGACAACAAGAAGTCTGTCTAGTATTTCTTAATAATTTTCAAGTAGAAGTATTTTACTTTATTTTGTTTGTCTCAAAATTGTTTGCGTTATCAATCTAAAAGAAGGTTGATGTATTGTAAAAAAACACCCTATATTTAAAGTTTCCATCATCACCATCATCACTATTTTATCGCCAATTTTCCATGTAACAAACCCAAAAACAAAAAATAATCTGACTCTGTTTCACTATAGCAGCTATATATGATGTCGCGATTAACTATAACTCAAGTAAATTTAAAACTTTCCCTTCAAACATTGTTTTTACGCACGCACGTATACTTAACACTATAATATAGTGTGGAAACCTCCTTTAAACATAATTTAATCAGGCGACCAAATTTCTTTCAAATCGAAATATCCTAATAAATAAAATTGAACCAAAATTAAGACATTAAAAAAGATCTTATACTGACAATCATACGTATCACATCAATTTAAAGCAAATGCCTTTTCAAGGTTAAATTTAATAATATACCAAAATAAAAATGTATTCATTAACAGCAGATTTTAAGTAGGTACCTATACTTATGTACATATACAGTAGAATCTCGAAAAGATGAACAGATATAAAACAGGGCCCGTTCATCTTTTCAAATGGTTCATCTTTTCGATCATCAACATTTGGTTAAGGAAGAAGATGCAGTTTTATGAATAAAAACATTATATATTATTTACATAACAAGTCAAAACAAGCCCCAAAGTACTGTTCAAGAGGAACTAAAAGGTAAAGAAAAGTAAAAAAATTATGTTGGGAATAAAGTGTTCATCTTTTCGAGTACTAAATTTCAACCTTTCATCTTTTTGAACACTGATAAGTGGAAATATTTCGTTCCTCTTTCCGAGCTGTTCGTCTTATAGAACCGTTCATCTTTCCGAGATTCTACTGTATAACCATTCACACAGATATACAAGGTATCATATCACATGCAGTTTATTTTATAGGTAAACAATTTTTAAATGTCATCAAAATAATATTCCCCTTTTTTTAGATATTGAACTTAACAGATCTATGATTACTATTAATTAACTTGATTGTTTCAATAAAAAATAATCTGATAAACATAATAAAATCATTTAATTGCAAATTTTAGATTATTTAAATTTTTTAGCTTATTATAGATACTTTAGAATGACCAAGTTTGAGAATCTTGCAATGTATTTTATTTGTTGAGAACGCCTCAACAATGTACAAACACCATAAGTTGACTAAAATATTTCTATGTTTACCTACTTATAAAAGAAAACACGAAAACACATTTTATGAATGTTTGTTGCTGATTTTGGTGAAAAAAATAAATAAAGTATATGGCTATGTCGCATGTTCTTGCTTTACCAAATATTAACAAAACAAAATTAACAATGCAGACAACATAGATAATTTTTAACAAGTTACGGAAATATATACCATATTCCGGCTATTAAGACAAAGCTGGAACACGAAAATATAAATTTTCAATTCGGATTCAAAACCAAATTGTACTTCTGTTTTTGTCAATGATGAACTTGATAATATTTTAAAAAATCGGAGAACAAGAATCATTATATGGTTTAAAAGCCCATTCAAAAAAACTCTGGTCGCTGGATTTCTATTGGGGAATATTATTTAATAATGAATATAAAATTCATTCAATACGTTTTTTTCTTGGAAACAATACACAATCCTTTTTTAAGAAGTTTGAAGTGCGAGAACAAAGAAACAGACAACTTATTTCGACTATTCTTTTAATAGAAATGCCATTCATGTCTCTAGTTTTTGTTATAAATGCATAACTTACGCCTTTATATCCCAAAGTAGATACTGAACATAGTTTTTTATCTTTAATATAAATAACATCTTATGCAATTTCATCAATTTGATTTATCGACTTTATCAGCATTACAAATGAATGATTCAGGCATGACATATGACTTTTAAATACGTCAAATAGAATATCAAATTTTGATAAAACATATTATTTATTTAGAACTTGTTTAAATATCATAAAATATTTGTGCTTCATTTTTCTTTGTTCTACGATTCTAAGTACGAGTGTGTATACATGTATTATGGGGTCAGCAATGGAAGTTTTATATGTTTAGTTAAGCTTAAAACAGGCTTATTAAACAAAATTTAACTTTCTATACAGTTTTGTGTTCATCCATTAATTTTATGTTATCATTTAAAAAAAAATGATGGTATTTAAGAAAAGATGTGATATTCAAAAAAAATACGTTACACAATTTTACAATCAATTTGTAGGTTAAGACAATGAAAAGATTATAAGTTTTATCGATGCCTTGCCAATAAAAACAAATACCTTATAATCATCTTGTTGCAAATAAAAGTGTTTTCAGTTGAATTCGCTTCGCAAGAAAAAAAAAAAATCATGATAATCCAGTTGTGAATAAATATTATTGTAGGATTGTAGGTATAGGTGGGTATACGTACTTTTTATTAAAAAAAATATGGACATTTGACATTTAGCATTCGTTAACCAACAAATGCAACTGAGTATAAATATACATATTAATAATAAAGAACTTGAATAAAATAATTATAAAAACAATGAAACACTTTTTTTTAAAAAAGATCAATTAATCAGTGTGGTAAATGGTAATTAAAAATGTCGATCACTGATAACGTTGCCTTGGTAAACAAAATAATTTGCTCTTGTTGACAGTGGTGAGATCAAGAATTAAAAAAAGAATTATATTTAGTTGAGGGATGTTCAAGAGCATAATTCGCCATAGGGAGAACTTATACAGTATATTCAACATAATACAAATAAAATAGTATTCGTTGGTAAGTCTATCTTTTGAGAATGACTGAACCGATTTTACTCATTTTCTTTAAATGTTCGTAGCACTCTGAATTAGGTTTCTACGGAAAAAAATGAAAAAACAGCATGAGGTTTGACTAAAATCCACTTCAACGCCTATTTCTTAATATATTTGAGTTTTATATCCTTATTTCATCAGTCATAGGACTATAAAACTTATTCTCTCTCTTTAACATGTTAATATATGTGTGGTTTGTTTGGAAATCCCCTAATCGTCACGCCTACCTTTCTTATCTGTTCATAGTTGGGTTAATGTGTATTTAACATTAGAAGAAATCTGAAAATTTTGTAAATGAGATTTCTTGAATCTTTGCATTTTATTTTTTGGTGGACCCCTTTGGTGGACCCCTCTTAAATTTGAGTTTTCTTTACAACCTCACTATAGAAACGTACAATTTTGTATTTGAACTTTTTTCAGCCTATCTGCCAAGTGCCTGCAAATGCTTTTCGTCACTCCAACGATTTGTACGAAATTTTAAGAATTTGTTATTAAAAAGTAAAAGGAAGGTTTAAACAGGCCCATGGCTACGCCACTTTTATTATATTTCAGTTTTCATCAAACTTAAAATTCTTACAAAGTAAAACTATAAAAAATTAAATTTTCTTTAAATTAAGACATGTTATGCGTATTTTTTCTTATTCACTACTATATCGACGGATAAAGTGTCGAAAAAATTCAAATAAAATATTAATACAAACAAATCTGCAGAATTCTGATTCAAAACCTCATACCATATATTTCCATACAAAATTTGCAAGGTTTTTATTGATTTCCGAAAAACATGTAAAACATCTTACGAGGTTTTGCACTTTAACCGTCGATATGCGTTTATTTATGTGGCAATACGACAGAGTAGCTTATGTTAAAAAAACAGGTTTCGAGAAAAACGCACTTTTGTCTTCAATCTGTAATAATAATTAATGTAAATTTGTTTAAGGAATTACAAGATAACTTTTCAACGGGTAATGATTTCAAGATGGGGTTTGCCAGTTTGGACAGAAAAGTAGCTCTCAAACTGCAGACTACTAACAATCGAAAAACTGAAAAAACGCTTATGTCAACATAAGCTACTCTGTCTCACTGTGAAAAATTTGTATTTAATTTCACTTGAAGTTAAAGTATGACCTATGATTTTTTGACAAACCGATTACCTACATATATTTTTTTTGCCCAAAATAGTTTTTCTCCCTAACCACTTAATTTACTAGTTCGTTTTTAAAGCTTAGAGAATGTTCTACAAAAAATGAATTGTAATTTTTTTTTGTAAAGACAATTGGTGTCACAATAATTCAGTTTTGAAATCTAGAACAAGCGTTATTTCAGAATTTAATGCCCGTCAAAAACAATTTATGACAAAAATAGAATAGAACATATTTGTAAAAAAATTCTTAAGTGAAGTGAAGGTTTATAGAACTGACAAATTTATTCTTCCTCGGTCATAACAAATATACATAATTTATAATACATATATATAATTTTCTTCCAAGTTTTAAAACTGTGTTATCTTATCTTGACACGTACCCGTTGTTGCCTTTATGAAAAAAGTTGTAAAATCTTTTTGATAGGAAACTATAATATGTATAAGCTACAGCCCTTAACATCATTCCCTTAAAAGTGACCGTTAGGTAGTTATTTTTGAATCATTGTGTTTTTACAGTTTCAAGAAAATTTAAAGTAAGCTAACCAGAAATAAACATAGCCATAAATCCCCCAGAGTATACCTAGTCTTAATTTTAAATGACGGGACTATACATTTTTAACAAACAATCTAAAGCTTATATGAATAAAATACATTTTATGGCTCGACAGTTCTTGTAGAACTAGGACCTAGTGACAGAAAACTCTCAACCACTTCTAAGGGCGTATTATTGGCAGGAATGCAGGGAACCTACAATTTTCTACCGAAGTGAGCGGCACTTGTTCATGAGCAATAATACTCTTGAAGTTTGTCAATTTCCCAGTAACCCGTGAAAAACATTTCTGCTTATATTTTTAGGTGGAATTGTCAAGGAATCGAACCTAAGACCTTCGACTTAACAGTCCAACGCTTAAAGCTTAGTTTTTATATATAAATAAACTATGGATACCTATAGGCAGGTACTATAACTTAGTGTTTTTCGAGAAAATAGGAAACGGTTGAAGATATCAAAAGTACGAGTTCTAGCCGGCCTAAGACATAGAAACAACATGCACTTGCTAGAATTTGTAAAATCAAAGAAAAAAATATAAAGAAAATAAAATCACTTAAAATCGTATTTTACATTATTTCGTGAAAAAAATAATTAATTCTTTGCGAGCTTATATTTGCTTCTTTTGCAACAAGGCCTACAAAGCTACAAAATTTCAATATTTTTATGAACAAAAATTATTTTCCAAAAATCAGTGTCAAATATGACAGTTGACAATATTAATTTCATATACATTATAGGTATGTACCTATTCAATCGTTATTGAAATCACTATACTTAAATAGCTGGACTATTCTATATACCTACCTACATGATGATAAATGGAGATATACCTACATGTATGTACATAAATATGCTAAGCAGGTGCTAATTCCAACCTTCACTTTAAAGATCAGGTTTCAAACGAAAAAATTGCATTCGAAATTCTATACATCTTGCTCAGTAAACAAAATGATGTATAGATGGGTAGAGGTATAGATACATTATACCTACAGAGATATTATTTAACCATAGGGAATCGAAAATACACCGAATTTAGTTCAGAAAATATTCACATAACGTAGGTAATACAAATCTGAAAGATATTTTAAACTACTTTTAAAATTACAACTTATAAGTACAACTTTCATGTTCAGTTTTAATTGTTGTTGATTGTAGACACTCATAGTACGTTTCCTCTTTCGATAACATAATATATAAGAAACAGACACATTTTATTCACATTAAAATCGACAAAAGTCGCTAAGACGTAAACATACATATTTAAGCTCCAAACAGAATGTCACACCCGAAAATTAATAATTCATATAGAAGAAGGTGCCCATTTTGCATAACCTACCTATATCTTTAATTTAAAACAAAACATAAAAAAAGAAAACTTACCATTTTTTTTTCTTGCTAAATTCACTTCCGGATTGATAATTTGAAAATAATTTCTGTTTTTGCAGGATAATCCACAGACAGCCGTTGAATCGGTTCTAAATATCCTCAAGTCAAAATTTCAAGAGGTGAAGGGTAAACAGCTAAAAATCGATGAAATTGCTACTGAAAATAATACACAAAATAGTAACTCGTATCAGAAAGAGGGTAAGTAGTTATTAAATTAATTTTATTAATAGGGAACTCTATGAAAGTTAAGATACGATGGTGAAGGAGGTAGAGTGTAAGAGGACGTTCAAATGACGACGATTAAAATACACAAAATGTGTACAATGCAACAGATGCACGCCTCATAATATTATTATTTTTTTTAAATCAACCTTCCATGCGGGCCGCAAAATAACAGACGGATGACTTAGTTTTAATTATTTTTAATTTCCAATACACTGAATTTCTTCTCTACCCTCTCGAATAAATTGGTAATTTAACTCCGATTCGGTATGATTAATAAATTTATATTTTTTGTTATTATTATAAAGTGACCAAAAAAGGTACACACTCTAGTAAGCAGCAGAAGCAGCAGTTTAAAGAAACCCGACAGAATAAAGTATCCAAAGCTAAGGCTAAAGTAGCAAACTGCAGCAATAAGAACGTCAAGGAAGACAGTACGGAACAAACTGAAAGATATTCTCGCAATGAACTTACGGACACCAACACCATATGCGATAAACAATCACTGAGAAACATCGACGTCGTCGCCGCTTTTGTCAGCGAAAACAATTCGATGAAACAGAAAACTTGTGGTGGAGCTTTTCTCTCGGCCACAGCCGTGGCACAGGCGGCGAAAAAACCTACACCGGCACCAGATACAAATGAAGTTGGTGGGATACTAGCAGCAGCAGCAGCTTCACCACTATTGACACCGTTAAGCAATTTATCAATAAAATTAGATGACGTAATATCACCACCACCACCATGTTACGTTATGACGTCACATCAATGTTTAGATAATTCCAATGCCTTGCCACTGGGGTTACCTCGGGCAGATAAATTCATCTCAGATAGTCATAACATAATTGGAGATGGGAAACATCGAAAAGAAGATGCAGCTTCTCAGCGAAATGTGAGAGCTGGCGCCGCCAACATAATTGATAGAGCTGAAGACAACCAAGAGGCTTGGCGAAAGAATCTTCCGGCGGCATCGTCACCAGTTAGGAATGAAGCAACAAAGTCGGGTGAAATGTAAGTGAATTGCTGTTGTTTTTTTTTTTCCTTTTAGAATTATTATTTGTTTATGTTGTGAGTTGTGACAGACAAAAAGTAGAGATTGGCTGGGTGCAGTAAGTAAGATTTGGTGGTATCGCGTGCGTTGTTGGTGTGAGAGGTGTTATAACCAACAATGACAACTTTTATTGCAAATCCAGATAAAAGGTCATTTTTAAACGATTTGATATGAGAAAATTTCACAATCAAAGTTCTAGCTGTGATAAAAAAACATAAATTTATTAATTGTGTACTGGACGCGATTACTATAAGCACTTTGAGTATACCACCGTGTACGTGTAGGTACATGGCCAAACTGGGCAATAAATATGTCGTTGGAAAAACGGCGCGAGTAGGTACATACATAAGTACAGAATATTTTTACTGCAAACGTTTTTGAATAATAGTAGGTACCTTAATCGTATAAGGATTTCAGATCATAAAAAAATTGAAACAAAATGACAGTTTTTTCAAAAAAATGTCATTTTCGTTAAATGAATTTTCGATTTAAAAAAAAAACTGAAACTAAAAAGTAAGTTTTGGGCATTCCCAAGTAGTACCTACGATATGAATTATATGTAGATAATTAAAATTGTTAGAGCCGTTTTCGAAAATATTTGAACAAACCAAAATTTTCGTATGGGAGATACTGTTCTAGATATACTATAAACCGAAAGTTCAAATATTGTATCTGAAGAATCATGTAAAATTGCTCTGCAGAAAATTTTAAGAAAATCGGTACACTCGTTAAGGCTCTAGCTCGATGTTCAGTGCACGCCAGAGCAACAATGGACGGTATGACGAAAAACTCAATTTTGGACTTCTCCATCATCGTAATGTTATGTTTTTTTTTGATTAAAACTTCGAAGCCTTATTAAATCCGGTTCAATTAATTTTTACAGCCAAAAATTATAACAACAAAAAGTAATCAATCACCTCTGTTTTGATTTCCGTTAGCCAATAAGGAGGTTCAAATTCAACGACCGACGACGCGACGTGTCGCTCGACCAGAGTCGTATTGGTAGCGTTCACATAAAAGATCATAGAGTAAATATATTATCAATGATACTTAATCTGTGTATATTATCTAGAGAACCGACTTCAGGGCTTTTTCTCTTTCACCCTACAAGCTGCACCCTCCATCAAGGGTGAGCCAATGCATTTTAAATGGAACCGCACCAACACAATGAAACTGTTATGGATTTTGCTCAGTTTTGCTCAAATAAATTGGATAGGTCACTCACTCACTTATTCATTCACCTGACTCAACATTATATATTATGTATATATGTAAGTGTTAAAAATATGTAATAAATTTTTTAAATTACAAATTTTATGTAGAGGTTCACTAAGAACGGAATTTTCGAATTCGTATTATAGGTAGGGTAAAATAGGGCAAAACTGGTCCAAGGTTCAAAAACTAACTAAGGTTGTTGAACATGCATTTATTTTATATTTAATAGATATTTAAAATTCCAGAAATTCACTAATTAAAAAAAAATCCAAAAAAATCTACAAAGCGAGATACATACATATACATAGATTTTTAAAAGTTCAAAATTGAAAAATTTTAAAATTCTAAAAAATCGGGGTTATGTCCGATGGAAAAAAATATAATAAAAATACACATTGCAAAGGTATTTAAAAAAAATTAGGCATGTTCAGGAAATTTCGATTTAAATTTTTTTTTAACGTCATTTTTGATGTTCCAAAAACCGGTATTTTTTTGGTGAATTTTTACCACTTTTTGATTTTTATCTTTTTAACTAATGCTTTAAAAAATCTCAAAATCATACGGGTAATAGATATTGTTCATCTAATTGTTTTGTAAAAATAATTAAAAAGGGGCCGCTCATATATGAAATTTGTCTCGGGCGCCATAAGGTACTCGAATAGGTCCTGACTTGTATATACAAAATAAGTGTTGTTGATAAAGTTTTACTATACCTACGATTACGATAATTCACTTCATGGTGTTTCTTTAATAGAATTAATTATCAAACATTATAATGACAAAATTTCAGAAAAAAATCCTGCAAAGCTGGATTTAAGTCTATAATAATAGTTTCCCTGGTTTGTCTGCTAATGTCTAAGAACAATTAAAGTGACTTAAATAATAACAATAAAACAATTAAACAACTGTCCATAAATCATTCCGATATGTGTATAGTGTAAATATATGTACGTAGGTTTTTTATTTCCTCACATTTTCATTATTTAATTTAGCATGTTAGACAGGGATTGGAAGTATGTAACACACTTTCAAGGGATAGTGCCATTCTAAATCTTTTGTTCAAATACTGTAGGTATAAAGTTATCTTCTTCTTTATTTCCCCAAAAAAAAATAACTCCAAAATAAATCAATTCAAAAGTAGTTTTTCTGCCTCTTGATTGATGGTGCCCTAATAAAAGGCAGTTGGTGTGGCGTAATGAGGTACTTTATAAATGGTTTAAAATAATAATTTGTTTGATCAATATTATCTATTTACCTTTCAAGTTAAACAAAAGAGAGAGAACCTTAATCGAAAGGTGAATTTTTATTTTTAGATGATGAGCAATAGATTATTGTGTAGGTGGGTATGGGTATACATATGCGTAGTTATTTACATTATAGTTTTAGTTCTTCTTTAACCTTGATGCAAAGTTAATAAGGTACATAATTATGTATGTACATGTTTAGCTAAAAATAGTAAAATACAAAAAGGGGTCTATCGCACATATAAAGGTTCAAGAAATAGTATAGATATTGTATTATTTTTTCAAGACTTCCAAAAAAGCTTATGTATTTTCTGAATTTATGAACTGTCTGGCTCATTGAAACTTTAGTAATTTGAAATTTTACTTTTAATTAAATTATAATAAGTAGGTATACTGTTTTTTATAGCTTTTTTTTAGTAAAATTTTGTTTAGATATCCCCACCAGATGTCAATATATGCCGCATGCGGTCCACACGACAAAAATTCTCACCATTAAAATGTATGCTTTATTATGTATTCATTCGTTCAAATTTTTAAACCCACTTGATTTATAATTCAGTCATTGGGTACGTTCAATGCATTACGTTTTACATCTGAATTTTAAGAATTCTGAATTTTTAAAGCTTCTGATTGGCCAGCTGTCATAAAAAATTAGAAGACTTTTAGTGACTTTTAGTTACGTTTAGTTACGTTTTATCTGAATTTTCAGACAAGAAATTCTCATCTGAAAATTCAGATGAAAGTTGTTTGTGGTGGTGCAATGGAAGTGCCAAATCAGCTGATGCACAGCACATATAAGCTGAACTTTATAATTTTCGTCTTGTTGGTGGTTGATATTTTTAGTTTTTGTCATCAAAATTCAATACTTATTTAAATGAAAGAACTTTTTGTTTATTGTTTAGTGAGTTTTTAAATCAACAGTTTTTATATTAATATTTGGAAAGTTTTTCTATGTTTTTGTAAGTCATACATACGTATTAATAAAAAGACTTTTAATGAAATTAGTAAAACATGTTGCTGATTTAGTTACATATATTTTTTCGTCCTCAAAACTACTCACGCTCAATATTTAATTTACGAATGTAATTAAAGTTCTATTTTATTTCGCTTCAATGTAAATCCTTTAGGTAAATGCAGGAATTTGACACAATGACTTTCGACTGAAATTTCAGATTTTTTGCGTTCAAAGACATAAATTAAAATTTTTGACGAAGCAATTGTGATCTCACATTATTTTGAACATGCAAAATAAGTATTATTTTTTCTACCCTTATACATACATAATGTACACCGTCATAACTCAAAAAAAAAATACTGTTTCGAGATATGTAAATGCGATTGAAAATTTAATTATCGTTAAAAACTAGAGAAAAACAGCCTGTGACAGTGATTAAAATTGAGAATAGGTATCTATGTTTTTTTTTCTAGATATAAAGCAAAAAAGATAACGCATACGATACTGTTTTAAACTCAAAAACTTCATATTTTGAGTTATGATGCTGATCTTTTTAATGAGCTTTATTTACTTTTATTTTGTTATAGGGACAAATTATACTACCGCAACAATGCCCTCTACACGTTTGTTAATCATTTTGATAATAGTTTACCTTCCCAAAATGTACAAGATGTAACTGAAAATGTAAACAAAAAATCAAATAATGTAAATGTCCGTAATGAAATCAAAGAACAAAAACGAGATGATACCGTAAAGTCTGCAGAAGAAGATAGCTTTGAGTCTCCTAAAGATAAGCTTGCAGGTATTTCTACAGGAAAACAAACAAAAGAGGAACACCGAAACGACAGTGATATAAAATCACTCCTAGAGGAACGAAAGGATTTTATCGAACGATGCAAACACGATCCTTTTTATACTAATTCACAATTTCCTCAACCTTGGAAGGTTCTTTCAAAGTATGTACATACATACATATATGTATATTATATTTTATGTATGAACATTTTTATAGAGGTTAGTTGTTCTATTTATATTTTTTAATAATAATTTCAGAATATCTAAGGTAATAGCACGTGAAATCGTTGAAAACTTCGAGAGCGATTTGTCATTTGGAGAAGAATCCTACATTAGAGATTTCATTGATATGGAAATACAGACTTAACATTTTTTGTAATTTCTTTTTTGTTAAAACTTTATTTTTTTTTTGAACAAATAAAATGCTTTACTTACTAATTTATTTTGTATCTTAATTTTTTTTTTGATTTTTCTTAGAACACAAAACTATTTTTATATATTTTTCGGAATACTAATGACAGATTGTTTTCATAACGTTAAAAACGTTGACTAGGCTTGATTTATTTAAAACAAATCAGCTAAGTGGAGTTACAATAGGAACATTTAGAAAAATGCGATCACAGACATTCGACTTTTTAAGTGATAACTGAACATTTTTTTTTCCTCAGTATTTTGACAGTTAAACTGAGAAATTTGAGATCGCTAAGGTCTCCGAGATTTTTCTAAACTTGCCTCATAAATTATTAGACGGAGCACTAGTAATAGATATATAGGTACATTACATTTACATACCTACCACATTTTTTGCCTTGAAATAAATAAAGACCTGCTCAATTTTGATGTCAGGTGTGTACCTGCATCTGTGGAAATTGGCTAAAATCATGCCTCATCCCAAAAATGCAAAAGATGATGAGTTTAGGCCTGTATCAGTCTTATACCCTTTTTGTCAAAAGTCTTCGAAAGAATTCTAAATAAACAAATCAGCGTTTATCTTATAACGAACTTGTTGCTCACTCCTGTACAATCTGGCTTTCGTGAAAAGGATAGTTGCATCACGGCAAAATGTTACCGAAGATATACGTCAATCGCTAGATAAGGATGAGGTTACTTTTTTAGTGTTACTTGACTTCTCAATGGCTTTTGACACAGTCAATCATGTCAATTTATGTAAAAAGCTTATGCAAAATTTTTCACTTGGTGCTACGAAACTAATTTATTCTTACTTGACCATTCGAAACTAAGCAGTGCAAATAGGAGATAGATTACCTATCTGATTTTCTCCCGAATGCTACTCTGCGCTTAAGTTAAGCCCCGACAATTATCTGGGATTAGCTAAGCCCGCAAGGGATTAGTTGTTGATATATTTTACATGTACATTTTTTAGCACCGACGTCGTTTTTTCATCCAATTCCCCACAGGCTTGCAAAAAAACACGCCTATTGTATCTTACAGTTATTAAGCATTCACGAAATAAAATTAAAAAAGAATTAAAATGTGGGCACGTCATATATTTGTATACGTTTCATTTCGTACGACCACTTACGTCGGCTTCCGACTATTATATACATAGTTCTATCTTTATTTTTATACCAATGATATTTTCACATTTGAATCACTCCACCGACTTCTTTTGATATCTCCGTATCTCTCACTCAAATATAGGTAGAGCTAATTTGTTTTTCATCATTTTTCAATTTTTCCACTTAAAATTTAAGTATTACCTTAACCACATACCTAACCACATAGACTCGATAAAAAAAAAAACTTATACCAATAAATAATCTGTTAATACCTTAACTTCTTTTTAAAAATAACTACAATCGTATTTTACCAAACTACTATCTTGTTTCCGGTTTTCAACTGTTCTCACTCAGCACGCATACCAATACTCAGGCAAAAAATGACAAATTTATTTTGACACTTGAAACGTCAATAAATATCGGCTTCTTGGCGTAACTTTCGTTCACCAAAAGTTACAACACCAAGCCAAAATTTACATATTTTTTATTTTGTTTAATTTATATCGCATATATATTCAAGATTTATTTTAGTTCTCATTTGACTATTTGTTAATGTAAAATAAACCATTTACTATGTCTGACGATGATGATTGTCAAATTATTGAAAATAACACAAATTACAAATCAATTACGTGAGTTTAAAATTTTTTCCCGCTCTGTATTTTTTGGTCGATCAAATTAAAACAATTGGTTTCGTCTTTCAGTTGCGAAAGGATTCCTGAACTTTTTCTAGACAAATTAATTGCAAAGAAACATTTTGGAAAGTATGGTAAGATATCTAGATTCATTTTGCGACCCAATCGATTCTGCTGCACAGTAGACTACGAACGCGAAGAAGATGCCGCCAATGCTCTGCGCAATGGAACAATTTTTAATGGACAAGAATTTGATGTTCGATTTTCCTTGCACGAGGTGGGTCATGTTCAGAATACAGAAGAATGGGTTGATCCAGATGTACAAGCCGAATTGGACATTATGGGCAATCACGCGAGAAGGATGCCAACGCAAGCTACAAAACTTCCGCCTCCTTCACAACCTTCACAAGTTGCCAGAGTTGTTAGACAGAAAACTCTTAAAAGTCACATCCCGGAAACAACGCCTGTGCCTGCGCAAAGAGCTGTCCCTAACTCTGTGCGGGCCGAATTGGAGGCGATTTTACGAAGACCCGCCAATAACGATGAAGACAAATATCGCATACTGGATGCTCGAGATAAACTCATCCGATTGACTACAGTTCGGACCACAGATATTAAAAAAGTAGTGAGCATCAAGGGGACATGCCCGGATATGTGTCCGGAGAAGGAACGTTTTATGCGCGAATTCCAACACCAGGTTTCTGGCTTCGAAATGGAAGAAGGAGGTAGTCGCAGTGAGATGAATCACAACATCGCAATCAAAGAGTACTCGAGGAGTAGTGCCGATCAAGAAGTCCCACTCGCTCACGAATTGCGACCAGAGTCTGTGCTTAAGATGACAATGCAGTACCTCATGCACCGCATTATGGGTTTGTGTGACATAGCAGAGCTGAACACCAGCGATTGGTTCCACTTTGTGTGGGATCGAACGCGAAGCATACGTAAAGACATCACACAACAAGAACTGTGTTCTACTGGAGCAGTTGAATTGGTAGAGCAGTGTGCTCGATTTCATATTCATTGCGCAGCGCGATTGGTAGCCGAAGACCCCTCGGTGTTTGATCAGAAGATCAACACCGAAAATCTTACAAAATGTCTACAGACACTCAAGTATATGTACAATGATCTGCGGATCAAAGGCATTCGATGTGAGAACGAGCCCGAATTTCGTGGTTTCATAGTTCTCCTCAATTTGAATGATGCGAATTTTCTTTGGGAACTACAAGACCTCCCCGATGAGATTCAGAATTCCAAGGAAGTCCGTTCTGCTATAGGTTTTTATAAATGCATGGAAAGCAACAACTACGTAAGATTCTTCAATCTGGTGAAACAGACTTCATACATGAACGCCTGCATTTTGCTGAGATACTTCACACAAGTCCGACTAAAGGCGACTAGAATGATAATCAAAGCTTACAACTGGCCGAGGCATTCGGTTTCACTGCCACTTGGCCATTTGGTTAATATTCTGGGATTTGAAAATGAAGATGCTGCCTTGGATTTTTTCTCCTACTATGGACTTGAGTGTGATGCAGAGATGGTGCGATTAGATAAGAAAGCATTCGAGGAACCCGACGTACCAGTGCTTATGGACCGAGCTTTTGAGGTAAGTTTTCAGATTATATGATTTAAATACCATTTGAAAAATTTTTGGTGTGGATACACTTTTGATCATTTTTAAAAAAATTATTTATGTCGCCACTAGACTTCATTGTAACATCTAATTAATCATAAGATTTTATATCAAAAAATTAAATTTTACAAAATGATTGACCAAAACATTTCACGGTGTCCTGGACTATTTTGTTGTGGTTCAGAATTTCAGAAAATTACTGAATTCAACACAAATTTAATACTACAACTTGTATAATGATATAATATAGAATCCCTTATTCACATATTTGTTACACAGATAGTAGAGTCTAAGCGCCAAGTAGGAGTGGGCGAAGCAGTATGCGGCCAGCCACTTGATTCACCACAGATTTTTGAAAATCATCAGCCTCATGATAGTTTTGATGCAAATGGCTATCTCCGCTATGAATCATTCACCGCAGAAGACCAACTACGGGGTGATGGAGTTTCAAAGACTCGGCAACGCACGATGGCAGATAAAATATTCAAAATTCCAGTTGCTTCGCCTCCAATGACACCCAAACAAAAATTAAAAGCCATGTTTTCCAATACAAGCCCCAAGGAGGATAATGATTTCAAACCTCTCCCCACACCTACAACAGTATCAGAATCTATTTTTAATCAAACATCATTCAATGCACCATCAAGTAAAACCCAAAGTTCATCAATTTTCAAAATCCCCATACCAGCACCACCAGTTCAAGCACCTAATGCTAATTTTACATCAATATTTGGGAGCAGTCCGAAATTCCACAACAGTTCGGACAAGACTGGAAGCATATTTGGAGGATCTTCTAGTGACTCGGAATCACCAAAGACCATTACGAATATCTTCGGATCCTCAACGCAATCATTCGTCAGTGATAATATTTTCCAGCATTTTAACTCTAAACCATTGGAATGCGATTTGATTCAAACGAAATTAGACAAACAACAGGAACTGCAAAAACAAGAAGACGAAGAGAAAAGACGCCGCCAGCGAGAAAAAGAAGAAACAGTGAGACGAAAAGAAGTTGAAGAATCAGAACGCCAACGTAGGATCTTAGAAGAACAGAAAAACCAGAAACGCCTGGAAGAGAAATACCGAAGAGATGCTATTATACAAGTAGCCAAAAACTCGGAGAGAATTCTCATGGAATTATTAGACGAAGTACAAGATGACCAGCTAAGGAAAATAGCTACTGCTGAGCTGCGAGACCATCAATGTATAGAAAAACTAACAGAAAGTGTAATTTCCGAATACATTCTGGAATTCATAAAGCAAATCCATACAAATGAGCTAACAATAATTAAACGAGATCAATCACTTTTATATAGATACTTCTATAGGTGGCGCGACATGGCTCATAAAAAGAAGACACACCGTGAGCTAATCGAAACATTTCCGATTTGGATGACAACAGATACTCTGGACGAACAGGCAAAAAAGTTAGCACATCCCCGACAAACTGAAAACCTGCAAATGATCAAACGATACCGTTTTGGTTTGCCTTGTGACTTCAAGGCACTCCTTGAAAATGATGACCTAAACCAACCGATCGATATTTTTACTTGCCTAATGCGAAACTTCAAAGAATCGCAAAATCAATTGCCCACCGGGTTTCTAAAGAGAAGAAAATACTTTAAACTGGTTATATCCCTCCCCGGTGAAAGGGAAGAACTGCCTGGGTTTTATTCCTATGCCAGCAATTGGCTCGAACAGAATGTGAAACGAAAGTCGCCAGAATCGAATCCAGCATTTGTATGCAGCTGTGAGAATGATTTAGCGCTGTGTGTTCGAAAAATATCATGCATTCTTCCAATGAACGAAGAAAATAAAAAAGCACGAAAAGAGTGTGATAATGCAGGTGCAGTTATCTTCATGATGACAACCGGAAACCCGCGTAGCTCCAAGAAACGCCTTCATCATCTGCTAAAGTTGTCTAGGATTCATCAAGCTATTCCTGTTGCTATTATAATCTACAATCCTCACAGTGTACAATCGGTACACTCGGATCTTCATCTCGAATCCCTATTGAATGATGGAAAAATATCAACATTCCATGTATTCCATAGCAGTGATTACAATATGAAAATGAATTTCCAGAGATCTCTCCAGTTCTTGGCAAAAAATGAGAACTATTCTTTTTCGCTTGAGGCCCAGAGTATTGAAGGATTCTTAAACACTTGCCTAGGAGATGAATTATGGCGGAAACTTCACAAGTCCTGGACTGTGAATCCGTCATTTAGGAAAATCTGTTCCACACCAAAATATTTGATTGGAATTTATAATTTGGGAATCGATAGCTTGATCCAAGTAATCGATGAAGACTTTCAAGATTATCCTCAATTTCCAGAAGAACTAAGGCAGTTCGTTCCAGTCGCAAAGTTTGACATTCCAGTTGGATTGGAACAGTTCCCAAAAGATTGGAAGAATATCAATCGAGTTAGAAAGTTAATAGATTTCCTTGAACACTTAAAGCTACCATCTCCAGCAAAAGAAGAAATTCCTATGGAAATTGATGATCTAGAATTGTGGCTTTTAAATTATACTAGTGCATGCATTCCGAATGATGATGACTTAGCCACAAAAGCAGGTTACAATGCCATTAAATGTTTAATTGAAGAACTAAATAACGAGAGTCTTCAAGATCTTCCATTGGATCAACGACTGAATTGGATTTCTTGGTTGCCGATTGTGCGACAAATAGCTATAGCTGTCATGAACCAGCAGTGGATGGATAAAAATAGCAATTTACCTCGAGAAATCATATACAATCGAGAGGAATTCATTGAATTTCAATCAGAGCCCTGGTGGCTCAAAAGTGAGCCAGTCAAATCAGTAAAAATGATGACCGAAGAGGAAGTGAGCGCCAACGAAGAAGAAGAATCACATTTGGATATAAATTCCATAATAGCCAGGGCAGAGATGGCATCTTCACTTGCCGATAATAAACTAAAGCAGTTACAAAAAGAAGCAAGAGAAACAACAACAGATCCTGAACTAACTAGAGAACTAGATGCGACAATTTATAGTTATGAAGTGAATGAGAAATGCCGATCGTTTGAGGGCACCAACACAGTAATTATGGACGACGAGGAGGAGGATTCATTGGAATTACCACCGATGCCTAAGAAATTTAAAGAAAATACAGAAATATCTGACATTGAATACACAATGGAGCGTGCGTTTGCCGTTCTAAAAAAAGCAGAAGGAATAATGGACAAGTACTTTAGGCCATTGCAACAGATTCAATAATTAGAAGAAGATTATGTTTAAGACAAAATTTAGCAAGTAAATACTTATAATTGTGACGATAAAAAAGAAACAAATTGTTAATAAATTTATTGCAAAAGATTTTATTTTATAAACGAAATTTTTCGTGTGAAACATTCTTCTTTATTCATAATACGACAAGTTTTGGATTCATTGAGAATACGGGAAAAGTGGGTCCAGCAATTCCGTCTTTCTGTCTGTCTGTACCTCGATCTATATTCTTAAACAATAAAGCTATTAGCGCAAAATTTTAAACGATTTAGTATGATGCTAAAGCATTTTGATCAAACTAAAGCGGCATATACACACATCAAAATCTCATCAAGCATGGAAGAGTGTGTTAGTAAAACAAGTTTCACATTGAATATACACACATCAAGCATGAGTTTTCAATCACTCATTTATACGTACTTGTTCAGATGAGAAGACATGTGAGGATTTTTATCCGCTGCCAGTATTTTGAATTTTCTCATCGCTGTTCAATATGAAAATGAGCACATGCATGATCAAGCATTCAATCACAAGTATACACTACGTCAATCTTGACTACTTGATTGACCAAAAATCAAAAAGTTTTGATTTTACTTCAAGCATACACACAACGTATACGTGTGGCAATTTTACTAATACACTCTCCCATGCTTGATGAGATTTTGAACTGTGTATATGCCGCTTAAGAATGCTCTAACATCGTACTAAATCGTTTAAAATTTTGCGGCATTTTGTTTAAACAGACTTTTATTCTTGCGAGGAGATTTCATCTCTGTCAACCTAAAAATTTAGAGAAATGGAAAAAAATGTTTCCAATATGTATTTGTGTGTATCAGTGGTAGTTCTTGACCTATTTCCACTGTAAAAACATATTACTACTCGTACCATCCCGTGTTTTTTCGTTTTTGTAGATTTTGAATTTTATGTCGTTTTTCATTGGACGTTTGGAAGCGTCCAGAATCAAAAAGAACTCTTCTGAAGAAACCATTCCATTTGCAAAAAAAACGGTCAACCGACGCTTCTCAGAAGAAAATTTGGCTTCTCGATTTGAAATCAGAATCCACTCAAGAAGCACTAATACATTTAAGCTATGACTTCAAAACAAACCCACTCAAATGTCAAAAGTAAACATAGGACTCTGTTTGATTGTATGCCTGTTCGATAACATGAAATGTTCACGATACAATTCACCAATATAATGACAAAATTTCTAAGTTGAGTAGAAGAATGCTAACTTTGTTCCATTGAATTTCAGAATGAGTTAATTCCTGAGTGAAACCAATGGAAAACGACATTACTCCTTGAAAGCTCGATTTTTGATTGTTTTCATTAACTCGCTTCTCTGTATGTCTGCTTATACAGCCACACAAGACTTAAAAGCAGAAGATAATTATTTAAACAAAAATATTTTTATGAGGTTTTTTTAATAATGAAAATTCTATATACTACTGAAATACATCAGCCAAGTAGAAGACTTAGCACTATTTTGTTTGGACTTTGTTGAATTATTGATTCAAAATAGCTTTTAACGGCCTTAAGTCCTACAAAAATCGGCGTTTCGTCCTAGTTATAGTTCATACTAAATATTCGTTACAAAATCTATGTAAGATGGACTGAACTTAGCAAAAATTTGCTTATTGACAAAGGCCCTCACTAGTCAAAAGCTATTTTGAATTACAAAAAATATTTTTTTTGTATTTAAGCCAAAAAAGTTAAATTTCTAAAGAAATCTTAAATCTAAAAAATATATTTATGAGACAAACCATTGCTTTCCATCTAAAATAAAATTTGTGAAGAAGAGCTTTCACTTTTCGTACAAGTTCAAAAGAAAGCGAATCGCAAAAGCGAAAAGCAAAATACAAATCCGCCATCAAAGCGACACGCGTCGATTTATTGAATAGCCCTACTACTTTAAAAATAAGAAATCATGTTTTTTGTTTATCGCACATTGAACATCGACATCTTTTCAGCTATAGGTGATGAAATACAATCGTAAATACAAATAAATAATCGCATGTCATTCTGACAAATCGATTAGGCTTCAAGAAGCAAAATAACCCGTAGGTACAGAAAAAACAGTTGAATAAGCCGAATTAAAATAGGTCGTCTATTGGTTCCCAGAAACTAGAAAACAAGCTAATTCTCTTGAATCCAATTCAAGATATTATTTTATTGAAACAAAAGTTCAAATAATTTTTAAAGTTTAACTTTTCATAAATTAAATAAATACATAACCTCCGTTTTTTCTTTTTTTTTCGATTGGACCAGCTGATTGGTCATTCATTATTGCTAAATGTCTGCCACTTCTATTCACATATTATTATCTTGGCCGAGCGCCAAAGGAAAATTCTCGACCATGATCATCATGCTATGTTGCCGGATGTTATCTATGACGTTTCAGTACCACAATTCAACCGTGCGCATCCAATCAGCTGGCCCGTTTTGCATCTATATATTTTAAATAATTAACAGATTTATAGATACATTAGGAATAATATGCGATTTGTAATATATTCGTAAGCAAAGGTGGTAAACAGTATGTAAGAGTAGTCAGATCTTAAATCATTTGGTTTTGCATCTTGCACTGCCTCAGAGCCTCATTGAATCCCTCACACAGAGACAAATCGCTTTGTCCCTGGGCGCATTGCAAGAATTGCTTGATCTCCCAAGCGCAAGCTCCTTGTGGCTGATTTGGGCTACTGGCATACTGTTGGACTGGAGCTGCAGCAGCTGGTGCTGGAGCAGGTGCAGCTTCCTTGTCGCCACTGCCACTGAACATGCCAGTGATTCCAGCTCCGACAACGTGGCCCTAGAAGCGATAAAAAGAGGGAATCAATACGAGTACTTGATTTTGAAGAGTTGCTAACTTACCACTGCGGAACCAACAGCAACACCTCCGGCAGTAGCTGCCATTTGTTGGAACATGGAAGGCTGTTGTGGTGCTCCAATGGCCGAGGGAGCTGCAGCAACTGGTGCTGGTGGTGGTGGTGGAGGGGCGGCACGTGCTGGTACATTTGCCGAAGATGGAGCCATCCTAAAAAAAAACAACATGGTAAAGGTCAGACAACGTGTGCGATGAACAAGATAGGTTACGTAACGAGGAAAATCGATGTTTCAAAAACTCAATTAGTTGCAATTCTCTGGTTTTCTACCAAATTTAATTATTTTTAAAGAGTTTCAATAACAAAAGCTAGGATTACACCATTTCAATGAATTAATGAAAATCGATGGAAAAATAAGTTACCTTCTTGTGGCTGGTGGTGGGCTAGCAGAACGTCCTCGTCGAACCATTTTTTTTATTTTATTTATTTGTTTATCACACAATCAAATTTAATAGTAATTGATTTAATCAATGCGATTTGGAATAATTTTTCGATAAAAATATATTTTTTTTCACAGCTAGTGAGTTTCACAACTTTCTTTGAATTTTTCTCAAATTGACTGTCGCTTTTCACACACTGTTCCTTGATTTTTATATAAAACTGGGAAATTGTAGTACTTGCCAGAAATTTCCTTTTAATGTGCTATATGGTTTTCTCATTCAAAAACATTCACGTATACGGGTAAAATAAGTGAGACAGAGAATAGATTTTATTGAAAAGTTTTTGGTAGTAGAAGAATGCAGTGCAGTGCTGGCAACTGCAGATGTTAAAACTTTGTAAATGTATAGTTTGTTTGTTAGTGGCAAAAATAAATATAGAATAGAAAATGCGTATTATAAAATTACATGTGCGCTTTGCAGTTTCTTCAGTAAATATTTTTAGAAATTTTGTTTTTTGTATTGTCTTCTTATGGGATAATAATATTTACATGTTGTCAGGCATTTGTTGTTTGTTTTTAGGATTTGATAATGATAAACATGCAAGATCTTTCAAGTGTTTTTTTTCTAATTACACAGGTAGGTATATTTAACAAAAACATGAGACTGAGTCAATTGATTATTTTAGAAAATGATAGGTAAACATTAAGTAAAGTGGTGTAATTGAAAAATAAACAGTGTAACAATGTTCTTAAAATTTATTATCTACATTTTTAATTGTTAGGTTTTACAACCCAAGATTGTTTAAAATTTGAATTTTGAACTTGAACTCGAAATAATTTCTCTAGGTTGGTACAACTTCTGGAAAAATAACAGTGGCGTACGCAAAACTTCGATCAGGAGTATAGCAGGAACTAGAAGCTGAAGTTTTACACAAATGTAAAATTTCAAGGTTATACATTGCTAAACTAGGTACGAAACTTACAAAGATAATTAAAGGAAATCGTAGTGGAATCTGACGATTTGAAAAGATTTAAAAGACCAATAAAGCTAAAAAGTTCATATAGTGTTTTTATTTTTTTGACTGAAGGCGTATGGGAGTGTATGCACCAACCTTTCTGCAAAATATGGTCGGAAGAAAGAATGCCTGATGAATGAAACCTCAGCATTGTTTTCCCGATCCTCGAGAAAAAAAGACTGCGGACGTATCAGCCTCTTTAACATCCTTTAAAATTTTTATTTGCTTTTTTCAACAACATGAAAGGTTGTGTATGAAAATAAAATGTTTTAAATGTTGACAAGTCTAAAACTATGAAGCGTTTACTTATAATTATTTTTTAGATTATTGTAAGAACACTCTATAATGATCAACTTATGTCGAATTCCTTTCAAAAAAAATAATCGATTTTTTTTCCAAAAGAATCGAATTTTTTCTGTCAAAACGAATTTTGCAACACTAGAAAAATTCGTTCTGACAGAAAAAATTCGATTCTTTTGGAAAAAAAATCGATTCTTTTTTTGAAAGGAATTCGACATTAATTAGATTTTAAAAAACCTAATAGGGTTTAGTGCCTGAAAATCGCACTCAGAGATTTAGTATGTTTACGGAAAAGGTAGAATACACCAGAAACTCACCGATCTGCCAGTTTCAAGAAATTTTCTCCCATTTAGCATGAAACTTTTAATTGTGTGAGTCAGAGATATATGGACTTTAAAGGTGTGAGATACAGGGGAGGGTAGATTCAAATGATAGATCGTGTAGCCACTGTGTTCAGTAAAACGACCGTGTAATAAGGCACTTAGGATAATTTAAACCGATTTTCTCGCTATTTTCGGAATCTTTATGAACCGTACTCGATCAATGGATAGGTCATCGAAAAACGTCCCGTGATTATGCTACGTGATCATGAGTCAAAAATTTACTTTTAAGCTAGGACCGCACTCGCCGGAACTGCACTTCAGCGGAACTGAACTTCATGACTTATTTGTAGGAAATTGTATGAGCTATATCGCACTAAGCGACAACTGCACTTCACGGCGCGACACTATGCGACAAAGTTGGTAATCTGACCAACTGTGTCGCGACGTGAAGTTTCGTTCAGTTTCGTGCGAAAGTGCGCACGGGGTCACTGGAGTGCAGTTCCGCCTAGTGCGGTTCTACCTTTACTCTGTTGGGTAGGTGGCCTTTTAATTTTGCAAATAGGGGGGTTCACATTCTCAAATTTGTTTGACAAGCATGGCTTGATGATGTTTGATGGATTTAAGCCATTTTGCGTTCACATTTGTCAAACAGGCTATCAAACATCATTTCTCTTTAGAATTTTAACCATGGCGGACGTTTTGTTGCGGCTCTTGTAATAGATCAAATTTAAGAAGATGAAGACCAAGAAGAAAAAAAAAGTCAACAAAATAAGAGGAAACGAATATGGACAAAGGAATGGCTAAAAAGCGTCCAAATTTTTTTTTCGGTTTGTTTTTATAGTCTTCACTTTTAATTTGCCATGTCTCTGGTAAACTTCAATATATTTCAAAGAATTCCCTCCAAAATTCACAATTTCCGCTTACTGGCTGTTCTTATCTTTTGATGCGCACAGGTTGGCAACTTTTTTTAGAATGAAATTTCCTCCTGGTTTGACAAGAATGCGTTCATATTCTCAAATATGTTTGTCAAGCAAGCAAAATATCAAAACATTTTGGTATCCATCAAACATGCTTGACAAGCCGTTTGATGGAGCGTTCACATTTTCAAATTCGATTCAATCAAACCATGCTTGTCAAGCATATTTGATAATGTGAACCCCCCTATTGAAACATCATTTATGGTGGATGTACTTTCTGCATAAAAAAGGGATGTAAGATATAAAATTTAAATTTGTTGAATAGAGAAAGGACGAAAACGTAGAGATCTTCATGAATGCAGATTATAGGAAGATGCCATAATGCAGATATAAAGATGAACATGTTCTTTATATAGGTACTCTTTCACACATTCGTATTTTCGGCATGAATCTGTCCCCTCTTGTTTTTTTGATATTTTCAGATGAAGATGAATGTAAATCCACCATTACAGAAAAATAAAAATCACAAGGAAAAAAGAGATGATACTATTCGTTTCATTAATTCGTTGCCGAGCACGAAAAATGTCACAAGAACGGAAAAAAAAGTAGGTACATAGGTAATGGCATACAGTGCAGAACTCGGTACGTGTTTTTTAAGCAAATCAAAACACTCTGAAACATTAACCTATTATACATACATAATATATGGACTGCTAGTTGAGTTTCATTTTCATAGTGCCTGTTTACATAGGAAAGTAAGTCGTGAAAGTCGTTTTACTAAAAGCGTGTCTTTACATATAGAAAAACCCTTTCAGTTCAATTTACCTTTCCCTATCTCACAACCTTAAAATTCGTGAATATCCCATTCACACAAAAAAAAGTCTTTCATGTTTTACCCGAGAATATTATTTGAATCTGGTGCATCTGTTGCCATTTGGTCTGGACAAGCTTTTTTTGACAAAGAAACTACTGACATATGTACATATCTGTTATTATTTCTTATAAAAAACAGAGCCATATGTTTCAACACAATTGCACATTTTGACGTTTGTCATTGGCGTGCTGTATTTTTTTTTTTTTTGATTTTCAGTTTCCATTCGGTCGTGCTTGGTAATTGTTTTATTAATTTATATATTTTATTTTATCACTTATAATCTAGCAAAAACGAAGAACTTAAGATCTTCCTTCAAATGGAGAAGATTTTATCGAATAAAAGGGAAAGAAGCCAGGACGCTACAACAAATTGCAATGTCATCAAAAGTATCGGCTCGGTTTGGAAACCCTGTAAGTTCTACCGTAGCTTTCTCAGACCACATGTCACTGCCTTCGGGTTTTATCGAATCTCCAGCTATTGCTAACCAAAACCTTTCCGCCCAACAACTTAGTGTTACGAAGAGCCTTAGCTACATAAATCAAACCGCCTTCCCATTCAACTGCGTGTAGTTCAGCATTTTATTAAAAAATACGAACTGATAAAAAAAAACAAATTGAAGGAAAGAAAAAACTCGAAAACTGAAGTATCAAAAATGTTTCACCATGTTTTCCGCTTTTTCTACGCTAGCAACACAATTTGTGATGCGTGTGTGAAATGTTAAGAATTTATTAGAGCTCCCTATTACACGGATATTTAAAAACACGGATACACGTGTTCTTATAATATCCGGATTTCGTGTATCCGTGCATCCGTGCGTCCGTGTATCCGAAGATCCGTGTATTTTAAATAATCCAATCATCACTAGAATTGGGCCAAATTTATGGGATTTTTTTGATAAAAATACGACAACGACTTGGTAGTCGAATCTGTCAGTGGATTTAAATTTATAATTATTCAATGTTTTCTCTAAAGATCGATTTTTTTTTTTTGGAAAATCACCAAAATTAAAAATCTTTAATATCCATTATCCCTCAAAATTTTGAGCTTGTAAGCCCACCCCTTGAAAAGATAAAAATCAAAAACCATTCCGTGTATTAAGAATCCGTGTAATAAAGATCCGTGTATGCTTAATATCCGGATACACGGATATTAAGCAAATAAATACACGTGTTTTAAGAGAACGGATTTTTATTTGCGTGTAATAATTACACGGAGTCCGTGTACCCGTTTTTTTCAAATACACGGACTGAATCGTAGGCTCTAGAATTTATGTTATTGGTCTACAAGGCCTATAAGTCAATGGTCGCCCTCGAGTGAAATTTAAAAGCTATGTGGATTGGTTGGTGTTGTTGTAATTTTATAGGAAAAAACAGCTAGTGAACAAACCAGCTGTTTTCCAAAATCTGAAAGATATCCAAAAAATTTTCGGATTTTTCTGAAAATAAAAAAAAAGTAATCTGTAATAATAAACGTGTCAGCTGATTTTCAGCGTCTAGTCTTCCACTTTCTGTGGCAATGGATTAAAGAACACACGGTTTTGTTTTTTTACCGAACAAAATAAAATTTATATAATATACAAAATAAATATAAAACACCAGACATACATACCTATCCAATCCGGTTTTGGTCGTTCTAAAATATATCCAATGCAAAACGATCTTAGATACCCTTTCGGCCTATCATTCGAACGCGGCCAATGTTCTGAAAAGTATATGTTGAAATATTTCCTACAAAAACGTAAAACCTTTTTGTTTCATACAAATAACGGTTTTTCAAATAAACCAATCAGAAGAGATAAGGGTTTTACTTTTCTATGTAGTTGGGCGACTTAATTCCAAAATTGTGCATTTTGTGATAAAAGATCCATTTTTTTGTTGTTGTTGGTACATTATATGGACATTATTTTAAGATATCGGTCTACTCTATTTGTCCACCCCTTTAGGTGGGAGGGGTAAATTAAATTTTTTTTTCTAAAATATAAAATGAATATAAAAACACAACGGCAATACTTACAATATTATGTTATAGCCAGATATTCATTCTTTATGTATGTTTTTAAATGAAGTTATTTTAGTGCTTAATTTTTGAATAAATGATTTTTAAACTCAAAATTTTAAAATTTAAATTTGAAAAAAAAGTAATAATAATTTTGGTAATTTTCAATTTTCTCAAAAATTAAAAGACTGAAACATATTAAGAGTATTAAAAATTATTTATTAGGTATTATTTTTTTTTTAATTTTATTTTTTTTTAATTTAATTTTTTTTTTTTTAATTTAAAAATCGTTTATTCAAAAACTAAGTACTTAAATAACTTCATTTAAAACATACATAAAGAATGAATATCTGACTTTAAGATAAGCTATAACATAATATTGTAATTGTTGCCGTTGTGTTTTTATATTCACTTTATATTTTAGAAAAAAAAAATTTTAATTTACCCCTCCCACCTAAAGGGGTGGACAAATAGAGTAGACCGATATCTTAAAATAATGTCCATATAATGTACCAACAACAACAAAAAAATGGATCTTTTATCACAAAATGCACAATTTTGGAATTAAGTCGCCCAACTACATAGAAAAGTAAAACCCTTATCTCTTCTGATTGGTTTATTTGAAAAACCGTTATTTGTATGAAACAAAAAGGTTTTACGTTTTTGTAGGAAATATTTCAAGCTACAAATTAGCCTTAGACACTTTTTTTGTACAACTTACCATTTGGGAGTTATTCTTGAAAAACCATTTTTGGGGGCCTTCAACCCCCCGTTAAATTGTTAGCGGCGCTCATAACGATGGGGAATTTTGACAATTTCTTAAGAACACAAGGAGGAAGCTATATAACAAAATCCAGCTTTCCGGCGATTTTTCCCGAGTCAAAAGCTTCATTGACTGGACTATAATGATTGTGTTTAGTTTTAACTTTTAAAACTTAAATAAATTTTTGTTTCTCTCTTCTAATATACGAGTATGTAATATCCATTTAGTTTTGATAATTCATGGCTCACGCTTGAAAAAAATAAGCTTAACTGTCACTCATAAGGTTGCTCTTTCTTATTACCGCCTTTAGGAAAAGCCTTGAAACGTCGAATAGTTAAAATTTTTGAATTATGATTCAAACCAAACATAGGTACATATACATGTACATACATAACATATGTATCTACTCCTTGTTTGCTGTTTCAAAAACCACACCTTCGGCACTTTGATTGGTATAAATTGCATTTGAAACAAGCTTATACCGGCACCAACAGAGAACTAAAAATATTATCTATAAATATTTATTTAAAACCTGCATGGCATCAATCAAACGCAACTTTGCTTTGCTATAACTTGTATCTATGTACATACATACATATGTATGTACGAAAAATTGTATATTGTTTACATGTACTGTACAGACATAACAACGCGTGCCAACTCTCTTGACTAAAGAATTTGCGAAATATGTATTATTGAGTTTCTAGACATTTAAGTGCAAGACAAGATTTACTCATTTACATAACTTATTATTAAGAATGTAGCCAATGGCTGAATGAGATCATTAATGCTTACACAAAATGATTAATAAAATTAATGTTAGTTGAATTTAATGAAAAAAATTATCTCGAATTAAAAGTATTTATGTTTCATGTGTGAGATATGTTAAGAATTTATGTGCAATATGGTGAATTGTTACGAAAATTTACCTTAATTTGAATCTTTTGAAGAGAGAGTACGTTAACTTTGGGGCCGAAAATTGATAACGGTTTTTTTGTAGAGGGGTCAAAAACAAGCATATTTTACTAAAAAGGAAAAAAAATATAAAAAAAACAACGGCAACACTAACAATAAAGTACTTTACCGGTTTTGAAAGCCAGAAATATACAGTCGTATTTATTAGATTTTTGTCTACTTAGACACTGTCTAATTATTTTCAAATTGGTGGAAATATGCTTAATTTAATAAAAATAAATATCACATTATTCACGGTAAGGACAATCTACTCTTGTATCTAAGTTAGGCTATAAGACAACAATAAACAATTTTTTTGAACACATTTTCCAAAGTTGGACAGTTGTCTAAAGTTAGACAACGTTTATAAATAAGTGCAATATTCTTTAATCATAAATGTTTATACGCCGTAATGCTGGGTGCTAGCACTGTATTTATGTATGTAAGCAAAAATCTCATAAAAAAGTATTTTAAGTAATTTTCAATTTTCTCAAGAACTAGAAGTCATAAAACCATTCGGTTTTATACTTTTTTTTATCAATATTTTGAGTTTGTATACGAATTTTTCAAAAATTATTGTCAAAAATAATTTAATTTAAATTTAGGATTAAAGAAGACTTCTGGTTCAAAACCGGTATAGCACTTTATTGTAAGTGTTGCCGTTGTTTTTTAATATTTCTTTTCCTTTTTAAGTAATTTTTTTCTAAAATTGCCCATAATAAAAAATGCTTGTTTTTGAGCCCTCTATAAAAAATCGTTATCAACCTTTGGCGCCAAAGTTATCGTACTCATGCCGTTTGAGTTTTTATAACAGTATGTGAAATGAAATTCCTTTACCACTATACTTTTTCTTTAAATGCACTGAATTACTTTTACCATCAGTATCTTTGATATATCCAGAACTCAGTGTAATTATATTGTAATTAATTAAACAAATATCGCGTTGGGCGCCGTTTCATTTAATCATTTTTTTGGTTCAAACACAAACCCAGTAGTTCTAATGATTTAGAAATATGTCAATAAATCATACAACTGCTTCCAGATTCGTTTAAAATCACCATTCAATATTTTTATGACTACCTACTGATTAACGACTTCAATAATGCACAATCAATACTGTTATAGCGATTACTTTTTTAATATATTTTAGTGAGTATAATGTACTTTATTCCTCACTTGGGAGGTTGGGCTTTACAGTTGGTTAGTTACATATGTAATTCTTAACGATGGGAATTATTTTTGAATATAGGTACTATTTGTTTGGTTTCCGTTTAATTTACGGGGCTCTATTATCTACCCACAATAATAATTTTCTAGATAAAAATAGATATGTTTGAATATTTATTATACGTGAAAATAATGTGAACTAAGTGTTGTATCTTTTCTGACCCAAGCCAACACATATTTTGTAATATCAGGGTGGGGTAGTACAAAAGTTGATGGCTTCAGAGTTCAGTATTACTTGAATCCTCATCTGGCTTCAAATCAATTTGCACAATGACGATGACACACCCAAGAATGCATAAAACTGAACAAAAGAAATATGATTATAATGATCTTGGTTTTACAGTATGGCTAAGAGTTTTAGAAAAAATACAAAACTACATATTTTAATGTTGTGGATTGATGTAGTCATAAAATATGGACTAAGGAAACACCATAATTAATTTTGTTAATACAAGTTTTAATTAAATAACTGATCTATTTTTGGATTTTTGTATTGTCAAACTAAATACCTATTATGTATATATTAAAAGAGATTATGAAATTTGGTCTTATAAGTGACATTACAATATACCTAATATAAAATAGAAAATAAAAACTGCAATTTATAGCTAAATGTACGATATTTGACGTACACAGTGTACTGTACCCCTGCTTATATTTATTTACAACTTCAAAACCTATTGCAATCATTCAGCACAGAAACACAGCAAATGGCGTACATTATAATATGTGTGTCTCAGATGTTTCAGATAATTATGATGAAAGTTAACATTGGACGTGTGACAAAATATCTTAAAAAAAATGATGTCAAAAATGTTTTTATCCAAGAAAAAAGATTATATTTGGAATTTTATTAGTCAATAACAACTTGCCATATAAAATACCACACGTACCTACTTAAACATTAAATTGAAATTTTAAATATTAATATTTTTTTTTTTGTAACAATAAGCTTTAAATAGACCAATATATTTGTTTGGTTTTACTAGATCATTAAAAGGATTTTTCTTGCTAAAAAAGATTTTTAAATTTGTCAACTAAAATTTAATGGTTTTTTTTATAAAAAATATCTGGAAGCTAGTTTTGTATTTCGAAAGATTTATTTGATGAAGAGCATTTTACGTAACTTAACTTCAAAATGGCGGATCGAACGGCGCATCCTCGAGTTCAAAAAATTGGCCAATACCCAAACAACATAATATGTAAAAATTGCAACTGTAAGAAAAAACTTCCACTGAATGAACACATTCCATCGATAATCACAAAAACAATATTTACTACATTTCAATATATAGTGAACTGAAGAAGTCATAAGGCCCACTGACATATAGACCAGACCGACTGTATGACATCAACCACATTTCTGGTCCTCTCAAGTATCAATCATACGCAATGTAAATTTTGATTAAAACCTCAAAAAAACTTTTTTCACACGAAACCATTTATTTCTTATCAAATTCGTCTAACAAATTCGGAAACAAAAATGCTACAACGAAATAATAAACGGTGTTTAAGCCTAGTACGGTTTTCCAAACTGTCAATTTCTAATAATTTTAATCCAAAGTTCTGTCAAAGTTCATATAAAAAAAATAAAATTGTACTAAAATCGGTAGAAATTGGAAGATTTTGGAAAATAAACGTACAGACTTATTTTGTAATTTCTTCTAATAATAGGCGTGTTCTTTTGGGGTGCAGCATCTACTACCAAGTACTTCTGCAACGAAATGCATCCACGCAAGAAATCGGGCACCATCCTTAAAAAGAAATTTCACAGTAAATTATGGTTGTTGATGTTTCTCTAATCTAAAATAAAATACAGATATATATTTAAAAAAAAACAAAAATTACATCTACATTGAGGTTAGTTTTTTTCATTTTGCAAAATTAAAACGTTCCATTCATTACCTGCTGGGAAGTACTAAAAAATACTTTTCTAGGCTTAAGGGAACACACCTAACATTGTCAAATGGATCTGTTGTTCTTGAAGGAAAAACTAGCTGGTACAATTATTATTTTTAAATTATAATTTATTTTGAATTTTTTTGTTAGAAGATTGATCATTGCACAAAACTGAATAGTAATATGTAATGCGTAATACAATAACGTACGTTATTTAAATATATGTACATGCACTGGTTTCCTCAATTTTTTCGTAACCTCTAACAAGCCCTTCTTCCTTAAACACTCTTCTTTCAGTTTCCTCAATTTTTGATTATAAATAAAATAAGAACCTTTGTTATGTACGTATATAAACTACATATGAAATGATGCTGAACATGTTTCATTTTATAAAATATTTGTTGACGTTACGTGACGTAAGGCATGCTTTGTGCTTTATAGGCGGTGCATGCCAGAAAGCCAGAACTATCAATTTATTTCTGGTTAACATAAATATATTTTTTTAAACTTGTTAAATTTAAAGTAACGTATATTTTTTTTTTTAACTTAAGTGAAGGTTATAGCGATTTACAAAAAAAAACATCACAGTCGTTATGTACATATGTATATCTTAACTTCCTGCGAGACACCTGATTGGAAAATGTAATGAAGTGTAATTGAGAATACCATTTATGCGAGTGACTATAGTGGAATTGTTAAATGACTGGCGTCAGTAGTTTATATTTTTCTCTTTCGTCATCATATTTATTGGTTTGAAAAAGGTGGGAATTATGTTTTGTTTGTTTTACGATTTCAAATTGGCACTAAATCAATGGGCAATATAAATATTATTGTTACTCTTTCCAAAAAAAAAAAAAAGTACGAATACGCCTAAGTGTCTAAGAAGGTGAATTTCAAATTTCAAATGTTTACCATATTGTCCACTTCAGTCTGCTGCTGCTATAGTGGTGTCGTTGTTTGACACGCGAATAAATTTATACTTATGTATGATATGGCTAATGAATTTCGATGCGAACAAAGTGGGGGGGTCAAATCGAGCGAATATGTTTGCACAAATGATTTGTATTTCTATTTGTAGTGTTTATTTGGAACAACGAAGGTTAATAATAATATCGTTAATGTTTATGAATATGTAGATATGAGTTGCCAAATGGTGACAACTTATAACGTGTGTTACGAACAATGAATATTGATAAGTTTACAATGCGTATATCTATCGTAGTCACACTTTGACTTCAGTATTTATGTTGTGATTTGTAAAGTTTAGAATATAATATGTATGTACAGTCCCTGACCCTTCCATAAATGGAAAGCATTTCTTTTTCGTAGATACAATATGAATTCAAAAAGTAAGATTATTTTTAGAGGTAATAAAAACCATATGTTCAAATAATGATGATGACCATTATTTGCTTTATTGAAAATACAAATTTCTGCATTTTATGTTAAAAAATTATGTTGCGCGGTTTGCTGATTGGAAACTTAAATGTATTTGTATGTTCATATACTCAAACGCTTAAAATTGACACTAAATATTTTTATTTTTTAAAAAGTACGTATACGCCCGAGTGTCTATAATTTTATTTATATTTCAAAACTTTTCCATTATGTATATATGTCTGTTGATTCCAGGGTTGTCGTTTATTGAAGTTATTTTAGTTTACTTTTTGTTTGGTTTTGTATTCAAATTTTCTAGAAATAGACTGTAACGATTTTGATAACAATTTGTACCTTCATATATAATTTTTAAATAAAACTATATGTTTCCGGTTTTAAGTTAAAAATTACAAAATTGAAATGTGCTTATGTTTTTTTATTTGTGCAGAAATTCTAAAATTTTCCATTGACTATTAAAAAAATCATCTTACTCTGAATTTTTTCAAGTCATGTACACTTCTCCATCGTCGTAGCGTTAAATTCAATTAAAACCTCTAATTTTATTTTTATATAAAACTATTGATTTCGAAAGTATTGGTTCGATCCTATTTATTTCATATTTAAAGAAAAAAAGTTATTGTTATAATGAATTGTTCAACTAGAGAAGTAAATACCTTGAAATGAGGCATTATCCAAAAATTCTATAAATTTATGAAGGCCAATTGGCGCCATTCCAAATAAAACTTTACTTTCAGTATATCCTATGAAAGGACTCAACTTTGTTTTGAGTAAGTTCTGTTTTAATTGGTCTACATTTAAAGTGGCCAACAACCGGCATCTTAAAAATACCACTACCTCCGCAAAGATTAGCATGCTCCATTACAATAGTATACCTACTCGTAAAATAGCCTTATTCCCGCTTACTCCACTATTTCAATGACCAGTGTCATGTCTTTGGACAGAACTGATAAATCTATACCACATAGCCTATCTTTTTTTTATTTTTTAGTGCCAGTTCACAAATTTGACTGAGTTGAATTTTAACACAGTTTCAATTAATTCCAAATAATTTTTGGGTCAGACTGCATGCCAGAAACATTTTATGCCTTCTTAAATTTAACAAAAGACGCAAAACTCCAGCAGCGGCAGCGCCATTGGCGGCGGTGACGGTGGTATTTCACGTGGGGAGATTATTTTTGCATATGACAGGCAGACGACAGGACAAACTCGATATTTTTCTCTGTGAATGTGATATAAATAAACAATGCATTGAACATGTCATGTGCATTGATTTCCATGTTGGTGCAGCGCCAGACTCACAAAACATTTATTAGGCCGTGTAAAAAAAAAACGAATGACATGTGTTAAGTAAGTCCAGAGAAGAAGCAGGGTGACACTCCTTAAGAAGCAGTAGCAGACAAGTGGAGAAAACTTGGCCCCGTAAGTTTGTCTGAATTGTCAACTAACTGTTGACATATTGATTTATTGGGGATTTACTACTATACTATTTTTTTTTGTTTTTAACAGCCAACAGACAGTTGGGTTAATTTGTCCGACAGTGACAATATTTGTTTTTTTTTTTTTTGTCAAGGTGAATATAGTGGTAGACCACGGCATGTGTAAGGAAATCGTATGATACTGACTATAGTTTACAAGGTGTTGAAAGGTGCATTATGTTTGTCACTTAAGATATAAAATGATCATGCTTGCTGAAGAAAAGTTAAATTCTTAAAAAAATTTTACTTTTTCACTTTATGAGGGACATGAGACATTTTCGTTGGAAATTTAAAATTTCAAAAAATCTCATTTAAAATTTACCAAATTAAATTTTAAAAAGCAACAGAAACACAAATAGAAAACAGACAAAAATAAGCGATTGATTGGCCAATTCAAATTCAAAATGTTATGATTAGTCAAACAAAATTAGTAAAGTTCAGAATAAATTATTGTTTGTATTACTTCTTAATTGTTCACACTTTCTGTTACAATATACAGTTGCCTTGAACTAGAAGAGCAAGTTTACGATTCAGTCGTTCATTTTGTTTATTTTATTTTAGCTCCTTTTTTGCTGTTTATATCCTTATGTATTAATGTTGTTGAAACCATTTTAAATTCAAAAGTTACACAAAATGTATTTAATTCCAATAAAATTAATAGAAAAAATTTTGTTTGAAGAATTAATTAAATCAATTATTTCTATCTATCCCATTTTAAGTTTCGTACTTCGAAACAAGCACCATCAGAATTTAAACTACCTACATATGTAGGTATATATATCTTACAAAATTGCCACATGTCAGATAGTACATTTACAAAAACTCTATTTTAGCAAATACCAAGTTAATACATTTTAAGCTTCCCCAAGTACCTTCAATTAGTCATATTAGGTAATACTAGAAATTGCAATACCCATAAACTGAAAGATGATCGACATGGTGTCAAAGCATAATTTCAATTATTGACTAATTTCCAAGTTGGCAAAATTGTTCACACGGCTAAAGTGAGTGCAACTATGTATTTATGTGCAATTACGCACGATAACATTTCAAGTATTTTCATGAAAAAATGCACGATCGGTCTAAAAATTGCAACTTTGTTGCAAGATGGTGTTGTTTGTCTATATGACACAAACTACAACAAAAACTGAATTAAGTTTTTTTTTAAACTAATAAAGAGTGGTGCAACAACCTACCTTTTTTATTTCAATCTAAATTTTTTCTTATTTATTTACTTTGTTTTATTTAAACAAAAGATTTTGAAAAAAACAAAGAGATTATGAAGCTTTTATAGACAAAAACAAATTAATACAGTAAGTCTTTATTAAATTGTATATACAAAACTTGAAAATAAGATATTTGTAAAGTTCTTTAACACTTCCTTTCAAGGTCACCAAACACTTTGTGACAAGTGATAACGATATTAGTTTAGAAGATGTTTATTTTTTATATTTATAACTTAAACATTCAAACAGTGTTTATTATTTTAAAATGATTTTTATCTCATGAAGTTAAAAAAATATCTTTAATAAATTATCATAACATTATGTACGAGTATAATAAAGTTATACATAATATAAAGAAAATTTGTATATATCTTTATATTTTGGGGGTATCTCAATACTAGATATTATTGTTGGCGTTAGCAGAGTTGTTGAAAAATATCTATTAAGAATGTTATTTCTATTTTTAATTTTAAATATTTTTAAGCTAAACTGAAATTATTTGTTCTTTTTTATGTTCCTTCTGGATCTATTCATGGAGTCAGGTGTGTTCCTGCGATCAATTTTGGTTCGTAAAAATTCTTCAAAACTTTCCAGCAATTCTATCATTTAGGATGATATGTAAAGCATATTTTTTGGTAATCAGTATAGATTCGAATATACATACATAAATTTACATATAATTTTAAAAAATGGCGGCAAAAATTAATCGAAACAAGGGAGCGTATCGGAATCCCGTTTTTCGAAAATCCCGAAAAAAAAGTTTTAAAATCCTGTCTACTAAAATACCGTTTTTTTTTAAATCCCGTCTTCTATAAAATCTCACTTATTCATAATCCCAATGTATTAAAATCCTGCCAAATACCGCCAATCCCGTTTTTCGCAATTCATTTGTGTGTTAAACTTGGTTTATTATTCCCATTATTTTTGGAACTAACTGGGAGGCAGCATGCCCCCCCATATATACCTCACTGTTTACTAAAATCGTTGGAACTTATTTCATAATGAAGTAAGTCCCAAATGAACTAACTCCCAAATTTATGAACTAAGTCCCAACAAAATTTTGGTGGGAGTTAAAATAAGTAGTTTTAATTGCAAAAGCGGGATAATAAGAAACGGGATTATAAGAGACAGGATTATAGAAAGCGCGGGATCTTGAAAAAGCTGGTTTATAAAAAACAGGATTATAAAAAGCGGGATTTTAAAACCGGGATTTAAAAAAAAAGCGGGATATCGAACCCAACCCTCGAAACAATTATTCCGCGTTCTTTAGTGATTCACGTCTTGTCACCGTGTATTTTGTATATATTTTACTTCACAATTATATCAAAGTAGAATTGATATTTGCCGAAATTTGCAAAAATTATATAGCGTCTTCCGATAGAGCGATGACTTTTGCGCCACTTTGTAGTTTATTTTATGAGTTTTAATATCTAAACGGAAAACAAAATAAAATACTCCAGTATTTCATTTATTTCTGTTTTGCGTATAAAATAAATGAAATTGCCGATGCGATCTAACGAACTTGCTCTTTTAATTCAAAGCTATAGAAAAATTCAAAACATTTAAAAAAAGTGTTAAAATAGTATACCTATTAAAAAAGTACTGATTTTTTTCTTTGATTTATTGTTATAAATAAATAATTTTTGAGTGCAACATTTCAACTGATTAGAAGTTCCTATACCTATTATTAAATTTAACCTATACCTATTTGGGTCGCACAAAATTGCTCTTATGCACGATCGCACTGTGGTTTTAAAGTATTAGCATTTTAAAAACTGTTCTTTTGATAAAAGAAATTAATTAGTTATTAGAGTCTTTATTTAAACCTGTTAAAAACGTAGTTTAGCTTAAGGTAAAATTACGTGAGTACACAGAAATGGATGATCGTATATTTGTATATATTGTATGCATGGAACTTAAAGTTTAGACTGAAAAATTGTTAAAACATCAATATATGTAATTGGAAATAAATTTATTAAACAACCTCTGAAAAATTCTAATGGACGTTTTCTTCGTTTTTTCTCCAAATTTAATATTTAAATAAAAAATGTACTTATAGAAGCCCTTAAAAAATAATATTTTAGTTGAAAGATATATTTTATATCGAATCTTTTAAATGTAAAATGTGCGGTAGCAATGCATTGTAAAACTCAAAAAATTGTATTAAAAATTTGTTTTTTGATATGCATTATACCGTGATTAGTCGAAAACCAAAAAAATTATTCTATTAAAGATACCGTTAATAATACAATTTTTTCCAATACGATATTAGCTCACTTAAAAATTTTAATAAAAATCTAAGGAGTTGTTTTTGAGAAAAATGAGATTGTTCTAACCGGTTTTTAAACACTTGTACCATGTATGGGAGGCAACGTTTTTTTTTTAGTTATAAGAATAATTTTTATTTAAAACCTGCTGGGTGGGTACCAAGTTTAATAAAAATCTACTAAGTTGTTTTCGAATTACATATTGAGTTCTCACAAAAAAAAAAATTTAACTTTTTTAGAATTAAAAAAATTGTTTTGAATTTTGGTGTACAATACTTTTAAAACTCTTTGAGACATTCTCTTTAAAAAAATTGATCAAAACAGTTTTTATTACCGAATTAAAAACAAAAAAAAAGTTGTGCGCACGGTGTTGAGAAAATTAAGATTTGTATTATGTATTAAAAATATTTGTACGGCAATTTTTTTTTGTCTAAATAGAAAAGAAAAAAATGTATCGGGGTAATGCCCAAAAAACGCTAAGCTTAAAGAAAATCGACCCATCCGTTTAGGCAGCATTCAAAAGAACTGACAGATAGACGAACAGAATTGTGAGACCAACTTTTTTCGACTTCGCTGTCATCGTAATGTTAAGTGTGGTCAAAATCTTGAGTTTGATTTTTTTTACGAATCCTTAACTTCCCCAATAGTACAATAGTACTTAATGGGAATAACGCAAAACTTAGGCAATTTACCAGATTTTTTTAAACCGTTATTTCTGTTGTATGAAGAGAACCAATCTTTAAGACTCTTGAAATTTTTTTAAACATGAAACTAATACTTGCCTTATAAGCAAGTAAAAATGATTAATACATAAACAACCATAAATAAGATGTCATCAAATAATAATATAAAGTTTCCAAGCTTAAGGGTCCACAACCTTAAATTGTTTGATTACCTAAAAAAAATATTAAAAAACTTTCCATAATCTTGTACAAATTTGCTTATATGTGCAGCTATGTATGTACATATTTAGATATGAAAAAACTTTCTATAGACGTTTTATTTTTATTTTTTTAATGAAGAAAATAAAGCACAGGTGTTTTTTTTTTTAAATAACTTATTCCAGTTAGAAATAAAACCAACAGATGGCCGCCGATTGTGTCACTTTCTAAATTAACCAAGCTCAAAGATCAATAACTTTTTTTTGTATCAAAGTAAAAAGAAAATCATATTGCAATTTTTGATTTATTTTTTACAAAGCAATGTTGATATTTTGACATTTTGTTTATGGTACTACCGTTCCCACTTTTTTTCTGTTAAAATTCTGCTTCTGACCAAAAGCAAAATTCTGTATGTGTCAAAATTCCGTTTTCAAAATTCTGTATCCTATGAAATTCTTTAAAATCAAAATCCTTTACACCGAAATTCGGAAAATCTAAAACCGTTTATGAGTATATTCAACTAATTTTGTTTCCATAATTCTGAATTGAAAATTTTTTTATTTCATATTCAAAAGAATTATTTAAACAACTAATTTACAGAATTTTATAATAAAAAATTTTAACCTGATTTCCTGAAATTTCATTAAATGCCTATAACCGACAATATTGGTCAAAAATAAATCACGACAATAAAATTCACGAACATGAATTTTTCCGTTAAAAGTGAAATAAGACAAAACAATAATTAATTTCCTTTGATTTTTGTTTGTTTATTAGCAAAATCGCTCAAGCCATTAAGATTAACGATCTAAGACATTTTAGCCAATAGGCGTGAAATTCTGTGCATTTGTGTGAATTTCTACACAAAAATCTATCAAAGTTCATATAAAAAAATATGTTTAGAAATTCACACAAATGCACAGAATGTCAAAGCAAAAGAACACATCTAATTTTATCAACAAAAAAAGTCAAAATCCTATTTCCGCTCTGTTTAATTTAATTTTTCACTAAAAACCTAAACTTGACATCATTTTCTTTGATTTTAGTTTTATACAATATAAAAGTTTAATTTTTATTGACTTCTTCCGTCAAGTTCCAAGCAATAACTTCATAATCCCCCTTCGTGATCAAATGGTCAAAAGCACATTCATTCAAAACTTTCAAAGAGATATTCCTCAGTAAAATTTTGTATCTGTATTGTTAATTCTATTATAATATTTGTTTGTATAATTATTTAAAATGAAAAAATTGTGTTTCTTCGGTTGATGTTGTCTTACCACTATTTTATTTAAAATATTAAATAAATATGAAAGTACATAACGTATATTTGTTTAGATGTTTGCACGGATTCATAAGAAATTTAGAATAAAAGTTATAATATAATGTCGCGAAAAAATGCATAGTTATGATACTTTTTATAATGCAGCAAAGGGAAACGGAAAACCAATGGCTTTTCTTAAATTCAGTATAAACAGAATTTTATGTAAAAAAAAAACACAAAATATTCACTTTCTACAAAATGTAAAGAGCTTCATTTTTATAAGAATACGAATGCATACCTACAAATGCGTTAATGATTTAATAGTAATAAAAAATGAGTTGCTAAAAGAATAAATCAACCTGAATTCGGAAATCAGAATAAATAAAGGAAAAAAGATGCAGATCCATCAATTTTATTTTATCAGATTCAAATTAACTTGCCAATCAAAAAATTCAAAATTAACATTTTTTTTTAATATGTCATGGATTAAAATTTTAGAAATGTGTTTGGAATAGTATTAAAAGAACCAGGAAATATTTTAATTGTACGACATACAAAGAATTCTAATCACTTTGTGTATTCTCAGTAATTAAATGGACATAACTCAATCTACCAGACAGATTCTCCGTCCAGATTATCTATATTATGTACATAGGTATAGATACAAAAAAAAAACAACAAATATATTTTATGCAAACCACATGGTGAGAAATCAGAAATTATTTCCTCATGTACAATAGTGCGCACGACCTACTGTATTTATTTTTTTTTATTATTCAACCTAAAGGATAGTAAAGTGCTGAGCTGAATCGGAGGTATGTACTTTAGCCGAAATTGAAAGCTATTTGAGCTTATATGTATATACGATCGAGTACCTTTTCTTTTCACATGCCAAAAGAAACCAACATTGTCCAATTTTATTTGTAATTCCAAGCACGTTATTTTAGTGCGTGTACAATTAAATTTAAATATTTTTATTGGTACGTCTGTATTCACATGCCTCGTTTTAGTTTCAAAGTTCTTTTAATGTTTTTTTGTATTATTATGAACAAACAAGGTTAAGAAACGACCTCGATAGAGAGTAAAATTAAAATAAAAGATTATTTGGGTGGAAATTGAAGAACTCCTTTTGATTTATATATGTATGATAACAATAATCAGCTCAATAAAATGTTTTCAATATGTTTAATTTTAGTGCAAGTCCATTAAAGATTTTTCAAAATGTTTAAATTTAGTGCACGTTCAATCTTCGTTTCTAAGTCAATCAGCAATACTTGTGATGTAAAGAAAAAATAATAACTTGATTAGCAAATCATCTAAGCATTTTGACTTGATTGTATTTATTTAATATTTTTATACAACACACCAAATTACTAGTTGTCTTAGTTATCTTCTAATTTTCAAACCAACTTAAACGTTGATTAAATCGAAATTTACGAATCAAAATATTTATGTATGAATAATTATAAAAACGCAATTATTACTATACTTATTTACGTTAAGTTGGAAATCATAACGAAAATCTACTACATTCAACAAAAGCTCTACTGTCGCCAAAAAAATAGGCGTGTTTTTTTTGGGAATCTATACACAGTACAGTAAGAAATTTCCAAAAAAAAAAACAGATTGGCAGTAGCACATTTAGTACTATTAAATAATTATAACTACTCCATGAACACATCTATTGAGATACAATTCAATTATAAGTGAGGCTTTTTTTTCATAATAGTGTGAGCATTCACACAGGGAAGGCATGCAGTTAGACAGCTACATCCTAAAGGAACTTTTAGCCATTTTTTTAGGAATGTGTTTTAAGATTTTAAATCATCAAAATAGTAAAAAAAAAGCTTAGTAAATTAAATAAACAAGTGAAACAAAAGTAAATAAAGTAAAGCATATACTTTAATGAAAACGAAATATAAAACTACATGCGGTGATGCGTTAAATTCTGTAAAAAACATCTATAATAAGCTGTGCAATTTTTGTTCTACAGATAAGCTCTATCTCGCGTCACGTCATAAATTAAGTAAAATTACTCTGCATTACGGGCGCTCAAAGCATTTGAACGCCTTGCCATCAGCAACAAAAGCTAATTCGACCCTGGGCGAGAATTTCAATTTTGACAGATAGACACCTGACATTATCACGTTTCAAAGTATACTTGTATTTTCAACAAATTTGCCTCTTTTATAGCAAAATGCTATGAAATATCAATTTTAAAGTATTCTTCGATAATTTAGTTACATACAAAATATCACTTCACATTAATTTATGTGGAATTTGAGACACAATCAGCCCGTTAAATGAAAAAAATTTTAATTCTATATTATAGGTGTTTTTACACAATTTAACATAGCACCGCATGTTGTTTTATATTTTTTTTTAATAAAATATTGCAAGTTTTCACTGTTCTCACTATTATTTCATTTTAGTTTAAGGTTATTTAAAGTGGTTTAAGGCCCAGTTTCACACTCGAATAAGTGTCACTTAACTGCCAAATATGGAAAACTAACCCCCAACTTCACAGTGTAAACTTATCGGAATAAGTGACACTTAAGTCTCCCATATTGGCCACTTAAGTGCCACTTACTCAGATAGTAAAACTGCGCCTAAAGTTCCAAAATGGGAAAATTAAGTGCCACTTATTTTGTTAAATGTGCACTTTGAAACTGGCCCTAATTATCTTGTTTCACTATTTTAACGTTTGAAAATCTCGAAACGCTTTTCTTTAGATCGACAAAATGACAGATAGTCCCTTTTTGTATTTTTTTTTTATATTTGGTGCCTCACTCACATTTACTGTACCTATATATGTGATATACACCTCTTCCTTTTCTTCGCGGCTTTCAATAAAATGACCGCGACAGTCTAGACAATCATTAATACTTTTCTACTTGGGTGAATTACGCAATAATTTGAATTAACTTTATGTTTATTTTATTGATAAGTTTTCAAACTTACTTCAGTGGTTAAAAATCATGCTAACGACAAGTTTTGGAAAGTTATTGACTTTTTAAAAAATCCCGATGTTTCAAAGACATAATATACAAACAAATGAAATGAAATGAAATGAAATGTTAGTGTCCCAAATCGGGTGGCCTAATGCGATCATTAAATTCTTATTTTCTTATAACTATACAAGGTTTTCACAACCCATAATTTATTATTCAAAATACATAACATGTAGTTCAAAAACATGATTTAGATGAAATAAAGTAATTTGCTAGACGATCGACATTTATGTATAATGTGACAACTATAAGCAATAACAAATTTAACTTCTTATGGATAAATAGATCTATATACACTATTTTTTCTCATGGTATATCTTATCTGACAGTATAGCAAATTGGATATGAAATCTTACATAAAACGTGAGCTAAAAATTATATATAAAAAGATTCCTTAATAAGAAAATTACGTGTAAATCAGTTTAGACAACCAAAACAGGTTGTCAGTAATCATTCATCACAGTCTATAAAATAAAGACACGTTTTTTTTTTTCAATGATTAAATAAAAAACTTAGAATTCAATTGAGAAAAAAGAATAAATATGTAGTTATAAACTTAAAAATTAAACAAGTAACGAACTTGAAAAATAAGTTTTTTGGAAGATAAGTAGACCTTTTTACTTTTTTGACTTATTTCTTTATGTTCAACTTAAATATCTTTGTCATGTCTACTAGACTGAGAAATCAAAGTCTTCTGCAAATTTGATGTAAACCTGAGGCGCGTCATGTTGAAATGAGGTGTGTTTGACTGGCAGTCCCACTGAAAACTTTCAATATTTCGACTCAACTCTTTAAGCATGCATATAAAGTGGCCCATGATGTCAGTCCAACTATAATAAAATGTCAAATTATTTCTGCATTAATTGACTTAGAAATAGCATGAAAAATGTTGAAATCGTTATTATGAAATTATATATTTCATGCAACTTGAAGTCTCCATTTTACTGCCAAGAGTACGGATAACCCAGTTTATAAACTTTGAACTAATTTTAGGAAAGAAATAATTTTAAAGCTATTTTAATACAAATAAATTTAAATTCCTGCCCAAAAATAAATGTTAAAGAAAATATAAAATCGTTCAACTTTTAAAGTAGAAATTATTTTGACATTAAAAGCAATAAAATTAAATAGAAGATTGTCTTTTCTAATTTTTTGTTATACACTTATTATATTCTTATTTTGCTACTAGAAGTTGTTAAGCAACAAAATTGAAATTGAAAATCAAAATTTATTTAAATTTCTTTCATGTCGTCGTAATTATTGATTCCATAATTGAAAATTTCCATTTCAACAAACTGCGTGTTGACAAGATGTCTAAAGATGTATTTTTACTTGGTTGAAGGTCGTGGATATGTTATACTTTACTAATCAGACATGACTAATAATCATAATTCATAACAAATATTTTAAAACGTAAGATAATAATTTTAAAAATACCTCTGTGGGTTTTTCCGAGTGTGGTAGGTTAATCATTTTTTAAGAAAACGGTTGTTTCAGGTGCATGTGCTGATGTGCAAAGGATGTGCATAATCATCATATCATGATTATTGAGAAAAAAAATTGAATGCAAATAATGAAAAAAAGCAAATAAACTTTAGAGACAATATTCAAAGAAAAAAAAATTTTTGTATAGACAAAACAAATATCACATGATAAAAACGAAAGAAATGTAAATGATGTTGAACCTTCCTTGGTGTTTTTCAACGAATGAATTGCATACTTTAGACGATTTTGAAAATGTTTGCATTCGAATTTTGAAATTAAAAGAACAATATAACAATTCTTGTGTCACATCGGTCATGATAATCTCAAATTTAACTTCTTAGTTATATTATAACATTTCTAAATTAATGTTTTCTGTTTGATACTATTCCTTATTTATTTATTTAAAATTAACACATATTATTGTTTGTTTGGTTAATTAATTTATTTATTTATTCATTAATTAATTAATTAATTAATTTATTTAGTTATTTATTTCTGAGAAGGTCATTGTTGCAACCCAGATTAATATAGCATGCCCAGATTTTTGGAAAAAAACAGCCTATACCTATATAAAAATTAGCTGTTTTTTTAACCCATCAGATTGAGATGAAACTTTGTTATACAGTGAGAAGTTCATGTAAATAAAAAGTTTTCAATAAATTCAATAGATTAATTAATTGTCTGCGGAAAAGTGACTTTCGAGTTTTTATTTGTTGTTTCTTTGATGACAGCAAAGGCTTCTGAGATTTTTTAGTGTGTTTTATTTTTTTTTACCGATTGGTGACAATTATTTTTTCCGTAGTCGTTTCGTTTATGATTTCGTTATCGATTTGGAGACCACATAAGATTTTCGTTTCGCTTCAGCTGCGTACTAGACAGGGTTTAAGCATAGTACCTACGCAACAAAAATTGGATACAAAAATTGACACAACGAAAAATTTCGTTCTCATTTTTGTTCTGCAGTATGGCGTTCAAAGAGCGAAACTGATAATTGTAGCAGATTATTTGGAGAAGTCTCCGTTTTTTTTTCGCACCAAATTATTTGCATGAAACATTAATTTCATGAGGAAATGTGAAATTATTTGTATTTATTGTTTAATTCATTGGAGTTTCATTCATTAGTTTCTGTGATTTTTTATTGTTCTTTTGAAATTTGTGACAATTTCACTGGGTATTTTTTGCAGAGTTTTTACGGGGAGAATTTAATTATCGAGTTGGAGTGCCCATTCCAATTACTTTGGACATTCAATTTCAAATAAGAAACAATTCAAAATTTTGTAAATGTCCAAAATTTACAACATAATTTTAATTTAGCTATTTTTTATCTGACTTATTATTTCATAGGAGCCTTCATTCAATTCTACAAATCCCTTTTTAGGTTTGCTTTAAACATTGTTGCTGGAAAATCAATGAAAAATTTAAATTTAAAAGAATTTAATATATTACTGTAAATAAAACGAATCCTAACATTGCTCGTTACCAGATCGTATTCAATAGACTGCGTTCTTTACTTAACCTTCGGATAAATCAATTATTTTTTTTAAATAAAAATGATTTTTTTTTAAACAATGTCAAAACATTCTTAGTATTTGGATCTTTTTATTAATTGTAAAGAACTAAGTTTGAGCCCATAAAAAAATCAAAAAGGATAGAATTCCGAATGCAGTGTTATCTTTTAAGGCTTTGCTTATGAATTCAAATTTATTATGTTCCATTTACAGAAGCACCAAAAGTGTTATAATTATATATATGTATATATATTCAATTTATGATAATAGATTCTTAAAAATAAATCAAGACCATATCGTAAAAATGCTATGGATCGAATCAATCAACTGTGCGTGTGTCCATAATTTTTTTTTCTTCACCTCAGCCTCAACAGATTCCAAAATGAGCTATACCAAACATTCGGTGTTCGCATTGAGATTTAATTGCTGATTTCAGATAAAAGATACGGTGGATTAATAGATTATCCAATTTGGGAATTGTTTTCAACATCACATCGGCAGCGTTTGTTTGTTTGGATGTTTTATTTTTATTTTTTTTTTGTAATTTCAAGTTTGACCTCGTGAATCTTTTGAAATTTAGATCAACAAAACAATCTATGCCTACAAGAAGAAAAATTTAGATCTATCTCTGGCATTAAGAATTAAGTCTCTACAAAAGGCATGCAATCTGTCGAACGGAATATATATATTTGCAATAAATATCTCAAAGTTTGCAACTGACACGTTTTCAAAACGTCAATTTAAATTTTAGATATTTCAAAAAGCTTTTAGGTCTAAACAACTAAATTTCAGGCTGAATATTTTCGGAAATTCTTCAACTCTTTGCATGTAAATGGGCAAAAACAATTTATAATGCCTTTAAGTCTTTTTAGGCAAAAATTTTTGTCTTAGCCAAAATTGGTGACCAATCAAGTTATAGATTGATTTATTTACTTATTGTGCTGCTGCAACACAGCCGGCGCTTGACGAAGTTACTTGCTTGAAAAATCCGCCACACACGCTGTACAAATTCTTTACCATCTGGTTTCGCCTAAGAAGTAAAAATTCCTTGAAAATTAAAAAAACAAAACAAAAATTTAACCAATATGTTGTTATAGGTAGCCCGGAATTCTTTTGACTTAACCATTGCCGTGGAGCTTTAGTTGTTTGACAACAAGGCTTTCGGGTATATTATAGTAGGCAGCAGCTGCCAGGAGTAGTTATTGCCCATATTTCGTTGGAGTGTTAATTTCATTGGCTTTTTGGTTAGGTTTAGGCGGTGCGCGCAGGTCATGTTCTTTTGGACAAAATGTGGTGGTTGGACATATCTATGTATATATACCTGATTTCGATAGGTATTTTTGGTTATTAAGTTATATTAATCCGGTGAAGAATTTAACCATATATTTTTGGTGGTTATGCTGAGATTGGGCAATTTTGGGAACACCTGCGTTGTTCGTTTTGAAGAATAAATTGTTTACATTTTATCATACTTCATTGAAGACATAGCAAGTTGGATTCTTATTAAATTGATACAAAACTTATGGAAATTCATGAATTCCTAAATATGGGTATCATTAGTTTCTATATAAGAATGATTACAAAAAATTAGAAGAAATTACTGAAAAATTTTTTGTCCACTATTGAGACTTAGTTATTTTTACATTTAGACTTTAGACCCTAAATTAAATGTGAGTTAGTTCATATGAACCAATTCCAAAATTTTTGGTTGAAATAAAATCTTTGGGATCTTAACGATTTGGTTTTTATTTTATGCAAAAACCATCAACCTTCATATTTTATGTACCTAAATAATGTGTGCATTTTAACTTAAGCGTAAATAATTTTAAAATCTTAAGTATGAAGTTTAACGGTTAACGAGATGGGAGGATATCACCGAGGAACTTATATCATATCGGCTTGTTGTGTGACCTGTTTTAATTTTCTAGAAAGACAAAAATAAAATATTCAACCAAGGGCAGTTTATTAAATTTGTATTTTATTTCATCATTATAGAAAGAAGTTATACCTATATGTATACACTCACACTCATCTTTGATATTGTTAAGATCAACCTTCAAAAAGAAATGACTCAGCTTCCTACTTACTTGTTTTGTCATCTTCTGTAGGTACATATATAGCGTCAATCAAATGAGACGAATTTTCTTTCCAAACAAAACAATTGTTTGCTCAAGGGCAGCACCCACAATATGAATATTTCTATGCCAACAACCAAATAGCAAAACAAAAAATATTACTCCCCATCAGCTAAACAGAGTTTTAAGTCTGGAATTAAAGGTCAGTGGAACATATCGCCCACTCGGCATCTTATGTAGTTAGGAAAACAAGAAGAAAAACAAACACTCGAATAAACAAAAGATAGAAAGCTAAAAAATACAAGGTAGCACAAGGAAACGGGAAATTTGAAATGTAGATGTGACATATCAACACTAAGGAGTTGCTATAGATATGGTAGAGTGGCATCGTTTAGTGTGGAACTACTAGCTATTTAGTAACTTTGTGCCATTGGTTCGTCTTATATAACGAGCATTTGCTGAGAAAATAATTTTACAGGAATGGTGAAGTGCAATTGAAAACGAGAACTCATATGTAAGTAAGTGTTTCAAAATACTCAAGCTAAGTACAGAGGATTGTCATAGATCTTTCAGTTCTCTTACAATAGCTGCCAATGAGCTGACCCAAATACCTTTCAATCAAAAATTGTCTGCTCACACGGTTAGGGGATTTTGTACCAAAGTCTTACAATTTCATTGTCAGATGGTTAGCTGACAATTCTCTGACAAAGGCGTTTCTGAAAATATTGTCAGGGTGAAAATAAACAAATATTTGTTTACGCAAAATTGGTCGATCCGTTGACAGACATTGTCAGACAAATTAAAAGCTTTGTTTGTAGTGGTCATTGTCAGTGGTCAGAATTTTTTGAGAAAATATCATTACAATTACAAATATATATGTAAACACGAAACAATTATTTAGTTCTGTCAAAGTTCAAGGAAAATTGGACTAGAATTGGTCAAAATTGGCAATCTAGGGAAGTAAAGAAACAGACCTAATAACTGAAATGCAAAAACCAATTTACCTATAGGTAGATAATATCCCAACTCCCAAGTTATCTTCAAACCATACATTTTTCAAAATGTAAATATTAATAATATGTATATGTACATATATGTACATAATATACTAAAATAAGCCTCAATATATTATCTAATTGGGAACAGTCCTCAATTTAAATGGCAAATATTTTTTATCTTATTTCCATAACACTTTTCCATTAATTCCTGAACACACACAAAATACAAATGTTGGTCCCATTTGAAAGATATTATGTTATACCTCTTTGAAGTCAATTGCAATGTGTTGTGCTTTTGCAATACATCACTTATGCTATTATGAAACTAAATAAAGTATGACAACATCTGGCACCACAAGTGTCCACGCTCATTCGGTCAAAAGATCTTCTTATTGTTCATGACACCTAACACTTCTCGGTGGTATATATAGCTATAAAGATGCCTTCTGCTATTATTTGATCAAATCTCCGTGGATGGATGTAGGTATTGTGCTGCAGTTGATGGTGGCGTGGCGCGACGGTATTGCCACTTAATGGACCATCAACATCATCAGAAGCATATAAGATGGCCTTGACGATATGCAAAGTTTAAAGTTATATTACGTATTCTGTCTATTCTTTGTCATGGTAATTAAAATATCGTGCTCATTGTTTAGGGTGCCCCTGTTCACTGTGGTTCGCGTGTCCAATTTATTTTTTTCGTTTGTCTTGAAACAAAATGGCAGACGCGAAGTGTATGAAGAGTATTGCGCATTCGCTACAGTAGCAATGCATATAAGATACTACATTAAAGCTAATGCTACAACGAATATATGAATCGAATTTTGCCGGCTTTCTTTAAATTTAGCTACTCATCGTCATATCACTCATCAGTCATCATCATCATCAAAATAAATGATTTTTTATGGAGGTCGTGTGTTGGTCTTTATTTTTATTTATTTATGTAGGTAAGTAAACTGAAACTCGTACGAGTGGGTATAAATTGAATTGTAAGTTGATTTTAATTCACGCATTGCACATATAGCGCTTGTAAAAGCAAATAAATTACAATGTTTGTATTTGTTTTAATTATTGTTTGTTTGTTTTGAAAAGACATTTATGTGGGAAGTAAGTGAATCAAATGAGATATAAAACATCACCTCAAGATTGGTGTACCTATATACTAGCCAAAAAGTATCAAGAGCTTGAAATTTTGTATTAATAAAATAATATTTATATAGGTACCCTTCGTTTTCAATGCTTAACAACTTTATAACGATTAAAGCAGTTTGTGACCCAGTTGCGGATTTTTTTTTAAATAATTTTAATTTAAACTAAAAACAAGATGAATCATTTTTCCTAAGCAAATGAGATATCTTGTCCAAAATAAAATTTTAAATCTTATAATGTGAGATCGAATTCACCGAAATTTGGTTGACAATAATTATAGGTACATATCTATTTTCCTTAGAAATTATTGGTGAATTTGTTTATGAAGTAAAACATTATAAAAAAAAAAAACATTTTTGGTATAGTCGAACTATGTATAGGTAGGTACATATATTTGTTTTGATTTTGTGTGCGATAACTGATAACACAATTCGGAAGGAAAGCTTTCGCACTATTTATTTAATGTATCTTTGGTCCAATGGCACATAGCTCAACTTTGGCTAGCAAATAACACAAGCATCGGTGGTTCAGTGGTAGAATGCTCGCCTGCCACGCGGGCGGCCCGGGTTCGATTCCCGGCCGATGCATATAATTTTTTTTGGTTTGACTTTGAATGTAAACGGATGGCACATTTTTTTTAAATCTTATCAAAATAATTTTATTTTTGTATTCTATTATTCAAATTTTCAAAATATCAATATTAAAATTATTAAAGAATTGAATGGGATGAATATTAAAGTTTTTCACAAAATGAAATCAAATATTTTTAAGTGCATTCATCGAATGGAAATCATGGCATTTGAACTGAAGTGTTCGAAAATAAGCGGCAGTAATTGATTATCAACAATCAAACTCCGTTTCACTTTTGATGAAAGACATGAAACTTTATTTATAATTTTCAAGTATTTTATATATATTATGTAGTCAAGTTTCAAAGGATTTTATTTCATATAATTTACAAAAGTTTTGGTTTTAATTCACTGTATATATGTATGTACCTAAATCAGAACAAAAAATGAAAAGTAAGAGTATCCTTGAAAGATCATAAATTGTACCATGTCTAGTTTTGCTTACAGGCAAGAAATTTTATAATAGAGTTGCATGGATGAAAAAAACTCGAGACAAACTTTAGTAAATGTTATTTATGGGCGGTGCCCAACCTGGAAATTTTGCCGCCTCAAATAAAAAAAAAACGATAACCACAACATTAACATATTTATATGGGGTTTTATTTAATAACATGTGTTTACAAAATTTTTAAACTAAAATGCTGATCTGCGATTTTTCATTTTTTCAACTCTTGTAGGAATTACTAGTTTCTTTTTCTAAAATGCGATTAAGAATGTCTTTGAATGAAAAAGTTGCAAGGCCGGTTAATCGCTCTTGGGTCATTGTTCAGCGAAGATAGGTTTTTTAGCAAATTTCCACACAATTCCAGTAAGAAGTGTGAAGCTACATAGTTTAAAATTGACAAAGCAGAAGTTTGATTAAATATATTATTTTCCCTTAAGAGGTACCTACTTATCTATAATATCCTTTCGAACTTCGTTGTCAATTATTGTTGTTAATGTTGCTTCAAGTTGTTCGCAGCCTTTTAACTCCACTTTCTTTGAAATATCGCAAAGAAATCCGATATTTTGGCTGAGAAATTGGTACTGCTCAAAGTGCTCATCAAGAGAAAATAGTTGAGCGTCGATACCGTAAAAAAATAAATCAGCTTAAAATTTAAATTTTGGATCGATTGTTTCAAGATATTTTTCAGGTTGATAACGGTGGCTACGAAGCCTCTTTGAATCAGCCACAAAGAAATCCACTTGATTGTTCATTTTCGTAGAAATTGTTTTTAGCGTCCTTTTATAATTTTTCAAACAAATATTCCTAAGAACGGTTTATCTGAACGTACCTACTGTTGTAATTTATCAAAATGATTCAAGCAGGTTAAAAAGTCCTTTGATTTTGATTGAAGCATTTTCAAAAGGATATTTTATTGGCATAAAAACTCGTTACAAATTCCTGTTGACAGAACAAAAAGCATGTTTTTGAAGAATGGTCCAGTGTTTCGGACAACAACGATGAACGAAGAAGTAATTGAAGTAGATGGAAGTATTAACCTTTTTCGCTTTGAAATTATTACATTGATTTTGCCGCCCTAGTTAAGTGCCGCCCTAGGCAATTGCCTATTTTGACTTCAGGCAGGTTCGGCACCGTTTATGGGTAACAATGTTGCGTATTCAATAATGGGCCGAACAAATGTTATAAAAAAGGTGATTTCTAACAAAAGGATCAGAAAACTGCCTTGACTCTATATCTTTATCCAGCCAAGAATTGAATTAACTTTATTCTACATGGAGTTGATATGTTGTAGAAAATCAAGACCGAGAGCTCGCAGCAGATTTTTGGCGTGAAAGTAAACCAAACGATATTTATACCAGTATACCAGTTATTTATAGCATTATTACAGAATTAACCTTAAATTTAATTGATTCAAAACCATTGAAAAGTACCGAGTAAGATCTATCAAGTAAATAAGATTGGAGCCACGTTACAAAATGTTCACTAAACCCCATCTTCTTCAACTTTAGTAGCACAAACCTAGATGTGAGAGTTTGTCAAAAGACTTACTGAAGACACAATCTACTTTTGTAGAGGGATTATGAAAAAATCCATCCAAGACGATGGAACAACCAAGGAGACACTGAGAAGTTACAAAAATGAACAAATGCAACGACAAGTGATTTACACAGTTCTTCAGAATAATCGAAGACATACCACCGGGCCTGGTACACAACTTTCGTCAAGATTAGATATATTTTTTTTAATGTTGTCAAAATAAATATTCAAATTTATAGTAAGGAAAGGAAGTGATTTTAAAAGGTCAACATTTTTGTCATTTTCGTTATAACAGTTTGAAATATCATCGTTAAATTATCACAGTTTAAAGTATCTCTTTAAGATTTAATCATTCCGCACAAAAAGATTAAAAAATGGATTAACTTTGACAGTATAGGTACCTTCCAAAATGCAAATAGTGTTTCATTTTTCCTTCTAAAGTGGAAGTTCGATTTGTATCAAACGACAACAAAAAAATTATATATTCCCTCGATTCTCGAATATTGTACTCAGGGCAATAGGGAAATAGGTGTGTTCGAACTGTACAATTATTGGCCCTATGAGGATTTAACAAGATTAATTACTAATATACTTGATTTGTGGATTTGATTTGTATGGTAAATCATATTTGAAGAGGATTTAGGGTAAATCTACACGTAAATCTTGGTTAAGCGATCAGTTAAACTCTTGCATCGATAAAATTGTCGAGGAACGTAGGAAAAATGGAACAAAACTCGTATGATTTGTTTCAATTTTCAAAGTTTCTCGGCTGTTTTTGCCGATGCGAGAGTGAAAACTGTGCCTACGTTCTGTAACTCTCGCATCGATAAAATTGGTCGAGAAACGGTGGAAAATGGAACAAAACTCATATGATTTGTTTCAAATTTCATCGTTTCCCGACTGATTTTATCGATGCGAGAGTTACAGAACGTAGGCACTGCATTGTTGAAATTTGTAGTGAGAAATATCGAAAAACCACTATCTACAAAAAAGTTTATTTGTTTAATTTATTTACCAATTTCACATTAGCTGCAAACGTGAATAATCTACCAAACGTGAACAGGCTTGGTTTTTAATTGTTTACGTAAGCGCTAGTTTATTTCTTCCTATATACCTACATACGTAATGTTAATAATATGTGATGTGATAATTTTTTTTATAACTTAACAAATATAAACAATTAATAATTAACTCATAGCTAAATATAATAAATACCTATACAAAGGTACCTTTATAATAATTTAGTTAAAATAAACAATGAACATTTTATTCGATATTTTCAATAACATTGAAACGAGATTGAACGACCGCGACATCAAGTATACGAGTCAAAGTTCTAAAGCACGGGTTCGATGCTTGAAATTCCTTCGATAAGCTATTAACCCCAACTTCCGTTCGATCACCCCTCAATTAAAATAAAAAAAACAGCTTTTGTCACATTTAGATGAAACGTGTTGTAAGTTACAATACAACACAAAAGTGCGACTATTGACCTTTTGATGTTGCAATCTCAAACAGCACCCACATCTAAGTATGTAAATGTATACCTGACTTTTCGCGCGTTTTTTTCAATATTAGGTAATTAAGATTCGATTTGTTTTTTTGAAGAAAATTGTGCGTATATAGTCCAATAAGCAGGGTTGCAAATTTTATAATAAATATATGTATCTTAATGGTTAAAATAAATATATGAATCTTAATATATTTTCATGTCATTTCATTTTATTTAAGTACTTTTTTATATTCAAACCATTTAGAAAACTAAAAGAAATAACTTTGAAAAATGTTTACTGATATTTAAACGCTACCTGCCGAACAAAGATCGAATAGGAACGTGATGAGTGCAGTGTCATTCTTTAATAAATGTCTTGTCTGTCATACAGATAAATAAATGTAATTATTATCGTCTATACTGATCAGGTTTTAATAACTTTTCCCTATAGCTAGACATAAATTTGACTATTTGTATGTATTATATCAATTCTAAGGGTGCATTCCAACTAAGCTTAACCAGTACCATAAAACAATAATTCATTTACAAAATAACCATGATTTGAACAGGTTAACGAATCCATTATAACAAACCCTTAAACAACAAGTCGGGTTCATTAAATTCAGTAGCGACAAGTTTGTTGATCTGTGAAGGTGTAAATTTGTGAAAGATTAATTTTTTATATTATATTTTCCGTCATGGCTTGTTAAATTAATTAAATCAAAATATAAAAATAATAATGAACGCAAAAATATCTCACGCGATCAAATAAACTAACTGACAATAAACAAAAAAAGTGTATGTTTACTAGGAAAATTTTTTGTGTAATGTTTTTTTTTACAAACATTCGTTACAACAAGTGTAATTCATTTGAACATTAAAAACAAAAACAGTTGAATGCTGTCATTGTCATAACTGACGTTAACCGATCGATCACTTAATATAAGTGAAACGAGTTATAAGAGTTTTTGTTTGTGATTTAAATCAACTGATTTATAAGTAGCTTTTTAGCTTTGTCCGTTTTTGTATAGAATGATAGGGGACGGAATATAATAAAATTAACTTATTCATCGCTAAGTTCAAGGTAAATATTAATGTTAAACAGTTTTATTTTAACAACTTAATTGTATATACTTTATAACTTATCCTATATAAGTGTATATACATTGTTTACGTATAAGTACTGCAATGTATACCGGCTCAAAGGTTCAAATTTCTAGTATTCATATTTTTGTTTTAATTATTTTATGCATTTATAACGTTTTTTTTTTCATTAATAAAAGCTACTTCAATATAATGTAGTTATCTATTGATAAAATAAAAAAAAAGATATAGTTCTACTCTTGCACTTAAACAAAAAATCAATGTCCAGCGAAACATCATAAATGAACGAAGTTATATTCAAGTCCAAATTTATTTCTTGGTTTACAGTTTCCGGTTGTCTTAATTGCAAAGATTATACATTAAAAGGTTTTTATCTGTTTATGAACAAAATAAAAAATAAATAAAACCATCCAACATCCAGTTGAAATAATCAAAAATGGGGCACACTTCCACTTATCTAAAATTGTTAAAAAACTAAAAATAAAATAATTATTTATCTATAGCAAAAGACTATAAAATAAAATGCACTACTCCGTTGCACGAACTTGATTATATGAACGATAATTATTTCATCTAATTAAACAAAAATACATTAGTTATGGGAGCCTAAGCCTATATATTGTAGATATGGCACCAGCTAAAAACAAAATGTTTTGATACCAAACTATTGAATTTCTTTAAAAAATCTTAATTTATGAAAAAAATTTTTTTTTTAATTTTTGAAATTTTTTTGTGGAAATATCGAACTTCCAAAATTTTCTTATTTATTTTTTAAATCCAAAAATATTTTTTTTTTTTTTAATTTGGATATGTAATCAATATCGTAGGAGTCGTTTTGAAGAAAATTAAAAAAATTCTTAAAAAAAGTGTTATGTGGTATACATACATATATCGCTATTTTTGGCCTTAATTTGTTTTAATTGTCAGCGCAATGTTAAAAAAAAAGGTACAATACAATGTTTAGATTGTAACCATCAGACAGATAGACAGACAGAAGTAGGAGACCCACTTTTTTTGTATTCCCTACCATCGTAATACAAATCTAATTATAATCTCAGTTCGATTTTTTTTTTATGGCCTTATGCCATATAATGCACATTGCACAATGCCATACATATAGTACCTACTCCTACATACATACATATATATGCATAAACACATACATATGCATATCGCAAATAAAAATAATTTGTTGAAACGATTTTAGTTTAAATAATTTCATTTTTTTTTTTTCAAAAATTGTATGACATTTAAGCATCCGGTTTTAGATACTTCACTTAATTAATTTATAATAGTGTATTCAAAATCAAAAACGAAATAAAGTTAGTTGGCCTTATTAAGTATAATATAATATATTAGAATATATTATTCAAAATGTATCCTTAGGGTGTCTAAGAACAATGGTGGTACTGTTGTTTCAAGATGCAGCCTGCGTGCTGGTAACTGAAAAATCCATTTCCAAAAGTACCTCAGAAACTTTTCAACTTCTTCAAATTCGCACGAAAAATGTTTATTTTTAGACTATGGTCAATTTACCTACTCATTATTAAAGCATCCACAGTAGGTAAAGAACTGGCTCTTTTTTCCTCAGTTATAGTTTATATTGAAATTTTTTTTTGATGTTAAGGTTCGACGTGATTAATATCCCTAAGTAGGTATTTATACTCCCGAACTATTGAAACCTTTTCGCATTGGCACGCCCATTTTTCGTTACGGAAATAGGTACCCTCCCCCTTCCCTGAAAACCATAATTTTAGACTTCTCTAAATTTACGGACAGATTCCAAAGTTTACAATAGTTAATAAGAGCCTTAAATGTATGTAACTTGAAAAACCTCTATTAATCCTCAATAATGATGAATGAATGGGAAAAAATATAAAATAATAAAAATTTGTAGTTACATTTAATATAATAAAAATATTAAGTACATACCTACATTCTAAAATATCTTCAAAACCTAATTCAAAATTAACCTCCCCAACAAAAAATCAATTTCAGAACGTTACCTTCCACAATAATGCTGAAAATAATTTAACAGCTTCCCTATTTAAATAGACAGCAAAATAGGTAAGGTTCGTTAAAAAAATGATTACCTTATCAGTGTTGTTGCTGTATACATACGGAATTAAAACAAAAAATACTATTTTCTCAATCATTTGTTCATTTCCTGATAAAATCCCATTCAATCGACACAAATTACCTGACTTATTCATCATAATTCATACGAATGCACATGATGGTGGGTGATGATTAATATTAAAACTAGAAAGTCAAAATGAAAACAAAAAAATCCCAAGAACTATAGATATGTGTAGGTAATTTATAACAAACTAAAAATACCTACCCATATAGCTTGTCTTTGTCGTCATAAAATCACAACTTCGTGCGCGTGCCGATTCCTCGTATAGTCTCTATAGTTGTTCGTGCTTAGTTCTTACTCACCAAGTTAAGATTAAAAAGAAATTCCCCGCCGTTATGTCGATTGCAATTAAAAATATAAACAGAAAAATAAACAAATACACAATAATTATATTATAATGTATTGGAATGGAATGGAAGGGAATGGAAGGGAAATCACATTTGAACTGGATGAAAAAATAAAAAATAGTAGGTGTCTGCTATCTTATATACAATTTTAACAATTGTTTTATTTGTTGTTTCTAGTATATGGAAGACTGACTTTATTCTGACGACTGACGAAGACCGATAGTGCCGTTGACTTTGTCACACCATAAAACAGTTGATTCACAAACATCGTCGGAGTCAGCACCGTCAAAGTGTTAAGTGTTTATAGATATCTTTTTGCGACGACGACGACCGATTGATTATTATTTCATATTTTCTCCGATAAAGAAGTATACCGTTTCCAAATTGCAAATTTATCAATATCTTTGTAAAAAAATCATTTGCATTGAAAACAACTGACCCAGAAAATCGATTTTATCATAAACAATTATAGAACAAATCCAAAAAGATTCAACAGCTGAGTCGCAAAATCAAAATAAACAAGAGCAAAAATCCGTGTGAAAATCCCACACTTTAAAAAGCAAGGGGAAAAAATAATAGCAAGAACTTTGAATTCAAGAGATTTCGTCACATCTAGCAGCGATTTACGTCATTGAGTACATTGAGCAGAGCGAAAGCTTCCTGTTCCACATATCTGACTTAACTTAATCCAAAACAAGCTACAAAGCTCTCAAGCTACAAAACAACATATAGTAGTCAATATAGTCAGGAGAGAGAAGAAAGAAAGAAAAAGTATATCTGACTAAATACACACATCAACTTCTTCTATACTTCGGTCGGATGTGTACTGTGTAGTGATTTTATTGTATCTCAATCTTCAGACGTGCATAAAATTTGCTGATTTTCGTTTGGCCAAATTCTTCTGCCAGTGCTGAGAAGATACATATATGTAGAATCAATAACAAAATTCAACAAATCAAAGGATTGATAAATTCAACAAATTTCATCCAAGGATGTTGGAAAGTGAATATATGTAGTTTCAAAATAAATAGATTCGTTAAAAGTATCTGTGTATCTTGTAAATAAATTCTATATAAAATCAGCTGTTTGCAGAAAATTAGTTTAAGTGATCGTCGTGGATAAAGTAAATCAAAACAAACGGCAACACTTTGCTTATACGCGCGAAAACAACAACAAAACACGACCTACTTATTCTTTGTTCTCGCGAATTTGGAGAGACATTCTTAATTTTTTCTTTATACGAAATCAAAAAAACAATAATAATAATTGAAAAAGTGTTTGCTTGGAGTTTTATCTCAAGGAGTAATGATTAATTACAAATTTAGTCACATCCCTATAACTAATGAACCAATTCTCAATGAACAGTTTTTAATAATATATATTGTTGAATCAATACAAATAACACAGTTAGTGTATCTTTTGATAAAGAACAATCTCAAAACTCTAATTGATTTCACTTAAAACAATTTTAATATTCTGTTCTGTGTTTGAATTTTTAAACAAAGAAAAAAAAATTTTAAACAACGAGTGATAACACTTTTCAGTCCGAAGAAAGATACGACAAAAGAAAAAAAAAAATAAACAAATAAACGAAATTCGAAAATACAAATAAAGATAAAAATTGTTTTGTTTTTACTTTGGCAAAATGAATGTCAATAGTCCGATATTTGTGCCAATGGGACACGTATCGGGTCAGGTTCGACAGCCAGTACAATCAGTTTTTGTAATGTATGATGTTGCAGGTCAGAATTCGGCTGTGATAACAGCATCAACAGCGAGGCCGCCGTATCAGCAGTTTACAAGTCATCAATATCGAAATACATTCAATCAGAATCAGCATTTCCAACAACACGAACAGCGTGCTAGATATTTTCAACGAATGCAGAACAATAGTGCAGCGTTGAGTCAAGTCTCCGGTTCTGGTTCATATCAATTTACCCAGAGTCAGCACTTCTTCCAGCAACAAGCACAACAGCGCCCTCTTATTACAAAAGAAGAAGTCGAGTTTATGTTGCGTTTGCAGCGCAGATACCGCAAGGTCAATACCATACAAATGCAAGTGGACGAAGAACAAAGTAAGTAGAAGATATAAGTAGATATAAACTCTTCTTTTGTTGTATCTCTAAATTGTATCTGTAAATTCTGAGCAGCATCACAGAAACGTTCTAAATCTCTATTCAAAATATTCATATGTGTCTGTTTGCTGTTTTGGCACGACCGACACCGACGAACCGCTAGTTCAACGAACGACAATGAACTTGAAGCGATGTTTGATTTTTGTTTGTCTTCGTCGAAGATTTTTTATGTATGTATTCTGTATAGGTAAAAGGATGATTTATATCTTTGCCTTAAATTATTTTGTTTTGTGGGAAGGTGGTGAAACCCAAACAAAGAAAGTACAAAAAATATACTCACGATAAGGGTGATATAGAAATTGCAAAAAAGCCGACTCTGTCTGGGTCGCATTTTGTTTTGTTATCATTGTGTGAACCGGCAAACACCAGCAGGGTAGCAGATTTGTTTTTTTTTTTTTTTTTTGTTATTATTGAAATGGTGGCTGATGTGGGTGAGTTTAATGTTCAACTTGAAGGTCATGGATTTTTTTGCGCATTCTACGAATAAAAATATTAATTTTTATCAGAGAGAGAAAGAGCATAAAACAGTGTCAGTGAACGTTGGTGCATAATATAAGATGCTATTTGAGTTCATTCAGCTTTGAGCTTAATTCGGATGTTATGCAGGATTGTGATAAAGGGTGCATTACACTGGCAGTCAAGGCGAAACAAAACAGTATATTTAATTCAAAGGCCGAATTTAAATGAAATGCTCGGTGGGGGGAGGGGTGGTGAACTTTTATTATACAGGGGGATTAATTGTATGAGTTTGAATTGTTGTGACAGTAAATGAGCGATGGTGGAATTAAGTAAGTTGAGTTAAGTCTCGACAGACGGCTTAGCCATGCTTAAATGTATACACATTATTATTCATGATCTTGTTACACTTTTGATCTAATAAAGTACCTTTAACTTAACTTAACTGGAATACAGTTATGAAATTGAAGTTTATTTCGAATGAAGATTTTATATTTCTTCAAACTAAAACACAGTTCTATAAGATTAGTTGCGTTCATTTTTTGAAACTCTTTGATTTTCTGAACATTTCAACAATTTTTTTTTTTTTTTTATGTGAACTTAATTGATAAATTTTTATTGAAATTCTTAGAAATTCACAGTTTTGGGCAGTTTGGGAACAGGTAATATTGTTTTCTCCTGCTTAATTTTAATATAAAATGCCCTATTTGGGAGCCGGTGGTGAAAATCATGCCAACGCTTATGAACTTAAGATGGACACTTACAATGGTGAATATCAGTTTTTTTTAAACCTATATTCGGGTGTCAGTTTTTTATTCTGGCTATTTGCATTGGTTCACACTTATCAAACGCAATCGAATACGAACCAAACAAGTGCTTTTACCGAATGGAACCGCAATTTGAACCGTGTAAAATGAGCCTAAAATGGGGTCGATGATTAAATCGATCAACCCGTTTAGGGTAGAGCTGTTATACATTAACTACATAAGTTTACACATAATCGCTCTTTTTGACGTCTAATGCCATGAAATTTTACCAAAATCTCGCGGAGTTAACTTTTACGAATGGAATAAACTTTCCACAACTTTTTTTATACGCAAAAATGTTAAAGTATTAAATAAATCAAGAATAACCTAATGTAGAATTCTCTTTTTTAAATTAACAAGAAATTCTTCGCAATTCAACCCGGAAGATAAGTTCCTATAAAAATATTCTACGAACGCACAGTACGACATTATTTTATAACATAATTTTTGAATAAGAATGGCCTTTTTTAAAAAGAATTATTACAATAAGATTGAAGTGGAAGAGGGATAGTCTTACGAGAGATTGTTACGGTTGAATATGGAAAATATTCGTAATATATGTGTACATGTAAACGTACATTATTATGTTTTATTATTATATAATAACTATTGTTATGGGAGATTTTAAAATTCAGAAAGCAAAAACATATACTATTGCAAATGTTTATTTGTTAGCATATTGTTAAATTAAAATAATTTAATAACAAAAGGAAATTATTTTTCCACAATTAAAAAAAAAAATTCGATTTAAGGCCAACGCGTTTCGTCAATTTACAATTTCTTTATCTACATGATCTACACTTTCTTTGTGTTATCGATATTACTATAATTTAGTTTATACCTATATATATATATATATATATATATATATACATTAATACATTCAAAATGAAAACAAACAATTAAGTACATTAATTTAAAAAAGGGGGGGGGGGTATTTGTACGTTGTTATATTCATTTATTTTAAAAGGGGACTATTATAAATCAAGTCTATTTGGCAGTTAAGAATATTTAAACATTTGTGTTTAATTATTTCAAAAATTTCGTATTTTTCTAATACTCGTCCTGCAGGCCAGCAATGTAAAATGGTTGCATCATACAAAGAGCAGCCATGTCAAGTATTTTTTATATGTTGGTTGAGTCCAGAAGAGGAATGGTGATGAACTGATGCTTTTAAATGTTCATTTATTCTTTTAGACAACATCCTTGAGGTTTTTCCAATGTAGATTGCGTTGCAATCTTTGTAAACTCTACTTTTCATTGAGATGTCAGTTTTTTATTTCAATTTATTTTTGCAAAGGGCATGTTTTAGGGTGAAGTTATTAAAGAAGGCTGGTTTAATATTAACTTTAGAAAGGGGGAGTGAAAGGAGACACCTGGGATATAAGGGATCTTTCCCCATTGTATATCATTCTTGTCACTATCCGTCGGGAATATTGAGTGGATGACAGCTTTTCTTGATTTTGCCTGTATAAGACGATAGATCGTTTGAATGTTGTATATCCGTTTTTTACGACTATATCTTTTATTTTTTTATTTGTTGTTAAAAGTTTCAAATTTCAGAATTTAATTATGAAAAAAACTCCAACACAAGGTAAAATTAAATGTTATCTACGTAATATCCGTACTTTTATGCTAACTAAAATCAGCAAAGCGGATTTTCATTTTTCATTTTCATTTATATTTCTTAAAATATGTAGGTAGGAGGTGTGTATAGGTAGCATCATTAATTGTAAAGATAAATCATCGCCATCATAAGGCGTTAGGCAATAACGCCCAAGGAAATAACGCCCAAATAGATTTGGAAATATCACCCAAAAAAATTCTGAACAATTGTTGTTGTTTTTTTTCAGAGAAAGAACGCCCAAATTAAAAAAAGTGTTTGGAAATATCGCCCAAAATTGAGGAAATAACGCCCAAATTTTACAAATGTTTGGGCGATATTTCCAACTTTAGATTTGGAAAATATAAATTTGGGCGATATTTCCAATTTTTTTTAGGCGATAAAAAAAATTTTGGGTGATATTTCCAAATCGATTTGGGCGTTATTGCCTTACGGCCATGATAATGATGATAGTTAAGATATAGAACAGTTTTTTGAAGTTGAACATCCTTATCGAGTTGTAAGTATGCTCTGAAGTTTTGTTAATAAAAAAGAAATTGTAAATTGTATATTACGTAAAAAATTACGCGGTGGAATTACTACGAGATTTAACCACCTCATTATCAGACTATAGCAAAATTAAAATTAAAAATTATTACTATATGTGTTCATTTACTTTGAAGCTGTGTACACTGTACATTTGTGTGAATTTCTACACAAAAATCTGTAAAAGTCAAATCTTTTCGGCTTCCCAACTTTGCTAGTTTTTTCCAGGCGGAACTAATGGCAATTAGGGAAGCATGCAAAATACTCAAACAAGAACCAAAATCGAAATACTGCTATCCTGACAGATAATCAGGCAGCTGTGAAAGCCATTGATTCGGCTGTATCATCATCAAGATTAGTTCAGCAATGCCGTAATGAGCCCAAAAGTCTTAGTGAATGAAAAATCCCGATTTTAAATAAAAATAAAAATAAAAATAAGGAAATGTATTTTGTTTATACTGCGACACCGCATTTATTTTTAGTATATATTTTATTATTAAACTTTAAGTATTTAAATCTTGTTAAGTTTGCCTTGATAAATACTAAACCATTTAAATTTTAAGATTCCAATTTTTAATTTTCAGTTCATATATTTTTTTAATTTTAATTTTTAACTATGCATATGCCTGTAAGACCTATAAGGTCTTTTAATTGCAACCTAACTAATCATACAATATTCAGAGACAAAGTTAATGAAGTTTCATAACAAATATACATACATACATTATATACACACTCACACACCGTATTATAACCGTTATATTTTCAGTAAAATTAATTAAATTAAAAACAAGGAAATGTTCAAAAAACCTTCACAGACATAAAATATGTTATTTTCTAGGAAAATATTAATGTTTTTCTTTTTTGTGAAATAACATCATGTACCTAAATAGAGAATGTTGGATTGGGGTCGGAAGTTCTTTTCTTCAAAATACATCACCAACAGAAACACGTTACATATACATGCATTAATATCCAACGTCAAAGGTATAAACTATTTCCTATTTCTCTATGACGGTCTTTTCATATATAGAAGAGGAAATTTCTTTGTGCTAGGCTTTCTCTAATCGAAATAACACTATGCTCGTATATAAAGATATTGTTGATTGACGATGAATATACATAGTTCAAAAATGTTCATATTTTTTTTTGCAGTACATAATTTAAAAATCAATATTTACGGAATGGTTGGTACCCACTTAGTATAATGTATGTATGTATATACGAGTAGGTAGGTATAATATCCAAATTAAACACGTCAATTAAACAAATTTACTGGTTTTATTTCTACGTGGTAGTTTTAGAACATTGGCTACAGCTAACTGTGTTCTACAAAAAAAAAATATTTTTATTTTCAGAATATCATTTGTAGTTCCAGCGTGATATTCTAAAGCTAACCCCTTTTGGTACGAGCAAGTATTACAAAAAAAAGTTATTCAATAAAAGCCTACCCAACCACATGGTATTGTAAAACTATTATAGCTTTCATATGATATATTATTATCATTTATGAAAAGACTTATTTAATAAACAAGCAAATAAAGTACAACTAAAAAAGTGAAATGAAGTGGTCAATTTTTTGGTGAAGCATTTTGGGAAAGCTTCATTACAGTCCTATTAGTAAAAAAAGGTTTAACTCACCTCTAATAAAAACAAAACGTTATTGACGTTTGTTAAAAATCCTTTAAGAAAATCTACTACAATAAGTAGAAAGTACCTACATTAAAATGATACATTGACCTTGCATTTTGGAATTTTCAAAATTTCTTCTTTTTTTTATATGTAGGTCACTTGGTCGCCTTCTTGAAAAAGTGTGTGTAAAAAGTTTGTTTTCTTTATATCTCCTAAACGTGATATATTGATGAAACAACTTCTTCGGTGACTTAATAAACATCAATAGGCAGACATTTTTTTATTAATTAGAATTTGCATTTAATCCACGGCTTAAATATAACTCGTGCCTAATATTGTTTTTATTCATTTTTATTTTTTTTAAATCAGAATTATTGTACACACAGCTGCTTGTTTTCAATAATTAACATTAATAAAGTATTTAAAAAAGGATTTCTCTCAAACGAATTGTTTTTAATTATTTCTTTATTTTAAGAAAAAAAAAATACTTTTGAGGAATATCGTTTTCCTTACAGCTTCTTTATATAATTTTTTGCTTTAAAGATTCCTTATCGAACTCTCAGTTGTGTATTTGTACTTGCAATATAGGAACTATAAGGTCAGTTTTGGATTGGTAAACAAACCGAATTAGATTAATATTAAAATTGATTCGATGATAGAGAAGGATAAAGAAAATGAGGCAATCTGTCTGTTTTTATCTAGGCCTACAGCCTAAACTTTTATTTGTAAATTCAATATGTATTATTTTTTTTTTATTTCCGTGGTCTAATCCGGATCAAATTTTAACACGGAAATGAAAAACAAGTAGGATCTGATCTAGATCACATCATTGGATAATAAAGTGCAGCTATTAAAACAGAAACGGCGACAATACATGCGGCTTTATGGAAAGAGTTATAGTGACGCCCTCTCTAATTCGATAGTGTTTTCACGCACTTCTGTCAGAATCTATTTAGTTTATCCAGAGTTTACTCACCAAATATGATGATTTAAAGCACAGTTAACTCGAGATCTAAATTGACTGAAAAATATTTCTTCGAACTACGTAAATTAAACGCAACAAAATGAGTCGTAATTTCTTAAAAAAAAGCTAGGTCAATAAAACATGTAGGAACATTGTACATATTTATTTTTTTATAGATCTAGATATAAGAGACTGCTAAGGTAAATTGGAGAATAGAACCCCTGCATTAAAAAATTTATGGAATCAAAACAATAAAATATCTTGAGTATCTGTACTTCATTCAATATTTGCAATGTAAAAAATTTTAAATTTATCAACAAATCTATTTATAAATTTCCTTTATTGATATGATATATAAATATCATAAGGTAATTATTGACTAAAAGTACACAAAGATACATATACCTAAATAAAATTCTTATCGCTCATTTACCACCCACTTTTCTTATTTTAATTATTATTTACAATCGCATAAATTGCAACAAAAAAATATTTTATCTTTAATTTTCAATCTATTTCTATTGTCATATAACGAACAAAATTTTAAATAAATTGTTTTATCTCCAAAATGTTAATACTTGCCTATAAAGTTGTCTTTTGTTTGTTGGTAAACAAATATTCATGGATAGTTCTGTCATTTACAAAAAAAAGGAAAAATTGCAGAAAGCTGTTTTACTTGTCCACAGTTTGCACACAATAAATTGCCTAATCTTAACTATTCTAAAAAAAGAGTGGAGACTTCTTCAAATAATCTAATATAACTTATAGGTCCTGTTTATCTAGTAAAGTGGTGAAGAACGAAATAAAAAACAATAATTTTATTTATTACTGTTAGTGCCAGATTGCAAAACTATAATAGAATCAGTGCAGACAATAAAAAGAATAAAATTGAATTACCCAAAAATAAGGACATTTTTCAAAAACTCTCTATACTCCATTTTGGTTATGTAAATTTGTCTGCCAAAAGCCTAAAACGCAGTTTTCTTAAAATCCACTTTGGCCATTATAGGTATGAAGTTTAATCGAAATCGTTACAGCCGTTTTCGTGAAAATTGAAAAATATAAGAAACGTTATAAAGCAGCTACCCGATTTAGATGAGATAAAACAAAAATTCGAATTTCCCATCGAGCGGAATAACATACAAATGCTATGTACCTAATTTAAAGAAAAGCGGTTCACTCGTTAAGACTATATAGCAAAAATTTATTGTAGACGCACGGAAGCACAAAATGTTTAGACCTAATTTTTGTTTTACACGAAACAAATACTTCCTACACACTATAAAGAAGGTAAAAAAAGGATTTTTTTAAAAATTTATACAAAATCAAACAAGTTTTAAATACATAGTTGGTTTTGAACTCAATTCAATTCAATTGTAAAAATGCTCAGATTCCTGCCTTTGACATAATGTTTCATATTTTATTTGAATTTCCAATTTCTTCCCATATACTGTTTTTTTTTTTTTTTTAATAAGAAACAATAGGCAGTTACACTTGTCCATTTTTTGTCAAGAAATAGCATGATAAATGATTTGCTTTTGAATTGGGGATAAATATTTTTTTTTTAAATTTTCTCCACAACGGCAACTGTAACGAAAAATTTATATTAATAAGAAAATATGTAGTTCCTTTTCTCTTGCAAAAATGTACATATTTTTCACAAATGGTTTGGGGAGCAATTTTATTCAAATTTTGTCCAAAGTTTTCAGAGAATATTTTTGCCTTGTCTATAATCTAAAATATTAAAAAAAAACAAAATTGTATAGACACAAAGTTACAAATACGCCATAGTGCACGATTTTGAAAAAATGTTTTTTGCAACTATTTAATCAAAGTATAAGGTCGAACGGAGGCTATAATCATACCCAAATTGTCGCAAAAAACATTTTTTGAAAAACGTACACTATGGTGTATGCGTAACTTTTTTTTTTGTCAAAATAGTATCTACATACACAAAGATCTAGGTAAAAATGCATTGATTTTGAATACATATTCATATACTGATGTTATTCTTTATTTGATCTCTCAATTTACAGTTTCAGATTTTTATTATCATAAAAAAACTGTTGAAACCATAATTTCACTTTATTTAGGTAAAATTCATATTATTTTGCCCAATGTTCATATGCTAATGTTTCGTGTTTCATCAGTTTATTTTAGTAAAATAGTATTTCAAACAATATGTTTTTTGTTTGTCTTTTTTATAAATAATAATCCAATGAACTCATTTATATAATCCACTCTTATACCAAATGAAAGGAAACAAACAAATCGATCATCTCGACATTTTGTACATTTAGTATATAAATTTTACCTTGCAGTCAGATTATGAAAAGTCATTTATATTTTCTTCGAATTTTCGTTTAATGCCAGGAAGATCGTCACGCAGCCAGCTGGTATATATGTACATCCTATGTATGTATATTGACGTTTTCCGTTTTCATTAAAATTGAATTGAAAAACAATTCTCGAAACTTATGAGATAAAAACGGAAATGACATGTTGCAAAGATAATTACATTATTTCAATGTAGATACAATTTATCAATCCTTTGTTGCATAAAAACAAACAGAAAATTTAATATTTACCTTGTATATTTTGAATCTCACAACAATGTAATTACTATACATAATATTAATTTGAAGGAGTTTTCTTTATATTTTGTTTGCGGTTAATGCCATCGTCGTGCGTCGTCGTCTACACACTGAAAAGTTATTGTTCTTCAATTCTTACGAAAGATTTGTTTTTTTTTTTTTTTTCAATAATAATTATTACATGTTTCTTTGTTAAGTGGTGGTTAATTGTGTTTTTTTTCTTTTTGAAACAAATTAACGAAAATAAATATTATTTTTCGCAAGCGCAAAACATACACCCACGTATTTTAAAAAGAAAAAGCTTTTTGTTTTCATATTTATTTCATTTTATATAAGGCCGTAGACAAGGAAGGTTAAAGAAGTTTGATTTTATGTCTTTTTTTGGCAATTTATTAAAAAAAATATATAAAAATTGATTTTAAATGTAAAATAAAATCTTCGAAAGCAGCAGAACTTTTAGAGTTAGTTTTTTTGTCGGAAACATTATGTCTCGTCATTTATGATTTATTATACCATTTTGTCCTTTCATCCTTTAAAATGTTTCCCAAAATACTTTAAAATAAATATTTTATTATTTATATTACTATTGTTGTAATATGCTGTGCAGTTGGACTGTTTTTTTTCTATCGCAAAAAAATCATGAAGGACAAAAAACAAATGTCTACATTTCTTTTTAAAATAAATCATTTTTTCCTAAATCAGCTTTGTTGTCTGGCTACTGTCCTGGATTTTTGTGTATTTTTAACGACCACATGATCTTTTGCTTTTTTGTATTTATACTGCAACACGCTTCCTTATACCTAGATACATTGTTTTATGTTTAAATTTAAAACAAGAAAATACAAAAATAGGCAAACAATGTTTTCAATGAGATTATGGAATGTTAAATTGTTTTTTCTCCTTTAAAAGACTTATTTGTACAATATTTTGTATTTAACATAATATTGTTTCAGATTGTCAAAGTAAATTTTAAATTGTAAAATATTCTATGGAACCTACTTACTTATTCTTACTTGCGTGACCCTTTGTTTTAAAAGTAAAATTTTTGAATAGCTCATAGGTCTTTCCGTTTCTGAGATAAATAACCTATTTCATAACGGTTGTATGGTGCTGGTACTGTTGTTTTAGGAGCTAATAAATAATTTCAATTTATCCTCTAGGCCCTAGGGAATCAACTTAAAACTTTAAGTGCCAAGTATGAAGAAAATTGATTCAGTGGTTAAGGCTGTTGGTCAAACATAAATACAGATATCTCTATCATAGTAATATTACATATCATTAATTGAAATCTCGGTTTTTATAATTTTTTAGAAATCAAAAACTTGAAAGATTAGATTAGTTTTTTATCATTACAAAAATATAATTACCAAAAATACAGCTCTCTGTTAATACTTAAAACAAATAATAATGTTTTTGCTGTCTGCCAGATTGACCAATATTTCACATAAATAAATGTTCAGAGTGAAATTTCACTTTTGAATTTATAAAATTTGTAGAAGAATTGAATTATTAGTTTGTACTTATAAAAACCGAAACTATTAAATATGGCATTCAGTTAAAAAAAAAAAAAAATAATTTGGAATATAACATTTTGTGAGATGCTTTTAATTATAGACTGAGTTAGGCTCGTCGGGTGCGGGGTTTTACAAAAGAAGCAACAAACTTTAGTGTTATCGAGGTTATCACCAATCACTGGATCTTATAATTCTAATATAATGGTAATATTTACTTATAACTTATATTAATTTTATATAAACCAAAATTCATATATTCTTACAACTAAATTTATATTTATAATTCAAAAGAAGGCTGACTGAGAGAGCAGTATCCACAAATTTATAGTCTGAGATAGCAGCCTAATCTTTTCAAAGAAGAGACTCACGAAGTAATCTTGATTGGTACTGTATTCAAACTACTGCAGAGCTTGGTTTTCTTAACCGATTAATGATATTCTTCTGTTTGTCCACAGTCTCATATACACATTTTGGTTGGCACTGAGTTCATCTCATTGATCGTGGGACGCAAGTGCTTTGGATTTATCTCTTCATTCAGTTTTCTCCAAACGTTGACCCTACCATCTGACCTTAAAAGATTGTACTTACTTTCATCCGTAAATATAACATTTTTGATCCGAATAATTGAAGAGTGAAGAGATGAATCCAAAGCACTTGCCTCCCACGATAAATCAGATGAACTCATTAAAAAATTTAATTTTGAAAAAAATCATCTGCCCATTTTCGAAATACCGAATTTTCAAAAAATAATTTGGATTTTTTTTTAAATATAAAATTTGTGTTTTTGAAAATTTGAATATGCAATATTATTCAAACTTATTATTAGGCTTTGCGTAAACAATTTCATTAAAACCGCTTCAACAGGTTATGAGATACTTGGAAACCAAAAAAATGATTCTATGAGAGATACCATTTTTAATCGATAGATAAAATTTAATCAAAATCGTAGGAGCCGTTTTTGAGAAAAATGATACTTCCTTTGCCGGTTTTAAACACTTGTATAGAAAGTACCGTTATTTTTTTTATAATAATAATTTTTATTTAAAATCCAATTAGATAATGTTAAAAAAAACTGCTGGATTCCAAGATTGATTAAAATCGATCAAGTCGTTTTTGAATCATTTCAAGTCGTTTTTGAACCATTAAGTTCTCAAAAAAAAACTTTGTATCTTTTTTTAAAAATCAAAAAAATACATTTTGAAAATTTTGGTGTACAAAACCATTGAACCATTTTTGAGAAAATCGAAAATCAAAAAAATGGTTCTATGGCAGGTAATATTTATAACCATTTTTCGGAAATTTTTTTTACAAAATGGTAGCCTTTTTTAAAAAAAGTTATTAAAAAATTTTAAAAGTTGTGGGCACATTTTTGAGAAAAAAAAAATTTTCATTTTTTGCTCAAAAAAATTGTCTTAAAAAATGAAAAAAAAAAAGCATTCCAAGCCCGTTTAGACTGCAGCCGAAAGGACAGGACAGACAGACAGACGGACGAGACCCACTTTTTCGACTTCGCTACTATCGCAACTTTGATCAAGGGAATTTATACTTATTGTGGTAGATTTTCTAAAAAGATTTTCAACAAACGTCAGTTTGCTATTCCACGAAAATTTTGTGTTTTATTCAGTTTTATTTCTAATATATTTTTTTAACAGTTTAAAAACTATTTTGAACATAAATCAAAACCCTTTTTGACGTTTACATTTACATGTAAAATTTCCTCATTAATAAACTATGTACAACCAAACATCAGACAGCTACAACACATCTATGAACTTTTATTTCGAAATACTGCTTATTGATATTAGGTCAACTATTTCTACTTGAATACAATTACGCACTTAAATAAATCATTCACTGTAATGTAATTTAATGTAATGTATAAATTCCGTTTAGTGCTTAAAGATTGGTCTTTTGAAAATAACGCAATTCAAAATAGGTATATAACTGATTGATTTGAAAGCGAAAATAATAATAATACCTAAAATGATGAAATATCGTGCTTCAAATGATAATGCTTGAAGATTGTTTATTTAAGAAGAAATTCAAATTTAGTTATAAATTTTTTTGAATGCACTTCATTAAGGTCCAAAACAACGATAATATTCATTAAAATGGCAACAATATTCGTTCAGTGAACTTCAATAAAAAAAAAACATATTCATTCTACCGGCTTGAGTGCATTTACTATAGGAAAATATATTTACAATAAATACTTCTATCATTAACGCTTTCATTTCATACCATTCAAAAGCACAATTTTATTGAGAGTTCCTAAAATGCGTTCTAAATTATTAATCCCAGAAAAGAAAATTCTCTCTGAAGAGCATCAAAAGAGAGAAAATATAAATAAAGCTCTCACATATTGAATCTAGTAGATATATATATACTGTTCTCTGTGTCTGTCTGGCTTATGGTTCTGGTATTTTTCTGGACCACATCACATTCCACTCAGATACAATTTGCTGCTTGATTGCCTCCTGGATGCAGGGCAAAGTAAATTTCATTGGTTTCATCTGACGCAATTGACTAAAAGCGTTACATACCTACAATGTTTATAACTCAAGAAACGAGGATGAAAACAAAAATAATGTGTAACGCAATACGCAAAAACAATGATAAACGCCTATCAAAGAGATGACCAATAAGAACAAAAACAAAACTGCTGATTATAATAATAAAAAAAAAAACGAAGAAGCTAACAATCCATCTTTTGAATGCGAATTCGAATGACGCAAGAAGTAATAATTCTTGAAAATCTTGGAATTGGATTTAAATACCTACTTTTATGGAATTGTGTGTAGATATAGCTATTAAAGTTGTTGCATCTGTGTCATTTTGTGTATTCAGCTAGCTATTGCGACGTAAATTTATTTGTTTTTTTTTATCAAAATAATTCATTGGTAAAGTTCATAGACATTTTAGCAAAGTAGGTACCTACAATGTTGTTGTAGACTTTGATATATTTTTTCAAAGTTCAACGTTCTTTTGCGCAAATTCTTATTAAATATATTGTTATGACGAACATGATTAAAAATGTTTATTATTTAAGCTGTAAATCTTTTAAGTCCTCTTCTAAGCTGATTTCAGTATTTTATAGAATTTGTATTTTAAAAATCTTGTAAAATGTATTTTCTCTCATGAGTCTATGATCTTAAGAAGAACGACTAAATTATTTAACTGGGGTTTAAATAACCCCCAGTTAAATAAGGAGGAGGAGAACTAATTTGTAGCTTCGAAAATTTCCTACAAAAAACATTAATATACTTTTTTTCATAGCAATTACCGTTTTTGAAATAAATCAATCGGTAGAGTTAAGGGTTTTACTTTCTATATGATGGAGCGGCTTAGTTAAAAAAAAATTGTGCATTTTGTGATATGATAAACCATATAATTTTGTGCATTGTTTGTACACTATATGAAAATCATTTTAAGATATTGGACTACTTTATATTATGTTGTACCCCTTAAGGTGGCAGTGGCAAATTAAAAAAACATGGAAAATCGAAAACGAATTCTAAATTACGAAAACTTTTTAGGTGAGACTACACTTACATATGCACTTATGTATATTTATCGTATAAAAAATCAAGATCTTCAATGGACCCGTTTTTGGGAAAATATTTTTTTAGAGTTTCGGTTTAAAAAAAATCAAAAACCGCTCCGTTCATTTTTTTTTTTTAATTCCAGGATGTAAATTAAACAAAACTCGGTCCAGACGTTAAGTTTGTAACTGCTTGTGTACAGACATATAGGACTGCGGGACCGACTTTGTTCGCGGTCTCTTACATTGTAGATAATATCAAATTTTATACAAAAACATTTAGTTCTAACCTTAAATGCTAACCTTAACTTACGGTCCTTATTAAGAGTTCATGATGTTTACTAAAAATATTGTTAATGCAAAACTTTTTAAGAATTTAAGAATCCGCAAACAATTTTTTTTATTATTTTTGTCAATATAGTATAGTGTAACCAACAAAATAAAAAGACTTATAAAGATGCAGGGGGGAGGTAGTTTAAAATCCTTTGCAAAATATATAAATATGTATGGATTAAACAAACTTCCAAGAAAGCAAGCTGCAAGTCAATAAAGACGCGTGAAAATAAAAAAAAATCAGTCGTGTTCCCATTCAAAAATACATAATTTCAAAACCCAGCCAAATGTTCAATAACCCTTAATTTTGATCCTAATCCATTTCCTTTCTATGCATTATTGCATATAGATACAACTTACAAAATATATCTTTCTCAAAATCATCAGTCAGTTGGAATAAACCACGAAAAAAAAACTCAAAGGGCATTCGCCTTCAACTTTTACCACTCTCTATCCCATACTCAATTTCTTCGACCGACCGACGACGATGTTGTTACAAATAGAAATTAATCAATTTCACTTTTTGCTTTCCTCTGTCGTTTTTTTTTTTTTTTACCTACTCATTGCCATTACACTGAGTACAAAATCAATTTATTCCTCATACCATAAAGGAATTTATAGGGGAAAACACAAATCAAGTATTGAAAGATACTCTCTTTGTCACGTGGTGCTTGATATGAACTTTTATTATAAAGCTTTGGACACAGAGGGCATTATTTATATTAAGAATGAGATGCACTCTTTGCATCTTTTTCGAAAAAAAAAATATTCGAAACAGGTTCAACCCCAACCAGTAATATAGCAAACAGCATGGCGCATTTGCAAGCGTAAAAGTGGTGTATATTTTTTTTTTTTTTTGTTAATTTAAATTTGACGTTGATAGAGCTTTAAGTTGTTGGTTTACATTGGGGTTCGTAGAGAGGTAGGTATTCATAAAATATATTTACCTGTCAAACAAAATATGGTATAGGTATTAGGTACCATGTGGTACCGGTGTTTTGCTGCGCAATTATTTTGGTCAGGGGTCAACGACTATTATAAAATGTGGCAATTTGTTTCAAAGACAAAAAGCAAGTTATTTCTCTTATCCATTATTTGAACAATTTTGAGCAAGGAAGTTTTTTCCTTCGTTGATAAGAAAGTGAAGTAAACAAGAATAAAAACAAGAAAAGTCCTACTTGATTGCAATTGGTAGAAATTTTCAAAAAAAATTAACTTGTCAATTCGAGCTCAAACAACCCATATTAAGGGCGCTACATCACTTGTGAATTATTTTCTTCATATGATTTATGGGTAGGTAATAGGTATAGATGCCAATTAAGTCAGCAAAACCGTTGTCGACCATTTTTGGGGACACTCGTCCTAAATCTGAAATGCTAAATAGGAATTCTTACTTTAATTCTATTTAGACTACCTGTTAAGAGTATATCGTCTGGAAAATTGTATGAAGCTATTTAAAACAAATTGATTAAACGGCTGCATGGATTCTAGCGAAATTTAGTATACATTTCGACTACATCGTTGAGAAGATGTGGGTAACGTCTAGTAATGTTTATTTATGTGTATATACGTGAATAACCTGAAAAAACCAAAACCTTATTTTTATTACACAATATGTGATTATTTTTTTTTTTTTTGGAAATTTCTGAAATGCAGTACCTCTATATGTACATATGTAGTTTTAATTGCTTATGATATTACAGGAAGGAAGTTTAATCAAAATTAATGGAGCAGGTTTTGAAAAACATATAAAAAACTGAAATCGATGGTATGACAGTTACCCGCTTTTAGATGACCCAAGATAAAAATCGAATTTTGTCACCAAACCCATTATATCTAAGTATATAAAGTTCTTGTTTAAGGAAAGAATCCGATGGCATACTTCGTCTTAAACCTGAACATTTTTTTAGAAATTGTTTTAGAAATTTAAAGAACTATGAAAACCCAAGTATATAATTTCTTAAAGAATTTTTAAAATTTGTCTTACCTAATCATAAATCGAATGAACGTTACTATACATTTCAAAGAAAACTGTATTTTTACCTGAAGATTCAATTATAATTGTTGGTAATTCCATGTCATTACGGTATTAGGTAAAAATATAACAAATAAAAAAAAACAACTTAAATAACAGTCATAAAAGTATCGAACGTTTGGATATAAAAAATCATTCGTCAAAACGGATCTTTTAAGGGGGTAGTGCCCACACTAAAATATATTTAATTTAATGTTCTTAAGATTCTTACAAAATGCATGTGAATATTATATTTACATTTTTATGATTGTTGTATTCATTTCAAATAAACATAACAAATTAAGTCATATATTGGTTGGTCTAATTTCCATACATTTTTCTTTAAAGTAATTTAATGATGTTATTTATGGTATGAACAGATACAAAATTGCGTGACCCCCTGCTTTATCTTATCTTTAAATTAAATTCTATAAGCTAGATAAATATATTTTATTATTATTTTTGTTTATTTATGATTTAAAAAAGTTAAAAAAAACTTTGGTTATAGTGTACATATGGACTTTTGTTTTTAACTAAATATTACATTTTTAAATCCTGTATTAATTTAAGTTTTGTCGTTTTTGATTTTATTTTACAAAATTGCAAATTAAACATGATTCGTGTTTTTTTTTTGTATTACTCAATATCTACTTATTTTTTTTTTATTTTATCTGCAAAAAAAAAAACAAAAGAAGCACTGAGTATGAGTAGTTTGATTTGTTTTTTGTTAAAAAATTAAAAAGTATTAGCTTCAAAGTAACAAAAAAATATGGCTTTAGAATCTCCTAAAAACCTGGTCATATACAGGGTGTCCCGAAATCACCGCCTCAGAAGAAAACCACGAGTTCCTGAGGTCCTTTATTTTTTGTTTTTTTATTTTTTAAATAATTTTAAATGTATTTTTAGGTACAAAAATGTTAAGTATTTTTAAGAACACATATTGAAGTCAAAAAAACAACCCAAAAATGCTTAAAAACACAAAGAAAAAAGTTATATGGTAGATACAAATTTCTAACTGTTCTTGTTTAAATAAAAAAAATGTCAAAAATCGGTTGTAGTTTGGCAAAGTTAGAGCCAGTCAAAAGAAACAAGAATAAAAATAATAAAAACGATTATAAGTCGAAAACGAAGCGAAAACGAGAAAATTGCCTCTTAAGTTTTTCAACTTGAAATGACCTCAGGAACTCATGGTTTTCTTCTGAGGCGGTGATTTCGGGACACCCTGTATATATAAATCTTATATTTAAAAATTCTTACAATATCACTCAGTAATTATTGGTAATTTCACATTTTAACAGGATTAAGGCATTTTAAAGGGAAATATTTAAACGATTTTACAACTGCCGTAAAACTATTTTTACCCAAACTGTATTAAACATAGTTTTATTGCTTAAGGCAGGTAGAACAACCAGGTAGAATCGATTAGATATTTTGAAGTTACTTATAATAAAATGATAATATGTAGTACATAATAATAACTAATTATTATTATTCTTAAAAGAATAAATGCAATAACATACAAAAAATAAATAAATTGTGTAATATAATATATAATATAAAAAATTATGAAAAAAATAGAACCACATTTTCAGAAACCTCCAGTACATATAGTAATACATATATTGTTTTATATTTTCTAAACATTAGTTTCAAACTAACGCAAAGAAATTTCTCTAATCAGAATTTAGTTTTCATAAAGAATATATCAGTTGTGCCGCCCATTTCTATAACATTACAATGCAGTTCCGCCGGGTGCGTTCTTACTTTAACAGTAAAAATTCAACGGAAATTCTACTTTAAATTTCTGATTCGAAGAACTGCAATACCATTATTCACTTTACCAGAATTCTATGAGCTTTTCGAAAATGCAACTTTTCTTACGAAATCTTATATTGCTTAGTGGAAGCTTTTTAGTTATATTCAAATATGTTATAGCACTTGTCTTTCCCCTTAATTAAAAAAAAAAAGCTCAAACAGCGCGCACATGGTTTTAAAAAAGAGGAATGCAAGCGGTATTATGTCTTTACGTCACATGGAATTTCTATTGAATGGAATGAAGGTGGTGAGTGTTTCAATAGAAAAGGGGGTCTGTCCAACTATCACACTATAGTATCACAAAAATAATTTACTTACAAAACTACAAATTTCATACGGAGAGAACAAAATATACACTATAATGAGAATCATTGAGAGCCAAAGAGAAACCGGAATATTGAAAGAGAAAAACAACAACAAAAATCATTTTATTCAACAATAAAAAAAGAGTATAAAAACAAATAAATGAATGAATAAAAAAAAACTAAATTAACATTTTTCTTTTTTCGTTTGGTTTTGTGTTTTTTTTTTTTTTTCTTTTTGCGCGAACTCCTCAACTTGCGACGATATACGTTCGATGCCGCCTCAACTTCGAATTCAGTTGGTTGAAAACTTTTCGCGTATCAACTTCAGTTTAAGCTTTCGTTCATGTTTCAAGGCGGTTTTTCATTTGATTTTTATTTACAAAACCGTTAATATCGCTCGGCGTGTATGAGAAAAGTTCATTCGAAAAAAAACAAGTATTTTAGAAAAACTACCTACGACTTCCTGTTTATTATTTCGTTACAAAACAATAGGGGGAGCATTCAACCCCTTTTTCAAAAAAAAAATCTCGTGACTTACTCTTTAAGTTATACGTTAGACCGTTTTATTGATTTTCTTTTTTTCATTGGTCGCGTGACTATTCTCTGACGTGGTTTTTGCGGATTATATATCAATTTAATCGATAAAGGATACATTACATCATAAGGGACATTTTAAACAGTTTTGTGAATAACATTTGAAAACATTAAATGCATTGTTTGTGACAAATTGACGTTAATAGTGATATTTAAAAAATTTAAAATTTTTAAATTAACGTTCGCAATATTGTTTTTTTTATCTAATTCTTTTTAAAAGGATCATGGAGACATCATTCAACTGGAATCGAATGATGATAAAAAATTATTTTAATATTTTCAAACATAATAAAGACTTTTTGCTCAGATTCATAACTATATAAATAGAAAACAAAGAAAACGGCAACAACTTATAAAGAAAAAAAAAAAAAACAAGAATAAGGACTATATGACACATGATCGGTTTTTGCATAACAAAGAAAAATATAAAAGGAACATACCTATATTAAAAACAAAATTAAGGAACAGCATCTTTGGATAGTTTACACGAATAAACATACAAAAATAGAAGGAGAAATATCAAACAACACACCATCTGCTTATTATATCCTGCCCAGGATAGAATAAAAAAAAAATAGGACACCAGTCGCACATGTTGAAATAAATTTTATTGCCTTCTCATTCGAAAGGATACACATGATCCCCTGCAAGATACCTGAAACTGGAATTGAAAACCCGAGCACGTGGTTTAGTTAGCTGCGCTACAACATAATCGAGGATTATTTCTTTGAGGATCAGTTAAAGTCTGTCATTCGGGTTGAAAGGATCATAATTATTGGTTTAATTATACATAGAATTAAATACGCCGATACGTTTATTTCTTTTAATAAAATCAAAAGAAAGTGTGTGAAATTTAATTAAGTAAGGATATTTAGTTTGAAGTTCGGTTAAAAAAATCATATAAATACCTACAGCAACAATGGATCTTATGGATATAACCAGTTTAGCAATGATAATAGTGTCTCTCGTAGCACTTTTCATTGCTACGTTCTTTATTCTCCGAAGGACGAAAAGTAAGTTTAATCAAAAATATTTGTACATTTTTGTTGTTGTTGTTTAATTTTTTAAAAGTTTGTAAATTATAAATCGTATAAAGAGTGTTACTTTAAAATAAATGAACATTATACCTACTTAGTTATCATAGTTAAAACAAACACATGATCAAAAATGTTCAAATATTTCTCACTTTTAAAACGTCAAAAATATTCCAATTATTAGCGTTAACATAGGATTTGAGACTGTTAAAAAAAAAACAAAAAGCAAAACAAATTCATTCAATTTTGTTGAACAAAAATATACTAAATTTAATATCTTAATTTCTTATAAGAATAGTGTGATCCAAATACACTATTATTCTAATTCGAAGGATACATTTTTACATAATAACGAAGGTAAAGAAAATTAGAAAACTACTTCAGTTTAGGTGGAGCGATTGAATATAATCAAGTGACCTCAACTCCAAAGATTGCGTTTCGCCCAGGTACGAAGAAACGCAATCTTTGGAGTTGAGGTCACTTGAACTTATTAATTGATAGATTTTTACTCTGTTGAGATATAAATCATTCGGAAAGAAGTGAAACTACTAAAAAGTCAGAAAAACGTTAAACAAAGTATTTGGCATTTTCAGGAAAATAATCTCAGCAATCTCAGTTACATGACAGCTTTGCAGGTATCTATAGATTTATATCAAATATCTCATGAATTGCTTCCGGTGGAAAAAAAATAGTTAGTTAGAAATAAATCATAGATCAATTACTCATACGTATCACTTAAACTTTAATCTCTAGGTGCAAATATTATGTATTTATGTACCTAACCAATGTATATATGTACTCAAGACTTTTTGTCCAAACGTCAAATTTAGTTTTACTATACAAACTTCCTGACCACTCATCGTCACTAGTAATCAATTATTTTATTGTTACCATAGTCCATCAAGACCATTTTATTCTCAGATGACTATCAGGAACTTGAAAAATGATATGAGTTTTTTTTTTAAGATCTTAAATGAAAGATAAGGGTATTATTTTTAGCTATTTCTTCATACTTCTTAGAAACAAATATTATTAAAAATTAGTTTCTAAAATATGTACTTACATTTCTATATCTATAAGTTTTCTAAACAATCTTTCTTCATATATTTTGTATTTTGTGATATATGTATGTCGAAAAATTAAATGATTTTCTTATTGTGATTATACTTTATAAAATGAAATGATTTTTAGGATCTAATTAAGATATTTATAATCTAATGAATAAAGTACCAAACTATAACTATTTTATACGCACACACTTGGTAAAATAAATATAAGCGTCCTATTTCATAAAATAAAAATGTTTTCTAGAAAACAGTACTAACCTACTTACATATATATAAGTGGTATGTTTAAAGAGTTCTATCAATTATTTGATAAATTGTACCTAATACTAGATAGTGCATACCTAACTAAGTTAAAATGTTAAATAAAAATAGTTTGATCGCATGTTTGACTTCAAAAAAAAAATATTTTTTTAAATATTGAATTGTAAACAAAACAATTTTTCTATTGCGCATTTGTAGCATCATCTCATCTCATTTTAATAAAACAAAAATCATAATCCTATTAGCAGAACAATTTCATAAGTTATAATATCACGTCAAAAAATATTTATGTATGTCGCAATAGATAAGCTTTTAGTTGTAGATGAAGAGGAAAAAATTCATAGGTATAGCAGTTTCTTAAGTCATCAACACACTGCTACTTCTATAACAAATAGAATCATCACATAATACTGATTAAAATATTCGTCACTATAAGAACACATGTTTAAAAGGCTATCAGAAAATTTCTTTAAATATTATTTGTATTAATTTTAGCACCAAATTTTTGATAATCTTCAAACAATTTTTTTAATATTAAGATGTTAGATAAGATTAATAAGAAATTATTATTCAAAATATTGTGGAGGTTTTACATGATTAGTTCTACGCAAATTCACACTTTGATTTCATTTGATTTTTTATCAAAATAACCTACCACAATTAGTTTTCTTGCTTAAAAATTATGATATATGAATATGTTCCTTTATATACATACATACCTCTTAAAGGCGGTGTTTACTGTTTACATAGGACTTACAAGCTTTTAACTTCAAACGCAAAACGTGGTTTTCGCGAATTATCGGTTTTGGTAAAAAATCTACATTGAAAGCACAAGTATCCCCACACTGTTTTTTTTAAACCGCAAGTTTTTGATAAAACCTTTAAACAAAAAAAACAATTCAAAGTTGAACTAAACGAACAAACCTTTCATTACATTCAGCGCTCAATTAAACGTCAAAACAAAAGCATGACGCCTAGAAATTTTTGACAATTGTAATTTTCCAAAGACTATTTGGTCTAGTTGTAGGGAAAACAATGCAATACAAACAAATATACTCTTATATGCAACGACAAATCAAAATGTTCATACTAATAGCGCCTTTGAAAAAGTGTTTGTTTTTTTTTACAACAAGGGCTGTGTGCCTCTTTCACACTGACGTATGGCGGAACTTTAGAAAAAAAAAGATCTCTGATGCTTCAGAAACATGAAGTAACTATCCTGCTATAATCTACTTGACCGTTTTTTTTTTTCAACGTGAATTATAAGCGAGATGTCATCACATTTTCAAAGAAAAAGTAGAGGATTCAATTGTTTTGACAGAGAAAATTATGAAAGTTTATTAGTTTAGTTTTTGTCACTTCGAAAAATTAGAAAGTATGGCAGAAAACAATCATCATTTAATATGGAAATCAGCTCAATAAACTGTACCTACTTAAAAATAAAAATAAACTTTTGTTCTGTATCTGCTCTTAAACTAAACTTGGGTCAATAGTAGAAACAGAAACACAACAAACTAAGCAAGACTATGGCTATGAATCATCAAGAATTACAATTTGATTTTTACGAAATCTCACTAACAAATCATTAAAATTAAATAATAAACATTAAAAACTCATTTTGGTAGCACGAAAAATGCAAATAAGCTTACCATACCTACCTGCCTACCCTAAAAGACTTAAAAATTCTCCATCATCGTTTACGTAATCTTTGAGAAGAAATCGAAATTTCCCAATCTTTTCTGACATTATACAGATACACGACACCACATCATAACTTCGGTTTTTGTTGGTTGCATAAAGAGAAACTTAGACCTTTTGACACCTTTACCCTAACCTTACTTAATCAAATTGTCAGACTACAACAAAAAAAATAAAACAGTCATTAACAGACATATGAACAACAAAATGTATATACATACATATTATTCAAAAAAGACCACAAAGTCAAACAAACAAAGAAGCAGACAAAAAACTTCAAAATTTAACATAAAAAAACAGGAGTGGGAAGAAAATTGTACAACTCACATGTAAGTTATTAAACTCACTTCTTTATCGACGTGCAGCAAGTGAAAGTTTTGCCGTGTAAACAATAAAAAAAAACAAAATAACAGAAAAAGAAAGAAGGAGAAGCCAAATAAAAAAAAATTGTGCTTACTATAAACAGGTTTCTTTGAGTTTTTCGCAAAGATGTGAAGTAGGTAGGTAACTCTCCTTATGCGGGCTTCACCATAGCTACTTTTGGTGAAGTGACATGATTTCATCACAAGTGGTGTTTTAGGTTAGGTTAGTTGAACTACAACTACAACAACTCTCTGATGGTGTTTACTTGAGTTGCGAATTCTTTGCCATGGAATCGACTGGTGGCAACAAAAAATAAAAATGCGAATCATTTAATGGTGATTCACAAAAGAAGGGAAAAAAAAACGTTATGATGGTGAATGGCATAGGAAAAAATGTGTTTGTTGGTGGGATTAAGCGAGATATCAGACTTTCTTTCACTGGCCCAAAAATGTATAAAAGGAGAGTTGAAGCTTAATTTCGACTTTTTTCAACTTATAATCATTCAATCTGACAAATAAAAAAAAAAAATTGGGAATGAATATAGGTACCTTGCGGTAAATATTGACGTTGCCTAATAAGTTGTTAAAATGACGTGTAATTCATAAGGTTGCGACTTTAAACTTCCGGGTTTAAATATACATAGACTAGACAGGAAAGTTTGTGTCATCTTTCGTGGTGGGTACAAAAATACACACAAAAAAAAACAAAATATTACAATATGAATTGGAAATTTAATACGAGCTCTATTGTCATCATTTGGGAATGTTGAAATATTCTAATAAGAATCGTCAAATTCAAACTCTTTGTTTAATTCTGACTTAGGAAGAAGATCGATGGACGAAATTATTCATATAATATGATGAGTAATGGCATCTGAGATATTTAATTAGCACTTATTAAGCACAAGTTTTAAGATTTATTTAAAAAAATTATTTTTAAATAAATTATCAAATAAATCATCAATTTAAGATGCACATGGTTTTTTTGACTGAATTCACAACCTTGATGAGAATTTTAATTTTATTTCGTGAATGACATTTTCAGTTTTTTTGTTTAAATAATATTAAAAGTAGGTCGGCGGTAGCAGCGTAGCATATTTTGGACTATTATTTAAACCAGTTTGCTTCTTTTTATTTTACCTTTGTACTATGAATTTAGATTAGTGTTTAGTTTTTTTTGTATTTTATTTTATTAGTAGTTATCTATCCTACGTCAACTTTATCTGCTTTAAAAATAATGCTTCTCTATGTGAAGCTGGAAAAGTTTAAAAAAGAAAACTAGTTAGTGTTTGATATTCATGAGATTTTGAACAAAGAATTGTATTTATTTAAAATATGTATACAACACAAAATAAGCTTGCGAAAACTACCGTCTTTGCAGGAATTCATTATGTATGTATAATGTATAGGTATAGTGGTTTGACTTATTTGAAAAGATTATGATAGAGAAAACTGTATAATTTAAGTTTTAATTTAATTTAATGCAATTTTAGTCGAACATTAACCTCGTTAATGTCAATTTTATAATTGAAGCAAAGTCAATATTATTTTCATAAGAAAAACTGGTATTTCTGATTATTTTAAGGTTTTTCCATCTCGATAAACTCTTGTTTTTTGCTTTTGTATATAGTTAACAGCTTATGTCATGTGTTTCAAGGAACCATTAAATTAAAGCTGACGAAAAACCCTATTACTCACCAATTTGAACAGCAGTCTTGATACTTAAATACCTACATTGATAATAATGAATTTAACGTTCGAAAATGAGATACTTTTTCAAATTAACTAGTCAATAATTCTTCTCCAAATCTTTAAGGGGCACAAGCTCTGTTCGCAAACCTCACAACTGCCAAATTCTTCCATTTTTATGACAAATCCTTTTAGTTTATATAAAAAAATAAAACTGGTAGACATTCACAGTTTTGGTAAGTTTTCGAACAGATCTACAATCTACTTCATTTTATGACAGTAATTGAGTATAGGTATATTCCCCAGAAATTATTTTCGGTAAAGCTATTAAAATTGAATGTCATATATCTACCTACAGTTATATTTATGACGTTTACCTGACCCCATTCTCACCGTGTCATTATTTTATCAATAAATTTTGATTTCAAAATCGATTGCGTCTGTATTTCTCCCGATTTCTTGTCTCCAAATCCAATAAAACTATCATCATCATTATCTAATAGCTTCTCTCTGTAAGCACGATATAATCAATTTTAAATAAGTGAATATTATACATAGATATATACATATATATGTATCTACTTCATAATATATAGGAAGGTACCTACCTAGTCTACCATACAAACAGTCTGTCCTCTTTAAGATCATTTGATTCACTCAATTTAAAAATACTTTTGACATTTTTATTGGATGAGTCTTTTTGATACAACAACCGTTCGTGGTTTAGTAAATTCACTCGGTAGTGTGGAAACGAGTTGCTGTCATCGTCTTTACTTTACGTTGTACGAAGAACAGTAGACAATATTAATTTTTTGCATTTTCTTTTTTTTATATAGCCCCACTTCCTCCGTTCAGAACCGGAAATTTGCAAATTCCCACAGCTATGAGAACCACGAGGTTTCTTTTGGCATCGCATCGGTAGGTATAAGATGCAGCAAAGAAATTCAATAAAAAAAAATAATATTTGAGAACCCCATGTGGCCGGCATCACTGCAGACAATAACAATGCAAAATAAATTTGCTGCCTCACCCGCATTTGGCACATACATTATTTCAAAAATTTACCACACACAATACATATACAGCTAAGCTGGTTGACTTTGTTCATTTTTTTTTTTTTAAGTTTAATAGTTACAGAAAGAGGGCGACAACTCTTCTGTACTTCCGGTGTGGTTTACATGTTCTTAAAAAAGAAATTCATAATAAAGAAGAAGAATGAATCAGTTGAGTTTAAAAAAATAACTTCCAGTTGCTACCCAAAAAAATTTCAGCCCAAACTTAAAGTATTCCACCACACCACTAACCTCTTAAGGTGGCTTGTACAATGTACACGTCAGTTTATAAGTCCCCTATCCACTGTTAAATTCCCAGCATTAGGGTTCATTTGTACCATACCAACCCAAACATAACCAAAGCAGAGTGGAAAAAAAAAGAACAGAACTTAATGGCCAACAACGAATAAGATTGGCCATGCGCGCTACACATTCATCTACCATCCATAAAACAAAGAACAATGCAATTCATACATATACATACCTACCGCTCCGTTCACTCTTCCAACTCCTCTTTGAAGCTCTAAAAAAAAAAGAAGTTCATCGAACGAACAAACGATTTTGAGATTGTGAAATTATTCTGCGCTTTTCTACACAGCACAGAACGATGTGCATGTTAAGAAGGTTTATAATTTTCTTCCAAACTGCTGAGACTGTCAAAACGTTTCTGAGATATACAAACAGGAGCATTTTTTTTGTTGTTTTGTTGTAGTATTTGTTGAGAGAAAAACCATGACATACGCACAATCTTTAGCTTCTTGATGTAGGACAACATGAGATGGGGTTAGAGTGCTAGGAACAAGGAAAAACCAACCCATCACTAACAATGACGACGACGACCGTTCTTCTTAAGAGAGAACAAAAAAGAATTCACAAAAAAAAATCTGCAAAACTGTGGCTGAAGAGTTTTAGCCCAGATAAAACTTTAGCTTATGAATGATGTTGAAGAGAAAAATTAATTTATCAATGAAAATTTCCATTTGGCAAAGTATCAAAATAAAAAAAATATGAAAACAAAAAAAAAATATAAATAAAATGACAGATGAAATCACATGAGCTTCAGAGGAATGAGAAATTAAAAATTTTATTACACTTAACATATAATATTATTTTTATTTTCAACATTTTTTGTAGAAAAAAACAAAAAAAAAAAACAGACAACCTGTTAAGAAAACATTATTATCGTTTACCTATAGTGTATTTGTAGTGACGATATGACTTCGTCGAAGAAATGATGCCATAGAGTTGACAACGTACATTAATAAGTTAATAGTGTTGGGCGCCATTTTATTTGATATTAATCATTCTTTAAAGAAAAATGTGAGCATGCAAAAGTGAATGTTTAATTAATAGATACATTAATAGGTAGGGTGAAATATGGTACAAAGCAGGTAAATTAAGTGCTACTTTGAGTAAAGTTATTTTGAAATTCTTAAGAAAACTTATAATTCAAAGACAATTCTATGTATAACAAAGTTCATGTATACATATTTCAATCATTTGTGAATGGCGTCAGAAAATGTGAAAAGAAGATAGATAAGCTATATTTTTGTAGGCGGCTATTTTTTTAGAGGACAAAATTTATAAAAATATCATCCTGAGAAAATTCTATACAAAAACAAAGGTTTCATTCATATAAATTCTTGAGTATAAAATAGTGCAAATATATTTTTACATCCTTAATCAAATAATTTCTACTTTTGTTGGGCGCCATTTATTATTATCGTTCTGAGAAAATTCTATACCAAAACAAAAGTTTCATTCATATGTGTATGTAAATGCATGGCGCATAAAATAATGCATGGGACTTTTACAGTCAGTCCATTTTACACAATCGTTACTTTTGTTGGGCGCCATTTTTTTATAAAAAAAAAGAATAAATTTATCATTCGGTAAAAATTCTTTAAAAAAAATTAAGGTTTCATTCATATAAATTCATAGCGGAATAAAACAGTGCAAAGATATTTTACAGGCAGCCTATGTTAAATAATTACTACTTTTGTTGGGCGCCATTTAAGAAAATTATCAATCTGAAGAAATTCTACACAAAAATATATGGTTTCATTCATATATGTAAATCTATGGCATTCAAATCAGTACAAAGATATTTTACATGCAGCCCATAATCGCATCTTTTGATGGGCGCCATTTTGTTTAGAGAAAAAAAAAGCTTACAATTCTGGGAATATTCTTTCTTTATTTTTAATTGAAAGTTTCTTTCATAAATGTAATTACACAGCTTATAAAACGCTTGATCATTTACAGACAGCCCATGTTAAATAATTAATTGATACTTTTGTTAGGCTCCATTTTATATTTTACAAAGTGACATTTTTTTCTATTTTAATACAATTTAAATAATCACTCACATTAACCCACTCATATAATGTTCTAAAAGTTATCCATTCTAAAAAAAAACTAATAATTTATTAAACATTTCTCGAATCTTCTTTGTGGTCTTCCTTTTATTTTTGTTTTTAAGTTTTAGGTAAGATTAGCTCACATTGCAGAATAACAATGTATTGCAAAAATTAATTACCTGTAAATTGTATTCATTTCAGCGTTCAGTCACGTCTTTATAAAAGTAAAAAATAACAATAATCCATTTAAGTTGGCAGTCCTATTAAAAAACTCTATAAATTTTAGGATACACCCCATAATAAAAACAACAAAATTTTTCGTTTCTTTCGTACCAGGTACCAAAACGCGTGTATAATCTTTGATGTATCTTAGTGTTAGGCTATATATTTTTTTTTCTTTATATATTTTGCCTTTCTCATAAAATTTCGCAAAAATAATAAAATATAAAACAAAACAAAACAAAAAAAGGAAAACAACAACAAAAAAAAACCGACAGATACTACTTATGAAATAATTAATAAAAATAAAAAAATCAAAACTGGTTAATCGCGTGTTAAAATGTATGCAAAGTAGTTTTTTTCTATTATTTTGTATTTTGATATTATCAATAATATGGATGGCATTACAAATAAAAATGTGTTAATCATTTGGGCTAAATAAGATATAAACATTATTTAATTTTGATTTTTGATGTTTTTTTGTGGTTTTCTAAATTCTAACTGTTAACAAAATACATAATACATGTACGTATACATATATGAATGTGGTAGAAGGTGAATTTTACAGATTTCTATCAAATTTATAATCCAGACTCGTAAACATTTACGTGCGGTGAATAACACCTATTTTATGCTTCATCAAAAGAAATATAAAGTCATGAACCTCTTTTCAATAAATAGAGTTGTTTTAAAAATAATAAAAGAGCTTTGTTTAAATTAAAGTGACCAACTTAACAGTATTTTGTGTTTTTTTTTTTTAAGAAATGCCTGAGTTTTTTTAAATAAATGAAGTGATTTTAACAAGTTCTGACTAATCTGTTATCAGATTTTTTTTCTATTTGAATATTTTGTTTAAAGTTGAATACCTTCCAACCTCTAGCTAACATAAAATATTCATGACATTTCTTGTAGAAACAACTTTATAACTTAATAATCTTATTGCAATCGTTTTGAATTATAATTTCATCAAATCTAAAACTTGAAGTCTGTCACGTTAAGTGAGATTGAGATTTGACAATGTGTAGACTTTCAACTGCGTTTAGACTATGGACTCACTGCGTTGAGTTATTTTGATGCCTAAAGTCGGAATCACACTTGTTTGTGGAGTTTTGGAGTGTCGCTATTGCTTCAAAGCATTTCATATGCATAGAGCCACATTTGTCTCGTGTGATGTTTTGTGGTGTGATGTGTTGTGTCGGAATCAATCTTTTTCCGATTAGACCTTACAACGTAGTGTCGAAGGCATATTTTCCTATGTAGAAAGAGAAAATAGTTAATGTAAATTTGTTCTTTTTAGTCCGAAAGACTGCCAAAGTTCATACAAAACAAATAAAACTCATAGAATCTGTTGGTTTTTGGAAAGTAAGCGAACAGACCTAATAATTGTAATTTTTCTCTTGAAATATACAAAATGGTAATGTAAAACTTCTATGACTTTTTTCTTCCATTTATTTTATCACCTTTTCAATATTATAATTCAGAATGGCAACTTAAAAAGCATAAAGCAACAATCAAAATAAAAATAATTTTTTATAATAATATATGTAATTGAATAATGACAGTTATATGCACACGATAAACGTATAACAGTTGAATTATATTATATACATATGTTTGCGTACTGTCCAAAACTTTGGATTTTCTTCGAATTTTAACCCCAGTCCTTCAAAGATCACAAAAAAAAATTAGTAGAAATTCACATATTTGGACAGAGTACGCGAACAGAAATAATAAGTCAATTGTTTATTTTGAGCTCGAGGAAAGCATACAAACTAATAAATGAATTTGATAATTAATTTAAATTTCACCCCTCTGAGTAAGTTGAATACATATTTAATATTGATTCGTGTTGACTGTAAAATTAAGGGTACCTATACCTTTGTTAAAGAAAAAAACGCTCATGGCCTTAGGATGTTATTGAACTGTAAAAAAAAAAGTTGGAATATTATTCGATAAATCGTTATGCACATAAAGGAATCAAAAAATAAATAGGAAAACCAATAAATAACACGTCTGTCATGAGCAAAAAATATATATACTTACAAATAGATATCACGTATTATGATATTTTTCTATTTTATTTATTTTTTATCATAATTTTCGTTTTTAAATTCCGCTCATAAGCTCTATATTTGTTTTTATTTTCACTTCCATTTAAAATCAGGAAATCAATGCAAATTTTGTATCATTTTTTTTGTTTGGCATATGTATATATCATCATTTATCGTCACGCCTTCCTTTAAGATTATAACTAACTTCAACAGTGACTCAAATTATTTCTGACCTAGATGTTTACTAGGTACATCTACATAAGTATACTGAGGTTGACATAATACAAAACTAAAAAAAAAATTAATTTAAGTGACATTGCTAAATTTGCACTTTTACTTTTGAACTTGACAATAAAAAAACATTTTTTTTTTTTCTTAGTGTTTATTATTGTTTTAGTGAATTTTTCTTTGCTGCAATATATATTATGGTATTGTTTTTCAATATTTGATCAGGTATTTAAGTTTACCTTGGATAAGTGTGAACGATTAGCTGTAACTTGAGCTTTTTTAAGAACTTTAAATTAAGTTTTCATTAAAGGTCAGGTTACGTTTCATATTTGTATGATCTAAATTAGTAAAATTTCATAATTCTCTTTAATTTCGTTATATTTTGAAAATAAGAAAAATTATAAGAAATAATTGCTTTTGTTTATAGGTATAGAGAATATCGTCGCTTCAGTGCAGAACTAGTCTAAGTCACATTTAAAAAAATTTTTCTAGAAGAACCTTAGTCCGTAAAATGCTGACTTTCGACATTAAGATTATATTCTATTGTTAGAATTCTGAAGGAACTACTGCACGTAGGAATATTTGGAATATGTAGAAAATGCGTGTTACACAAGAAGTTTCCTTATGATGTTAATAAAAAGTCGTGTTGAAATTTTTGACTTAGACTAGTTCTGCATTATACCGGACGATATAATGCAGTTGAAAATTCAAATATAACCTCAACTTTTAACTGGAGCAAATGGATTTTCGACTTGAGGTCACTCGAACTTTTAATTGAATTGAATTTCATTTGTTTTTTTTTTTTTATTTTTATTTTTTAATTATCATTACCTAATCAGATAGTTATCGATGTGATTTAATTTCAAAAGTTGAACAAAACTAATCTTTAAAAAAAAACACAATACAAAATTCAATTTGATGGTATTTTTGAATGTAAATTTGTGCTTATGAAATACAAATAAACTAAAACAAAATAAATTTTCGCAACCTAGTTCAAAATACCACAAGAACAATTGTCAAACTAAATTTGGGAATACTATACCAGCTGTCATACTAAATTTTAGGTTTTTTGTTGGTTTTTCTAAGCAGCTTTTTAAATATTTACTTAACGTTATTCTATTTGTAGATATAGTATTTACGCCCTATTTTTTGTAGTATTAATATTTTTTACTTAATCAAAAAAACGTTTGATTTTGAATAAATACAAAGTATAGTTATTTACCTAATCACTGTTTAAATAATTTGGTGAATTTTTTAAGGTTAAGATACAATTAGTTTTTATACGTTGTACTTTAAGCAAGAAAAGTCTGTATGTATTTGTTTTTAATCAGAATTTAAAAAAAAAAAACACAAATATCAGAACATCAACACATCCCTTGTGTTCAAAACTAATTATTGAATAACTAATAACAATAATCAGAAACTGTGGATAAAACGCAAATATATGGTAGTTTATAAAAAATACTTTCAACACCATATTGTCATCGTTAAATAGACCAAAATAGGCCATAGTTAACCAAATACCAAAATTCTGTAAAAGTTCTCTTTAATATTTACTTTCAACAAGAACTTATGACAGATTATGCATCACGAAGACCTTAAATTCAGAAAACCCAAAATCCAGAAAATTCTAAATTCCACAATTTGCTTTCTGGAATGTCTGGATTTTCGGGTAATGGGTTTTCAGGATTTCGAAATTTTGAGTTTTTGAATTTTGAGTTTTCTAAATTTTGGATTTCGGGATTCTGTCTGACTCCCTGTTTTCTCAAAAAAAAACTTCAAACTCTTATTTCCGTTAGTGAATTTATTCACCAAAAATATGAAATGGTTTTATTTATTCTAAATACGAATTCTCGTCAAATTTTTAAGAACCATTTTCGGTAAAATTTGGATAAAAAAATTAAAATACATGAACCTACTTTTGATTTTCTAATTTTGGATTTCGGGATTCTGTTCGACTCCAATTTTTAAAGACAAAACCACCTTTTTTTTTACTTCTTCAAACGTTAATTTTAATTTACTCGTATAAACCTTAGCATTAACATGAAATTAAAGTTATATGAAAATGCCAACACTGAGTCAATTATTTTCAATTATTTAATAATTGTTTGTTGTTCATATTGTAATAGAATTGTTACACACTCTATTTACTCATCCGCCTTATGAAATTTAATGGAAACTGACCTTTGACTCATAAAATGAAATAATTTATGTTTTACTGTACATATAGGCTACTCAATTTGATAAAATCAATGATGCGTAAAATGTATTGAAAAACATTATAGGAAGGTAAACCAATTCATGAGTTTAACTGTTTTAAGAACAACAATTTTTTTTTTTTTTTGTTCTATCTTCATTTTAAATATGTCATGCATGACATTTTGTTATAAACGTTTTTTTGTCTCATAACTCTTAAACTATTCTTATGTAACTGTATTTCATCAAGCATATAAAACGATTATTTTTCTGTTATTGATATATACCTGAAACATATACTAACCATTTACAGTTTCAGGGACATTTAGTAAATAATAATCAAAAATATAAATCAGATTTAAAATTTTACTTAATATTTTTTTTTTTTTTTATTTAATGACGTAAGATTAAAATTTTAATTGTATTGTGCTTTAAATTTATTTTGTTGGTTTAAAATTATACTATGAGATTTGAGATTGTTGTGTAAATTGGTTTGCGGTGACGACAATAAAAAAAACTTTTATGATGTTATGTGTAGAGAGAATTTATTATTTACATAATCGCTATCATGATCATCATTAGTATCGGTCTACGTATGATGGATTATGGAATAATATTACGTACGTGTAACAATAGTGAATTCATTGTGGTAAATCTGATATGATATTTAGTTTAGTTTTTTTTTGATAACCAGTAAACACATTGATTACAAATTAAAATTCACGACTTTTTAAGTGATAACTGAACTATTTTGAAACGATGAATATGAGTTTCAAATTTCAATTTTTTAGCCATAAAAAATGTAAAGTTGGTAAGCATAATTTCACCAGTTCATGTAACTGAAATTGCTGTGATCTCCGAGATCTCATTTTCCTGAACATGCTTATATATGTATATAGATGTATATATATGTACATGTTCATATATGTATACGTATAAAAAATCTATAGTTTATATATTATATATGTATGTATATATATTTAAAAAAAAATAATAAACTTCATAGCAACACAAATCCTTTATTTTTATTTTGAATATCATAAGTCTATAAACGTTTATTTGCAAAGTAAACATAAAACGCACCAACAAAAAACAGCTGTCAATTACTGAAATACAAAAAAGATTTATTCACAACAGAAATTTAAAAGAATTCCAAGTATTTTGGAAGTTCCAGGCAGATATTTAATAAAAAAAAGTGTTCCAATTGCTAATATGATTAAAAATGTTTGTATTAACATATTTATAGGGTATACATATAACTAAGTATGCGCATATAAATAACTTCTCTTATTTCAAATACCTTTAACCTACAAAAAAAAATCGGTTAACTGAAATACAGTATAGTAGTAGCCCGTGGCTAGTGCGTAGTATACTGTTACGCCACGAAGATTTTGGGTTCGATTCTTAGCCTACGCAACCTATAAACAGAAATGTTTTTCACGGGCTACAGCCTCTTGGAAGAAATTGACAAATCCTCCAAAAGTATGTCTTATCATGAAAAAATGCTTCTCACCTTATTGCTTCGGAATCGGTAGAAAATTGTAAGTTCTCTCCATTGGCGCAACGAGCTATTGCACCACAAAATTTATTTTATTTATTTTAACTGAAATACAAATACTTAGTTTGCACAGTTCGCATATAAATAGCTTCACTTCCCTCAAAAAAATACAAATATGAAAAATATCATTCAATGTACAGTGTTATTAATGTTCTTATGAATGTCAGTCGTATGAGCATATTTGATTGAGATCTACACTTATAGATAAGGAGCAATTTTGTATCATATTTTAATTTGTTTTTCTTATTGAACATCATTACAACGTTAAAATTTTATATTTAGCTCTTTTTAACTTTAACCTATCTTCAACTAGTTTGGAAGGTGTTTTAGTAAAATCCGTCCAATACCACGCCTACTTTTATTATATTTTAATTTTTTTCTGATTGAACATCATTAAAAAGTTAAAATTTTGTAAATAAGTTCTCTTTAACTATCACAGTGTTATTTACTCCACCCACAACCACACCCGCTACTCTTAATTAAGAAATTCATCCTTAAATACAATGTCCTTAAAAAGTTGAGAATTTATAATCATATCAAATAAGTAATCTGCAATGCTGGATCCACAGTTATTCGTGCAGTGCAGTGCTCTCTTTTCTCTTTACCAATTTGTCGTAGAAAGAAAAGAGAACACTGTACTGGAAAACACTTCGGATCCAATGTTATACGGATTCCATAATCGACATGAATAAATCTCTTTTGAGCCAAAACCATGACTTGTGTCGCCTACTGCCACACCCTATAACCTATATGAGTTACCCAAATTAAAAAAAAAAATCACAAACATTTAAAACATATTTAAATTTTTAAAATGACATGTATTTACACTTGGTTTTAGTTTAGTTAAATGCTGTTTATTTAAGCAATGATAAAACTTAGATGATAATACCAAAATTTGTCTTCTTCTAAAAAAAATACAATTTACGTGTCATACATATATTTTTTTTTGTATATTTATTTAAGCAGACTCATTTTTATAATTAACTTTATAATCAAAAAGCAAGCAAATTATTAATCTTGTTGTTGTTCTTTTGTTAAGACTATTTATGGAAATGTACGCATTGGTTGATTGTAAACCATTTAAATTACCAATCTAATAGCAAGCAATTTAATAATATGAATCGCATTTAAAATTTTTCAACTACGCATTAATTTTGCTTAAGTAGCCCTATAAAATTTTGTATATACTCATTCTCAGAACTGGAATAAATGTCGAGACTGTATAAGAATCTTAACCTTTCCTTTATCTATACATATTTCATATTTTATTTCTATGCTATCTAAATCCGTTGAAATCTATTTTTTATCTAATCAACAAAAATTTCTTACAACCACCTTTTTAGTATCGATTTTACTCGCATTTATAATAGTGTGTAGGGTTTTTTTTTTAGGCTAATCACCGTCGTCAGTGGTATCGCATATGACGTAGCACAATTTGTATACGATAAGTTTTTTGTTGCTAGCAAATATTCAACTTGAAAGTAAAGTCTGCAAAAGAAATATTGTCGTACTTCATCTACAAAACACTCCAAAATAATAATTATATTATTATGTATCTAATTTATGGTGCAAAGGTTTTTCAACGTCACGTCAGTGTCATAAAGAAATACTCTACACTTGGAAACAAAAAAAATACTTGCAAAGTTTATTTATGTATGTACAGTAGGTGTTTGTGTACATATTCATACATATATGTACACACGTAGCAGATTCAATGATTGAATTAAATCAATAAAGATTGTCTGTGAGTTCAATTGTCAAGTGTATAGTTTTTGTTTCTAATTGATAAACATAATGACAACTGAAATATGGAAACTCGGGCGTATACGTAACAAAAATTCATTTTTGTTTAAATTTGTTTCTGTCAGTATAAATGTTCTGTCAGTTTATATACAAGACAGTTTGAAGTGGGACATATCAATGACATAAACAAATATTTAATTGACAAGATTCTTTCAATTATTTTGGAAAGAGCCACTTCGCACAAAAAAATAATAGAAATATTATAGATAATATAATTTTTGTAATTTTTTTTAATACATAATTGAGTGGTTATAGTCGTATTTAATATAGATTTCCTTAGAACGCTCTTGTGCAGTTGTCCAGCTTGTCTATATAAATAGTTAGACATTGATTTATTTATAAACACATTCCAACAGTTCTATAAATATTATGTTCTAATATACTCACTGACATCCCTGTAATCTGTAAATTTCATGAACATTTGGATACTTTCAATAAACATTTCAAGATAACTTTTCAATTCTTTGGTCATTGAACGTAGCCACTTTAAAATAAAATTGGACAACCACCTGCAGTTTCTAAGTTAGACAATCGATGGAACACGTTTATAAATAAGGTTTTGGAGTTGGATAGCTGTTTAAAGTTAGACATACTTTGGAATGAGTTTATAAATTGCATTGTCAGATATTATACTGTAAAAATTAAGTAAAGCACCGAAAATACGGCTCTGCTAGTTTAAGAATATTAAAACTTATAACCTTAATTAATTTTTACTAAATACTTGAACTTATCTTTTTTTCTTTTTAGATGACACTTTGCAACGTGACCGTAGTAAGGCAAGTCATTCTACACAACGCAAAAACGAAAAGGACACAAAACAAGACAATAAAACCGATTGTTTATTGACATCAAGTAAATGTCAAAAACATAAATCGGTTAAAAATGTTCAAAGACATAAAAGTAGTCAAAAAATGCATCATCATCATTTGGAAAATAATAATCATCAAAATAATAATAATTATTATCAAAAGAAAACAACACGAGCAAATGACAAAGAATTTGATACATTATTGACAACAAAATTAAATGGAATAAGGGATATGAATTTTACCAGCAATGGTGAATATTTTGCTTCAGGAACAGAAGGTAAGTTGTATTAAAACTGAATAATTTTTTCTGTACTTAGATATTAGACATGTTTAGAAAAATGAGATCTCAGCAATCTTAGTTACATGAACAGGATTCCTCAGCAAAATTTCGCAGCTTTTCTGTCAAAATTCTGAGGAAAAAGAATCTTGGATTTGATTGCTCACTTTTTGATGGAGCCAAATCTCTGAGGTCTCATTTTTCTGAACGCGCCAATTTATAATTTACATATACATATGTATCCGAAATTTTATAAACGTTTGCTTCAAAATTAAGTAAGGAAGGGAAACCGTGACCCAATTCGCGTAAGACTAAAAAGATCGGTCATTTGAACGAACATTATTTGCTGTCGCTTTCGTCAAAACAACAATCATTCTATCGTTTTTATCTTACATCATGTGAGTTGTTCAGTATAATAAACCAACAACACTTTATTTCATTTGTATAGAATTCATTTCAGGTAATTGAAAAAGAATTATTGAAACAAATCGAAAACAAAATAAAAAAAAATTGTCAAAAAAAAAAAATTAGTCAAAGAAGTATATTTTTAGAAATTCTGAGAATTATAAAAACACTGAAATATCAAAAACCAGAATCAGCTAAATTAAAAAAAGGGTTATTAACATCAGCAATGATTAAGAAGAAAACGTTTTATCTGACAAATCATATAACTGCTGAATTGATTTGGAGATTTAACTGATTTCAAGTAAAATTTAATAGGAATTAAAAATGCCATGTAATATATTCTGCGTGATAAATAATTATGGGTGAATTTAGCTAATATTGTTAAAAGTGAAACCACAAGATTGGTGGTTGCTTCTCAACTTAACTCAATACAATTTAAACTTTGTAGTCAGCTTTTGATGCTGTCAGATATAAAAATGTCACATATTTCAGTCAATAAAAAAACCATAGTTATAAGTTCTTATTTTTGGCGAAGTTCTTTTTAATTTAATTTATTTAATCTTTTACTTGGGATTTTTTGGTAATTTTTTGTTAATTTTGGAGTTTTGATCATATTTTTAGGAGCGTTTTTTATTTTATTTTTAGTGCATTTTATATTAAAAAAAATTGCATTACACAAAACATAAATATTACGGAATATGGCAATATTGCAAAAATTAGCACAGACATAGACCTTCTTGAATTTTTAATCCAGGTTTGTTTCTTTATTTAAACCTCAGTTAAAGAACATCATAGCTTTTAATAAAGGTTTTAACAAGTATACAATAAAAGCAATATTTTTTGTGCTGATGTTTGCCAAGAACAGTTTTGCATGCAATGGCACAAGCACTTTTCTTGATTCAGCTCTCACAAAGCTGCGTACTAAAACAATATCTTATAACGTTATCAGTCCAGACGTTCGAACATGGCAGAGGACAAAAATCCAAACAAACATATACTTCGCAAATATTTATAATCATGAGTAGGATTAGAATGATGGGGATTTATCTGCACAACAATTTCAAGTTAAAAGTAGAAGAAACTTACAACTTGCTGAGTAGAACAGTTCTTCTGCGCACACAAAAAAAGCAGAAATTTAAATTTCAAACAAAATTTTTTTTAAGTTATTCCCTAAACATAACCCTGAAGAAAAAAATCTTATTTTTGTTGTTTTTACTTCATCCTACACGCAGAAAAATAATCGGTTTAAAACAAAGTAAAACTCGTTTTATTTAAATAACAAATTAACCATGTTTGTTACACACAAACTGCAAACTCTCAATGTAAAATTACATGAGTCAACTCGATTAAAAAAAATATTAAAATCTACTTTAAATTTTATTAAACTGCTTCTGGGTTCAATAATCAATTAAGTTAGTTAATAAAACATATTACATCTACTTACAGATGTTTGAATTAACTAAATATAATTATTTGATTTACGTTAGCTACTCGTTTAACATAAAAGATCTTCAAAATTACGAGTTTTAACCAAATTTCTCGAATTAAAATAACCTTTTTACGTTTTTATTTTCAACAATTTATTTTAATCGAGTCGTCTGCATTAGAATTAACATTGTGAACTATGTAATTTATACCCTAAAATAGTTAATATTTAAAAAAAATGTTTAACCACGCTCTCGGTTAAAAATTATTTTTCTGCTTGTATAAATAACTAAATGTTAGAAATATTAACTCATAAATCAATCCTATAAGTTTTAAATTTTCAAACACAAAAAGAATTTTTAAAATTTAATTCTATTATTTTACCGCATTTCACCTTATAATGATTTTAAGAATTTTAATAGCAAAACCGAGAAATTTTTCTAAGGAATCTCATTTATACAACTGAGATTGCTAGGATTTCAGTATCGAATGTTTCTTCCATGCCCAACAAGCCGTGGTTGTTATTTAAAGAAAAAAAAAAAAGAATATAAAAACACGCGCCTATTCAAAATTCCAAAGCAATCGGTGAAGAATTTTTTGAAATTATTGAGATTAGGAACAAACGAATATTTACATTTTTATTTATATACATAGATACCATCAATTGATAAAAACAATTGTAAATGAGGTGTTAATTATTTTGTTTCCAATGGAACAACCTTATTTAATTCTACATACATACATATATCCATAAGGTTTCCAATTGGTCTTGAAGCAACGACAACACCTTATTTAAACATTTATACAAAAAATACAACTTCATTCGATGACAAACTTTCAATGTTGTCATCCCACTAAGTATTTCTTACTTACCAATCAATAAAGCACCCACATCATATTAAAAATATTTATATGATAAAATAAAATTTGCAATGCCTATATGGTGTGTGATGAATCATTTTCTTAAATATTTATGACGAATAAAAAACTTCTTATATTAGCTTATACTAAAAATAAAATAACAAAAATTTTAGACTCTTCTAAAATCCAGAGGTAAATATTAATAACTCTTATACATATGACAAATTTATCTCTTCTTTTACGTGGTGAGAAAATTTGAGTTTCACGAAAAAATAAAACAAAAGATTAAAAAAAAAATGACTCATTTCAGCATCATTACTTATACTCCATCTTGAGAAATGTCTGGGATTGGAGTTTTTTTTTTTTTTTTTGATTTATCGCATTAGGGTCAAACTGTGTAAAATAAAATACTACAACTCTTTGCAGAGAAAGTCACACCAACTGAGTTGACTGAATTGTATATAATATCTTGCTACCACACTTCCTGACCTAACATACTGACTATAACAGGTGCAGTTTTTTGTTCTATATCGCTGCATCAGTAAAACAGCTTAAGCAAATGATCTATAAACCGGTCTAGTTCGAATTGTAGAACTCGGTTATAAGTTTTTTTAAAGGTCGCCGAAGTAATTTGTTGATATATTCTCAACTACTATTTTATCTGTAGATAATTGTTTATTTATAGACCTAGAAATAGAGAAGGAGGTTCATAATCATGACAGAGTGATAGAAACTCTTTTATAACCAGCATACAAATTTAATTGGAAACTCTGGTTGAGAGAGGAAACATTACTATACACAAAATCTATAATGTGGTTGTGGTTTTGATGATGATAATTGGAGATAATACTGTATCATATATACTCATTACAAAGTACAATAATACAACATTAAAAGCTTGTTTATTATGACTACTACATCGGGCTCTTTGACGACGACATATACATAGATTGCACAGACACTTCCTAGTTGTTGTAATCATAATAATTAACATAATGTGAATGGCGGTTTATTTATATTTTTTTTTAAATCATGTCTCGTCCACCGGCTGTTTGTTGATATACTTTGTACTTATATTTTTCAGCTGTTTATTTGTAGTTTTTCCGCATCTGGTGAAAAGTGATATTGTTTGTCGAATTAAATTGATTTTTAATTGTTTAGCTCTAATAAATCAAGAAAAAAAAACAAATCAACACTGCTACTCCTATAACATTTAGAAGGTTTTGCAATATTCACCCAATGATAATTTTATTCAGATTCTATATGTGTTCTTTTTTTTGAGTAGATACTTTGTTTACAAATGAGCCAAATTCAGTGCATCGTGAATATAGTAGGAGGGTATAAGACCGGTTATTTAATTAGAGGAAATAATATACAAATGAAATGACATTTTTTAATATACTAGAATTAAAAATTTTACAAACCGAAAACCAGAAGAGCTTAACAACTGCGATTAAAAAATTGCATATTTTAAAAAAAGGAAGTGTTAATTCGGCATTTATCCCAACTTAACGTGAAAAATAAATTTACTAAAGATTTTCTATTAAGTTATCTGTCAAAACTGATAAATATAACTAATAGTTCAGAAAAATGAGATCCCAAAGATTTTTCTCACTCAAGCAAGCGAATACAAGATTTTGTTTCCTCAGCATTTTGACAGCAAAGCTGAGGAATCCTGTTCATGTAACTTAGATTGCTGAAATCTCCGAGATCTCATTTTCATGAACATGCCAAGTGATAACTCCAAACAGCTATGCTGTCATTTTTGACAGTTCCTTGGTAATAGATCTGTTCGTTTACTTTCATGAACTGTCAATTTTTACCAATTTTAATTTTATTATGTTTTTGTATATGAACTTTAACAAAACTTTTGACTAAAATTGGTAGAAATTTTCAGCCTTACTAATTATAAAACCATTCCCAAGTTTGTATGTCTAACTTTAAACAGCTGTCCAATTCCAGAACCATATATATGAACATGTCCCATCGATTGTCTAATTTAGACACTACAATTGGCTGTCCAAACCTATCTTAAATTATCTTAAAATTAATGAAATGTTTATTGAACGTATCCGAATACTCATGAAATTGACAGATTACAGGGATGTCAATAAGTATATGAGAACATCTTTAGAAAATTATAAGAATGCGTTTTTAAATAAGGAGATGTCCAACTATTTATAGACACTGGCTAGCTGGACAACTATCCAAGAGTATTCTAAGGAAATCTAATAAATAGAATTAAACAAACAGAGGTATAAAAGGTTCAACATTGTTTGAGAATTTATTATGAATTGGATTCTTAAACAGAATGTAATTTTCATAAAAATGTAAATAATGCAAAATTTTTCAATTTTGTTTTTAAACAAAATAACCATTAAAAACAAGTTAAGAAAGCTTATATTTTACATAACTAACCTTAAAAACCCAACCCATTTCTCATAGGAACTTCATAATCAAAGCTTATTGGTTTTGTCACATATAATATATATATGCTTATGGTTATACTTAAATAATTTAAATTTAAATTTATTAAATTAAAATGTTATATTTATATAATATTTTCAAAATGAACATTATTACCCGTTTTTACCCTTCATGCCAACTTTAATATAACCACCACTGAATCTTATAGAATACATACGATATTATTGTATATACATATACATATGTAGGTATTAGTATTCTGACGTAGTCATTGGTTTTAAAGTTCAGATGATTCATGAATTGGTTGGTATATAACCAAGAGTTTTTCATCAAACATCAACAGACCCGGTGTGCTATAAATGGAGTTTACGTAAAGTTTTAATAATAATAATAAAAACAATAAAATTTCGTTCTCGGTTTTGTTTTTTTTTTTTTGTATTTGTGTATTTTCCATGAACTACACTAGTTTATTTCCAACTTGGAATGAGTCAATATATTTTTACCCATGCATCGTCGACTTCGCGACTTTGTCGAGGTAGTTTTTTTTTTCATGTGATTCCATGTGGGACAAACAAAATAGGCAAAATGAAACTATAGCGTTTTTCTGCGATTCGACGCGTCACACCGGCAGACAAGGCTATTGAACTGAACTAAAATGAAATGGGTTTTTCTTTGATTTTTATTCATTTTCATTGCTAAATGAAAAGCATATACTCCTTAATTTGTCATAAAAATAGCAATGAAATTACTTATTTATGTAAATACAAATAAAAGAAAGATTGTTAAGATTTTAAAAGAAAAGAAGACAAAAATATTGTATGTTCGTTATAAAGAAGGGTTTTGGGAGTTTGATAGAAATAAAGTGTTCTTAACTTTAGATATAACTTTCGATATACCTACATATAAATGATATGTACTTTTACAAAATGTATTAATTTTATCAACGGTTTGTTAATTCTTAAATCAAAAACTGAAAAATGACAAATATATCCCAGATGAGATAATAAAATGGTAGAGGAAATTGTTTTGTTGATTTGAATATTCCTACGTTTAAGTATAGCATTTGAATTAATTGCAAACAGGAAGAAAACGTTATCCAACGAACTTTGAATTCCACTGAGGAAAACAAACAGTTCAGATTTATCTTTATCTATTCAAATATTTGTTTATGCCTTAGAAACTCAAAAACTTTCCCTGAAATTTACACAATTTATTTGGTATGAAATGAAAAGTGCACTTGAAAAGTTTTTAAATCTTCCGATAGATGGCGCTGAACACAAAATTATCAAAATTAGCTTAAACTCAAAAACTAAGCATGCGATCGAGCTAAAACTTTCAAAATATATTTATTACGAAATGGGAAGAGCTCTTAAATTAAAAGGGTTTCCAGTTTTTCGATATATGGCGGTTTTTAACACCAAAATATATTTCGCCCATATGTGGATAGTTGTATGTGGTATACATGTTACTCAATCGCTTTTACTCAATTTAATAGATTTTTATTTAGTGTTCAATTATCAAATAATTAAATTTATATTAATTAATGAGAAAATACATTTTGAAGATTTTTTTATATTTATATTAACACCAGAATTGCTCCTTCAAAAGCTACTCTATACTGAAAAGAATAAAAAAAAATCATATAAATTATTTTTTTATAATTGAAACATCACTAAATAAGATTGGAAAATTTTTTAAAATAAAATTACATATAATGACTTAATCCTGGAACGAATTTCAAACTTAAGTTTGAATTTACGTTAACATTTTGTATCCCTGACAATTTTGTTGATAAAACCCTCGTTAAATTTTATTGAAAAAAAAACTTGCTAAAACGAGTGCATGACTAAGAGATTTATTTCACGGGGAAAGTACCTTTTAAAAATTCAGCTCCCTGACGTCATTTATGTACAAATATAAAATCAATTGAATATTCTGTTGCTGTTTTTCGATATAATGGCGTCATTCTTGATGTTATTTAATATGTAAATTTACAACCTGCAAATTAACTTTAATACTAAAAATGAAATAAATTTAATGCTTGAGTATTTGAGTTTTTTTAATGGCCGTTTTTTTATCTACATAATATTGTAAGAGAATTGGGAACCAAATTTCAAATTATGTAATTTTCAATACATCTGTTGTTGTTTTGAACATTTTACACAAACGGGCACTATTCAAAATCTCTTCCATGCAAAATTTGCAAGGTTTTTATTGATTTCTAAAAACATACAAAAAGGACTTAATAATAATTTCTCCCGCCTACTGACACTCTCACTTTTGCGTCCAGTTTTTGTATGTTTGAATTTCTTTAATATAATTAACGTCCATAAGGCTTTTGAAATGCAATGAATGAAATGCGTGTTATAAAATAAAAATATATTTCAAATCGCAGTGTAATTGAAAAAGTTCTTAATCGTGTTTCATAGTTATTGTTATGTAATGATCACCAATGATAACAGACACTCCGGAAAAAATGTGGAATCGTCTTGGTTTTACTATTTTTATTCAAATTTTTAGCCGCCATTTCTTTTTATACAAAAAAAAAACAAAACAAAATTAAATGGGGTTACTGGCATCAAATCAATTGTCAAACCACAAACAAATACAAAAAAAAAACAAAAAAAATGTAATCATTATGCCGCCACCCATCTCTTGGCAGTAGGTATCTTTTAATACAAAAATCACAATGACACACTTTGATTTTATAGTTAAATTAATTAGTCATATACAATTTATTTGATAAGTAAGTATGCTATGTATGAATACAGGTTTTTTTTTTTAATCTCCACAAATGACATCATATACGAAATCTTTCCCAGTAGTTTTAACATTCAATTTTTAACACAGACAATTTGTGTTGATCGTGGAAAAATATTTAAACAAAAAAAAAAAAACAAGACTAACTTTTAATTTAATTTATTCACTTAAAGATACATGTATGTGGATATATACCCCTATCTGACCATTTTATTTTTCTCTACTAAAAACAATCAAATCATAAGAACTCATAAGCCACCAAGTTTATAGGGTGTTGTTTTAGCTACAGGCTATTAAATTTAGGATATTTAATTGTTCTCTTGGTGGTTAAGCAATTTCTAACTTGTTCAAATTTAACAATTTTGTTCATGTTCTCATGTCCCTGCAGCTTAAAGCGAAAAATTGATCGTGTCATATTGAATCAAAATCAACACCAAAAATAAACGCATATTATGTAGGTGCTCTCAATAATATACTTAGGTATATATAAATAATATTATTTTTTTCATTTTATCACCCAACCCACTATATGTAAACAACAAAACACCCTGTAGTTTTATAAAAAATTATTCTTAACACATGATCATTTTTGTCGGTATAGACTCTTTTTATGTCTACTTGGCTTGATTAAAACAAAACAAAAAAATGAGAAAACAAATGTTCAAGGTTTAAATAGTTAATATCACACACTTTACGTGCATAAGTAGGTAAATATAGACACGTTTCGTGATGATATTTATTTATAAACTTAAATTTTCAACTGTCCTCTTTATAGTGTCTATGATTACTATTGTACGACTCTGAGATTGTCTCAATGATTTGACTGTACTTTTTGTTTTTGTTTTTTTTTAAATTTTTTATTTCTCTATTTATGCTTGACATGACTTGAGGTTGTTCTACCATTTCCATTGCCATAGAAGGTATATTATTCTAGTCTATTGGCACTAATTGGTCAAATGACTTCGAATTTACAATCTTAAAAAAACTATGCCATGAAATAATAATTCGCTCATTAACTGTTTTGTCTTATCAAATGATAAAACAGGTTGATATGTATTTGCTATCAAATATTATACCCAATTTCCTTCGATATTAATCGTCAAGGCTCAAAGTTGTTAGGTTCTGGATTTTTTAATACAACAGATTTTTTTAACTACTACGCGAAGTCTCCAATATATGAATATCATAATCAACAACAATCCCAAACTCGGTTCGAGATTCATTTTTTTAGGTAAACCACTCATTCGAACAGCAAGAAAAATTAGAAATGAAACCCAAAATGGGATTTTCGGCAAAAAGTTTACAAAAACTCGTAAGGACGTGCGTCTTAGTATCGCGTCTACTGTGTGCAAGCATAGCGAATTGAATTTCTCTTGACAGCATCCCATTAGCTTTTGTTTTGACGTTTAGTTAAGCGCTGAATTTTTCAAAAGATCTGTTTGTTTAGCTGAACTCTGAATTGAGACTAGTTTTTGAGAGGTTCCATTATGTTTCCATTTCTGTGAATACATTTTTGAACAAATCGATTAGCTGAAGAAGGTTTGACGTTGCGTCATGAAATAAAGCTAACACTCGGATACAGCACTCCAAAAACCATTAATAATTGTACCAAGAAGAAATCATAACTATTCCAAAACTTTTCTGATTAAACTCAATTCAACTGAAATAAGCAATTCAGAAGAGCTTTGATTAATTGAACTTATTTAACTCAAGCGAATTGAAATATATATGTAGGTATAAATTGCCCTAGTCACCGACAAAAATTCATTTGCATAAAAATTGTTTGTTCTTAAATTTGCATAACATCTACGGAATTATTTGGAATAATAAAGTAAACAAAAAAAACCGTATAGCTACCTACCCATAGTATGTGCTTGTGGATGTATACATACATACATATATGCGAATATAACAATGAATTTACTAGGGCATGAAATTTCACTTCACCGCTATAAGTAAGTCAGCCAAAACAATTCCAAACGACACAACAGCAGAACAAGATCCATTTTCCATTCAGCATTCAGCTCAACAAACTCAATACCGCACTGGCCCAAAAGTCTTTTAATTTTTCATATACATACCTACAAAACAAACAACAAAAGCGCATTCGTTTGGTTAATAAAATACAAAAACTAAGAAGGAACAACAAAAAATAAAAAATAAAAAACTAGGTACATAGGCTTTACCCATTGTATTGCTTTTGCTAGTCTGCGCGTGATTCCGCTTGATGTTTTGTTTTTTTTTTTCATACTTTTTTTGCGTTTCACTGCGGTATAATTTACATTACATAGTATACAGTTGAATTTAAATAAATTTCATCGGATATTATACAGCTACATAATCTATAGAAATTTAACAGAAATGCAATATACCTACGGATTTGTTTTTATTTCTCTCATTTTTTTGCTGTGCTATAATTGTTTTTCCAACTTAACTATACCAATAGAATTTTAACGGAAGTTGGTAACATAAAACGAACGGTATAGGTGTTGAGGAAAGAGAAGTTAAACACACGATAATAGTTTTTTTTTTCACCTATGGTTTCATGGTTTCGTTTATTTATTTATATTGTGTGGCTTAAGAGGTACCTACCTACAATATGTACTGTACATAGAGTATGTATACATATTAATTTCGATATCATTATACAATCTTCATGGCAAGAAGAATCTGCAAGCATTTGAACTTGACAGATAAACATGATATGCTCTAACAATGTCAGTTATACTTTATTGTTAAACCAATCATACATACATATGTGATGAACTTTTTTTTCTCTATTTCTTTAAACCTAGTACTTAATATATGCACATGGTTTATGACATTAGCTTAAGTGCCCTTCCATGGTAATTTTGTAGTTATACCGATTGTTTAAGACTTCTATAAAATACTCCAAGTTTAAGGTGTCTATAACTCTCCGAAAAAGGTAGTTTAGCAAAGAAATAAGCAACAGATCTCAAAAAACTTGGTTAATCCTTCATCATTTTGGTCCTTGGTCATTTTGGTAATTTTTGATGGAAGGGTCAGTTGCACACTGATACAAAACATACAAAAAAAATAAATCTTTTCCTGCTCAAAATGTCAGGTCAGTGTAACATATTAATGAACTAAATGGAATTTATACTTATTGAAGTAGATTTTCTTTACGAATTTTCAATAAACGTCAGTTTGCTATAATGTTTTTATAAATAGTAAATTTCAACTCGTGAGTTAACTAGTATTCCATGGTTTTACTAACTCGAGGATTAGAGGTGAGTTAAGCATTTTTTAGTGTGAATATGAATAAACTGAGAATAAACTGTCTTCATTCCTACTGACATATCTTAACATATCTTCTCTTCTCTTCTACTGCTTTTACAGTTCATGCGCATGTCTTCTAATCCTATACAAATTACGATGATTTGTATTGACACTTTAAGTGCTACCATATTTCTTTATAGAACTTGCCAAATAAATATCAAAATGACATAATATTTGTCAAAATAACAATTACTTTCAATAAGTAGGTACGTACATAATTATTTACAGCCAATAGCATATGAAATTAAAAAAAAAAACAAAGTTCATTTGACATTTCTGTCTGGGCAAAATGAAATTAATTTATATTGTTTTTTATCAACTCACAAATCATACAAAACATTTTTTAATAATTATATTTTTATTATTATTGCTCAATTGCATGCATTATCTTGTTAGTCAAAAATGATAAAACGTCAAAAAAATATATATAAGCTCTCCACCCATATTATAAAAAGTCATTGAATTCCCATGAACTTACCTGAAAGGCTTTGTATGATACTAAGTTATTTTTAAGTGCGCCATTTATTAAATCACACTTCAAAATTCTTTTATCCGTAATTAAAACTTCTTTAAAGAACTTTGAACTTGCATATTACTTTAATCTCATCATCTAAATTCCACTATATGTATATGCATGCATATAGCTTATTCTACACATTATCTTGTCTATTTTTCTACTGACAAAAAAAAAGTATAAGGGAAGATCGAAAATATTGGCACGGCGCGAAGCGGCCCCCTACACATCGTCATAATATAATCGAACTTATCTAATCTAAGACAAATTGATGAAAAGAGAATTCGGTTCGTTTGTTGGTTTCATTTTAATTCTGTTTTCAAAATCCGATAATCATTATATTTGGGTCGCGCTAAATGAATCATTCAAACCTCTACCATAGGAAATTCATATCAACAATAATAAAAAATATAATTTTTAACGTAAAACCCTAATGTATGTTTGTATGATCTCCAATGAATTAAATCATGATATAGAAAATTCCCTGTAAAAACTGATGATTAGGCATTCTGGCATGGCACTCGATTCGATATTCAAGATATATGAGTAATGCGCTGGCTACACTGAACTGACGTGTTAAATGGTTAACTGAAAGCTTAGTGTGTTGTTTTATTTTAAGCATTTTTTCAGACATTGTTTCCAGTTTATAAAGGTAATATATAAGATGATAAGAGCTCTCTGAGTATTGGGACTTAGCAAACTTGGGAAAACAAACGTCAAGTGAATTTATTTTTTTTTATTTTTTTTGCCATAAAAGTGAATCAACCGATGAATCTGCAGCCATTTGTACCGCGAATTTCTTAAGTGATTGTTATGTTAAATTCAAATACAATAATTTATATTAAACCGTTAAGAAAAGTGTTCAAAGATACAAAATTAAAATGGGTTTTTACGATATGATTACAATATTAAAGGGTACGTGTGTTTTAATGATCATTCAAAGCCAAAACATGTTTTAATAATAATTAATCGAATAGTATTACAGCGATTCGTTTGGATAAAAACAAAAGTGTTGTTTTCAGTTTCTTTTTTATTTTGCTTGCTTCAACTGTTTGTTAAAAAGTTTTAAAAATACCTTTTTGTTTACTGTTTGGGATATTTGCTGCGCCCACATCCACTTTATTTCAGTTTGTTTATGATTTTTTTCTGTTTTATTTAAATATTAAGAACGAAATGTTTGCATATTTAAAAACAAATATTCTAAGGCGTAATTCTCTATGATAATCTCTTTTGTGAAGATCATAATAGTCGTATATGTGTTATATGTATATAGTGCATTGCAAGATTGTTTTTTGAAATTTTATATTTTAAGAAGTTTAAGAGTTTTTTAAACTGTGTTGTGCGTTGATGAGGTTTTGGCCTTGGTTCTACCTGCAAAGTGTTAGTTATAGAATTATTGCGATCGAAGAGTATGCTTTGAATAGCAATAGACTGAGTGAGATAATGTGTTATTATTTGGTTGTTCTTAAACTCTAAGTTCTTACCTCGCGTCGTATAGATTTAAATATTTATGTAAAATTTCAAGGTTTCAACATCATTAAAAGATTATATATTTAATAATAAAAAATAATAAAAAAGATGATGCAAGAGTGAATATTAAGTCCTTTCAATAATATTTTTTTTAATCAAATGAGATATTTCTCTTATCCAGAGAGTGTTATATTCTCAGAGTGCTTTGGTGTTGTTAAAATAATTGTGGATTTTAAAAGTAAAGAGAAAATTATTAATTTTTTGTTTGGGTTTTTTTTTTTGTCAAAATTATTAATTTTTTTAAGGTGTGTATATTATTATTTATTTATTATTAACGCACCCACGAGTGACAAATAAAGGATGAAAAAAAAGTGAATGATAGTTTTAATTGGAGTTGCAATTATAGTTTACAATAGTTAATAATAATTTAAGAGTACCGAACTAAGCTTAGCAACAAGAAGGAGTGAGTTGAAAATGCACATGTAATTGGAGTAGCGTTTGAAAAGATGAAATTTATTCTGAGGAAAAGCTCTTTTTTGGCATCTGTCATATTTTTTTCACACCAACTATCATTGGTTTAGTCTGGTGCAACTTGAACTTGTTACTGAAATGGTGCTATAGCGCGATACTTAATAAGAGTACATTAATAATAAATCGGAATAAATTATACAATAAAATAAAAGTTAATAAAAATAACTAATTTCACACTTATGTACAACCTTAAAAAAAAGGTGTCTATAATTATGCGCCATTGTTTATTTAATTTAATTGAATTACTGCCTGGACACAATAGAATGGTGCAACTGGAAACGGAGCTGGGACAGTTGTGAAGAAGTGTCGTATGTTCTAATTTTTGGGTACCCACAAAGCAGCTTTACAGTTGTATATTTTAAAGAAAAATCAACAACCACGGGCTTAATATTAATTTTTTTGTTTCCAATATGTCTTTTAATTAAAAATTTTTTTTCGTGACACAAATAAGTACTAAAAGCTTCAATATTGTTTTGGGCTGTTTTGTTCTTCATACAAATTGAAATGTCAACGTACGTGAAAAGTAAAAAGTTGATGAACTGCAGCCTCTGCAGCTCTGGTGGCAGCTGCGTTGCGTTGTGTTCGTAACATTGAATTTGTGTGAATTCGCAGTATTTTGGCAGCTATTCCAGCTGCAGCTACAGTTACAGCTCTGTCTCCATTGTGGTCAGGCAGTTAACAATGGAACAGAAAGAGAATATAGGCATGTTTAGGAAAATGATATCTTGGAGATCTCGGCAATCTCAGTTACATGAACAGGATTCCTCAGCAAAATTTATTGACTTGCTGTCTAAATTCTGAGAAAAAAATCCTGGAATCACTTGCTCACATTTTTAGCGAGAAAAATCCCAGAGATCTCATTTTTCTGAACCTGTCAAATTAATTTTTCAATTACAAACTATGAAAAAGACATTTTTAATGAGTGCGTTCAGCACAAATGATTAGTTTGTTATCAAAAACAAAAATTAGTAAAAGATGAATACTCATAATTAGTGACTAAATTATAATCTCAGGTAAAACATACCAAATTGGTGTTTAATAAGTTTTAATATTTCAAAAAGTTTAAACGTAGTTAAAAGTTTAATCCCGAACAACTGATCGTTAACGTAACCGACTGTCGACGCACGTTTCGGAAATCAAATAAATGATATGACTATAAATATATACTGAGCATTTAACTCATCTGTCAAATTTGTAATTAGAACCAGTTTTGCCAATTTAAAAACCAAACATCTATATACATATATAGAAAAAAAATGGCCTTAGCCATTTTAAGTGGTTACTCCACATCTATATAGCAGCATTCGATTCAACATACATATATACATTACTTGTAAATAAGCCCAAATGACTAGATCACTTCTGTATTTTTAAAAATAATAAACAAAGAATAAAAAATATAAACAGTAAAAATTAAAGAAAAAAATAAAACAGAAAAGATAAATATTTTGAATACCATACTGACGTAAGCAAATTTATTAAAATCGATTAATCGCACCTTTTCATTCAGAAAATTTTTTCATAAATTTTTTATATATTTTTTTTACATCAAAAATAAACTTCAATTTTTAATGAAAACATGATCTTTTTTTGTTTTTAATTCAGCTTCTTTTTCACAGATAGATATTAGGTATACAATAAAAGTGAATCGAAAATGACTTCTGTCAGAGTATGTTGCCATTTAACTCGTGCCAAATAATTAGCACTTCAGATCTAAATAAGTTTCTTAATATAAAGATATATATCTATGTATAACTTCAGTAAAAATAATATAAACCTACGTACATATGTACAAAATAAATTAGAAACTTCTTCTATATTATAATATACATACATACAGTACATACCTATCTACCTACCTATCAAATGAACAATTAAATTGAAAAATAATACTGTGCATACAATTTAGTTTTGTTTGATTTTTGTTTTGTTTTATTTCAATTGAATTTATATTTAATTTCACGATCGACTAACTAAAAAAACACGCTTAGCTTTATTTTTGCTGATTTGTGTACTGTATAGCAATGTGTGGCTTTTTGAAGGTCAATTTTGTTATGACACATTAGAACTATGTTGATTATTGAATAAACCTTGAGTGCTGATTGATTTTTTTAGTTAGTTTTTCTATTCCAAATGGTTACGATGCTCACGATTACTTGCTATATCTAATATGTATATGTATTGAATTTAAATCGAAGAACAATTTTTTGATTTGATACTCAATCATGAGATCTTAAAATAGATAAGTAAAAAAAAATAAATTGTCTGATATTTAATTTGTTTTTAAATTGCCAACGAAAACTGAAAATCGTCAAAATTCAGTCTGATTCTGATTACCTATATATCATCTATATAAAGTTAACAACATTCAACGTATTGATATTTAAAGTACCTACATACTTTGGTTTGAACTCACACTATAATGTGTTATAGATTTTTACACAATATTTAATTATTTTAAAATAACACGTGTTGTTATTGATTTCTTAACACGCCCTCTGGAAGTAATTATTGACGTTTTGGATTAATTTTTGGTTGGTATATTTATTTGAAGTTTGTCTAGAATACTTTTCTATAAAACAAGCCAAAAACACGTTATTAAATATAGTGTTGCCAGTTCAAAGTAGGTACCAAATCCGACTTGTTGCTGGAATTGTTTCTTCCTATTCCAGCTGAAAAAACAATCAAACATAACGAATTCTATTAAAATATCAAAATACCAAATATTAATTAAATGAAAAAAAAAGATTTTATTGCGAATACAGCCAAAATACAGAATACAACTAGCAGAAAAGTTCAAAACAAAGTTGATAAAGAAATATCAGACAGACTGTCACTTTTACTGCCTTGCGCTGTCAACTTTCACTGTCAAAGGGATTTAAAAATGGATGTATTCGCTGATTACACTTGCTTCCTTACTCGTTGATTATCACAGTTCACACTCGGAAAATACTGAAGTTGATGTGTATTGTGTATTTTAAAATTAACTTTTTTAAAGTTAAATTATGCATATGGAATTATAAAATCAAGTAAAAAAAAAACTTCTCGGCTAGACTTGCATTTCATTTTCAGACAAATCCGACTGGAAACAAGTAAAAATGGCAACACTCTTGTAAATAAAATAAATTTTCCAATAATCTCTTTTTTAGTACACATTTGTTAAATTTGCGTGGAATAATAAATAATTTCAATATTCAAAGCGAGTATAATAGTTTATAAATCTCTCTAAATCTTTCAGCAAGGTATTTGACACTCCCCATATTTCCTTAGTATTTCAATTGTTATCAAAACCCAACCATGAAATGATTGTTTCGTTATAATACATTAAAATAAAAAAAAATAAACTTATGTTTACTAACAACGAATAACTTTAGTAATTACAAGACGAAACTATTTGTTTTAATATAAAAAAAAATTAATATTATTATAACCTTCAATTTATGATAGCATTACAATTTTAAAACATATTCGTAAAAGATAAAATAAAATAAGCTTATAATAATTAATATTTGTGCTTACACTTACAAACAAAATAAAAAAAATGTACCTCAACTCTATAATCAAGGCAACAAGGAAATGAAATTTTTATAAAACTATAAATCTAGCAAAATTATTATCATTATAGTATTTGTTTTCTTTTTTTATTATTATTTTGTATTTAGTTTTTTAAAATACTTTTAAATTGTGTACGATACGTGCATACATTATTATCTTTCTTATCACTGCTAGATATTATAGCATGTTTGAATAGAAAATAAAAAAAAAAAAATTTAATGACATATAGCTGGTTTATGTGGTTATAATATATGGTTTTAATAAGCTTAACTCATAATGTTTGTTTGATAAATAGAAGACTTTTAGTTTCCTCAATTTATTTGTTTGAAAAGTCTTAATTTTTTTTTTAAACAAGTTAGACACAACCAAGCAGCTAATTGTTTTTTTTTATTCTTTACTTCTATTTTCTTCTTCTGTTTTTTGTGCGGTGAACAAAATAATTAATCGTTGGTCCGAAAGAAACCGACACAACTCAACCAAATTAATTTTTTCGAAAGAAGTGGATGAAGATTAAACGAAACCTTGAATTTTTCATAATATAACGTCCCAATTTCAAACCAGAACACGTGTTCTGAATGTTCCCTAAATTGAAAAGCGGTTAGTTTTTTCTGGACAAAATGTTGGTTTTCTATTAGAAACACACCCCGACGGAAATTTAGATATAAATTTTTTTTTTTTTAATTTATCAACAATTCAATCAATCATATAAAAAGTTTAGTGTTGAAAACTCTAATCGAATTAGATAAATGTTTATCTGTAAAAATCATAATAATACTACTGCGCATGAAAAATTGGTATCCAGCTTTTTTCTTATGTTTTTTTTGTATAAAATATTGCCCATAGTTTGATTATTAAGGGGAAAGTGTCCCTTATCAATCTCCAACCATAAAACCAAATCATTGTCATAACAGTGAAAAATTAAAATTTAAACAGAGAAATACAGACAAAAAAATTTTGCTAGTTGATCTTTGACATTTCTCTTTCGACAAAAAAAGTGCGATTAAATTCAGCAAATAAAATAAATTATCTGAAATCTGGGCAATCAGTTAAATGAAAACATAACTGGCCTCACTGTTCGGTTACTTCTTAAAACTGTCATTTTTTGTTCAAAGAAAGTTCTGTAAAAATTCTTATTAAAAAATAAAATTCTACTAAAACTGGTAGACATTGGAATTTTTGAGAATTATACGAAAAGACCAATGTTATGTATTGCTGCATTTATCTGAAACATTTAAACATTTTTTAACTAGTATCATAATTACTACGTTTTCACCGACTGCTAAACCGAGATTTAAGTAGATTTAAACCAAATACTCTTCAAATGTCGAAAATTTTCAGTACAAATTTATTTCGTAAATCTAGCAGACTTAAATCTTTAAAGGGGAAAAAATTTTACAAGTCGAACACACCTATTCTCATATTTTGTTGAGTACAAAATTCGAAAACCAAATTTTTTCGCATTCGTTGATTTCAACTTTATTAAAATGTTAAAAAGATAATACGATGCTAACTCGTTTAAAATTGGGAAAATCCGGTTTTAAAACTACTTTTAATGTTTTAAGATCGTACTTATTCGTCTAGAATTTTGCGCTAATGTTGTTAAATAAATAATATTTGTCATTATTCTCACTAATAAATATATATATGTAGGTATCTATATGGAATCTGTGAATTTCTAATGAATAAATTATTGTTTGAGGATTAACTACGAAGTCGGAATTGGTTTTTTTTTTTAATTCAAAAAAGATATTATTTCACATGAATCTCATTTCCAAAAGATCTTATTTCCTAAACAAAAAACTTCCCCATTAATTCATGCATATTAAGTTAAACATAAATTACTATCAAAACTAAGTCAACTCAAATACGCCTCATAACGATAAAATTTATAATCAGTTTTTTTTTGCATAAGTATTGTGTGTGCTACTTTAACTTACTCATGGGTAAAATCTCTATACCATTACAAGTTTTGGATCTATACCACTAATCATTACCCTACATTTATTTAGTAAAAATTAAAAAAAATCACCAACAAATGCTAACCAAAAAATTAGCAACAAAATTCACCCACTCACACCTATATAAGCACAAATATAAAATCTCCAAATGAGAACTTATGTTTTCTTTCATTCTATTTAATAAATTTGGAAATGAGAACATATTATAGGTATTTAATTTTGTGTTTACATTACACCACGTGGTTTTCTTATATAGTAAAAACGAAAAAAAAAATGTAAACAGACCTTTGCGTGTATGAAAAATGTTGTAGCAAAAATTTCAATACATATTTTAATATAACTACAAGGGACTGTAGTAATACTCATTCTATTTAGTTTAATTTACGTATACGGAAATGTTTAAACACTTAACATAGAATTTATTTATATAAAAGAGAAAAAATTGTTGCTGTGGGGCTCTTATATATAGATAGATAATTAAATTTAATGACAGGTAGTAATATCAAGTACTGCTCTTCATGAATATCTACATATAAAATTCTCCATCCCCACCTGTATTATGTCATGGCTAGTTGAATTTTTTCGCACGCTTATTGAAGCCGGGTGGGATACACGACCTTGTAATAGTTCATTAAGTAATACTTTATGGAGCTCTATCAACAACTCTAATATATACATATTATATGAACTATGAAGTCTTGACTCGCAAATTAGCATAGACTGAAGATTTGTGTCTTTATTTGAATTTCAAGTTTGAATTGAATAGATCTTCACTGATGATGTAGTGAAGCCGCCGCCGAAGTGGATATCATTATAGTGGCTCGATATACCTATAACACTTGAAGATGCTAAAAGAAGTAGGTTTGAATTTTCAATAGACCAGTCACGCTTCGATTTTTAGTATTTAAATAATCTGAATACCTGCATAAACTTAATGAAAAAAAGATGATTAAAAACTTTGTTAAATCACTTGAGGCGAAAAGAGTTTGTTCTTCGTGTCTTTTTTTTTTGTAACAAATAATCCAGCTCAAAGGACCACCTACAAAATTGGTTTCAAATTTGAATGGCTAATTGGTTGACAGAAGTAATTTCGTTGTAGTTTGATAACATTTTATTTATGAAACAAGCAAATCACTTTAAAATTAAAGTGGTTTAAAAAGTGCATTTATTTGTTTAGAACTTTCTGCTATCAGCTTTGAGCTATCAGTTCTGAGGAAGTATTCATGAAATTGATTATTGGTTTCCCTTTCCTGCAATTTTCTTACATATTATTCAGTTTTGAAAAATTTAATTTAACATTAAGTTTCGCCAAATCATTTGTTGCAAATTAATATTTCCATGTATATTCATATTTACTAATTTATTTTTTTTTCTCTTTTCAGAATCAATAATAAAACGTCATAATCCCAATCATCGCAATAGTACTGCAAGTGATGTAGCTAGTACAAGTGATGAAGTAAATTCAGTAAGTAGCCATGAGGATCTCTCCGATACTTATGATTTGGTGAAGGTTAATAAGAAAACTGCCAGAGCTAGACGAAATCGCAAACAACGCCGTCAACAGCAACAACAATTACAAGAACAACAACTTCCAGATCAGCAACAACACCAACAACAACAACAGCATCAACAGTCAACACATCAAAAGAAACAAAATAAAAATATATCAAATTCTTCGTCCTCAATATCATCATCGTCGTCATCACCATCGATACCAAATAATTTGTTTCAGCAACAAAAAAATGCAAATAAATCATCTCGAAGAAATGGCAAAAACACCAATAACACTGCCACAGCACAACACCTACAACAGCCATTATTATTGTCAAAAACTGCCAAGAGCCTTTTGCACTCATCAGCAACGCCATCTTCATCGGCAACAAATTCGGTTTCGTCATCACCAACTGCCTCGCCAAAAGCAAAAAGAATCGGAAAAATTCGTCATATATTTGAATCTCCCCTCAGTTTGGTGGATGTTTTGTCTGAATTTGAAATTGCCAGTTATCTGCGTCAGTATGTGCCCGATGCCAAAAAGTTGAGAAATTTTGGCTATCCCGTTGAGAGTACAGTTTATGAAGGTTGTATTGAGATCTATAAAAGTGTGCCGAGCTTTTTTCCGCCACGTGCTAGTGCTACCAGACATCATCATGTCGGTGTGGTAAATTCAACCGATGGCCTTAGAAGTTTCACCTCACCAAATCGTAAACTGTCATCGGGTGACAGTGGCAAGGGCAGTGGAACTTCAACGCCGTTATCATACAATGCCAGTCCAGCTGACAGTGATTATTCGGAGGAAGAGAATACAGCTGATTTGATATACTCACAAGTTGTGGAGAAAAGTTGTGTGCGCTGTAGAAAACCGTTTAAAATCACCACCAGTGGTGAGTTCATCACTCGCGAACCATGCAACTACCACTGGGGAAAACAAGAAGCTGGTGAATATATGGATGAGAAGGGTGATTCAACTTCAATAACGTTCTTTTCGTGTTGCAAGAAAGTACCACCAGAGCCATGCACACAAAATCACGTGCATGTCTGGACAGATATCACATCAGGTCTTAATGGACCCTACACAGACTTCGTGCACACACAACCCAGACGTCGTCTTAGAAAAATGGACTCAGAAGACGATGTCAAGATATATGCCCTTGACTGCGAAATGTCTTACACCGGCTTCGGCATGGAAGTGACAAAAGTCACAGTCGTCTCATACAACGGTACTCCTGTCTACGAAAGTATTGTCCATCCTCGATCAGAGGTTGGTGATTACAATACCCGATTCTCGGGAGTAAGTGAAAAAGATTTCGCACCCGGAAGCGAAGCAAGAACACTCGAAACAGTACAAAATGATTTGCTTGATCTCATTGATGCCGACGATATATTAATCGGCCATGCGCTTGAAAATGACTTAAGATCCCTGCGGATAGTTCATAAGCGCATTGTGGATACTGCTATAATTTATCCACATCCAAATGGCTTTCCATTCAGACGTGGACTTAAGAGCATAGTAACAGCAGAACTAGGCCGAGAAATACAAGTCGACGAAGCCGGTCACAGTAGCTTAGAAGACAGCTTGGCTTGTCTCGAATTGATGCTCTTAAAGGTGCGTTCCGACTGGCGAGCAAAGTCCACCAAAAAGGCAAAATCTGAAACGCAGCCTATTATACCCAAGTCCGAACAGTTTGTGGTGATCTCCCAACATCAATCCGCTCTGTTTCACCAGAAAGCGTAGAGTAATTTAATACAAACATATTTTGCAAATGCGATTCAATTGTTTGTTAGGCTTAAAACAAATATTTTTTTATGAATTAGTGTTTCATTTTGAAGAAAAACAAAAATAAAAACAAATATTTTAAAACTAAATTGTTATAGGGTAAAAGTTGTAAACTTGTTTGACTTTTACAGAAGTATAAAATATGTAGGAACAAAAACACCTTACCATAAAAACACAAGCAAAACAAATAATCAATTGGAAATCTATTACTTACAAACAAAAATGGAGCGAAATTAAAAAAAAAAAATATATATATATAACGAACTGATTTATTGCTGTGATTTTCTCTTTTTCTCATTTTTAATATAAATAAAACAAAAAATATCTAACAGACATTTTTGTATTTTCCACAATATCATTTTTTTGTATATCAGTTGAAAAAAATCAAAAAAAAAAAAAAACAAATCAAAACAAAATGTCCACTCCATATTTTTATCGTGTGAAGAAGAAAATACTTCATTTGTCCATATTTTTTTTTATTTAACTTTTATAATATTTATTGAAAGCAAAAAAAACTTACTGAACTAAATTTCATCTACCATCATCATCGTCATCTTTTACATTTATTTTGTTGTTAGAAAACTTCTTACTTATATCTTTATATTTAAATTTAATGAAAAACAAAAATATACAAACTATGTTAAGATTAGAAATAAGATACAAAAAAAAAGAATGTTTTTGTAATAAAACAAACAATTAAAATAAAAACAATGCAACTTTTTTTCATTTTTAGGTATGTTCCTAGTTTGTACAGAGAAATGTAATAATTTTGTTTAATAACAACAAATTGTTGACTTGAAAAAAAAAGAAAAAATATTTTGTTTGAAAGCATTTTGTCAAGCAGCTTATGAGCAGGAAGTACATTTTGTATTTGCAAATAATTTTGGCGAACATTTTACAATATATTATATTATGTTAATAACAATATAATTTAATGGTATACAAGAGTACATGGAAGTTAAACTTTAAAAGTAACTGAAACTGACGAAGAAGAATAAAATGCTGATTTTATTTTTGTACAAAACAAAACAAACATCTTTATTTATTTTTAGGTTGAAATATATGAATTAATATTTCCGATAGTAATTGGCAAACAATGGCCAAATTCTTAAACGAAAAATTTGCGCAAATTATGCTAGCCGACAGTTCGAAAATGCAAACGTAAACATCTCTGCTAAGCAACTTGTCCCTAAACGTAGTAGTTTTTTTTTCTTTTGCAAATTCAAATGTGCAAATGTCAAAAATATCTTGCGCAATTCACTTGCAATTTGAATTTATTTGTTTTTTTTTTATTGTTTGGTGTTTGGTGGTATTTATTTATTTATTTTTACAGCAAAATGGGTGCAAAAAAATTAAGAAAAGTAAGTGAAATTTATTGAAAGACTCATTAACAACATTACTTGAGATGACAATATTATAAATTTGAAAAAAGTAAACCCATCAGGAGGTAAAGTTGTTGTTAAAAATTCGATTGGTACATTTACAGGATTTTTCCTTAGGAAAAAATCAAACATTAAGGAGTGTATGTGTAGTACTCAAGAAAATATTATAAATTCATAAATAATTTGTTTTTTTTTTTACATTTTTTATTCAACTAAGGAACGTTTTTTTTCGCCACTCAATACCTCGTTTACAATGATTTCTGTGTTAGTACCCATCACAATACAGGTAACGTATTGCGCAGGTTGTCAAAGTTGAAAATGTGAAAAAAACTAAATTTGGCTGTTCGAGTGCCTACAGAAACGCAAAGCGCATCATTAGAAACAACAACAAAAAATTGAAATTAGACAAGGAAAGGAACACTGGATCCATCATTTTACCACCATAACACGTTGACATTTTGACAGATCCGCAGAACTGAACAAAAATGAGAACGCTATTGATACTACCTTTAATATTTGTACTATGAGTAACCATAACATCGTACATGCTTGCAATGTCTCGATCTTCTTTTTCATTGTTGATGGATCTTTATTATTTGCTTTTAAAGGTGCTGAACTGCTGGTTGAACTAAATCAGGCAAATCAGCTACTTTTTCCTCGATTAAGGGATTTATATTTACACGGACCACCATCGGTTCCAGATAAATTTGCATTATTTTTTCGTGTGAACTTTGAAATCAAACGGGGGAATTATTTGTGTTAAAGATTTGTTAACCTTTTTCCACCCTTCTACATTATGCTGCGGTGGACCTTCGGCATTTAAATCATTCGATAAATCCGTCAGTAAATATCTCGATTTTTGTTTCGCCTCTTGGGTCTTCAAGTACCCTTTTGACAGATCTGTGTCATATACATAGGTACTGCACTAGAAATTTAAATTGACATGCCTTACTTTTTACTTTCGAAGTAGGTAGAGTTCCTCGATTATGAGAAAGTTGATAGTTTAAACTACTAGAGCATATCAAAACCGCCTTAAAGAGTTACAGAGTTCCGATTTTGCGAATTCGATTTTTTCATGATTTTTCAAAACAAATAAATCTAAGATCTAATAAAAATAAGATTGAACAATAATGTCAAATTGACAGATAAAAAAATGTCCCTTTCTTTGAATTTTTCTTAAGGATCTGCTTACATTTCAAGCATTTTTTTTTTAAGTTTCTACACAACTATAGATACTTATGTACATAAAAAATGGAATGTTTGTGGTTTGAAAAATATTTCTTCTGTTGGTATTTTTCTTAGAAGTGTTAAGGTATGAACAAACTGATACAAACATTTGTGCATGATCTACTCAAAATCTCTTACTCATCTATTGAAAATATTTTCGGGTTTGAAAACGGTGATTCTTTTTAGGCTTCTGTATATAGGGGGTATACCAGCTTTAATATACCTATAAATAAATTAAAGCAAACTATAGGCCTTAATTAGGTACTTTGGTGTTTAACTGTCGTCAACCACAGCCATGCACCATAAAACGGGCAATAAGGTAGTTTTTAGTGTCAGAGCAATAACCGTTTGAACATATTTAATTGTTCTCTTTCGGCTGTTCTCTCTGGTGTCTGGGAAGAGACGGTGACTTACATATTATTATCTTCATTCGAAATGCTTAATTAAAACAAATAAATTAACAATTAAATTAGCTAATCAACATGAAAATCATTTATTTTAAATGTTAAATGAAACTTAACTAACTTTAATTGTATATGTATATATCCCCTGATGAAGATGGGATATAACGAAGTGAAATAGTTTATTTTATTTACACTACACTACGACCAAAACAACCACAAGAGAATACTAAAAAATTTCAAAAATCTAAAATAATCCAACAACTTCATCAATTAATAACTCATCAAAAAACATATAAATTATATGTCAAAAAACCTTGAAAAATCTGCCTTTTTTAATTTTTCTTGAAAATAAATTAAAAGAAATAGCAAAATTATATTATTGTCATACTGCTTTTAGACGACTACAATTTTGAATGAAAACGAACATCTCTTTACATTCTTTACTATGAAATTTTTCAACTTAAGCAACTTTGTTCACCCTGGCCACCACATACGTCCCTCGCCTACGTGCTTAAAATAAGCAGGGGGTAATTACATACTTCGTTTAAAAGCCGTCTTAGAAGCTCAAATTTGTCGCACCAAATATTGCTTCACTGCGCGCAGCTATATATGTAAGCAAATAAAAGAATACGCAAACAAAAAAATAACGCTTCTCACTTTGCATCTCTTATCACATACATACATAGGCACGGGTTGACAAGTCTTAAATAAAAATGATTGTCCTTAATTTATACATAAAATAATATTTAACTAAGATTTTTATTATAATAAACAAAATTAAAAATTATTTTTTTATTATATAATAAAATATTAACATGCAAATTTTGTATGTACTAGTTTTAAGTAATATTATTATAATAAGTGTTTAACTATAGTCCTTACCGCATTAAATAAATTAAACAAAAATTTTAATAAAGTATTTCATGTTTATTATATATTATAAAAATAAATTTTATATATATATTTTTTTTTATATTAATTTATATATAATAAAATTTATATAATTTTTAATTTTATAATGGTAAATAATTAAATAGAATGTAATATTTATTATGATAATTTAAAGTGAATATAATTTGTTTTATTAAAATTTGCTTCTTTTTTTCAGTATATAAATTAATTAGAAACTAAACTTCTTTTAGCTTCACTGAGCAGAAGGAGAAACCTGAACGAGATATCTCCTTTAGAAGTCAAAAGCACTCAAAAGACGAAAGACGAAACGACGAAAAAACGAGTCGTGTAATCAGGATAAAAAGGCATAAGAAATCACAAACCACAAATCATATATACCATTGTTTTAGTTTAAGAAACTTTTATTTTTCAAAAAAATATTTGTTTTACTATGTGCATATGTATATATGCATTTGTATATGTATATATATATATAAATATGTTGATGAACAATCGATCAACATTATTCCATCGTGTGTCGTCTTCGATATATTGCCACTTGCATTTGCTTCACTTTGAGACGTATGCAAGTGGTTGAATATTTCTGTCCAGAGATTTGAAATTGAAATCTTGTTTATCCTCACAGCAATATACCCATATTGCGCGATCAATTTAGATGCGTTATTGTTTGCGTCGTATAATTTTAGGTTATTAGACTTAATATCACTACTTATGTAGGGGTCTTTGTCAACGTTGCCCATGCAAATATTAGCAGATTTTCCAATGGTTTGGTTCGACCGTGTGAGTCAAAAAAATTAAAACAATGTCTAACATGACAACAAATGTGAAAACCATTCGTTCTATTCTTTTTCTGACAGTTAACCAAAATTTCAAATTTGTATGCCTTTATGTTGAGTTTTAATTTTCAAACCGCGAACTACTGGCTCTAAAAGTAAACTAGGTTATGAGAAAATTTGTTCAGTAGTTAAGTTTTATCTTCTTTCCATCGCGACGAATTCTTTTTATTATAATTCTGATAGCGTTTATATTACCAACCCAAAAACAATAATTTCAACGTCCTTGTTTAATTGATTCCAAAGGTGCTGCCACAATACAGCGCATTTAACAACAATTTATTTTTATAATCAACTGAGTCATGATGACAATAATAAAAATAAGCATTAAACGCAAATGAAATAATCGTATATGGACGTACAGACATAACTAGGAAAGGAAGGAAGCGTCATGAATCAGAAGTTTGTGACGATTGCATGGCGTTGTTGTACCGGTACGTTGAAGCCTTCGAAATCTTATATGCGCTCATCATAAATTGTTGATTTCAATTCGATTCGAATGGTTACCTACCAGACGGAGAAAGTTTTCCGTGAAATATTGTAAGAAAATATTCTGCAATCGTACATATCCAAAAAGGTTTTTATTTCATTTTTTGTTATGAAAAATATGAGATACGTTCGTATGTACCTACTTCATTATGAGACGCTTATAATATGTTACTTAGTTTCTCGTGGTTTGCTTTTGTTTGGGTTTTATTTTTGCCAATACTGCAATAAACTATGACATTCACTTTATTTTCTTTCTGTCTGTTTGTTTGTTTGTCTGTCTGTCTGTCATTCATTCATTTCATGTCGACGATTTACTTCGCTGGGTTTGTCACGCTTTTATATTTAACCGTCAATATCAGCACGAAGTTTAAGTTGTAACTTGTATTGGTATTATGTTTTTTCCCCACTTCATCCCTCGACTTGAACTCAGTTATTCTTCAACAACAATAACTTGGATTGTGTTACGTTTTATTTAAACTTATATTATTTTTATGTGTGCACTTTTTAGCGAATATATATAGCATTCAGGGTTTTCACGCCGAGACGTTGAACTTGAATTAATAGGTATAGCCAGAGATTTACAACGTTAGGGGATTGATGTCGTGTGGAACATAATCTGCATCACGGATTAATTTTGTTTTGTTATATTTTTAATTTCCAGTGATCCTGACATTGTACAAAGATTATAGTTTTATTTGACGAGAAAATAGTTTAGAAGATACAGAAAAAGAGAATTGGTTTATTAAAAATAATTAAAACATTTTAGAACAAAAAATATACCTAAGTTGATGGAGGAAGTTCAAAAACTTGATTTCGTAATAGCTGCTGTTTGCGTTTTCATTATTGAAACAGAAAGGGCTACACTATGCGACATTATTGAACTTGAAACGTTTTACGCGTAGCATATTGCAATTTTTAAATTTTTAAAAATGTCAAATGAAAATGTAACGCCGGTTTTGATGGACTTATCTGAATCAAGTGAATGTAAAGACAATCTGAATGAATTAGTCAGTTCACGTTTCTGAGATCTCACTGAGCAAACGTCTGTCAGCTTCACTGAGGAGAAGGAGAAACCTGAACAAAATAGAAGTCAAAAGCACTCTCCATCTCGTATATATAAATTGATCAACTGCGACATAAAATAGTTGAGCAAACGAATCCAAAAAATTTCAGTCTCTGCTTTTTGACAGGAAAGGTCAGTAATTACGTCAGATTTCTGAGATTGCTGAGATCTCAAGAAACCTGAACTGGCTAAATATTTTGTAAATTCCTAGGCGACGTTAATTGACAGGCACTGACAGCTGTGTATTTGACAGTATTTAAAATCCTTGCACTCTGAAATTTGTGTAGCAAAAACTTATCCAAAGGAAGGAAAATTATTTGCTCTATCTTTGCAACTTTTTTGAGTTAAAAAACAGGTATTTTAGACAATTTGTGAAAATTTATGCAATTTTGCACAAAAGCACGTTTCAGTTAATCCAGAGTTAATTATCAACAAACTCGATGAGTTGCCTCGGGATCTAAGTTGACTATAAAAGATTTTTCAGGAGTTAATTCGGGCTTAACTCTGAAACTGAGATGATCTAGCTAGCACTGAAAAGCTGGGTCTTAAAGATTTGGGGACGCTAAATTCAGAAGGTAAAAATTTGAAAAAAGCACTGTAATTCATGAGTTTAGTTAAATGTATGTTTTAAGGCCAGTTTCACAGTGCACACTTAACAAAATAAGTGGCACTTAATTTTTCCATTTTGGCACTTTAGCCGGAGTTTTCTTACCTGAGTAAGTGGAACTTAAGTGGGAGACTTAAGAGTCACTTATTCCTATAAGCTTACACTGTGAAATTGTGCATTAGTTTTTCATATTTGGCACTTAAGTGACACTTAATCGAGTGTGAAACTGGGCCCTAGTGACTTAAAATTTTTATTTGAATGTGTACCTTCATATGTGAATTCCAGTACATAGTTATATATCTACCAAATTTAGAAAACCAAGTCCAAAATCTTGCCCAATGGGCATTATTCACACCATTTTTTCGTTTTAAATAACAAACTACTTATGTATATTTTAATAAATATGATTTAAAATCACGAAAATAAATATAAACCATGCATAAAAGTGTTCATATATGCGTTTCGCCCCGATGTAATGGTTGGGCTCATCAGAAGATGACCATTACATCTTGTCTTGACGCATATTTTCCCGAATAAATCGAGATTCCATTTAATCCGAGCTACATAGAGCAACTGCGAATTATCGGGGCGAAACGCATATATGAACACTTTTATGCTGGTTTATATTTATTTTCGTGATTTTAAATCATATTTATTAAAATAAACGGTGTTCAGGAAAAAACAATTCGACTGTTAACAGTCAAATATTTCTTCTTCAAAACTACTTATCTATGGTTCCATCTTCGTTTTAAAAATAACAAGTCATTGACCTGACTTGATATTTTCAAAAATAAATGGCAAATCTAATTTTAAAAGCCTATACAGAAATGATTATATAATTTGAGTTCATTGTGTTTCTCACTTGTCTCGAGGTCTGATCAAAGATTTAAGATTTTCAAAAAATTTATTTTGTATACCCGTTACCCGCCAGAAACCCAAACAATTAGATATTTTTCTATTTCAATTGAATTGCATATCATTCGTTCAGGTGGCACCATCATTTTAGATTTGAGAGAGTATAGTGATTTGATGGTGATCTCTTATAAAAAAAAAACAATTAAAATGCAACAACTTAAATACATAAAAACCCAGCTAGTAACAACAAACATCAAATCTATCTTAAGATGAGCTGACGTTGGCGATAAATTTAGATCACCTAGAAAAGAATGCATTCGATAGATTGGAATTCACTCGTGTCCTTTGCCCAACTATCAATCTATTTAAAACTTTGATGATATAAAAAAAAAATAAAAACAAAAATTTATTTCTCGGGGAATAAATTGATTAGCCAAAGGCTATCCGAGGCTTATTGCATTTCGTTGTCAACTTTAATTTGTATTTCTTTCGATATTGATGAAGGTACAAAAACATCGTAAGCATTAATTCACATAGTTCTTGTCTTCGAGTCAATTTATTTCTTGTTTTTGAAGTCATGATAATTAAATACAAATTGTAAGAATATGTGGAGGTAGAGAAATAACTTTACGGGAAAGAAATTCAAAATTTAAGAACTTCAGCTATATGTATGTACATATGTAGATATATTGATTATTGGGAGGTATTCACTGTTTTTAGGAAACAATCTCTGTTTCTGCGAAGTTATTTGATAGCTTAGGTGGGAAATAATTTATCTTTTATAATTCCTTTTAGTATGCGCACATTTAAAATTTTGATGTAGAAAATACTACGAAATTGAATAATAATATCGAATTAGATTTTCTTAGGCCCAGTTTTTCAGTGCTCAGATCATCCCAGGCTTGGAGTTCAACCCAAATTACTTCCTGAAAATGTTTTTCAGTCAATTTAGATCCCAAATTGACTCATAAAATTTGGTGAGTTAACTCTGGATTAAATGAATAGATTTTTCAGTTCTGACAGATGTGAGTGAAAACACTATCGAAACAGAGAGGGCGGCACAATTAAACCAACTTTTCCATGTTGTTTCGTACATTTTAACCCCTAAAACCCATTTGCTTACTTTGTTGTTTTTTGCAATTTCAATTCGTGTATATAAATGGCCTTGTGAAACAGAACAACAAATTTAAGGAGTGCGCCGATAAAAAATATATATGTGTGCGTTGTTTTACACATCCCTTCTCATTTGTTATGAGAAAATAACAAGGGGTATTCATGCAACGTCGGAAACTTCACGATGTCGTAAAATCGTAAAGTTTGCGACACACGTTTCATGAACGCACCTAAAAACATTTTGCGTAAATGTGGTAAACGATATGGTAAACAAGTAATTGTTCGGTAAACGTCGAAAACCTTAAAACATTTAATTTAATTTTAACATTCGTTAAATTTGTTATCCGCAATTTAAAAATGGCCAAAATAAGCCAAAAAAAAAAAAATTTATACAATTGTATGAACAAATTGCTTTCAATGATCTATTATTTCATGAGTTATTTGGCGAAAATGATGGTAAGTATGTTTATTGTTGTGATCAACACATAAGTGCATGTGTGAATGCATTTGTGTTTGATGTTACTCACATTATTTTGAAAAGAAAGCCTCACTTTTTCCTCGATATGCCCGTTCCTCTATTTCTTCCTAAGGTTACAAGAGTTTACCATGTTTACGATGTTTACCAACTTCGTTTAACACACAAATATGTGTCTTTTTGACAATTCGTTTACGATGTTGTAAACCTTAAGACGTTTACCACGTTTACGATGCTTTTCCGACGTTGCATGAATACCCTTATTAAAATACAATATTTGTTCATATAAAATTTCCAACATTTAAGTGGGATTTTAGATATGTGCTGTACGTACATATTCCAAAAAAAAAGAAAATTGCGTAGACAAACAGGCTGCGTTTACTCCAACTATATGGTAAATTATAATAACGCTTGCCATGTCGTTACGGCGACGCGACATGGCGTGGTGACGCGATGGTGGCGTTGCGTCGTTGTGGTTACCTATAATAAAACTCATATTATTGCTCTTTTCCTTTAGGGAAAAAAAGAAGGCGTCAAATCTGTGAGAGGAGAAAGTATTTAACGTTGTGACTTGACTTGTGTTACACTTAACTAGAGCACGTACCAGTCGTGTGCAGACACAACACAACCCAAAACTGCAACTCGCCTGATGGTAGAAGATTGAAAATTGAAATTAATTTTATTGGTAAATAACGAGTGTAAGTGATTTTCAAGTTTTTTTTTTTTTTTGTTTTGAGGCATCTCGTTTCAGACTGCAGGCACCTTTGATTAGGTTGCCTGGTCAAAGAAACTGTATCGAAGGAAAGGCGATCACTTCTGATGTTGTATAAAAGTTGAAGAAAAAAAGACAACCATCCATTGGTATAGGCTTTTACTTTTGTATCTGCTGATGGTTAAAATAGAAAAATTGTTCCTGCGTAGGCATATAGCGTTGGCTCAGTCAATTTTTAAGTAGGTACGTCTACATTACTATTTTGCTGCTAAATTTACGTAATACATGTATGTTTTTAGTTTGAGGAAAGTGGTTGTATTAAATTACATTTTATCATTCGTTAAAAAAATGGATTAAGTCGCGTAAGCATAATTTATTTGCAAAACAAAAATATTTCAATCTGGTTACGAAATCAGCTTAATTATTAAACAGCCTATATTGAAATTAACCAACAAAAATATTTACAAAAAGAAATAGGTATGTACGTTGAATTAATTTTGTTACAAAGAAAAAAATTTGAGAAAAAAATATCTGCATTATCAACCAATTTTAAAAAGTCGTTTTTAATGTTAACGCTTTACAGGGGTGCCAACCGTATAATAATTATGCTACATGTATAATAATTTTTGATCTGGTATGATGTATGATTGGAAATGATTATCATACGCAATGAAAAGTATGATAATTTCCATATTTGAATGAAATTAATAAATAAACTTAAAAAAAATAAATTTGAAGGAAACGAACAGTTTGTATAATAATTGAGTGAAATTTCTTACATATAACTATTTTATAGGGTTTCAAAAGCTTAAGCTAATTTTAAGCTTAAACTCTCGTTCAATTCACAAGTCAGTAATGGACTCGTGAATTGAAAAAATTTGATTCAAAATAGCTTTTAACGGCCTATAGTCTACAAAAATTGGCGTTTAGTCCTGGCAGGTGATCTCATTTGATGTATTTCAATATTTTTATAGTATGTATTTGTATTTCTAAAAAAACCTTTGTATGAAAAATATTCAATTCACAAACTTTTTGCGATTTGCGAAGTAAAGAATATTTTGTACCTAAGAAAAATAATATTCACAAGCTCTTTTAGATTTTTGAATTAGCTTTTAGCTCTTTTATACAAAATTAGACAATGAGATAGTCAAAAATAAAAAAATGGTTCTCTGAGAGGTACGTGTTAATAAGAGTTTAATTTAAAATTTGTCTTTATTTTCATTCTCATTCAACTAGGTATAAGAATATTTTTTGTTTATAATATTGTAGATTATGTTAAAAACCTTCTTCTTGCAGTCGAAATAAAATGCACCACTGAGCCGCACGAACTTGCTCTTATGTGCGATCACATTGAGATTTTAAAGTGTGAATAGTTTAGATCTATTCATCTTATTTTATAATAAATAAAATAGTTATTTTTAGATCATCAAAATCTAACAAAAACATTGAACAATTAGAATATAGCCATGGAATTAATGGAAACTCACAAAACTTGGATGAAAAGATTCCGAAATTTGAACAATACGAAGTAGAACAATCCATAAATAGCCTCAAAAACGAAAAAAAAGTGTTGGAAGTGATGGTATCGAAGCGGAAATGCTTGAATACGGAAAGAAAGCTCTAACTCAAATACTTACAACCCTATACAACCCTAACAACAATATATAAGCTTTTTTCAAAAATAATATACAGGAAAACGAAACATACATTCACCGAAAATCAACCAGTAGAACAAGCTGGAAGGATACTCAATAACGGATCACTTACAAACAACTTTCCATCTGATTCAAAAATTTAAAGAATACAAAAAGCACTACACCTTCTTTTCATTGGGTACATTCAATGCATTACGTTTGACATCTGAATTTTCAGAATTCTGAATTTTTAGAGCTTCTGATTGGCCTGTCATAAAAAGAAAGATGACTTTTAGTTGCCAGTTATAGCTTTCATTGAAAACGATCATTGAAAATTTTAATTGCCAACTTTGAGACCTTAGAAAAGGAAAGTCAGAGTTTATTTATATGCCAAAATGAAGGTTATGACTCAATTATGTATTATATTTAGTTCAAAAAAATTTTCATTTTTGGCCAAGATTGCGCATAAAATAATTTTTATTTTTTCAATGATTGAACTACCTTACTATTGATCATTGAAAACTTTAGTTATATTGTAAGTGAAAAGTTGAGCCGAAATGGAATTTTTTTTGATAGAAATAATAATTGAGCCATAAGTTTTATATTGGTATCAAAATATTAACTTGTTTTTTGTTCTTAACAATTAAAATTTTCAATGATCGTTTTCAATGAAAGCTATAACTGGCACCTTAGTGACTTTTAGTTACGTTTTATCTGAATTTTCAGACAAGAAAATCTCATCTGAAAATTCAGATGAAAGTTGTTTGTGGTGGGGGAAGTGCCAGCTGAAGCACTGCACATACAAAATTAATGAATTAATGCAAGACGATACCAATTAAGCTATCGTCCAAACGCTATCGTTTTGACGATATTGACTTACGTGAAGCCAATAAAGACATCACTTTCGCTCAAACGATAACGTCTGACGATAATCGAGTTACGGAATGACCCCCTTGAACTTTATAATTTTCGTCTTGTTGGTGGTTGATTTTTTTTAGTTTTCGTCATGAAAATTCAATACTTATTTAAATGAACGAACTTTTTGTTTATTGTTTAGTGAATTTTTAAATCAACAATTTTTTATATTGATGTTACGAAAGTTTTTCTACATTTTTGTAGGCCAAACATATCAATAAAAAGACATTAATGAAATTAATAAAACCATTGCTGATTTAGCTACATAAAATTTCATCTTCACAACTACCCATGCTCAATGTTTAATTTACAAATATGTAATTAAAGTTCTATTTTATTTCGCTTCAATTTAAATCCTATAGATAAATGCAGGAATTTAACACAATGACTTTCGACTGAAATTTCAGATTTTTTTTTGCGTTCAACGAAATAAATTTAGAAATGTGAAAATTCTGATGTAAGGCGATTTTTATTGAACCTGCCCATTGACTTCACCAAAGCTTTTTTTACAGTTGAGCATGACAACATATGGAAAGCTTTAGAAAACAAAATATAAACCAAACTAACATTAAAACACTTTAAATATCTATAAAAATAATTCTGTAAAAATAAAAACCGACAAATTAGGAAGAGAGTTCTACATAAACGGCAAGGAGATCCGATGTGACCATCTCTTTTTTCAGCTATCCTTGAAGAGATTTTTCGGCAACTAGATTGAAAACACAACTATGGAGTTAAAATATATGGCAAAAAACCTTACCGAAGCAAATCGAGCACGGGTCTACTAGTCCTATATAAGTAATAAACTTGGATTTGCAATATCTAACAAAAAAAATGTCGTGAATCGCGTGTGTTTATAAAAATTAAACGAAAACCGCTCATGACAGCTACACGTGTTTAAAGAGCGTTTCTTATGCACAAACATCATATTGTAACATTTTGCAGCTTCATGCCTTCTGATTATTTTGCAGTCTTCTCAACTTTGTGCAGATAACCTCACAACGGAAGGCAAAAAATGTCGTGAATCGCGTGTGTTTATAAAAATTAAACGAAAACCGCTCATGACACCTACACGTGTTTAAAGAGCGTTTCTTATGCACAAACATCATATTGTAACATTTTGCAGCTTCATGCCTTCTGATTATTTTGCAGTCTTCTCAACTTTGTGCAGATAACCTCACAACGGAAGGAATTTCAAGCTGCAATTTACATTCAACGGAGTGCACTCTGCACTCCGCATTCTGCACTCCGCACTCTGCACTCCGCACTCTGCACTCTACCCTCTGCACTCTGTACTCTGCACTCTGCACTCCGCACTCCGCACTCCGCACTCCGCACTCTGCACTCCGCCTTGTTCTATACTCTGTTCTGATTTGTATTTAGGAGTAGGTATGTATCATGATGGGTTTTTCTATTATCAAAAGTTATCTCATGAGTCATGAAAAATATATCTGACTCGATTTATATTAGGTAATACGGTATACCTATTAATTATTGTTATTACTTTATAACACTACGTAAAAGCAGTTTAAATTTAGGTAAGGTACACTATTTTAATAATAACATTTAAATACTACTATTATATTCACTATAGTTTAATTATATAAAGCGTATCATTGAGATACACCATTTTCATCATAAGGAAACAAAATTCTTCCTTTTTTTTTATTTATGAAGCTTGTTTTTATTTAAACCAATTTAAATTTATTTTGCAAATCTCCCCATCAATTATGAATTTAATTTGTTATCAATTATTATCAATCCACTTTCACTACTTGGTATTATTCCGCCTAAATCAACGAAATATTCACCACAAAACCGAGTTATCATTATTTGATTATCACTTAAATACGAGTATTTGATCGCCAATAAACCTGCAAACTCTAAACCACATATGTCGGATCTTTCATCCGGCAAATATTGTTGATAATAATAAAATAAACTCGAAATTCGCGTACACATAATTACTTGTCATGCAGCTCCTTCCGTAAGGTGAATGGGACACAAGCTGTTGGCGCCATGAGCGCCACAAATTGTCTTATTCATCATTATCTTCATAGGCTGACCGATCGTAAAGTTTAAATTGCAAATACCTTACAGGCATATACGTACGTTGTACATACATACATATTATACATACATACATACGTGTTGGGTACTTTCATATTCGGTTAAGGAGTAGTTTTACAAATATCAATTTCTTTAGCGAAAGGCCATCTCTTAGAAATGGCGAAAAATTACTTCCAATTTTGTTGCATGGTGGAAATGTTAAAATAATGTGTGTATGTGTGATGTTGATTTGATGTTGTTTTGACTTTTCCTGGTTGAACCTATATCAAACGAAGCATTTGAAAAGTCTCAAAACTTGATTTGACTACATTCACTTTTTCTTACCAAAATATTCTTCGGATGACTTGATGTTTCTCTAATCAAAATGGATGGCGTTGCTATATCGTGTATACGACCTTTGGTAAAATTCAGTTGGCGGCAAATTATTTTGAAGTGACTTTATACACGCTTTATAAATTCAAGTTTCTTGTATGCATCATGAGAATTCTTATAATACGTATATTTGTAAGAAAAAACACACAACTAAGACACAATAATCTGTTTAAATATTATAAGAATGCCTTCAAGTTGGTAATAATTTAAAAGAATCAATATCTATAGCTATTATTATATTAGATATTATTATTTGGTCGTGACTAAACACCTAACATTTTATTTGTTGGGATTTCACTTTTTCTTTTCACTATTTTCGTAGAGTGAGGTATTAGATTATTCTCACCTTTCTCTTGTTACTCTTGCCAAATAGTTATCACTTTAAGTTCTGTTTGTTTTTGTTATCCATTAGTTGTTGTTATTTTGTTGTTATTATTTTTTATTAGATTTAGGTATTAGTAGATGAACTTTTTATTTAGCTTGAAGTAAGGGAAATATTGAAAAATTAAGATCGCACATTCAGAGGGAGTGGCATTCATCCACTTTCTTAAAATTGTTATCAATTATATGGAGTACTTCAAATGAATGATAAAATTTTGTAAAGCAGTAGGACTTTAAAGGCATTCACAGGGAAAAATACAAAATTTAATATTTGTCATTCAAGAGGTGGGGCATCCACCCACTTTTTAACTGTAGGCTTTAATTGTGTATTCACAAATCCAAACAAACAAACATCATCAATTTACCTTATTATTTTAAATTATTATATAATCTATTTACTTTATTCTAAGAACTACATATATAATATTAATATTATTTAGTATGTACATATATAAATAGTATGATCATGCACATGCAAAACTGTAAATTATATACATAAGTTGTACTCTAACATGCAAATTGTAAAATAAAGTTAGTTCTTGTTCACATTTAAAACTAATCAGTTGTCTACTTTTTATGTATCTGCCATTTTCTCTCGCCGTCCACATATCAGAAGTGGGATCAGTTTACCGCAAAAAAAAATTTTTTTCTTTTGTACAGTCTCACAATTTATGTTTTTTATGTTTTATGTTCGAGATTAAACTCGGTTTTTTACGTATAAATAAAAGAAATAAACTTTATGGCTAAGGCACGGGCTGAGAGATTTGTGCAAGAGGCAACAGTGGTTTCTTTAAAAGAAAAATTAAGTAATTTTGGACTTAATACTGACGGCAATAAAGCCGTTTTGAAGATAAGATTGCAGGAGCACGTGGACGAGCTAGACGAACCTGAATTAAGCATTCACTTTCCTGATGCTCAAGATGAATCGGCATCCAGTGCCGAGGAAGAAGATAACCTCCAGATTGAAATCAACGCGCTTCAGGAAAAAATAAAAAAACAGCAGGAAATATTAATGCTCAAGGAAAAACTTGCAGCGCTTTGCAGAACAAGTGAAAGTGCCTCGTGTTCAATGTCATACAAAGACATCGAAGACACTGTGCCTTGTTTCTCCGGGGATGATAATTTTTCCATTAAGCAATGGGTGCGAAGTTTTGAGGAGGCCAGAATATTGCATAGGTGGGATGAGCAGCAATCATTTATTTATGCGAGACGGAGTCTCAAAGGAACTGCCAAACTGTTCCTCCGTTCTTCCCGTTGCTCAAATTGGCTCGAGCTCAAGTCTAGCCTTCTTCAAGAGTTTCACCGAGCAGTGACGTCAGCTGATGTCCACGATACCCTGAGGAATCGAAAGAAAAGAAAGGACGAGAGTATTCACCAATATACACTAGCCATGCAGGAGATTGCATACCATGCTGACATTGAAGATGAAGACCTTATTCATTACATCATAAAAGGGATTCCTGATGATTTTTGTAACAAACAGCTCCTTTTAACTTCAAAAAGTATCGATGATCTTAAGCAAATGCTAAAGAAATATCAGAAAATGAAGTCTTTTACAACAGAGTATACACCTGTGTATTCAACACCCACTACATCTCCATCATTAAACAGGAAGCGACTTGTAAACAGGTGCTTTAATTGCAACGAGCCCGGGCATCTGGCCACGAGCTGCACAAGGCCACGTCGAGAGAGAGGTAGCTGTTTCAAGTGTGGACAGCAAGGGCATCTAGCACCCACTTGTAAGAACGTTATGTTAACTGTTAACCCATCTGTAAATCCATCAACGGTACTATTGGTACAGCAACCAGAAAGTGAACCAGAACCTGAGGAAGACGAAGTAATAAATCCAGTTTTTAACGACGACTTTTCACTTTATGTTAAGTACAGATTTTTAAGTAATTTTACTAATGATATCTTTGAATTTCAAGCAAATACTATGGTAGATACAGGAAGCCCTATAAGCTTCATTCAGGAACAACTTATACCATCTTTTGTAATCCTGCCAATAAGAGACAATGGCGTTCAATATTTTGGAATCAATGGAGCAAAACTAACCATACTTGGAAGAGTTAAATGTATTATATATCGCAAATGTAAATTTTAAATGTGCTCCACGATGGTTCGCTTACATGTATACCGTTGAATTAAGACAGATTTTGGACGATATTTTGAAACAAATAATAATATGTAATAAAAAAAAAAAAAAAAATATATAAATAAATAATAATAAGGAAACAGCATTCCATCGAATTTTCTTGTGACCTGCAGGATAAATAATTTCGTTATTTAATTGGCGTTTCGCCTTAGAACAACTTTTAATCACGTCATGAATTTTGAAGTTCAAATAGTCATTTTACTTTGAAAATAATAAAAAGAAATAATTATATTTATAAATATATATGTAAAGAAAAAAAATCGAGTCGATTTTATGTCAGGAATGGCCGAAATGTAGGCTTTAATTGTGTATTCACAAATCCAAACAAACAAACATCATCAATTTACCTTATTATTTTAAATTATTATATAATCTATTTACTTTATTCTAAGAACTACATATATAATATTAATATTATTTAGTATGTACATATATAAATAGTATGATCATGCACATGCAAAACTGTAAATTATATACATAAGTTGTACTCTAACATGCAAATTGTAAAATAAAGTTAGTTCTTGTTCACATTTAAAACTAATCAGTTGTCTACTTTTTATGTATCTGCCGTTTTCTCTCGCCGTCCACATAACACAATTGTTATAATGTATGTAATTTATATAGAGCACTTCTAAATGTTGTACATAGATTGAGGAACATAAGTAGAGCAGTAGGAGATGTAGTACGTACATGCAAAGATAAAAATTTTAAACTTAAAATTTTCCATCCAGGGGCGTGACATCCACCCATTTTCTCAAAATTCTTATCAATGATATAGAAAGCCGAGTGAAATCTAAAGTACTCCAAGTTCTATGTTCATGAAGGTTTAATAACAAATATTTTGAGCAGAGTTATATCGAACTAACTCGAATATAGGAGAGAAACTTTTGATTTAATAATTACTGACTTAAATTTGGTACTTTTTATTATTACCTATTCAATTACTCACGATTTTAAAGGTTTTAAAAACTTGATACCTTTAAATTCAAGAAGATTGTTGTATCTTTCAACAAGTGAGCTATCAAAAGCTATATCGTTATACCTGTGGTCTGTGTGTTCAGTATATAGGTAAACCAATTTGAAAGATGAGATATAGCAACTTTTATAGCCACTTGAATTTCTGTGAAGATCTGTATATCTTGTTTAAATCCCGTTAAATACTTTAAATGCTTTCCTAATAAATAGTAAAACTAATTAGTCGAAACTTGACCTAGATATTTTGAGCCTATCAGAAAAGAGTCTTGCATCAACTCAATAAAATTGTAGTTTGTGTAAAAATTTAATATGTAGTAGTTTCTATTCAATCCCACCATACTATCCATATATACTATTTTAAATAATTAAATAATGCTACAGTAATAAAGTATTTTACGAAAGCTCTCGTAAATTATATAGACTTTTCCAATCAGTTAATGAATTGCTCTAAGTTGTAACTTGCTTTTAGGGTAAATATATTGGTTTCGTATGAAAAAAATACCGTACCCCGTACTTGACGATAGAATTTAAATGGGTGGATCAATTGGCTTCACATTTCGTGACTCCCTAGGAGGGAGTGTTAGCTCATCTTAAACGGATTGTTCAAATTTCCACGGAAATTTCTCTCCCGATTTTGAATAAATATGTTACCTAGTAATGAAGGCAATTCGGAAAAAATCCTGAAATCTATAATCTAGAAAACCCAAAGTCTCGAAAACCCTAAATTCAGAAAACTCAAAATCCCGAAAATCCATGAAACACATATGTAATCCAAAAAACCAAAACTAAAAAAAAACTAAAATCCAGGAAACCAAAAATTCCGAAAGGCCAAAATTTCGGCTTTCGAGATATTCGGTTTTCTGGATTGTGAGTTTTCGGGATTTTGGTTTTCAGTATTCTGAACCCAACCCGTTATGATGTTTTGTTCATTACGTTTAAGCTTTATAATGAAAAATTAAAAAAATTCATATTTTTGTGTCCCGTATAACTTTTGATTGTTTGACCAATACAAAAAATTAAAGAAAAAATTTCCTCTTATTATAGGAATTTTGATATTTTTCTAAATTTTGCGTTAAGAATATAATTATTGTTGTAATAATAACTACTTGAAATGACGTATCTTACAAATTATTGAGTTAAAGCCAATTTTTATATATTTGGGATGCATTTTACAAACAATAAAGGTTTTATCACGCTTAAATAACGGTTATTCTTCTATAACTACTCAAACATGTGAAAACTAACCCTTAAAATCATCAAAAAATGCAGATATACGTATTATTTAGTTAACACGGCAGTGATATAAGGTGTGTTTTATTCATTGCTGCATAGCCAGTGCAGCAAAATTGCCCTTGGCAAACAAAAACAATTTGATTGCTGGCAGTAAAAAAAAGATGGCCGTGCTGGCGATAGAGCTTTCAATTATTGAAATGAACGTATAGAGTGAGTGATCGTTTTATTCAGACTTGTGCTGCGCTGGCTATGCAGCAATGAATAAAACACACCTATAGTTATTTTATATTTCAATGCTTGGGCCATAGAGTACATATATTATCTAGAGATCCGACTCGTAAGCCGTACCACCCTTGCCGAAAACCCTCGCAAATTTTATTTGAGTACAGTAAGAGAAAACTCTCTTAAATTCTCTGTCCATGAATACGTGTGAATTGTGGATACAATAACAAATTTAGCTCAAAAATATGAAAAATTGAAAAACACCCGATTTGCGTTCTTTTAAATGCTTATATCTTTAGATCCAATGTTCGGATTTTAAAAATTCAAAATTCAAATTAAAGCCAGAATGACAGGCTTGTACTAACTACAAAAAAAATTTCAAAACCGTTCAAAATTTCACATTAAAAACGCAAAATCCATTAAAGTGTCATTGTTTTGGTGCGGTTCCATCAAAAATGTACTGGGCAAATAACACATGATCTCCCTTGTGGAGGAAATCTCTCAGTGCAGCTTGTAGGGTAAAAGAGAAAAAGCCCTGAAGTCGGTTCTCTAGATAATATATTCTATGGCTTGGGCCATAAAGCAAGTTTGTGTGATCCAGTCGTGCATTTTATTAGGTTTCATTTCAAATTTGCAACGTTTTTCGCGTATGTCAAGTCATTATCTTAGCAATATAATTTGAATTTAGTACTTAAGTTTTACGTTATACTTTTAACTCCAAAGTTAACCTCTGTATAGGAAGAAGATATATTTTTTTTATCTTAATAAAAAAGCACCAGTCGTTCCCCATGATTGTTTATTGTTTACCATACAAATTAAGATACAATAGACACAAACAAACACAATTTAGATTACTTGATGAACACGACGCGACGTAGTATTTTGCCTGATGATTCTACAAAAAACTGAAAAAATTAAACCCATTTATTGTCACATAAAAGTTTTCATAAGAATCTGATTTAAAATGTTTTTTTGCCAGTAATTTTTTCATATCAAAGAATATCAAATGTATAAGCAAACATCTCATGCCGAATTGTAAAAGATTTTTGTTTTCGTCAAAATATACAAAAAAGTAATTAGAATGTAATATTTCCGGGTTGACACAGTAAGACCTAAGTAAATATTTATTAAAGAAAACTATACATATGTATGTATTATATCTACTTGGCTGAACAAAAAAAATATATTTTAATATTCAATGACCTTCAACACGTATGCATATGGAACTTTATTTCGACATTCGTTATCGTTACGTATACAAGGAAAGTGGTTGATCCACTGGAAACGTAACACTATAAACCAATAAAATAAAACAAAACAATAAACTTAATTTAATGAAATAAAAACGTAATAATTAAGTTCGCTTTCACTCTCGTATTGAAATGAAGTGATCAGATCAGTTTATAATATAGCTGTTGGAGCTTATGTAATTTACGTTGAGTTTGAAGTTCACTCATAAGGTGAATTACATGTTTATCTTGAGGGTGTATATACAAAGCTTTAGTTCCGATTTACTCTTGTTAATACAACATAATTGCTTACTTAATCTTAAATCTTTTGAGCACACCGACACTACCTACATACTGGAATAACTAAAAAGTTATCAGAGATGAATTTAAGATATTAAAATCACGGTTACGATTTTAAAATAGAGGTTTAAGACATGTCTTTCTTGAAAGCGAAAGTTTATCATATAAGCATGATCGTCAGTGCGGCTTAAGAAAATTTACACAAGTTATTTGTATGGGTCATTTTTTGCTTTAATAGATACTTGATATTAAACAATAATTTTAAATAAATACTCACCTTGTTTTTCATACACAGTGCGATGAGAAGAACAGCATTTGAGATTCATATCTTTTGATTGGATTAACATTATGACTGTAAAATTTACAAAGTTCTTGGGATAAATAGTTTGGTATAGTATTTTAAACTGTTCTAAGTATATTAAATTACGAATAAATTAAAAAACTAAATTACATATTCTCGTGTAAAAATATATTTAATTAATAGTTAACGTTATCGATATTTGACTATCTCATCCTCAGAATATATTTTGTATTTAATAACAGAACAAAAAAAATTACTTGGGTAATATTTAAAAACAAATTTCTTTTCATCTACAAATAATGGTGGATTTGAAAGCAGTTTTGCTTTCATTTTTATATTGCTAATGAAGTTGTTGAAATAACCGTAAACTGTACTATAGTTGTGAATTTGACAGTGCGTTTTCAAATTGTTTGTTAAATGGTTGTCGGTTAAATTAATTGTCGGATAACTAATTAGAACTTTACTTATGACATTGTGAAACAGACCCTAAACAAAACAATAAAAACAAATTGCTGAGTTAATAATGCAAAATATCAATTATATTTCCATCCATTTACACCCAAATAAAGTTTATTAATAAACAATTTACTTGTTAACGACGCACTTTTAGTAGTAAATCTACTACATTCAAAAATATCTCTGGTGTTGCCAACGAGTAGTGTTGCCATGAAAAATTTTAAAAAATCTGCAAATCCGATGAAAAAAGTCTGCATTGCAGATTTTTAAGGCACAAAATTTAGGTACTTCATAAATATTTTTATACATAAGTAAATAAATCAATGTTCGTAAACTATACCTTAATGATGTAGTATCAAGAGCAAAGCTCAGCGTTTTGTTCCATTTGCTCGGTCATTTTATTCTGAGCATACAGAGCATGCTCCGAGCTAGCTCCGATGGAAAAATGAAACACGACTTATGTGCTCTGATTTGTCTGAGGTAAAAAAGAAAAACAGAAAGGGTAGGTATTCATGCAACGTCGGAAAAGCATCGTAAACGTGTTAAACGTCTTAAAGTTTACGACGTCGTAAACGAACTGTCAAAATTTGTATGGGAAATCTTTTCAAACAAATCTTAAACTTTAAGACACAAATTTGTGTGTTAAACGAAGATGGTAAACATGGTAAACGGGCATATCGAGGAAAAATGAGGTTTTTTTCAAAATATTAAGGGTATTCATGCAACGTCGGAAAAGCATCGTAAACGTGGTAAACGTCTTGTTAACGCCGTCCTAAACGAACTGTCAAAATTTGTATGGGAAATCTTTTCACACAAATCTTAAACTTTAAGACACAAATTTGTGCTTATTTTGGGCATTTTTAAATTGCGGATGAGAAATTTTACGAATGTTAAAATTAAATAAAATATTTTAAGCTGTTTGACGTTTAACGAACAGCTGATTTGTTTACCATATCGTTTACCACATTTACGCAAAATGTTTTTTGGTGCGTTCATGAAACGTGTGTCGGAAACTTTACGATTTTACGACATCGTAAAGTTTAAGACGATGCATGAATACCCTTAGAATTTATTTTTGACAGCTCGGTGATCTGCTCTGAGGTAAAAAGAAAAACACAAATTGTTTCTAAATTATTTTTGTGCATAGTATAATTATTAATCTGTAGAGTTTTTGCTGTTTATTATATAATCTTTGCAAAGCATTATGCCATTAAGTGTTGAGTTGCAGTTTATTTCGAATTTCGTTTTGTTGTCAATTTGTGTTTTTAAGTAATCCAATTTTTGTTTAACGAGTGCAGACAAAATCTGCAGTGCAGATTACGTGATTTTGGAAGTCTGCGAAATGCAAAAAAGTTTGCAAAATGCACCACAAACTGTATTTATGGGAACGTTGCCAACGAGTATTATGGGCTTTTTGTTTGGTCGCCCAGAAGCCTTCTGAAACCCACAAAATGAGATTTCTTCTTCACGAAGAAGAAATTAAGCACTAACTATTCAGAATCGATAAGATATGTTTGAAGCGTTCGATTGGCATTTCTCTTCCAGATTACCAATCAAAAACGCAATTATTTAGTCTGCACATATACACTCTCTCACAAAGTGTGAACTTTTTTAAACATACTCTCTTATTTAAGCTTTTTTATTACATATAACTATATAGTGGATAGGGTTTCTTTTATTCAAAATAAATTAAATTAAATTTGGAGTTTTTGAAGCATTAAACTCTATACAAGGGGTTTTAATTCCCCAATAATTCACTTTAAACGGAGTTGGGCAGAACACAAAATTGTTTAATAATTAATTTTATATCCAAATAAGGGCATTTCAAGTGCCTGAAAAAATAACCACTTCGATTTTTCATCTAAGAAAGTTATTTTTTAAGCAGATGGTATAGGTATTTAGATGCGAGAAAAAAGTTAGCATTTTTTCCAGGATATCGTAAATACATGTATTTTATAATTTCAGTTAACTATGACAAACGTAAGAACAATTGTAAAAAAATAAAATTGAAGGAAAAACAGCAACAGTAATGCAATAGTAAGAAAGTATGCTTACGCCCGAGTGTTCATGTATTTAAAATAATTTGCGCGGTAATGTTTTTGGTTTGTTAAAGGCTCTCCCAAATCAACCAATTACTGAATTTGTTTCATATTGTGTCGCACGAACCTCAATGCTTTTATTTACGATCGCACTGTGGTTTTAAGGTCTGAATATTGAAAACCTAGTGAAATTAAATGAAATAAATTATTTATGGAAGCCCTCTATCTTCGAAAAAGGCAGTTTAGTTTAAGGTACATTATGCATTAGGTGAGTACACAAAAATTCAAAAATATAAAATATAACACCGTTTTGCAATTATGCTTTATACCTACATGGATGGAACTTACTGAACTGAAAATTTAAAAAAATCAATATAATTAGAAATAATGAAATAATTAAGTGTAAACTATCTGCTTTCTATAACAAATATAAGAACAAAATTAATTTTCATTCCTACATACGTCATAATGAAGAATTTCGAGTAATAATATTGCATTTAAATAACTGAAAGCAATAATAAAATTAAATTTGTATTAAAAAACAATTAAAAATATGGTGATATGGAAAAATTAGATCATTTCATTAACCTAGGTAATCCGTCCCTGTCTAAGAACATCTGTGATACAAACGCAATTTTAAAACGCACACAATCATTGTGACAAAAAAAACCACTCATTTTGTATACATAATATGTATTTGTATACATAATACGAATACATAATATTTGTTCCTATAATGAGTGACTAGTATAGTGAGTAAGGCCTCACATTGAAAACGATATAATGTAGATAAGGAAAGGATGATTCACTTTGGATGTACATCAAAAGTGATTCAGTTGTTAAGTGTAAATTGCTCTAGATGGTTTTCGTTTGTTGTTTGTTCCCTAGTCGCCTAAACATTAGTTAGGCAATAATATTTTTTTTTTTACATAATATATACCAAATAATTTTTGTGATAGTTATTTAATTAAGATGTCATTCAAGTGGCAAGACAAACATATGGAATTGTTTCTTGAAACATACAAGCAATATGAGTGCTTGTGGAATAACAAATGCAACAATTACAGTAAATCAAAAGCGCGCGAAAAAGCTTACTCCCTCATGCTAAGTGATTTAAATATTCCTGGATTAACTATACCAGATGTAAAAGCCAAAATAAAAACTATTCGAACACGATACGGAGCAGAACTTGCTAAGATTAGAAACTCGGAAAGAAATGGAGCTACTGGTGATGAAGTTTATGAGCCCCGATTATTTTGGTTTAAAGATGCGGATGATTTTCTACGCAAGGTGTGCACTTCGAAACCAAATTATACCTATATAATAGCGAGGGTAAATAGTTTTTTTTTTAATTTATTTACGTATTAATTGATTTTAAGTTATTCATTGTCCATATTTGTTGGATAGAATTATAAAAGGTTATACCTATGCACAATGTTTTTATAAGAATGTTTATTAGTCACTCATGATAGATGGCTGGGACCAGGCACTCGGCAGTCACTAGTGATAATATTTCTACCTAAAACAAAAATATGGTGTTTTCCAGATTTCGATTGGAAATTTTTGCACATGTCGCTATCTGCTTAAAAAAATAATTACAAAAAGTTGAAAAGGAAAACAATACCTGTTTATCTTCTTAAAATGAATGAATGAATGAATCTTTATTTAGCTTCAATTAGCCATTTAGTTAACATTATTAAATTTATCTTTAGGTTACATAGAAATCACAGTTTAAAGTATTAAATTAACATCGTTTGATAAATAATAGTTTATAATATTAAATCACATTGTTGATATTACTTATACATTATATTGAGATTGAACATAATCAATAAGTTTTCGTTTAAATTCTACAAAATTGTTTGTGCTTTTGATTTCTCTTGGTAGATTGTTGAACTCGTGGAACCCCGCATGTAAAATATGGTTCTTTGGCCTCTCGAGGTCCTTGATCTTACTATTCTAAGGTCATTATTGTTTCTTAAATTGCGTTCTAGCCCTGTATTAGTACGTACATTTTCTTATAGATAACCAGGTAACATATTATTCTTAATTTTGTATACAAATATCATACTTAGCATAAATAATCTTTGATTTATATTTAACCATTTTAGCGTATTTAACATAACCCTTATTGGTGTATATCTACTACATTTTATGATAGATCGCATAACCTTATTTTGTTGTAATTGCAACCTGTCTTTGTGACTTTGTGGACACATATAAAATAAACTAGCACAGTAATCAAAATGAGGTTTAATCAAAACATTGCATAAATTCACAGCCGTACTCATAGATATATTTTTCCTTATTTTTCGTAATTCTCCAATTTTTTTTAGATATTCTTTTTTTTCGTCTAATACAACACCAAGGTATTTTAACAGTTTTACTTGTTCAATTTGTTCATTGTTTATAGATGTGTTAACATTTATGGACGAACTTACACTCTACAGGATTACATCTAAAAATCATACATTTTGTTTTTGAGACATTAAGTACCAGTCTATTCATTTTCAACCATCTGTTTATTGTCTCTTAATCTTGATTTATTACTTCTAAACACTCCGCTAGATTTTTTCCAGATGTGTACAGCAAACCGTCATCAGCTACCAAAATTAATTTTGAGGAATGAATTATCTTACTCATATCGTTGATAAACATAAGAAATAACCAAACTCCCAATATTGTGCCTTGCGGTATTCCTACATTGACACTGATTGGTGACGAAATTGTTCCATTTACAGATGTGCATTGTGTCCTCCCTGATATGAACGACTTAAACCATTTGAATTCAACAGAGTTTATGCCGAAGTACTTTAATTTGTTTAGTAGGATTTCATGATTTATTGCTTCAAAAGCTCGTTTAAAGTCTAAGAAAACAGCAACTCCTATATTTTTGTCATCTATTTCCCTTCTCCACTCATTTATCACAAAATTCAGACTAGTTAATTCACATGAGTGTTTTGCACGGAACCCTGATTGGTAGGTATCTAGTAGCCCCTGATCCTCTAAGTGATCTTGGAGTTGAAGCACTACACATTTTTCAATTAATTTTTCATATAGTGGCATCATATTTATTGGTCGAAAATCACTCAAAATTTTTGCATTTGGAATCTTTTTAATCGGAATAATAAGTGATTCTTTCCAAGATTGTGGAAAAATACCAGCACTAAGAGAAATGTTAATAATTCTTTCAATCCATGGTCCAATAACACACAGGGAGTCTTTAAACATTTTAACACTCATAAAATTAAAATCATTTTTCTTGCTAAGCATATATCTATTGCACATCTTATAATATCTATATTGACTAGGCGAAACTTAAAATCTATATTGCACTGTTGAAGTAAATTTGTATAATCACAAAATATCACAGATTGGGTTATTTCATTTATGGACTGAACAAAAAAGCTGTTGAACTTTTCACACATTATTGCACTATCATTTATCACAGAACCGTTTTCAATTTCAACTTCTAATATCGTTTCTTTACTTTTCTTAAGTACATATTTTTAAAAAAATTTTCACATGTCTTTTTGATTATTTGCATTCTCAATTTGGTTTTTTATAAACAGGGATTTTGTTTTTTGAATTTTCTTTTTGAACTGGTTTCTACATTGTTGGTATGCGTGCCATACATTTTCATCATTGCTGAGTACTGTTTGTCTATACAAATTCACTTTTCCTAATTTTTCCACTCTGAGTTCATTGTTAAACCATTCTGCATTAACATAAGGTACTTGCTTTTCTTTAACCATAGATTTGACCAAGTTTCGCAAACTGGGTTTTTTTATACTCTCAACAAATATAGAATTTGACAGAAAGTTGTGAAAAATTTTAAGAAATTTCACGTGAAAAAACAGTTATGTCAGTAATACATGATAGAATAGAATAGTATTAAATTTCGTGATTTTTCGGATTGACTATTGCTTATCTCTATGAAATTTTAAATTCAAAAACTTTTAATTACAAATTTGTTTCCAATGATTTTCAAATCATGAAAACGAGTATGTTTCATACAACGTTGGAACTTTCCAACGTCGTTAAATCGTAGAGTTTTAAATTTTGCTTTTTTTTATTGTAGTTCGTTCTTTAATTAATTGTTAAGTTTCCAGATTCTCTTGTTTTTATTCGTAAATAAAATGTATTTTAAATGAATTGAATTTCTGTTTTTGTATATTAGCCGTTCTTTATTATGACCCATAATCCATATGGATCATCCTACGAAAATAAAACAGCCCCACAGTGGCGAGAAGCCGCAGCCTCTTTTCGGATCGTGAAACGTGAACCCAAAGTAGGTTCATGTGTTGTTGTTGTTATGTATGTTATTTGATGATCCATATAGAAATAGATCAATTCTAATAATAAAAAATGGTTGCTAGGATTCATATGTCCCCTATTACACGATGATTCTTTGCGCCTGACTCTTTTTTTGAATTTCTCTTTGAAAATCATCCTGTGGGTCGCACGCTATTACACGAGGTCTGTTCCCAAGATTTCTCGCACTAAAAGTTGGTCAAATGTCAAATTTGAGGAGTGGGGATGAAATGCTCTCAAAGAGAAAGAAAACTGAAAAAATGTCTGGAACGGTTTTCGCACTAAATTGGACTACTTTTTAAACGTCAAAAAATATATTCGACTATGGTTGCCGTAGATTAGTGATAAATTTTAATCAAAATTTTCAAGAATCACATCCCAAGAAAATAAAATGTTAACAGAGAATAGACGTACAAGCTTACATCAAGTATATTAATATACAAACAAACGAATCTTTAATTATACATTAAATTATGAAGCTTAAGCGTGTTTTTCTTCAAGTAGCACTATATAATATAAGTAATACTCAATATTGTCAATTTTAAATTTTCTTTTTAAGAAATAGTTTTGCTTATTGGCGTAAATTTTTTGTAATTAGTTGATTAGTTAAAAGATTAATAAAATGATAAAAAGTATGCTTATCTTTCAAAACTAAAATCAAAATAAAATTAACACTTGGGCAACCCTTGTCCGGCATTGTTATTTGTACTCAACTGACAAATTACGTCATCTGACATACGGCAACCAGGCATTTGACATCCAGCCCAGAAATAGTCAGAAGAAATTCCTCGGACTAAAACTGGCAAGAAGGGGAAATATTTTACTCTCTCGAGCGCGCTCTCTTTTGTAAGAATTAGCACAACTTTTGAAGTCTGGAACGACTTTGGACTAAAAATGACTAAATCTGGCAGTCTGAAACTGTTTGAAACTGGGTGTGGAACACACTTACGATGATTCTTTGCGTCTGACTCTTTTTTCGAATTTCTCTTTAAAAATCATCAAAATATAGTTATTAAAACATGCAAAAGAATAATATATGAAATAAACACACATAATTACTGTTACACGATGACAATTACTAGTCAAACAAAAAGTAAAGTAAACAATACAAAATACGGATAATGCTAAAAAGATACGTCAAAAAGAATCTTGGAAAACTTGGCCCACGACTCACAAGTCACAGGGCAACTGGTCTTCCGTCTAAACTTTTTTCTCTTTCGCAATCATTATATTCGAAAAGAGTCAGACGCAAAGTATCATCGTGCAATAGGGGACTATCTTTATAATTCAGTATCTTTGGTCATACCATTAAAAAAAGTTAGTACGTTTAGGATTTTCATTTACAACGGTTATACGACAAAAGTTTTGTCAATAAGTTTACGATTTGTTGGAAAAAATTTCCCATACAATGTTTTGACAATTCGTTTATGACGTCGCGTTGTAAACTTTCCTACTTTTACCACGTTTACGACATTGCATGTTTTTATTTTTAACCTAAAAATCTAATAAATGTAGTTGGTATGTGATTCTTGTTTCTGTAATGTCTTTAAACACTATTATACTACTATTTTTTTTTAAATCAAGATTTTTTTTCAGGATCAAGAAGAAACGGAAAAAGAAATTTCTCCTGGAAAAGTAACAAATAATGCTAGTCAAAACTACGAAGAGAATGGTTCAACTTCTCCAGAAATTTCTACAAACCCTCCAGTGACCAGTTTTTCAAATAATTTTGCTAATTTACAACACCGCAAAAACGTATGGAAGCGTTCTCTCCACAATAATGTCTCAACGAGTGCTGTTAAAAAAATTAAACAAATATCAGATGACAATAAACAGGCTCTTAACGAATTTGATTTTTTCTGTGAGAGTCTCGCAATACAGTTGAAAAAAATGCCCTTGGAAAGAGCTATTATTTGTCAAGAAAAACTACAGAGTGTGATGACACAAGAACGTCTCTTTCAACTTTTAGAGCCACATCATCCTTCATCTTTACCAATCTCATCAACCTATCAACATTCGTTGAGTATTGGTAATGGGAATTCAGAGCATTACTCTACGATATCATCAACAGGCCCTCGTATCGATTCAGTTATAGAAGCAGACAATCGTCACTATCAGCCTGATGATGGAGATGTCAAAAGCGAAAATATTTGCGAAATGAAAAGGGAAATTTAACGGATCATTGGAGCTATGCACAAAGTTTCCATTTTGAAATACGCATTTAAGCATAATATGCATTTAACAAACTTTTAATAATTAAAACAAACATTATTAATTTATTTAGAATAAAATATAGTTTAATTATTTTATTTATTCTGTATATTGGGGAGAGTACGATAACTATGGCGCCAAGAATTGATAACGGTTTTTTGTTTAGGGGTCAAAAACAAGCATTTTTTATTATACGAGGGGGGTCTATCTCGCCTAGTTAAGGAGGTAGGGGCAATTAAAAAAAATGGTTTAAATTGAAAAAAAAAATTATTAAAAAACAACGGCAAAATTAACAATAAAGTAAATACTATTTGAAAGCCAGAAATCTGTTCTAACTATAACCATAAATTTAAATAAAAATATTTATGTCAATAGTTTTTGAAAAATTCGCTGCAAACTCACAATTTTGATTAAAAAAAATGAAAAAAAAAGTTTTTTGTGCTGAATTGGGTTTTTGAAGTCAGTGTACATATTAATTCTGAGTCGAACACAAAAATCAAAATGGTTTTATGTCTTCTAATTCTTGAGAAAATTGGCAATTACTAAAACTACTTTTTTATGATGATAAGTTTAAACCAATTTTTTTTAAATTGTGTAATGAAGTACTGAATTGGCTTTGTGGTCAATGCTTATATCAATTCTCAATCGAACAAAAAAAAACCGAACGGTTTTACGTCTTCTAGTTATTGAGAAAATTGAAAATTACTAAAACTACTTTTTATGAGATTTTTGATTTTTGGTATTTACGGTGATTTCATTTTGAGGATTAATGTTGATGATAGGTTCAACTTTGTAAGTAAAGATCAGCAATTTATCAAGCGTTACAGTTGCATTAGGGGTATGTGTTGAAAAAGAATGGAGGGTAGGAGGCACAAAGGGACAGAATAAAAAAGGCAGCAGCGGTAATGAAGGAAGCATGGGGGATTGGGAGAAGGCAATTCGAGAAGGTATGGGAGAGGAAGATGTGGCTTTTTGATACCCTGGTGTGGACGGTGATGGGATATGGGGCGGAGATATGGGGATGGGAGGAGAGAAAAGAAATGGAAAGAATGCAGGAGAGGTACCCCAAATGGACACTAGTAGTAGAATGGCAAACTCCAGGATACATGGTGACAGAGGAAACCAAAAGAGATAAGATAATGATAAGGGCAGGGAGAAGCGCATGGAATTATGAAGAGAAATTAACAGGTGGGAAAGGAAGTGAAATAGCGAGGGAATGTTTAGAGGAGATGAGGGAGAGAGGGAAGGAAGCGAGAGAGGATCCCGATGGGAACAAGGGAGAATGGGAAAGAGAGGAAGGGAAGGAAGAGAAGACAGTATGACAGGATACGAGAGAGTAGAATAGGAAGACAGAAGAGAGCAGGAGAAGGAAAGACTGGAACTAATATTGGAATCCAGATATAATAGGTAGTATAAGGAAGTATTGACCGAGGGGATCCCACAATATTTGAAAGCGGGATGGAAGGCAGACAGAACAAAGAGAATAGCGAGAGTCAGGCTAAGGAATGAGGTGAGAGAAAGATGGTACCGGAAGCATGAAGAAGAAAGAATGTGCAGAGTGTGTGAAGGTGAACCTGAGACGTGGGCACTACGTTTTCATATATGAAAATGTTAAATGTGGAACTTTGAGCAAGGTAAACGTATATGATATATAATATTTAGAAAACAGCTGTTAATATTGGATATATAGGATAAATTCAAATTTTCTCTAAATCCAGATTCTTTAAATGCAAAAAAACTTTGCATACACCCAACCTCGCACCTACCCCAAATCCTATAGTGTGCCCAAGCAGGGGGGTAGCTCACTGTTTATAAGCCGTAATGCTGGGTGCTAGCACTCATGTATTTATGTAAGCTAGTAAAAAAACGAAAATCTCATAAAAAAGTAGTTTCAGTAATTTTCAATTTTCTCAAAAACTAGGAAACATAAAACCATTTGGTTTTTTTGTTCGATTTAGAATTGATATTAAAATTGACCACAAAAAGCCAATTTAGCACTTCATTTCACAATTTAAAAAAAAAATTGGTGTAAACTTTTTTATTTTATTTTGAGTTTGCATGCCAATTTTTCAAAAACTGTTGACATAAATAATTTACTACTTTACGCCTATATTATTCACTGGATACATCCAGATTGAAACTTAAATCCGGATGTATTTACATTGAATTTTATATACTTTACATCTGGATTAAAGTTTTAATCTGGATGTATCGAGTCAATATCTCAATATCTCGATTTCCTTTTGCCATTTGGGATTTTTATCCGGGATTGCGGATTTTTCGTGGTGAATGGAGAGCATTTTTTTTTGTAATTGTGTGTGTGGCATGTCAAATATGGCACTGATGAAACCAGTGATAGTATGGATAGGGAAAAATTCCTAGAAGTATAAGTATTTTCAAACTATAAAAGAACATTTTTTTTATTTAAATTAAAGTTATTTTACATAGTATATACAAATGTTTGTGTTTGAACGAATGTTTTTTTATCTGTCGCAATTATTATTTATTGTTGTATATTATTTAATTGTACAGATTATCACCGACATTCTGCATGCACGAGATTTTATTCGAGATGGTCGGAATTTGCAAATGGCTAAAACAATCAAAATACAAATTGAGTGATGGAATTTTCATTCTGTAATCTGTCAATTTTATGGGTAATGTGACAAACTGTGAAAACTAAAAATTTCTGTGATCCAGTTTGTTTTATTATCATGATCTGATCTGAATTGGATCTGAAGGAAAATAAAACGCAACTATTAAAAAGGAAACACAATTGTTGTTCAAATGAATCAATATTTTGAGGCAAATCACTAGTAGTATCTTCAGAGTGCCATTATTCGACTTCGTATAAATATAGGTAGGTGACAGAAAACTGACAACTTTGTTAGTCGTAGATTTGAGACTTTTTAAAATGCTGAAGTTTAAAATGGCAAACAAAATTTAAAAAAATCATGGCGACATGTTTAACTTACAAAAGAGTAAATGATTTTCATTCCTCGTATGAGTCTAAAATATCAATTAAAGGCTCTCCCAAACCAACGCGCAATCGTAGCGAATCATTCACAATAATAAAAAATATGACAAACACACAACGCTAAACAACAACAAAAAACTGTCGTCGACGAATGTTTCGCGTTGGTTTGGGAGAGCCTTAAAAGTAAAATACACATAAGGGATTTTTTGATCCTTAGTACTAGTAGGAATTTTATTTCTTTGATATATTAACACTGCACAAATTTCAATTATGTATTTAAAAAAAAAAAAAAACAGCGAATCTTAACTTCAGAAACAAATGATAATACAACACCTTCTGTGCCTGGAAATGCAATTTCACGTGTAGTCGAAGCACACTTTTCTTCCGGATTATATGTATCACTGCAGTTGGAATGACTGCAGCAATTGCGACGTTGTATTCCTTATTCTACAGTCCACAGCATTCGGCAGCTTCACCGGGCAAACACCAATTGTCAAACCGTCGTTCTTCGAATTCATAAATGTATTTAAATAACAATTTAAATATTTTGAAAAGCCACGAAAAAGGAATAATATAAATTTATTTTCACAAAACTTCTAAAAAGTAAACAACAATAATTTCCGAATTGAAAAATTTCACAATGACGTTTAGATAAAGTCACTTTACTATTGTGTTGTAGGTGTAAATCTCTCTTGAAATCGGAAGATTTTGATCCCAAATCATGAGGGATCGATTTTTTTGGTTGAAAGGAATGGAAAATCTCTCACGATTTTTTTTTGGCTGAAAGGAATTCGACATGACTTCTTATAATGTGGTCTGTTTGGTAACGTGCGAATTTCTTGCGAATTTGCACAAAATTTCACAATTTGCTGTGAAAACACATGGAAAAATAATTAAGTTTTTGGGAAATTTGTTGAAAAAAAAGTTACCAAACAGGCATAATTATGTATTTAATTTATTTTGTACGCACGCTCGCCGCACAAGGAAAGACGCGAGTCCTGCGACGGGTCTTTAATGTTTCAACAGCTACTCGATAATATCACAGACACAAACCATTCGTCATCAACTGCAAAACAAACTACTCGTCATAATTTCGTCGAATATAGCTGTCATTAGTGTCAATCTTCTTTTAAATGTCAACAAAAATTTTCAAAGAACCTTTGTTTTTACAAATTTGTTTCTAATTTATTTTTATTTTATTTAAAAAAATATACAACTAGAAATAAAAGAACCTTAGTCAATAAAATAAACCCAAGCTTGAGGCATCGTGACCTCGGATAGAAATCTTGAGAAAAATCTGTGATGCCTGTTTGCAAGCGAAACACTAAGCACCTTTTGCTGCGCTCCGATATTTTGATGTGTTTACCATGTGGTATGCGGCTATTCTGCGATTTATCCGACGACGGATCGTCTTGGGTATTATCTTCTTGTTTTCCCTTACATACTGTTTGGTCAATCTAATGGGAACTGTAAGAAACATTTGATTATAACGTTATGGTGTCCATTTTTTTTATTGAATATATCTTTATTATCTGAAGGGAGGACCACTTTCACTGGAAGCAGACGAATTCGAAATCCGCCGTGAAAAGCCAATGATCTGGCGCACCCTTCAAGAGGAGTCAAATAGAACGAATGACCTTACGGCAAATTGTCGCAATTCAGTCCAAGGCAAAGTTCTCATTGTCGACGACAGGGGTTATGTCTGCCACCGCTCAGATCTCCTCTGGACAGGTTGTTGCAATGTTGAGACAGATGCAACCAAATACTATAGCTGCGAGACCTGTAATGATGCGCACTGTTGTGCCATTTACGAATACTGTGTGTCATGTTGCGCACATCCTTTAAAACGCGACATTCTCGAAAAGGTACTCTCAAAAGCTTCTGGGAGACAATCTGCGGTCTTTGCCTCGGTGCAGGATCAATTTGAATTGTGTCTCGTGAAATGCCGAACCAATTCACACTCGGTTCAACACGAAAATAAATATCGAGATCCTAAGACAAAACATTGCTATGGCGAAACGGAAGCGCACGAGTCACAGAAAGAAGTCTCGGGAATTGCTGTACATTAGCAAATATTAAGCATCTAACAGAGGGACAAGTTAAAATTTTATTTACGATTTTAATATTTCAATTGGGATAGATCAATTTCTTGTTGAATAATTAATTAGCTTGGCGTGAAAGTAAATATTAAAAGGAAGATTATTCTTTTTGTTTCGTTCGTGTGGACTTTCGTTTCGTGTTATAAATATGTATTTTAAGATAAGTTTTTATTTTCTAGCATAAATGTAAAGTTAGAAAATATAGAACATACAATTATATGTATAGATAATATATATAGAAAAACAATAAACGGTAAGAAAATTAGATAACTATTCAATAAAAAAAATTAAAAAAACACTTCTATTTTTTAACACAGATGGACGCAATGTTTTGCATGCACATTTAAAAAATTGGATTCGATGAATGAAGATTAAATTAACTTAAAAGAATTAGCAATAGAAAATTTCTGGTAAGCTTACGGAATTTTTCTTTATAATATCGTAAAATGAATTAATTAAAACAGGAAAACTGAAATAAAGAAAAAAATGCTCTTAATCAGTTTTTTTATTTAATTATTTCTCGTATGTATATTTTTTGTATGTAAATTTTATAATCAGTTGCTAGAACATAATAGTTTTGTATGAGTCTCCAATGAAGATTATACACCATATTGTTTGTTTGCCACAATTAAGAAGTGTGACAAACTCTTCTGGAGAGAGATACATGTGCCTAGAATTTTTCCAATTCGAAAGTTGTTTGGATTGTGTGTGTGCTGTTAGTCGACACGAGGGAATCTTCAATTGTATTTAACTTATTTATTTCAAGGAAACTAAAAGAATTTTATTTTGAACTAATTTATAAATTTTCTCGGAATAAATCTCCCTTATTAATACCACAGATCAATTGATTATCTTTTATATATCCCCAGGCCATTCTCTCTGATGAAAAATAAATTCCTATATCTCCTTGCTTGTCAATTGTTACTGCGCCACCAGTGCCAATAAGTCTTTGAGTCATTTCCTTAATTGCATCTTCTGTTGCTTGCTGAACAGGAATATGCTTTTGACTTATTAGTTGTAAGATTCGCTGGGCAAGATTGAAACGCATTATGGTTTCTCCATGACCCGTTGTTGAAACACCACCAATCTCATTATCAGCATAAGTGCCACAGCCTAAAATTGGAGAATCTCCAATTCTACCAGGTATTTTTCCGGTGATTCCACCAGTCGATGTCGCTGCGGCAATGTTTCCATTAACATCAATAGCAACTGCACCAACTGTCTCCCCCAATTCTCCGCCCTGTTTTTTATCCAACTCAGTACGAGAGAAAACCGTATCGAGTCCTTTCATCTGGCGCTCTTTAAATTCTTCCAATGCCAACTTTGCACTTTCTGTAACCAATGAACCCTTAGGTAATACCTCAAAGTTTTGGGTGCGGGCGAAATTCAAAACATTATCGCCACCGATAAAATTATGATTGGTTTTCTCCATAACTTTGCGTGCCACAGAAATCGGATGCATTATGTCTTTCAATAGAGTTACACACCCAGCCTTGAGATCTTTTCCTTCCATGATGCTAGCATCCATTTCAACGACTCCATCGTCGTTGAGGCAAGCTCCGTACCCAGCATTGAAATTTTCATCGAGTTCCATACTGCGAATAGCTTCTTCAACTGCATCCAGTGCTGAATGGCCATTTATGAGCAGTTTAATGCCATCGCGAAGAGACTTCTTTATACCATTCAGTTTGCCAACCACTCGACTGTCTGGTATATCGCCTGCACCGCCATGAACAAGTAGTATCGGTTGCATTTTAAGAAACAAAAAACTAATTGAATGATTTTTATTGAATTGCTAAATGTTTTTATAGGTCTGCGATTAAGTTTTATCAAAAGGCAAATATTTTCAATGTGTGAAGTTTCGTATACCACCAACATATTGTGTTATCTGTTTAATGTGTGGTCACATAGCCACTTACATTATATGTATTCTCTTTTAAACTGATATAATTATATAAAAACAAAATAAAGAAGCATTGCATTGAATACTACATTATTTTCACATTAGCCGTGGTTTATTTATTATCTACGGGTCTGGGTCGGGGCTATCTTTTAACACGTAATACAGAGTCTAGGATCTAGGTTGCTATCGGGGTTTCATTTATGGATCCAGAAATAAGTTGTTACTCGGGCGGGTAGATGGATTTTCAGTTTTTCTATTGGTGAGGTAGTGTAAAGAAAAAGAAAGTATCTACATGTAAAATAAACAAACATAAGAAAAAAAGAAAAGAGCATACAAAACTGTTTTATATTAGGATCCGTATCGTTTTACCATATGATGGGTTATTGGCGATAATAAAACGCGTCTGTTTTTAAAATTATGTATGTATGTATCCAATGCACGGGTCGCTGAACCTAACTGCTATAAATTCAAACGGCTTTTTAAAAAACAATCAAAAATCAAAAGTAAGTTATTTGGGTTATTTAGACGGTCTCAAGGGCCTAATTTGATCAACATTTCTTGATTGATATAAGGTGAACTGCGGTATGTTTATTTCCTTATTGTCGATTGCGGTTATAATCCGCTTATTATAAATACAAAATGTATCAACATTAATTTTTAAAAAAGTACGTTTAAATATGTGTATACGAAGTTGAGTTTTAACCAATTTTATATTTTTATTATTTATACCAATTGATTGCTCATGGGTCATTTCAATCTTACTACTTACTAGTCTAACCTGGTCACGATCTGAGCATGAGCATTTTAGAGGAAAGTAGCTCAACTCTTTCCACTATCGACCTCTATCATCCGCCGCTATATTTAACCTGTGTATACGATCATGGTAATGACGATTTAGAGACTGAAAACACTTATTATTTTAATTTTCGTAAAGCTAATTTTATCAAACTTAATGTACTTCTCAGTAATACAAATTTTGATTTAATTCTTAATTGCAATGTGTACAATAATATTAATACTTTAACCAATAACTTTTATTTAGTAAGTTTTGAATGTTTTTAACAGTCTGTACCTTATGTACCCCGAAAAAATTGGTCATCGTCACCATGGTACTCTAAAGAGCTGCGTATACTCCGAAACTCTCGAAATAGTCTATGGCAAAAATCTCGGACTGAAACTGATTATGCGTTCAATGAATTTTCGGCTCTTTCTAAACTGATATATGAGGCTTATATAAACCAAATGCAATTCGACTTTATCACTGATCCTAAACGACTTTGGCAATTTATTAACCCAAAAAATAAGTCTGATGGGCGATGGCTATCCTACTACTCTTAACTATTTAGATCATTCTTCTAATGACTCTAAAATTATAACTAATTTATTTGCTAATTTTTTCGGTCTTGCTTTTTCAGATTATAACTTCGAACCTGATACTAACTACTTTTCTTATCAAAAGAAATGTATAGCCAATCTGGACTATTCTCTGCTACACTTTTTCAAATATCTCTTTCTCAAGGGATTTTTCCATCAATGTGGAAGGACTCCTTCACCATTCCTATTCACAAAAAGGGTTGTTAAGAAGATATTTCCAACTATAGACCAATTGCCAAACTGTTGGATTTTTTTTTTAATTTTTACTTCAAAAATTTTACTTTTTTGTTTTTTACTGCTTGCATTTAGCAGATACCCCATCTCTTGACTTCCAATGATGCTCATATCGCCCATAAAATTTTTTTATTGGGTTATGTTATTATCAAAATAACAAAATAACTGATTTTATTTTATTACTAACATAAATTAACTTAAATAAGTACCGATATGACTTGCAACCGCACTTGCCGCCGTACTCGGTGAAAATGGACCCCAACGTTTGCAGTATCTGTGGAGAGGGGGGAGGGGATAATTTAAGTTAGGACTACAGTATTTTTTATTTAAAATTATTACCGTTATTTTCGAGGAAAATAATATTTTCTCAAGAAATATTTTCAATTAAAAACTTATTTTGCAATCACTTTTTCAAAACTTTTTTTATTTCTATGACAAGAGCGAGCACTCAATATAAAATCGAATGAATGAACAAATGAAGAAAAATCCAAAGTTCGGTAAAGTATTTCAAAGAGTTGGGCAAAGTCAAAGTTGTACATTTCAAATATCAAAAGTTGTGTCAGTTAAATTCGAGTTAATAAATGCAATTTCTGAAGTTTACAATAAAAATCCCGAAGTCATGTTCAACTTCGACTGAAAAAAATTCTCCTTCAAGGCAGGATTATACAGACTTGTTTTCGTGTCTTATGGTCACTTAACCCATACAATTTACCCTGCCTAATCCTAACTGAATTGTGCGCATCAAAAAATAAAAACTAGTTTTATAATTTCAAAAAGTTAAATTTATTTTAAAAAAGCTTACAAAAAGTAAATGCAAAATGAAGTCGATATAGTCACCTTAAATCGTCTTTTATTATCTACAAATCTTCGGTTAAAATTTCTCCCAGATTAATGCCATAGATTAGTTGGTTTCCTTTATTGTATCCCCAGGCCATTCTTTTTGAAGAGAAATATATTCCCACATCTCCTTTCTTGTCAATTGTAATAGCTCCTCCGGTGCCAATGAGTCGCTGCGTCATTTCCTTAGTAGCATCTTCTGTTGCCTTTTGGGGACTTTCTTTTTTATGGGCTAAGCGCTGTAAAATTCGTTGGGCAAGATTGAAACGCATTATGGTTTCTCCATGACCCGTTGTTGATACGCCACCGATTTCATTATCAGCATAAGTACCAGAGCCTAAAATTGGAGTATCTCCAATTCGACCAGGTATTTTTCCTGTGATTCCACCAGTCGATGTTGCTACGGCAATGTTTCCATTAACATCAATAGCAACTGCACCAACAGTCTCTCCCAATTCTCCTTTCTGTTTGTTATCCAACTCAGTTCGTGAGAAAATCGTATCGAGTCCTTTTCTCTGGCGTTCTTTAAATTCTTCCAAAGCTAACTTAGCATTTTCTGTGACCAAGGAACCCTGTGGCAATACCTCAAATTCGTGAGAGCGAGCAAAAGTCATGGCACTCTCACCACCAATAAATGTATGATTGGTTTTCTCCATAACTTTGCGGGCAACAGAAATCGGATGCATTATGTCTTGCAATAGAGTAACACATCCAGCCTTTAGGTTTTTGCCTTCCATAATGCTAGCCTCCACTTCGACCACCCCATCAGTATTTAGGCAAGCTCCGTAGCCGGTATTGAAATTTTCATCGAGTTCCATACTGCGAACAGCTTGTTCAACTGCATCCAATGCCGAGCCACCATTTTCAAGAATTTTTATTCCAACGCGAAGAGAATTTTTGATACCAATAAATTTTCCCGGTACTCGACTCTCTGTTATATCACCTGCACCGCCCTGGACAAGAAGGATTGGTTGCATTTTAACAAAAATTGAAATTCTTTTCAAAACGAGACAATCAGTTTTTTTTCTTATTTTATCTGCAGTCTTGAAAAACTGGTTACTACTGAGGTGATAGATAAAACAAATATCAGAAATCGTTGGTCTGTTTGGTAACGTGAAATTTCTTGCGAATTTGCACAAAATTTCACAATTTTCTGTCAATACCCATAGAGAAAAAACTGTTTTTGGGAAATTTGTTGAAAAAAGTTACCAAACAGGCATACGATGCATTTCTGTTCATAAAATAAACTATAAAAAGTCCCTATTGAGATTATGACTTACCTACTACGCCATGATGAGGTTTTGTTGATGAATTCAGTGAGGAAAAAGTAACTGCTCATCGATCTCATCCACAAAGAACGTATTTTGGAAGGAATTCATTTATTTACTTTCTGTATCAACTTTTGTTATCATAAATTAAAGACAAAACATGAGGCTTGTTCGATATTTTCTATCCCAGTGCAACCTGAGGAATGTCAATCAATACTTCAACAGTCAAGACATTTCATTCGTTTCCGATTTCCACAGATTTTTCATAACTTTTTGAATTCTGTTGGCATTTCGTCTATGAATTAAATAAATAATTAAATTATCATTGATTTTTTAAAGACAGGCTTACAGATCAGTATTTTCAGAATGCAAAAAAAAACTATGTCAATCTTTTTCGACGTTTCGTTGGTTTTTTGTCACCAAAATACTCGTTGAAGCTACAATTCCCGGCAAAAATACCAACAGCTGTTTTGACAGCTATAAATTCTCACCCCGAGCAGTGCTGCCATAAGTACAGATTTTTCTGCATTTTTCAGATTTTCAACTCAGCTTACAGCTGTGTTTAAATATGATTTCGAGCTGATTCAATTTTCACATACTATTCGCAGTAAATAAAGTGCTAATTGCTAAATTGTTGGATGTCTTTTAAATAGTCGTACGAAAACAAGCGAATTCAAGGAAATCATATAATACGCTTATAATTACCGTTAAATTTTTCTGTCGTATATTATTTAGCATTTTGTTCGAAAATCATTAACATGTATTAACATGTATCTTAATTTAAAATATTAATATTATGCAAAAATAAATGCGAAATGATAAAAAACGATCAAATAATTACCAATATACGAGTATAATAAATAATAATGCAAAACAATGAAATGCAATATAATAGTTTCGTTCGTTGAACTTTACCCAGGGTTGACCCAGGTTTTCTTGACAAATCCAAGAATTATCGAAAAAACCTTGGTTTTTCGGTTTTCACAAAACTCCAGAGGACTTTAAATTGTGTTGTTGACATTGAACACAAGAAACAAGAAGCTATGTGCTCAATAATTAAAACATAAAATGTGTTTTAAATTAGCTTTAAAAATGAATTGAAACATCATCACGCGTTTTCCTTTTCTAAATCTATTTGTTATCTTTCAATTTTTCTTTTAATTTCTATTTCAAAAATAAGCTATTACCTGCAACAAGCAATCATGTCACTTTGGCGGTTTATTCGTTACCTCAACTCGCCATAGCAGAAAACCTATTTCTACTTCAGGGCGAAGGAGAATGTGATTGTCAGGGTGAGTTCAGGTATTCCAAAAAACGCTTTAGGGCGACCCCAGGGTGACTTCAGGGCTGAACGAACAAACCTAATGATTAGCTAACGCCCATATTATTCACTCGATACATCCAGTTTGAAACTTAAATCCGGATGTATTTACATTGAATTTGTATACTTTACATCTGGATTAAAGTTTTAATCTGGATGTATCGAATGAATAATATGGGCCTGAGTAATATAATGCGAACTAAAGAAATGCAATATAATAATTTTGGAATACGCAATGATTCTCAGTTCAGTCAGTGTTCTCTATTCTTTTCATGACAAATGGGTGAGAAGAAAAGAAAGCGATGGACTGCGAATCTCTGCGGATCCAGTATCGCGGATTCCATAATCGAAATGTATATTGCAAAACAAGAAATTGTGAAATGAAAACAGGCAACAAAAATCCGCCAGATGACCCATACTCCTTTGCCACCACCTCATAAGTATGAATAAAATAAAAGAGATAGATGATTCCTTTTCACTTAAGTTCATTATGGGTGACTTTTCCTTTGGACAATTATTCGTAGAGTTGACTGAAATTTTACTCAGGCGGAACAGGAACATTTTATGTGCCTGTCTATGCCTCTAGCGATTGCCCGGAGCAACTTTTATGATAATGACGGAAGAACGCTTTCAGTAAAGCGACCATTAGTGAATTACACCATCGAAAGTTAAAAATATTCAGCGATTTCATCAAAAATTAATATAGCCACAACAACACTGATTATTTAGATCCGAATAAGAACTAGTTATACCACTTTTCTTTAATCTTTTATTATTTAACTGATTCTGATGCGAAGCTTTTTTAAATAAAATTCAAAATCTCTAATACAAAAAAAATTATTTATTCAAACATCCAGATAATTCCTTATACATCTCCTCCTTTGCATTCTTTTCATATTTATCTTCATTAAAAAGTTTTGTATGAAAAAAAAAATTATGTAAAAGTTATGTTATATTTTTTTTAACATGGTGTATCACCATTTGATAAATAAAATACATAAACATGTACACATAATATTTATTTAATTTTATTTCAATTTTTATACATATACGTAAAGAGCATTTATCTCAATAATAGTATAATTTAACTATATTTTTTTTCCAGTCTCATATTTTTGGGTTTTCTCTTATAAAAGTAGTTTACATTCATTTTTTTTATTTTATAATAGTAAATTTTTGTTTAGTAATACAATTGTTCAATGCAACCGTTTTCTTTTCTTTTTTCTATTTAATATATTAACTAATTGATAAACCAACTAAGATTAACCCAAAATTAGACAAAGTTGTTTTTTCATCGAAATATGAAATACTTGGTAGTTTTGTTTTAATATTTTTTCTTTTCTCATTTCATTTAATTTAAATTCAAATAATTTTGCTATAAGCATGTGCGTATTATATTTTGTTAAAAATTTATTATTACTTAAATTTAGGCAACAACTACAAAATAAAAAATTGATTAAATTATTAATATTTATTACCAGAAAAATTAATGTAATGTAAGTTAGAGTTAAAATGTATTTTATTTTTTTTTAATCAAGCGATTGCACAACAAAGTTCCTTTATAATAATCAATGAAAAATATCTATAAAATGGCGACACTTAATAAAACGCATATTGTTAGCCATATATTATTACAACTAGGTACATACATAATTAATATTTATGAATTTGTATTGTTTTTTTTTTGCTTTGTAATAAATAAGAATTACCATATATTGGTTAAAGAATGTGTTTAAACAACATTTACGCACATAATTATATTAGAAATTTATAATAAATAAAATTAGTTAGGGTTTTGTGTTATATATAAATATAATAATATTTTATTTGTTATAACTCTAAAAAAAATTGTGGTGCTTTCCATTTTGTGCTAAAATATTCGAGCATACAACTCCTATTCCTTTTTTGTGTAATGAATGGATTTTTAAGACACCAACTTAGTTTAATATAAGTATAAATTTAAATTTAAATTTGAATGTAATAAAGAAAGCAAATTTTAAGAATGTTTGTAAAAATTGTTTGTGCAAATGATAAAATACCTATCATTGACTTTGTATGCTTATAGTTTATTGTGTATGACACATGTTTCACTACATACCGGGTTCACATTATCGGGACTTATGTATTTTTGTTTTCTTAATATTATTGCTTCGCTCCCCTAAATTTGCCTATATCTATATATTCTTATTGACTTGTATATCGTTTTTTAGTACATAACTCTTTTCTTCTTACTGTATTTCGTTAGTGCTTGGATTTCAAATTTTTTTTTTATCGATATGAAGAATTGTTATACAATGACTAGGTATTTATTTACGAATACCTTACATTAAATAGTACATTTACAGAAATCAAGTAAGTTTTTTTGGCTTTAAATACATTTCTTTTATAATATAATATTTCATAAAGTATTCGTTTTATTTATTTAATTAGGTATATAAGAATTAAAATTTATTTGAATATTCAAACAAATTTTGAGAAAATAAAATAAAAAAAGAAACAAATCGAACAGAAAAAACTTATTCGATTCGGACTTAAGTGGTTTTAGTTTTACTGTTTGCAGTTTTAAAACTAACTTGCAGTACTCGATTGCCTAGTGTGTAACCGTTAAGTGATTGTATTGCTACGACTGCTTCATCATAGTTGGTCATTGTGACGAAGCCAAATCCTTTGCATTTATTTGTTTGTAAATCTTTAATAACTTTTACACTTTGAACTGCGCCAAATGGTCCGAAGAGTTGCCACAGGACGTTCTCTTCAGTTTCCGGTGCTAGATTGTAAACAAATATACACCAACCGGATCCGTTGATTGCGTTTGTTGGTAAAATTGTGTTGCCCAAGAGATCACCAGTTAATGGTGAAAATCTGAGAATAAGTATGAACTGAGTGAATTAATAAGTTTTATCGAAGTTGAAATAAATTTTTTTATCATAAAAAAATAATAAATTAAAGATGATAATTTTGTTTTTTAAAAAGGGAATAATAACGAACATATGAACGGTTAAAGTGCAGAACCTCGTAAGTCATTTTTGCATGCTTTTCAGAAATTAGAAAAACCTGACAAATTTTGTAAGGCGATATATGGTAAGAGGTTTTGAATTCTGTCTTTTTCTGTAAAATGTTCGGAACAATATTGTTAGGCTTTCTTTTTCATATTTTGCGTATTACACCAGTAGGCAGTACCTGCGCAAATGTTTTGAATTTCGAACGAAATCGAATTGAAATCGAGTTTCAATGTCACTCCAAATAAAATTCACTGTTTTACAATTCGTTCGTTTAAGAAAATTTCCCAATTAAAAAATTTAAAAAATCTAAGGTGCTTCCATTTCTTACGCCCATATTATTTACTCGATACATCCAGATTAAAACTTTAATCCAGATGTAAAGTATACAAATTCAATATAAATACATCCGGATTTAAGTTTCAATCTGGATGTATTGAGTGAATAATATTGGCATAATTGTTTTGAAAAGTGAAATTACATTGCGGATAATAAGGGTATTGATGCAACGTCTTAAACTTTACGATGTTGTAAAATCATAAAGTTTCCGACACACGTTTCATGAACTCACCAAAAAACATTTTCCGCAAATGTGGTAAACGATATGGTAAACAAATCAGCTGTTCGTTAAACGTCAAACAGCTTAAAATATTTAATTAAATTTTAAAATCGTAAAATTTGTCATCCACAATTTAAAAATGCCCAAAATAAGCCAAAAAAAGTAAATTTATACAATTGTATGAACAAATTCCTTTCAATGATCTATTAATTCTTGAGTTATTAGGCGAAAATGATGGCAAGTATGTTTATTGTTCTGATCAACACGTGAGTGCATTTGTGTTTGTGTTACTCACACTATTTTGAAAAAAACGTCACTTTTCCTCAAATGCCCGTTCCTCTATTTCTTCTTCAAAGGTTACAAGAGTTTACCATGTTTACGATGTTTACCATCTTCGTTTAACACACAAATTTGTGTCTTAAAGTTTAAGATTTGTTTGAAAAGATTTCCCATACAAATTTTGACCGTTCGTTTACGACGTCGGTCGTAAACTTTAAGACGTTTAACACGTTTACGATGCTTTTCCGACGTTGCATGAATACCCTTAATATTTGATGCAGAATTATTGGCATGTTTAAGGGAAAAAAGGAAGCAAGATCTGAGAAAAAATTAGACGAACAATTTTGCATGAAAAATATAATAATTGCCTAATATAGCGAGTAATTTATTATGAATTGTTTTGTTTCTTCTAAAGTCATTATACAAAAATTTGCTTACATTTTGCACCGAGTAATACAAAACTAACCACAACTGCACCAATTTAACAAAGCATAAATAAAGTGGATAGAATTCGTTCAGAATATAGAATAAAAATAGAAATGCAGATTATCAATTTTCATTTTCGAAATTGCAATTCATAACTAGAATCTCGAACGAATTGTAGAACATCCGAATTCATTTTCGTCATTTGAATTCCCAATAAGTGGAAAGTAGAACATGGGCGCTATAATATCCATATTCAATTAATGCTATTGTGCTAAAAGAAACAAACATTGGAACAAAAAAATTTCAATACAAATTTTTTTAAATTACTTATCACTCGATAAATATTCTAAATATGAATTAATATTATTTTAATTTTAAAATTTTAGAACCCAATCTTCTTTTCAAAAATCAAAGACTCGTGAACTCTTTGATTCAAAATGGTGGCAGCACTAAAAAGGGTTAATAGTAAACAATTTGAAAGTCACTTAACAAAATAAAAGGGACAAAATAAAATTAGTGAAATTCAAATCGCGAATTAAAAGATATGATACCTACAAGTTTAGTTAAAAGTTGTTTGTTCAATTAATTAATTATCTTTATAACACTTTGTTTATGTATTTAGTCACGGACGTATATATCATATGGACTGCTATTCTAATGTCAGTTTCATACAATAATTGTCAAAAAAATGTCGAAACAATTCACCAAAAATAATATGATTGATGATGAAGAAATTGCCGAAAGATTTCAACAGAAATCCCAAAAAAATGTAATATTGAATTTACATTTTTTTTAAATCATCCACAATAATATTCGTTTGTAGAAAGTTCAAGCAACATAAATCAAAGAACTAGGACCGCCTGCCTTGAAAATAAAGGTTAGGCAGTTTTTTCTGATCTGTTTTTTATAGATCAACAATTGGCCACATCGCAATTCGTCTTCATTGTTTTTTTTTAAATAAATAATGGATTTTAAAATGTTTTAATGTCTTTCAAAATGTTTTAATGTTTTTTGCTTTAAATATTTCATTTTTTAATCACTATATGCTTCTCAAGTCACGTTCGAGTAAAATTTAAAAGCAATCTGGTGTTGTTGCTATCCTATAGGAAAAAACAACTGATGAACAAACCAACAAAATAAATCTGAAAGATATCCTAAAAATTTTCCATGTCCATGTATTTAGTAATTTAATTGAATTTACTTCATATTTCCACATTGAACTTAGTTCTCGGGGACTTATTCCCCTGCATCGAAATCATAGAATTATGAGTTTTTAAACTTTTGTAACCAACACAAGTAAGTAAGCTGTCAAAAACAGCGCACTAAAAAAACTTAAAGTTTTTATTTATGTTCCACTAGAGATGTCCATTTGTTCCTTAAATTTATTTCGCCGTAATATTTTGCCATGACCATGAGTTCTGCTCGTAAAGTTACATACCTTTATAACAAAGGTTTTCGAGATATTCAAAATAAAAAACAATGCCGCAAAATTTCAAACGATTAAGTACGATGTTAAAGCATTTGCGTGGTTATGATATAATATGCCTGTTTGGTAACTTTTTTTTCAACAAATTTCCCAAAAACTGAGTTTTTTTTCTATGGGCCCTATCAATAATCAAATTTAGTGACGACTTAAATATTTCAGTAAAATGGACCATAATAGAATGGGCTCTAGCTAATAAACCATATATAGTATGACCTTAATATTCAAGTGGACTCTTAATAATGAATCATATATGGAATGGACTTCAAAAAATTAAACATTCCATGAATGGTACATTATTTGGGATCACCAGAATTAAGGTTAATTTTACTGAAATATTTAAGTCGTCGCTAAATTTGATTATTGGTAGGGCCCTATGGGTTTTGACAGCAATTTGTGAAATTTTGTGAACATTTGTGCAAATTCGCAAGAAATTTCACTTTACCAAATAAGGTAAGATAATTTGTTTCAACAAAATTAGTTAGTCCCCTTTCACATGAGGAAACAAGTTGCCGGAGATTTTTTTAATGTTTTCTTTTAATTTCCTTAAAAATCTCTTGTACCTTTTACACGAAGAAACAAAATTGTGGAAATTTTCTGTTGTTTCGTTTTAAGGTAACTTGGTTGAACACATACAACTGTGTGTGTGAAGAGGAATGTCCAAAAAATTATCCTCAAATCGTTGACCGTGGGATTTCATTTTCCCGTCTTACTTCTTGGCCTTCTCACCTATAAATTGAAAGTTGCTGGAAACTCAGTTTCCTCGTGTGAAAGGGGACTAACGGTTTCTGGAAGCACTTTATAATCTTCTTCAAAATCGAGTTTAAATATTTCAGTTGTGTTTTCATCATCTTTTTCTTCGGAAAAGTATAGTTTTCTTTCAGTAAAATTTTACTGACCATTACCAATACTATCAGTCTGCAATATTTCATACATTTGTCGCCACAAAAAATGGGCACAAAATTGTAGAAAATATATTGTTTTGACAGTCGTGTAAATTCAGTAAATATTCGATACAAGTTTAAAAAAATAAATGATGTTTTTAGTTTGAAAAAGTCAACAATGCTCTTAAAACAATTGTATACTCTTCCCCTTACACTTAAAATAATATACAAAAGAAAATTCTTTTAAAAGATAAACCATGATATACACAAACACTCATGTTTAGTCAATGAGGAAACTACCATGCAAGCTTTGTTTGAGTGCAATGACCTAAAATGTCATTCGTAACTGTCTCACCTATATTTATTTTTATGGGGTGGTTTTTTTTTTTTTGTTCTTTCTGAATTTAAATAATAGACAGAGGGTAGGTATATGTGTGCCAAATAAAGTGTTTTATTTTTTTTCTGATTGGAAAATTCTGTCGGTTTTCCAGACTGCAGGTAAATTCATGTATCATTTCAAAGGCCTTGTAGATTTTTGGATTTTCGCAAAAAAGAAGGGGGCTCTCTACAACTGTTCTGAATAATTGTTTAAGCAAAACTCGCTGGCAAATGCAATTTAGATTCTATATTTAATTTGGTCTCATTTAAAAATTTCAATGAATTTATTTATTCCAATTTGAACAGATGCACTTATTTGTTTAGTAAATACTGTGTGGAAATGTTTGTAAGGAAATAACATAAATACGGCATTCAAGAAGGTGGTTTTTTTTTTTAATTACGAGTAAAAAGTAAGGATTGACATGACATGAAATGCTATTGGTTTGACACTTGTATGTTATTAGTATTAATAACCTGTTGGTTTTTTGAGCACCAACAAACAATTTAATGATTTTTATTACCTCTGCCTTTTTAATCAAACCGTCTGCTTAACAAATATATTCTTAAGTGTAGTTTTTCAGTGCGATATTAAAGTTAAACCCGAACTTACTCGGCAAATTTGGTGATTTAACTCTGGATTTACTTAACCAATGATTTTGATGATTTTTATCATCCGATTTTGGGAGGTCAAACTAACTCTGGTTTACCTCACCCCTGAAAAATATATATTATAGGTATTCTAATTCAAAAAATTCAAATCGAAAAATTAAGCAGGGTTTTATATGACATAATTCTTGGTGGTTATATCATCACCTATCCATTAATATTGAAGTATATAAATGAAACAACAACAACCTAAGTGTGCAACCACCAAGTTTATATAAAAAAATTAATCTTTTTTTAATTTCCGACTAATCTTCTTTTCTGCTCTGAAGAGAGAATATTTAGTCCTCGACTTCAAGGCTGTAAAAACCTACTAGAACAAGTTGAACTAGAATAACAACTCACACGAGGCGAAAAGGGCACAATTAAGGAAATTGGAAAAATTTATAGAAAACGTCATCTCCAGCAACTTGGTTCCTCGTGTGAAAGGAGACCAAATAAGTTCCTGGAGATTATTTAACGTTTTCTTTCTATTTCTTCTAAAATCTCTTGTACCTTACGATTACCATGAAGAGATTTTATGTAGTTTCATTTTAAAGTATTTAAGTTGAAACTATACATGAAAGGAAAAAGTAATGTCAAAAATTCTATTTAAATTGTTGTCCCTTCGTGTCAATTTCTCCTAAAAATTTAAAACTGTTGTTGCTCCAAGCACTGCTTTAATAGGTGTGTTCCTTTGGGCCTTCCAAAGTACTTTTTGGTACTTCCCAGTAGATAATGAATGGAACGCGTTAATTTTGCCAAACAAAAAATCTAACCTCAATGTAGATTGATTTTTTGTTATTTTTATCTGTATTTTGTTTTAGATTAGAGAAACATCAATAATTTACTATGCAATTTTTTTTATATACTCATAATTGCGTTCTTCACCAACGAAATCAAAAGTGAATGAAAACTTGACAAGAGTAACCATTCCATCTCCAATTAAAGGTGCATTATATGATTTCCTCATATTTATCTCGTTTTCGTATCACTAAAATAAACTTCCTATAGTTATAATTCTATTTTCCTACACACATTCAAACCCAAACTTCACTAAACAAATTCATTTCATGTTTTTTTTTTTTTTATTTTAATTAATCTTGCAATCAAAAGCAATTTTCATATGTATTACCGTTCGATTTAAAGGCCTTGTTAATTATTTGGCACGTTCAGAAAAATGGTATCTCAGAGATTTTTCTCACTCAAAAAGTGAGCAAGCGAATCCAAAATTTTTTTTCATGGGAGTAAAGGAGCAAAGTTGAACCATTTTGCTCGGGAATCCTGTTCATGTAACTGAGATTGCTGAGATCTCATTTTGCGTCTTAGAAGAGTACCAAAGCATCTAACTTATGAGCCAACTTTCGTACTTGAGTGAAAGGAATTTTTTTTTGTTTTATGTCAACAATCAACACTAAAACTATAAATGTTTAAAAATAAAAAGATACTTATACGGCCTTATCACAGGCCCCGTCGTAATAGATTCGTACTACGAATCTCAAAAATAGTATCATGGCACCGTCATCCTACAAAATATATGGACATGAATTTGTGGGCTATCGATATCACTTTTCACAAATTTGGCCTTTGATAGACATTATGCTCAAACTTAAAACCTTATGTATTTATAAACACTTTCGTGTCTTTTTTTTTGAAGAACGTTCATTTTGCTATCAAAGAATGCCTTACAATAATAATTCACTTTATCACTATTACAAAATTATACCCTTCATAAAGACATTAAGGGCTAGTTTGTTCACAGCTGATCATCTTTAATCAATGATTATTGCAACTGGTAAATCATCGCATGTCCAAGGTAATCAATTTTTTTTTTTCAAGGAATCGATAATTTAAGTTTTTAATCATAGAAATCGCTAATCAGCTGATTTTGGTTGATTAGCACCAATTAGTAAGAAGGTGTGAAAGTCATCGTTCAGATTTAACCCATTGTGAACAAACTGGCCCTAAGAGTGGGAAACGACCTTTTCGGTGGAAAATGATGGTTGATTAAACTTTGTACGTATATTTAGTTTTTAATTTGATTATTTATTACCAGTTCTGCTAAAGTCGCTTTATTTTAGGCTTGTTCCAGGGTGTCTTTTTAATAGCCCAACCGATTTCATTCAAACTTTTTAAGTTAGATACTTCTAATAGTGCATCTTCTGCCTATTTTTCAAATTACTGAATTTTGTATGAACATATGTAGCGACAGTCACAAGGAAATTTCCAGACTCTTATTACTTTTAACTTGAATATCTAAAATATATATGTAAAAATGAATGAATGAAAATCGTTTTTTGTTTCTATGCGCATAACTTTGCTAAACATCATCCTATTTGGATGGGGATCTTTTTTATTTGAGGATCAAAAAATTTGAAATTTCTAGTCCGGAAATCATGAAATTCCAAAATTATACCGGTAGATGGTGTCGATTTCTGAACATTCCGTTTTGAATGCGAAAAGGAAAAAATATTGATTCTAAGAAATGACAAACACTACGGAAATTGACAAACGTATAGCTAATTTCATCCCACAGGCAAATGGAAAATGGCGCTACGCTCTCAGACTACTACATTTGTGTAGATAAGACTCTTTGAGAATTTGTCAATCCCTCGCAAGAGGGATGACAGAAACTGGAGACCTTCGACGTGATAGTCCTACACACTAACGCCACGGACACTTTATATTTAAAAAATTGAAGATGGCATATATGTATGTATTATATTCATGCAAAATAAAATATTTGAATGTCTATGTAATGTATATTTTAAATAATACACCTACCTGAATCGGCCGGTGGGATGATGAATTGGGCCAGGAAAACGTCTATTTGGCTGTGGCTGCAGGTAGGCGGCCAACGGAGGTAATGCTTTATTCATATTATTACTAGGATTATTTGCAAATTTCACTGTAATTGCTTCGGTGGCACCCTTCGGAGTCGTTCCATTTAGTGCCTGTATAGCACGTTCTGCTTCGCATCGCTGATCGAAACGTATGAAACCAACGCCTTTTGAAAGACCAGTAATGTTATCGCACAATATTCTCGATGTAATGATTTGCCCAAACGAGCTAAATAATGATTCTAAATCCTGTTGTGTCATGCTCTTCGACAAACCTGACACATACAGATTAGCACCTTTTATAGCATCTGAACTTGGTCGAGCAAATGATACTTTAATGGTTTTATTTTGCAAACGGAGTCCATTGAATGTGCTCACAGCTTTTTCAGCATCATCTGATCTCTGGTAATTTACAAAGCCATAGCCGAGACTTTGACCTTTAAAAAGATAAATGTATATATATATATATATATGTATTTGAAACACTGCTATGTTATCTTTTTATAACTATTACCAGTAACTTTGTCGCGAATCAGCTTACAACTTTCAACCTCTCCGATGCTGGAAAACAAGGATTTCACTTCTTCCTGGGTCATGGTCTGTGGTAAATAATTAACTATAAGATTTGTCTTTGTGTCATCTTGAGCGCTTCCGATTGAACCGGCGCGCCCGTTTTGTTGCGAGTTTTCCACTAATCCGTTGGTCATCATCACTGATTTGCTTAACCGACGCGTATTCGAAGAGTTGCCGAAGGATATTATATACGAATGAAGAAAAACTAATTAAGGATCAACTATATTCTCTTCTTGGATTTCCTACAGGCTCTGATTGTCTTGCACTTCGACTGATTTAACCAATGCGGAAATTTAAAGAAACAAAGTATTCGACGGAAACAGGGAGACGTGATGCTGTAAAAACGGAAGCGTGGTATAAGAATCGATGATGATGGATACTTTTTAATTTTTATAAAATAAAAATAAATTATACACAAAAAATTTAGGTAACCAAAAACTGACTACAAATTTGTCATTAATTAAAAATAAATAAAACCGAATAAACAATTTTTTATCTCAAAATTTTCCAAAATGAGAATCGGTACAAAGTTAATTTTAGAGAGTAGTCAAAACCGGTAGTCGGAAAAAAGGATTGCCAATATTCAGCAGTTCCACAGGCAACGGTGCAACAACACTATCCTTCCAGTGCTTACTATACATAATGTACAACAATATACCTTCCCATGTAGGTACAAAGGAAGAGAAATTTTCCTTGTATCTTTTACAACAGTTCGTGGGTGGGGTCTTTAGTTTTTTTTTTATTGTTGAAAAATTGAAGATTTTCAGAAAAAGACTTTTGAACTCACCAAAACTTTAACAATAAAATGTTCTTACTAGCAATTACTATATTCTTATTAGATTTTTAACACAATGTCCTTAAACTATTCACACCCCTTTTATAATTCTCACTCTTTCAGTCCCGTATTATTCTTAATTTCTCTATGATTTTAAAAATCGTTAATTAATAAAAAATGAATCAATAAATTGTATTTATAACGACAAAAACTTTATTCCCGGTAAGATTTAAGGAACAAATTGAACAAAACTAAAACATAGGTGTGTATCTCAGACGAAGATTCCAGATCTAATAATTTTTTTTGGGTATAGCTAAACTTAAATGGTGGTATATATTTCCTAGGCTGGTTGCTGCTGCTCGTTCTGCTGCTGCTGATGGCTCTTCAATGAGGAAATCCACTTAACCGAAATATACGTGCGCGTAAAAATCCCAACCCATATAGGGGTGGCCGAAATAACTTCGGTACACTGTTGTAATCGATTTTCCTTCCTCGTGCAAAAAAGTATCCTTTTTATGTGTACATATAAGGGTGGTTCTGTTTTTCTTCTTCAGCAAAGAAAAACTAAAAGAAAATCTTTCTAATTTTCCAACAAAAAAAAAAACATTAAAATCTAAATAATATATAAATTTAAAAAAAATAGATAGTTACAAACAAAAAGGGATTAATTACTTTTGTTTAAAAAATGCAGAATACCAAGTAAGTCAAAAACGAATTGTAACTAAAACTGAAACTGAAAATCGATGCCGCGCAAGGGATGAAAAGTGTTACACTTTCAAGGAATCACCTTAGACTAATAAGATTCATGAAAATGAAAATGCCGAGTGATGGTGGTAGATAGAAAGAACTGAGTGGACTCAAAATTATCCTGTGCCGCAGTAACAGAGGGAGTTTTCGAGGAAAATTTGCTCCTGGAAAATATGTAATTCCATAGCAATTCTCTCGCAGCAATCTCATGGTGGTAGCTTTTCCAAGGAAACAGTGTTAAAGCTTGTGTGTTTTTCAGCTCGAATCAGTATTTATTTGAAATGCGCAGGTCCTTGGTCTGGATCATATGGAAATTTATCCTTCCGAGAGAGCATAATGTTTCCTGTTTTATATACATAATGTACTAAATATACACAGCGGTGCCTATGCCGGCTGTATGGTATGATATATGATTCCTGGGAAAAGCTGAAAAATTCTTTTCAAAGGCAATAGAAATATCTACAATATTTTGGGAAAAGGGGATGTAATTTAAAATTAATTTAAATACCTTCAATATTTAAAACTAAAAAAAAAAAAACTTCACAGTGTAGAAGGCTATAGTGAAACCTGGAAGTAATTTACATATGCAGTTTTACATAAGAAATCAGGGCTCAGCTCAGCATTCAGCGATTGTTTACTCAGGAGAGAAAAGGCGAAAGGGGTGAAAAGCTGACCCAATATGGCTTTTTACTCACATCAGTATTGCTTCTACACAAAGATTTTAATTTGAGTCCATGTAAAGAAAATACACCAAATGGATCGTATTGCATAAAGTTTTCCTTTTATAATATTTTTATACTTTCAAGTTGCGGCTGCTTTTGTGCATTTTAAATCTAAAAAAGGATGTTTTGGGGATTCTTCGCGGTTTCATTGGAGCTTTTTTTATTGGGTGTGGCTGATCATTTGATTTCCGAATGACCCAATTTTGCATGAGGCTATGCTTATCACAAAACAGGTGTAGGTACATACATATACCCGCACACAAAATGGTCCAACTAGTAGGTAATAGTTCGTTTTTTGTTTAAAAAATATTACACCCTGAACTAATTGAATTAGGTATTTAAATTTTCTTCTGCTGACTATTTTTATTCTTAAGTTCAAAAATATTTAGCAACCATTAAAAAATTAACCAGTTTTAGTATATTAATTCTTTAAAGAAGAAAAACAGGTTATGACTGGAACAAAAAATCATGTAGGTAAGGTTAACTTTTAAAATAGGTAGGTATAGTAATTTTAAGGTGAGGACAGGATAATATACTCATCAATTCGTACCTACTTAAACTTTTCTTATTGAATTCAAATACGCAACATGGATTGAGCTGAAACTTACTCTTTTGTGGTGACTATAATAACGTGGGTAGATTTTACCAATTTATAGTAATGGTTCAGTAGATAAGGTTTTAATACTTTTTGAAGTCAATCGTTGAAAATTTTCAAGGGACATTTTTTTTCAATAGTCAGTTAAACATCAAATTGTACCTACTTAATATTCGGATAAAGCAAACATTAGTTTCTATGTATTCCTCTGGTAGCTAACAGAAAGTTGATGGCTGAATAATTTGATATAAATATTTTTTTTACTACTGGAAGTACAATATTGCAAAATTGTACCAAAATCAGTGCAGTCAAGAAGAAGAAGACATAATATGTCAATAATCCAAAAATAAGTCAATTTGCTAAAAAAAAATCCTTAAAAACTAAGGTAATGTTAAATTTTGTAAAAACCGAAAACCCAATATATAGTAGGGAGTAAAATGCAGGAACCCACATCAATACTAATAAAACTTGTTGGGTAGGGTTTTTTTATTAGCCTAGTCACTGTCTACAAAAAAAATAGACCTGGCCGCGAATAAAATTAACTGTAGGTAAACTTTTCTGAACCTATTCATTACCTATTCATTCAGAACAGAAAATTTGGCCGGAGATTATGCCACCATCTTGGATTTTTCAAAAAAATTAATTTAAATAATAAAATATGTTTAAAAACAACGGCAATACTTATGTCGAATTCCTTTCAAAAAAAGAATCGATTTTTTTTCCTAAGAATCGAATTTTTTCTGTCAAAACAAATTTTGCTACACTAGAAAAATTCTTTTTGACAGAAAAAATTCGATTCTTTTGGAAAAATATTCGATTCTTTTTTTGAAAGGAATTCGACATTAAAATGTCATATTATTTTTAAAGCCAGAAATCCATTCTTTTTTTTTTTTAAGCCAGAAACAATAGGTTTGTTCAGTGAGGAAAAAGTTAGAACAGAACAGGACAGAACAGAACAGCACAGATTCGTGAAAAACGTCAGAACAAGTTAGAACAGAAAATGGCTACCTACGTTGTCACTAAAAAAGCAACAACAATTGTTCGGAGTATATATGCTTGTCACAAATTCACAAAAATACGTCTTAAAACTAAAATTACTTCATGAAAATAGAATCAGAATTGATTAAAATTCAAATAAAATCTATCAAAAAAACAAACTACTTTCATTAAAAAAATCACAACATCTGATTTTGACAGTTTTCACAAATCAGTTCTAACTTGTTCTACCTCAAAAGCAAGTGCAGAAAATCCTGTTCCAAACTGTTCCAAACTGACTCATTGAACAGCAATCCAGAACAGTTCAGAACAGAAAATTTCTCATTGAACAGCAAAATCTTGTACTTTTCTGTGTTCTAAACTGTTCAGAACAGCCTCATTGAACACCTAATGGATTGTTCAATTCTATTTTTAAATCAAATTAAAAATTTAAAAATTTAAAACTTATTTTTTCAAAATTTTACGTAATTAAAGAGTATTTTTCACAATAAATTTTTGCTTTAAAGATCCCCCACACTAAAGCGAATCTGTCGCGGCGATGACGAAAACAATAATAACAACTTGTTGTTTTCATTGACAACTACGTGTTGTTATTATTGTTTTCGTTGTGCGTCGCCACGACAAATTTGCGTTGGTGTGGGGGATCCTTTAATCATTGGTTTAAATTCCTCTAAAAATCCTATTTCCAGTAAATAAGTAGTAAAAACTAAAAGACATTTTAGAATTCAACTTAAAATTGATAAGAGCATAATAAAATTTTGAGTTTGAGAATTGATTGTTCAAAAAGTATTTATTTAAACAATTTGATTTCTGTGTTAAAAAAAGATATAATATGACATTTTAAGTGTTTCCGGTATGCTTCTAATACCCAGGTTTACCAACAGGAGTATTTTCGCCCGGAGACTCCGGAAATTCGATCTAACCTCCGAGCTCCGGGCTTAATCAAAATTTCTCCGGGCCTAATATTTCCTTTATTTTATTGCAATCCTTAACACAAACAGAAATCTTGAAACACAAATTGCAATTTTACATTCCTTGCGTTAATATTACCTATAGTATCCATTGGCTAGAAAGCATTTAAAAAATGTTTTAGATAAAATGATTTATTTTTGCGTCAGTGAACTGTTTTTCCATAAGGGATTACAACAATACAAAGTTATTCAGATCGCTTTCGGTACAGTTCTGAGCACGGCCAATTATTCAGATCGCTTTCGGTACAATTCTGAGCACGGCCAATGAAACGAGTTTTGACTGTAAATTTTTAAAATTTTTAAGAAATTTTAATTTACGAAACATACCAAACATTGAGTGCCAATAAATTTGTGCCTACGTTCCGTTACCCTCGCATCGATAAAATTAATTGAGAAACGATAAAAATTGAAATAAATCATTTGAATTTTTTTTCCATTTTTTAACGTTTTTCTATCAATTTAACCGTTGCAAGAGTTACAGAACGTAAGCACTGATCTGACCACTTCGAGCAAAAAGCTGTTCGCGGCATATAGACTGATTGATTGATTGACGCATATAGACCGCTTTTAGACGATTGCGATTTTTGAGCGGCTTTTCTCTTTTGGTCTTCCTTAGGTTGCAAGGATGCTTTTAAACACTGCGATTTTAAATGTTTGCAATTTTTGTTAAATGAAAAGGAAACATATCTGCATACTCTTCACTCTGCTTATGTCTCAAAAAACACGAAAATGCACAAAGAAGAAAGGGCGATAACTCTGCAATTTTTCAACCTCAGAAATTTTGTCTACCCCGGCCACCACATACGTCCCCCGCTAGTTTCTTAAAAATCGCAAAAATCGTATGTAATTTGACATATTACTAAGCATATGAAAGTTCAGTGTTCAATTGTGTTTCTTAAATAAATTAGTGCGTTCAGGTCACTCTTGGTTTGGAGCGAGCTCTATTCGCTCAGGCCCCGCTGAGCGTCGGTGGCGACGACGAAAACAATAATAACAACGTGTTGTTTTCATTGACAACCACGTGTTGTTATTGTTGTTTTCGTCGTCGCCACCGAAAATTCGCGTTGGTGTGGGGGAACCTTTAGGCGTTTTTTTTTTAGCCCCGAGCGGGGCACAGAGCGGGGCCTGAGCGAATAGAGCTCGCTCCAAACCAAGCGTGACCTGAACGCACTAATTTATTTAAGAAACACAATTGAACACTGAACTTTCATATGCTTAGTAATATGTCAAATTAAATACAATTTGTATGACTGCTTTTAAACGATGCAATCACCCCTTGCGATTTTTAAGAAACTGGTGGCCGGGGTAGACAACACGTGGTTGTCAATGAAAACAACACGTTGTTATTATTGTTTTCGTCGTCGCCACCGAAAATTAGCGTTGGTGTGGGGGAACCTTAATGCGTCAAAGCGAAAAAGCAGCAAAACAGCAATGCTTCAAAACATCAAAGTGCAGAATGACAAAACGGAAAAGTGAAAAGTGACACAGCGATAAGAGATAAAAGCGACAAAAACCTGGCTATTCGGGGTAGAGAAGTTCAAACAATGGTTTTGGAAAAAACTTCTGGTTCTTGGCTTTTCCGGAGTTGGTAAGCCTGTGAAAGAAGCATACCAACTTTTTGTTTTAAAAGTTTTTGAAAAATTTAATTTGTTAACTACATATATCCGAAACGTTCAGCTGTCAATATATATTATGTGAGATTCACTTAATCGCATCGTCACCTCGCGTTGGTGTTGCTACTCTTATCTATCGCCCTGTAAATATATTTTGACAGCCGAAAGTTTCGTCGTCGCTCTGAATATTTCTGCACGTTGGTTTGGGGGAGCCTTAAAGCAACAGTACATGACTTTCCTGTCAATATAGCGCACGAAATATTTGTTTGGTAATTTAATTAATTCTCCAGCTAAATCTTGATAGATTGACAGATTCTTTAATTTGGAACTTTAAACAACATTAATGATTGAAACTTTTTTTATAATTTGTATTCAAAAAAAAATTATCGCACTTGGAAAATCATTTCAAAGATTTTTCAAGTGAGTTCTCAGCAAACTTACGCAAGTACAGCTAATTTTAAGAATTAAAACCTTAAATAACAAAATTATGAGGTGTGTTCCTTTATTTTGAAACTCTGGTCTCTGTGCATTTGTGTGAATTTCTACAAAAAAGTCTGTCAAAGTTTTCATATAAAAAAATTTAATGGGTAGAAATTCACACAAATGAACAGAATATCAAAGTAAAGAAATAAACTAATATTTTAAATTTCTCGTTCACATTTTCTTATATTTTTTCTTGTCTATTTTATTATGTTTAAATTTGTTTGTACATATCATTTCTAAATTGCTATATTTTCTTCTTTTTAAATGCGAATGAGAAGCAAAGAAGTTTATTTTGTTTTGAGTGATTTTTGGTCGCATAAACGGACGGGCTGTACATACGTATTCTAATTTCTACGACACGAAATTCTTTGTTTATAATTTCATTGTAATTTTTGTATGCGATTTTTCACCAGCCTTCTTTTTTTTCGCAGAAAATTAATTACTCAAACCATTTTTTGTGTGCCATTTAGTTTTATTGCGATTTCTGTTGTTATTTAATTCATGGTAGTATTTATTCTCTTTTCTTTTGTTTTTTTTTTTGCAATTGGTGGAACTCTCCAACCAAAGCAAAATAAAATTTTAGGCAGTTTAACAAAAAAAAATTTTTCAATAAATAAAAAAATATAAACCAAGCATCGTAAGAATATTCTTAAATATTCTTCCCAAAAGGTTGAAAATGAAATATGTAGTTTTTAATTTTCTTTTAAACTAGTAGAAATCCAAAATATTGTCTGACGTCGAACAAAAACTAAATGTGAACTATTACGTCAGCAATTATTTTAACCCCGGAGACAACATACGTCCCCCGTCATCGGACTTAAAAATCGCAATATTAGGCCGTGTCCGAATTGCGTTAAAATGTTGGTTAAAACTTGACGTTTGGTTAAATTTTGACACTAGCGTGGTGAATAAAATGGGTTAAAAATTACCCAGCTCCAGAGCAGGTTAAAATTTGACACAATTGGTTATAATCGGATATAATCGATGCGAAACCTTTAAAATTAAATCAAATTAAGAAATTTTTACTTTATTCGCATCGAATTTTTATTTTGATACATTTCAAGCTGGATTTTGTATAAAATATATATTTTCTGGAATAATAAAACACAGAGAAATTACTTTAATCTTGCGGGAATTTTAACTAAAAATCCCATTGAACCCATCCTATTTTAATCCAGTTCGGACAGAAAAAATAAAAAAATTATCCCATTTTAACCAAACGTCAAAATTTAACCAGTGGTAGAAAATTTTAACGCAATTCGGACACGGCCTTATTTGTATCGTTTAAAAACAATCATATGAGATAGTGTTGTTCCGGGTTTATATAATTAGTATTAAAACCCTGAATACGTCCACTATTTGCCAAATTCGCTTGAACACACTTTGATATCACAACCTCATCCAACTTCAATCATCACCGATGACAACCAATCAAAAAAACCGAATTCCAAAAATCGCTTCGTAATTTTCGCTGACTCCATATTAGTTTCGCCTCATTTGTGATTATAAAATAAATTATTAACTAAAAAAAAGCTGTAAAATGACTACCGGTTCGGTTCCAGCTGAAGGAGTTAGAGAAAAAGGTCTCTATGAATACCGTAAAAAACTCCTCGAACACAAAGAAGTGGAATCCAGGCTAAAAGAAAGTAAGTACTTGCACACTTTGGTTCATAAAAACTCGAAAGACCTAACTAAAATATAACAAAGAAAATTAATTACATAAATACGTAAAATTAAACAATATTAATAATAGAACGTGAGGAAATCAAGGAACTAACCAAACAATATGATAAATCCGAAAACGACCTCAAAGCTTTACAGAGTGTGGGTCAAATCGTAGGAGAAGTATTGAAACAACTCACCGAGGATAAATGTAACCAAATCATTTTTAAGCGCTTTAAATTATAATAATACATTTATTTGTAGTTATTGTTAAGGCAACTAATGGGCCACGCTATGTTGTCGGTTGTCGTCGACAATTAGACAAAACTAAACTGAAGTCTGGAACTCGTGTTGCTCTCGACATGACAACGCTGACAATTATGCGTTACTTGCCCAGAGAGGTCGACCCATTGGTATACAATATGTCCCATGAAGACCCTGGTGAGGTCAAATACTCGGCCATTGGCGGACTTTCTGAGCAAATTCGTGAACTTCGTGAGGTTATTGAGTTGCCACTTCTCAATCCGGAACTTTTCTTGCGTGTGGGTATTACTCCACCTAAAGGTTGCTTGCTTTACGGACCACCTGGAACAGGTAAAACACTCCTGGCTCGGGCTGTTGCCTCTCAATTGGATGCCAACTTCTTGAAAGTGGTCTCCAGTGCTATTGTAGACAAATATATCGGCGAGAGTGCTCGGTTAATTCGAGAAATGTTTAACTACGCTCGCGACCACCAGCCCTGCATTATCTTCATGGATGAAATCGATGCAATTGGTGGTCGTCGTTTTTCCGAGGGAACTTCTGCAGATCGTGAAATTCAGAGAACTCTCATGGAATTGTTAAATCAAATGGACGGTTTCGATTCCTTGGGTCAGGTTAAAATGATTATGGCTACAAATCGACCAGACACATTAGATCCTGCTTTGTTACGTCCAGGACGTTTGGACAGAAAGATTGAAATTCCACTGCCCAACGAACAAGCAAGGTAATAATTTAGAAAAAAAAAATGTAATATTATTCTTTTTTTTTTTTTTTTTTTTTGTAGATTGGAGATCCTTAAGATTCACGCCCAAACAATTGCCAAGCATGGAGAAATCGATTATGAAGCAATTGTTAAGCTCTCGGATAACTTTAACGGTGCTGATTTGCGAAATGTGTGTACTGAAGCTGGTCTCTTTGCAATTAGGTAAGTAATGATTTAAAACAGCATTGAACGAACATGGAGCTATCTCGTTAACATTCCACCTAGAACTTCCAATCATCGATACAATTCCTGTTGCAATACTGCATACAACACAAATTACCTATTTACATAGAGCATTGTTCAGGAATATTCTATAACCCTCTGTCTAAGCCGGCTCTTCGATTGTGACTTGCGAATTCATTAAAAGTATTTCTGCACCAGTTTTGTATCTGATGTATTTAGTACCTTATTGTGCATGATTTTAAAAACACAAAAGTTTGGCCAAACGCTCTGTTCATATCAGAATAAATTTACTTTTCGTACTTATTTCCCCCTACTGACTATCGGCATACCTGTGACTCTCGTTAAGGGTTTTTTAAGTTAGCAAGCAGACTTCGGATTAAGGTCGAGTTAACAAAGGTAAAATCCGTTAACACAAACGTAAAAATCCCCGCCATGCAGACTTTCTTCAAAACAGTGTGTAAATCTAAACGATATGTATTTTACATTGATTTATGAAGTTTATGTTCGTTTTGCTTTGCAAATCTATCATTTACTAAACTTAAAGGGTGAACGATAATCCGCTAGTGGGAGTTTCCGGAATATTTCAATAAATACCTTTTAAATCCTTTTAATATCAAGCAAGTTATGGAATAATATGGTGTCAAAACGATGCAATCGTATTTCCAAGTTGTTGTCTGTCTTCATAATCTTTTAAAGAAGTCAGATTGCATTTGAATTACTCTGATAACATATGTGATATGGTATAGATTCTACCAAAGTCAAGTCTGATATTTTTGTCGAAAAAACTAGAGCCAAATATTATAAAGGCACACATCAAACGCTGGATATAAAATCCATTCGGGTATTGAATCCTGTTTTAACGATTTTACTGAATTTGAATTACTATTTTTTCCTATTCCAGGGCTGAACGTGAATACGTTATTCAAGAGGACTTCATGAAAGCCGTCCGCAAAGTGTCGGACAACAAAAAATTGGAAAGCAAACTCGACTACAAACCATTATAAGTTAACAACTATTAAAATCGAAGCTGAAAACAAAATCATGAATAAACTCTTCGTGCAGTTTTCGGTATTATTTTTTAATAAATTCAATAAAAATATTACATCTACTGAAACTAAAAATCAAGAATAAACTTTTAGACATTGTCGTCGTGTTTTGAAGACTTTTCCTCGATGCGTCGCTTTTTTCTTTCATAATATTCCGTCACATTGTCAAAGTTCTTTCTGAACCAACCAGAGACATCATCCGGTTTGGGAGTTTCATTTAAGAAGTATTCTGTTATCATTGTGAGAACTTTTGAAGAATCCTCATTTTTATCCCCACCAGCCAGTTCGATGACAAAACGATCATTTTTTATGCCAACGATGTATAATTTTTCCCCACCAAAGCAGATTCCATTTACAATGATAGAATCGAAACAATGCTTAGACAATTCTCTAATGTGGTACACTCCACTTGGGTCTTTGGTGATTTCATATTCTGCAACACTTTCATTTGGTTGATAGAGTAGCACGGCTAAGTGGCAAGTATTCTCACTGACTTGGCTCATGGTGCACTTGATACCCGGTGCTGGTAATTTGAAATCACAGAGCTTTGTACCTTCACGATAGTTCCAGAGCTTTAATGTTTCATCTCCAGATATTGAGAGCAGAATTTGATCATCAAATGGCAGAAGCTTAATGGCTGAAACGAATTCTTTGTGTCCGAGGCAGTAACCATCGATTTCATAGCAATTAGGGTAGTTACTTACTCTTATCTTATCGTCTCGATCACAAGTGATGACATACTTTTCGTCGGGTGTAAGCAAAACATCATAAACAACGCTCAAGTGCCCGAGAATTAGTTTGCCCGGCACTTGAAAGTTCTCGCAATCAAAGAGGTAGCAATCACCAGTCTTGTCTGTTACCAAGAGGTTTTTATTATTGGGAGTGAAGCTGATGGCACTTGAGGCTCTAGCTAGACTGCGAATAGACAACAATTTGGCATGTTCGGGTCGACACTGATACAGAAGCAAAGCTTTTTGTCCCGATGTTGTCACAGCAAGAAGAATACCATTGGAGGAAAGCTGGACATGCTGAATCGATGTTGGTTCGGTGGGCGTTTTTGATTTTGTGTTTTGCTGCCCCTCTTCTTCCGCGTGGCATTCGATTTTGAGGATATCACATTTTGTCAGGTCTTCTGGAATGATGACTTCTTTGAAGATTTGCAAGTCATTTGGATTTACGAATATTATGTTCTTATTAAGGGCAACTACTAATTCTTTCCATTCACCACGTTGCGAGTAAGATAAAAACGCCATAACTACATTAATTCGTAAAATGTTTTAAAAAATTAAGACGCTGATGCAAAAAAAGTCAAAACTCAAAACCGAAATTTTTTTTTTGACATTCAAATTGCAAAGTATGTTCGATTTACGATTATTTCATTTGAAATAATTCAAATGAACGCATTCAGAGATTTTTAATATTTTTGATCATATCCTTTAGACTGGTTTTAAACGATGCTATCACCCCTTACGATTTTTAAGAAACTAGGCGGGGGACGTATGTGGTGGCCGGGGTAGACAAAATTGCTGAGGTTGAAAAAATTGCAGAGTAATCGCTCTTTCTTCTTTGTGCCTTTTTGTGTTTTTTGAAACATAAGCAGACTGAAGAGTGTGCAGATATGTTTCCTTTTCATTTAACAAAAATTGCAACCATTAAAAATCGCAGTGTTTAAAAGCATCCTTGCAACCGAAAGAAAACCAAAAGAAAAAGAGAAACGCCGCTTAAAAATCGCAATCGTCTAAAAGCAGTCTTACGCCCATATTATTCACTCGATACATCCAGATTGAAACTCAAATCCGGATGTGTTTACATTGAATTTGTATACTTTATATCTGGATTAAAATTTTAATTTGGATGTCTCGAGTGAATAATATGGGCGTTAGCAAGTGAAAATTGCAAATACCAATTACGGTTAGTGCGTGGCTACATTAAACACGTTTTATTTGAATATTTAAGCTTGCACTGTTAAACTCGAAGAACAAAAACCAAAAAAACCGACAAATAAGCCATTAAAATATTGAATATCAGGCCAGGGACAGCTTTTAGTTTCGAAACAATTTGGTTTCCATTTTGAGTACTATAGGCTTATACTACGTTTTCATTGGAGCCGAAATGAGCTAATTTCGTAAATTACAGAAAAGGTTTTTTCATTGCAAATTTGCTTATTTTGTTAGACAGAAGAGGTATTCACGATCCGATGCAAACTGGTCTTGTATCATTGCAAAAGTGCAAAGTTTTTTTTTTACAATAGGGGTATTCCCGATCCGATGCAACTGGTCTTGTATCATTGCAAAAATGCAAAAGTGTAAAATTTCTATACCCTAACCCCATTGTAAAAAAAAAACTTGGCACTTTTGCAATGATGCAAGACCAGTTTGCATCGGATCGGGAATACCCCTAGTATTGTATGAGAATGCCGGCACATGCATGTGCGTGGACTCTCATATAGTGCTTAAAATCGAAACCAAACTGTTTCGAAACTAAAAGTTACATATGCGCGCCTCACCTTATATCTATTAGGGGTATTCCCGGTCCGATGCAAACTGGTCTTGTATCATTGCAAAAGTGCAAAGTTTTTTTTTTAGAATGGGGTTAGGGTATAGCAATTTTACACTTTTGCATTTTTGCAATGATACAAGACCAGTTGCATCGGATCGGGAATACCCCTATTGAGTTTTTTTTTAAGTAGTAGTCAAAAATCCCTATGTCTGAAAGGAGTTTTTAAGCCTCAACTACATAAGCCAAAAAAGTGAAAAAGTGCAAAATTGAAAATTTTTAAATTGATTTTGTGATAGTTTTTCTGACTAGAAAACTAAAAACAAATGATGCAGAAAGCTTAAATTTTGGTTTAAAAAACAATTTGTATACACTTTTTTACGAATCAACTGCGCTAGAAGGAAACAAAATATTTTTACTTTTGAACTTTTGCAAAAAATGGCCAATGTAGTTGAGGCTTTAGTGTTTTTAATCCTGTTGAATGTGAATTATCACTTCACCATGAAGATGATTTTCAGGGTAAGAGCTGTGGGAGCTCTGCTTCTTTCACCGATCTCATCCACAAAAAAATCGTCATGGCGTAGTTATAAATCATAGTCTAAACAGGTTCTACAAATTTTACTTTGTGAACACATCTACCAAAATATTCAATACACAAACCATTATCACTCTTGTTTGTCGGTAATGTGGCGCTCAGTTTTGACATTTCCATTAAAAACGTCAGCTGAGAAAGATAAACAAATTTAAACGGTTGTTTACGTCAGCGCTCAACTTTCAGCTATTTTATTTTATAACCCATATTGAATATTGATTGATCTTTTGGAAAAGTTCAAGTAAGACTTCTGTTTAGTTCACCAATTTAGCACCAATTTTTCATGGAAGACAAACCTAAATACCCAACCTACGTGGTCCTCGGATCTGGGGGCCACACCGCAGAGATGTGTGAAATTATTAAAGCTCTATTTGACAATCTTCCTCAAGTTCCTGATTGTTACTTTGTCGTAGCTAAAACAGATGACACGAGTTGCAGAAAAGTTGAGGAAATTTTGGATATCAAGCCGAAGTTCATCGAAATTCCCAGAAGTCGACAAGTTAATCAAAGCTATTTTACTTCGGTCTTCACCACTCTATGGGCATTGATGTTCTGTTTCTACATTCTACTGCGGGATAAACCGAAAATGGTGCTTTGTAACGGACCAGGAACTTGTGTTCCTATTTGCTTGGTAGCAGCCTTATATCGTTTTCTTCATATCATACACAAGGACACGAAAATTGTCTTTATTGAAAGCTTTTGTCGTGTAAAGACATTGTCGCTGACTGGTAAGATTCTACTCCCAATAACTGATACTTTTGTCGTTCAATGGGAACCACTTGCACGGAATGAAAAAAATGTGAAATACTTTGGACAGCTTGTATGACTATAAAATGTACCTCCTTTGTAGATTTTAAGAAAATAAAAACATTTTAAATTTTTTATTAGCTCTTCTGCTTTTTTGTTGGCATTAATTTGTTAATTAAAAAAAATAAACATTTTAGACAAACTGGCACGGCTATAATAGCCGTTTTTTATTATGACCTATGATCCATATGGATCATCCTGCGAAAATAAAACAACCTCACAGTGGCGAGAATCAGCAGTCTGTTTTCGGATCATGAAACGTGAACCCGATAAAGAGCAGGTTGATGTGTTGTTGTTGTTATGTATTTTATTTGATGATCCATAATATAGATCAATTCTGATAGTAAAAAATAGCTTGTAGGTATATTAGGTACTTTTGTAATTTAATATTTTGAGCCAATCAAATTTTATATTAATTAAAAGTCGACAATTTTAACGTTATAAGACTTAAAAGGAGTTAATCACATCCATCCTGATTAAAACTATGATATGTAATTTATAACGTCAAAATTATTACTATGTACGATTTCAAATCCATTTTTCGTAAAGCGAATAATTTCTTCTTTAAAATCGTCAAAAGCAAGGGATACAGTCATACAGACAACATTTATACGACCCTGTTAAAAGAATATAAAGATGAACCTTGCATTCCCATTTCAATTTTAATAAACAAGTGATTTGTAGAAGGAAAAGTACCAGAAGAGATGAAAATTTCCAAAATGATAGCGATCTTCAAATCCGGAGATGCATCTGATTTCAACAACTACCGTCCCATTTCAATATTTTCAGTTCTCTCCAAAGTGATCGAAAAAGCTACTGACGAACATTTGCTTGAATGCATGAACAAAAACTACCTAGAGAGTCAAAATCAATACGGCTTCCGAAAACAATCTAGCACTATCACAGCACTCATTGATATGGTATCCTATTTGCAGAGAAAAAAGGACGAACACAATAACACCAGGGGCCTATTTCACAGAACATACATCACAGAAATGTATGTGACGTAAAATAGGCCCCATATGAGTTAAAAATTTACAATGAGCCATCTTTAGCGACTACTTTAAGGTACATACATTCATACAATGTATGTGATTTATGTTCCGTGAAATGGGCTCCAGGGGCCTATTTCACAGAACATACATCATACATTACAGAAATGTATGTGATATAAAATAGGGCCCCTATGAGTGGGCGTAAATTTTTTTTTTTTTTAAATTATGCGTTTTCTAAGGTGACGCAAAGTTTTTAAAAAAATTCAAAATTTACACTGAGCCATCTTTGGCGACTACTTTAATGTACATACATTCATACAATGTATGTGATGCATGTTCCGTGAAATAGGCCCCAGTGCTCTTTTCATCGATTTATCGAAAGCTTTCGATACGGTCCACCATAGCATTTTGTTACGGAGTGAGAGGTTCTTCTTACAACTGGTTCACAAGGAAGTATTCTAGGCCCAACGCTTTTCGAGCATTTCAAGTATTTGGGACTACGGATTGACTAATCTTTAAATTGGAAACACCATATACACAAGTTATCAAAAAAACTTGCTGACATAGTAGGTGTTTTTGGAAGAATCTGCCACAACATTCCAAACTCTTGAAAGAAACAGATGTACTTTCACAGCCATCTTACTTATGGTATAAATGTCTGGGGATCCACTTTTCAATATCTTAAACAAAACTTTTCAAAATATTCTATTAAAAATTTGTATAGGCTAAAAAGGCTGACGAACACATCCACTCTGTACAGATCCTTGCAGATCCTGATGGTGAAAAACAAAGTAGAGATGAATATGGTAACACATATCCACAAAATTACAAAATCATCCGTTCATACAAATACTGTTATCACTGAAAGAAGGAGCCACAATCCGCACAATATTAGAAGTGGACACCAGTTAGATCAATCTAAATCAACCGCCCGTCATGGCACAAATTCAACTTTCTATAAATCAATTGAACACTACAATAAACTTCCTAGTCAAATTAAAGATTTTAAAGTCGATAAATTTAAATTACTTCTGCTTCTCAGTAGATACTTATAATTTTATTTTTTTTATAATTTTAATTTCAATATCAAATAGTGCAACCTTGCAAGATTATTTCTTTTATTGTTTCATTTTTCAAATTACTTTTTTGCACATTTTCGTTTAACGTTCATTTGATATATTTTCATAATCTTAAATTATAAAACTGTGAACAGCCTACATGACATTGCTTTCAAAGGCATTTATATATTAATAAATAAATAAAATAATTAAATAAAATAAATAAACCTAATGGCTTCACTATTCTGGTAAAAAAATCTAACTTACACTTAATTCAAGTTGTTGGTGAGCCAACTTGAATTCCTGACTCTGAGGCTGAATATACCTTAAATTGCGTTGTAAATTTCCTATTCCAAATAATTTATTTGAACAAGAAAAAATCTAAAGGAGCAGTCAATACGAGAAAATTAAGTGGAACGCGGTCACAATTATCATAATGTGGAAAGATTACAAATTTCTTCCAGCATTAAGGATAGGGCGAGATAAATTAATTTCCGATATTATATACGTAAGGCTAACTCCACTAAGGAAAAGCGGAATAAATTCAAACAAAGCTAGAAATACAAGTAACGGTCATATTAGAAGAACTGATATTTAAAAATAAAGATAAGCACCAGGAAAATCGGTACATTTGCTTTCGATTAATATTGAAATAGTTTGGTTAGAAATTGGCTCCATACAAGTCGTATTAAATGATTTCAAACATGAAATTCAAAAACAAAAGTGAAGAGTCTAGTGTATTGATCCATTTTGCTAATAGCATTTATTTTTAATTGTACATGTTTTACAAATTTTAATATTGATATTCCCACAATAAGATTAAACATTACATGAACATTCTAAGTAAATTTTTGTTTTATATTAAATTATCAACTTTTCCCCTCCAAGTGCTTTGGGGTGTCAGCATAAGTGAATTTTAATCGAAAAGCTTCGGCTACCAAAATATTTATCTGCCTATCCGACCAATTGTATGTTGGAAGATTCTGCAGCATTATCATCAGACCTTGAAAGTCAGCTTGATTGAGTAGTTGAGTTCTCCAATGTAATAAAAATGCCGCGCACACGTACAAATGCAACTGAGCAAAGCCATCTGATTCGGCTAGATATGTGTCCCAAAGTCTGATAGTACAATGCAACGGAAGTTCACGAGTGAGAAGATTGTTCATCCAACGGAAAGAAAACTGCAAATAATCAATGCCCTGATCTTGCAGATGTCGATGGAGAGTGCCATCGATGCGGTGGATGAGATCCTTTAGCTGATTGACCTTCTCTTGTATACCTAGTTGTGCAAAAATATAATTGTCTTGGATGCAATCTAAAAAGTTGGACAAACACCAAAAGGAATCCGCTTCGATGGCATGACGAACATCCTCGGAAAGATCTTTGAATTGGATTTTCTCCAACTCAAAGCCATTTACCCCAAAGGCTTCCTGCAGGAAGACAATGAAGAATGGCGTAACTAGGTCATTTATGCCTTGGACGTAGCCTGAAGCCGGATGGCGAATCGCCCAGATGAAGAGAATCCGCTCGAACATTTCCTGGACGAGTTCCTGTTTGAAAAGCAAATTGTGTGGATTCATCCGAGGTACGTCGATGTGAATTTGGCGGTATGTATCTTGTTGGCTCTCATCCTTGCTATCAACCATGAAGTACTTCCTGCGGAGCTCGCAGTAGTTTTGGCGTTTGCTTTGCAGAACATAGTTCCTGCGCTCCCCATTCGGAGGGAGGTACTTGGAGAGAAGTCTCCAAGTTATGGCTCGCATTTGTTTGGGTATTCCAGACCAACTTATTTGCTTAAGATCTGCGAAATCTAGAAATGGCGATTCTATCAGTGCAGAAAGCTTAGCGATTTTGGATTGGCTGTCCTCATACTCTTCCGGTGTCGAACTGAGTTTTTGGAGCTGTGGCCATCCTGGATAAACATCGAATCTACGATTTCTGCATCGGTTTTCGTAGTTAGCATCTGATCTGAGTTGCTCCTGGCATTCAGCAGCAGCATGGTTGTTTACAGTTGCAATTGATGTGTCGTGGGAAGCTGCTTCATCTGGATTGGTTGCATTTTGTTGTGAGTCAGACTTCCCTAGAATGCAGCATTCGTCATCGCCCATGTCCCATGCATCACTGACAGACATTTGATAATCTTTAAAGGTCGAATCACCAGATTTCTTGCCGAAGGATTTTGTAGGGTTGGCCATTTTCAAATTCACATTTGGACTTGGTCGACCAGGGACAATACGGCTGCTACTCTTCCAGAAACTTTTTGAGTTGTCTGCTTTTTCCATTATACATATAGATATACTCAATATTTCTTGAATCTTAAAAACAGAAAAACGAAGAACCCAAATATTCAATGCCAGTAGAGATTAACAGTGCCATATAATGAGCATCAGAGAAAGCTAACGCAAACCAGGGAAAATGTTGAGTGTTGAGTATTTTCTTCCTACAATTACAAGATAAATTATTTGGTTTTGAATTGAAAATAATAAATATCAAATTTGGAACACCGTCTAATGCAGCAAGAAGTAAAAAATGTTTTCTTTATAAAAAAAACTGCACTTTTATCAATATTTTCCTAATTAATTGCTGTCAAACAAAAACAGGACAACCGACTGACAGAAATTTTCACTTGTGACAGTACGACGTATATGAAAGTGAAAGAGTACAGCAATCAAATGAAGGTATTTTCGGGAAATGTGTTCAGTACTCTTAAAAAAAAATAAAAGCACTCATAAAATTAAATATATAAATAGGGTTTTCATATATTATTCAGAAATTCTGTTTATTCATTTTTATAATTTAATTTAAAAAAAGCAAAAATAGCAGTTTACAATACAGGATGCATGAATGTAAAACCGCACTCGGCGGAACTGCACTTCAACGACATCGCGCGCACTTTCGCACGAAACTGAACAGAACTTCATGAAAGTTGATCAGATCAAATTTTTCACACGAGGAAACAAGTTGCTAGAGATTTGTTGATGTTTTCTTTTAATATCCTTAGAAATCTCTTGTACCTTTCACACGAAGAAACAATAGGGGTATTCCCAATCCGATGCAATTGGTCTTGTATCATTGCAAAAATGCAAAAGTGTAAAATTGCTATACCCTAACCGCATTGTAAAAAAAAAACTGCACTTTTGCAATGATACAAGACCAGTTTGCATCGGATCGGGAATACCCCTAATGGAATGTTAATAAAATCTCCTCAAATCGTTGACCGGGGAGATTTCATTTTCCCCTCTTACTTCTTGCCCTTCTCACCTATAAACTGAAAGTTGCTGGAAACTCAGTTTCCTCGTGTGAAAGGGGATATAGTGCCGTGCCGTGAAGTGCAGTTATCGCTTAGTGTGATATAGCTCATACAAGGTTTGTTCGTTGAGCCCTGAAGTCACCCTAAAGCGTTTTTTGAAGAACCTGAACTCACTCTGATAGTCAAATTCTGTGTTTTTTGAGACCTGTGCTGAGTGTGCCTACGTTCTGTAACTCCCGCATCGACAAAATCAGTCGAGAAACGATCAAAATTGAAACAATACGCATGAGTTTTCTTCCATTTTTCATCGTTTCTCGACCAATTTTAACGATGCGAGAGTTACAGAACATAGGCACGTTGCGGTCGCCATGAACTCGCCATGAAGTAGAACTAGGTTTTCTGCTGTAGCGTGTTAAGGTACCGAACGAACTGCCAAAGTGACACGAGTTGTGAGGCAATTATTTGTTTATTATTAATTGTGGACTTGATTATTGCAGGTAATAGCTTATTTTTGAAATAGAAATTAAAAGAAAAATTGAAAGATAACAAAGAGAAATCTGCCGTTTTGTTGAAAAAAAACCCCAATACCATCTGAATGATAAAGTTTGTTCCCATAAAATTCCCCCCAGTGGTGACATCTGTTAGTCGATTTTAAGGTTCCCCCACACCAACGCGAATCTGTCGTGGCGATGACGAAAATAATTAATTGAAATTTATTTTTATTTGATAATTATGTTTAGGGCCAGTTTCACAGTGAAGTAAGTGACACTTAAGTGCCAAATATGGAAAACTAATTCCCAATATCACAGTGTAAACTTATCGGAATAAGTGACGCTTAAGTCTCCCATGTTGGCCACTTAAGTTCCACTTACTCAGGTAGTAAAACTGCGGTTAAAGTGCCAAAATGTAAAAATTAAGTGCCACTTATTTTGTTAAGTGTGCACTGTGAAACTGGCCCTATTGTATTACAAAATTTTCTTAGAACATATTCTTGGACAGTTGTCGAGCTAGCCACTGTCTAAATGGTTGGATATCTCCTTATTTATAAACGCATTCCAACAGTTGTCTAAATATGTTGTCACACACTCACATCTCTAGAATCAGTCAATTTCGTGAACATTTGGCTTCGTTCAATGAACATTTCATTAATTCACTATGGTCAAGTAAAATCTAAAATTTTCTTTTATTTTTACTTTCGCTTCCAGCCACTCAAGTGTATTAAGGTAGGACCGCACTCAGCGGAACTGTACTTCAGCGGAACTGAACTTCACGACTTATTTGTAGGAAATTGTATGAGCTATATCGCACTAAGCGACAACTGCACTTCACGGCGCGACACTTTGCGACAAAGTTGGTAATCTGACCAACTGTGTCGCGACGTGAAGTTTCGTTCAGTTTCGTGCGAAAGTGCGCACTGTGTCGCTGAAGTGGAGTTCCGCCTAGTGCGGTTCTACCTTTATGGGTACCTTATAAATTTGACGTTTTGGAAAGCAACCGCCTACTCTGAATTCACCATACCATCAAAATCACTATATAACATTTTAATCAAACAAACCCAATCCCTGACAGCTGCGTAGTATTCACCATTATTGACAGTCAGCTGATTTGAAATCTGAAAACACGAAAATATCCATAATATTTTTGCCAACTTGTCTCCATCGTCGTAATTAATTATTTTGTTGTTTAATTTATGTATCCCATAAAAAGTTTGTTTTCTTTGTAATAAATCTATTGATGTAATTAACCAGTACAAAAACTATACAGAATGGCGTGGTTCAATAGTGGCTTAAACAGCATCAAGGGACAATTATCAAATTTGGCCCAGGAAGTCCTCTCCGATGCTGACCGAGAAGAAGAGGCCATAGACACTATACAGGCCTTAGACCAGGCTCAAACACAATGTGAAGAATTGGCAAAGATTTGCTCCGAAAGAGATCTTGAGGTAAGTTCATTGATTTATCCTACTATTTATAACACAAATTAAATAAATACAAATTATTCTATGGTATTTCAAAACAAGATGACAGAATGTGTACCTATATACTTTTTCCACTTCATTTTGTTGTTGTTGAAAATAGGTTTTCCTTTTAACTAAACTTTCTATTTATACGAAGCTGAAAGAATGTCTCAAGGTTCTTGCTTTTCCAATAAGAAGTTATCAAGTCAATAATTCATGTGTTTTGACTTTCTATCTTAACTCTAATAAGATATTCTCCTAAATAAAACAAACAAACTTCCTTAGAACGTCTTACGGCTACCTTAAGTTAAAAAAATACTTTACTAGGCGATAAAATTACAACTTCTGAACATCTCGCACACTATTGAAACTTAATAAACCTATTTGTTTCTTTTTTTTAAACACAAATGTGTTTATTATAATGAAGGCTACTTACTTCAAAGTGAGCGGAAGTGATCAAAATTAAAATTCTTGATAGCATGATAAGTTTGTATAAACAATTTGGATAAATCAAAAATCAGCTTTGACTAAGTTTTTACTTAATTTATTACTAAAACGCTCTTCACTTGCAACTAGCCACCATTTTCAGACGACCATTAACCTTTGTCGATTATCTCTGAGATTTTAGAAAAATTCTCAGGTTTGATGTACAAATTTCTGGGACTATAAAACGATAAAGTCTAAGAAAAACTAAATTATCGCACTGACTGATGCTAAAAAAATGAAAATTGGGAAATATAATATATTGATTATCAAGTACTGGAACGCGCTGCAGCTCCAGTAATGCACTTTTGAGAGCCACATTTTATGTTCACATCCCAAAATTGTTTCAGCTGTGGCTGAATATCCTGCAAAAAACTAGAAGGTCTTAAGTAAGCTGGTTTAGACAGATATATATTAACCAGATGTTTATCACTAAGACATTTGGCATAGCTGGAAGTCCAGGTTGCATTTAAAATACGGCTTTCTTAAAAACCAATGTTAAAATGATGAACAAAATATTTGACTGAAAAAAAGGGAATAGGTATATAATTAATAATTTGTTTGATTTGGTCCTCAGATTTTCAGATGAAACACTGACAATTTCTTAACTAGCACCAATATGTCTTCTTTATGAGATTTCTACTGCAAACAAAATTTTGAGTCGTTCAGAATATTAATGGTCCAAGTCCATCAAGTTTTTTGAAATACATTAAATGGTTTAGCTCTGTATTGGAAATTTAAGCAAATTTCAATCAAAAACCTTCGGAAAAGAATATTTCTTTTTCTGCAAAATATTATGTTGATCGTTAGTATTCAAAATTAAACAGCGATTGAGTCAGTTTTTCGGAATGTGCTTTCTGAAAACCTTGAAGTTTCTTCTAAATATTTGAGTGCATCAGAAATAGTCTATGAATGGACGGAGACGAATGTTTTGTATTTTTTTTTAATCAGGAGTAAGGCAGACTTAAATTTTAGTCCCTTGCTGTTAGTTTTATTTCTTGATGACACGATTGAATGTTTCCAATGTATCTTGGTGTCATGAAAATAAAAGTCATTGGGCCTTACCAATAACCAAATTTAAAGACGACTTAAATATTCAAGTAAAATGAAACATAATGGTATGGACTATAAATAATGAACCATACATCACATGTTTCATATTTAAGAGTCCGTACCATGTAATATTTATTATTTGGGGTCTACTTAAATATTTAAGTCATACCATGTTTGGTTTGTTATATAGAGTATAATATACCATTATGGTCCATTTTACTTAAATATTTAAGTCGTCTCTAAATTTTGTTATTGGAAGGGCCAATTATGTATGCGAATGATTTTGTGAGGTGATGTTTCTTATAAAATGATAGTTAACAGGTTAGCAAAGTTAGTTAACAAAGTTGAAAGTAAGATCATAAAAAATGCTAGTATCTTGGTTTCCAAAACCAAAATAAGAAGATATGGTACAAGGATTACAGCCAACATATTATGGATAAACCTTCAATTAAGCAGGGTAATTTAGTAAGGAAAGTCGAAGAATTCCGACTTGGACGGGACGTGAGACAGACAGATCGCGGATGTCGATTTATTGATCCATGAACGACTTTTTTTTTCGATTATCGATCTGGCGCGACAGCTCGTGTAGAACCAAGGTCTAGCTACTTCAACTCTCAACTATTCCTTTGTGCGTGTTGTTGTCAGCATAAAGAGATACTCTTGGAGAAATTGTAAATTTCTCGGAAGTATCCGTAAAAAAAACATTTCTGTTTTTGGAGGCATAGGCTGGAATTCAATGCCAAGACTTGGACGTGACAGTCTTACTCGGGGACTACTTCTTTAATTAATTGAATTATATATACTATAGACTCAGGTTAGGTTAGGTTAGGTTTATGTGGTTGTCAGCAGAACGCTGGTCACACTTAGACCATTGGTTGGCCCATTGTGATACCACAGGAATCTAGGAAACTTTCCTATAGACTCAAAAACTACTGGAAATTTTCAGATTTTATTCCTTTCAGAAGCCAAAAAGGCTTAAAAGGTAGTTTCAGTAAAATTCGCTTACTGCTCTCTCGAACATAAAGTATGAAATATGTTATATTTTGGAAATTCACCAATTACCACACCCACTTTTTTTAATCTGAGTTTGTCCTTATATTCCTAAAAAGTTGAATTTTTGTATATACATAAGATCTTTTGAACCTAATTGATTGTTTAATGTTACTAGAAAGTTGGAATTATTTTTGTATATGTATGTAGATCTATTTAACCCAAAACAGAACAATATTTCAAATTCGACATCTTTTAAAATTTCTTGAAAATTTAAATTTTGTTTTAAGCTCTTTTGAACATATAGCATAATATGTGTAATTTGATTGGAAGTCCGTCTACTCCCACATCCACTTTTCTAATACTTATATGAATTTGTTCTTTGTTTAACGTTACTAGAAAAGCCTTAAAAATGGAGCATGAAATGCGTATTTTTATAAAAAAAAAACTTCTGTAGAAAAATGAAACAATGCATGAATTGAAACTACTGCATAAAATTTCATAAATTTACAGTTGGAAAAATAAAAAGAAAAATATCTTTCAATGTGTTTTTATAAAGCAAGGTATCCGCAATATGCTGATAATTTATTCACAATAGATTACAGCTCAATCGATTGCGTTTTGATAGTCTTTCATATTCGGCCGTTTTTTTTTGTGTTATTCAGGTATTTGTGTCTTAATCCAGCCAATAAAGCCACAAAAACAGTCCAATCAGGAAGAATTAAGTTATTTTAATGCTGTTTTTGAAAAATAAAAAGTTTAAAAATCATTTATTCAAAAACTAAGCATTAAAATAACTTAATATAAAAACATGAAGAATTAATTACTAGCTTTAAAAAAAGCTATAACATGATATTGTAAGTGTTGCCGTTGTGTTTTTTTTATTCATTTTCTATTTTCAATATATTTCTTTAATATGCCCCTCCCACCTAAAGGGGTGTACAAATAGAGTGCGTCAATATCTAAAAATCATGTTCATATAATGTACCAACAACAACAATAAATTGATGCTTTTATCACAGTTTTTTAAGTACGCCATGAGAAAACTACACACCAAAAACCAGCTTTCCGGCGATTTTTCCCCAGTCAAATGCTTTATTGACTGAACTATCTCCTGAGAAGTTAAAGCCGTCGAAATTTCGATTCATTTAGTAATACGCAATTGGCAGTGGCGTATATAAGAGGGGGGCAAGGGGATCAACCTCCCCCCCATGAGTCTTCAGCTTTATCATAAGTTACCTAATCATAAAAGGTTTTTGGAAACAAATTCCACAACTATGTTGACTTATTTGAATTCGCAAATCATTGCCTTCTCTATCTGACCGAAGAGTACGATGAAATTCCATGTACAAAAACTTTGAAGATATTTAAACTGGGTGTCAAGGTATGAACGACAATTTTCGTGAAATATTTGTTTACAAAATTCCGGTTGAAATAAGAATATTTGAAAGTGACTCCAAAAATTTAAAAAACATGGACTTCGAATAATTAATTTACACTACAGGTAATCAATTCTGTCGCGAATTTCAAAAGTTAAATTTAGATTTGGTACATGCTATGGATCTGGCCAAAGATTAAGGCGAAGAACATATAAGGATTCGAACAAAAGAAGATGCGTTCTTTGTAATTTATGAATTTATGAAAAACACAAAAGAACAAATAATTCTATTCAGAAGAATCGTTCGAATCCTGAAGCTAAAAGTACAAAGTAGTAGTAGACTTAGAATAGGCCTGGCTACAAGGTTATACATTTTTTTAAAATTATTTTTACAAACAAAAGCTAAAAATATAAAAGATTTACAGTCACCGACTATCACTCGAGCCGACAACATCGTTATCTCGTATAGTTCTCGCCTCATCTTCGTTGGTGTCTTTCCTACTATTTCTATAGTGCTCTCTCTCACTCGCACAGGTTTTATTTTTTTTTATTATTTCTAGTACTTACCAGAAAATACTTATATAAAAAATCAAATCAAATTATCTTCATGGCCCACGGGCCACGTGGTGTACTTGAGGGCAATCAATTCAGCATTCTTTCAGAAGAAATGCTGTTTGAGCCCAAAAATAAAAGACGTAAAAGACTTGACATAGTGTCCCCCCATCTTAATTCCAACTCTAATCCGAAATTCATAGTAATATCACCTTCCGACCCTTCCAAACCCCTAACCAATTTCAGTGTATTCCTTCTTAAAAAAGCAATCGACAGTATAAGCACAGCTTACGAGAGTATAAGCCAGTTGCGTGATGGAAACCTTCTCATATTAGCAAAATCTGAAAAAATTGCCAATATATTCTTATCCAAAAGAAAACTTTCAAATCTTTGTGAGATCTCTGTCAAACTACATGAACACCTTAACACGTGCAAAGGAACAGCATACGCTCCCTGTCTGATTAATGTATCAGAGAAGGAAATTGTTGATGAAATGAGTTCCCAAGGTGTCAAAGAAGTTTATAAGTTTACCAAAACCCTAGACGGAAAACAATCTCCTTCAGGTCTTATTCTATTCTCGTTCGACCTCTACCGACCGCCTCCTACAGTAAACGTTGGCTGGTACAGCATTAAAGTAGAAGAATACTTTCCCAATCCCATGCGGTGCCGTACTTGTCAAAAACTCGGACACACCTCAAAACGCTGCAATAGCGACCCTTCTTGCGAAGTTTGCAACCTTCCTCTCCATTCACCCGAACAATGTACCCGTGTATCATGTGCCAACTGCAAAGGTAGTCACCCATCCTCTTTTAAAAAATGCCCAAGGTTTACCCAAGAAAAAGAAGTTCTAAAAATTAAAACTATAAAAAAATGTACAATGGCAGAAGCAAGACGAGCTGTCATCGAACAGTATCCCGCTCAAACTCCTCAGCCAACTTATTCTGAAATTACAAAGAATAAACCCCAGCCTGAAAAAACTGCCCAAATAACCTCAAACCCTGCCAAAGGCCCCACTACTTCAAATATTGCATTACAATCAAATTCAACAACATCCACCACAACTCTTGCTTCTCAAATCAAAAAACCCCAACATATAAATCAAAACTTGTCAACTTCTAATAACAATAATAACTCACCTCTTTCAAACTCAACCTCTTATCAAGATTGTAAAACACCTGAAACTTCTTCACAACAACCTCCCCCCGTTATACCCAAACGTACGCAACAAAATAAGACGCAAATACCCACTTCCTTTCTCTCACCTCTATCTAAAATCACACAAGAACAAATTATTCAAAACAACTACTTTGTTGATGATACCGAACAAATAGACGACGATGAAGTCTTATAAAAATACAAATAATAGCAACAACTACGACCCCGGCGCTCGAGGGCTGGGGCAATCGAGCTCGTATATGAGCTCGTTTGACCCAGCCCCTGAACGCCGGGGTCATACTGCTCAACCTCTTATTTTCCAACAAACAAATTTCACACAACATGCACACCCACATACCGTTCAGAACCGCACACCCCTTCAAGATAAAAGTCAACTTAAGATTCTCCAATGGAATCTAAAAGGCTACATAAACAACTATGACGAACTAAACATCTTAATAAAAGAACAGAATCCAAATGTCATATGTCTCCAAGAGACGCACTTCCCAACAGACAGTGAACCAATCCCCCCTAAGACATTTAAATCTTATTTTAATAACCTCCCCTCCAATACCACTGCGAAGCAAGGTGTCGCACTATTAGTAAAACAAAACATACCACACAGAGAAATTCCAATAACTTCAAGTATAGCCTGCTCTGCTATAGAAATTTCCTTGCCTATAAAACTTTGTATCGTATCATTTTACATACCTCCTCTTCAAACCTTCTCAAAACACGACCTTGAATCCCTACTTAACCAATGTTCCCACCCAGTCATCTTAGCTGGTGATGTCAATTCATGGAACATCCTCTGGGGATCTCCTGCCTCAAACCATAGGGGCAAGATAGTAGAATGCTTTCTATTGGACTCCAACCTCTCTATTTTGAATGATGGCTCACCAACCCACCTCTCTACTCACAACACTCTCACACACGTTGATATCACCTGCTCGTCTCCTGAACTTCTTCCCAAAATGCACTGGCGCACTCTCGATGACCTTCACAATAGTGATCACTTCCCAATAATAGCAACAGTAAACCTCAATCAATATACACAAAACGTTCCCTCAACCCCAAAATTTAAAACTGATTCTGCAAACTGGCTTATCTTCAAAGCCCAAATTATAAAAGCCTTATCAAATAAAACCACAACTGCAAACACTAATAAAGAAGCGGCTCTCATTCAAAAAGCCATTAGGACTGCTGCAAATGTTTCTATCCCTCAGACACACCCAAAACAACACCGAAGGGTAACTGCTTGGTGGAGTACAGAGCTAGCAGAACTCCGAAAAGTAAAAATGTCAGCTTGGAAATCCTTTAAAAAACATCCCAACCAAAACAATCTAATTACCTTCAAAAAATGCAACGCCAAATTCCGAAGACAACTTAAAATAGCTAAGGCTAAAAGTTTTGAAGATTTTACATCTACCATCAATCCGAACACTCCAACAGGTAAAATTTGGAATAATATTAGATGCTTAACGGGTAACCCTACTCCCCTCACAATCAATTACATCACAACACCAAATGGTCCAATTTCAGACCCAACTGAAATTGCTAACTACATAGCCTATTGTTGGTCTAACTATTCACACGACTCTAATTTCTCAAACGAATTCAAAAATTTAAAATACGACACTATATTGAGCCAAACTCCCATCCAAGCTAATAATTATAAGGCTTTACTTATTGAGCGAGACATATCAGAAATAGAGCTTGAATCTTGCTTATGGAAGCTAAAAGGTAAAACACCCAGCAGAGATAGGATATCATATCCTATGATTAAAAACCTCCCACAAAGTGTTAAACTTAGAATTCTCGATCTCTACAACAACATACTAAATAGAAGTGTCATTCCCCAAAATTGGAAAGTAGCTTCTATAATTCCCATCCCTAAACCCGAAAAAGACAGACAATCGCCAGAGGGTTACCGCCCTATATCTCTCATTCCATGTATTGCAAAGGTACTTGAAAAAATTGTTGCCAAACGTATATTTTGGTATGCAGAGTCAAAACAACTTTTAAGTAAAAATCAAGTTGCATTTAAACCAAATCGAGGATGTACAGACGCCCTTCTATATATCGACGACTTTATTACCAGAGCATTGAGCTCTAAAAATCACGTGTCTATACTCACTTTAGACTTCGAAAAAGCGTTTGACAGAATAGGAATACATATCATTCTAAACAAACTCAAAGAATGGGGCGTCGGCCCCAAAATATTTAATTACGTAAGATCGTTTCTTAGTAATAGAAAATTTTGTATTAAATCTAATAATTCCTATTCTGCCACACATCGACTTGATAACGGAATCCCCCAAGGATCACCTTTATCAGTCGTTTTGTTCTCTATTGCTTTTCAACATATATGCGATATTTTATCAAAGCATAAACGTTTAAATTACTGCCTTTACGCAGACGACGTTTATATATTGGGTAAAAGCCATCAAGTAAATGATATTAAGACTATCTTTACTAAAGCTCTTGAAGACATCCTAGAATGGGGAATTTCTTCTGGTGCCAAACTTTCACTATCAAAATGTAAGATCTTACATGTGTGCCGAAAGCACACTTGCACACCTCTTACTCTTAATATTAATAACGTAGAAATAGAAAATGTAAACAATTTAAAAATTTTAGGTTTAATATTTAATAACAAATATAGTTGGAAAAATCATTGTTTATATATTAAGAAAGCTCTATCTGCAAGGTCCAATATTGTTAAATATTTATCAAGTAATAAAAGTAGTGTACATGTAAATACCCTGTGTAACATAACTAAGCTATTAATATTAAGCAAAATCGACTACGGCATTTTTTTATATGGAAATTCTCCAAAAACCACACTTGGAATCATAAAACCAACTTACCACCAAACAGCAAGATGTAGTATTGGCGCCTTCCGCACCTCTCCCATCAGAAACATCCTGGCAGAGGCTGGCCTCCCGTCCTTCGAAGAGCGAAGAGAAACAGTCATACATAAACTGTACGCCAAACTAATTTTTGCAAACGAATCACTGATCGATAAAGAAGTTAACCTAACGCTTAATCGGAAAAGGAAATATAAGATCCCGTCGGCCATCTTTACAATTCTCCAGTCGGGTAATACCGAATTTCCAAAACGTGATCTACTAAAACTAAACCATTCAACAGCTCTTGAACCACCTTGGCTCATAAACCCAAACTCTTTTATAATGAGCCTTACACCGTATGTTAAAACTCATACAACTGATGAACTATATTGTAAGCTTTTCCTAAGCATTTCATCCGAACTCAAAGCCAAAGATTGGAAGTTCATTTTTACGGACGGATCCAAAACCTCAGATGCTACAACTTTCGCAGTCATAAACGAAGATGGCAACACGATACGCCTTGGATTACTCCCACAAGCAGCATCCATTTTTACTGCAGAAGCTTTTGCCATCTTTACTGCCATTGAAGTGGCTATTCAAGTCGGCGAAAAACATGTAATTTGCACCGACAGCCTATCTACCATCAGAGCCATCACAAATACCAACAACAACACCTATCTCATCAATAACATTCGCTCTCTATTAATCAATACGAATCATCACATAAAACTGATGTGGACTCCTGGGCACGTTGGCATCCGTGGGAATGAGATGGTTGACGAAGCTGCATCCCTTGCAAGCAAATCACCAATCTACCTCTATAATTTTTATACAAAAAGCGACCTCATTAAAAGCCACTTAAAAAAACTAACTTACGCTGATCAAATTGATTGGAGTTTATATCAACACCACTACAAAAAAATAAACCCAACAAAGTCAATTCCGATCTACCCCACGAACATACTGAAATCCAAGATTCGCACCTTCATCCGACTTCGACTTGGCCATACCTCTGCCACCCACCTTCACATCCTCAAAAAAGAGCCCCCTCCTATTTGTCCTACCTGCCACACTACTTTTGATCTTCAACACTTGCTCCATGATTGCAACAGACTAAGATCAACCATCAACAACATCTTGAATGGAAACGACATCATCGAAATATTAAAATGCCCAATTACACATAACATAGACAAAATTAATGAAATCCTATTGAAAACAGACACAAATGTATAAACTAATTATAAGAACTAAACTTAAGTATTATAGAGCGGTAGGCCTTCGCAGCTAGTAGCTCGTTAATTTAATTATTAGCCTGTAATTCATTACATGTTTAATAAATATATAATAATAATAATAATAAAAGATTTAATTTTCTATGACGGTGTTCAATCTATTTCATAGCTTCTACTTATATCATGGAACTTGGAGATTTACAAATCATGAAAATATATTATAAGAAGGATTTTCGGTGCTCTTTAAGCATGTTTCATTCGAAATTGGCAAGCAGCTGATAATTTTTTTAATTTTCCGCTGCTGGCCATGAGCTAATCTCATCGAGTACATTTCAGCTCGGAATTTGATCCGCGAAAATTCAATTGAAGTGCTGGAATCCAGTAGTAAATTTGCCAAACATAAATATGTTGCTAAGGATTTTTACTACACCTAACGGTATCAACGTCTGCTGCCAAACGAACGTTTTTAAGTATGAAACGGATAAATACGTTTCAAATAAATAGGACAAAATAAGTGGATTAGTTCCCTTTTCATCATCTGAATTGCAGTGCAAAATATAAAACTAAATTTTGTCTTATTTTGTTGTTTTTTAGCACCGCTTGAACAAAACAAAATTTGATTTTGCCCTATAATTTTAAAAAGATTTTTAATACTTATCTACTTATCTACTCAAATTTAGTTTTTGTCACACTAAATGAAAATATTACTTTAGAAAAAAAAATATTAAGGAATTTAATACTAAATTATCCCCCTCGTAAAAATCGGTCGATTGTTTAATTGACCGGTCTTCTTTTCGATAATTGTTCTCACTTTCTACATAAAGTTCTTTAAAACTACGATCGTTTAATCGAGCGATCGTTATACTCTTATATGATCTGGGCCCAGTTTCATGTAAAAGAATTATCAACATTAATACAACAATATGGTGCATAATCTTCAGTCGAGACTCCTACAAAACTATTAAGTTGTATCATCTGGTTTGACAACCTATATGGCAACCATTAAAAAAAACCTTAAAAGTATAGATGTGGTGATCAATCAATGTTATAGAACTTAAAGACTGAGACAGGGTACGTCTCCTTTCAAAAATTCAGTAAAAAAAGAGCGAGAACCTTAGGTTGCAAGTTTATAACTGATATGAGTCATCCCTTGCATTCCTCAATCAAAAACACCATACAACTTTTACAGAATACTAAAGGCAAAAGCATTTAACAATATTGGACTCATCTTACATTTCACATTTTTCGGTGAGAAAAACCCTATTAATATCACAGATAAGCCACCTTGTACTATAAACAATTTTCAAATCGATATCAGCTTAGTAAAATATTACAAGGATTCAACACCACCAAGAGCATTCCGCATAATGCACAAGGATATTACCGATTCTATTAAGCCAAATAGAATTCTATATACTGAGGGATCATTTACAGAGGATTACACCTCATACTCAGTCACTGAACTGCTTCCCTAAGGATGTACAACTATTCTTCACCAAGGTCTGCTCCCAGCCCAGACAGAAAACAGAGCTTGCTGGGCTTAAAAAATCAATTCAAATGTCCCGTAACTGGACCGCAAAAACTCTTAAGAGTCCAACGAATAATTGCCCTTGCTCACTTAAATCACTTAAAAGAGGCCAGAATGAAAATATCCTACTTTCATGGGTGACCGGATATATATATATAATTGCAGGAAACAAAGCAGCAGATATTGCAGCAAATGAAGTACAAAAACTTCCGCTTATAATAGAAACACCCAACATTTAGAAACGACTAAAGAAATAAATGAACCATCGATTAACAGCTACAGTTTTTTAACGAATCCACCTTTCCCAAATATTTCATATTTCATATCACGTAGAGCTAACAAGACAAGAATGCATCGCTCTTTTCCGCTTAAGAATAGGTAAACCATTGTTCAATACCAAAAACTTATACAACCGAAGTGAAGCAAAACAATGCGTAGATTATAGAATAGTTCTGACTGTCCAACGATTCCTTATAGAAAGCCCAAAATCCAGACTATCTTCAAATTATTTAGACTTATTAAAACAACTGGCTGACCTTTTTGATCCTACAAACTTAAATACAATTAAAAATATCAAAAGCTCTACTACCTTACATGCATGGAAAAATAATTAGATATAAAATAATAAAAATAAAATAATACAAATTTAAAATTAAACGGCGTTAGAGGTCTTGTTACCCCAATGTGTTATCTCTCAGAATTTGTAAATTTGTTTTATGAACTTCTTTTGAATAAATAAATAAATATATAAATACAAAATACACAACACAAAATTAATTTACACAATTTTTGTGTGTAAATACCAGCATTAACAATTAACATTACAGACAAAATTAAAGATTTATGTGATAAAGCAATTAATTAGTGTTGTTAGTAAGGTCTTTAAATATATTTCATAAAAAAAATGTAATAGTTATTGTATTAAAAAAAAAACTATCTGAATATTTAGTTATGTATGTATGTAGTTTCATTTTTAGTTCATTCAAATACAAACCAAATATTTCTATATAAATAAATTTAAATGTTTCACATCTGAAAGGCGTCCTTGAAGCCGGCGGCTTACAATTTGTGTTTTATTAAATAAAGAAACCAAGAAAATAGGACCAATTTATCTTGAATACATTTATGTAATATCACAAGTCTGTTTTTGATATACATACATACACACATACGTTCTATGAAATTCTTCTAAATACAAATTTGCTTATAACATGAAGTGTGCAATTTTTATTTAAAAAAAAGCTATAATTGAAAAATTACCTTTCATTGTTTCACGCATTCAATACAGAGCTAATTATAACAGCCTTGACATAATTTGCTAAATAGATATTTCAAATAGATTACAAAAAAGATATTTATGTGCGTTTAAAATGTTTGAAATAATAATTAAATCCTTCATGAATTTGTCTACACATATTTTATACATCGTTCTATCCAATTGCAGATTGCCTCACTTCGGAAGCAGATTGCTGAATTACAAACCAGAGTATCTGATACTAGCGTTAGTAGTGGCGAAAAATCAAACAAGTCGGTAAGTTTCTAGTCCATATCCTATAGCTACCTATTTAGATGATATTCTATTTTCCCTATCACACCTTATACTACCTTCCTGGGGCATAAAATACTTATTTCCCAGAAACAATAATATATGATTATACATATAAACATTTAAAAAAAAAACCAAAACTGCCAAGTCAACCAATTCGCTTTCTTTTTATCTTAAAGTCAATATTTGAACAGTGATAGAGAAAAAGTAACTATGCCATCGTAGAGCGATCAACACATAGTCGTGTGTTGGAGACATCCAACTTTTTTGGTCGCTTCGTCGCAATAGTAGTAAAATTTCTGCTTAGCATATAAAACGCCAAAAAAACGATGCGGTACCCTCATTATATGTCTGAAACGGTGCGCATGAAATTTCTACCATCGCATCGCAAACATTTTTATCAAACAATCAATATGTACATAGATAAACGAACAAAATGCTTTTTTTTTGTTCAAGATATCCCTACATTTAACACCACCACCTTGCTGTAGAATGAGTTCCTGATAAGTCGGTCGGTGGTATACGTGTATGTTTACCGCCACTCGCTGATAAGACCACATTAAATCAACATTCACTTCCCGACTTTCGCGGTCGATTTGGAACCATAGGATGCGGGCCAGGGGCATACACCTTTACCAATAGGTTTAGGTATAAGGCTGAAGTTGGGAATACCTTATATCCCCAACAGTTCCGAGAATGTTTTTTTTTTAAATGCCATTGATAAGAAACAACACAACACAGCAGAGCACAGGGTGTATATATTTTTGTGTTTTGAATAATAATGTTTGCATAAATACGAGTATGTATATAAAACACATACAAAAACATATAAGCATATATTCATTCCTACAATAGTTGATGACTACATGCTTTGTTTTATTACTTTTGTTGGGGCTTTTTTAAACGATCTCTACTTTTATATGAAAATCAGTCAGGAAAACGGGCGTCGTTTTTTAGGCATTTCGTTATTGTTCTTTGCATTAAATAATAAATAAAATAAAATCAAGTAGTATCGTTTATTTTTATTTTGACTTATAGTGGCGTCATTTAAAAAGTAACAGGAATATGTCATATATTTTATAGAAGATAGAAAGCAAAGTCTGCACACTTAATTTTGAATGAGTTAAATAAAGAATTTTAAAATTAATGTATAAGGTTACTAACCCCATGAGAATCAAAAGTTTGAGCAGAGAAACTTGCTTTTCTTCATAATTTATATAAAAGGCAGTTTTTTTGTAATTCTCGAGGATAATTAGAATTTTTATTTTAGCTCAATAATGCCCATTTGCTGAAACGAAATTAAAATATTAATTTTTTTGCATTATTTATACTTACGTGTATATTAGTTATACTTACTTGTAATCATTAGTTGAGCAAATCACACAATACAGAACAATTATTGGTACATTTTGTACACCATCAAGATGATCAGTTGATTTGAGTTGATACAATTCCATATAGGTGATTCTCTGGCAACTGTGATTTTTTATGTTTTTTTTTGTAATTTAATTTTCTCATGAATTTCTGGTTTGAATTGGGGAAATGATTTTTTACTGCAATTTAAATAAGAGATTATTTAAAAATTTGCTACCCCTTTCCCCTTGGGTTGAAAAAGTATACTCAAAATGTCAGTACTGTAGCATGTCCGTTCATATTTTTTTCAATTAAATCATCTAATTTCTATTAAGGTTCAATAAAAATATTGTTATCAGAGAAGTTTGAATGCAATAGTTGCTTGATTAAATTTTGACAATATCAAGTCAAAATATTTGCTCATGAATTAAATATATCATAATTGAATGTTGTCCGAAGATTTTATGTTATTTTTCAAATTCAAAAGATTTCCCTCTGATTCGCCATCTTTTTTTTTAATTTGATGACGCTTGAGTGGTTTTTCTAACGTAATTGAGCTGTAAGAGTGAAGTGTTTTAATTCTAAAAAAGTGTGCCACAAAATTACTTTTCAGTACCGTCGTAGTGTTATCCAAGTTTGTTATGATATTTTTTGGAGTAATTTTTAAGAATATTGAATAACATTTGAAGACATAAGTTAAAATTAGCACGGACTTTAGTTCACTCAGAAGCTTTGAGATATGAGTTCATATTAAATCCTTAATGTCAGTACCGTGGTATATTAATTTATAATGAATTTAAATTATTTCAAGCAATAGTATTAAAAATCTTCTTATTTTTTCTATTTAGAATAGTATCAATACTTCGGATAAAAGAAATAAAAAAATCCGTGTGATAAATATTGAGTAATGATCCAGCATAAAAATAAAAGGCTGCAACTTCGAAAACAGATTTCAAAAAATAAAAAAAAATACAATTTTCAAGAAAAAATATTACCTTTCAAAGTTTAAAACGTTAAAACATAAAAGGGGATTCAGAAGCTTAGTCAAAATATTGTCAAAAAGAATGAAAACGTATTCAAAATTAAAAACAATAAAAAAGTGTCAGTACCATGTCTTTGAGTTTTAGTACTTTTCACTATATTTTTTGTTCCTTAAAAGTCTATGCAAAGATAAATAAAATTTAAATAATTAATTGACTTCAATGAATTTTATTGTTTTAAAAAATCACAGTTGGCAGATAATAACCCATTTGCGAACCAATCGTGCACTTTATTTTTGTCTACCTACTGAGAATAAACCAAAAAATGTAATTTCTCATAACATAATGTTGTTGCACTCAATTAGTATAAGAAACAGTAAAATATTTAAGTATCATTAATACATATATTGTTTGAAAGCTAAACAAATTAAATCTACATAAATCAATAATATTTTTTTAGTCTAGTTACCATTAAATCCACAAATTAGGTATAGATAAATATTCAGATATTTCAAATCAATATATTATGTACATTATTTACTCGACTATATACATATACATATGTATGTATGTAGATTAAATTAATATGCCTTGGCTAAACACAATAACGTATTGGCAATAAACCCTATTTATAATCAAACTAACCAACCAAAGTCATAAAGAGTATTATATCCTGTATAATCATCGAGTTCATTATCTAGTTGCCATAGGAGCAAAGGTTTATCAGTATTTATCCCATATAGGGGACAATAAGGGTATAAAAAGGAGCTTCACCACCTGTTGGGGTCCACTGTATAATGGTGCGTCAGTTCTGCAATTAATTCAATATTGATAGTAAAGTAAATTTTATTGTGCTTCGTTATTGTTTTTTAATTATAACAATTCTTTTTTTTTATTTTTGTTAATAAAATTTACTTTTAAATAAGTGTAACTTAACGGAGGAGTCATCGTTTTACAATAATAAGTGAGCTACTTTTTTTTTCAATTCGTGGTAAGAATTTTAATTTTATTTCTTTGGTAAACTGCTCTTAGATTATGAGTAGTGCGTGTTCCCTTTGGCCAATGTGGACACAATTGTTCGACTTTTGAGTCATTTGTTTGTTAAATTGTATGCAAACATGTTAAGAGGAACAACATTCACTCTGTATGTATATGTATACAAACTACAATACGTAGACAATGTAATTTCCTTCCTGTTTAGATGTCAAGTTTACTTATTACTTAAAAAGAGAACATGCGTGCGAGAATGGTGCATTTTTGGGGTCATCTTATAAGTTATCTTTTAACCATTCCTTTCCGTTAATTTGTTTGTTGTTGCGACTTTAAAACTGAGGGATAAACGAAAAATAAGTAAAAAGGTTGGGTATTTTTATTTTTTTTGTCACCTTTTAATTAGTTTATTTTAACATTTTATTTAAATGGTGAAAACCAATTGAGAAAATCAGATAAAAATTAAATTTCCATACAAAATTATCATCTAAGCCTGTAAAATCTTATATTCTTAATTCTAAATGCAATTGATGCTTATATACATACATATATTTTAAAATTCTAAGTTTACCAGACAATTATTGTTCATTTACTTATAATTTTTGTATAAGTAAAGTATTTAACTATGATATGCTCATAAAAATTATTGTAACAGATTTTAATATATTTTTTTTTACTTTTACAAAATAATAAGAATTTTTTTTAATTTGTATGTAAAATTGGGTTTTTTTTGGCCATTTACTTTTACATATGTGCAAATAAAACGAAAAAAAACCCGAATTTACATAAAAATAAAAATCATTTTCATTAAAAAAAATTGATCAAATAAATATTTATTCAACCAATAAGTGATTTTATTTTATTAAATAAGACATTAATATAAAATTAAATAACATAAAAACAATGAGTAACTGTAAACAAATTAATATATGATAGAGGTACATACAACTTTTAATTTCTTAAATAGGGTAGGGAAGAGAGGTACACTTTCGTCTTCATCACGATTCCAGATAGACGATTAATTTCTAAATAAAACTTCTGACGACAAATCATGACGTAAGCGGTTGTTTCAGATCATTAATTCTACTTTAAAATTTGAGGTTCTTAGACTGGTTTTTCATATAATTATTTAGTGATATTGTGCAATTTCGCTTCTGTACGAAGTGATGTTATAAATGTTTCGTAATGAAATTCGATTTTTGTAATACTAAATTCTTAATTCTATAAATGGAATGAAATTTTAACATCTCGGGAGTTGCCTTATTACAAATTTGTGTTACACCATTATAAAAGTTAGTTTGCCAATTATATAGAAAAAGTTTATCTAAAAATTTAAAACAAATGAAGATAAAGAAGCACTTCAAATAAAACACATCCCTAAAGTTAGGGATTCATTTAGTGGGTTTATAGGAGACTCGGTGAAATAAGAACCCAAGTTTATGAATTTAATTATGTACTCAAATTTTGAATTAAGATGTGCTTAGGCACATGAGTTCTTTAGATAACTCGTGGTAGTCCTTGGGTTAATGGTTAGTGTGTAAAACTGTCCCAGTCTCTTCCACTTAAAAACAAATTCTCCAAGAGTATCTTTTGTCATCTTGCCTTTCAGACACGTTCAGATTCGTCAGAAAATTGCATGAAAGTTTGAGTGTTGTAAATCACTATAGGCTCTGGTTCTTCACGAGCTGTAGCGCCACCAAATGTAATTAGTTAATTTATTATTAATAAAAAATTCATAGTAAACAAACTTGTCAATTATTATTATTCAATCGTAATATAAAATGTGTATATCAGAATCCATTCTTAGTGGAAAATCCACTAAGAATTTCGAAATGCGTAAAATTTGCTATCACTAATTCCGAATGAAACGAAAATATGACGTCCTCTTTTTCGACCATGATTCTTTTCGTAGCCATAAATTTAAAAAAAAATATATAATATAAAAAAATGGAAAACGGTTGTGTTTCAGTAAAAAAAAATTTTTTACAAATTAATCCATTCTATTTTGTTAAACATTCTTTAACACTTAAAATACACTACAGTACAAAACAATTTACAATAAGAAAGTCATAAACTAAACTATAGTGCAAGAAGGGGCAAATCTGGCTAAAAATCGAGATTAGGAATGTTTGATCTCTTGTGGTATTAGACTACGAGCCCACAGCTGTTTTTGGGTTTGAGTGATATCAAAATTTCACTGGTATTTTTAGATTGATCTTTACTTTTCATATTCAAATATGAAAGTCTTGCATGGCGTGCACTTTGAGTTATCAAAATTTGAACTAAATTCTAAAAACCTAAAGCTTTTCAAATCCGATATTTAATAAACCAAATTATAATATATATAAACATAGTTTTTTATAAATGTAACTAATTTTTTTTAATTATTTGAATTTAAATCAATTATATAGAAATTAATAAAAATAATTTGTAACCATACTTAATACAAATGTTCAGATTTTTTTCGTGGAAAATAAAAAGGGAAAAAATCGGACTTTTTGAAAAATTTAAGGGATTTTTGTTTTGGTGTGACATAAAGGACAGCTGATTTCGAAATTCAGAATTAATTCTTTTAATGAGGCATTTGCCCAGTTTATATTTTTGAGATCTCGGAGTATTTAGCAATCTCACAAATATAAAGAGAATTTCTCAGTATTTGGGTCAAATACTGATAAAAAAAAATAGATTGGCCTGCGAGACTCTGACATATAAACTGGCCAATTATTTTTTTCGATTTCATTCCGAGATTTTTCACGATGATTCTGTGATAGGCCTGATTGAAACACTATATGAAAACGAAAGAGGCCAGAGCTTTCCGTCGCGCTTCAAGCCGGTGGATAAATTGCAGCTGCATTTTATTTTTGGAGCATACAAATCACGATTCATATGTTATGTAACGACCTAAAAAAAAACCTATACCTATACAAGGACCAAAAAATAGAATTATGTCCCTCTGGGCCATCTTCCAATATTTACATACTTACATCCCTATTAATAAAAAAATGTTTAATTATCTTCTAAGTAACAAATCAACTAAAATGTTATGAATCAAAATTTTTATTAATAAACATATCAATAGCGTTAAGTTACAAATCTTAACGAAAATTTTATACATCAACAAGAACTCTGTCGTCGCCAAAGAGTGTTATTAAATCTGCACACATACACTTTCTCATAAAAGTTTGAACTTTTGCACATACAATTTCCCATTTTAGCAATTGTAAATAAAGTCATTCACTAGAGTTTGTTATCTTGTTATCCATAGTCTATGGTAAAAATATCTTAGGTATTTTAAACTTAATTTTTCGGTAATCCACCTACTTGGGTGACATTTCTTATTAACTAAATTAACTATTTGTTTGTTTTATTGATAATATTTTGCACTAGTTGAAAATATTTCATGTTTGATTTAAGTTTATAAATAGAAGTGTAAGAATGTAATTAACAACAATTGTTTTTTTTTAATGTGAAGGGTGCGTTTAAAAGACTTCGTATATATGAGTATATTCATTTGGAAAGAAACATGAATTTCCAAATTTCTAGTGCACCTAAGGTGTGTTTTTTTTTGGAATCTATATATAGTACAGTGAGAAATTTCCAAAAAAACGCATCCACAGTAGGATTCTACTTTAGCTTTTATCAGTCGTAATTCTACTGGCGATGTTGCGTATTTGTAATGCATGTAAATTCGTACGATACAACGGATAACTTTTCCAATAAAACAACTAAAATTTAATATAATTCCACTTTTCATCTTTTTTCATTCAGTATTTCTAGAAAAGGAATACAAATGTTGACTTCGGTCTAATTGTATTCAACACATTAACACATTATGAAGTAATGAAGAATTGATAAGAAATTAAAAAAAAAATCAACTGACGGTGGGTTTTTATTAAAAAAACTGCTAAAAATTGCTAAACAAATATTTTTCGTTCGAAAATCTGCAAAATCTGATTATTACTTGGGACTCCAACAACTGATAAAATTTTTAATCAAATTCAAGTGAAAAGTTTTTTAGAACAAAAAAAAAACTATTCAAAATTATTGAATCACTTCATTTTATATTGCACACCTGATAAGGTTTTCGAAGAGATTGAATTAGCATTTTCTTTTAAAAAAATAACATCGGGTTTCTTATTTCCAAGGGCACTAATAGGAAGTTGCAGGTGTGGGTCTTTAATAAAGATTGTTGTTTTTTTCATCTCCATTTACTCTTATAGTCATACTGGTTAGTAAACAATGCTAACCAATGTTTTTCTTAAATAAAAACACAAATTCAAATTATTTGTGGTATTATATTTTTTTATTTTTTGCCAAAAAAACTGTAGTGGAGAATCTTTTTTTTATAATAAAATTGTGACCACCAAAGAAGACGTAATATTATTGAAATCCATTTTAAAAACATATCCCTCAAGAACTAATAAATGAGAGTACATAACATCAAAATAATAGTCCTTTCAATCAAAAGATTCAACTTCACTTCAAGGATATAATAGCAAGTCAATTTGTTTATTTTACGATTCAATACCTCTCCGGTCGCCACTAAGATCTAAAGTAAATTTTAAAATTCTCATTAAAGAATAAGGAAGAAAAAGATAGAAGAAAACAAAAAAATACATATTATAGATTTTAAATTCCTCGTGCTATACATATATTGACACAGAAAAACACACGTACCTTCTCAATATAGTGTTGTCTGCAGCATTCTCTATTCTATTTGTACTTGCACAAGGTGAAAATGAAAACCTTTTTTTTTATTCCTTCTGAAATAAATAAAAGTACAAAAAATCCATAAATGACGGATGGCCAATAGATGGACAAAAAAAAATACAACGTACATATATGTATATCTAAAACACTAAACACCACCGATGCGATCTGGTCAGATCTCACCAACCAACCGCGCTATGTATCATCGTAGAACATCGTTTAGCACATTGTTGTTAAAAGTCGATCTTGACGAATGCATCGTGGTGAAGACTGAAGAAGTATTATTAAGTGGTACCTGCAGTCTGAACTGCAGCATGCGGCCTGTATAGCACACAATTGTGATGAGGGCATTTTCTCCTTTTCGGACACGAATTTGTTACAAAATCCAAACGTTTTCCACTTCAAGTGAATTAGCGTGTGACACAATCGAACCGAAGTTGGTATAAGTCTAAATGCAATGGCCGGGGGGATTATTGACACAGCTCAATGCTCAGTGCTTTCAAGTTATGAAATGTATTTCTACTACTTTATTTCTATAAGTCTATTTTGTTGTGTGTTATTATTTTGTTTTCTTGATGACGATGACGTTTAGAAAAAAAATGAAAAAAATGCCTCATGCAAATACAATTATTATATTTAAAACACGAGGAAATACAGAGCCGTATTTACTTACTGGAGGAGTTTAAGGCCCTAAGCACGTCATACAGTCAAAACTCTCCAAATAACTTCGAACAAAAATATACTCGATGCACGTATAGTTTAGGCTATCTTTAACGCCCTTATTATTCACTCGATTCATCCATATTAAAACTTAAATTCGGACGTAAATTATATAAATTCAATGTAAATACAACCGGATTTAAGTTTTCACCTGGATTAATCAAGTGAATAATGTGGAGGTAAATCTTTGCTATGAGAAGAAATAAAAAAAAAAAAAAAACAGTTGAATTTTAAACTCTTTACATATACATACGTAATACATATACATACGTAATACATATACATACGTAATACATATACATACGTAATACATATACATACGTAATACATATACATATCTGTTCGTTTATTTTTCAAAACTGTGAATTTCTACAAATAATTACTGTTCGAGTACTCGCTCAAAATGTGTAGTATTTTCACAAAAGACTGAATTCTTCTTAGATTTGTTTGCTAACTTCAAAAACCTGTCAATTACCTGTCATGGTTATTTTAGACCAATTTAATTCTTTTATATGAACTTTAACAGAACTTTATTCTTAAATGGGTACAAATAAGCAGTTTTGATAACTAAACGAACAGTGGTTGTGAAAATTGAAATTTTGTTCTCAAAATTATATGGCAACTCTATATTGACGATGTTCACATTGGACCACAGTACACATATTAAAAGTAATAGCATTAGCAATTTTATTTTTGTTCAGTTCTGCGCCCCTGTACAAAATCAAGGAAAATCGTGGATCCAGTGCCCCTTTATCTGCCTAATTTGAATATTTTGTTGTTGTTTATGTAGTGAGTATACTGAGTATAGTTCCTGTGAGCACGAACAGCCATTTATATTTTGTTGATACTTTCAACTTTGACAACCTGTGCTATTTATTACCTAAAGCGACCTCGAGACGATGCAATCGGTCGTACAACTGCAGTTTAGCCGATATCAGTACAACAATTGTATGAAACCTACACAGTACACACTATACAATCCACTGACAATTTGCTGCTGACTCACAAACCTCCTCACAATCATAGCATGCAATCGCGCATGTTGGCGGTGAAACTCCTTCGACATAAGCGATATCAGGACAACCGTCGCTAGCTTGCATACACACCATACAACAGTTGTACGGTTGTTACAATATCTGAGATTAAGATTTATGTATTGTGACATTGGACTGTCTCCTCATTTTTTTAACGTTTATCCCTCTTTTAGTGTTCAGACACAAACTAATGTGAACACCAGCGACTCACTCTGACGTTCATCAGCAGTTAAAACAAAACACAAATCTGAACTCGATCTAAATCTTTTAATCATATAATTAATATTTTATTAAAAAAAAGTATTTTTCCAATTGAAACAAAAATAGTTTCGGTAGTTTTAAATGTCAAAGAAAAAGCAAAAACAGAGAAAACAGTGCATACGTTCTGTAACTCTCGCATCGATAAAATTGGTCGAGAAACGGTGAAAAATGGACAAAACTCATACGATTTGTTTCAAATTTCATCGTTTCTCGACTAATTTTGTGGATGCGAGAGTTACAGAACGTAGGCACAGATGTTACAAAAGATAACGTCAAAAAATCTACAAATTTAAGAAAATAGATGTGTTCAATAGAAATCCCCTTCACCTGAATTTTCAGTTTTCTAAAATTATGTCGTTGATCGCAAAAAAAATCTGAAATTTCAGTCGAAATTCATTGTGTCAAATTCCTGCATTTACCTAAAGGATTAACATTGAAATAAAGTAGAACTTTAATTATATTCATGAATTAAACATGGAGTAGTAATAGTGAGTAGTTGTGAGGATGAAAATATATGTACATAACTAAATCAGCAACAGGTTTTATGACTTACAAAAACATAGAAAAACTTTTCAAACATCAATATAAAAAATTGTTGATTTAAAAATTCACTAAACAATAAACAAAAAGTTCGTTCTTTTAAATAAGTATTGAATTTTCATGACAAAAACCAAAAAAATCAACCACCAACAAGATGAAAATTATAAAGTTCAACTTTTATGTGCAGAGCTTCAGCTGATTTGGCACTTCCCCCATACCACAAACAACTTTCATCTGAATTTTCAGATGAGAATTTCTTGTCTGAAAATTCAGATGAAACGTAACTTAACGTAACTAAAAGTCATCTAACTTTTTATGACAGGTGGCCAATAAGAAGCTCTAAAAATTCAGATGTAAAACGTATTGCATTGAACGTATCTACCCAATGCCTGCCTATCTTGATCATCTTTTTCTCGCCATGAAGTGAGAATGAGATAAAGCACAGAGACGTCAAAAAAGTCTGAGGCGGCAGTCCAATGTGAACAACGTCATAGATCGGTTTACTTTTTGGCGTTTTAAAAAAGTGGTAATTTTGTTTCAACCCACTCGTGTACTTTTTTAGTTTCATTTCTGTCTGACTAATTTTCCTTCACTCAAAAATTTTATTGCACGACTGGATCGACTGGAAAAAAATAATTTTGTTTAATATAAAATATTATTTGTAAATTTTGTACAATATTGTTTGAATTTTTCAAAACGGTTTACAAAATTATAACAAAATAATTCAAACCCTTAATAACATAATACTTGAATAACCCGAAAATAAAGCAATTTTATCAGAAAACATCAAAACTTTATTTTCATTTTCGAGAAAATTTGAAAAAAAAAAAACCGTAATCGTTGCATGTCCGTTATCTGTTATAGGTAAACTAAAACAAATTTATAACGACTTCATTTAAAAACATGTTGTTTAAAAATTGAAAAACCGTCTTTTAGGCCGGAACCACAATTTTCAATTTTGTATCTGTCATTCTCAAAGTAATGGCAGAAACCTCCTATTAGCATTTTCAACTCCATTAAAACAATTAAGGTATTAAAAGCTACAAGATAAAATCCAGAGTCTCAATGAAGTAATAGATGTCACTTTTGACGGCGCGTTGATGACAAATTCGGAAAAACTCTATTGGCGATTGCATATATTCGGCAATAAATTGTCATTGAAATTGAAATATGACTCAAATATTGCCAATGGAGCCAGATGCATCGTCAGATATACAAAATTTTATGTGTTACCGAGGTTAATATTTTCAAAAGCGTTCGTTGAAAAATGTAATATTTAAAATATGGGAGACTAAAGTGTTCCTTATTCTGTTAGTTTAGTAAAATTGGGCATTATTTTTCCACTGGGCCTAAATCCGAGATATGTACATAGTTTTTGAGATCAAACTCTTAAGACAATTATTTTTACAAAATTGCACACATGAACTTTAAAAAAAAAATTTGTTAATAAATAACAGTAGTAAATAAAAAAAAAAGTGATAAATGGATCAGGGGCCTTAGTATTGTTAAAATGTGACCCTGACACACGACATAACACGATAATAAAAAGTCATGAATGTACCTGAAGTAATATTTAAAAAAAACGTTATTATTTTTGTTATTTTCAACACAGGTACACCGAAAAAACAAAATCGTTTGATCCATTTATAAGTATATAAATACCTGACGGTGCTTTACATGCATTAATTAGGAAGATCGGTGTTTTAGATGCATCAGCACTTTTATCCGCCGGAAGTTCTTTGAACGCCACATCGCTCGACAAACAAAAGCTTATGCAAGCATACCCGACTGATCCCAGTAGGTATAGGTACAAAATGTGAAGGCATGGAGGGTGCTAAAGAGTTTTCAATTTCACTGGCAGTTTTATTTTGTTAATAATTTTTTTTTTTCTATGAAAATAAAGTGACACTAATTTTGTGGAGGCTTTTTTTTTTGCTGTAAAATTTGCATGTTTGACGTAAATTGTTATTATTATTATTTACTAAAATTATAGATAATTTAAGGTTGCATACATACATTCATATTAATATGTACGTAGGTATGTATATTATGTGGCAGTTGTTTCTATTGGTATAGATATAATGCATGACACAGTGTAGTTTTACTTCATTATTATAATATGCAATCACTTCACTTGCAATAAGATAATAAACGTAATCAGTAGCTACTTAATGTGACAGCCATAATATAGATACCTATAACAATATGGCTAGGCTATACGACATCCACCGAACAATGCCAACGTGCTAAAGAGTATAATGACATTCCCTTGATTTAAGAAGCTCTATAAAATATGAATCATAAAAGATATTTCGTTGAAACTACATAAATATACCCAAGTACTTTTTAATGTTATACCTTGCCTATAGAAGGGTTTTTTTTTTCAATTAAGAACTTTATTCAGTTAATATCGTACGTAGGTACTGAATATCCATAAATGGTAATTAAATTCAAATGTGTGCCAAGAAAAGTGTGGAACCTGTATAGTTTTAGCAAAACATTTAATAATTATACAAAGCTATGCGAAATTGAATAAATTAGAATCATATTTTATTTACCTACAACAATGTGTTAAATTGCTAATTGGGTATGACCCACATGACTCATAGACCATAGTGATAGTTAAATTGTAACAACCATTTTCTAAGCCTATCCTAAAGCTACGAGATTTAAAGTCGATTTATAAACATAGCTAAAAATTAGCTCCCTTTCATACAGGTCCAATTATTTATTTATTTTCATTTATTTATACATAATTAGAAATAAATAAATTAAACAAAATCTGAAAATATAAGAAGGTTTTTTATAATAATATACAAATTCTGTATACTACTGAAATACTTCAGCCAACTAGAAGACTTAGCACTATTTTATTTGGATTTGTTCAATTATTATTGATTCAAAATAGTTTTTAACGGTTTTTAGTCCTACAAAAAGTATATCTTATATATACACAATGCCAGGCCACGGTAAAAAAACAAAAACTTCAATTTAATGATTAGGAATTATAGTCTTATTGTCCACACTAGATATTCGTGACGAAATCTATGTATAGATGAACTGAACTTAACAAAAATTGCGTATTGATAAGGCCCTCACTAGTCAAGTGATGAGTCCAAGTGACTGAAGTGAGATCTAAAATTGATTTGATAACAACGCTAAGTAAATCTTAATTTATGAGAAAAAAATTTAATGATCGTTGGAGCAGTTTATTTTTTTTTAAATTATTTTTTTATATATAAAATTTTGAAAATAGAATTGTATGGGAAGTAGGTTATTTTTGGTTATAAGAATATTTTTTTAAATCTGATAGATAATATTTAAAAAAAACTTGTGGGTGCCAAATTTTATAAAAATCGATTAAGTCGTTTTCGAGTTCTCAAAAAAAAAAAAAATTGAAACTTTCTACTTGGGATTTGTGAATTGAAAAAATTCAATTCATAAGCTAGTTAGAATTTGTGAATTGAAAAAAATTTAGTTGGTTATATTATATGAATAGAAAAATTTTCACCCCAAGTTGTCTAAGAGAACAGTTGACAAAGTTCAAAATAATTTTTTTGTTTTTAGTGAATGCGTATAATTTTACCATATTTCTTCGAATTGAAACCTACAAGAAAAAGGAATTAAAATCCACAGCTTTTGTTTCCATTTCAAAAATTTACCCGATTTGTCATTCCAGCATAGTTGAGGTACATTAGAAATGAAAAAAGCATTTATGTATTTTAAAACTTTGAATAAATTCTTTTTTAAATTGGCTCTCCTTCACATACAAATCTGGAAAGCCTACGAACAGGGTTGGCGGAATTAACTACACTACATTTTCTACATCATTAACTACGCGTAGTTAATTTAATAAACTACACGTCTTATTTTCTACAAATTGTTAAATTGCATAGCAGTTTACACTACCTTACCATAATAATAATAAAAAAAGTACTAGTTTTTGGATCATGAAATAGATCCAGAAAAAAAGCAGGATTAGATACGTGTTGTTTTTGTATCACCAAAATAGTAGTTCGGTTCGCCCGACAATCAATTTATTGAAGGAAATTTTTGGTGAGCGCATTATCTCGCGTCGTGGGCATGTGGCGTTGGCGTGTGTGGGGTTATGTGAAGTCGCTTGTCTACGCAGATAAGCCCAAGACGATTGACGCCTTGGAAGAGAATATTCGGTGCGTTATTGCTGACATACGGCCCCAATTGCTGCAAAAAGTGCTCGAAAATTGGGCCTCTCGGCTGGAATTTATTCGAGCCAGCCACGGCGGCCACTTTCCCCAAATCATTTTTGAAACATAATGGCAAACCCTAATATGCGTTTTATTTCTTCTTGAAAACCACACGTCTAAAAAAAACACCCTTTAGTTGAAAATTATAAAAAAAAAATTATTAACAGGATATTGGCAGCATTCAGCAAAACAAACTCTAATAGTTCTCTATAGGTCGAAAAATATGAAGTGTCAAAATGCTATGTTATTTGAGATACTATACTTAGAACACAAATTAAAACTAAAATCAATAAACCTTGTTTTTGGTATGTAAAACCACCATTAGATAGGTTTTTGAAATTATGAAATTGGTCGAAACCATTTTTGATATGTTGATTTCAGCGTTAATCTCATAGTGCGTGCAGCGCATAAAGATGTGTTTGCATCCAGCAGTCTTTTTATTATCTCGAAACAAACATTTAATTGATTTTTGTTGTCAATCTTATCAATGAAATCTACAAAAAAAAGTTTTGTGTTTGAAAATACATAATAATTTGTCAAAAAAATGACTCAACCATAATATAAATATAAACAAAATTGTTATAAAATTATATTTTCCCGTATAGGTTCGTTATCATCACCTGATATGAATACATATTTTTTAACTTCTTTGATCTATTATCATAACCCGCGTTTTTTTTTGGTTAATAAAAAATTCCCTTCTTATAACAAAAAAAAATGTGTCTGTCTATATATCTACTGATCTACTTTAAATGATCGTGCAATCCGATTTCCCTGCTTAAAGCTGCCACTCAAATTAATTTGACATAAATACTTGTCTTCATAATAAACACTACAAATTAACCCATAAACATCGTCTTCATGCTTTTGATATCGTTTTTCGACACCTTCCTTCAACCACCAAAAAAACAAAAAACAGCAAAAAGAGTATAACGTCTGTATATCTGTATCTTTTAACCATAAAACAAAAAGAAAATGAAATATCACAAACCAAACGATCGTTTATACGAGAGACGACAGGCGATCACATCGATCACACAAAAGAGCACCTGAGTTAAGATTCCCGCGTATATACCGTACCGTCCGATCCGTTTTAAATACCTACATAGCCATAAGTGTGGGTGAACCAATACTATATCAGAATTTAACTAACCCATTGATAATTTAAAAAGCCAATCACAAAATAGCCCTCATGTATTTTAGTGTAAAGGTTTTTTTTTTGTTTAAGTATTCACCCGCGCGGCTGGTTCTAGATACACTCAACCAGGTTTCTTATACGAATACCGGGCTTAGTTTTAAAAAAGGTTCAGTTGAGTGCGGTTCGGCGCATCATCATCCATCATTTTGGTTGCATCTTTTTTTTTTTTATTAAATTAGTTAAATGATGGCCCTAAAATAGAAATAAAAATAATAAGTGAAGTGTTAAATGCGAACAAAAAAAAATAATAAAAATAAATATTTGTATTTGTTGTTAGTATATCTATAATATTTAATAAACCATCAGAGAAAAATTAGAAATGAAGAAACAATCATGCGAACTATTATAGTGATGTTAATTATCTTTATTGTTATTAACTACATTTATACATACATAGCTACATACGAATGTATATAAAATAATTTAAAAACTTGAACCAAACGTCATATCTTTCAAGTCAATTAACAACGTGTAAGTAATTCAAGATTTATTGAAAAAAAAATCAACGTTAATTATTATTATTATTATTTCTTTCTTTCAATCGAAGGGCATAAGTGAAATATAATATAATGAAAAAATTGATTATTTTATTAACAACAAATCATCGAAAACATTGTAATTTGTCAATGTTAAGAGACAAAATTATGTATTTAACTATAAGCATCGATCACTGCCGATTCCATAACGGATTTTTGTGTAGAAAAATGAAAAACGTCAAAACACTTCAAAAATTAAAAATCTACAAAAATTTCATTCGTTAAGAAGAAATACAACCTTTTTGGTGTTAAACATAATTGAAAAAAGTCATTTTCGAACTCGAAATTAAAAATATCATGAATAGCCTGTCGCTCTTATTATAATCATTTTAAAACTGTTTGAAGTTTTATATGTGAGGTCTGTTTGTTTACTTGTCCAAAACTGACAGATTTACCAGTCAGTTTTTGGACTAGAAATGGTAGAAATGGGTAGTTTTTGGAAATGTTCAAGAAATCTATACTGATGTTAAGCATCTCCGCTTCTCCGACAAACGAGAAATTATAGGGCAACACATGAACACGAATTGTCAAGACTTGTTGCTGTTAAAAATAAGGACTCGTTTTTTTTTTATTTGTTTGGTCAATATGAATAATAAGCCTAGTTCCTTTACTTTGAAACTCTGTGCATTTCTGTGAATCTCTACACCAAAGTCTGTCAAAGTTCATATAAAAAAAAATAAAATGACGTAGAAATACACACGGATGCACAGAGTTTCAAAATACAGGAACACACCTACAATTTGTCGTACGTAGATTGATGCTTGTTTTTAATTTCAAATTCAACAAAAGTAATTAACGCAAAACTGTTAAAAAAAAATTAACCAAGCTTCTTCCAAAAAATTGGAATTTTTATTTCTTGTGATTGTGCGATAAGAGTAGCTCACATAAATTTTATTCTTAAAGATTTCTTTAAAAAATGCTTTTTTTAAGGAAATGCAGCTCTTCAAAAAAAATATTACCAATATTTGTTGTTCCATTTGTACAAGATGAATAAATTGTAAGTCCAGCTTTAAACTTTCGATGTAGATTAAAAGATCTCCTAAAGCGGCAACACACGAAAAATTGTCAAAAGTCTTGTTGTGGAACCGTAATAAATTCGCGTTCATTTGGGACTGCCTTAAGGATCAATTATTATTTCTTTCACAGTTTAATAATGACAAGTTGTCAAAATAATGCGAAAAAAATATTTTTGAATCGCTGAATCAAATAATTTAATATATTTTTTTTTTTTCAAAATTTAGTAATTTACATGGTGAAATGAGGTAAAAAAATATATATGTATGTATGTACATATATAAACATTTTTGTGTTAATTAGTTTCGCTTAATATCCTTACTTGATATTTTATATAATAATCTGTGAAAATATGTTTGTAAGAATTGTTATAGCATACCAGTGTCCACGTTCTGTAACTCTCGCATAGATACATTTTGTCGAGAAACGATGAAAATTCAAACAAATCGTATGAGTTTTGTTCCCTTTTCCAACATTTATCGATGCGAGAAAAACTGAACGTAGGCACACGAAGCGGGCGGGTAACATCAAAATTAAATTAACGGGCCAGCTATAGTACGATATAAACCGTTAATATTGGTTAAAAACAAACAAATTGTGAATGCCGGACTAACGGTTGAGATGTTTAAACATCAATGTTCAATTCCAAGTACCTTCGTTTTGTTTTGTTTTTGAACATAATCCATCAAAATGTGTGACACGTAACGTATTACACGTAAGGCTCAAATTTTTAGTTTACCCTACTGCCAACACAGATTTTTACATATCAAAAAAAAAAAAAAGAAGCTGGGTTCGACCCACACCACACTGGTAACTTGCCATTAGTGCCCTTGAAAACAAGACTGGGTCTCTTGTTATATTGTTTAAGAAAGTTTCCAATTCAAGTTCTTCGAAGACCAAAGTTTACTCTCGAAATATTCGAGACGAAAAATATTTTTCTAAAATTTTGAATATTTTTTTGTTTTAACCCTAGATTCATAAACTATATTCATTGTTACATCGTTCATAAACAGAAGTCTGTGAGAACCCTTACCTTCAAAGAATGTAAAAATAATGAAGTTTTTTGACTCGGAGCAATCTTGACACCAATTCCAGCGATGCTCCCCGCACATGGGACGTTTAAAGGAGTTGCATAAAAATCTGGTGCTACGCTTATATTTGAAATCGCAGAAAACACCATTTTTTTCTGGGTTAATTTTCAGAGTTCACTGGAAACCGGGGTCCGTGAGACCCATGTTTATGAATCCAGGGAAAAAAACTGTCAATTGAATGTTTTTACAAACCTTATCAGTAAGTTGTTGACTTCGTCATTGTGTGTAGAATATAAAATTAGCTCATTGTTTATTTTCAAGTTATTCGAGTAAAAAAACATTTTTCAACAATTTATGGTATTTTTTTTTCTATTTTTATCATTTTTTAAAACTTTTTCTGCAATTTATGACGTTATTATCAGCAAAATTAATTTTATCCGAAGTTGATGTTTTTATTCGTTCTAGAGAGCAAGTATATTTTTTAATTTTAAACTACAATTCTAAAAATCTTAAGGCTCAGTTTTCAGTGTGAAATCATCATATTGAATTTGGTGAGTTAACTCTGGCTTAACTAAATAAATATTTCGGAAAGATGTTTTTAAGAACACTTTCAAAATAGGGAGGGTGATTCTATGGAAATAATGTGTTTCCACTGCTCCTGACCTAAAACTAAGTACTGTCAGCTCTAAAGCTAAGTATTGTTAGATCTTACAATATTGTCAGAACTGTCAATGGTCTGACAATAGCTAACAATTAGCTGAAAATTGACATATTTCTTACAGTGAAAAATTGTCCGTTCACACGGTTGGTAGATTTCTTCCCAATTTGATTGTCAGCTATTTTTTTATCTCTCTTTAACCAACTCTTTGACATTTCGAACAATGAAGAAATTGTCAGCAATTGTAAGATGTTTTCAATTAAAACATCTGACAATGACCAATGAGTCTGACAATGTCCTAATCGACTGACAATGATAAAAATTGTGTGTTCAGACGATTGTAAGATACCTGACAATTTTTTATCAGATTGTCGTCTGACAATGACGTGTCTGACAATATTTTCAGCCAAAATTGTGTGTTCAGACGATTGTAAGACATTTCGAACAGTTTTTTCACTGACAGATCTGATAATATTGTAAGATCTGACAATCGTCTGTACTTAGCTTAACTCGTGTTTGATTTGTTTCCAATATCGACAAAACGGAATTTTTTAGTTTCGAAAATTATAATATTAAAGGTTTTCATGGAATGATGTAAAACATAAGATAAGTAAACCATTTGGTTAAGTTTACGATTTGGTTTAGTGAACTGTCAAATTTTGTATGCCTAAGTAGGACTAATGATTTACACAATTTGGTTAAAATTCCTCAAGGATTTTCAATCGAAAAATTAGCCAAATTTGTTTTCATAAACTTAACCAAACGTCTTTGTGACTTTTAGAATTAGGCAAAGTTCTCAAATAAGTAAATCATAAAAAACTATTTGTTCATATAATTGAATAATTTTCTTTTTGTTTTATTATTCATATGGCATCTTTGAACTAACTTTTTTAAATTTTTTTTACGAAATTTATAAAAAACTAAATAATTGGTGTGCATAATAACAAATTTTGACGTTTAATATTTGACGTTTAACGAACAGCTGAACAAATGAATAAAATGGCATTCATGCAAACTTTTTTACACAATTTTTGTGAACTTACGACTTATTATGTGTCAATAGCTGCATTTGTAATATATTGCGCAGGTTGTCAAAGTTGAAAGTGTTAAAAAATAAAAAATGACTGTTCGCGTGCCCACAGGAACTCAACTCGCATCATTAGAAACAACAACAAAATATTGAAATTAGACAAGTAACAAAAATGAAAACGCTAATGATATTACCTTTAATATGTATATTGTTGATCTGATCTGGATCTTGAAATAGATCCAGATAAAAAGCAGGATTACATGTTGTTTTTGTATTTGCGTGTTAAAATTTGAATCGCATCAGACCATGTGGATAATAAACTGCAGCTAATGTAACTTTTTTTTTGAAAAGTGTAGTTTGTTATAAATAGTAAGTTACTTTTGTACGTTTGATCTGAAGATAAATAAAATTGATAAAAAGTTTTGAGAATCCAACTCATTCTCATGAAATTTAAAATTTGTATCCAACTCATTCTTATGAAATTTAAAATTTGTTTACCCATGATAACAATCTATATTTAAATATTACGCTTTCCAGATTAGTTATGAAGGGTGTTTTTTTTTAAAGACATTACTAACTTTGATTTTGAATATGACACACAAAATTTCATTAAATAACCATTTATTTGTGTTTAATTTACAAATTCGTCCAAATATATACCCATCACGGCTGAATCTGATGATTATATAACGTGTATGAAATTAGTACTATACGGGTTAGTAAAAAACACCCTTTACTTTGGTGATTTATTATTCAACGCTCAGTAATTTAAAAAAAAAAATAATTTCTAATATCCGCTTAGAACGTATTTGTACTCGTATATAGGTATCATATTATCCAATAAATCTGTTCTATACTATTTTCATTATTTTTTATTATATCTATTCTTTAAAAAAAAATTAATTATATGGTATTTTTATTTTCGCTATACAAAAACAACTGCAGTATATACCAACTATGAATCAGATAACATACACGAGATCTAAATTTGAAATCACTAAATTCTTATGATCAAGGTTTAGTAGGTGTAGGTATGCATAGACTTGTGGTTTTAATTGATGATTTTTTTGTGTGCATCAAAATTTTAATAGCCATTTTAATTTTTTGCTTTAAAAAAAATTAATAAAATAACCTCAAAAGTCATAAAACTTTTTCAATAAATCATCTGAAATGAATGCTAGGGTTTCAAAAATAAATAGACTGCACATGTTTTTTTTTATCTGAGGCATTTCCCATTTTTTTTAAATATCAGAATTGATTCATATGTAATTCATAAAGGTTTCCCCACACCAACGCGAATTTTAAGTGGCGACGACGAAAACAATAATAACAACGTGTTGTTTTCGTTGACAAAGACGTGTTGTTATTGTTGTTTTCGTCATCGCCACCGAAAATTCGCGTTGGTGTAGGGGAACCTTAAAAAAAACTTTCGTTACAACAGTATCTATACAAAAATTAAACGCCGAATTCCTTTCACCAAAAGAATCGATTTTTTTTCTAATATATTACTGCGCAGGTTGTCAAAGTTGAAAGTGGTAGAAATTAAAAATGGCTGTTCGAGTGCTGACAGGAACTTACTGTCATATTATTCACTCGATACATCCAGAATAAAACTTAAATCCGGATGTAAATTATATAAACTCAATTTAAATACATTTGGATTGAAGTTTGAATCTGGATGTACCGAGTGAAATAATAATACCAGGAACAAATGAAAATAAAACCGCCTGAATCAATGCATTAAGGTTCAGTTTTATTTTGTGAAATTTTTTAAAGGGCAACAAATTGTTGCTTTTGAGATGGAATGTGTACTTTATATAGATAAAGAAAACCAAAAGAAACGAAAGTTTAAAAATTGCAGTCCTCTATAAAAACAGTCTTTCCTTACTACATAATATGTAGTCCCCTGTGTCTGCTAAACGTGGAAACATATAGGATAAGCTAACAGTGCTATTCTGGCGTTGTGACTCACAAGTCACAAGCCTTTGTGAGGTTGATTTCTTGTGAGGTTGTTGTGAGGTTCTCAAAAGGAGATCACAATTTCGATAGTTTTTGTGAGGCTCACAGTTGTGAGGGTACGAAAACCTCACAAAATCGATTTCACCTTTCCTTGTGAGGTTGTTGTGACTTGTGAGGTATCAGTGAGGTTTGCCAGAATAGGGCTGTAAGTATGTCTCATAACGTTACGTCAGCCAATTTAATTTGAACAAGCCCACATTTGATAAATGAAGAAATCAAACACAACTCAACAGAAACAAATAAAAAAAAATAAACAAACAACAAAGTTTCAAAAACATTGTTTTTTGTTTGGAAAGGTACAATTTCTAAAGTGTTTGTAATTTTATAGTGAGGAGATGTCTTAAAAACAACTCAACTTCCAACAGGTTTTTGTTGTTGTTGTTGTTAATCCTCCAAACATTTCACCTCATTTGTCCCTACTTGTCTTTGTTGTAAGGCAAAAACTTAATGTACGGATCTAGATTTACACCCCAATTCTGGCAAACCTCACTTATACCTCACAAGTCACAACAACCTCAAACGGTGCGGTGAACTTGATTTTTGGAGGTTTTGGTATTCATGGCAGAATTTTTGTCGTCGATGAGTTCAATCAAGAAAAATTCAGACCCTAGCAATCACAATACAAAATTTACCTTGCTGTGGTGAGTTTTTTGTGAGGTTTCTTGTGAGGGTCATCGGAGAATACGGAAAATGTTATCGAGTCAGGAATCAGGAGGATCCGCGCACAGTAGTAAACAAAACTGCTTTTTTCGGCTCAAATGATTATGGAAATTAGAATGACCATGGACCCATTTTGTGCGTGTATATGAGAGGGAGAGCTTAACCATTTCACCATACTCAGCTAGAATAGAAACCAACTCGGATCCAGAACGGATAAAAAAAAATGACCGAATAAAGATATGCGTTTTGTGGTTGAAGAATATTATGCAATTTCCTCATCTTCTTCGCAATTTCTTTTTGCTCGTTTGCATATAAATGAAAAATCGCGGTTTATTTTTTAATAATCACTTGAATTCATAATTGAATAATTTACTTTTGATTTTAAATTGTTTTTCTTTCTGAAGGGAATTTTAATTTTACTATTGCGCTTACACAATATTCACCATTTAGTGTATCGTCAGTAAAAAAAAAGTACTCTCGATTATCGATCTTTTTTGAGCATGCATGTACAAAAAATGTGGTAATGTGTGTGACACTCCGTTTTGAAAGAATCCAAGAAAGACCGACAAAGTTGGTTCAGTGAATTTGCTTGAAGGGCTTATAAGAAAAAAACCTCACAACCACACAACAGTGACTTTTGAGCCCTCACAAAACCCCAGAATCGCCCTGTTAGTATACCTACATCTAACCGGCTATGCCAAAGACATATGAGTTAAAGAATTCTGTTAATCTTGCGTTATTGCCTACACCAGTTTTTGAGGAGTAAACCAAACTAAATACTAATTAACTAGTTAAATTTCATTACCTATACTGCAAAAAGCAATTTATAAAAAAACAGTAATTTCTGGTGTAAATCAAATAAGTTCAAAGAAATAACAATAAAATTCATAAACAAATGTGGCTCAACGTCATAAAACGTTATACATACATATGTATATACATTACACGGCCGTCATCGTGTTGTCATCGTCGTCTTTGTCAACGCAACGATCCCCGATCGGTTGTTTTGTGTCAAAAGTACACAGTAGGTTAGGTAAAGTCACCGCAAACGTCTTTGTGCCTTTGAATGTCTACTACTCACTAGAACACTGAAAACTTTTGAATGCTGTCATTAATGAAGCGAGAAACCATTTTTTTTTTCAAATTTATTAATCAAACACAAGTGTCAAGTGTTTGCATGATATTTCATATATGTCATGTTTATGACTCTGTCAAATGTATGTTATATATAGTGATCAGTATTCTGTCAAGCAATTTTCCTATATCTGCCTATAAATGCCTTAAGCTAAAATCAGCCTTAAACAGTTAATTTGAACAAATAGCGTTTTCCATTGTTTTGAAGTAGCAGGGTTTTATCACAAGCTTTAAGCCTTGTTAGGTCGCGCTCATGACTGCATTTAATTGCTTTTTTTTGTCAGCAAGATAGTGCCTATATTTTATGTAGAGATACATATGTATACAGATTTTCTCAGAAATTTTTTATTGAAGGAAAATGGCAAAATAAAAAAATACAATGCTTAAAAGTGCCATTGTTATCGAGAAACAGCGTTAGTTTGGAATATTTTATATGCTCGTACCGAAAACACCAAGTTCGAGTTGAACTTTTGCTGAATTCACATGAGGGTGTATCATGCCATGCGCGCTGCCTCAGCCGTCTGGCATTCATTCGCATTATACTGGGAATGTTTTTTCAAGTGGCTGATAAATGTATGTACAGTACATATCTACATACCTATACCTACTTAACTTACATTTTGTATATCTACTTTGTTCTATTTTTAAATTCTCAACAAATATAACAACTTAATAAAAATTTTAATAAATACAACCTGGTATGGTTCATTATGCGGGCGGGTGTAAAGAAAATATATAAGAAAGAATTTCACAAAATTGTTTGTTTTATAGGTACTTAACTTTACTGTGATAAGAAAGCTAATTAAGATACAATGACTTAATTTTTTTGTTTTGTGTATAAACAAATGGGATTGTACTTAAAGACAAAAAAAAGAAGAGGTTTTATCTATTTGAAATGGTAGAAAAAACGGAACATACAAATATGTATATCCATGAATATATATAGGGACAAAAATTGCGATAAAACGTTAAAAGTAAAAATGGGGTATATACCCAAATGAGTAATGACGGTTTATTACTTTTTTTATCATCAGTGAAAGCTAATGATATTTGTTTTGCAATGGTTGCCATGTGATAAAGTATATGTATTATGTATTATACATAGATAGTTTTTATAATACCTAAAACGACTAAAATTCAATTATTGTAAAGAATAGGTATATGTATTCAATAAGGAAGTGACTTTGTCAATTTATAACAGTTTTGTTTATAAATGTACTGTTTATGCGACTCTGAAGGGCCAGGGCAACCCGCCAGTGAGCATACGCACACATTTTTTTTGGCGGAAAACTTTTATATTTGTTATAAATTGGCATTTTGCATCGTCGTTAACAAAATACGGATCAGAGTGACAACAGCGTTGTATATCCATCTTTTTTTTCCTTGTATTAGTTTATTTTCAATGCATACATATTATAATGCTGTCACTTTCCTTTACACTACCAAACACAAAATAGCCCCCTTTCCACCACTTTAAAAAGCTTTACTGTGAAGCTGGGGCCCTAAGTCCAGTTCTAAAACTTCTTATCAAAGGGCACGGTAGTGCCCAGCCAAGTTCTGGCACTACACCCTTTTTACAGGAACAAACTCTGGCGATTTTCGAACCCTCTAACTTCATAACCAATAAAGTCAGGAATTCGGAATATTTAGTAAGCTAGCTAAAGACAGGCGCCTCACCAAATTTCAACCCCGTAACATAAGTGGTTCCCGAAATATAGGACTTCAAAAATCGCGAAAACCGTAACTGTATGACCGCCTACTTTCTCAGAAATGCGATAAATTGAATGGAGCACTTCCAATTACTATAGAATGATAAAATTTGGTAAAGGGGTAGGGCTTGAAGTGCATAGAAAGGAGGAAAAAATATAAAATTTTAAGTTTTCCATTCAGGGAGAGTGGTATCCGCCCACTTTCTCAGAATTGTTGTCAATTATATGGAGCACTTCCGATTGCTGTAGAATAATGAAATTTGGAAGAGCAGTAGAGCTTGAAGTCCATAAAATGAAAATAATTTTGTATTTTAAGTTTTCCTTTCAAGGGGCGTGGTATCCGCCTACATTCTCAGAATTGCGATCAATTAAATGGAGCACTTCTGATTGCTCTAGATTCGAGAATAATGACATTTGATAGAGCGGTAGAGCTTGAAGTGCATACAATATCAAAAAGTTTTTCCATTCAGTGGGCGTGGTATCCGCCCACTTTCACAGAATTTTTACCAATTATATAAAGATTGTTGTAAAATGGTATAAATTGGTATCTTACGAATTTTTGACCTGGCAACAAATAAATATCTTTACAAAAAGGAGTGAGATTAGAACAAAAACATAAATGATAAAAAGTAGCCAAGATCTTCTATATAAAAATCTGTATGTAACAAGTCAGCCGTGAAAAGTAGTGAGATCTAAAAGTATGCCAAGTTCTAACTTTATAAAGGTTTAATATCAAATATTTTAAGTAGAGTAATATGGAAACAACTCCAAGTTATAAGAGAAATTTATTATTTAATAACTACTGACTGAAATTTGGTGGGTTTACTTGGCAAGTTTTCTTTTTATTACGCACAATTCAAAACGTTTTCCTCTAACTTTCGGAGTTTATGTAAAATTTTAAGAGGCGCTTTTGTAATCATGCGCATTACACCGCTTTTTATCATAGGCTGTCCGCTGAGGTATGATCGTCGGGTCGAGCGTTTTAGTTTTACCAAAGAAGCAACAAACTTTAGTGTTATCGAGGCTATCTTTACTCACCAATCACTGGTTCTTATAATTCTAATACAATGCCTATATTTACTTATAACTATATAATTTCATATAAACCAAAATTTATATATTCTTACAACTATCCAGCAGTATCCAACAGTCCGAAATAGCAAACGCCACTAAATTATGGTCTAAAGGCTTAACTACATTCAAAACTTTTTGCAAAAAGTACAAAAGTGAAAAAATACACACATACTCTAGCGACATCTCCTTGCAGAAATTTTTACCATAACTGCCATTTTGTTGAAAAAACCCTAGCACCATCCATTAAAATTTGCCACCCAGTGGCGACATCTGTTGGTCGATTTTTAAACTTATTATTTATGTGTGTTGGTGTTTTACTTTTGTGCAAAAGTAAAAGTTAGGGCCGCTTTAACTTTTACTTTTGTAAAATTTGAGAAAGAAGATTGGATTGCGTAGTATAGTATGTCGAAAAAGATAAAACATTTTGTTCACTTTTGTACAAAAGTAGTAGCTAAGCCTTAAGATAGCAGACAGAAGCCACTAAATTACAGTCTGAGATAACAGACGCCACTAAATTACAACCTGAGATAGTAGGGGCCACTAACTTCTTTAACTTGGGCTTCCACTGTCTCTTTCTGGAACCTAAGATCTTCACCATAGTACTCGAGATTGGTACTATATTCAAACTATGGCAGAGCTCGGTTTTCTTTCTTTTGTCCACAGTCCCTTATACGCATTTGGGTTTGAACTGAGTGTGAATGATAATATGACAAACAAAAATAATATTTTTTTTTGGTATACTTCATTTCCATATGGACCACGTTCATATTGCAATTACATCGATCAGAAATTTTTTCAACCACAATCACAATCAAAGGTTCATAACAATGAGAAAAAGTCGTTCATCGATCGACAACAACAATCGGGGCTTTAGACTGTCAAACTATCGATTGTTTGACAATCATTTTCATAAGAAAAAATAAACATTTTCTATAATAAGTTTAAAAAAAAATTGTTAACAGTATTGTTATCATAAATTAACCCAACATCTTAGTTTTCTTAGTTCAAAGCTTCAGGTTTTTTTCGCATGCAAATTAATTTATTACTTCGCTAACCAATTTGGACTTAACCATTTTTTTGTATTTAAGATTTTGTTTTGTTTTGTTAACATTTTCTGTGTCACCTAGTTTAGCCTACATATCATAGACACTGTTCATCATGTAGCCTAACTCTGTGTGTCCCCGTCATACATTATTGTGTACGGAGTACACACATATTATGTGCTTTTAGCTACTCATTAAAAAAATTGACCTGCATTCAAAAACCGCTGGTTCGTGCTTCAAACTTAATGAACCTAACTCATTTGTCCGTTAAAAAAAAACCACAAATATACGACTCTCATTACGCGACATAAAAGCAGGTCAACGCGTTTTAAGATAATAACACACAAAACGCGAGACCACATAGCAAAAATTTTCATGTGACTTTTCAACGCAACATTTTTGTTTCAGACAAAAATAATTTAACCGGCATATTATTTTGCAAGTTCATAGTTGAGAACTTTCTCACAAAATAAGGCAACACAAGTGTGTGCACAAAAATTTAACAAAATAAAATCAATGACAAAACTGTAAAAAAAAATAACAATATTATATCTATAGACCAAGATCTCAGGGACGTTTTATATGAATTTACAGTACATGCGTTCTGTAAGAACGAATGTGTATTAAGAACCGTGAGAGGTAACAAACAGGTACTAAAGGTGCATACACATTTCGCACAAAAACGTTATTTTGCAAAACTTATTTTATTGATATGCTTTCGAGAATGGTGTCGTCAACTTAAAACAAACCTGCGCCATTTTTTTTAATCAAATGTGTCACAATCATAAAAATTAGCCGGTAAAGTTTTGCAAAAGAAAAAAAGGTTGACCTACCTATATAAGTAGAATTAAAATGTACATATGTATACCAATTCGGGGTTTTACATTAAAACTAAAACTGAAATATGTATATTTTTTTTTTAAATATTTTCTTTCTTAGATTTTGCATCCGTATAGAAGCAATATAACTTCCGGCCTGATGAAACACTTAATTTTATATATGAAATGCATTGTCACCGTTTGTTACTTAATATACTTGGCCTATCGCTGTTTTATCATCCACATCATTGTACTTGCTCAGCAGCACACAGATCGAGTGCAATTATTTCTTGATTATTAACTAACGTACATCATTTACCTGAATTCACTGTAAATTCATGTTAGTTGATGGTTAGATCGGTGGGTGATGTTTCATGCCTCACTGGGATTTCCGCCCATGTCAGCCCAACAATAAGTCGCATCGTTTTTATTTTTTTTTGTTGATGAAGGGCGTAGAGAATTCTACTGTGGTGCGCTTGCAATAGAATATAGTTGTTGGAGTTTAACTTAATTTATTTGTAGTTTATTGCTATTAGACAGACCTTGTGCTTCCGGATATTATTATTTTAAAAAGTTGAATGTTTTGTATTTTTTTTGACTTTTCAATTCAGTTTTTGAAAAAAAAAAAATTCAAAAAAATTGTAGATAATTGTAGCCGTTCATTTAGGTCAAATAACGTTATAAATATAGATAGCTATAACGCCAGCTTATAAAAACTATGAAAACTTGGTGCTAGTTCACCCAAGTATTTGTTGTTTCATTCAAAACTTCAAATAATGTTATGTCAATATTATGACAATAATTCTAATAACCGACGATAGCTCTTGAATGTCTGTAAAGTCTTCGATTTATATCGATTATTGAAACCGCAATACTGGATCCGCAGTAATTCGCAGTGCAGTGCTCTCTTTTCTCTTTACCCATTTTTCGTAAAAAAAAAACACTTTACTGAGAGTCACTACGAATCCAGTATTGCGGATTCCATGATCGGTTTTATATCAATCACCCATGTCGTCACAACATGCGTTTAAAAAACTGCAGCTGTCATATTTAGAGAACGGTTTCATACTCTCTGTCTGTAAAGTCTTCGATTCATATCGATTATTGAAACCGCAATACTGGATCCGCAGTAATTCGCAGTGCAGTGCTCTCTTTTCTCTTTACCCATTTTTCGTAAAAAAAAACACTTTACTGAGAGTCACTACGAATCCAGTATTGCGGATTCCATAATCGGACTTATACCAATCACCCATGTCGTCACAATATGCGTTTAAAAAACTGCAGCTGTCATATTTAGAGAACGGTTTCATACTCATCTTTGGGTTTCATACTTATCTTTGGGTTCATCTTGGATGCAAAGATCCCATGCAAGATGTCTTAGACCCCCATTTTCATGTCTAGGGCGCTCAGATCTTTTATTAAACATAATGATTTTTGTATCTGGGCTTTAAAAAAAACGCATTTTCAATGCACTGCACCATTACTGAAAAAGACCCCAACCACGGAATGCAAGACTTTCATATTTGCTTATGAAAAAATTAGCTGTGGGCTCTCGGTCTAATAATTTAAATATAGTAAAACTACCTAATCATAAACATAAGTAACAAATTTTTTTTATTATATTTTCAGGTGGGGTTGAAAAATGTTTCCCTCGAAGACAGTTGGTATTGGGCAGATAATGCGGCAACCAATTCATCTGAAAGTGACAATGAAAAGCGCCCTCCTCAAGCTGAACGACTTAAAAGGCTGCAAAAGCAAAATAAAGCTTTGAATGAGAAAATTCTTCGACTTGAAGAAGAAAACAATCAATTGAATGTGAATCTAGAAGAACTGGATAATGAACATCAATTAGCAATTCAAAATGTTTTAGAACTAAAGTCTGACATTCAGCAAAAGTACACTGCTCTAAGCAGTGACTATGAATCATTGAAAAAAGAACATGCCACCAAATTTCTAAACACTGAAAATGAAATTGAAGCATTGCGTAAAAAATATGATAATCTTCAAGTTTCCTACACGAATTATGTTGACGAGAATGTTGCACTTAAAGATGAAATTAAAAGATTGGATCACGAAGTAACAAAGAAATCTGTAGAACACAATAATTTAAAAGAAGTTCTTAATAAAAAAAACACAAATATCACAAAATTGGAAGATGAACTTAAACAAAAATCCGAATCCGAAAAAGAGGAAAAAAATAATCTTGAAGAAAGAATTGACGAATTGACAAAGGAGCTCGAACTCCTTAGAAATAGTCAGCTTACACCTGAGAAAAAGCTAAGTGAAAGCTCATCAGGAAAGCAGAGCGTTGATGATGATTTCATTGTGGTCCCTGTCCTAGATGCAGATCCTCAAGTTGCTGCAGCAGCTAAAAAGGAAGAGTTGGAGGAAAAAATTGACCAATTGAACAATCAGATAGCTGAGTTAATTGCAGAAAATTCTACCTACCAATCTAAGATTCAAGACCTAGAAATGGAGAAGGGACTGTCTGTTTCACAATTAGAGATGTCCATCGAAGAACTGAAAGTTAAGCTAGGAAGAAGCGAGCGAGAAGTAGGCGGTCTCCAAGAACGGTTTAATGCACTTGATTTCGAAAAACAAAAATTAGAAGGCACTTTTGGTGAGCAAAAATCTCTTGCGGAACGTTTACTCAAAGAAAATCATTTTTTAAAGTTGGAAATGGAAACGATCAACGACAATATGTCCAAATGCGAAGCAAATGCTTCCGATGTAGAATCCAAGCTAATGATGGAGAATGTTGACCTTCAGAAAAAACTAATTGACATGGAATCAAGTCTCAATCAAACTTCGACAAGCTCTGGAAGCTCTGGGGATTTGAGTCACATAAAGAATCTTCTTTCGACCTATACGAAAATCGAATTATCGGAAGTAAGTAAGGATAATCTTGAGTCGGCATTTAAGCAAATTCGAGATAAGATTTGGCAAATTGAAGTCCTTGAAAAAAATCTTTCGCAAATGTCTGAAGAAATTTTGGATCTTCAAGAAAACAAACTTGCCTGGGATCATGAGAAGAAGACTTTGGAAGCTGATATTGGTCAATATATCATTCAATGCGATGAGCTTATGAAAAACAATGAAATATTGCTGAATGAATTGGAGAACTATAAGCGGAATAAGCTTGAGACGATATCAGAGAATAACGAGGAGAATCTGCTTTTACTCGAGAACCAATTGGACGAATGCCGCAGCTTAAATACCACTCTCGAAGAAGAGTATCGCGAATTAAATGATAAAATATCAGAACTCGAGAATGAAAAACAAGAGCTTGTTAACCAATTGAACACCGTTCAAGACATCAATGTGAATATGGCGACAGAACAAAAGAAACTCCAACAGCAAGTCGAATCTTTAGAAACGGAGAAATCAAATCTTTTATTCGAATTCGATGAGATGAAATCAGGTGATAGGGAAAATGAAGTTGGTCAGCAGTTAACTGAGCACAAGGAACAATGTGAGAATTTGGAAAAACAAATTGAACGTCTGAACGCGGATCTCTCTGATGCAGTTCAAGCATTACAAACTCAGAAATTAAGTCTTCTGGAGGCAAAGAAAGAAATCGAACAACTAGAACAACAACACCGCCAAAAAGACATAACTCTCTCCAAAATGGATGCAAAAATTCAAGAACTCTATCAAGACGATCAGAAAGGTTCATCGGCTTTGGAATCTCTGAAAATTGACAACGAGCACCTTCAAAAGAAAATAAACTTGCTAAACGAAGAAAAAGCATCGCATTTAGAAAAACTGGCAAAACTTGAAAGCGATTTGCAGGCAAACGCTGATTTAGAAAAAACAATCGAATCATTGAATTTCGAAAAGAATGAAATCATAAAAACTCTACAATCAAAACATTCAGAAAACATGCAGTACTATATGGAAATTCAACGTTTAAGTCAATTGCTTCAATCTGCTGAGCAAGAAAAGACACAACTTTCTGCGAGAACTTGCGAGCAATGTGAAACCCTTGCAGCTAAAATTGAATCCGATGCTCGGGAAACGGAAAAACTACAAGATCAAATTACTTTCCTTCGTGAGAAATCTGACATCTTAACCAGTAATCTATTGACGGAGCAAACAAATCAAAAATTACTTCAACAGGAAAAAGCTGAACTGGCTGATTCGAATTCTAATTTGCGCAAAGACTTGGAGCGCTTACGTGAGCATTTAGTTGAGCTGGAGGAATCGCATACGCAAGAGACAATTGAAATGCAGAGTGTTATTGATGAAACAAAGTCCCAAATGAGCATACTGCAAGGAGAAGTATCTAAGTCCAGCAATGCTTATACTTCAGCGAGGTGAGTTTCTTAAGTGAGTTCGTTCAAAGGAAAAACATTTTGAAAAGAACTTTTTGCCATGTAACTAATTACTGTTAAATCCAGATATAGAAAAAGGAACTAAATAGGTACATGATTTCGGACTATATATTTAAAGGGGAACTTCATTTTGGTGTATATACTTTCAGTTACAAATATCGTAAGGCCTCGCATTGGGCGCCATTCATGACTCTAAACCAACATTAACTTTTAAATATTTTTTGGAGTATAAATAACTACACTTCACGTTAGACATATAATCGTATAGTAAAAAGAAACCTTTTCATTTTTTAGGTAGATATTTCACTTACCGAGATCTTTATGATTGCCCCAAATATATTTCGATTGTTAACCCAAAATAATTCCTATAGTGAAATTTTATGAATATGACATTTTATATTCCCCATGCACTTTCAAATTGATAAATGTCAAAATCTTAGAATTTACTTGTCTCTCAAAAAAAGCGTTGTCTGATAATAAATTTTAATTCAAGTCAAAGCCATCAACCTTTTGTAGATTTTGCAATCTGCGAAGGTAACGTATATATGTATGTAGGTACATATAGCTGATAAAGTAATAAGATTTTTTACTTTCATTGTTTCCTTTCATATCAGATCTTAGACATTATTTTCTTTGTTCTTTTTTATCACAATAAATAACATTGAACTTTGCGATTTCCTAAATTTATTAGGCTTTACTTTTGTGTTTGCTTATAAAAAATCAGTCAAGCTCAAGGTTATATCTGCAACCTTGACAACATTACAATTGTTGCTATTTTAATAAAAATTGTTTTACCTTTTATTGTGCTACCAAGAATCTTCCATAATTTCTATAGTATAAGCATGTTCTTTGTAAGTCCACATAGAATTGGACGAAAGGAAAAGACATTTGAGTCATGCGATTTACACACAACAACAACTTAAATCCATATGGACTTTACTTTAAGTCCAGATAATTTTCGGGACTTAACTCTAGGCTTTAACTCGGTTTTTTGCAAGCTCGGGGGAAATTGGATGAAAGAAAAAACGTCGGTGCTAAACAAATTACATGTTAAATGAAAAAACTAATCCCCTGCTGGCTTAGCTAAACCCAGAGAATTCTCGAGACTTAACTTAAGGCGTGTTTTTTTCCAAGCCCGAAGGAAATTGGATAAAAAAACGATTTGGGGCTAAATAATTTACATGTTAAATGCAAATGTTAAATGGGCTTAGCTAAACCCAGATAATTTTCGGGGTTTAACTTAAGCACGGAGAAAAACTGTATTACCGGCGGGAATTACATACTTGTTATCGATAGTTTGTATGGAAACTCCATTTTTTTTCTCTAATGGCGTCGCTAATTCCAGATATGGTTTTTCTCAACCAGTTCCCTCTGGGATTGGAAAAAACACACCCTTAAGCGCACAGAAAAACTGTGTTACCGACGTGAATAACATTCTTTTTGTCGATAGTTTGATAGATTGAAAACTCCACTTTAGGCGTGTTTTTTTGCAAGCCCGGGGGGAATTGGTTGAAAAAAATGACAGCGGGGATTAGCGACGCCATGACAGTAAAAAACATGGAGTTTTCATACAAACTATCGATAACATGTATGTAATTATTGCCGGTAACACAGTTTTTCTGTGCGCTTAAGTTAAGCCCAGAGAATTCTCTGGGATTAGTTGTTGTTGGATTTAACATGTTAATTGTTTAGCACCGACGTCGTTTTTTACATCCAATTCCCCCCGGGCTTGCAAAAAAACACGGCTTTTGATACTGTGTTGGCGTTGCTAATCCCCGTTGTCGCTTTGACAACTAATTAGGATTGCAAAAAAACAGACCTTCTAATCCCGATAAAAACTGTATAACCAGCGCTAAAAGCCCTTCCATTACTATCCCACTGAGTATTAATACCAAGTGGGAAAGAATTCCATGCTACTGCCAAATTTGTGAGAGAGAAATTTCTTTTCATTTTTTGACCACACACAACAGTTCAATTTAACCTCAATAAAAATGTGATTAAATGTGTGACAGAATTAGAACCATTTCTAAAAATTCTCATGTATTAACACATGTCAAATCGTGTAGGCTGGGAATATCATATTTTGTTTCCACGCTATTAAAGCCCTTCCACACAATCCCACTGAGTATTAATACAAAGTGGAAGAGAATTCCATGCTACTGCCAAATTTGTGAGAGAGAAATTTCTTTTCATTTTTTGACCACACACAACAGTTTAATTTAACCTCAATAAAAATGTGATGAAATGTGTGACAGAATTAGAACCATTTCTAAAAATTCTCATGTATTAACACATGTCAAATCGTGTAGGCTGGGAATATCATATTTTGTTTCCACACTATTATACATGATTTGTTTCACACTTTTTTGACATGTATTAATACTCAGTGGGATAGTGTGGAAGGGCTTTTATACATGATTTGTTTCACATTTTTTTGACATGTATTAATACTCAGTGGGATAGTGTGGAATGGAAGGGCTTTAAATAACATTTTTCTATGGATGGAAACGTCAAACTATCTGAGTCATCGAGTGAAACAATTTTGTTTATGAAAACAAAATCATTGTCATGGAATTTAGTTTTGTTTGTTTATCAATGACTGATATGAGTTTTCTTTTTATTTTATTTTGGCATGGCTATTAAGTTTTTGTGTTGCATGTTGCCCACAAATCTGAAAGGGTAGTGATGGTATTTTATAACAGTGATGGGTGTTTGCTGTGATGACTTTTGTAAGTCCCGATGTGGTTTTTTTCGTCAAACTCCATATGGACTTGCAAAAAAACGGGCCTATTACAAACTGTCCGGTCGTCGGCTGAATTAGTAGTGATGGCGTTTCTTGGTACCGATGGTATATTTTTCGTGTGATTTCGTCGCTGATTACCGAGTCCAATTGACATGCCCTTTTTTTAAATGAGATGTTTCTAATTTAACAGTTGGTAAAGCATTTTTAAAACACGAAAATGCAGTTTTTTGTTCTAACGGACACTAACGGCACTGTATTTATTTTTCAACGTCGCGTCGTTTGGGACCAAAATACATAAGTACGGTTTAAAAGTGATGAAACGTGTATTTCTAAATACCATGCTATAATTATGTCAAATATTGCTAATGGAGACAGAATGTACGCATGCTTATTAGGCTTCTTTTTTTTTCTTTTTTAGCCTGAGTTATCAAAAAACGTTTGTGTTTCTTTTTTTGTAGTTCAGAGTGCTACGCTCAGAAACTATTTGTAATATTCACCTCCCAAATTGATCTTCTTTGGGCAACATTTTTTCCGCCACCCTTTATGGGAATATTATAACATATAATTTAAATTTTAAATACTTAACTGCTTGAAATTTGAGTAAAATGTCTTTTAACGTCATTCATTCAAAAAAAATAATTGGCGAAAAAGGTCTTTTAGCATCTAGGTATTTGCAAGTTTATAAGAAACAAAGTCATACTCTTGAAACCAAGTCATACTCGAGACCTAGTTCATTCTACGACATTTTAAATAAGTTAAAATGTTATGAGGGGCGCGACCAATCGACTTATATGCCCCCTTAATGTACTTCGTTCAAATATGCCAACTGCTTCACAAAAAAAACCTCATTAAAAAAAACGGGGACAAACCTAACTTCACCAGACACGGCAATTAACATTCGATATTTAGAGCTAGCTTGTCACGGCAATAGCAAACGTTGTTTCGAACTTTTATCACTTTGCCCTGACTAATTACCGAAACAGATACGTACGCAACAAAGCAACAACAACAACAAAAAAGTCCACAAAATTCTAATCTTTTCAGAGCATTTGTCACGAGTACTTGTTCGTACCATATAGGTAACTTACCAATAGCAAGTTACCTTCGATTAGTCTCATTTCATCGCCTCTCATGAGCTATTATTTAAAATTTAATAGCTAAATAATTTTATTCTCCTCCTCGTTGATAGTATTCGTGCCAATCAGCATGCCGAAACCTTGCAAGCGCAATATGCACTCGTTACGCAACAACGTGATGAATTAGTTGCCAAGCTGAGCTTAGCCGAGGATCGTGAGTCGAAAAATCAAGCTGCATTGGTGAATTTACAATGTGCATTGGAGCAATTCCAAAATGGTATGTTTATTATATCTATCTCCTGAAGCAGTGAGTGAAGTGACAATTTTTTTTTTTACTCATATTCTTTTTTTATGTTGTAGATAAGGATAATGAAATTAAAATGGCCACTCAAAAACTTCGTCGTGATCTTGAATTGGAGCAAGGAAAACAGAAGAAACTAGAAGCTGATATCGCTGCTTTGAATCAACAACTAGCCGATGCCAATCAAGGCTTGCGAGCTGCTTCGAGGCTTTCCGATCAATTAGAAAGTTCACAGATGGCTATTGCCAAACTCAATGAAGAAGGTTAGTATGTATTAAAATTTGTTGTGCATAATGAATTTTGAAATTCGACATTTGGAAGTATCTAACAAATATTCATACACAACCGTTTGTGAAAATTTCAGTGGGATATCATTTATAAATAATAATTTTAAATTTTTTTGGCACAAAATTATCCAAATTGCTAACAAAATATGCATGGCCCTCATATTATTATGGTTCTTAGAGGTAAATATCAGCTGGTAATTCTGGGATTTTAAAAATTGCAATCACTCGGAATTTCAGTTGGTATGCACTTTTTGGAATCCAAAATTTACACACATAAACCACAAGTATACATAATATTATATGTAATATAAAAAAATAAATATTTTAATAAAAAAACTTATTTAAATTAAGATTGTGCACTATTTGAAAACTAATAACCGTTTCTTGAAAAATGGATCATTTTTGTATTTAAAATTTATTTATGTTTCTCATTTTCAATGCTATTTTATTTCTTTTTTCAACACCTTTCATGTTTTAAAAAAGAACTGATTTATTTTTAATTTTTACATATTTGTTTAAATTTTATTTTTTGTTTGCTAAATAAGGCGGATTTATTATCACTTTGTTTTAATATTTGCAAGCTTCTTAAATTTGTGTCAGCAAATTATTCTATGTAGGTACCTAAAAAATCATGTTGTCAAAAATGTGTATTCTTCCATTAGTTTTGATTCCACAAAACATATCGTCAATTCTGGTTCCGGTCTTGATTCCAATGCAGTTATTAAGGTATCAAAACTGCTGGGTAAACTGCTTAAAAGCGTTGCAACGTTCCAGCTTTCGGTGAAAGAATTTTATCCTGTTCCTGTTCCTTGTGTGAACAAATCCCATATCGTTCTTATATGGCTCTCAACATTCACATTTTCTTTCAGATGAAGACTACAAATGTTCCACCATATGCTCACTTTACTGTTTAAAGTCCTCCGCTCGTAAAATTTCACACTTCCTTCGCTATAGAACATCTTCGGACATGATGTATTTGGTCGTCTTCCAAAAAAAGACAAATTGTTGCTCTAGCCATATTATATTTCGCTGACCAAGCTTCTGCTGCTTCCAAAGGATTTTCTTCTGATATCGTTTCATTAGAAGCATTTCCATTTTATATTTTCATATAAAATGTTTTTTCAAACACATAATTAGCTACTCAACTTTCTCAAGCTACATATGCTCAAAGTTAAAGAAAAGAAAAACTCCTTAATTTAACAATGCAAAACCATTTCTCAGACCATTTTTCAGCCAGCGCTTTTACTAGTCTTCGAAACAGTTTATACAGACAATTTCCTGTAAGGCATTCCGCAAGCAGCTTCTTAAACGAATTTATTTATTTCTTCGGTTTCGCAATACCAATTCCTCCATTCCCGTAAGTAAATGTTATTCTTGAATTCATGCTTCTACCTTGCTCTATAATGCAGGTATTGGTTTCGATAAAAAATTTCAGTTTTTTTTTCAAATAAAGTGGTATTCTTCACCGTTATCCGGTCTGTTGGTCTGTACATCCATACCCTATGTACATCGAGCTAGAGCCTTAAGGGATGAACGAATCTGCTAAGAATTTAGCACAGAGCATATTTGTAATTCAGTAAATGGAAAAAATCGTACACAATTTTAAGGCTCAAGTACCTATTTTAACTTTGTTAAAAATTCAGATTCATATTCTAGTTTCTAATCAACTGATTTTTTTTGTTTAAAAATATGTATGTATAAAATAAAAGTATCACTATTTAGTAAAAATTGCACCAAACATTTTTTTTTTTCAAACTAGAATTTGTTATAACTTTTGTATGATATATTTAATTTTATTAATTATTTGTGTTTTGATTTTTTTCTACATATTCTTATCTTTGATTTACTTATTTATTTGTGTTTCGTCGTCAAAATCGTTGTTTTGTTGTTTTTTTTTTTTGATTTTTCCAATGACGAGTTACAAGGCAATCTCAATTTGTAACTGTGAGACATTTTTATTTGCATCTACTCACGTTACAAGGTGGGATTACCTCATTCTCGTTACGCTCTTCAAATTAAGTTTTATTTTTTTAAGTTTATTATAACTTTGCTTAACTCTATTGTGTTGTTTTTATTTTATTTTATTTTTTTTTTTCAAACTCAAACTTTAAAGCATGATCAATAATAAATTAACAAAAAGAGAAAATATGTGCATCGAACTAACAAGGAACAAGATAATCATTATTCGGTTGCCCAGGTGAGTATTACATCAGGTACTGGTGTATTTTTTTTCAAACCCAACCAGTACCTATGTCATACTTTTCCCAGGCGACACGAGAATGCTGCATGAACGAGAGAATGAAAACTTCTAGAAAAAATTTTAAAAAACATATCAACAAATAAAAATTAAAATAAAAGAGTAAAGTGCATTTTAAAATAAAGATTTTGTTTAATTCGTATTTTGTTTTTTTTTTTACTTCCATATATTTATATGAAAAAAGTTCTAATTTGATATTTATATTTTTATAACAGTGGGCAAATTAATGGATAAAAATACATCGCTTAGTGAAGAGCTGAGCAAAAGTGAATCTAGTCAAACAGATAAGATTGAAAAAAATCTTATCAAGAGCCTTGTAATTGGATATGTGGTTAGCGGCAATATTAACGACAAAAATCAGGTTTTACGCATGATAACTTCTGTGTTGGACTTTAATCAAACTGAAACGGATAAAGTTGGACTTAATAAGCAGCAGTCCACTTGGTTTGGTTCTATTATACCACCAATTCCAGGTAATCAAAAATTATTAAATACTTACGATCCTTCTCTTCCTTTTAACCCTAAAAAAATTATTTTTACAAATATCGCTTGTTGTGTTTTAAATTCTTGACTTTTTTTCGTGTTTACGTTCAAATGAAAGTAAGTACATACAATAGGTCTGCCCTAGAAGTTGCTCCAAACTACAAATTTTCCAGACTCCAGAAATTTGGAGTTTTTCTCAGAATTGAGAGTTACTCTAGTTGGCTTTAAATTGGTAGAACTAGAAATATGATTTCAATGTGTCGCAGAAATTGCAACATTGTTTGATGAGTTGCTCTTAATCTTTTTAAATAAGTTGTTCATGTTTTCTTTTATTACTACATTTCCCTTTCTCATTTCCCGGGAATATTAATTTAGAATTGGTCTATGTTTTAGTTTCATGCCTAGTACCTACACTACTAATGTGAAACGAAATTTTTCTGTGATCTCCAAACAGAGAACGAAACGCTTGCGAAAACAGAACGGAAAATATCCTTGGAGAGTTTCACTAATTCCAAAAACAAAATCAAACATAAACGCAAAAATCAGAGAAACCCATGATGCAAAAAATGAACAAAAAAAAACACAAATAAAACTCAAATGTCATTTTCTGCACACAATAAATAGTATGTATAATTAATTCAGTGCGTTAAAGGAGCGGAGACTTCTCCAAATAATCTGCTATACTCCGTACTGAAAAACGAAAAGCAGAACGAAATTTTCCGTTTATGATTTCGTTGGGTCATTTTTGTATGGGATTTTTCGTTTCGCATCAGCAGCGTACTAGGCTTCAAAAAAAAATCGATTTTTTATATTGAATGGAAAGCGAAACATGATTGTATATCAATTGATTGATTTTTGAAAATCGTTATAAGAGTGATTATAATAATAATTAACTAGATGCTGGTTAATTAATTCCCTGATCGCATTTCATTAAGAGGTTTAAGAGTACAACTTTTACTAGGCATGCTTTTTTGCAAGCCCGGAGGTAATTGGATGAAAAAACGACGTCAGTGCTAACCAACTTATATGATGAATGCAACAACAACTAATCCCCTGCGGGCTTAGCTATTCCCAAAGAATTTTTGGGTCTTAACTTAAGCGCGCATTTTGTACTTGTTATTTATAGTTTGTATATTTTTGTGATGGCATTTTTTTCAACCAATTCCCCGCCGGTTTGCAAAAAAACACGCCTACTATTCGCTGTTGTACACGGTTCATCCTTGTTTTTTCCTTTTTTTTTGTCTTGGTTATTTATTTAATATTTTAATTCCTATTTTTATTTTATTTATTTTTGTTCTCAGGCACACAGACAAAAGACAATCTTGTTCAAGCTTTTGTGCATTTCCTTGAGCAAGAATCACAACCAAGAACTAAATCGGATAATGTGCCCAATCTACTGAATATAACAACCCAAAGTACAACAACATACAACACGAGTGGAGCTTCCGCCTCATCAGCAAGTGCGAGTAGAAAATCATCAAATTGTGATCCTATGGTAAGGCCCTCAACAGCCGGTACAGTTCAACCAATCCTACTCAATACAACAGTAATAGATGATTTTACTCCGTCGAGAAATTCCAGTTCAATACTTAAGGATATCCTAAGTGATTCCTGATATAATATTTAATTCCATTATGTACACATAAAATTATTTTTTAATAAAACATTAAATTTATTAAGCTCTGTGAATGTGAGAATAAAAAAGTATCAAATGTTTTTTATAATTGGTAAATAAATAAACAAAAATATAAATATATCAAATATAATTGTAATTAATCAACAAAATTCTTTATTTTGTTTTATAATCAATACGGCTGTATCAAAAATACTACTATTTCTCATAAAACTTTTCCTAAACATCATTTTGTATGTTAATAACCACAAATACAAATTTCTCTTAATTTAAATTAAGCTGAACCTAGACGTCAAGATCTGCACTGAAATGATCCCATGTTTGGATTTCTTCAAAAAGTTTTCGTCCAGGGCTCTCTGTAGCGCTGCATTGGCAATGACAAACTAATTTGTAATCTGATGCAATATAGCCGCTTTCGACACCCCTATAAACAAAAATATTTAGTTGTTTTTTTTTTTAATTAATACAAATACATAAGCAAATCTAATTATATGTACTTTTGTATAATTTTTGTACACGCTGTCAGGCTAAGCGGAGGTGGTAGCTCTCGCATAAAGCATCCGACAAAACAAATACCCACAGAAATTTTATTGTATCCTTTTGTGTGCGCACCAACAACCCCCCATCCTTCATTAATAGAATAAAAGAAAGGATTATTTGGATATTTAAAAAAAATTAAAACAAAAATTTATTTATTAAAATTATTATTATTTATATTTAAAAACTTAATTTACTAATTATTCAATACGTTTTCAAAATATATTTTTAATTTTGCAAAAAAATTATTCTTGTACATGAAAAATGTTCAACCTTTTTAAATTCAAACAAAATTTAAATTTAAGTATTGTTTAAACTAGGTGGAAGCTTCTGTATAAACAAATTAATCAAAATTGATTAAGCCAAGATATAGAAATTCGGAAATAAAAAACGGTGTCTATGGGAGTTACCGGGAGCAAAACATATAATATAAGCAATGTTTCATTAAACTGAAGCCCAGAAGAAAAAATCTTTTTCAAGAAAAATAGTCTGAACATAAAGACAGAATTGGGGGACGCTTTTGTTGGTGTTCTATATCTTTGTAAGTATGGAGTATGCATGTGATGTGTATTATTTAGATGAGCTCCTTTTGACTGAAATAACCCCGAATTTAATTTCAACTCAGTAAGAAATGAGGATTGATTATTGTTATTATAATTTATTAACATAATAATTAAGTTAATTCTCTACTATGTTTAAAAATAATTTTTCACTTATTTATTTTATAATTTGTATTTTATTTTTTGGTTACGGTTTACTTTAACAAAGCCATTTTCAACGAAGTATACCTAAGTGACTAATGTAAAGTACACAAATCAGGAAATAACAAACAAGCATTCGCTTGAGGGTCTTGACAACGAGAATCCGCGAAACGTATTTGAATTTTATGGTTTCACATTTTTTTAAATTCTGTGTTCATTTTTTTTATACTGTTAGTAGGTATTTGGCCTAATATTAGCGCCAGGCGCTCAAAACAATTAATCTCTCTGAGTAGATTGCACATTAGCTACGTTATAGGTGTCCTGACTGGGCACTGCTTAATAGGAAGGCATGCTACTCGACTCGGAGCCCCTGCAAATGATTTTTGTAGGAGTTGCATGGACGAAGAGGAAGAAGAGACAATCTCTCATCTTCTATGCACATGCCCTGCCTTATCACAAAGACGTAGAATCCACCTTGGAGACTACTACTTCAACGATACCAGCGATCTAAAAAATTCTGACATTATTTGTCTCCTACGCTTCATTCGAAGCTCCAATTGGTTCAACGAGTTAAGCTGATCAACTGATCCATGTGGTATCACAACGGACCATATTTTGGTCTAAGTGTGTTGGATTTCCCAACCAACAGCCACTTTAACCTAACCTAACCTAGTAGGTATCATGCCGATTAAACATTTCTAATATTAAAAGTATAATTCGTAATAAGTTTGAAATTCTTTTCAACTGTTTAAGCGATTTTGATCGATTTCTTTTCAAATTCTACACATAATAATTGTATTATGCATACATTTTCACCAACTCGCATTTAATTTATGATTACTTTTTATCTTTTTACAAAATATCGGATAATAATATAGAACATATTGAATTCAAGTTACAGAAATATAATTCTTATCAATTTAAATGACAATAAAAGTTGTGAATGTATCGTCCGCTTACCTCTCCCTTCATAAATATTGCCATCGTTTCCAATCAAAAAGTTATATGCGATATCATTCCATCGGCAAGCTTCAATGTGAAAAGACTATTTTAAAAAGAGAACAAATGTGAAAAAAAAGCCCAATACAATGCGACAGTGTTCATTAACAATTCATATATCAAGTACTTATACATACTTGAATATTTCTTATAAGAAAAATATTATCTGGCATAGACGTCGCCATTTCGGTGGCAGAATGTGCTGAAAAAGAGAGTTCGATATTAAACTTATCTATTGTAGATGATTCAACACATACAAATTATAACTAATTCAGCTGGTTTATCTAATATCTGATAAGGATCCATGGGTTTCTGTGCGAGCCATCTCCGTCGTTCGACAATATGCAACACATTTTTAGCTAACCTGCGTTCTGCAAAATTTTAAATTCAAAGCACATTCTATATTTTATGTTCTCTTACTAATGTTATTGCTCAGAAAAGCATCATCTCTACACGATTCCTCCTCATCTTTTTCTTTCGAATCGTTATTACTAGTAGGATGAGTAGGAACATTTGTATGAAAAGGTTTTGTATTGGCTTTGATGATCTTCGCAATACAATCTTGGCTAGGATTTGTTATGTGAATAGGTCCTGTGATGTAAGTTACATTGCCAATATGAACTTGGCTAGAGTTTTCGATGTGCACATTGCCTACTGTTTGTATGCTACTATCTTTATTGAATATATGTTGAAGAACTTCTGATTGTGTGGGAACACATGATGTGTTGTAAGAAGAACAAGTCACACTCGTTTTTCTGGATCCTATATGAAATTTTCTTATAGGAAGGACAGAAATGAAAATGTTATTTTTCTAACCTTGTCGATCTTCAAGACTTAAAGAACCAATATCATAATCGCTATCAACCACAGACGATGAAATGGCAGTACTATCGGAAAGAATGGATTCCTGATCGTCATCGTCGTTGAAACAAGATGTTTTAATCCACTGGGTTACTAATTCCGATTTAGAATTGCTTGATTCTGCTTTTAGACTTTGTTCAAATTTATCATCAGACGTGTTATTATTTTTCGTTAATATTTTTTTCATGATTATGTCTTGATGTGTCTTAACATAGAGAAATATTAAACATGGATGAAAGAGCTTCTTTTAATAAAATATTAAAATACTATACCAATTGTTTTGAAAAATATATCGAAATGTCCCTCCCATGTCGTAATAGAAGTGAACTGACATTTGTTTGTGACGTTTATCCTTCTTATGTTGGATGACAAAAGAGCGAGTGTGTTCAGGAATGCAACTTTCACCAGGTCGATCTGTAAAGACTGCTTTTAGACGCTGCGACAGTTAAGCTTATTTCTCCTTTGTTTGCTAAGAAGCTTTTTTTAATAAATAGGCGTGTTTTGTTCACTTTAAGGTGTGTCTCTTTTTTAAGGAAAAAAGTGTAAAAACCTGTCAAACTTTGAAAGAAGAAGACAATACTCTCAGAGAATGAGAACTTGTCCAAAAGTTAACAAACGCACTGAGCCACTTCTTGTATAAAATGTCACCTTTGTGTACAAGACGTAAAACATTAGGGGTATTCCCGATCCGATGCAACTGGTCTTGCATCATTGCAAAAGTGCAAAGTTTTTTTTTACAATGGGGTTAAGGTATAGCAATTTTACACTTTTGCATTTTTGCAATGATAAGACCAGTTGCATCGGATCGGGAATACCCCTACTGAAAAATATCGAACGAAAATGTAACACCGGTTTTGATGGACTTATCTGAATCTTCATCAAGTGAATGAAGACAATAGGGGTATTCCCGATCCGATGCAACTGGTCTTGTATCATTGCAAAAATGCAAAAGTGTAAAATTGCTATACCCTAACCCCATTGTAAAAAAAAAACTTTGCACTTTTGCAATGATGCAAGACTAGTTTGCATCGGATCGGGAATACCCCTATTGTTTTCTCCACAACTGTAACTGTCAAACCAGAAAGAGATAGTTTTTGAAAAAGCCCAATAGGGGAATAGGTGTGCTCGATTTCTTAAATTCCTTTGAACACAATAGGGGTATTCCCGATCCGATGCAACTGGTCTTGTATCATTGCAAAAATGCAAAAGTGTAAATTTGCTATACCCTAACCCCATTGTAAAAAAAAAACTTTACACTTTTGCAATGATGCAAGACCAGTTTGCATCGGATCGGGAATACCCCTAATATGCCTGTTTGGTAACTTTTTTTTCTACAAATTTCCCAACAACTGAGTTTTTTTTATATGGGTTTTGACAGAAAATTTTGAAATTTTGTGAAAATTTGTGCAAATTCGCAAAAAATTTCACGTTACCAAACAGACCAAATGCAATGTGTTTATATTTCATTCTCCTCTGTCAAAGAGACGGAGGAAAATTACTGAGCGCTCTGAAATATAAACTGACCAATTAATTCACTGAACGCACCCTGGCACATGTTTGTCAAAACTCAAAACTGAAAACAGCTGAGTCCATTTCACGCTTTGACAAGTCACTAGTCAGGACACAACTACCTACGAATCGTTTTGGTTAATTGGTTGGATAAAGGAAAATGCTAATTTTGTCCTTCCATAAAAAAAATAAATAAAAGTTAAACTTATAATTAAGACTATAATGTCTACTTTAAAGTTATTATCGTTCACAACAATCTGCCTGGCTCGAGCAGGTGTAAGGCAATCACATAATAAATTCCTGCTACCGGCCGGCGTATCAGTTTTTCACAAAAACTTCTTAAATTCTTGGGCTCCCAAATCAGCCTTAACCTATCCACTAAATATCAAATTGAGGTCCGTGGATGTCACTGTAAATCCTTTCGAGCTGACGAAATACTCGTGCAACACTTCCAAATTCAGCACAAAAGCCCCAATTACACCAGATGACGGCAACAAATCTACCCCCTTGGTAGACCCAACCAATGCTGATGATTTGATTTTTGGTGAAGCTTCGAAGCTGACTCAGTTTCAGAAGTTCAAATTAATGTACAAGAAGTACTGGTACGTCCTTATCCCAGTGCATGTGGTAACTTCGATCAGTTGGATTGCCGGCTTTTATTATCTTTCAAAGAGGTACTGTTTACTTAACTCATTTAATTTTAAGTTTAGCTTAAGTATCATGTACATACTTATTTCTACTTCTAGTGGAGTTGATATACCATCCATGCTCCAATACATTCAACTTAGTGAGACGATAATCGAAAAGGTCAAAAATTCAGATATGGGACATTACGCAATTGCATACCTATGCTATAAGGTGATAACACCACTGCGTTATGCGGTTACTTTAGGTAAATTAATCACAATGGCATTATATTTATTAACGGCCCATCACAAGAAAGTACAAAATTTATTTTAGGCATGACAACAGTTTCTATTAAACGACTAGTAATGGCTGGTTACATTAAGCCCATGCCAACTAAAAAAGAATTTATGCAAATGTACGAAAAGCAAAAGGCTGATCGCGCGAAGCGCAAGGAAGAAGAAGACAAGACTACCCGAGAATAACAACAGCTATATAGTTATATTGTAATTTTCTAAATTATAAAGAACTTTGAAATACCCATGGTTGCGGAAAATGGCCCTATATATTTATTTGTATTGATCGTTTATTTGTTTGTGTAGTACAGGCATTGGTGTGAAGTCAATCTAGGAGAAGGTGACTATTAACTCGCGTAGTACCATAATACTAAGGAGCATGTTACCAATTTAAATTGTAACTCTACTGCAAAATGATATAACCTGCACGCAAAAAGAACTGGTGCACTTTCTTGAGAAAATAAAAAAAAAAAACTAGGGAAGGGGAGAAAACAACAATAATAAAATAAACTGATGAGCCCAATAAGATCGCCAGTTCGGAACGCCATTTTTTCAGGATTAAATGCCGTTAAAAGCTATTTCGAATCACTAATTTAACAAGTCCGATTAAATAGAAATAAGCCTTCTACTTGTAGAGATCGCCGGGACGAAATGCCAATTTTTGTGGACTGAAACCCGTTAAAAGCTATTCCTACATTTCTACCGACTTAATACGTGCCCTAAGGAATGGTTGAGAGTAAGGCTTTCTGCACACGAAGCGTCTCGTCATAGACGCGTACTTCGATTATTTGCGGCTTGTCTGCAAATTGTATGAAGCTCACGTGTTTCAATGAACAACCGTACACAGGGCGTTAGCTGCACTTATTGGTCGCATCACACAAGCTGCAAATCACCGAGCCAATTTTTTTTGTATATGTTCAGTTTTTATCTATGACGTGAAGCTTCGTGTGCGCAAGTTTATCCGTAGTGGAATCGTTGCTGCAGAAGGCCTAAGTAGGACAGTAAGTAGAAAATATGAAGCAAATCGTATTCAAGCGAAAAACAAAATTAAGGTTCCCCCAAACCAACGCGAAACATTCGGAACGACGCGACGCACGACGAAACTTTCGACTTTCAATATATTTTACATGAGACTCGCTTCATCGCATCGTTGCGTTGGTGAGTGTACTCTCATTAATCGCCCTGTAAATATAATTTTATATCTTACAATTACTGAAAAATAAAAACTTTTTGATGGTAATAGGTATAAGCCATTTTTTATTATTTTTTTTTAAGATCCATATGGTTCATCCTGCGAAAATAAAACGGCCTAACAGTGGCGAGAAGCAGAATCCTGTTTTGGGATCATGAAACGTGAACTCGATAAAGATAAAAGAGCTTCGCTAAGCTTTTCCAATCGAGAAAATGACATATTATGTATGAAAGAAGTAGACTTGGCAGTTAGTTGAAAACAACATATTATGCCATTTATTAAATTTGGTCACATAAACGCATTCAATAAGAAAAAGAAATACAAAATAAGCCTAAACAAACAGGGAAGAGAAAATGGAAAATCAGTGAACTTTGAAAATTTTAATTCTTTTTTCCTCTTTATATTGGGTTTCACTTCTTCATCTGCTTCTATTTTTTTCGCATTTTATTTGACTTTATTTGTGGTTCGGTTGCTTGTAGAAATTATTTATTGTAAAATTAAATAAATATACGTATGTATACACGAGTACAACTCACGTACTTTTGTATATTTTACATCGATTTAAATTTTGTCACCGATATAGAAATATAAATGAATTTAAAGATTCATGATACCTTACTTCAATTATTTTCGAAACTGAAAATATTGTCAGAAGAAAAAAAACAACAAATATAAAAAGACAACAAATTTCAATTTACATAGAAATCTCATTTTTTATTGATTCTCTAAGTTACAAAATTATTTTGTCGTTATTTTGTAATATTTTCGTTTTTTTTTCGCGGTACCTAAGTTGATGCACTCGGTGAGTTGCATATCTGCAATAATTTTTTGGTGGCGAAGTGGATTCAAATAAATCATCGTCCTCTGCACAAACCATCAATGAAATTTGTTTGCTCTTTTTGTGACGCCCCCTGGCTACGGCTTTGGGCTACACCCACTGTTTATTATCTACATAAATACAAAATTTCATTAAAATTGTTAAAAACTGAAGCTTAGCGCCTCATCTTTAGACCTCAAACCGTTAGACTTACGGGCCTAAATGATACTTATTTTTATTAGCTTTAAAAGTTTAAATATTATCTAAATAAAAAATTCATCCAAATTCTAAAAACTGTTGCTTAAACGCCCCCTTAGTTACGGGCCCGGGTGATACCTATTTTTATAACCTTTTAAAGTAGAATATTCCAAATGCAAAATTTAAACCAAATCATTAAACCCATTGTAGAAATAAGCGCCCCTTCAGAAGTTTCTGTGCTGCGGACCTGGATGACACCTGTCTAGATAATTTTTTATAGTAAAATTATGTCATAATATAAAATTTCATCCAAATCGTGAGAAATGAGAAAAAGGGCCGTGGCAGTAGGCGGATTTTACCAAACTTAGGGCGGTATTCACCGAACGCTCATAACTTAAAAGCTTCATAAATCTATTCACCAAGCAATAATAGTGAATATTTATGAGCGCTCATAAAACTTATGAGTGCTCCCGACCACTCATAAGTTATGAGCACTCTCTCCGAAAACTTGTTCGAAAATTTTTAAAATAATTTATTTTTTTTCTTTCAAATTGTCCACATGTATTTTGTATTTTTATTTAATTTTTTTTTTGATATTCATTAAATTAATTTTTTTTTCGTTGTTGGAAAATCTTCTCTCCTATCAATTAATTTGAAAAAATATTAATTCGTCTTGTTATTGGTGCTAAAGTTATTATTTGTGATGCATTTGTGCGAAAAAAGTTTGATTTTACAGTTTGGTAATGCCTGGTTAAGAGAGAGCCGCTCTCATTTTCGAACTACGAAAAATACTTATGAGTGTTTGGTGAATAGCACAAATATTATTTGAGTTATGAGCCTCATAAACTTAAGAGCCGTTTATGAGCGCTTGGTGAATACCGCCCTTAATTTTTTTCTTCTTCATAAGTATAGGCCCTAAAAATTTCATCTGTCATTTGAGTCGTTTCTGAGGGCCAGTTGTGCAATAGTGGTTCAGCCTCGGTTCAAGATTTTAACTTACCGATTTCGGCGGATTAACTAAGGTTCAACGCTGGTTCAAGTATGTAATTGGTTGTTACCACACACTTGAATAGTAAACCACTGTTGAAACTCAATTAATCCGCCGGAATCGTTGGATAAAAATTGCTGAACCACGGTTTAAATATTTGTACAACTGGCCCTGAGAAATAGAGTGGTTTCCGCTAAAAAACGCAATTAAAAAGTGGGCATGGTAGTGGGCGGATTTTCGTTCATAAGAACAAAATAACAAAAATTCTTCAAAATCGTTAGAGCCATTTCCGAGAAACCAAATATAAATAAATATATATACAAGAATATCTCGTTTAAAATAATAACAAATAAGAATTTTAGTGCGGGGGTAACGTATTTCAATTGACGCTGGAAAACGACATAATTTTTTTCATTTATGCACTCCTATCTTTACGACGAAATTTACCGCCATATTATTTACTCTATACATCCAGCTGGTTAAAACTTAAATCTGGATGTAAATTGTACAAATTCAATGTTCAATTCGAAACATTCAGGATTAAAACATAAATTCGAATGTATCGAGTGAATAATATAGACGTTAAAATTCGCAAAGTAAATACTTACCGCCATGTTATTCACTTAGGCCTGTATTCACCGAGCGCTCATATGAGCCTCATAAGTTTATGAGGCTCATAACTTTGGGGTATTCACCAACCACTCATAAATATGTTTCGAATTTCGAAAAAGAGAGCCACTTTGTGTCAACCAGGCACTCCCAAACTTTAAAATCAAACTTTTTTAGGTAGATGGAGTGGTAGCGATGGAGATGTTTGTGTTTGTGGGGGTGGTGGTTGTGGAAATAGTTTCGAAAATGTCGAAATATTTTTCGAAGAGAGCGCTCATAAGTTATGAGTGGTCGGGACCACTCATAACTTTTATGAGCGCTCATAAATATCCACTTATTATTGGTTGGTGAATAGGTTTATGAGGCTCATAAGTTATGAGTGCTCGGTGAATACCGGCCTTAATATCTAGATTAAAACATAAATCCGGATGTAAAGTATATAAATTCAATTGTAAATAAATCCTGATTTAAGTTTTAATCTGCATGTATCGAGTGAATTATATGGGCGTTAGCTTTTCTTTTGAAATAAGAAAAAATTAATAAAATTAAGGCTTAACTACATAAGCCAAAAAGTACTGAAGTACAAAAGTAAAAATATTTTTTTTACCGCTAGCGCCGTTGTTTTGTGAAAAAGAATACACAAATTTGTTTTTAAACCAAAATTTAAGCTTTCTGCATCATTTTTATAAGTTTTCCAGTCAGAAACACTATCCTAAAATGAGTTTGAAAATTTTCACTTTTGCACTTTTTCACTTTTTTGGCTTATGTAGTTAAGCCTTTATAGTGCACAGTATACGAGGTTTTAGAGGCATATACGAATTTGCATGAATAATAGGCGTGTTTTTTTTTCCAAGCCGGAAGGAAATTAGATGAAATAAACCATTCGGGGCTAATTATTTTGCACGTTAAATGCACCAACAACTAATCCCCAATGGGTTTAGCTAAACACATAACTTTCGGGGCTTAACTTAAGCACGGAGAAAAACGGTATTACCGGCGCGAATAACATACTTGTTATCCATAGTTTGTCCATTTTTTTTCTGTAATGGCGTCGCTAATCCTCGATATCGTCTTTTTTTTAACCAATTCCCACCGGGATTAGAAAGAAACACACCTAATATACCTCTAGTATAAGTTGGGCGAAATAAAGTGTCACGATTTCTGCCCGCATTGGTAGCCCGCGTTCTATTTGGCTGAGATGGCGTGTTTTTTTGCAAGCCCGGGGGGAATTTATTGAAAAAAACGACAGCGGGGATTAGCGACGCCATGACAGTAAAAAACATGGAGTTTTCATACAAACTATCGATAACATGTATGCAATTCATGCCGGTAACACAGTTTTTCTGTGCGGTTAAGTTAAGCCCCGAGAATTCTAGGGATTAGTTGTTGTTGCTTTAACATGTTAATTGTTTAGCACCGAAGTCGTTTTTTTCATCCAATTCCACCCAGCTTGCAAAAAAACACGGCTTTAAACACCTTAGTTCAGGGTACAAAATGTGTGTCCCAATGCAGTCATCGAACAAACCTCTTGTCACCCTGTGCCTATCTATCACTTTGACAGTTCAAACTGCAGCAAATGTCACTTTTTGGCTTTCGTTCGATCGTCACTCTGAGAAAAGATAACACCCAAGACAAGGAAATTGATTTATTTGAGTTTTCTTGACTGTGAAATCTAAAGTTTTTAAAAATTATATATAATAAATGTGATATGAGTGACTTACTTCCCAATTCCAAGAATATCTGTCGATTTCATCAAAGAATTCTCAGAAAAAAAACCCATACAAACTGATAACAATATATCGAAACGTCTTATGGGCGGCTCCAGACTTAACACTTTAATCAGAAGATTGGAAACCAAAAAATTTATATAAATTTCGTCTGTTTTTCTGTACTTGTATTCTGGAATCCGAAATCGATCGCTTCTTTTGACGTAATTGTGTATATAAGTTGGCCTAAGTAATCAGTCTTTTCACTGTCATTTTTTGCAATGGATCAAACAAATTATGGTAAACCAATGATGACAAATATACCAACAGTTTCTCAATCAGTGAACATACCTCAATTGGTGGAAGATCTAAATATAGTCCAACAAAAGTTTAAACAAGGGGAAATTCCTTCAAGGGTAAGACATGATATTATTTATTTTTTTTTTTTTAATAAACAAGTGTTAAGGGTCCATTACCGTTAAGACAGTCGTAACTCGTAAGGATTATCCGGAGTCCCGACGGAATTCGGAACCATACCGACAGGTTTTATGGTTAATGGGTATCGGATTTCAAACCGTTTGACTAACGACATGTTGGATGTGCGTTTAAAGTCTACGAACTTTGCGACCGGGGGAACTTCATTACAACCGTCTTGATATACTTAACAGAGTTATGAGAGAAGTAAACGCTGAGACGGTTGATAAAAATTAAAAAAAAATATTATATGTTTCTAGTTTAGAGCGGTTGACAAGTTATTATTGCTTTCTATTCTAACACTGAAGTGTTTTGATTAGATTGATTGTTTTGAATTTCAGAATTCTAAGCCGGAATATTTATTCTCCTTACAAATATTTATTTGAATCCTTAAAATCCAAACACACAATATGTACTTACATACATATGTATTCATAGGTATACAACATGCTAAAATAAAAAGCTTACGCTCTATCACTTTTCATTCAAGCCTTGAATAAAACATCAAACTAATGTTCCATTCCACTTAAAAAACCCTGAATAATAACCAGGGGTCCGGTTCAGACAATTTTCATAATCTATCCATCTATCTCGATATACATATGTAAGCCATAGCCCATATTGTATTATCCACAAAGATAGAACTTATTTTCGTCTCTTTAAAATAAATGCGCATAGAAAGCAGAATCCCAAGTTGTTGTTGTTGTTGTTGTTTTTGTATTACGTGTTGAAAACTTAATCGATAACTTAATCGAAGTTAGTCCTACACTCTTTTTTTGTTTTTATTAACGGCAATTTTTTTTGAAATGCTATCTAAATTTAGAATAAAAAAAACAGGGCTATTGTTTGCATCGGTGGTGAAAACAAAAATTAGTTTCACATTTGAAAGTTTTCTATTAATAGTACTGATGATTAAGTAAAATCTTTTGTGTGGAAAAGATCTGGAATCGATTCTCCCAAATAGGCTATTTTTTCTACAAAAAAAAAAAACAGGTTGAAAAAAAGAGTTTACAACAAAAACAATCTTCGGCTATTGGATTCATTACCCAAAACTATGAACTTTATAATTGCAGTGTTGTTCTTCAAATTGGGTTGACGCACCAATTTTTTTTTTTAACTTGCAACAAATTTTTCTTTGTTCTGAAACTCAACTTTGGTGGCCGACCTGATGATATACGATTGAATCGAAAAAATGAAAGCAATAGTTCTGTGTAGTAACGTGAATTTTCTTGCGAATTTGCACAAATTCACTTTGCTTTCCCTCTGTTTTTATTCCTTCTTATTCCAACCACTATATTCAAAAATGAGGTTAAGAAGCGCAGTGGAAACTTAAGAAATGTGAAACTTAAGAAATGAAGAAATTTGACTCACTGTCAAAATACATTATTTTAGGTGCCAGTTATAGCTTCAATTGAAACGAATGTTGAAATTTTTTATTTAAGGACATTTAAAGGACATTTGGTGATTTCAACCTTGCAAATGCCGCTTGGTTGCGCTGTCGTGACACAAATTTTATGTTACCAACTGGTAACCTCAGATCTAACGACTCAAAACTAATTGATGATTTAACATCACTTGGATTTCTTCAATTAAATGATATTTTAAATATTAATGGACTACTGCTGGATCTAGTGTTTACCACCAGTGACGACGATATTACGATAAAAAAATCCACTGAACCTTTACTGCCTGAAGATAACCATCACCCGTCACTGATCTGTTCACTTTTTAAAAACTTTAACAATTTTGATAATGAAATGTGTGATAACTTTTACTCTTTTAATTTTAAAAAGACTGATTTTTCAAAACTTAATTCTTTGTTCTCACAAGTTGATTGGTCTAGTTTGAATAATTGTTTAAATATTAACTTAATGGTATTTAAATTTAATAATATTTTGTTTGATTGCTTTCTTAAATCAGTTCCTATAGCGATTGTAAAATCGAGATCTTTTGTGCCAGATTGGTACGATAGTGAAATCAAAAAGCTAAAAAACCGAAGAAACAAGTTATGGTCTACTTTTAAACTTTATCCAACAGAAACCAATTTAAAAAATTTTTGTGAATCAAGGGATATTTTTAATAGAATATCTAGTTTAAAGTATCTTAATTACATTCAGAAGGTGCAAAGAGATCTGAAAATGAATCCAAAGTGTTTTTGGAATTTTATTAATAGCAAAAGAAAATCTTGTCCCTACCCGTCTGTTCTCAAGATAAATGACATTTCAAGTCATGACCCACGGGTTATAACGCAACTTTTTTTCCGACTTCTTTCAAAGTGCCTTCAACTGTGATACTTTAGACTGTAATACCTTAACCTGTGATTCTTTAATCTGTGATAAATCTGACGAAATGGCTCAAAATTTTGACCATTTGAAATCTTTTGCTTACTTGACTGATATGAACTTTAACATTAATACTGACAACATTGTAAAATTCATATCTAACCTTGACGATAGTTGTATACCAGGTCCTGATGGTATACCCTCTACTGTTTTGAAAAACTGTGTACGTCACTTGTCATTACCATTGTCTATTCTGTTTAAATTTTCAATGTCTTCATGTGTATTCCCATCTATTTGGAAAAATTCTTTCATAATTCCTCTACATAAAAAAGGAAAGAAAAATTAAAAACTACAAGCCTATTGCCAAATTACCTGTGATTCCTAAACTTCTTGAGGCTATTATTTGTGAATCTTTGTGTTTTATGTTAAATCATTTATTGTTCCCAATCAACATGGTTTTACAAAAGGTCGCTCTACTGTTACTTTTTTAATAGAATTGGTTGAAAACTTTATTGATTCATTTAAAAACAAAAAACAAGTAGATTGTATATTTACTGATTTCAGTAAAGCCTTTGACAAGCTGTCACATCGAGTTTTGCTTTTTAAATTAAGAAAATTGGGATTTAGCGAATACTTTGTAAGATGGATTCAATCTTATCTATTCGATAGATCTTACTCGGTGCTATTGAACAGTTGCGAATCGAATAAGTTTAAAATCAACTCTGGAATCCCACAGGGTAGTCATTTAGGCCCTATTCTTTTTATTTTATTTATAATCGACTTACCATCTGTGTTAAAATACTCTAAGTGTCTCATTTACGCCAATGTTGTGACAATTTTCAAAGCAATTTCAAATACTCGGGATTGCGAAGAATTACAATGTGACCTTAATTCGTTTTTCGACTGGTGTACTCGTAACTGTTTATTTCTCAATATCGATAAATGTAAAACTATGTGTTTTACCAGAAAATTTTCTTTTACTTCGTTCAACTATTTGTTTAATGATATATCAATATCTCGCGAAATCAATGTATCTATTCGTGGTGTCAAATTCGATCGCAAACTCGAATTTATTGAACATATTAACTGCATTTCTAATAAAGCCAATTCAATTCTTGGTTGGATAAAAAGAGAGTCGAAACAATTTTCTGACCCTTTCGTGACAAAGCAGCTTTTTATATCTTTTGTACGACCCATTTTAGAATACGCTTGTCAGGTTTGGTCACCTCACTACGAATGCCATAAAAATAGACTGGAACAGGTGCAAAAAAGATTTCTTAGATTTGCTCTCAGAGGACTGGGATGGGTAAATCCTTATGATCTCCCACCTTATAACAACAGACTAAGACTTATTGATTTACCCAGTCTCGAGGACAGACGTTCCTATTTATGTTTTGTTTTCATTGTAAAATTAATCAACGGTAACATAGACTCTTTGCACCTTCTGTCTCGTATTAACTTTAATATTCCACAAAGAAACTTGAGGAACATACCGGATAGTATACTTATTCAAAACTATCGTACCAATTACGAAAAATGTTCTCCTTTAAATAATATGTTTAAACTATTTAATTTTTACAATAATAAATATAACAATCTGTTTGATAAAACAATAATTAATTCAGGTAAATTAAAATCAACATTTTTTTTGCAATTAATTAAAATCTTAATATACACTTTGGTAAGAATTTTGTAAAATTTTTTTGTAAACTAGCAATTTAGTTATGTTAAATAAATAAAAATAAAATCAATCATTATTTTGATGCCAAAATAAAGCTTGTAACTTAATTATTTTATCTGGGCAAACAAATTTTAATGTTGACCCAACCATTCTCATGAAATGACTTGTTATTTCAATGACTGAACTACATTACCAATGATCATTTAAATAATAAAAGTGATTTCATGAGGAAGTATGCGCCAAAATTAAATTTGTTTTAGTTAGAAATAATAATGAAGTCATAAGCTTTAATTTGGCATCAAAATAATCACTTTTTTAAATTTTTAAGTGTAGACACGGGTTGGCTACGTTTTCCCGCGTAGTGATCCCGTAGACACTACACTGAATTTAAAATTAAAATTTTCAATGATGCATAACTGTGATCTTAAATAATAAAGCATATATGTACATATTTATTTATTATTACTTATTTATTTAAACAGACTAACATAGTAATCTTAAATTGCATAGTTAGTATAAAATTTTAGAGAGCACAGGCTGCATAGGCTTTCGGCTCGCTGATATATATTTAGTAATTATAATATACAAGTTTACAATTTAAAGTTAAATTTTAAAATAGTAAAATTATGTCTAGATTTTGGGAATTAATATTTGTAAGTAGTTCTTAAATGTTTTGATTATTATCAGACAGAAGACGGTTTATGTGGGCTAGAAGGTGTGATATGTCCATTGTTTTATTGCAAGTAGAGCAGATTGGAGGATTTTCCTTTTTCAGAAGATGCTGACGAGTCAGAAAAGTGTGGCCTAAACGCATATAAAATTTGTCGGTTGTGAGATTCGTCCAAGGTGACGACCTTAGCTACATACATTACTATGTATGTTAACAAAAATCGTGTGACCCCCGTGTGACCTTAACTAGGGTTATATCGTATTCTCGCCAGCCGTTGTTTTGAATTATTAATTATTCAATTTGTAGAAAAACGATGTTTGATTTTTCACTGCGATAATGTCACAAAGATTTAACATCACATATTATGTATAAGTCTCTGCGATCGTTGCAACAACCGTGGGAATGCCCATGCGACTGTCTCAACGCTAATGGCCCATTTAATACATACAAAACAAATTGTCTAACCAAGAACATATTTAAGTGTTTTTTTAAATATTTTCTTTGTCATTATAATAATCAAACTTTAATTTTCAGCTGTTTGAAGCAAAGGAAATCATCGAAGACGAATATGCAGCACGTTTGCTAGCTCTTGTTCAATCAACGGGGACCCATGCTATTTTCTCTTTCAATGTTAGACGACTTCCACCACAAATCATGACAGATCTTTCAATTGATAAAATATTTCCATTGGACGAACATTTTGAATTAAAAGCAGGTGTATTTATATTATTTAATACATAAATCCTATTCCGAGCATTTGTATTAAAGAATAAGTTATTTTAGGTATTAAGGAATTTCAATTTACATTGAAATCAATTAATAAAAAAACATCCAAGTTTATCTACAATCAACTTAACAGTAGAAATGAAACTAACGACTTTGAAGATTTCCAAAAGCATGTTAATAATGCTAAAAATACTTATGTAAATAGACAAAATCTAAAATCCCGAAACCCAAATCAAGCTGTTGATAGTGAAATCCTGATTAGTCCAATAGAAACCAGCTTCAGGTGGTTAAATGCATATAAGAATAATGATGGAGATATGATTGCTATTGATAGAGGCATTGCAGATGGAACAAAGCCACTGAAAAAAGGTGAAACAAAATTTCAAGATGAACTTAGAAAGCGAGAGCAAGATTATATTGTGCTCAAAAATTATAGGTAAGTTATTGTTAAGTTTTAAAAATCCGAAAATCCTTATACGCAATTTTAAAGAATTTTTTTTCAAAAATAGACTTTAACTCTTTCACACTACTATTTTTGCATCCTTTTCATTTCTAGAATTTACTGCGCTACTTGGAATATTAACAACCAGTCATGTCCAACGAGTGATTTGAGCTCATGGCTTGCAAGATCTGAAGAGCCACCAGATATTTATGTTATTGCTTTGCAGGAATTGGATCTTAACGCCTTATCGATTGGGAGGAATGAAAGTAGACCTGATCCTGTTTGGAAGTGTGTATTAAATAAAGTAATTGTGTGTATTTAATTGTTGGAAAAATCTTTGATATCGTTATAGTCGAAAATTTCTGGAATCACTTCATAAGAACGCAAAATATGAACAACTAACGTCCGTACGTCTTGTTGGTATGATGCTTACAATTTTTGTGCGAGCGGAACTTCGTCAAAGTGTTATACGTTGCAATACGCATTCTGTTGCCACGGGTATAATTAATTTTGGAAATAAAGGTGGTGTTGCTGTAAGTGTGACATTTAACGATGCAAATTTGTGCTTTGTTAATTCACACTTGGCTGCCCATATTCATGAAGTTGCAGGAAGAAATCAAGGATATCATGTCATTAATAAGAAGTGTATTTTCAATCATAATTCAGTTTCCAGAAACATTTCACAACACGAGTGAGTATAATTTAGTTTTTTTTTATTTCAAGGCACATGTTTATAAAAAAGTGAAACTAGTTTTGTTTGTAGAAGGTTATTTTGATTACTTGCCAAAGAGGACCGGTAAACGTTCTCTCAATTTGTATTTAAAACATCTTGGTGGAAATCTGCTCGTTTTCACATTTGTAAGTTAAGAATATAAGATCATGTTTAGAAAGCCAGCTGCTGCAAGCAAATTTTTATTTTTATCGGACACAAAAATTGCTTATCGATGGTAAAATGAGTCGGCATGTGTTTACAGGAATCAAATCAATTGATTTAATATACTCTAAGAGAGTCAATAGGGCGAGGAAAATATAGGAGATTGCAGTTGAAATCGCCATATACAATAATATTATTAGCACTGCTGGCTAAAACATTTTACAGTGGCTCAAACGTGATACAACTATTTGGCCTATAGGTGACTGCTAGAATTTATTTTTTTTCAGATTATATCTACCAAAATAAAATCAATGATACAACCCGTACCCGGCTTGCATACAATTTTGCATTTCAGCGTATTTCATGTGTACATTGCAAATCCCCCTCCAACACGGCCAACTCAGTGGCATCGAAAAGCTCATACCCTTCAAATTTATAAAATTCACTCGACACCTCTGAGCATTGTTTATTTTGTTCAATCGATGTAACGTCTCGTGCAATTAATTGAAGCGGGGAAAAGGAAATAAAACCCAATATTAAGTTACATAATAATGTCGATTTTTTTTACATTTATATACATAGTAAAAAAATAACAGAATCTTGGCCGGAAAAATAAATTGCTCCACAGATCAATAACAAAAAATCAGTTAATTTTAATAGGCCTAATCTATTTTAAGCTAAAATAATAAAATGATAAAAAAATTTGCTTTAAAAATTTTGCAGTGTGAGATAATCATTTCTTTTGCCATTTTTAGTCATATATTCTGGATTGGTGATTTAAATTACCGAATCAATGATATATCGGTTATACAACATGACTATTCAAACTATGAAAATCTGTTAAAATATGATCAACTGGCTTTGGAAATGAGAAAGCAAACTGTTTTCCAAGGTTATATTGAAGGTGATATCCATTTTGCTCCAACATATAAATACGATGTTGGTACGGATAACTTTGACTCAAGGTGAATTGCAATACTTTTTTTTTAGTTTCTATAGTTATTTATGACAAAGTATCTTTTTAGCGAAAAATGTCGATTACCCGCTTATTGCGATCGAGTACTCTGGAAAGGTGAAGGTATAGAACAAATTTCTTATGATAGTGTCATGGAAATCAGACAGAGTGACCATAAACCAGTTTATGCTGAATTTACAACAGCGGTAAGATAATTGTTATTAGTATAGGTAAAATAGGACATATCAAAACAAAATTCGCCCACTAATGATATGGTTTTTTTTAACTATTATAATGAAGAATCAAAATACTCCGGAAAGTTGTGTAGGTTTTAAAACTCAAACATTAATTTTGGTACAATCAAGCACATATTTACGTAATTTTTTTACGGTGGTTATATCGTCTTGGTTTCGATTTTATAATACCCAGCATTAAAAAAAATTAAAATTGTGCAAAATTGTATAAGATCAGATAGCACCAAAATAAAATTAAATTCTCATGATTAAATCAAACGTTTTTGAAAAAAATATGCATTAGTACAAGTAAAAATGCATTTATTTGTACTTCTTTAACACTGTACTATGATTAGTTTTTTTATTGTTTGATTTAGATTAAAACAAAAGATTTGACTCTATATAAACGTGTTTACGAAGATACACTTAAACGCGTGGATAAATATGAAAACGATAATCAACCCCAAATCACTGTTGAAAAGACAGAAATCGATTTTGACGAAGTTACTTTCAACGAACTTGCTACTAGAGATTTTACAGTTGCAAATAATTGTCATCTACCCGTTCAATTTTCTTTCAAACAAAAAGACAGAAAGATTTGTGAAAAATGGTTGGATGTTGGGCCGAAGTCAGGAAGATTGTTAACAGGTTTGATTAACTCTCATTTGAAAGAAATTTTAAATTATTTTTTTTTTATAAAGGTTCAAGTATAAGTATTCGAATAAAGTTTCATGCTAATTCAGAAACAATAGCTGATTTTGTTAAGAAAATAAAATCATCAAAGAAAACAGAGATATTTGACATATTGGTGCTTCACGTTGAAGACGGCCATGATGTTTTCATAACAATTCTGGGTCAATACAGGCCAAGTTGTTTTGGTTTGTCGGTTGAGACATTATGTCAAACAAATCGGCCGGTTTGCAAGTATGTAATTGAAGAATTAAAGGAATTGGTAAGAAATTGGTGTATGTATTTGTAAAAATTTACACACAATGTTATTTTGTTATTTTTTTTGTTAAAGGGAAATATCAGAGGAGATAAGTTTCAAGTTAGTATGCCAAGAGAGTTCTTTCTTCTTATCGATTATCTTTACAAAACGGGAACAAAAACAGAAGGACTTTTTTCAACAACTCGAAAATATGCAAAGAGTGAACAAATTAATTTGATTCGAGATTGGCTTGATACTTGGTCAAATGAAGAATTTCGTGAGTATTAATTTTTTAATTAAGCACCATATGATTTATTTTTTAAGTTACGCTTCGTTGTTGATTTATCATTGTGCAATTAATACATTAGCATGTTTGGTGACTTGGTAATTGTGAAAATTCGCAAGAAATTTCACTTTACCCTATTGTTAATTCAACTATTATGGCCTTCACAGATGTTTTTTTTTTTTTTTTTTTTCAAAAGTATGTATGTAAATAAATTAGTTAATTTATTAATCATAAGATTTTTTTCATGTAAATATAAAATTTTTTATAGCTGGAAATCCTCATACTGCTGCAGAAGCATTACTTTTCCTACTAGAATCTCCAAAAGAACCACTTTTAAAGCCATGCGCAGACCGAATGTTACAAACTACCACTATAGAAGAAGCTATGAATCTGATAACAAGTTTAAGTCCACCAAGGCGTAATATGTTCTTACATTTGTGTATCTTCTTAAGAGAGGGAATTGGTAACAAATTCTTCAACGTCGACGAAATAGGTAGCTTATTTTGAAACACAATATGAATTTTTTTACTAATTTAAAATTTAACTTTATTAGCTACATTATTCGGAGATATTTTATTGAGAAAGAAATCGGATCAAGTTATAAGCATCCCAGATGGCCGTTGTCGTTTAGTGATGTTGAAGTTTTTGCATTCGGATTTAGGTATTTTTACAGGAATAACGAACACTTTTATATCTGATCATGAGGATTTAATATAAAGAATATTCTTTAATCATGTATTTATTTAAATCACATTTAAGTTTAAAATTTCATTAAAAATAATTATTGTTATATTGTAATGTTATGTCATGTAATGTCATATCTACATCTACATCTACATCTACACTTCCCACTACAAGCTCGTGTTTTCCGATAGAAGACAGATTGATAGAGAGTTAAATAAAAACGCTTATAAATTTTGATTTAAGTATACAAATATTTTCTGTTTTGCTTGGCAGCGATCGTATAAGCACGAAAATATCTTGCGGTCTTCAGCGAGGCAATAAAGGCAAGTTTTAGATTTTATGGTGGAAAAGTAGGTGACAAAATTTGTCCTGGAATCTGCTGAATTCACGTACATATACAGGGGGCAATAAATTAATATTTATCTCATTTCTTTAAACGAGCAATTCTTGTATATATATATATATAATTTATATATATTATATACTAGTAGACCCGTGCTCGCCTTGCTTCGCAAAAATTTAAGAATTAATATTAACATACCTACATATATACCGAAAGTACTAAATAGGGCTATCGCTACCCGTACCTAATTTCTATTTCATCTTATTAACAAAAAGTTTATACATTATACACTTACGTTTTGATAAATGTGAGTTCTTAAAAAATGGTTTACCTATTTGTATTTTAAGTAGGTTCATGTTTGACACATAAACAGAATCTTTATCTCCCGTTGATTTTCTTATTGCATATACAAATATACATATAATACTTCGCACCCAAGTAAACATCTTCTTCTTGCCTGACTACCTGCAACCAGGGTTGGCCGAATTAACTACACTTCATTAATAATTTAATAAACTACACGCCTTATATACTACAAAATGTTACGTTTGCTACATACATAGTAAAGCTAGGTAAATAATAAAATTTCAATAAAAACAGTTCAACTCAAATTCAATCTTCAAAGTTTACTACATATAAATATAAACTACGTAGCAAATGTATAAAAATGTAGTTTATTCCAAAAAGCGTTAGTTCGGCCATCCCTGCCTGCAGCGTTATACTCAAAATGTTCCATTGTGAAAAAAGAGTAAACAAAGAGAAACCTGCACAACATAAATAAAAAAACATAAGGGAGGTAGAGAAAATGCAAAAGGGTGGAAATGATATGAAATGAAACAAAGCAGCGACCTCGTGAATGCGATTGAATTAAATTTCTGGACTTAAAAAAATTGAAAAAGTTAATGACTTAGACATTTGTTTATATTTATTTCTCAGGTTGTATGCATAATTAAGAAAAGATTTAGGGCTTAAAATTTGCATACAACAATTGACTTTTGGAAATAATTTTTTTTTTTTTAAAGTATCAATTAGTTTGGTATTTATAAGTGAATATGTGGGTCAATATCAAGAAAAAAGTTGACCAAAAATTTAAAAAATTTAATTTTCGTAATAAACAAACGAATTAGATAAACAAAAACTTGCTATTTACAACCTTCTAAACATTAAGAATATTGTAAAAAAAATTCAAGTTAGTCAGGTAAATAGTTTCTTAGATTTCGCGTGACAAACTAAATAATCGTTTCGTCTTTATATAATGTTAAAGAAAGATAAACTACGGATAGTAATGTAGTTAGTTCGGCCATCCCTGCCTGCAACGTTATACTCAAAGCGAAACAAAACAAAAGAATGTGAGAAAAAAAATTGAGTGGAAAAAGAGTAAACAAAGAGAAACCTGCACAACATAAATAAAAAAACGTAAGGGAGGAAAAACTGTAAGAGGGTGGAAATGATATGAAATGAAACAAAGCAGCGACCTCATGAATGCTATTGATTTAAATTCCTGGATTTAAAAAAATAGAAAAAGTAAGTGACTTAGAGATTTGTTTATATTTATTTCTCAGGTTGTATGCATAATTAAGAAAAGATTTAGGGCTTAAAATTTGCATACAAAAATGTACTTTATGAAATAATTTTTGTTTTTTTCAATTATCAATTAGTTTCGTATTTATAAGTGAATATGTAAGTCAAAATCAAGAAAAAAGTTGACTATCAATTTAAAAAAATTAATTTTAGTATTAAACAAACGAATTAGATAAACAAAAACTATCTTATTACAATCTTCTAAAGATAAAGAATATTGTAGAAAAAATTTCAAGTTAATCAGGTAAATAGTTTCTGAGATTTCGCGTGACAAACTAAATAATCGTTTCGTCTTTATATAATGTTATAGAAGATTATAGATATAGATATAGATATAGATATAGATATAGATTATAGATATTGGTTGATTAAAAAAACACCTTTCTCGAAATTCAACCAGGACCGGGCGAAATTATGAAGTTAGATTGAAACCAACAATATTTTCAAAAAAACACTAACCATGATATAGAAAAACTCACATTGCATTGTACAGGGTGCGTGAAACAAATTTTTTTATCATTTTCTTAAGAATTTCATAACCTGTAATATTTTAATATTCTATAGGTTTTTGAGTTATCTTATTTTTTTATTTAGAAAAACCTCTATTTTTATTTAATTTTTGGGTCACCCTTTTGCAAAATTTATTTTTATTTTTTACCATTTTCAATGCATTGCAACAAGAAAATATATGATCCATTTTGCCTGTTTTTTTTCAATATACATATACAGGGTGTCCCATAAATGATGTTCCAAACTGAATCTGGTGATATACCAGGTCATGACCACTCAGAATTTAGTAACTTGTCCGTACCGCATCAGTACGGTTTTCGAGTAACGGCTATTTTTTTGAAATTTCGAAAAACCCCTACTTTGACCCAATTTTTTGGTCTCTCTGTCCATAATTGATTTTTGTTTTTTTTATTTTTACACCTTAATATTGCCTAATAATGAGGTCAATTGTTTGCATAAAATATTTAAAACTTTCTGCACCATTTTGCTAAAAACTCATAAATTTCATGACGCTTTGATCAAATCTATTTTTTTACTTCTTTTTTCAAAAGACCACACTGAAAAAAAATCGTATGACTTAGAACTCGCCATGTTTTTCGAGTTTCGTAAAAGGTATAAAACTTGCCAATATTAGACTTAAATCAAAAGTTATAACCATTTTAACTCAATAAAACAGTGTTCTAAAATAAATAAAAATAAATCTTTTTTTAAATAACAGATGTTTAATTAATTTTTATTTTTTATTTTTAAAGTTAGGTCAAATTTTTTTTACTTAACTCACAAAAATTGCTGAAAATGGTCCCCTCCTGCACTTGTACAAGATCGAAAAACTGTATTTTAAAGGATTTTGTGCTTCCCGAATTTTGTATCTCATGAGAAGCTGTTTGTATCCGTAGCTGGAGTTCAATAATGATACTTATTGGTTTTGCATACACTTTTCCCTCGAGGAAGCTCTAGTAAAAAATAGTTCTAACGGATTTAAGCCCGGTGAACGAGATGGCCACAAAATTGGTCTACCATGGTCCGATCGATCATTCAAGGTAAACATTGTTTAAGAAGCGTTTTATAATACTACTGTGCTGAGCAGTTGCCGTTTTGAAGCCACATTGACTGATTAACGACGAGGGGCATTTCTGAGGGAAGATGTCCAGTAGAAAAAACCGTATTTTTTCCAGAAAGTTCAAGCAAGTTATTTGTTATGTTTAATGTTGCTGATGGTTCATAGAATCCTATAACTTGGCATTCAAAATGACAGTCCATAAGTTGATTTCGAATTGGTATCAGGATATTCCGTCACGTTTAAAATGTGGGTTTTTCAATTATCAACTGTGAAGTTATGATTTATGAACATTTACGTATCCATCATTTTATCCTGAAATTCATCAATCCGTAAATTTTTTTTTTTTGAAAAAAACCTCAATCTTATTGATTTGTATCATAAGCATAATTCGAAAGAATTCCAGCCTTTGTCCATAATTGTTTGGAACTAAAGTTCGGAGGTGCTGTAAATGAAAAAAATGCAAGTTTTACCGTTATAAGTATCCTCTGAATTTTCAATTTTGGTATTCCATGTTGTCCTTTCGAAACAATGGATCGAAGTTCGGGAAGCACAAGACACGACAGTTTATAAGACGTTTTTGGGCTTGTACAAGTGCAAGAGAGGACCATTTTGAACAATTTTTGTAAATTAAGTAAGAAAAAGTTAAAGCTAACCTTAAAAATAAAAAATAAAAATTAATAAAACACCTATTTAAAAAACATTTATTTTTATTTATTTTAGAACACTGTTTTATTGAGTTAAAATGGTTATAACTTTTGATCTAAGTGTAATATTGGCAGGTTTTATACTTCAAAAACATGGCCAATTTTTAAAAGTAAAAACCAGTTCTAAGTCATACGATTTTTTTTCAGTGTGCTCTTTTGAAAAAAGAAGTAAAAAAATAGATTTGATCAAAGCGTCATGAAATTTATGAGTTTTTAGCAAAATGGTGCAGAAAATTTTAAATATTTTAATGCAAACAATTGACCTCATTATTAGGCAATATTTAGGTGTAAAAATAAAAAAAAACAAAAATCAATTATGGACAGTGACCAAAAAATTGGGTCAAAGTAGGGGTTTTTCGAAATTTCAAAAAAATAGCCGTTACTCGAAAACCGTAATGATGCGGTACGGACAAGTTACAAAATTCTGAGTGGTCATGATCTGGCATATCACCAGTTTCAGTTTGGACCATCATTAATGGGACACCCTGTATATGTGTGTAGGTATGTATTTATAGTCAACATATTGATATATTATTTGCCATATTGTGTTGTGTTGTGACACACTTTTTGCCAATTTTCCATCTTTGAATTTCTTATAATATGTACGCTAGATTATATTAAAAAAAAATTAATTTAAAAGATGGAATTGCTATGTGACTATCGAAATAATTTTTTTAACTTGTCTAAGACATCTTTATGACACATACGTACGCGCGAAATAAAAAAATTAAAATTACATTATATGTTTATGTTTATTTATTTCGCTTAATTTTAATTTTAAACCGTACAATATTGTTGCAACACCGTCGCTGTTCGAAGTTTTGAAGATATACGTTGATAGTATATCTTAAATGCTGTTAATACATTGCGATACTATCCAAGTAAGAAGTGTGAAGCTTAATAGTCCTTGTAGAATGTTTCAAAGATTCCCAACAACGGTTTATCTAAAAGTACTGTCGCAGTTTATATAAATGCTGCAAATGTCCATTGATTTTGAGTGAAGTATTTTCGAAAGGATAATAATTATTTGCATTAAAATTCGTTTCAAATTAATGTTGGAAATACAATCTTGAATTTGTGTACTTATTTAAAACGAGGTAGAGTTTGCATCTTTAATATTTGAGTGGTACTCTTCCGGAACTCATTTTAAATATCTTCGGAAATTTCCAATTTTTTTCATCTTAAAATTCGTTGATCGTTGGGAAACTGGATTTTCTTTTAAAATGCTTCTACTTTATCACTTGCATTGGAAACAGGCTTTCCCTGAAGTGATACACTAAAATCATTATTTTTTTTTTAAATATCGGCTAGATACGCCAATTTGAATAGCCATAAGCCAACGCTCATTATATAGCATGTCGCCCAGGCCAAGTTGTCGTCAAAGCACTAAATACTCCGCGGAGCACACTTTGGTTTAGAGGGTTATATTAAATATTTGAGAATACAAAACAAATTTTAGAAAGAAGAAAAAAACAAATATGTACACGAAATTGGAAAAACACATGATTACATGTTTTTAAAGACTATTTTTAGAAACATTAAAATTAATGAGATGATAAAAACGATTAAAATCTATACATATAACACTTAAACCTTCTTTTAATCCATAGTTGATTCTGGCTGAAGGTAGAGAAAAAAACAAAAAGGATTGTAAACGTTACTTAACCTGGGGCAAATGCCATGAAAGATAAGGATTAGTCATTCAAATAGTACATTGAGGTTTTTTTTTAAATCGAAGTCCATTATTATTCCACCACCTCTTGAATTTATTTTGAGTATTTACATGCTAGCCAATACCAATGCAAGAAGAACAACGGAAACTTTCAAACATGAAAAGTTTGAACATATTTCAATGCAAGTTTGCAAAGTGAACACGTTACACAAAAAGTTTTCTAATAAAAAATGTTTACTAATTTTTTATTTCTTAAAAAAAATAGAATCACATTTACATATTTTTTTTAAATTTTAAATCACCTGTAACCCACAACCATAAATAAATGCCAAAAGATTTTCACTTTCCCCAACTAATTCAATGCCTTTGACATCAGCAACACAAGATAATGTCTCCCAGTTAGAATCAAATGTTTTCAAGTTAACTTTTCTTATAACTTGATCTATGCTGCTTGAGTAAAAATAATTCATACATGGAGTGAATTTAACAGCAGTCACTTGGGCAGTATGTAAGTATGTCATACGCTTTAAAGTTATAATTTCAAATGCACCTCCTGAATTATGATAAATTTTTGAATATACAACATTTTGATCGTCTCCACCAGTAATGAGGTAAAATTCACGTTCGTTGACAATTCGAACATCAAAACTATTAACACCACTCTCATGATGAGTAACTTTAAATTCAATATCGAAATTGTAGATCTTCCAAAAACATACTATGCCATCTGTTCCTACTGATAGAAGGTAGTCTCCTGCTATCCGAACGTGTAGAATGCATTTTCCGTAGAAGACTTCCGAAATCTGCGATATAATCGAGTTCTGCATTGTTAACCGTCGCACATACCCATCAGAACATCCCACAAATATTTCAAAGATATTTTCATTTTTTTGCCGAACATCGATAGACATAACACGAGTTTCAGGATCGCAGCGGATGTCCTGTCGCTTTATTTCTTTCTGTATCGTATAGTCAATTATCTCTTCGAAAAATTCAGAGCCTTCTTGAAATGCTGTAACACATATCTGTGCCCGTCCGCCGCACGAAAATATAACATGCTTTCCTGCAGTTGCATTCGACACAACACGCAATCCACGAATACTAGAAATATGCGAATAAATAGCATGCAATTGTGTCAAAGTTTCACTTTTGGCATCCAATCTTGAAATCTTTAACATATTGTCATCACCAGCAGATACAAGGAATAATTCCGTACTTTTAAAGCAACTTAAAATATTACATGGTTTAACGTGCCAATTATTTTTCGGCATATTCAATAACAATGCCGACTTGTTGAAAACTGTCTTTTGGTGGATGAAAACTTTTTTATTCTTAATGAAAACCATGCGAACAAGATTCTTGAATAAATCGATATGCAAATCCCAACAACGATGTCCTCCTCCACAGGGAATCTCAAAATGTATTTCCATTTCACGGGACCATAACACAAAATGGTTATCATTAAATCCGAAAATCAATTCGCTGTTGTTTTCGACAGACGAAATTATTTTTTCTACCCAGGCAATTGGAATAATTTCTCGAGATAAGACTGAAATAGTTTTCTCTTTTTTGTTCAATTTTATGGTTTTTACAGCATAATCATGTCCAGTAGTTCTTAATGTACAAAAAGAAGTGTCATCTCTAAGAAGAGAAATAGATGTACAGCCTAGATGACCATGAAGGCGCTTAATAGTTCCGCAAGGTTTAGATGTTTTGTTATCTTCAAATGTAGAAAATAACATAAGATTTCCCTGCCGATTACTAACAACCAAGAACTCGAAGTCAACTTTACAAGCCGCTGTAATCCATCGCTCTTTGCACTGAGGTAAATCAATCGATAGAGAATCGTCAAAATTATGAGATCGAACTAATTTACAGTTTCCTGATTCATCACTTATGAGGAACTCACTTCTAGAGAGAAAAATAAAGGATCGTATGACACTAGGCAGAACTTTTCCATCGAAGAGCTTCTCGAATGTCATTGAATCTTCAATGAATTCATAAAGAGTAACCTTTTGATAACCACCAATTGCAACCATGTTATCATAAACTTCCAACACTGTGCACTTACATGGAACATATGAATTTACAAAAATCCAGTCACCTTTTTGGCATTCGTCGTTTTTATGCATCAAACGGTTTTCATTGGTGATGGCAATAAAGTTCATTGCATTTAGAAACTTAATTTTTGCAATATACTCATTCGGATCTAGTAACTGGCTGTCTAGGATAGATAAGGAATCTGCATTCTTTTCGAAACAGTTTTCCAGTCCATATTTTAAAATATTGCCGCTTGATCCCGCTGTTAGTATGGTTCTTGTTGGACTATGATAGTCAAGACTCCATATTGTAGCACCGAACTGCTGACGTCGCTTGAAAAGCAATTCACCTTTGCGATTCCAAAGGCAGAAAAAAGAGTCTTCACCGCCTGTTAAAACGTATATTTCGTCACCTAATCGGAAGAAATAATAACATATGAATAATAAAATAAGTTCTTTAAAAAAATTGATGTATATTATGTATTCATGTATATTTCTGTTCTTTATAGAAATCGATAATAAATAAATTCAAATAATGTGTTTTTTTATTGAACCTGAAAAAAATACAAATATCAGAACAAAAATCTTGCACCAAAGTTGTTTCGATTTGTTAGTTTGTTTAACATCGGGTCGCGTGCGTCACTAGGAAGTCTGATGCACAAAGAGTGGATGCGTCATTTTTTTATACGGAATAAAAATTATCACTATAAAGCAAAATTTTGGAAAAAACGGTTTATTAAGAATCGAAATGCTTCTCGCATGCTCACAATAATTTTTGAACATTAGATGAGCAAATACTTTAATATTATAATTGAATTAGGGCGCATTTATTTGACGATGACAAATTTATAAAAGATACATTCAAGGCGTTTCAATGGTTATATTTAAAAGTGATAGCAACTATTTTCTCGCGGTGAAGAAACATACAAACAAAAATAATTTAGGATTATGTTTCAATGAAAAAATATGCATTTAACAAACATTTTCTATTCCTAATCGGTTAAATAAAGAATAAGTTTAGCTCACTACGGAATCCAGAATCATAGGTATAACAATAAAAATTTCATTATGGTTACTTAACAATATTGTATAGTTTGACTTACATTTCCGTATGATTTTGGCTTTAAAGACTCTAGCAACATGGCCGTATCCACTTTTTGGATTTGTGATCTTAGCTTTACTAAAGTCACACCCTTCGCTAAATAATATATCCCAGAAACGTACACATCGATCATCGGATGTTGTGACCAGCATCTTTGCTTCCATGTCAATATCAATGGAAAATATGACACCATTATGACATGGTCGTCGTTGAAGAAGTTTTGCTCTTCCAGAGTCTTCATTGCTTTTGACTGTTGGTTGCCAAATTAAGAGCTCACCAAAGGCATTGCCTAAAACACAATACCTTTAAGTAATTTTTTTTTTAATTATGTGCACATCAATTCGAACCTCCGAAAATCAGTAAACTATCCCAACTCGATCCGTAAATGTATGAACAGTATAAAGTTGATTTGTCTGTGCAAGAAATCTTTTCTTGAATTTCACAAGATTGTAAATCATCGTTATATTTCAAAAAAACAGCCACACTATGTGAAGTGACAAATACAAAGGTTCTTTCTTGTTGAAGAAGTTTACCACTGCTAATCCAGTCAGATAGACTTCCTCTATAGAGGAGCTCAAAACTTAACTGCACAAGACATTTCATTATTTATTCCTGTTGCTTTATTGAAAGAAAACTATTGATACTTACAGTATTTTGTGCAACGAACATAAATTCATTTTCACCGTAAATTAGCAATTTGTTTGTCGAATTTGAACTCTCGATCCCATGGACCTTGCCTTTTAGTTTGAATGGAAGCGTTGAGCTACCGTCTTTTGTGTACAGACGGATTTCATTGCCAACTCCTACAAAGGCAAAAGGTTGCTAGATATAATTAATTTGATTGGAAACATGTTGGAAAGTTATGTTACCAGCGAGGATATTTTTGTCATTTACTATTTTTAAGGCAATACTATCGCTTATTGTAAACATTTTGGTAATTTTGTTATAAATTTGTTTTGAGGATGGTGCTGAAATTTCTGACAGGCTGCAGACACATGGAAACCAATTCACAATAGTTAAGTATATTTAGCCAGTTTATAACTCTGTTTGGTAACGTGAAATTTCTTGCAAAAATTGCACAAATTTTCACAAATTCTCACAAACTGTGTGTATTTTTAAGAAAAAGGTGCAACGAGTGAGCAAATTTTTTCCCCTCCATTGGATGGGATCAGAGATTTGTATCCCAAATCATGAGGGTTCGATTTTTTTGGGTGCAAGGAAATCGACATTTAACTCAAAAAAGTTGCAAAAAGAGAGCACAATGAGAGAGCAAATTATTTCCCCTCCATTGGATAACTTGCAATTTTCTGCTACACAAATTACTGTGTGCAAGGAGTGTAAAAACTGTCAAATATATAGCTGTCAGTATCTGTTAGTACTAGGAATTTACAAAATATTGATTCAGGTTGTCTTCATTCACTTTTGGTCGGTTTGGTAACGCGAAATATCTTGCGAATTTGCAAAAATTTTCACTAAATTTCATAATTTGCTGTCAAAACGCATAGAAAAAAACTCGGTTTTGGGAAATTTGTTTAAAAAAAAAGATACCAAACAGGCATTTTGATGAAGATTCAGATAAGTCTATCAAAACTGGTGTTACATTTTCGTTCGATATTTTTTAATATAAAAATTATTTTACAATAATTTAAAAATTACAGGGTTCAAAATGTTTTGTCAATAGGGGTATTCCCGATTCGATGCAAACTGGTCTTGTATCATTGCAAAAGTGCAAGGTTTCTTTTTTACTATGGGGTTAGGGTATAGTAATTTTACACTTTTGCATTTTTGCAATGATACAAGACCTGTTGCATCGAATCGGGAATACCCCTAATGTTTTACGTCTTGTACACAAAAGTGACATTTTATACAAAAAGTGGTTCAGTGGTTTGTTAACTTTTGGACAAGTTCTCCCTCTCTGTAAGTATTTTCTTCTTCTTTTCTTTCAATGTTTGACAGGTTTTACAATTTTTTCTTAAAAAAGATACCAAACAGACCTATAGTAAGTCAATGGTAGGTAGTAAGGTTTGATGAAAGGAAACGTAATTTTTTTTTCAAATCGTAGCCCGGCGGTGTTTGGTTATCCCCCTCACTTTCCTACCCTTCTTGTCAACAAGCGGAAAAGTTTCATGCAGAAAGTTCCATCGTGGAAAAGGGGACCAAGCGAATCCAAGATTTTTTGTCTTCAGAGTTTTGACAGCAAAGCTGAGAAATTTTGCGGAGGATCCTGTTTAGGTAACTGAGATTGCTTAGGTCTCCGAGATCTCATTTTCCTGAACATGCCTATTCAAAATATGAACTTTTCACGATAGGGTCAGACTTGACAGCCTGCGTTCGAGAACTAGCCTTTTTTTTCATCAGCTGTTTTTAACTAGCGACAACACAAACCTATCCGGATTCCGGATAGATTTGGATCATGACAACTATTTTTATCATGATATTTGGATTTACTAATCCCGCCACCAAATTGGCTTATTAAAGAAGTCTCTAGAGTCTAGAATGTAAAGTCTGGTTATTCTTTCTCGAACATTAACCACTTACCAGATAATCATCTCATATTATAGAAGAAAATATTCCTAATTTGTCGGCATTTTGCAGCAAGTAGCAGCTCAGCTGGGTTTCTGCTTAAATTTCAAATTAAAGAAAGGATACATAGCCAAAATTATGTCTACCAAAAGGGTATGATTTAAACAAATATTTATTCTCAATTAAAGATTGATCCAAAACTGTTTTTTTTATTTTTAACAGCCAAAATGGGTTAAATCAGTGTTTTCTCTAGATTTATCACCATCTACTGACTCGGAAAATCCTCCAAAAAAAACCCGAAGTTCCTCTGTATCAAGTGAACCAACATCATGCAGTTTCAAAACCTCGGCATCAAACGACTTCTGCATTCTAAGCAATAAAAAGAAAATTGAATCGCTTGTGCAATCTCCTAATTGGATTGATTGCTTCGAACCACAAAACATCGATGATCTTGCAGTTCATGTAAAAAAGATTCAAGAAGTTCAAGACTGGATGCTCCATTGTGAAGTTATGAGAAACAAAAAATATCCAGCTCAGATTTGTTTGATAACTGGACCAGCTGGATCTGGCAAAACAGCAACGATCAAAGTTTTGGCCAAATTCACGCGATGCCAAATTTGCGAATGGATAAATCCAATTGACTCTGATAACATAACAACACTTGGAGATCAAGAAAACTCATATGCTCAATCTCAAGTCGACCTTTTTAAGAGTTTTCTTTTTCGATCGTCACGTTATAAGTCTGTTCTCGAGAATTCCGATAAACGTTTAATTCTCGTGGAAGATTTCCCCAATTGTTTCATTAAAGATGGGGGTGGATTCAATGATGTTCTTGAGTAACTTTTCAACTTAACTATTGACTCACATATTAATATTATTTTATTTTTTTAGAGGCTATTTGAAATATGGCAAATCTCCTTTGGTATTTGTTGTCACCGATTCGAAAAGCAAGAAATTGAATATTAGTTACAATCTATTTTCGGACACTGTAAAGGCTCAGTTCCAAATTAGCCACATAAGGTAATAAATGGGAACTAACAGATTGGTAGTTCTTACAATTATGCCAATATATTTAGTTTCAATCCAGTTTCGACGACATTGATGAAGAAAGCACTTAAAAGAATATGTACATTGATGATGGGTGACAGTTTTAGAAATCTATATAAAGCACCCTCGGTGGATATGGTTGATTCAATTGGCATGGCTGCACAGGGAGACATGAGAAATGCTCTCATTAATTTACATTTTGGATCACTTAAAGGTAAATATTGTTAGCAAGCATTTAATCTTACGTAATAATTGTACTCCTACCTACTATCTCCTTTTCAATTATTGCATCACTTGTTCGCATTTTCGAAGCATGGTCAATCCACATACAATATTATGGTATTATGTTGGCTTCGAACACAAGCTTTTATGGATTTTCTGACATATTTCCATAAGAAGTTGATCATGCTGCACGTATTTAGTATTTAAGCGGAACAGTTGTAACTTGAGGACTTACGTTATTGTGAAGCCAACTAAGGTTCGTAGGTGTAGGTTCCCAGGAGTGGTGTTGGTTTCTTTAGCTCATTGAGTTTCATTTACATAGGAGCCTTCGTCATATAGTTACACAAGGTATGTTTTATTCATTGCTGCATAGCCAGCGCAGCACAAATCTGTTTAAAACAATTACTAACTCAAAGTTCTATCGCCAGCACAGCCATATTTTTTTTACTGACTTCTTTTTCGTCAGCAATCAAATTGTTTTTGTTTTCCAAGAAAAATTTTGCTGCGCTGGCTATGCAGCAATGAATAAAACATACCTTGTGTAACTATATGACGAAGGCTCCTATGTAAATGAAACTCAATGAGCTAAAGAAACCAACACCACTCCTGGGAACCTACACCTACGAACAGCAATAAAACACACCTTCAATTAGGGAGTGAAAAAAGAACTTTACGCTGCGCTAGTGGCCGAAATTTGGTAAACAATAGACTCACAATCGATCGCGATGCATGCTGTGTACTTTACTAAACTTCCGTTTTACTGACTACCTATCAAATGATTTTACAGTGTTAAAATTAGAAAAAAAAGGGATGATTTCAATTAAATTTTTGTTCAAATGAATTTGGGCTCAGGTTTCCATTAGGAACATTAAAGCAAAAATATGAAAAAATATGTTTTGGATGCCAGCTGGGCTATAAAATACGAAAATAATAATTATTTGGTGCGGAAATGATTATTAACAAAGTTATAAACAATTTAAGTTTGCATAGGTCCTTCCTATTAAACTACTTACTTATTAAACTTATTAAACAAAATATGAAAAAGGCTGTTTTCCTAAAAGTAAGCAACCCTTTTGATATCATTATGTCCGAAAAATCGTTGCTATTAAAATTTTATAGTAGGGCCACCTACGGTACTGTTTATTACAAAAAATTCATAACATACCAAACTGACGAAATAGGCGCCTGCCTGGCGACTGAACATACCCTAAGCGGAGCAACGGAGTTGCGTGAGCGGGACTGGACCTTAAAAAGCGAGTTAAAATCCTTTGAACCCGCGAAGCGGGCCACCCACAGTACTGTTTATTAGAAAAAAGCTTGGTATCAACCCAACTGAAAATTTTCATGAAGCTATGGTGCAAACTTTAATTGTTTATATCTTTGTTAATAACTATTTCCGCATTAAAAAAAAAAATTTCTTGTTTTATACGCTATTTCACAACATTAAAAAAAAAATTAGTTTTGTTCCTTCAATGTTCCTAATGGAAACCTGACCCTGAATTTGAATTAACAGGTGCGCCAAACCTCAAAACTGATACCCTCAAAACATCTTCTCAGTCGAAGACTCGAAACAAAACTCAAAAAAAGCTCTCATCGATTGGTCGAGACGAAACGATTACATTGATGCATGCCCTAGGCAGAGTTTTCAATCCAAAATGTAAGTTATAAAATATATTAATAATAATGCTATAAAAGCATTAGAAATTGTTAATAAAATTAATATTATTAGATACCGACGATACCAAACAATTGCTGCATTCACCTGAAGACATTGCAAGTGCCTTCTCCACGGAACCAAAGAGCTTTACCAATTTTATTCATACTAATTTTCTCGGTCACTTTGCTGATATTGAAAATGTCTTACCGGCTATCGATGCGCTTAGTGTCAGTGATAACATTCTATCTGAATATAGAGAAGATACTCTTGGATTGGTTGGGTTGAATGTTGCTGTCCGTGGAGTTATGGTATCCAATAGAAAACCAGTCACAGGTTGGATGCCTGTAAGGGGACCAAAACGAATAGAAATTGAGTGAGTTTTTTTTTTATTGAAATTCTAACATAATGTTAAAAATATTCGTTTTTTTTTATTCTTAGAAAATCTGCTGAGTTAGTATCATTAGGTCTCAATCAAATAACATCCTCCCAACTTTTGGCAACTGACTATCGCAGCTACGTTCGAGTGATTCTTAGTAAAAAATAGAAAAAATAGTTTAAATTTTCTTGATTGTAAAGTTTGTATTTATTTTGCACATTAATACATACATATACTGTGTATAGTGGTTTTGCTGTTCATTGGGGATAGATACTAATAACACTTAAAATGTATTAATAATTCATATGGTTTTTTTTTGTTTAATAGAATTTTGAATATATATATATATTGTATTTTGTTTTTAATAAATATTTACTGGAAGTTAATTTTCAATGCAGTAGTAATTAATTTAAACAATCTTTAAGCGCGATAACATTGAAATATGCTTCTCTATTAAAATATTTTTCTTTTAATATAAAGACTTTAACATTGCGACTAGATAACAAAAACAATTAATAAGAAAAGTCTTAAATCTAAAATCAAAAAAGTCAAATTGCAGGAATTCTCATTGAAAAACATTGCAAATAAATTTTAAATAAAACATAACTCTTAACACCTTAAAATACAATAGGAAACTAATTAATTAAACAATCATAAATGCTTTGTCTTATTATTAGCTTTGTTTTATTTTCCCCCAGATCCAATCCAGATCAGATCATGAAAATAAAACAACCCAGGATATCAGAGACAACTTGTTATATACCCAACTCTTTTTTATTTTTGTTTTTTTTTTATTTGTATACATCCGTTGTGTTTTTTCTTTACACTACTGACGACATTTACAAATTAAGGGTGTGTGTTCAAAACGGATTTGGAACAAAGTTGGATCTTGTGTTATTTTTGTAATACTTCGTAAGCAAATCCAATCTGGTTCGAATCTCGCGGAAAATAAAACACATCTATTAATTATAAAAAGAAAATACATGAATTTTAGGTTGCTGATTTTTCTTAAATGCTTAAAGTATCTGAAAATGAGCAGAATTATAAATAAAATAGTTTTAAATGTAATTTTATTTTAGTGTCTTATTTAATATTAAAAAAATTACAAAATCAGCTTGTTGGTTGATTGAATCCGCTGAAGACGACGCAGTTTGGTGGGGCGTTGCAAACGTAGTTATTTCTACATACCTTTGAAGCAACTATAGTTTTTTTTTTTAACTTCTGTTTCATCAGTATTCAACGCATGTTAATCGAACCCGGCATCTTTTGTGGTCCTCGATCGTAAAATAGGAGATAGGCTGGCACACTAAGAACTTCATCAATTGAGACTTCCCGAACCACCGTATCAGACGTATAAAACCATCTTCGAAAAAAAGCGAAATTAGTGATACTCTTGTATTGATTTTAACAATAGTTTTTACCTATGAGAGCTTCTTAAAGCTCCTCTCCGATAGGTGACAAAGTGTCCACTATTTGCTTCCCCAGAATGTACAACTACTGCTAGCAATCGGTACAAATTCCGCGGAAACATCGATCCAAATGTATTGTAACTGCCGAATGTGTCCATATTGCTATTAGTTGGAACACTCGTCGAGAACAAAGACATTGTTGATCCCCATGGAGTGTTGGCCTACATTTTTTTTTTTTTTTATTTCCATTTTTTTTAATAATTCTTCAACTGATTTTACCTGGCTATTCAAATGGGGTTGCACAAAACTGAATGGTGCCATCGAAAGACTCTCTGGAAAATGAACATAATCTTGTCGTTTGCAAACCTGCCCAGTTGTTAGCCAAACGGTACGTGAAACATGAATGCACAGACAAGCTGGCAGTTTCGCAAATGTGAGCGACTTTGTGTGATTTGTTGTTTCATTGCAGGAGTCACATTTAACTCCAGTTAGATTTTCTGAAGCAATGAATTCACTTAACAAATTACCCAAACTTAGTCCGGATCGCCTTTGATCAGGCAGGTGTAGTGTGATGCTGTCAAATTTATCATAGCGGACGGTAGACTGTAATTAACAAAAAAAGTAACTTCATAACTAGTTTATAGAATAAAGCTTCAAAAACCAAGGGGAAATGTATAAAATAATAACGCAGCCCTTTATAAGTTTCTTCGAGAGAGCTGGCGAAAAAAAAGCACTTGTAAGTCACTAGGCCTGATTTTCCACGCCGTGCCACTAAATTTATTTGTAGCATTTTAAATTTTTCCAAAGAAACTTTCTCATATGAACAAAAAGTGTATTCTTAAATGTGTATTTTACCTTAAATCCACATCCGTTGCATACAATTTGACTTCCCAATGCCCCTTGGAATGGGTGTGGCACTTGTAATGGTGCCTGATCGCTCCATATCTGAAAAAGGAAGCTTTTAGTCAAAATCAAAATTAACTATTTGAGAGTAATTTTCATACAGAAACTCTTCCTGGACCTCGGGACAATCGTTCCAGGGATCTGCAAGAGGTGGAAACTTTACGGTTCAACGTGCCGTCACCCATTTGTGTCTGAACCGAGCGACATCGACTCTGTCGCTGACTAGCTAAGCTTAGATTCGGAGACATTGATGGATCGTCGTTCATGTCCATCATAAGAGATCTGGATCCACTGACGCGATCCTCACCCTCTTCATCGCAAATAGAAGCAGGGGAGTCCGGGGTATGGGCTTCGGATCTTACCTGCCGCATCAAATTTGTCGACTCATCATATTCGGCATTCAAAAAATCCGAAAGTAGAGCACTTGATGGCCTCTGGGGTGGCATTAACTCCTGTTTGCTGCCATCTTCAGGCAATAAAGCATCAGACAAGCAGCCTACTTTTTTTGGCCTTGTAGATTCTTCTTCCAAAGAAGCTAGCATTACATGCAAAAGTTCGTGGGCATCTTGTTCTCCTTGAGGAATTACCCAACGAAGAGCGTTCAAAGCCCGGATCACGGCCCCAGGAGAATAAGGATCTCCCCTCAGAGTGGGATGGGTGCCATTAACGATCTCAAGCGTGTTCAACAGTGATGTGATGAGATTCTTTTTGTCCATTGAGACTCCATTATACAATTGTAACCATGCTATGAATTGTGGGCAGGCTGCCAAAGCTTGCAGCAGAGTATTGAGAAAGCAAGTTCGCCCGAAATTGTGCAAGCCTGCAATTTGTCCTCTGCGCTGACGAAGTCTTGACGAACCTATTTACAAATAGAAGAAAAATATATAGCTATTAATAGTTTCTGTACAAAAATATGGGAAGAATGAGAGAAAATCACTTGGGTTACCCGATGGCCCCCAAAAAACGAAAGCCCCAACTACGGCAGCCACTGTGACACCTGCAGCCATTAAAATCTTCTCCCCTTCCATTTTTGATTAAATATGCTTTGATTTATTTTAAATTTGATTGTATTTCAATGATGGTAGTTGAAGCACATTTTGTCCAATGTATTTAAGGTATTTTAAAGACGATTGTTTTTGTTTTTGTATATTGAAATATGTTTTTGGATAGACGGTGACCAAGAATTTTCTATCTACAGCAGGAAAAATTTATTTGTAAAGAAGAACGTCAAATATCGACTTTGTATCTGTCAGAAATTTTATTTGGAGTCTGTTTGGAAATCTATAGAAGTAGGTCAGTTATGTTTAAATCACAATAGCTAAAATCTTTTTATAAAAAAATCATATTTTTGAAATGTTTGTCTGTGCAGTACCAAACGGTCGTTTTAAGGTTCCCCCACACCAACGCGAATTTTCGGTGGCAACGAAGAAAACAATAAAAATAACATGTTGTTTTCATTGACAACCACGTGTTGTTATTGTTGTTTTCGTCGTCGCCACCGAAAATTCGCGTTGGTGTGGGGGAACCTTTACTGCAAGAATTTTCAGATTTTATAAAAAAAAGTGTGAGAGCCGGGACATACGTAACGTAACGATCACAAGATATGTTACTTTTTTTTACCCTACCGCCAGTATAGATGTTTACACATCAAAAACGTCGCACACTGAGGGCCAGTTGTACAATAGTGGTTCAGCCTCGGTTCAAGATTTTAATTCACCGATTTCGGCGGATTAACTAAGGTTCAACGCTGGTTCAAGTATGTAATTGGTTATTGTCAGGGCTAGTTGTACAAATATTTAAACCGTGGCTCAGCAATTTTTATCCATCGATTCCGGCGGATTAATTGAGTTTCAACAGTGGTTTACTGTTAAAGTCTGTGATAATAACCAATTACATACTTGAACCAGCGTTGAACCTTAGTTAATCCGCCGAAATCGGTGAATTAAAATCTTGAACCGAGGCTGAACCACTATTGTACAACTGGCCCTCACACACTTTAACAGTAAACCACTGTTGAAACTCAATTAATCCGTCGGAATCGATGGATAAAAATTGCTGAACCACGGTTTAAATATTTGTACAACTGGCCCTGACTGATTTAGTATAAAACTAGCTGGTCAAAAATGAAAATAAAATATGTGGTATAGTTATTAAAAAACCTTTTGGTTGAGAGATAAATAGTCAAACAACAACAACAACATCAAAAAATCACAAATCTTTTGATTCTTACATGAATTGTGGCAGCGTCACAAAGTCACTATTGAATTTAGCTTAATTTTGAGCGAGACTAAACACAGAGTTACTTTTGCTTCAATCGCACACAGAGTAAACTATGTTGGAGGAAAATTGTGTGTACATGTAGCGGATTTAATTGAAGGAGTATTTACTTTTTCAATTTGAAAATTCGGACGGCAAGGAATTATTTGCTTTAGAAAAATAACAATTGAAGAATTCATGACAACAGAGTTTTTTTTGCCTAGAAACAAACAACTTCAGTCGTATATATTAGATTTTTGTCTACTTATACACCTTTAATTCTTAATAACTAATTAATTCTAAGGTTTTACAAATTCTGATAATGGTTTTCCAAATGTTTTCCAAATTCTAGGAACCAACAAAATTCAAATTCCCGAAACAGTGCTGCTAACTATACGGCGCACAGTGGGGAAACCTGTATAGCAGTATTGGAATTAATTCAAAAAATAAAACAAAAGAGTTGAGTATGTTTTGATGTTTTCCATTATAAAATATTTGAATGCAACTAAACCTCACTCATTTTACTTCGTTACATGAGTTCCCACTCCAAAACGTGCATTTGAAGTTACCATTTTGGTTCTCTTTTAAATGTGATTAAAAAAAGATGAAAAAAGGGTAGGGGTTTAAAAGCTGTAACTTCCTTAAAAATAACGGTAAAATTATATTTGAACATGAATTCGACAGCGTCAGGTGTGTTATTTAATATTTTAATAAGAAATTAAAAATCGTGAAAGTATTTTGTTTAATTTTGTATCAAAAGCCGGGTGTGTAAAATATATAAGTCCTAATTAAGTTCTTTTTTAAAAGCTTAACCCTAGTACGCAGATCGCGCTTAAATTTAGCTCCCACTTTTCTCTCCAAACATCAGCAAAAATCCCTTGCTAAATTTTGACATAGAGCATGCGTTGTGGAGAATATGTAAAAGAAAGCAGCTGTTCTCCGAGATGAAATTGTTTTCAACCATTTCAATGATCTTTTTTTATTATTGCAACTAAATTTTATCAAATACAATGGATTCTTTTCTTTGGCTGAGATAAATCGTTTATTCCGAAATATTCCTCCATTTCAATTTTTATTTTCACAAAACAATTCATACAAAATTCAAGATTCACAGAATCTGTTAAAATTTAGCTTGAGAATTAATGTGCTGAACAATTATTTCGTGCGCTAAATTTTGACAGATATGTGATGTACAGTAAGAAACAAACATTTGAATTTTAAGCTGGAGCTGCGTACCTTTCGGTTTAAATGCTTTCCTTAATTTTAGCTGAGCTAAATTTTGGAGAGAATTTTGTACGGAAGCTAAAATTTAGCGCGATCTGGGTACTAGGCTAAGGGCCAGTTTCACAGTATAGTAAGTATCACTTAAGTGCCGAATATGGAGAACTAATTCCCAATTTCACAGTGTAAACTTATCGGAATAAGTGACACTTAAGTCTCCGATGTTGGCCACTTAAGTTCCACTTACTCAGGTAGTAAAACTGCGGCTTAAGTGTCAAAATGGGAAAATTAAGTGCCACTTATTTTGTTAAGTGTGCGCTGTGAAACTGGCCCTAAGGCTCTCCCAAAACCAACGCGAAACATTCGCCGACGGCAGATTTTTGTTGTTGTTTAGCGTTGTGTATTTGTCATATTTTGTGTTATTGTGAATGATTCGCTACGATTTCGCGTTGGTTTGGGAGAGCCTTTAAGCTTAATGTTAACTTCCACACGCTTCCACATCCAGATTTTTCTATTTTTATGTAATTTGACATATTAAGGGCATTCATGCAACGTCTTAAACTTTACGATGTCGTAAGACCGTAAAGTTTCCGACACACGTTTCATGAACGCACCAAAAAATATTTTGCGTAAATGCAGTAAACGATATGGTAAACAAATCAGCTGTTCGTTAAACATCAAACAAATTGTAAATTTTGGGCACCTAATGTGTGCAGTATTTTGGCAGTAAAATGACAAAAATACTGACAATTTGTCATACGTGTAAATACCATAACCATAAGTCCCAAAACAAAATTTTGGTATACAAACTCTTACCTAGAAATCGAAAATAAAAAAGTTCTAATTAAAAATGAACAAACGTTCCGTCATTTAATCAATCAAAAAAGTTAAATGATATTTTTTTGAAAACGACAGTCTATATTTTTAGTTATATCTTTTCTATTTGCGATTTCTCGGTAAAAAATGTAGAGAATTTAATTCCCTACAAAACCGAGGTAAAATTTTGTTTGTGGGACTTATGGTTCTCTAGAACCTCCCACCCACCAAATGGGGAGGGGTACAACCCTGAAAATCATTTTGTATACTCAAACTGATGCACCTTACACATTGCAACAAAAAAAATATGTGTTATACTAAGTTCGAGGTTTGGGCAATATTTTGTAACTATACAATTTAACAATTCCGTCTATATTCAAATATTATATTAAATAAAAAAAAATAATTCAGCTCTCACAATCCAACAAATGAATTAATTCCAGTTTTTGGGGTATCTTGCCCCATTGTGGGACGTCGTAAACGCACTGTCAAAATTTGTATGGGAAATCTTTTCAAACAAATTTTAAACTTTAACGCCCATATTATTCACTCGATGCATCCAGATAAAACTTAAATCCAGATGTATTTACATTGAATTTATATAATTTACGTAGGAGATTTAAGTTTTAAATCTGGATGTACCGAATGAATAATATATGGCGGTAAGACATAAATAATTGTGTGTTTATTTATTTATTTAATGCGTTAAGGACTAACGTTAAACACTTATTATAATATTACTTAAAACTAGTACATATAAAATTTGCATTACAATAATGTATTAAAAAAGGTTTGTTTGAATTTAATACTTTTAAAGTTATCATTTACTGAGGAGATCATAAAGTAATACTTATTAAATACTGAAATCAATTGATTTAAAGGACTATATATCCATAATTTACTCTACTGAGTGATGGACATAAAGGTATTTGTCTTCTTATATTAGCTTGACTAAAACTGAAATGTAAACGACCCAAAATTGATGGCGATGTTATAGAACCATTTACTAATTTAATAATGTAACAAAGCTGTAAATATTCTCTATGCCTTGAAAGCAGAGGGAGATTCAAAAGCTTAAAGGCTCTCCCAAACCAACGCGAAACATTCGTTGACGACAGTTTTTTGTTGTTGTTTAGCGTTTTGTGTTTGTCATATTTTGTATTATTGTGAATGATTCGCTACGATTTCGCGTTGGTTTGGGAGAGCCTTAACTCTTTGAATGTAGGGGGGAAGTGAGACTCTGGGCGACCATGGGAGAAAACAGAGAGAAAATCACATAAATCTTCTCTGAATACCTTCTATTCTGTCGATATGAATTGAATAGTATGGTGACCATACTATACAGCCATATTCGAGTATAGGCCTAACAAACGATACGTATAAAAGTTTTAAGACGTATGGATCATTGAAATCTCGTGAGAACCGTTTTACGAATCCTAGAATTCGATTGGCCTTATTGATAATAAAATCATAGTGATAAGTGAAAGTGAGTTTCGAGTCAAGTATAATCCCCAAGTCAGAAAAAAATGGATGGTCTTATTAAAGGAAAAGAGTCAAACATGTAATTATACGAAACTATTTTCTTTTTGCGTGTAAAACTCATTGTTTTACACTTGTCAACATTTAAAAACAAGCGGTTTTTATTGCACCATTCCCTAAAGTTTTGAAGATCTTCTTGAAGTTGTAGACAGTCATTAACTGAAGATATTTCTTTAAAGATTTTTATATCATCGGCATAAATGAGAAGAGAAGAGTTTTTTATAATTGAGGTCACATCGTTTATGTACAAAGTGAACAATAACGGACCTAAGTGGCTTCCTTGTGGAACACCAGAATTTACATAAAATTGTTTAGAACACTCACTACGGAAGATAACAGCATAACTTCTACTTTCTAAATAAGAAGAAATCCACATTAAAAAGGGTTCATTGAAACCCAAGGCTTTAAGTTTTATTAATAAAGTTTTGTGACACAATTTGTCAAAAGCCTTACTGAAATCTGTAAACACACAATCTACCTGCTTCCGTTTTTCAAATGAGTCAATACAAAATGAAGTGAAATGAAACAAATTTGTAACGGTAGATTTATTTTGCACGAAACCATGTTGACTGTCACTTATAATAGATCTACAGTTAAACGCCAAGACATTACATATAAGAGACTCAAACAATTTTGGAATGACAGATAGTTTAGCGATGGGGCGGTAGTTGCCGATATCATTTTTTGGTCCTTTTTTATAAATTGGTCTTATATAAGCACTTTTCCACAATATAGGAAAGACTGAACATTTAAGAGATTCATTAAATAATAAACATAAAGGGTATGATATTTGGGATGAACACTTTTTTAAAACACAAGACGGTACACCATCTGGACCCGGACTAAAACAGTTTTCAAGCTCAAAAATATTCTGAACAATTTAATCTTCTTGAATAGCAAAATTTATCGAGTTAAGATGTGAGTAATTTAGTTGCGGACCGAAATTATTTACGGGTTCATTAGAACTACTAACCAAATAAGCTTCTTTGAAAAAGTTAGCAAACATATTTGAAATTTCGCTGGAGTCATGACATAGAGTTAGGGTAGTCGTCTGTTTTTCTCTTGTTACTTACGAAATTCCAAAAGTTTTTAGGGTTTTGCTTCAATTCACTCTCAACCTTCAATACATAGTTTGAATACAAGGTATTTGAATAATCAGCAAACATATTTTTAAGTTCAGAGTAGATTCTATAATCCTCATCATCCTTGGATTTACTAAAAGTTAGCCAAGCCTTATTTCTTTTATTTTTTAGGTTTTTTATGCGAGGGTCGAACCATGGTGGACTGTTAGATTTAATGTAGTTATTCCGTAAGGGCGTCGTTTTATAAAAGAAGTCAAAAAGTAAGCCATAGAATTTTAGGCACATCTCATTCACATTACAATTAAGAAACAATTGATTCCAGTTTACATTAGACAGCAAATTAACAAGAAGATCAAAATTACATTTTTTGAAATTGAATTCAAGTTTAACATTTGATTTTAAAGATACATTACACATGTTCAGATTCAAAGATATATCTAACGCAGGATGATGTCTATCTTCGTTTAATAACATAGTGTTAGCCGGAGTTACAGCTATGTCAGAGTTTACTGAATCCGTAAAGAAGACAAGATCCAGTATTTTATTAAAGCCATTACGAACACCATTATATTGACTTAGCCTTCATGAGGTCAATCCGTCGATGACTGAAAATTCATTAGAAGATGATAATTTTGTTGGAGATAAGATATTGCAATCATCTGTGTGTGTCCAATTCAAATTAGGGAAGTTGAAATCGCCAAGGTTTAGAAGTTCGTCATTAGGTTCCATTAAATTGTTTATGATTTCAATACAATCAATATATTTCTCGTATACATTATAATTGGAGCTTGGCGGGATATAAGTGCAGATTATATATAAGTAGCCAGTCTCTAACTTTATTTTAATAGCTATTATTTCAGCGTCTGTAGAGTTGAAATCATCAACAAGTGTGCAGATAAAATTGTTTTTAACAGCTAGCAAAATCCCACCGCCTACTGTTCCCAGATCATTTGAGTTATGTCTATCACGTCTGAAGATTTGATATGACTCGTCAAAAAGCTCAGTGCTTAGAAAGGAACTGTTTAACCACGTTTCAGTCAGGGCAATAATTCCATGAAGGAGGTTATTTATATTTTTATAGACCATATTGATCTTTGTCCTTAATCCGTTTACATTCTGGTAGTAGATTAGAATCTGATGAAGCTGCTTTTTTGGGATTTTTGCATTGTCCATTCCTTCTGAAAAGGGTTTGTTTTGGCATTTTGATGCTTATTAATAAATTCGTGAACTATTATTCCCCTTGGCCATAATGATGAAGAGTTAAGTTTTTGATATAATGAATCTGGTACTCTTATTTTAAATGATGCATATTTTGAGAAATTCCGGTGTATCATTTTCTCAACCTTAATTACCGCAGAAGTTACAATCTTTGTCGCGATATGGTTTTTTATATCGAGGGCATTTGTTGATGTAGCTTAAAAACAAATATTGTCCGATAACCTTCTACTATTTTTAGACCGGATGTAATCGGAGAAAAGTTTTGAGTGGATTGAAATAATTGCGGGTAGGAAGCAGGATGTGTTTGTAATTTTAAATCACTTGTAGCATTGGGGTTAACTTTCTTAGTTGTGTTAAACGAAGATGGTAGACTGTTGTAAACATGGTAAACTCTTCCAAAGTGGCACACGCATTTGAATTTTGTAACTAAAAAGCGACAAAACTTATTACATTCGCGTAAAGGATCCCCCACACAGAAGCGAATCTTTCGCGGCGACGAGGAAAACAATAGCGGTTTTTATTGCGACCCATGATCCATATGGATCATTATGCCTCAAAGTGGCGAGAAGCAGAAGCCTGTCGGATCATGAAACGTTAACCCCATAAAGAACAGATTCATATGTGTTGTTGTTTTTAAGTATATTATTTGATGATCCATATGGATCAATTCTGATAGTAAAAAACGGCTAATATTTAACAAAAAACTTCATAAAATCTGTAACTCTGAAAATAACTTTAAGTATGTAATAACATTTTTTTCATACATATCACAAAAAATATTTTTGTTTTGGATTATATGTAGATTTAAGATTTGTGTGATTTGTAAATTTATGTAATGTATAAATTTAGTTAGTAAGTGTAAAGCCTTAACTACATTGGCCATTTTTTGCAAAAGTACAAAAGTACAAATATTTTTTTTCCTTCTAGCGTAGTTGATTTCTTAAAAAAGTATATACAAATTGTTTTTTAAACCAAAATTTAAGCTTTCTGCACCATTTTTTTAGTTTTCTAGTCAGAAAAACTATCACAATATCAATTTTAAATTTTTCACTTTTGCACTTTTTCACTTTTTTGGCTTATGTAGTTGAGGCTTAATTGTATGATTTTAATTTGTTAGTAATTTCTAAAATACTATTACCACGTTCCAAATATATATAATTGTGTATTGTGTGCCTCTTCTGTGTTGTGTTGTTGTGTGAATAAAAGCCTTGTTTTAAACAACGTTATAAATGTAATTTTATTTAACTTAAATGTAAGTTTTTGATTTATGATAATGAATATAATGGCGCATATTCATAGTCGTTTTTAGACCCCAGTTTATCTTAGCCTGGAGTTTATCCAATGTAAATTAGATAGGATAAACCCAGTATTTTTTTAGAAACAACTTAAACAGTGACTATGAATATGCCTCAATATGTATGACTGTTCTAAAGCTAGGACCGCACTCGGCGGAACTGCACTTCAGCGGAACTGAACTTCACGACTTATTTGTAGGAAATTGTATGAGCTATATCGCACTAAGCGACAACTGCACTTCACGGCGCGACACTATGCGACAAAGTTGGTAATCTGACCAACTATGTCGCGACGTGAAGTTTCGTTCAGTTTCGTGCGAAAGGGCGCACGGTGTCGCTGAAGTGCAGTTCCGCCTAGTGCGGTTCTACCTTAAGTGTGAGATTGTGATTTGATTAAATGTATGTGATTTTTGTATGTAGATTTGAACTAGAACCAACCGATGTCGTTGGCGATTGAATTTGCAATGATTAAATTTATGATATGTTAAGCTTAGAGAATTATTCAACTTAGGTAAGAAAACGACATAAAGGAGAATATGCAAAAAACCAGTATTATGTTTGTAAAAGCAAAACCGGTTAGTTGCAAGTGCAAGTAAGTATGTATATACAAAATGTAAGTAGGAAAATAGAGCAGTTGAGAGTTAAATATATATATAAAAATATATATATAAAATATATAAAAAATATGATGTTCTTGTTTTTCGATTAGGGTGCGTTGCCTGATGTTTGGCATTCTTAAACAATTTTTAGTTTTGATTTTAAAGGGTGTCCCAAAATTCACGCATGGTATTGCGACAGTTCGTTTACGACATCGTAAACTTTAAGACGTTTAACACGTTTACGATGCTTTTCCGACGTTGCATGAATACCCTTATTTTATCACCGACAATGAACTATTGCCAAACTCTGTTTTGAAGCTTGTATTTATAAATGTATTAGGTGTATTTTTTTGCAAGGCCGGTGGAAATTTGTTGAAAAAAACGACAACGGGGATTAGCGACGCCATCACAGAATAAAACATGGAGTTTTCATACAAACTATCGATAACATGTATGTAATTCATCCCGGTAACACAGTTTTTCTGTGCGCTTAAGTTAAGCCCCGAGAATTCTCTGGGATTAGCTTAGCCCGAAGGGGATTACTTGTTGTTGCATTTTACATGTATATTTTTTAGCACCGAAGTAGTTTTTTTCATCCAATTCCCCCCGGGCTTGCAAAAAAACACGACTGTTGTTGTGTGTGAGTCAAAGTGCCATTTTGATACTAGGGCCAGTTTCACAGTGAAGCAAGTGTCACTTAAGTGCCGAATATGGAAAACTAATTCCCAATTTCACAGAGTAAACTTATCGGAATAAGTGACACTTAAGTCTCCGATGTTGGCCACTTAAGTTCCACTTACTCAGGTAGTAAAACTGTCCCTTAAGTGCCAAAATGGGAAAATTAAGTGCCACTTATTTTGTTAAGTGTGCACTGTGAAACTGGCCCTAAAATATCCTCAACAGACACTATTCAACCCTCAAACGCGTTTAGCTTATAATAGGTGTGTTTTTTTTCCCAACCCAGACGGCCCCGAAAATTTTCTGGGTTAAGCTAAGCCCATTGGGGATTAGTTGTTGCATTTAACATGTAAATTATTTAGCCCCGAATCTTTTTCTTCATTCGATTTTCTTCGGGCTTGAAAAAAAACACGCCTATGCCTCTATTCAACGTTGCAAAGTTTTAAGGCTCTCCCAAACCAACGCGAAACATTCGCCGACGACAGATTTTTGTTGTTGTTTAGCGTTGTGTATTTGTCATATTTTGTGTTATTGTGAATGATTCGCTACGATTTCGCGTTGGTTTGGGAGAGCCTTTATAAATACGTTTTTCGCGTTTAGAGGCATTATAAGAAGTGTATAAATTTATGCACTCGCTATAATGCGTTTATAAATTCGGCTGTTTATCTATAAAAGAACAAAAAACACGTTTTTCTTTATCCACAGATAAAACTAAATGCTTGCGGCATTGCGCCCTATTCGAATTATAAGTAACATGAACTGAACACACTCAATCGTTTAGGTGTTCCTTTTGTATTCCGTTACTGTTTCAAATTTTACCTCACCACATGATAAAAAATACTTAAATGTCAAAAAATCTCACCATTCCTTCTGTCAATTATAATAATTCAAGGGAAGTCTCGCATTTCACTTTCTGAAACTTTTTCGTAAAAAAATCACACTTAAATCTAATATCTCCAACAATATTTTATAGTTCACATAAATTGAATTGTAAAATAAATTCAATAACCTCAAAAGAGAAGTTAAATACGTTGAATACAAAACTCAATAATTACCAAATAGAAAAAAATCTGCATGGGCGAGAAGTTATCACGGACGACAAGCAGAACTTGAAGAAAATTGCAAAATGGTGGGTTTTGGAGAAGATGCAAGGATTTTCATTTGCTCCTCTTCCAATGAGTTTCGAATACTGTAATTCTATTGTAATTTTTTTTCTATTTATTTTCCTATTGAATAAATATTTTCAAGAACATAGCTTTAATACTGAAAATCTTCGCATTGGTAACCAGCTGGGGGGCACTTCTACCTACCTCCCAATCTATTCAAAAACTTTTTGTCATAGGGCGTAGTTGTTGAACAAAAAAAAAAAGAACAAAAAACTATTGCGTATTATAACAAAAGCATTTAACTAATAATTTTTTTTCCTGTGTCTTTGTTTTGTTTGAGAATTACAATTTTAATTTTAACTTTCAGTCAACTTCCCTTGGGATTGTGGAGAATTTGTTGAATGAATTCTATCATCCTGCGACACATAACCAACGTAAACGTGAAATCGAAGACCAATTAACTTCGTTTAAGAATCAGCCCAGCTCCTGGCAGCAATGCCTTTGTGTTCTCTCTTCAAACTGCTGTTCAACAAATGAATTCCTTTGGTTGTTCACCACTTCCACCCTGGAGCACACAATAACACGACGTTGGGCACAGCTATCACCCCAAGAACACAGCCACCTGCGAGAGAATCTCTGGTCTAGCTACGCCAATTTGCCATATGATGTTTCGCGTCGACAACGAGACACAATCGCACAGTTGATAACACTCGTCGGTAAAAGAGAGTTCCCTGACGAGCATCCGGAATACATTAAACATTGTATAGAACTCACCAAAATGTATTTCCAGTTGGGAGTGGTTCTATTGAGAACTACATCCGAAGAGGTCGTCAGCAATAGGAATGATGTTTCTTCAGATAGAAAACAGTATTTTCAGTCATGGTATTGAATACTCAAATTTTATATGCAAGTTTGTTGTAGTCGCATTGATTGCTTTTACTTTTAGCATAACACAATGTATGCCAGAAATTGTCGAAATTTTAGGAAAATACCTAGTTATATCAACGTGTCATCTTAATGGAAACGCCCTGAGTGCGATACCGAGTAATATAGCAGATTACAGGCTCTACACATCACTGCCAAATGACAATTCGTTAAGGTAATGTAAAAGGTTCAATTATTTTGATTATTGTATAATTTGTTTGTTTACATTTTCTTTATTTATGTAATGCTATTTTCCAGTTGTTATTCAGTTGGAAGAAAAATTTTTATTTTTTCCCAGTTACAAACATACATACAATTTATTTGTGAAGATAAGAAAGTTTTTTTTGAAGTGTTAGTCATGAATTTGAAAAAAATTATTCCATACATTTCAAAATATTTGTATGCCAAGAATTAAATAAACTAGAACTTAAACTTACATCACATACATTAGCCGTATTTTGGGATTTTATATATAGTCTAGTAAGAAATTCCAAAAAAACCATCCGCAGTAGCCTACCCATCCGCAGTAGGATTCTACTTCTGATTTTATTGGCAGTAGAATACTACTGTACTGTGAATAGCTTTCCCTTCCCAAAAAAACGCGACTGTTATTGTATTTTTTTCCTTGGAGTAAGTCCCATAGATGACTCAGTTTTTATTTTTAATTAAAACAAAGTATAAGATAAGTTATAAATTGCATAGCTTTTTAAAAATTCAAAACTTACACCCTAAGCCTTACATTATATGTAATGTACGTTCCGTAAAATAGGTCTCTACCTTATTCTTTTTGTTCTATGTAGTACGATTATTGAATTCAAATCGAATCGTATTCAAATTAATAAATAATAAGTACCTTAAAAATGATTCGGGATATCAATTCCTAAAGTAAAGAATAGCAATGTTGAAAAATGAACTTTTGGATCTCATTGTCGGGTTGAAAGGACTCTATGGCTGGATCTTTAAAAAAAAAGAATAGAAAAGAAAAGAACAGACTCAAGCTTAGGAAACCTCAACTATCTCAATTGTTTGGATTCCTATCGGGTCCCTATTCTATGGTGTTCACTGGTATTTTCGTAAAGTAGTTTTTTTACAGTCAAATGTTAACATCGAACAATATTTTGCAATTGAAATTTACTTCACAAAAAAAAGCCTTATAACCCAATTTATTCTGCTTTTACTATGCTATATATTATGTAGTTATATGTTGTTCTCAGGAAAACATTGCTATTGTTGTTACTTTCATTACCGCATATAATTTCGTAATTGGTTAGACCCTCGCATTTTGCTGTCTTGTAGGATAGCATCGTACTAAAGCAGATAGAAGACTTATAGAAAAATAAAAATGAAACCTAGCCACTTTGAGCTATCTTTGAACTTTAAATACGGATGTGATGCCTTAAGTTTTGGTTAGACTCTCGCATTTTGCTGTCTTGAAGGATAGCATCGTACTAAACTAGATAGAAGACTTATAGAAAAATAAAAATGAAACCTAGCCACTTTCAGCTATCTTTGAACTTTAAATAAGGATGTGATGCCTTAAGTTTAAGAGAACAACATTACATGATTTTTGCTTTCTTCAGATGTTGAAGAAGGTGAAAAAATTGTCATGAATTTTCCAAATTATTTCTCTTTTCCTGATTCTGCATATCTTGTATTGAATTGTTAAACGGCGACCTACGTAACAACATAAATATAATTAGAAAAGTGGCCGTTTCAGTGCGGGGACTTAACCAAAACAAACTTAAAACATTTCACCAAAATTGGTTCATGAGTTTTTGAGTCTATAAATAATATAGAGATAAACATTGATTTTTATTTATGTTCCATAGAAAATACATACAAAAATAAATGACTAATTTTGGTATTTTTCACAGCTCATCGATTCTCGAGCTTCTCCAATGCGTTCAACATATTTTCTCATGGATACCAGTAGATAGTTTACTCACCGAATATTTTATTTTGGCTCTTTTCGATTTGGCAAAATGGCGTAAAGAACAACCAGAGATTTCTGTGGCCGCCCTAACAACAGTCAATGAATTATTTTACTTACAAAAGGCCATACCATTTCCAAATACAATTATGACTGCAATCAATGGACTGTTAGATAAGAACAATTATACTAAATCCAGTGAAATGTACGAAGACAAATTCACGGAACTCCTACGACTAAGTGCAACGAAATTCTGCTCAAAATTGTTAAATGAACAACCTGTTTTAGATACTTTCGTATCGGGATTGCAAGCATATACATTTAACATTGAATCCACAATGCCATTATCAGAAAGACTCGAAACATGGAAACCATTACTGAGAGTTTTTGCATCATCAGGTAAAAGTGAACGTTACATAGAGTCATGTATAATATTTGTGGGACAAATTTTGAGGGTGATGCGAGTTGAAGTTCTCAATCCAATTTATGAAGATGAAACTCTTGATGAAAATGTAAGATCTTTAATTAATATAGAATTTAAGTTTTGTTTTTTTTTATAAAATGCTCTTTCTTAATTTCGAGTAGATGCAAACAAAGTGGCAACATTACATCGCACCTTGTATTGAAGTAATCGCTCTAGTGGCTGAAATGCGACCAAACCAAACGTTCAATCAAGTGTATCGATTGTTTACGAGGCCATTTCTGGTAATCATCATGTCAATAGAGAAGGCAATTGATAACAAGACTTTCGATCCAACAAATGAGACTGAATGTTGCTACACTCGATATAGTTTGAGAGAGATCTCGATGCTCTGCCAGGCATTGGTTCGGATAGCCCCATCCCTGGATTTAGGTGCATCAGAGGATATCCCCTTAAATCTGTGTACTCTTGTGAAGACCCTTATCAGTGCTGTGAGCTTTTTTAGCAGTAAAAAATTTCAAAGCCTTCATGCTGAGAATTCGCTGCTCGTTGCGAGTTTTGTTGATTTGTTGGATAATCGAAGACAGTATTGAAAATGGAGAATAATGTGTTAATTTATTTTTTAGATATGCTCAGTCTCTGTTGGCACTGCGAAGTCTCTTAGCCATATCACCAGCAGTGATACATGATGATCAGTTGCGAGGATTGATACACACAGTTGCACAAATATTGCTTCCAAGTACGTTTAATGAATCCGCTCTCGTACAAATGGCAGCAGGTAGGTCTTTAACTTGAGTTCTTTGTATACAAAAAGATTGCAAATACCTGTTTTTTATTAGCTCAACTGCTCTTGAACATTGCTTCTGTGATAAGACCAAAACATATGTTGGAAGTCGATTTGGTCGTGCAGTTAGTCCGAGCTGGTACTGCATTGCCTCATTTGCCAAAACATGTCCTGCCCGTAGTGTATGAAGCCCTTATAAGCTCCTTAGTTTTTCCCTGGAAGAATATTAGCCAGCAAGAACAAGACTTTGGTCGCCGATCTCTCGTTCTTCAAGATTATGTCGCATGTCTATGCCAGGAATTCTTAGCTATTGATCCAGCTGTACTCAACAATGGTCAGGATGTTAAAATTAGTGCAATAACTTCCGGCATTCTTCCCACAATGACCGAAATTATGAATTACTTTAACGATACAAGTAGTACGGTCAAGGAAATGCTTCTAAATGCATTCAAGGTGAGTTTGACTAGGAGCAATATTAATAAATATTAATAAATATTTCATTTTTTTTAGCCGACAGTTCATAAAGCAATGAATATATTCAATGTAGTTGGTTTCGATAGCAATGAGATTGCGACAAGAGTTTCTGATTTTGCTCTGAGTGTGTTGCGAACGTTACAAAATCAATTAGGCATGACATTCGTTAAAGAGATGATCACACTTTTTATAAATTCCAGCACAAGGTTTGTGTAAAGCTTTTTCGATTTTTCTTGAATAAATTTAAATTAAGATATCTTACTGCTTTTTTTAATTTCTTTTAGAGGAGAAATGACTGTAAGAAGATTGAAGTCCATGGAGAAAATATTGCAAATGTTTCAATTAATTGTACAACAACCGGGAAGTGAAACCATGTCACTTATTCCATCAATATTAAATCTAACACTAGACCATATTCTTCCGTTATTGAGTTATGATAATAATTTGTTGGATTATTCCGATGTGGCGCATTTGATGTACACATTGTTTGACAGGTAAGATTTGAAGGTGGAAATCTAGACTAAAACAAATATTCGTTTGTTTTAATTTTAAAATAAAGTTAATTCATTTAAAATTAGTGTCTTACTTAATTGTATATTTAGAAAATTAATCTGCCGCCTACGTCGAAGATACAAGAAATACAAAAAATAAAATTTCTCATTCTCATTCAAATTGTTTTAACGAACGTTTTCTAGAAATACTTTTCTCATCATACTACTATTAACCTGAAGATGTTAAACCTATCCCTCGAAAAATTTTATTAATAAAAGCAAGAAATTTGTAAATTCGAGCGGCTTTACTCACACAAATATAAGATTGTTGTGGTTCAAAGCGCTGCTCAAATATACACAGATCGATGCTTAAATCGTTTATCGCAGCTTCAACATCAGAGAATATAAAATTCTTATTTTTTTCATAATTCTCAATCTATTTTAAAACTATTTTAAGAACTTGAAAAATTTTCAACTATCTAACTTTTATTTTTTAGCATTTTAAACTACCGCTGGCAATATTTTTACAAAGCGAACGTGCAATCTATAATTTTAAATGGATCATCAAACACAAATAACTCCAACGATCATGTCCAACATCCCGAACAATTTTTAGCCATTTTCAATTCCTATGGTCAAGCACTAGTCATCGGGAACGATCCAAATATTACTCGCACAGTTTTGGTTTCATTGCAGAACCTTAACGAACGATGGAAGCTTTTCCATCGTGCTTTATTCAAAACGAATTTACTCGCATCATTCCAGTGTGCGTTGATAAACGCATTACTCTCAGCTGAAGGTGCCCTCCATTATGATGTTATGAGTGGTGTCCTCTTTTCGATGGGACAGGTTGATAAATTAAAATTGCATGAGAGTTTCATGTCTATTGGGTTCACAGCGACGAATTCAAAACTCATCGAAGAAATCTGCTTGGCAACGGTAAGTGAAAAAGTTCAATACCAAAGGCGAACAAAATTAAATATTTGATGAAAACTATTATTTATTTTTCTTGCAGGACATTCCAACGTTCTCCCAAAAAATGTCACAGCTCATACAAGATACACGTTGCATAAGACTTTCGCAATAACATTAAGAGGTTGCCTGAAATCACATTTGGTGCAATCATTCATCAAATGATTTATTTTTTTAATATATTTAATTATCGTGTTTCGAGTTGGTTTTTTTTTTTTTTTTTATTTTTTATAATTTGAGAATACTCAAGATCTCAGCAGTATATCATGTAGGATTTTTGTGTTTTTTCACGTCAATATGTATTCATGTTTGAAAACTGAAGTTTCAAAATAAAATAAAAAAACAACTGAAAGTGTTAAACTAAATTTTTCGGCCTTAATTAGCAAAATTTTTGAATAAAATTCTAAAAATTGTACAAATATGCGGACTTAATTGTCGAGAAAAAAATAACAAAACAAAATATTTCAGTTTAATTTTTATTTGCTCCTTGTTAATTTTCCAATTCGTGTTACAAAAAAGAAAAAATAATAGAGATTATTATATAAACTGTACCATATTACGCATTTGGATATTTGTAATAGAGTGAGTGTAACATTGTTACCCTCCCTTAGAAAACATTTAGTTTTTAAAACACAAAAGGAAGTATTTTATGATTTATAGATTTAAATAATGTATTCTTTTTCGCTTTGTTTCAATTTCTTTAATTTAATATTTTCTTTTATTTTTGTTTAAAAACAAAGCTCTAAAAGACGTAAGATTCTATTTAGTTGTTTCTAGTTACTTAAGTTATATCGAAACTAAAACTAAAATTAAAGAAGAAAATATATATCGTCATTTGTGTCATTTTTTATATTTATATATTAGGTATACATAAATATATTGATAATAATTATAAAGTATTTCGAGTAAGAACATTTAGTCATGTGTGTAATGAGCATTTTAAATATATTCGTATTCGTATACGTAAACATATAAAAATTGTTTTTTCATTTTGAATTTTATGAATTTTGAGGGTGAAGTCAGAGGGTCCTTTTCAGTTTTACAGAGTTCCAGTGATGAGCGTGAATATATAACTTACTATGCTGTAACTCATTTTCGTATGTAAAGGGTGGGCTAAACCCCATTTCTGTTCACTTTTCGAGTTCACGTTTTTACGAGTAGCGGGTAGGTCTATTTAGTCTTTCATGTGGTAAGGTATTGCAGAATGTAGTGTTAAAAAAAGGCAACAAATAAATGAAAAATAAACAAAGAATGTAAAGTGTTAAAATAAAATGGACGTATGGTATGATCTGTATGGTTCATTAGCGATAGTAAAATGCGGCTTGCACCTACTATCGAAAAATTACTTTTACTTTTAAAAATCTCTCGATTCATTTTTTCTCGCCACTGAAAGTTATCACGACAGCCCTTCCTAACTATTCGAATTTCTCTAATTTCAAAGGCAATTATAAAAATAAAAGATTTTTAAATGTTATTTTAATTAGAGTTCAGGCGGTGAAAGCCAATCATTAGAGGATTGAATTTGGAGTTCAGAAATGTATGAATCATAACAATCTAAAGATAAACAAACAATACAATCAAAACCTCTATAGACAACGAATGCCAGCGATTAGATTCAATAATACAATAATCAGCCTTATTGTTTCACCCGAAAAATATTTTACCTTAAAATTTTTTGTTCCCCCGGAATTTCAAAAGCAATTGGGAGTTTCGCCCGAAAGAAATTTCGTTCGCCTACTAAAGATAAGAGAACATTTAGGCTGTCAACATTACATTCCGCCCGAAATGAATAATGACAATAAGGGGAATTTTTTTAACACAATATTTCGGGTGAAACTCACAATAAGGCTAAATAAATAATTTCAGCACTGTCGAATTAACAAATTACGACATTTAAGTTATGAGACCACGAAAAAGATAGTTGTTATTTATTTAATTAAAAACAAGGGGTCAGACAATAACGTTTATTTAATTTTGAATTATTTCACATATATTCATGTTTTTTTTTCTTAAATTTATTTTATGATCTTTACATCAATATTTGTTTTAAATTAAATAAATATAATATATGAACGTGCATATTGATTATAATCAACTGTTTTTTATAATAATTTATAATAAATTTCTCTTTCTTTTGTTTGTGAAATTGGTGAAATGATATAAATAAGAATATAAAGTCAAAATAAATTCGTCCATAAAAAAGTTCTTAATATTTTAAAGTTTGTTTTTAATTTAAAATTTATTTTTTTAACAAAACATCTTAATAGTTTTATGTCTATACAACCACATTCTTTTTTTATTATAAAAATAAATATTGTTAAATAACTTTTTAATTAATAAAAATAACGTATCAAAAGGAATATTATAATTATGTAACTATTATTAGCATTTTGTCAAGAAAAATATTCTGGCGACCAGCGCTTTCATTTTGATTTGTTGACAAAAAAATATTAAAAATATAATTTTGTATCGGATTGTTAATACATATTTTGATAATGCTAGCTAGTTTATTTAGTCAAATTCTGTATGACCTGCATTGTGTAGGCCTCTTATTATTATTGATTTAATCTTTTTTCAAACATTGATCATTGAAACCATGAACTGTTGTTAAATAATTATAAATAATAAAGGTTAATAAATGGGTCATTGATGAAAATAAACAGCCTTATTGTAGTTTCATCCGAAAAATATTTCACCTTAAAATTTTTTGTTCGCCCGGAACTTTAAAAGCTTTTGCGAGTTTCGCCCGAAAGAAATTTCGTTCACCTATTAAAAATAAATGAAAATTAAGGCTGTCCCACCCAAAGTGAATGTTCACAATAATGGGGAATTTTTCCAGCATGAAATTTCGGGTGGAAATCGAAATGGTCAAAAGGTGAAATGTCAAAGTTTTTCGGTTGAAACTCACATAGAAAGATAATAATTACAAAAAAAAAACGATTCTTTTTTGTCCTTTTTTTCGTTGGTATTCTTTAAGGTCACTCAACAATTACTATTATTTAAATATAAAAAGCATTTATATAACTTACAAATTTATCGTAAAAATATGTATATTCTCCAATTGTTTTTCTAATAGCAAAAAAGTTTCTTTATAATTTTCTCACAGAGAAGAATATTTATAAAAATATAAAAATTATAAAGGATTATTTTATTTAGGTATACAAATTATGTAGGTTTATTTTTTTCAAACAAACAGGAGAATCTAAGATCCTTACATCATACGTAGGTACGTACAAAATTTTAAGTTTGATTAAACAAAAGTTGAAAAGGGTCTCCATCATGCTTTAAATTAATTAACATCGAGTAAATTTAGTATTAATTTTATTAATTTTCAAGACACGTATCTTTTTAATTTTTATTTTCAAAAACAGAAATAACGGTACAGATTTTTTTGGCCGTTAAGGAAAATCTTATTTTTCTCAAAAACGAGCCCATATACTTTTTTTTTTAAATGCAATTAGTTATAATAGGTCTATCTAGAAGTGTTGTTAGGTACATTCAACTTATTTCAGAAAAAATAATTATTAATGTCAACTGCCATAGAAACATTTTTTTTTTATTTTCGTCTTTCTCGAAAACGGTTGAATTTTTTTAATAATACAATAGTATTGTACCAAAATTTTTTTTAAACTCGCGATATTTCGAAGACGACTTCAACGATTCCTTCAAATTAAGTAGTAGGTATTTTTTGTTATTTTTAACCATCACTAATTTTATTAGATTTTTTCAGATCATCATAGTGTACAAAATGATGTTTTTAAAAGTTCATGCTTCAATTTGGCGCATTCCTCCATGAAAATTTACATCTGAAAATTTAGATTTTTGGCTTTTTCAAACTTCGATGACTCAAGTTATCTAACTTTTTATGACAGCTGCCCAATCAGAAGCCATAAAAATTCAGAAATCTGAATTTTCAGACGTAAATTGTCATGTGTTGAATCCGGCCATTTATCTTTCCATGTGTTAATAACCATTAGAAATTGAGATATAAGGTTCCAAAGGAGAGCCATATTTTAATCAACATGAAAACATAACGGAATTCTCTCTATTGAAGCCTACCGTTGATCGTGAACAAACGACCAAACCAAATAACAATTTTGTTTATTTTTCTTGATTTCATTACATTTAGATCACAGGGCAAAACAGTTTTAGCGAAGGTTTATGTACCCCTGATTTCAAGTCAAATTGCTAAATTGACTCAGGTTTTCGGAATATCCAAGTATAAGTTGCCAACAACGATTGTTCGGTATTTTACACTCCAATTAATTTGTTTCCCAAATGTATGAGAAGGGCAGCATTCTTTCTCTATATATATCGAGTTTCAACTGGACGCCCGGGATCATGGGATTTCATGAGATAATAAACACCTTATTTCTCATTCCACTGTCCCGACAAAAACTCTTTCCTTTCTATTCCTTTAAGCTACATAGTTGTTCAGGTTGCATCAACAAGACCTTAGGTCTTAAAGCAAGTTTAAATTATATATTTTTTTCGAACTTTTAGACTTGGATCTTCCAAAGCCTGAGTTAATCCAGCGATTCGGAGTGCGGATTCAAATTCTTCTGCTGAAATTTGCTTTGATGCTATAATTTTTTCTTTAAATTCGTTATTAAAACACTTACCAATAGATGTGACGAAAATTTGTTCACCAAAGTTGCAGATGTCTGATTCTGCTATGCTTTTTTAAAGCAAATTAAAGGCTATCAAAACTACTACTGACTCAAAACATTCGGGGAATAGCTTCGCATATTAAATTCTATATAGAAATACGCATAAAAACCATATTTTTTAAAGTAAATACAAAAGTAGCAGCAAAAATTAATAAATAACGACATTCGCAATATTTATAAGTTCAAAATTCCTATGCAAAAAGTGGGTACTATCAACAGGTTTCGGTAAAAATAGTTTCTAGATTTCCGATGTATATAGTTATCTAAGGGCACTACTTCAATAAACTAAAAACTCAAGCCAAATAAGTAGCCTAGTCGACTAATTTCAGAAATCGGGAAAGAGAACTTAATTTATAAATCCGAGAAAACTTCCAAGAAAAAAAAAAGATTTCAATAACTAGGCTTTTACAGTAAACAAAAGTTAAGGAAATCCAAATACATTACACATAGAACTACTTGTTTGCTAGATACTAGACCTTGGTTATACACGAGCTGTCGCACCACCAAATTTATTTTTATTTTATTATTTTATACTTTTAATATACATATGTGTAGCCCAAATCATGCGAAAATAATAGAGCACATACTCGTATTTACATCCGGTGAAACTGATTAAGTATCATTACAAAATGTTGAATTACAAAAAGATACATATAATCAGCCCCAATATTCCAAATTTTGTATAAATTTCGATTTAAAAACTTTTAACAATTAGATTTTTTTGATAACTTCCAAAATAAATACCGGTAAAGATTTACACTCGAAGGACAGATAATTTAAAAATATCATTTAAAATTTAATGAAACTTTGACGCGAATCGAAAGTTTCGATCGAATCGTTTAGCAGAACAGGGCAGAGTGTCTTACCTTTTCACGAATTTTTTCTAATTGGAATGCATAAAACTATCACAGAATCCGTCCGTAAACCCAATTTTATGAGATTTTGTATGAGATTTTCCTCTACCATCATCTCATTAAGAGTCGTGCAGCAAAAATAGGTATCCTTGAAAAATTATTATGTTTCAAGCAGGATTACTTGTACTGTACATAAAATTCGTAATAGTAGGGTACAGTTTGTAATTTAATTTAAATTTAAATTAAGAGATTTGTTTGATTACTTGTATTGTAATAGAGGGTACAGTTTGTAATTTAATTTAAGTTAAGAGATTTGTTTGAGATCATAGAAGCGTAAACGTTAAAGATAGTTTACACAAACGTTCAAAAGTGCCTTATACAATTTTTTTACGGCAAGGGCGATCTGGGGAGTACTTCCTTCAGAATTTTGATAATTGACATCCATGCACGCCTCTGAACTACAAAACCAAAAAGGAATAAACACTGGGCAATGAAAGAGATTCCCAGTTTGGACTATGTTAAAGTAAAATATAAAATTTCTTTGAATATTTAATAAACGTCTTAAATTTTTATTTGAATAGCCTATTTGTTTTTATTAGTTGAAATATTGGTTGCACAATCCACTGGTTTTGAGATAATTAGAGTTAAAGATAATACATACTATGCATTTTTAATTCGATAGTGTTATCACTGAATTTCTTGGTCTTGCTCATTTTGACACATTAAGCTAATAGATAAGCGAAGTTTCGTTATATTTTATAAATAGGCGAAAATTATTGTTGAAGAGATCGAATCGCTAACCATCAGTTGTAATTTTACTTCGCCGTATACTATCCATAATAAGGGCTTATGTATTCATACAAATTTTAATACACCATTATACATTCTAAAACATTACCAACATGCATTTTTCATATTTCATTTGGTTTAGGAAGAATTTTTCACCATTTGTCACAGATAACACACAAATTATTTATCTATTGCACAAGTATATTTTTCATATAAATTTTATTTTCAATAAATATATTTTATTCATATAAATTCACCTAAATTAGGAAAGACCTAAATATACATAATTTATTTTATTTTATTTTTATATAAAATAGACTTAAGTTTTTTACTTTTTTCATTTATTTTTTTCAAAGCCAGTGCGACAGAGAATGTATTAATATACTATATTTATGTTGTATGTATGTGTTTAATTTTCAATTTTTTTTATTATTCTTTAATTACATAGGTTATCTATAAATTTTATTTAATAAATATAATTTTGTTTGCTTTTATTCCTTAATTTTAATTTATATTTAAAATTTAACATACATTTATTTGAATATATTTCTATTAAATTTAATGTGTGCAAAATCACACTACAACAATAATTATTCACAATTTGTTTTGTTTAGGTTTTGTTTTTTTAATATATATATAGCTTTGCATAAGTATGATACAGTGTATTTTAAATATAAATTTCTCGTTGTGCTTATTTGCGTTTAGTTATTTTTTATTGAGTTTTTTTATATTATGTATTTTTTAATAACAATTCTTTCAATTAAATTGATTTTTTTTAAACTAAAACAAATTATTGGATTAGATATACATAAATATGTAAACTATTTTAATTTTTGTCCAAAATACAAATTAAATAATTATTTAAATACTAAACATTTAGTTCACAGCAATGTTATAACTTGTTTCTGAAACGTAACATTTATATATAATATATATAGTTTTGTTTTATTTTTATTTGGAATGCAATGCAACATCCAATTCAAAATAGAAAATATAATTCTTATTCTTTTCTTTAAACATTGTTTAAATATTTGTACCATTCTCCATAATATAATATGTTTTCTTGTTTTTTAATTAGCTATCTAAGTATTTAATATTTTAGTTATCCGCTGAATCATTTAGCTACTTTATGAGATAGAAAAGAATGACCAGAGAACAAAGAGAGATAGAGAGTGAGAGAGTAATAAATTTAAATTATAGGTATGTATGTACAATTTTGTTTTTTTTTTTTTTTTTTTGAACATTCATAAATTTTTGTTTTTGTAATGTGATGCACCATATTATTGTATCAAAAGAGAAGATTAAAGCACCAAAAATGTACACCATTGAAAATCTATTTTACAAGCAAAAAAAATTCGCTTGTTTTATAAAATTTAAAGTGTGACATTGTTTCTCCTAAAAAAATCGATTCCCTTGAGGGAAGTTTGTTTAATAACAACGAGTATTCTTGTCATAAGAAATCGGACGGACGTAAAAGAAACTTTTACTTCTGTTCATCCATATATCTTTTCGAAAATCAATTATGAACTTTTTTTTTGTAAATTGTAGTCCTTCTGACTTATTATTTGATTCTCCAATCATTTTGCGCTGCTGCTAATGCTGCTACCACAATGTTGAGATGAGGAGAATATTTCCCAAAAAACATTATTGTGTTCGTGGTGGGAGGAAGAAAATAACAGTGTGTTGGATCCTTCCTGTCCTTGTGCCACAAACACAACATACACAAAATTATTTTTTATTATTTTTTTTGTTTACTTCTAAGGATTTGCGTAAAGAAGTGTAATGTTTGTAAGTTATTTTTGCCAATAATTTTACTTGACATCATCTTGTTCCATGGGCTCCTCAGACTCACGTCTAGATAACGCTCTGCATAGAGAAAAGTTGAACTTTTAATAAATCAATTTCTTTTTAAGAATTTTTAGTCTGTGTCAGAAGGAAATGTACGCGTTTTTTTTACAAGTACAAAAGATGCTTATTTTTTTATTTTTTACATAAAAGTGTTGAATTCAAGCTGATAAATTTTATATCTGTGCTTAAATCGCATCACGTAAGTGTGAGAGAGATATTTTTTGGACTTTAGACAAAATAAAATACACTTTCTTGTGCCACAGTCAATAAATGTTAAATAATTTTTACCTATTTGGAGGTTGCATTGAAAGCCCAGCCATAGCTGTTACAGTCTCGGATTCTTCTCGTTCAGTTCGAAGAGCTTGCATGGCCGACATAGCAACTGTATGTGCTGAACGACGTACACAAGGCCAGTGGGACATCTAATAAAGAGTAAGCAAATATTTAATTAACATTGAGGATTAGAAGAAGCTAGAATATACATAATTTAAATCTCTTGATTAGTGTTTGGGGCGTTATGGATATGGGCTTTTCAAATTCAACAAAAGAGAACAAAATGTATTCTAAGTCTATGATATCCTACAGTTTTTATAAAATTATAATGATACTCATAGGCTAGTTCAACTTGTCTATCTTTTCAGTGGGTATTTGGCTAAAAAAAAAAAAAAAATACTCATACGCCCCATAGGCCCTTTTTTAATTTGATCTAATATGTATTATAACTGAAAATTGGAAAATTAAGTACTAATTAAATAAGTAAATATATTTTCATAAACTAACCTGTATGGCAATAGTTTTTTGTAATGTATCTACTGCGTTTTGACATGGTGGCCGCGACAACTCGGTATCTGCTATTGGTGCTGTTTCATCTCCCAGCAAAGCCCTGACACATTCTTGGGCTGAATCACATATCGCTGGCAAGTCATAACCTCCTTCTAGAGCAAGAACAATCTTTCCACCAGCCAGTTGCATCAACTCTCGAGTCATGTAACCAAAACATGCTGGTGACACTAAATAACCACCCAAAGGTGCAGGATGTCCCGCAGCAGCATCAAAACCCGCCGATACAAGAACAATATCGGGATTGAATTCGCGAGCGATTGGCATGACGACAGTACGGAATGCGGCCAGATATTCGGCATCCCCTAGTGGTGGATTAAGTGCACCTGACCAGGAGACGTTCACATTAAAGCCAGCTCCAGCACCAGTCCCACACTGTTAAATAATATTTTAACAATTAATTAATTGTTTTTATTTAAATATAAGGATAACCCACCTCTGTTGGTCCACCAGTTCCAGGAAAAAAATTTCCATCGTCATGCCTATGTATTGAAAGATACAGAACATTGGCGGTATCATAGAAGGCTTGCTGAGTACCATTCCCATGATGCACATCCCAGTCGACAATTAATATTTTTTTCATTTCTGAAGGTAAACGCTGACGTAATATTTTTGCCGCAATAGCGACTGAGTTGAAAAAACAGAAACCCATTGCCAGATTGGATTCAGCATGATGGCCGGGAGGACGAACTACCGCAAAGCCATTCTTCAGGTCACCTTTAGCTGTTTTAAATGCCAAATCAATCACACAACCGGCCGCCATTCGTGCTGCTGCAGCAGTATGGTGTTCATTCCACGTCGTGTCAAGATCCACACCCACTCCGCCACATCCTAGCCTAACAAAACTCACAGAAGGTGTAATTTCAAGTTTTTGCCGGTTCAGTTGATTTGAACCGAACAACAAAGCATGAGCCTCCGAGTGTACGGTTTGTAATTCCTCTTGTGTAGCTTTTCTCGATCGAAGACGATCACATCTATTCGCCAGACCAGTTTCTATAAGTCTAGCCCAAACACTCTGTAAGCGGCCACTATGCTCTGGATGTGACGAATTGTTACCACAAACGCAGGCGTGTTTCAGCATTAAATTGTCAAATGCCAGCCCCGTTGTGATTTTGTGCGGACTCTCGATCACATGACGTCGATGTGGCATACTCAGATTGACCGGTGGAATATGATCGGCAGAGGAGGAAGTCACAATCGGCTGTATGTGTTGTCCAGTATCGGGAATTTGACTAAGACCATGCGGTCCTAGATGCACCAGCGGGCTGGACAATGTCCGCGACAGAGGACGGATTAAACCACGGGCCACGGCATCGTCGACCTAGAAAATGGAACGATTCGCGTTTTTTTTGGTTAGGAAACCACAAAACAGGGACAACATCGATCATTCCTCCTCTCACCTGCAATGAATGCATATACAGCAATTCCCTCTGTTGTTGAAGGTACTCTTGGTCGCGCATTTTTGATTTGAGAGCAGCTTCCAACGCCGTCTCTTCAGGTATACTTCTTTGAGATGTACTGGTTATCACAGAGTTGGCCAATACAGTCTTGGGCGGTTGTTTTTTATCGGTTAGATCTATCACTTCGTTGGTGGATTCTTCGGCTTCCTTCAGTTGTTGGTGCTGCTGTTGTTGTTGTTGGTCACGACCACTGCGGGTGAGAACAGTTTGGCGGATTTTTTGCGTAAGTAACATATGCTGTTGCTCATAGGCTTGACGTTCCGCCTGTATTAAGAAAAAGGAAATCAGTGTATTCAATTCAAAAAGTAAAAGTAAGAAATGAAATGTTCAGTATGAGAACATACAAATTAAATTTAATTAACTCACATCACTATTCTCATAATGAGTCTGCGCAATATTAACTTGGCCTGACCCTGTCAGCATTGGATGGCCTAATGGCAATGGGGCCGATTGTGTGCGACCCAGTGGCCGATGGCCCTGCTTATTGAGCCTAGCATGGGCAACCTGGACATCGGTAATTGGTTGGCCATACAGAGGAAGAGGATGCATACCCATGGACACGCTAGTCATGGGTGTATTGGCAGCATGTGCTTGCGGCGGCATTTCAATTGAACCTGAAGATGACGCCGATGTGTTGGATCTTGTTGACGGTGGTGGTATTCCTGTACTACTGCTAGTTGCAGCCGAATGATGATGATCATAGGTTGGCAAAGGATTGTAATAAGTTGGAGCACCAGCACCAATCATTGGTTGAGCAGCAGCAGCTTGTTGTCGCAAAGCAGTTAACATAGCATAATTAGCAGCGGTTGGTGTATGTGCGTTAGGTAAATGCGGTCGTCCCAATGATATATTCGGCATGGATGGCGAACTGAAGAGTGACAAATCGTTAATACTACTACGTGGGCCAGACTGATATTGAGCAACATCTTCATTTTCTTCTTGAATCGGTTGACTTGTAGGTGAACCTCGACTACCACCAGTTACAAGGGATGGCGGTGAATTAGGCCCAGAATCAGGAGTACTGTTGCAGTCTAAAAAAAAAAAAAAAACAAAAATAAAAATGATTTTTAAAAATATGGAAAAAAATAAAATGTACTTTTTTTTAAAGAAAATAAATTAGTTTGCTCTATGTTTTAGTGAATTAATACAAAAGCATCAAATTGAAAAAAAAAACATAGCTAAGAATGTTATCCAAAAATTTAGGAATAAAAAAAACAAACATTAAAAACAACGCTAATATAATATACATAAAAAAGTGTGTGTCAAATAATTATATATATATTTAATAATTTTGTTGTTGTAAGTATTTTTTGTATTAATTCGCTGATATGTTTGTAATTATATTTGTTTTGTTGTTGGATACGTACTTGCCAATGTTGAATTATGCTTTGCCTGGCGTCTCTGGATTGCTTGCAGATGCCTTTCCTGGCGTCGGGCAGCTGATGGACCAATCCTTGCTTTGCGATCGATTACGCTTTGTTTGAGGCGCAATTTCAGCAGATTCGGCTCGGATGCTAGTGTAGGATAATTTCCGATTGTTATACAAAATATTTTCTGTAGGCTATTTCATTTTTTTAATTTTAAAATAATTTAACACTTAAAAAAAAATTGTTTAAATTGTGAAATATTTTCTAGGTTTAATTAAGTATAATAATAGACTTCTTTAGTCTGGTGAAGCGAAGTTTTCGATCTAAATCAATTGATATGATAAAAAAATTGTATAAATCTTTCTTCCAAAGTTTAATTGCTCAAGTCACTATGATAAAATGAGTTATCTGAAAATTAACACTAAATAAATTGTATAAACTATAGACAAGTAAATTTAAAAATTATGTTAAATACAAATAAAATAATAAAAAATGCCTTACAGAACGTAGGCATTCCAAAACTTGTATTTAAGTTTCAGCTTCCGATGATTCTTTCAAAAAGTAGTAGCTGGGTGTAAGATGACGAAATTTTATTTAATTCAAAACTTATTTTCAATGAAAATGTTTGAGTAAGCAATTCTAATAAAATTAAATGTATCAACTTATATTGCATTAAGACTCCCAAGGGTCTTCTTGAAATCTTGTTGTTTCAAAAGTTTCAAATAACCTGATTTGAATAGATTACTGATGTTTAATGCCCAGTTGTACAATAGTGGTTCAGCCTCGGTTCAATATTTTAACTCACCGATTTCGGCGGATTAACTAACGTTCAACGCTGGTTCAAGTATGTTATTGGTTATTATCACACACTTGAACAGTAAACCACTGTTAAAACTCAATTAATTCGCCGAAATCAGTGGATACAAAATGCTGAACCACGGTTTAAATGTTTGTACAACTGGCCCTAAGTAGTTTCACAGTTCTGTTAAAGTGACCGTTAAAATAATTTAAATGGATATTTTTATTTTAAGAACTAAGAAATTTTGACAAAAATTTCATTTTTATACATGGACATTTTCAAAAAAAATTTCAATCATGACATACTAAACATTTATGCATTTTGAAAAGAACTGTTTCGAGAAAATTATTTAACCATTAACTTTAATTCAGATGTTAGGAAAAAATGTGTTGCGAATTGGAAAAGTGTATTATTATTTTTCAATTACAATTATTTAGTTTGAAAATAAATTTCAATAGTTTTTTTTAATTGTAATAAACTGTTGATAATTTGAGTTAATTATTTTTTAAATTTAAAACCTTGCCAAAGCAATAGAAACTAAATAAATAGGAAATAAATATTCTAGCGCTTGTCAGATAACGAAGGGAGTATGAAAGGATTTTGTTCAAATTTATTTCAACAGAAAATAACATTTGCAGAATCCTAAAGAGAAAATCAGTTTTTTATGGAGCCTTATGCAATTTGTTTTTGTTTTTTTGCTCTCCTGTAAAATTAGCAAAAGTGGACTTAGCAGCTTTACGTATTTAATCGACGATATGAAATTTATTATCATTTTTTCATTTTGAAAGCAAAAACATAAACATTCAATAGGTATTTTAGATTTTTGGTCTAAGAGGAAAAAAGAGACCAATGTTAAGTTGGAAACCATTTTAGTATTATTATTATTATATCTAAAGTTTAAAAGTTTACTTTCTAAATTACTAAAATACAAATATTTGTCTACAAGCATTATTAATTTGCCATTTAATTTTTTTTTGTATACTCAAATTAAAGCAACAAACATAGTATGTTTTATTTAATTTTTGTTTAACTATACATATGTATGTATGTACATTGTACATATGTACATATTTAAGTTTAAGACATCATTTTATACCAACATAATTTCTTGAAGACCATTTTTTGTTTGTTTCGTTTTGTTTTGAATATATAAATTATAATCTGACAATGTTCAAATCCATGCATTGATTTTTAATACTTTTTATTAATAACAAATTAGGTAAAACCAAAAAAAACTATCTGTTTAAAATTAAAAAAAAAAAACTTACCTGTTTTTCTTAATGGAAAATCGGAATCATATTTAACTATTGTTGAGGGCGGCTGAGGAATTTTGTACGGATGTGAACTTGTTACCGTACCAGCCGGCAAAGATTCACCAGAAGAACTTTTGACTACGCCTCTGTAATAAAAAGAAGAAAAAAAAAAACAAAATTAATGAAAAGGTTTTTATTTTAAAAGGTTTTAAGGTTCTTCCACACCAACGCGAATCTGTCGCGGCGACGACAAAAACAATAATAACAACACGTGGTTGTCAATGTCCCCTTACACACGAGGAAACTGAGTTTCCAGCAACTTTCAGTTTATAGGTGAGAAAGGCAAGAAGTAAGTGGGGAAAATGAAATCTCCCCGATGAACGATTTTAGGAGATTTTTTAGACATTCCTCTTCACATACACAGTAGTGTGTGTTCATCCAAGCTACTTTAAAAAGAAACAACAAAAAAATTTGACAATTTTGTTTCTTCGTGTGAAAGGTACAAGAGATTTTTAAGGAAAGCCGTGTTTTTTTGAAAGCCCGGTGGGAATTGGATAAAAAAAACGACGTCGGTGCTAAACAATTAACATGTTAAATGCAACAACAACTAATCCCCGAGAATTCTCGGGGCTTAACTTAAGCGCACAGAAAAACTGTGTTACCGGCATGAATTGCATGCATGTTATCGATAGTTTATATGAAAACATGTTTTTTACTGTCATGGCGTCGCTAATCCCCGCTGTCGTTTTTTTCAACCAATTCCCCAAGGGCTTGCAAAAAAACACCCCAGAAATTAAAAGAAAACGTCATCTCCGGCAACTTGTTTCCTCGTGTGAAAGCGGACAATAGCCGTGTTTTTTCGCAAGTCCGGGCGAATTGGATGAAAAAAACGACTTCGGTGCAAAACAATTAACATGTTAAATGCAACAACAACTAATCCCAGAGAATTCTCGGGGTTTAACTTAAGCGGACAGAAAAACTGTGTAACCGGCATGAATTATATACATGTTATCGATAGTTTGTATGAAAACTCCATGTTTTTTACTGTCATGGCGTCGCTTATCCCCGCTGTCGTTTTTTTTCAACAAATTCCCCCCGGGCTTGCAAAAAAACAAGCCTAATGAAAACAACACATTAGGTTTCAATACATCAAAATTTACATCTGAAAATTAAGACTTCTGATTTTTTTCTGGCTTCTCATTGGGCAGCTGTCATAAAAGTTAGATGAATTTTAGAGTCATCTGACAGCTGACCAATCAGAAGTTTAAAAAATTTAGAAATCTGATTGATGTAAATTTTCAAGCGTTGGACACGGCCATTTGTGATTCCTCTGGCAGGAGAAAAACAAAGATACTCAACCCTATTTGCTTACTTTCCAAAACTGCAAATTTATACCAATTTTAGTCCAAAACATCTAACAGTGACAAATGAGTCTGACAATGTCCTAATCGACTGACAATGACGCTGATTACATGAAGACTTTTTTCGGTTGTTTCGTCTTTCATCTTTTGGACAGCTTGGGTGAGGGGTGTAGAAATGTAGAGGGAATGAAGTAACGAAAGGAGGAATGAAAATTTGAAGATTTTTTCTGGTTGAACAATGACGTTTATGGTTTGACAACCGAATAGAGATGAGCGGTGAGCAGATGTCAGCAAAAATCGTAGTTGATAGAAAAATCATCAGTATTCAGGTATCGACATAAATCGATCACAAAAAATTAAAAAAATGCAAATAAAATGGTTTTTTTAAATCGAAGGCAAAGAATGAAACTTCACAAAAACGTCCATTGTTGTCTATGTGTTATTTCTAAAAAAAATATAATTCTCTTTGATATTAAACGTGTGAAAATATATTATTTTTGATTGACTAATGACTGGATGATTCAAAGGAAATTTGACAAAGAAATCGATTATTTCATGCAAAAGGAATATAAATATAATAAGGGTATTCATCCAACGTCTTAAGGCTTAACTACATAAGCCAAAAAGTACTGAAGTACAAAAGTAAAAATATTTTTTTTACCGCTAGCACCGTTGTTTTGTGAAAAAGAATACACAAATTTGTTTTTAAACCAAAATTTAAGCTTTCTGCATCATTTTTATAAGTTTTCTAGTCATAAAAACTATCACAAAATCAATTTAAAAATTTTCACTTTTGCACTTTTTCACTTTTTTGGCTTATGTAGTTGAGGCTTTAAACTTTACGATGTCGTAAAATCGTAAAGTTTCCGACACACGATTCATGAAGGCACCAAAAAACATTTTGCGTAAATGTGGTAAACGATATGGTAAACAAATCAGCTGTTCGTTAAACGTCAAATAATTTAATTTAATTTTAACATTCGCAAAATTTGTCATCCCCAATTTAAAAATGCCCAAAATAAGCCAAAAAAGTATATTTATACAATTGTATGAACAAATTGCTTTCAATGAACTATTAATTCTTGAGTTATTTGGCAAAAATGTATGTATTTTTATTTTTGTGATCAACATATAAATGCATGTGTGAATGCATTTGTGTCTGTGTAACTCACACTATTTTGAAAAAACCTCATTTTTCATCGATATGCCCGTTCCTCTATTTCTTCTTCTAAGGTTACGAGAGTTAACCATGTTTACGATGTTTACCATCTTCGTTTAAGACACAAATTTGTGTCTTAAAGTTTAAGATTTGTGTGAAAAGATTTCCCATACAAATTTTGACAGTTCGTTTACGACGTCGTAAACTTTAAGACGTTTACCACGTTTACGATGCTTTTCCGACGTTGCATGAATATTGAATATCCTTAATAATAATAATAAAGTGCTTTTGCCTTACGGTCCATTGATTTCTACATTTTTGCCTAAAGCCTAGTACGCTGCTGAACCGAAACGAAAAATCCAATACAAAAATGACAAAACGAAATCATAAACGAAAAATTTCGTTCTGCTTTTCGTTTTGCAGTACGCTGTTCGAAGAGCGAAATTTATAATTGTAGCAGATTATTTGGAGAAGTCTCCGCTCCTTTTTCGCACTGAATTAATTATACAGACTATTTATTGTGTGCGGAAAAATGACATTTGTGTTTTTTTTTTGTTTGTTATTTTCTTACATCATTGGTTTCTTTGATTTTTAGCGTTTATGTTTTATTTTGTTTTTGGAATTAGTGAAACTCTCCAAGGATATTTTCCGTTGTGTTTTCGCAAGCGTTTCGTTGTCTGTTTGGAGATCACAGAAAAATTTCGTTTCGCATCAGCAGCATACTAGGCTTAAATTCTGTGCTCCCGCATCGATAAAATTGGTCGAGAAACCTTAAAAAATGGAACAAAACTCGTATGATTTGTTTTAATTTCAATCGTCTCTAGACTTATTTTATCGATGCGAGCCACAGATTGAAGGCACAGATCATTTGAATGGAATTTCTTAGAAGAGAAAATCGAATTTTTTTTGAGGTTTTAAGAACGGGATCTGCCACAATAACAATTTCTTTTTTTTATTTTCTCCAAAATGTTTGATTGAAATATAACTGGGTTTCAGTTTTTTGCCTAAAAATTCACATAACAGAAATAGAGTTTTGATGTTCTTTCGCCTTATTTTTGGGTTATGGTCTTATATTTCGCTAATGGCTGGACTAAATTTGTCACAGTTTCCAATCTGTACATATACGTTCTTAAACTCTCGGATAGCCAAAATTAGTCGAAATACAGTGAAAAATGAAACAAATAGGATGAGTTTTGTTCCATTTTTCAGCGTTTATCGACCAATTTTTTCGATGCAAGTTAGAGCACATATAGGCACTGATTTAGTCTTAGTGCCAGTTGGTTCCCAGCTATTCATCTTTGTAAAAGGATTATTGCAACTGGTAAATCTTCAAATCTCGAATATATAATTTGAAACGTAAATCATCGAATTTGATAATCAGCCGATTCAAGCAGAACCTTTATTACAAATTTAATCCACTCTGAACAAACGGCCCTAAGTCAAAAACACATTTTGATGTAAATTCAACGTATTTGTCTACCAAAATTAAAAAGAAAGAAGAAGACATCGATTTTTCAGGTTTGATAAATTTTGTCATCGATTTTTCACGGAATATTTTAACTGCTTATCTCTAAAAAGAAAGCATTTTGCGAAGAACTTATAATCTTTTAATTTCGTGTTGTAAAACAGTTTTTATACCTAAAAAAGCTTCAAATATGAACAAAAAGTGATTAGAAAACATTTTTACTTATAACCACTGTTTATTTTCCAATAAATCCACCGCAAAATTTTTGTTTGTCAAAATAACGAAAGAGTCTTCACGAATGAAAAAAAAGAACCATGTAATCACGACGATACGTGTCTGTCAAAAAGACGAAAGACGAAACGAACGAAAAAAAGACTTGTGTAATCAGCGTCAATGGTAAAAATTGTGTGTTCAGACGATTGAAGATACCTGACAATTTTTTGTCAGATTGTCGTCTGACAATGACGTTTCTGACAATATTGTGTGTTCAGACGATTGTAAGACATTTGGAACAGTTTTTTTACTGACAGATCTGACAATATTGTAAGATCTAACATTCGTCTGTACTTAGCTTTAGTATCATCAATATAAGAAACACAGTTAATTCTGTTCTAGGCAGAGAATAAACCCAGAAATTATTTTGTGTTTGTAATGTACTTAGGTGAAGTACATCAAAATTGTTCTTCCTTTTTAATAATTTAATTCTTGCACTAAGTTGAAATGCAAAGGTGAAAAGATTATTTAACGTTATAAAATATTTTTAGGTATATATTTAAATCGATATGATATCAACAATACAAGTTTTTAAATAATAATATTAATTTTCAAAACAACATTTTTTACTAAGCTTGTTTATTACATATTTCTAAACATTAGTTTTTTTTTTATTTATGTTGAGTCAACAAATTCATTTAAAAAAAATAACTTGGGGGTAGCTCCCCCGAATTTGCACAAATTTTCACAATTTGCTGTCAAAACCCATAGAAAAAGTTTTTTGGGAAATTTGTTAAAAAAAAGTTACCAAACAGGCATAAGAATACGCTTTTTGGCGACAGCAGAGTTCTTGATGAATGTAGTAGATTTTTGTTTAGATCTACTTCTTAATGTGAATTAGCAGTTTTATGTTTGATAATATGCCTGTTTGGTAACTTTTTTTTCAACAAATTTCCCAAAACCGAGTTTTTTTGTCTATGGGTTTTGACAACATATTGTGAAATTTTGTGAAAATTCGCAAGAAATTTAACGTTACCAAACAGACCAAATGTATGTGTATTTCAATTCGTGAATTAATTTTTGAATTAAAAGATAATAACACATTTTTGAAGCAAAACTTCTTTTGCGGCATGGGGGTAAAAAATTTTTCTATGGCGCTGTCAGTGACATGTCAAACCGACATACTATATTCGTTAAGATGGTTATTGAATTCGAGTAAGGGTTTTTTGTGGGAAGAATTTTATTTCTGAGGATTTTTTTCTGTTGTGTTGGATTTTCGGCCATTGGTCGATTTATTGCGAGGAAGCATAAATTATGTATAGTTGTAGGTTTATTGGTTTTGCATGGAAATATTCTGCAATCTATTGTGTCTCTCGCTCATTGGGTGTTGTTGAAGTAAAACTTCTTTTGCGGCATGGGGGTAAAAAATTTTTCTATGGAGCTGTCAGTGACATGTCAAACCGACATACAAATTCCCACCACGAATTACAAAATTCAGCGTCACGATTTTGCAACGGTTCTGAGTTTCAAATCGGGTGCTCTGAGTGGTAGGACTTGAAAAATACTTGCCCTGTTGTCGTGAAAGAAGTTTTACTTCTAGCGCGTGTACATAAGTACGCACACTCTTTTTTGAAGTAAAACTTCTTTTGCGGCATGGGGGTAAAAAATTTTTCTATGGAGCTGTCAGTGACATCTCAAACCGACATACAAATTCCCGTCACGAATTACAAAATTCACCGTCACGATATTATATTTTCGTTAAATGCAATGGTTCGTGCATTTAATATATTCGTTAAGATGGTTAGTGAATTCGAGTAAGGGTTTTTTGTGGGAAGAATTTTATTTCTGAGGATTTTTTTCTGTTGTGTTGGATTTTCGGCCATTGGTCGATTTAATGCGAGGAAACATAAATTATGTATAGTTGTAGGTTTATTGGTTTTGCATGGAAATATTCTGCAATCTATTGTGTCTCTCGCTCATTGGGTGTTGTTGAAGTAAAACTTCTTTTGCGGCATGGGGGTAAAAAATTTTTCTATGGAGCTGTCAGTGACGTGTCAAACCGACACACAAATTCCCGTCACGAATTACAAAATTCAGCGTCACGATTTTGCAACGGTTCTGAGTTTCAAATCGGGTGCTCTGAGTGGTAGGACTTGAAAAATACTTGCCCTGTTGTCGTGAAAGAAGTTTTACTTCTAGCGCGTGTACATAAGTACGCACACTTTTTTTTAATTAATACGAGTGGTAGTGTTTATTTATCAATTACCTTTTAGAGTAGGGTGAAGCCGTCATGCCATTAGAAGAAGCTGCTTGTTTTTTGTTCATCAAAAAACTCTAAAAAAAAAAAACAAACAAACAGTATATAAATATTGTTTTACTTTAAAAAATAATATTGAAACTTACCATTAAAATTTGTTTCACTTCAGGGCTTGCATTGGCACTGCAATTTTCTTTACGTTTCATTGCTTCACGTTCACGTTCGCGGCGTTCCCGTTGTTGTTGTTCCTCTGCTGCAATTTTTTGATCCCGTAATTCCTGGAATACGCCATGTGAGTGCGCCGCAAACTATAGCAATTATAATGTCGAAAAGTTTTGTTTTGTTTTTGGAAAAATTTTGTTCGTTTTGTTTTGTATTTTTTTTATTTAAAAAAATACGAGAAACCAAAAAATATAAAAAACCGAAAAGACTACATAGGTACAGGTTTATACAGAAAAAATAAAACAAAAAGTGAAGAATTGAAAGTAAAAAAAAAAAATGTTCACAGTAGATTATATTTATGTATTAAGAAACAAACTTAAAGTTTTTGTTGTGTCATGATGTGGATTTTATATAAATCTTGTACAATTTTAATGCAAATGTTAATTTAAAATTTTTCACTTAATGTTTTTATTTTTCAAAACTGATATATTTGACATATTTGACTTTTATTATTTGTTTATTTATGTACCTGATATTTGTGTTCCAATTCCAGTTTATGCTGTAGCTCAAGTTGTTTCCTTTGTTCTTGAAACGAGTGTAATAGCATTTGTTTTTGCATTTCTTGTTCCTTCTTTAACTGAAATATGACAGGGGAGTTCTATTGATACATGTTATTGAATCAAGGAAACTTTTCAAAGAGGTTTATATTTTTAAAATAAAGATTATTAAATTTTATAAAAAATTCAGTTTTTTAACCACCTGCTACGTGTAGATGCAAATATTAAAATTTAATTATGAAATTTTGTACACGAATATAAACATACATAAGGGTCTTCAAAGTTTATCAAATGTTTTATTTTATAAGCCAGCTGTCAACAAAAAAAAAATTACCTTTTTAAAGGCGTTTTCGATTGGTAATCCGAAAGAGAAATACCAATCGAACGTTTTTATCGATTCTGAAGTGTAAGTGTTTCTGGTTTCGATTCAGAATTCAAATCCAGAAGCATTTTCTCTTCTATCGAGGAGAATAACTGTCATTTTGTGGGGTTCAGAAGGCTTCTAGAGACCAAGCGAAAACGCTATAAGATAGCTTGCCTGTCAGATATAACCACTTACTTTTAAGTCTTTTATGCTCGTATTGAATGGATTAATGGATGGTACCCATTGAGTGAGCTTATCTTCATTTTCTATGCAGAAGAAGAAAAACCATGTAACCTATTTAAGAAACTATCTAAATGCTCCAAGATTACAAATTAAAGCCCGAGAGATGTCTAAATAAAATAATATGAAAAACTGTTTTTATTTGAATAAAAAAAAATACATATACATTTTTTGATAGGTATATGTATATGTAAATGTACAGCTGTGTTATTGTTACAGAGTCTCTAATATTTATTAACAGTATCTTTCAATATGAATTTAACTATTAGTATAGTTTATTTATCTGGTACATATTCGATTACTTTACTGACACGTTTGTGTCAGTAAACATTTGTATCTAATGTTATATAACGTACATATGTATAAGCTCAGTTCAACAGCCCCCAACATGTGCAGCGATAAATACTAAAACAAATACAGTATGTAGGGTTTTTTTAAGAGATTTGTTTTGTTTTTTTTTTTTTTAAATTGGGAACACAATTTTTAGGGACAGCAAATATTTGAGCTGGCATAAATGAGGTTTGTTTAAATAAATAAAGTATGTGGCGCAATAGCTCGTGTGAACAAGGGCCTGTGGCAGCACACACCTTTAAGAATAGCGCCGATATCTCCACGCGATTAATGATAACGCACCTGTTTTATCGCGCAATAAAGTCATATTTGAACATCCTTTGACCCTGTTTAGATTGGGAAGATTGAGTCCGGAGTGGTGAGTCTCATCGTTTTTACATTTGAAAATTTGAAGTGAAACAACAACAATTTTGCACATTCAAACAACAACAAATGAGTACGGTTTTTATATTTTCTTCGCGCCTCACTTGAGTCCTCACCCCACACTTCTCTTGCCTACGAACTGCCGTGATGCCGTACTCAATCTTCCCAACCTAAACAGTGTGTTTTACCTTTTTTTCTTCTCTTTTTCCGCTGTTGGTCGTCGTGACGTGGTGTGGCTAAATTCACTTATTATCTATCTGAAGTTTTTGTAAATTTAATATTAAGCATTTGAATTATAGTTAAATCGAATTAGAGGAAGGTAATGAAATAAATAAAAAAAATGTGAGTGCCGGGACTCACGGTTGAGATGTGTAAACATACCAAACGTAACGTGAGGCTCAGAATCACAATCACATCACAAGATACGTTACGTTTTTTTTCACCCTACCACCAGTATAGATGTTTACACATCAAAAATTTGATTTCCAAATTGGTGACCCCGACGTGATTTTGATTTCCAAAGGCCTTTTTATTTACAACTCGCAACCATTCCTAAGTGAGTGTTATTAACAGGAATCGAGGAGGCTAGGGTGAGAAGCACTTTTCCATGACATTTACCCACGGGCTACTACTGTTCTGCAATAAGAATTCTGATTTCGATACCTAAATCAAATTCAGAAGCATTATGCATGTTCAGGAAAATGAGATCTCAAAGATTTCAGCAATCCGAGATTGCCGAGATTCTAAACATGCCTATTATCACGATGTAATCCAGATCTGATTGATCAAAGTCGCGGTTTACATTTGCAAGTTATATTTTTATTAACATAAAAGCAACATCTTTCGTCAGTAAATCCATGTAGGTATTTAAAAACCTGTTAAAATAACAATTGTTCTATGCTTGTCAATAAAAGTTAAGTAAAACAGGATCTTCCACTAAAACCTTAAACAAAAAGTCACTATACAACATCCTATATAAGCTTATCTCAATCTAAAATAACATTAAAACATAATTCTATTGCGTTTCAAAACAAAAAGAATATATTATTTGCGGATAACTATAAAAATACTGATTGTAAATAAATTGTTTATATGTATTCGTTTAATTGCATTTTTTCTAGTTTCCTATATTCAAAAGTCCACCACGAAAGTAAAACCAAAAAAAAAAAAATAATCCAAATCTATAAATGAATTCTCAAAAATTCCAAATACATAAAAACATATATATGTATGTATTTTCGACCCTGAAACTTCTGTTATCAATCTAAACACCATTAATTCTAATTAATGATTAAACAATCAAATGAATTGACATTTTATAAATGTCAAAATCACAAATTTCCATCTTTGTCACGCTTTTATTTCTTTCACAGAATGACATACTAAAACAAAATGCAAATTAAACGTAGAAAATAATGTTAATAACACGTCATTATGCAAATTTAAGTTTCAGTCTGTCATAAATTGACAATTTTAGATTTTTATTAATATTATTCCATATAATACAAAAATAATAATGTGTTATGTCAAAGTCATACAAAACAGCAACAGCAAAAATAACACACTAAACTATTATAGAGTTCTATTTCTGAACATAGTAAAATTTTCCATTATTTTATTAACAAACCTAACTCAAATACAGCGCGGTTTATTAGATTGAATGCACTTAAAATTTCAATGTCAGTTGTTTCTTATTTTTACATATGGAACATACAATTTGTGGAAGGATGTTGTTTTAATAGAAAGTTTGAATACAAATCAAGACAATATTTTTAAAGAACAACTTTTACTTCTTCGTTGGACTCACACTGTCAAACTCATTATGACATCTCTTAGTTTTATTTTACTCCCACCTCATGATCTTAAGGAAATAGGTAGTCAAGTGAGCCAAAATTTTAGTTTTCAACAAAATTTCAAATGTATTTCTTCTTATGATGGGGTGGGTGTGAGATAAAATATAATGAGTACAAGCCCAATGTAAACACCTTCATTTGTAAAAAAAACTAGTCAACTAATGAGTCCAAGTTTTTGTAGGACTAAAGGCCGTTAAAAGCATTTGGAAGCAATAATTCAACAAGTCCAAATAAAATAGTGCTAAGTCTTCTACTTGGGTGATGTATTTCAGTAGATAGTATATAGAATTTGTGGCCCCGGGCAAAAAACAAAAACTTCCAATTTAATGATTAGGAATTCTATGTAGTCTTGTTGGATATAGTTCACATTAGATATTCGTCACGAAATCTATGTATGATGAACTGAGCTTAACAAAAAATTGCGTATTGATAAAGGCCCTCACTAGTCAACTGATGAGTCCAAGTGAGATCGCCGGGACGAAACGCCAAATTTTTGTAGGACTAAATCAGTGCCTGTTTAGATTTTGATGTCGGCTAGGAATTTACAAAATATTGATTCAGATTGTCTTCATTCACTTGATGAAGATTCAGATAAGTCCATAAAATATTGGATATTTTTCAGTATACAAATTATTTTACAATTTAAAAATTACAGGGTTCAAAATGATTTGTCAATGTTTTACGTCTTGTACACAAAAGTGATATTTTATACAAAAAGTGGTTCAGTGCGTTTGTTAACTTTTGGACAAGTTCTTCCTCTCTGAGAGTATTTTCTCCTTCTTTCAAAGTTTGACAGGTTTTACACTTTTTCAGTTCAAATAAAAAAAAAAAAAAAAAACGTAGAAACTGACAGTTTTGGGCAAGTAAACGAACAGATCTACTGCTACCGCGTCAAATTTTCTATAACCCCTGTTTAGATTTAGAAGATTGGTTCGGGGATCAATCCAAAGCTATCCGGATAGGTTTGTGTTGTTGTAATCCCTTGTGACAAAACAGCTGATGCAACAACAACCCAACGTATCTGAACATTTTTGGGATAGGTGGATGGCCTATCTGATATATCACCGAACCCAAGGATTGAGTCCGGACTGGTGACATCGTGTTAACATAATTGAGGCACCACATAGACGCAACAACAATTTTGACATTTCGCACTTCATGTGTCTGGTTTTTATATATTCTTCGCACCTCATGAGAATCCTTACCCAACACTTCTCTTGCCTATACGAACTAGCGTGATGCCGGACTAAATCTTCCCGATCTAAACAGAGGAAGAACTATAGAGAGAGTAAAATTCGACGGCGGCTCTGTTTTAGCCTACAAGCTCCGATGTTGCGCACCATCTTTCATATGTATTAATTATTATTATAACTCAATATAAAAAAAATTTGGGGACAAATACATATGCAAGAAGATGTGCATACTCACCACCTTTTTTTTTTTTGCACTACCCGAGGTGAAAACATGTATACACCGATAGGGATTCACCACGTTATAAAAAATGTAAACAAAAGGTTTCCAGGGGACGGAGACGAGGAAATTTGACTCTCTCTATTAGTTCTTTCTCTCTGATCTAAACAGCGTCAATCGTCCTGCTTGCTCAGAATCTGTTTGATTTTGACGTTTACGAACTGGGTTTTTAATATCTTTATCCCCAACTCGATCTTTTTTATTGCAGAGAAAAAATGTTAACAAAATATAAATGACTTTAGCAAACTGCGCTATCGAAAATAATGCTTTTGCATACAAATTTTGTTTTGAGTTTTCGAACAGTTGATTTTTGATGTTTGCGTTTAAGAACATTTTGTAAATTGAATTTTTGACGCATTAATTCAATTTTGTTTAAAAATCTGTTGAAAGGTTTTCGTGAAAAGCGAGTGTAAAAAAATGGTTCTATGGTAGGTCCCATTACTTAACTATTTTCTGATTTTGTTTCAATGAGCTTTTAATAGATCTTATGCAAGTGTGTCTAATTCAGGAAACTGCACTGTTTAATGCAAACCAGTTGTATGTTATAGAATTTAAAAATCAAGATTTCCAAAATAGAATCATACTAATAGAAACCAGAAGTTGTTTCGATTTATGTATGTATATATAATGTTGTTTTTTCTGATTTTTGTTTTTGTTTGCCAGCACATAAGTCAAAAGCAGCCAGCCTTGCTACCTCGCAATATTATCGGTACGAAATAAAAAAATAAATGCTTAATTTTTTGATGTTTATTTTCTCGGGCAAGATCAATTATTGTTTTTTTTTTTTCTTTTTTTTTTACATACATTAATTCAATTTATTTGAACGTGCTATGGAGAAAACTTATGAATTAAAATTCTTTTCTCGTTTATCACATCATGAGTTGAAATATCTGTGACCATTATAAGTTTGTGAATCTGTATACATTCTGTGAAATTCATTCTCTATATACCTAGGTATGTATATTCAAATACATATATATTTATATAAAAATCTTGTTTTCGTTTGATTTGATAAATTAATCAACCGCATAAATTAAAACACCGAAATTCGACAAACCATTTGATTTTATAAAAACAATAATTATATTATTGAATTCGATTTTATTAAAAAAATATTGGCGTCGACGAGTCGCTGTTTAATGTTTTCTAATTTTTTTTAAATAATATTATTGTATATAATTATGGATATGTATGATTGTGTTTTTTTTTTAAGATATACCTATACATTTTCAAAAATAAATATTTAATTTCCTAAGAATTCTTTTTTTTTTGGTTTTTATTAACACAAAATTATTAATAGAACACACATTGAATATATTCTATACAAAACTCTATAGCACTTCGGCTAGCTATAGGAATAAGACAATTTAAATTGCGTCGTCGTTTCATGTCCCGTTTTATAAATAGAAAGTTTAATTTTGAAAAGCCGAATAAAAAAAATAAAATAAATAAATTTTTAAATGAGCAACACACAAATAGCAGCAGCGGCAGCGTGCTCTAGCCGCCGAGCCGCACAAAAGTACATTTGAAATCTACGTTTTGTGGTTGTTTTTAAGCTTTCGATTATTATGGCTTAGGTATATGTACATAATACATATGTATATAATATGGGCCAGTGACTAGATTAAATATATTCAACTGGTAGGAATATAATTTTTAGCATTTAATGATGAAATCGTACTTTTGTAAACCAAGAGTCTATACTTCGTTTTTAATAATGAAAAATAACGAGACGAACATTTTTATAAAAGTATTTTCTATATGCGTTTAACCAGTAAGTGTATAAATTAATAACAATTGTGTGTACTGTTTACTTATTTTTTAAGCTACCTAAATACATAAATAGATATTGCAACTTGACATGTGCAAAAATGGTTAAGATATGTATTTTTGACACTTTTGACGTTTTGCAGTTTTTTTTTTTAATTTATACCAGTCATAAACGCAAAGCGGATACAATGAATAGGTGTTATGCCATCATTTACACTTAAAGTGATAAAAAATTTACCCGATTTGCCATTACAGCATAGTTGAGGTACATTAGAAATGAAAAAAGCATTTATGTATTTTAAAACTTTGAATAAATTCTTTTTTAAATTTGCTCTTCTTCACATACAAATCGGGAAAGCCTACGAACAGGGTTGGCCGATTTAACTACATTACATTTTCTACATCATTAACTACGGTTAGTTAATTTAATAAACTACACGTCTTATTTTCTAAAAATTGTTACGTTTCCATATACATACAAAGTAAATTTAGAGAAATAATAAAATTTCAATAAAAATTTGAACATTTTAACTCAAAAATCAAGCTTTAAAGTAACAACTGCAAGATCATTTGATATTTGAAACTAAGTTGGCTACAATTTGTTTCATTAACTACATTTAACTACGTTTAACTACATACATAAACTACGTAGCAAATGTGAAAAATGTAGTGGCCATCCCTGCCTATGAACACTTCTCCTTTTTTTGGTGTCTGTTTTATCATCTTCTTCGTATTGTGTTTCCTCAGACCAGTAAGAACAAAGCACGAACGCAATAATTTTGTCTATTCCCCTGACGTTTCGCCCTCTTTCTCTACTCGCCGTTACACTTTTTTGAAATTCTGTTGATTTTTTCACATTATTAGTAGGTATGCCTCCGCTTAAACATTTCTAATGTTAAAATTATTATTTCTGTCATTTCATGCCAATTGCTCCACAGACAAAATGACATTTTGACACTCGTGTAGAGGAGGCATTACTTATATGTATGTGAAAACAAGCATTTTTGGGGCAAGTTGTAAGGACCTACATAATACATATATACATACATATGTAGCTACCTAACTTGATTATATTATTTTCTCGTCTTGACTCACATTTAAAATTATCTTAATCTTGACTCACGGATTATATTAATGAAAATTAATTTATGTACATCCAGTAAGAATCGGTTTCATATTTTTAAAACAAGATTAACAAAAATGCAGACAAAAAAATATGTAGATATGATACTTTTTTGTTGTTGTTAAGTCGTTTAAATGAAAAAAAGTCTTTCACACACACATAGTGTGTGTACTGCTTTAAACCCAGCTTAAGGTCAGTCTATTTCTAGATTTATTTGCTTTGTCGCTAAGTATAGTAATGCCACCTTGCGTCGTCGTCGGTGGTGATGACGGCAGGCGACAAACTAATTCCTTCAACCCCACTCTGGATAGGCGAGGTTATTCATTTAGCAAAGTATCTAGCCTAATTGATAAAGATACAGAGTATATAAACCGGTTAACAGCAGTTACAAAGCACTCCGAGTTGGTTTATTTTAATCATATATGTACAGTGAGTTAAGAATTTAATAATTTCACAGAAGGCTGGCCATAAGATAAGTCTTATGTAAGTCTCATTATATACTATATTATTCTGTTTGTAAATCCATTAATTTTATTTTTGGCAGTATTTATTTTAATACAAAATTAATTTTTTGGTTACAGCATGTATGTACATGATTTTTAATTTTTTTTCTTTTGGTTTTGCAAAGATGCTTTTGAACGCAGCGATTTTTAATGAAGTTTTAGTCTCTTATCAGGTGATTATTCCTAGAATCTCGTCAGTGGCTTAAACTTGTTCAATACAGTCTTTACTTTTCTTGATTAAACGAACTCAAAATTAAGGAAAGCATAAAGAATAAATGACCATAACAATTTTACCGACGAAATCACAAGTAAATTACGAAGCTGTCTGAGCAAAATTCAAGCACGGAAAACGTCAAACTGACATAAGAGAAAAGGTCCGTTCGCGTACGCACCAGAAACTACCCAAAACTACCATTTTCTACCTGATTTAGTTCGAAAGCTCGCGTACGCAAATCTTGGGTAGTTTCTGGCAGGAGAAAGCGCTCATGAGAGAGAAAAACATTTACCCTTCTTGCCAGTTTTTAACCGAAAAATTTCTTCGGACAGAAACTTGTATGTAAGTGCTGTGTTGTGACAGAAACTTGTATGTAAGTGCTGTGTTGTGTCAGAAGCCAGTTTGAAAGACAAAGAACAAAAAAAAATTACAAAATGTCTGTAGTTTACATTTTGTTTTATTTTGGTAGAAGTGGAGACTCATTCATTTACAAAAATGAATTTTTATAAATTGACGGTGACTTTTTATTAATAAATTATTTAAGAAACTTTGTTTGTGAAGTGTTTTTTTTTTATTCAGTGTTTTTTTAAAATTCTGTCTAATGTAGTTATGATTTCTTCATAGAATTCGGGATTAATAAAAATAATAACGTGATGTTCCTGTTTAGTGTCTATTTTCCATTTGTAAATATTTACAATGTTAATTTTAATTTGTTCATCATCAAATTTAATAAAGAATATAAAATTATAGTGAAATTTTCAATATTGTCGCTTTGTTTTCTATTTTGTTTTTGTTTACTTTTTGTTGAAGTTTAAAAACTGAGAAATATTTTGGTTTAAGGCGTTCGTGTATTTTCGGACAGTTTCGCTTCTCTTTGAGAGAATTTCTCCCCCACTCCTACAAATTTGACATTTTGCCAGATTTAGTCCGAGAAGTACACGAACAAACCTATTATACGAGAAAAAGATAAAACACGAGTTTTTACAGTTTATGTAGGTACTGAAGTGTGTTTCTTATAAATAAATCAAAATGGCCTAAAAACATTTGTAGAGAAAAAAAAAACAAATATACCTACAGAAAAAGTTGAAATAATAACATAGATAGATGTTTTCTTAATCATCTCATCTTATGTAGTTTATCATACTGTTCTAAGACAAACAAAATCGCAAAATAAAAATACCACATTATTGGTTTAGACGAATTTACAAAATATTCATTCCCCATCTGTCAAAATTTCCTTTTGACAGAGTGAACGCTGGTAAAATCTGCAAAACTTGCAAGAGTGCATCTCTTGCGTAAAAATCTTTTATATAAAATAGATCTTTCTTGAATAAAACAGAACAAATTGAAAAAGATCAAATCTTTTCACAAAAAGATCAAAATAATTTTCTTCAATATCAGGTTTGATTTGAGTCTCGAGTTCCACATTTTAACGAATTTGAAATTCATCCCGTTCAATTATGGATGTAGCAAAACAGGCTGCAAATAAATTTTATTTAAACAAAGGATCTACAATAAACCAGAGTAGGTAGACTTTAAAAAAGGCTGATTAAACATTAAATGGCCATCGACTATAAATGTTGTTTTTAAAATTTAAGTGACTTACTTGTTCCGTATAGATAGAAAATTTAATTCATTAATCAATTTTTAAATATATACATATAGATATCAAAAAACACAAAATCTTACGCAATATATGACCAAAATTTCGAAGACTTTTGACAAACTATGACCTCTCACTCTGAACACAGATAAGAACACAACACATTGTCTATTTATAATAGTTTTAATTTTTTTTCTTCAAATAAATATTTATTTAATTTTTACGTCAAAGTTCATAAAGACAAGCTTGTGTTTTTATTTTTATTTAAAGAAAACATCTCAATTGAAAATTTATATATCTAGCCACGTTCCGGTGTGGGAAAAGCGCATTAAAAATTCGCTTGCTTGTTGCTAAATTTACACCGGAAACGCCATTTTTGATATATAAATAAGCTAAAAAATGTACAAAAAAAGAAAAAAATTCAAAATAAATAAAAATTCCTTTTCCTATTACTGACCGAGCACCATAATTTAATTTTGTTTTCGTTTTTTTTTTGTTAATTTAAACGAAAATCGAAAACTGCAAAAGTTTATTTTATCCCACTCGCGGGCCGGTTCTATTCTTGTAATTTTTGTTTATAAACCTACACGAAAGTTTGAATACAGCTCTCTTTGTGCTATGATGAAAATTTATAAATATACAGTAAAATTTCTATTTATATATGTATATATACATAAATGTATAGCTATATATTAATGGTTGTATTATGCCATTTAGAAGAAATCTATTTTCGATTCGCAGCGGCGTGTTTTTTGTTTTGCTTCTTGTTAGGTGGGATTTGTGGCTTTTTTTTGATGTAAGATCACATAATGAATAAATGTTCATCAATAATAATATCATTTATTTTATTTTTGTTTTAATGAAGAATTGGTGTTTGAAAAAATATAAACAAATATTTTTTAAAATTTACATTGAATGCCGAATTGACAAACTGTTAGAATTTATTATTTATTTTAGTCAACAAATAGTATTTTAACATAAAAAACTGACAAGTGCAACCGTGGTACACTTAAGGTCTGTTCGTGGACTTTTATTCCAGGGAAAACTGTGTTACCGACGCGAATTATCTCTTTGTTATCAATAGAGTTGCAATTTATTCTTTATGGCGTTTTAGGAACTTTTTCTTTTTTAATCTTAGATTGTACCTATTACGACCTAAACATTTTTGATAAGATCACAAAATAATTTGTATTCAATTTTTTATAAAATTTAATTTTGCTTAGAAAAGTATTATGAGTATAATATTTACCTCCAGAATTTCTTGATTTATATCAGCCGGGGCGGGGTGCTGATTGCCTGTAGAATTTATATCTAACGACAAACTACCAGGTACTACTATCATTCGATCGCGAGCTATTGCGGAATCGCGTGCCATATCTGTAAAGAAAAAATAAAAAAAAATATAAATAAGTATAAAATACAAGTATACTAATGTTCAATAATATTGATCGGGTTTTATCATACAAAATTTGTCAAAAGAACAAAAATGGATTTGCATTCAAGGTTCATTGTCCTGCTAGCAGTGACGCAGGGATTTTACTTCCGTATATTATGTATACATATACCTAATAAGTTTTCAGTTTTGCTGACTAAAAACAATGGTATGTTACTTTAGCTTTTTAGTTGCTTTAAAATCTAAGAGTAGATATTTATGAACAATTGGTTTAGTATTAGTCCAGTCAAAATAGAATATTTCGTTGAACTGTAAAATGAAATGTAAACAGTCTGTAAAGTCTCTATAAATTCAACATCTCCAAAAAAAAGTTTTTCAAAATCAAAAGTCGAAAATATCGATTGTTTGCATGTTATACTCTTAAGCAGCCCATACACCATTCAATTTGGTTGTCAACTCAGCTATCAACTTAATTGACACTTCGCCACACACTACATAAACTCAATTGAAAGACTACTGCTTCAACTATCAAAAACCTTATTTTACTAAAGAAATTTGACTCGACTCGATTGCGTTTGTAAATTTGTTTGAAAAATTAATAAGAAAATGCTAAATATCAATATTAATAGCTGTGTTTTATTTTCCCTCAGATCCGAACCAAATTGGATATAACTACGAAAATACATGTATGACAACAACAACACGAGATCCAACTTTGTTTTGAACTTGGATTTCCAAATCCATTTGGAACACACAGCCTTTATTTGTAAATGTTTATTTCTGAGTTTTTTGAGATGATTAAGAAATATATCAAAATTAATAAGTAGAGTTTGGATGAACGAATGGCTAAAGAATAAAAACAATAAGGTAAATCAGGTTTTAAGTGAGGTTGAATTACACATCAATCCCCTTATAAATTTGGCATCGATTTAAAATGGATTTGGTTTGACAGCGACTTGAAACACAGTTCAATTTAAGGTCTCTTTGGTAACTTGAAATTTCTTTTTAAAAAAATTACACAATTTGCTGTCAAAAAAACTCAGTTTTGAAAAACTTGGCGAAAAAAAGTTACTAAACAGACATTTAGTTGAAAGACTTATAAATCAATTTGAACAAATTCAAAAATGTTTGATTTTCTAAAAGTCAAATTAATCAAATGACATGCCCACATACGAGTTGATTTGATCAATATTGAATATTCGACTAAATTGACATTTAAATGGAATCGTTTCGTTTCGATGATAAAAAAGTCAAATTACCTATTTACTTTTCAATTATTTTTTATTTGAAATTTTACTTAACAACAAACACATCGATGATTAACTGCAGTTGCAAAAATTATTGATTGAAGGTGAATGCTATACCGAAAAGAAGTTCATAGAACATTTGTTGGTTATGTGCCTCTTTTCGTACTTAGGTAACTCTAAAAAGTGGTTTTTTTCAAAAACACAATTTGAACATTTTCCCCAGATTTCACTCTGTTTTTTGTTTTGTACCGGATCGATATACCTATGTAATTGTTTACATATTATTTCATTAACCGTAATCGAGCGCCCTTTTGTTTACACTTATTCAAACTTTTCTTTTAATTTTGTTTTTTTTTTATAAAATTTGATTTTGTGTTAAAATAAAAAAAAAATTATTAAAAAATGAAAAAATAGTGATATGATTAAAATACACATTTATGTTCAGATAACAGTTTAAAAAAATACATATCTTAATTCTAGTTAGTTCTTTTTTTTATTAAAACAAAAACGCCTTAATAGCATTCAAAGTGTATTATGACTAAGGCATTTTCTACGTTCACACTAGACATTTCATAACCAAGTCGTAATTAATCAACCCACTTTTCTCATTTCCCCACTTTATCACAACTCGCAAGAATATAGGTACAACTTTTAAATTGTGATTTGTGAATATCTTGTCAAACCACTTAACTCAAAACAAACCGTAAACATTTAACTGACAGTTGAACCACTAAACTATACTCCAGACAACACAAATATTATAAAACAACAAACAAAAAATTAAGTTACTTGAATTTTCTCTCAAAAATAAAAACAATTCTCACCCGAAAATTATTGTAGAGCAACATTTATGTAGTGTCAGTAAGTAAAATGCTAATTGACAATTGAGTAAAAAATACAAAATTTAAAAAATAAAAAAAAATATGTGTGGAATAGAGCAATGAAAACAGCAACACAAAACAATACTTTTTTTTTTAAATGAGACAAAAGAGAGAAAGAGAGAGGACTTCAAAAGTCACAGCCCTATACAATACAGCCCCTGGCGACATTTTCTACACTGAGGCAAAGTTTATTTTTAAATTTTGTTGTTCCTATCGCCGTGGCATTGAGCTTATCGATCCAAGTCTATTTATAGAATCTTCACAATGTTTACCGAGAGAACTTGTAGCGTTCATATGTATAGGAAATGCTCGGTCTATGTGTGTGTGTACCTGTCAGCAGAATAAAAAAAAAAACACACAACATGTAATAATATCAATATATGAATGGGGGTGCATTTTCTTTTGTATTTTTTTTTTAAATAGAAGCTCTACAGCTGTATCAATGTGGGGTAATTATAATTACCCTAGTGGCAGCATCAAGTGTGCCATAATGCATCAGGTAGTAGACACAAAGACGTAATTCAAAGTTATCTAAGATAAAGAATTTCAAGTTTTTTTTCGCACTCTGTTTATTTTTTTTTTCATCTGTCATACAAATTAGAAAAAGTGATCTAAAAATAAACCGAACATGATTAGGTTATGTTTTGTTTTTTTTGTCTTTCAAGACTTTTGAGAGTTCAAATTAAGAAACATTTCAAATGAACTACCTAGGTATAGGTATTTTATCTGACGTGCGATGAAATTTATTGGTATGAAGAAGAACAAAATAAAAATTAAGAAGAGCTAATTTAAAAAAAATAGAAGTGTCCCATTTAGTTTGGAATTTGTTTTGTTTTTTTTTTTTTAATTAATAGTTAAGATATATTGCGTAGGTATAGGTAAGGGAATTAGTTTTTTTGGAAAGTCATTGAATTTGATGGTTGTATTTTATTTATCAGATGAATTTTAGATTGATGTACATTGTAGGTACATACGTACCTATATGTATGAAGCTATGTAGATACTTAAGCTGTCTTTTTTACTTGTAGTAAACACAAAGCGTATCAATAAGGAGAGTCTACTTTTGATCCGGTCGCAACATCAAATACAATTTGTTTAGAAGCATTCTTTTTTATTGTTGTTGTTTCTCATGTTTGTACGATACAAGCTGCAACAGGTAAACAAACTTTCCAAAACTGATAATTTTCACCAATTTAGGTTAAGTCCAATTTTATTTTTACATAATATGAACTTTGACAGAACTAAAATTGGTAGAAATTGGAAGTATTGCGAAAGTAAACGAACAGAGATAGGTCTGTTTAGTAACGTGAAATTTCTTGCGTTAGTGTCAAAACCCATAGAAAAAACAAAACTATCATTCTAACTAGAGTCTAAACGGGTGGACCGATTTGCTTGAAATTTCATACATATAATTTTTATGTTATTCCCTGAAGGATAAATCTGAATTTTTGTCTAAGCTAATCGAATTTGTAGATCTCTTCCATTCCTGCTGACGCACACGGTTGATAGTTGTAAGTGATCAATTCATGGTTCATAACGAGTTAGGTATCGCAAACGACCGAATTTATTTTTAATTTTTTAATTTACTAAAAGGCAGTCAGAACAAAATGTCAAATCTATAAATAACTATGTGTATAACAATACAAAGTAACCATACAAAATCAAATAATAGTACTTAATTACATATGTACATCTATGTATGGTATGTGCTATCAACGAAGCACGTCTATTTAAATCGAAATTGATAGATTGCTTTTATTTTGATTTACAAAAAAAATAATCCGTTTTATCTTTACTGATTGATCATCTAATAACACTCAAAAAAGAAATTCAATACCAATTAGGTACTCTTTTAAGTAATGGCCATTAAACTATAAGAAACAAAAACGTTTTACAAAACAAGAGATTTCAGTTTTTATTTGAAATAAGATTCACAATTAAGATAAAATTACTTATTATATAGAAATACTCGTAGGTAAATAACTAACCCATTATACATTATATTGGAAATTAAAATCTTTAATTTTTACCCTAAATATAGACCAAGAGCCGATACTAAATGGTGGGAGTGGATTTAACATTTATAGCCAAAATATAAATAGGTACGTGGATTTATAAAGATATAAGAGTCGTGTAGGTATTTGTGTCAGAGATATGTATAACCCTCTCTTCTCTGTCATTTTTTTATCTAGATATTAAAATAAAACTAAACAAACTCAAAGCAAAATAATAAAAAAGAAAATTTAAAAGCGTATTATCCTGATTTATCTATTTATCTATTATTAGCCTAGTTCCTTTACTTTGAAACTCTGTGCATTTCTGTGAATTTCTACACCAAAGTCTGTCAAAGTTCATATAAAAAAAATAAAATGACGTAGAAATTCACACAAATGCACAGAGTTTTAGGGCCAGTTTCACAGTGCACACTTAACAAAATAAGTAGCACTTTATTTGCCCATTTTGGCACTTACGCCGCAGTTTTACTACCTGAGTAAGTGGAACTTAAGTGGCCAACATGGGAGACTTAAGTGTCACTTATTCCGATAAGCTTACACTGTGAAATTGGGAATTAGTTTTCTATATTTGGCACTTAAGTAACACTTACTTCACTGTGAAACTGGCCCTTAAAGTAAAGGAACACACCTATTAACTGACGGTATTTTGACTAAGGATGACACAGCATCATTTCCAATTTGTTTAATGTGTAGAAGCTAATGTCGTTTTCCATTGGTTTCACTCAAGGATTCACTCATTCTAACATCCAATGGAACAATACTAACTACTACTCTACTTCTACTCAACTTAGAAATTTTGTTATTATATTGGTGAATCATCGTGAACATTTCATGTTATCGAACAGGCATACAATCAAACAGAGTCCGATGTTTACTTTTGACATTTGAGTGAGTTTGTTTTGAAGTTATAGCTTAAATGTATTAGTGCTTCTTGAGTGGATTCTGATTTCAAATCAAGAAGCGTCGGTTGACCGTTTTTTTTGCCAATGGAATGTTTTCAGAAGAGTTCTTTTTGATTCTGGACGCTTCCAGACGTCCAATGGAAAACGACATAAGTTAACTTCTGATTTACTGAAAAGATATATCTAACAGATGCGTGTCTCTGTCACTATTGAAATCGCTCTCTCTGTCTTTCTGCTTTGATAGTCTTCTATCGAGAAGAAGAACTGTCATTTTGTGGGATTCAGAAGGCTTCTGGAGCGACCAATCGAAAACGCCAATAGTGTCGCAGACCGCAGTTTCAAATTAAAGTGATAAATATTAAAAATTTCAATAACTGGCTGAACACAATGCGACGGAGCCTCAGCCGGAGTCGGAGCTGAAACACATGTCAAAATAAAATAATAAAAAAAAAAAATACACACAAAATCAATACTACCAGCAGAATGGAACGCAACTGCAGACGGAGCTGCAGTCGGAGCCGCATTGGTTCGCGAACTTTTAACTTTTCACGTGCAGCACTTTTGACGTTTCAATTTATATGAAGAAAAAAAGAGAGAATTTCTCTTTTAAGATAACAAAAAAACATAAATATGTATATGTTTGTACTTACATACTTACATAATTACATACAAATATATTGATTCTGACAGCAAAGGTCGGCTCCAGTTTGACAGTTATTGTCAAGAGTTTATAAAATGGCGATTAGTATTGCGAGAACTTTAATTTAACAAGTTCATATTTCTGAGAACTCAGATTATATAAAGGTTCCCCCACACCAACGAAAATCTTTCGTGGTGACGACGAAAACAATAATAACAACACGTTGTTATTGTTGTTTTCGACAGATTCGCGTTGGTGTGGCGGAACCTTAATTATATACTTTTGTCTGACAAAAATGTGAAACTTATATCTTTATAACTTTATTGTTGATTAAAATGTATAATGTGATAAATATATCGAACTTTGAAAATGATATACACACACATAATTGTCATGTCATGATTTTTTTATCAATAATGGATTAAAACAAAAATAATGAAAGTAAAAAATGACAACGATATGTGTCATATCTATAATATATGTATGTACATACATAAGTCATTTATAAACTAATTGAACAGTTATTTTTAAATAAAACTGACCTAACAAAAAACTATAAGGACACCAATTATGTACCACCTCAGCTCATGAGGCACCCGAAACTTAAAGAAAACAAAAACTGAATATGTATGTAGATACATACTTAAGAACTTAAAATACCGCTTAGATAAGATTTGAAGTTTATAAATCACAAATCGATTTATAATCAAAGTCCGATGAAGCTGATTGAATTATAGATTTGGCTTCTTTGGACAGATTTAAAAATTGATAAGAATTGTTGAAATAGGAACTATGTACATATAAGTAGATTTTTATTTTTTTAAATAATTTATCGGTAGACATCTAGTTTTGCGCGCTTCGGTTTTATAACAAGGTTAAATAAAAAAAAAGAAGTAATATTATTACTGGATTTTCCCAAATTATTTGATTGCTACACTTTTATCGATTTCTTACGGAATGCGAAAGGTAATTTAATTTATATTTGGGCAATCGAATAAAAAAGCTAATATTATGTTATAGATTGATTAAGCAATTCGTGTTTAATTTTGTTTTTATTATAAAAAAGGGGTTATGGAGCTAAGTTATTTTTTTTTAAATGATATTTGGGTAGTTAACTAGAAAATCTATTAATGTATTCTTCTCTTCAAGAACTTGAGCTGAAGAAACATATAAAGTTTGAATAAAATGCATTTTACAGATACACATCCAGAACAGAAAGATTATTTTATATTCCCGCGCAATATTAGGACTGTTTGTTTACTTCCCGAAACTTCCAATTGCTTTCAATTTTAGTACAAAGTTCTGTCAAAGTACATATACAAAAATTAAATTGGAATAAACTGGTAGAAATTTTCAGTTTTGTAAAGTAAACGAACAGACCTAGATAATATCTGTTCCCGTACTGTACAAAACTGCGAATTTTAATCAAAACTCTGTCAAATTTCTTATAAATAAAATTAAATGTGCGGTTTTACTTTACTTTATTACCTTATGTCTCCTTAATGGCTACATCAATTTGGTTTGATATATGTAGGTAGGTTCCTCCCACAGTACACATATTAAAGGTAATATCATTAGCGTTTTCATTTTTGTTCAGTTCTGCGCATCTGTCAAAATCGAGGTATTATGGTGGTAAAATGGTGGATTCAGTGCCCCTTTCCTTGTCTAATTTCAATATTTTGTTGTTGTTTCTAATGATGCGCGTTGAGTTCCTGTGGTCACTCGAACAGCCATTTTTAATTTTTTGACATTTCCGACTTTGACAACCTGCGCAATATATTACCTTTAATATGTGTACTGTGGGTTCCTCCAAGATTTAGTTTTCCAGTTTCGCAGTTAAACTCGACTGAAAAATGCTTTTCAGTCAATTTAGATGCCGAATTAACTCGGCCATATTAATCATTAATCATAGGCGCGTTTTTTTGCAAGCCCGGTGGAATTGCACGAAAAAAACGACAACTTATCCCTTGCAGGCTTAACAAAACCCAGAAACTTGTTATCGATAGTTTTAATGCAAACTCCATTTTTTTTCTGTGATGGCGTCGCTAATCCCCGTTGTCGTTTTTTTCAACCAATTCCCCCGGGCTTGGAAAAAAACACGCCTTATATAATTTACTTCCGTATTTAAGTTTTAATCTGGAAGAATCAAGTGAATAATGTGGGAGCTAGAATGTGGTGAGTTAACTCTGGATTAACAGACTAATATTTCTCACGAAATTGGTAATATAGAGGGAGACACTATAAGGAAGTCACCCTTTCCCACAGGATACATATTTAAGGTAATATTATACCTGTTTGGTAACTTTTTTTTCAACAAATTTCCCAAAATCTGAGTTTTTTTTCTATGGGTTTTGACAGCAAATTGTGAAATTTTGCGAAAATTTGTGCAAATTCGCAAGAAAAGACCAAACAGACCAATTATTAGCATTTTAATTTTTGTTCAGTTCTGGGCATCTCTCAAAATCGAGGTATTATGTTGGGAAAATGATGGATCCAGTGCCCCTTAACTTGTCTAATTTTAATTTTGGTTGTTTCTAATGATGCGTGTTTAGTTCCTGTGAGCACTCGAACAGACATTTTTAGTTTTTCGGCACTTTCAACTTTGACAACCTGTGCAATATAATATCTTAGATTTGTGTACTGTGACCCTTTACATACTGCATGGTGTCGCCCATCTCTGTTTGAATGTAAGTTAAAGCCCATTTCCATAGTGTCACACATTAATTTCGATAGATTTTTGACAACTGAAAATAAAAGTTATCCTACACTGAAAAAACTGAAAAATTGCTTCTGATTTAATTTGGGATTGATTTGTAGGATTAACTAAATCTGGTTTAACCCACTGTTAACTCTGGCACTGGAAAAACTACCTCATAAATACTCCAAATAATATGTAAAATGAATTGAAATGAACAACAATAACATATATTATGTATGTAGATACTTTTTATTTTAAGATATTCAATTAAGGAACCTGAATTAAAGTTCAGGGCTCCACCTGGTGGTAAAAATGCAATTTAAAAAAAAATTTCCAAACCTCGGCTATATATGATAATCGGTTGGTGTTCAATTTATTTCATTTACACCATTCCATAAAAAAAACCAGTTGTAAAATATTATTTACTTGGGATCATAAAAATAAATTTAAAAAAATCTGTGTTTGTCCTCGCAACAAGAATACTTTTACTCTAAGTCAAGACAAGTCAATTTGATTCGCAACAACAACAACCCAGTAAAAAAAGAAGAAATAATAATATCTTTTTTTTAGCTTCTTATCTCTCCAGTCACATGCGGGACACGAATGGCAATCGGTACACTGACCTCGTTTTTAAGTTTCTAACGTGATCCTGAAAATAAGTTACAGATCGTTCTTGAGAAGGCATATACCTATTTATATTTTCTAATGACAACTTTGAAAAAATAATAAAGAGTATATTTATATTTCATTTTAGCAATGACTCTTATAATATTTTTAAAATCACGTTAAAGCTACAATAAAAATTTACTGAGACTTCTGAAATATACCTACTGACATAATTGTTGTTGCTATAGTATCTATTGTATTTATTTATATCTTAAATGTAGGTATACTGTATGTGTATCTACCTATTTGTTGGCAAGCACTGATGAATCATCATTCAACATCACTACAACTCTCAACCAGTTTCCAAAAATAGTATCAAGCTACCTTTTTTCTTGTTAATTCTGCGCCATCAACAGGAAATACTATACAGATTTATCATTATTTTATCCAACCGGATAGATGAAAGAAGTCAAACTAAAATTGCACAAAACGACGAAGACGTAAAATTCAAATTTTTCCATAGTAAGCTGTCATACAGAAATTTGAGTTTTGTATAAAATTAAGGTTAAACAGGTTTTTTTGCTTAATTTATAATAATTATGTCCGTGCTGTGTTATTATTAATTATTATATTATTTTTAAATAAAAATTAAGGAAATTTCCATTCGAATACTTTTATCATATTTGAATCTGTTTATTTACATTTAAATTTGCGATATATGTATGTATAATATGAAAAAAAATAAAAGACAAGTCTTGGAGTCGTTGAAAAAAAATAAATTGAGGATTGAACTCAGAAGCAGTTTCAGTGAAGTATTTACTTTAACTTTTATCAGTCAAAAATGCATCGAAATCAATGTGTGATACTATGGAAATGCGCTTTCATTATCGAAACAGAGAGGGCGATACTTTGAGGAAGTATATGAATGTCAATGATTGTCGCTAACTTTACTTTGATAGTTGGCCAGTTTATATTTCAGAGCGCTCAGTAATTTTCCTCCGTCTCTTTGACAGAGCAGGGGAATAAAATATAAACACATTGCATTGTGCTCAAAGGAATTTAAGAAATCGAGCGACGAATGCAAGAAATTTCAGTCTTTGTGAGGAATCGTGTTTATATTTGTGAGGAAGCGGAGATCTCTGAAATATAAACTTGCCAAGTGTTTTGAAAAACATCTGTCAGAAATATGAAATGAGTGTTAACTCACCAAATTCGATGAGTTAACTTGGATCTTAATAAATGAAATACTTTTCAGTGGTTGATTCGGGTTGAATTTCGAAACTGGGATGATAGCGCTTGTGCCTTGTTTAGAAAAAAAAATCCTTTTTCGATATACATATATGTACTTTCTTGCTCTGTATTCTAATTATTGTGAACTCACATGACGAAAATAAATTTAACGCTCATGTTCTGAATTTCACTTATTGTGAATTAAAGTAACAATTGAAATGCTTATTGTGAATGGTAATTATGGTTCTGCTTTTCGGTTTATGCTTACTTTTGCATTTCTTGGTGCAAAATGAAAGAAAACTTTATATTTCAGTTTTTTTTTTATTATTAGTATTCACATACATTATGTATAATTATTTAAGTAGAAAACATAAAAATAGATGAATTGATCAAAATACTTAATTTGTATTTATTATTTAGGTACTCAAGATACCTATGTCAGGCAAATCTATTATTTTAGATTTTTCCCGCAAAATTATTCGTCTCATTTTTTCTTGAGTTTCGCTTCCTTTTTTTATTTAAGAATGCCAATGATATTGAATAACATTTTATCCACAGTATAATTTTATTTTTCAAAACAATTAAAAATGGAGACATCTCCAATTTTGACAGTTCCAAATAATTTCGAAATTTTCGAAAACGAACGAATTTCATTTTGAGAGAAATCGAAAATCGATTTTAATTCGATTTCTTCGGAAGAGCAGAATATGGACTATATATGAAATATTAGGGGTATTCATGCAACGGCGGTGTAAAGTCTTCGTAATATGCGTAAACTGTCAAATTTTCATACAAATTTGACAGGTTTAAGCAGTTTACCACGTTTTTACGGCGACTTTACGCACTTCAGTAAGTTATAAGAGCAAGGACCTACGACCCATTTGTGCACATTTTATTTTTATTTTTTATTCATTACGAAAATAAAGAGTGAGAAGGGAAAGATCATTAACAAGATCACCTTACTATACACTCATTAAATTAGGATGATTTTTTGTTTTTTCCTCCATAAATAAAAGTTGTATTGTTTTTGTAGAGTTCCTACTTTGGTTTTTGTAAATAACCAATAACACTGGTTATCGAACTGTCCTTAAAATAAAAAAATAAAATAAAATAAAAAAAAACAACAACAAACTCAGTTCACACTTACCCCGGTGACATAGTTGGTGTGTGTCAAAAACTTGTTTTACACTTAAATATTACAACTTTGGCGGGCTGTCATTGTCAGCGCAATAAAAATGGTGTACAATGTACATTATATATTATATATAATATGTAGATACTATCTGCGCCTGGCTGGGACAGAAGGGTGAATGGAAATTTATTGTGAATTTATTTTTGAGTCTCCCACACATTCTGCTGTAAAGTGTATTACTCATTATCTAAATTTGTCACCGGTGGCGGCGCGCGGCGCGGTGGTGGCGCAGCGGATAATGTCGGAGATTGTTGGTACAGACAACAATAATAATTATTATTATTTAAAAAAAAATATGTGTAGGTATGTATGTTCATATTTATATGAAACAAAGTCACCTCCATAAAAACCAAGCTATACATGTCTCATGTTTGTGTTTTGTAAATATGTATGTACATACATTGTTATTTGTTATATAGAGAGATGTAAGTACCTTGGGAACTTTGAAAGTGTCTAGCGCGACTCGGAGATATGTCGGCAATTTATCTCGACATAAATGCTTGCTGTTTTTGTTTTGCTATATCTATGTACTTGTATATATTTTACTAAATAGGGCTGGGCTACATATGTATATGTATACTTTATTTTGCGACTCAGAATTATAATTTTTTATTAGATTGTAGCAAATTTACTTTCATTTATACATAAAACTATACTTCTTAATAAATTTTGAAGGTTAGATGATGCTTTGGTTTTGAAAAATTAGAACATTTTGAACATGTAATAAAAGTTTTGTAATGAAATGTGTTTTATGGGATATTCTTGTTTCAAAACATGACATAATTCATAGATGTTTGGAGTGTGCTGGCATCTAATGGCTAAATCACTTTATCTTAGTATTAAGAATCTAAGAGAATTCTGATAACGGAGGCCTCTGGGAATAGAAAAATTTCAAAATTAAAAAAAAAAAAAACTAAAATGAAAAAAACAAAGTGGATTTTTTGTCACAAAACAAGCAACATTTTGGCCAAAATCATTACTGTTAATGACCTAAATCTACACGATGTCAAATAATTGCGCTCTGAATATACTATGATGGCAATGTGCCAGAAAGATATATATATAATTCATTCGTTCATGTATTTTGTCATAATTTGCAAAATAGTGGCAACACAATATTTACACGGTGGCTGTATGATGCCAAAGTAAAATATCAACTGCACTTATCAGTTTTTTTTATGACGAAAATATTGGAATACCTATGTATTTTAGATTTTGGTAGAAATAATGGAATTGTTTCACGTGTAAGTCCAGCATAAAGAATGCCTACTTTTTTGACAGCTAAATGTCACAATTTGTCTATTGTGATCATCCCATTTCTGCGAATATAAAGGGTGATTTTTTAGCTGGTTTGGTTTTGGCAACACTGGTTTTGACAGCTGACGTGTGTTTAGTACCTTGTGTTACTGTCAAACAGCTTCAGTTTGGTTTGCAATTTAACCATGGATCGTCTTACAAATGAACAACGCTTGCAAATTATTGAATTTTACTATCAAAATTCGTGCTCGGTTCGAAATGTTCGAAAATGAAAAATTGTGTTCAGCGATGAGGCTCATTTTTGGTTGAATGGGTACGTAAATAAGCACAATTGCCGCATTTGGAGTGAAGATCAGCCAGAAGCATTGCAACAGCTACCAATGCATCCCGAAAAAGCCACTGTTTGGTGCGGTTTATGGGCCGGCGGCATTATTGGGCCATATTTCTTCAAAGATGATGCGAATCGCAGCGTTACTGTCAATGGTGAACGCTACCGAGCGATGATAACAAACTTTTTTTTGCCCGAAATGGAAGTTCTTGACTTGCATGATATGTGGTTTCAACAAGACGGTGCCACATGCCACACAGCACGCGAAACAATGGCGCAATTGCGAGGCGAGTTTGGTGAACAGTTAATTTCACGTTTCGGGCCGGTCAATTGGCCGCCTAGATCGTGCGATTTGACACCATTAGACTATTTTTTGTGGGGGTATGTCAAGGCTAATGTCTATAGGGACAAGCCCGCTTCGATTGACGCACTGGAAGCCAACATCCATCCATTCATTCGTGAGATACCGGCCGATATGTGTGAAAGAGTATGCCAAAATTGGACTCAGCGGATGGGCTACCTGAGACGCAGCCGCGGTCAACATTTGCATGAAATTATCTTTAAACATTAAATTGCAAGGTTCAAACTATCGATTCAAATAAATATTTCATTCATTTTTTCGAATTTTGTGTTTTTTTTTTTTTAAAGTTCTAAACCTCTTAAAAAATCACCCTTTATAAATTCCAAAAACTTAACTGGCAACAATGTACGAGAATAAATCTCAAAACGTTGTAAAATTATTTCTCAATTGAATTTCCTACGATAACATTTGACAAGATGCGATGGTTGAGTCAGAAACTTGCATGAATTCAAACCCTCACATGAGAGCGACCAACGACCGACGAATGAACGAACATTCGTCCATTTTGACATTTCGTTCACTTAGCTTTTTTTTATTCGTCGCGAATGGCGTTTGCAATGTTTGTTTCAGCCATGACCATTCACCAAGTAAACAAAAACAAAAATGATTTTGAGGTAATCCGCAAACAATTCATTCGTTGCAGTGTGGATGGTATGAGGAACGCGAATAGAATTTGATAGTTCCAGATTGAAATTCGTGACGACCAATCTATTTTCTCAAATTTTAGTATCTTCAAATTAATTTAAATTTGTTTTCTACCATGTTGTCTAGTTTTTGTGAAGAATTTAGACTTATTAAATATTTTAAATCCCATTTGTTCTTTTATTCGTCGTTCGAATTGTTGGTCGCTTTCATGTGAATAGTCCTTAGGTCACTTAGGCAAACACTTTATACTTTATATTTTATTTTAATGAGAATTATAAGGTTTGATTCGTATGTCTTAAAAGAAATAAAATATTCCTACAATTTATATACATATTTACAATCTACAACAACAAAATGTCAAATTTTCTATTTGCAATTATTTTTATTTTGGTAGTTATGCAGCAATATTTTTTAACCTTCGCATATGAACGGCATTTCCACGAACTTCAGGTTAAGTTTAAACTTTATAGATCTTATCATGATATCTAAATCTTAATCTGTACTTTAGAATGCTGAAAAAGTTCATAAAAATAGACGCAGTGCTCCATCAGCCGAATCAGAAGATCTAAACAGAGAGCCTCAAACAAATTGTCAAGCCAGCCGAACTATGAGCGGTTCTTCTAAACAGAAAGCCTCAAGTATTGCATTGAAAGCCGCTCAAGAAGCTAAAGCAGCGTCAAATGCACAAACTGCTGCTGGACAACAGGCTGCTCATCAGGTTAAAGCCCAATTGGCTGAGAAAGCCTTGCAAGCGGCTCGAGCTGCAGAAGCTGCACTAGCCGGAAAACAAGGAATAGTTGAGCAATTGGAGAAAGAAGTTCGTGAGGCTGAGGCTGTTGTTCAAGAAGAAACTGCTTCTTTACAAAATACCCAAAACAATGTTAATGCTGCAATGCAAGCTGCTCAGCAAGCCACTACCCAGCTACGCACACTGACTCAAGCTGTTCAAACGGCACAAGCAAATGTTGGTAATTCAGAACAAGCTGCCCAGGGAGCACAACAAGAACTCTCGGAAAAAACCCAATTGCTCGAAGCGGCCAAGAATCGAGTGGAACAACTTTTGAGACAGTTAAGTGAAGCTCGAACTGACTTTGCTAGTACGAAACAAGCAGCTTATAAAGCATCTGCTTCGGCACATGAAGCTAAAATAAATGCTGCAAGAAATCGACGTAGAATAAATCGTCGAAGGAGGACTGCGAGGGAAGGTGTTCAAAGAAGGAATTGAAAATGATTAATATTTTACAGATTTTTAATAAAAAAATAAGATTTTGTTTGTTTACATATATTATAAATACCAGTGTTTTGGTGAAATTGTATACAAACTCAGCATATTTTTTACACGAAAACAATAACAAATAATTTTTATGTTTTTTTTTTGTAGAAACAATAAAGTAAAGATTCGCGCATAGTGAGTCCAATATGAACACTGCCTAAGTCGCTGTTTAGATTGGGAAAATTGAGGCCGGTATCATGGCAGTTCGTAGACAAGAGAAGTGTGGGGTGAGGAATCTGGTGAGGCACAAACAATACATAACAACCGGACTCATGAGTCTACTTTGTTGTTGTTTCAATGTGTGAAATTGTTGTTGTTTCAATGTATTTTGAGGCGCCTCAAAGTTTCAAATGTAAACACGATGGCACTCACCAGTCCGGACTCAATCTTCCCAATCTAAACACGGTCTAAGAACCTCGCAGAAGATCTGACATCCCACACGATTTGACATTAGTTTATATAATTGGTCTGTTTGGTAACGTGAAATTTCTTGCGGATTTGCACAAAATTTCAGAATTTGCTGTCAAAAACCAAGGAAATCCGGTGTTGGGAAATTTGTTGAAAATTAAAGTTACCAAACTGGCATAATCATGATCATCTTGTTGGATTGTTTCTAAAACCTTCATTCATTCTATGAAATTTGAGATTTTTCCGATGGTAGTAAGCGAAGTATGAAAATATTTTTTTTCACACTAATTTGACAGATGTATGAAATTCTTTTACACTTTCAATTTTACATGTGTCAATACTCATTACTCAGTGAAAAAATTTGGAAGGGATTAAGGTATGTACATGTGTTGATAAGAACATGCAATAATGTTAGCATGTTTATGGCTAAGAACACCGAGAGTGTATTGATCGAATTGGTCCATAACATAATTAAGTAATTTTTATAGCACCAATTGATGTAATTAATAAATGATTATTACGATTAAAACCACTAGATTCTAAGAGCTGAAAACTTAAGCATTAATAGAAGTACTAAGTAGTTCTATTGTTGAAAAAATTATTACATGTACTCGTATAAGTATTTGTGCTTGCTTAAATCTTGCGTTCGTTAAAACCACCTCACAAAATGTTTTAAATAAACAAAACGTTGTTTTACTCTCATATTTGTATTATAAATAAAATAAAAATGTCGAAAAAAGATATACTGATGTTCATGCTTGCATATTGTATATACATACATACATTATATAGAATATCTATATAAATAAATTTAACGAGATAGGAATTTTACCGCACGTGTTTGAAATTTAATTTAAATATTTATTTATAGAGGTCTTTGATTTCATTTATAAAAGTAAACATGTCTTGCAATTTAAACGATGATGTAAAATAATTTTATAAGTTGAATGTTATCTAAATTAATGCATTAAAATGTTTTATAGAGAGTGATTTGTTTGCGTTTGATCTTAAACAATTTCTAAATATTTGTATGAATGTGTGTACATATTTCAGATATTTCAATCGTAAAAATAAGTAATTTGGCAGCACTCTACTAACAACATTTTTAAAATTTGTTGGCAAGTTCTCCATTATTATAATTGTCAGTGTCAACTGTCAAACAAAAGTAAACAAAAAAAGGAGTTTATAATTATATAGGAGTGAATTTTTTAAATACAGGATTTCTCTCATACTTAAGATCAAATTAAATACATTTTAGCAAACATGAAACAAAATCCCTGTAAATTAACAAAGTGTTAAACAACAAGTGTATTTAAACTGTTAGAAAAAATGGAACAAAAAAGAGCAGTTTAGTGTCTTATAGGAATTGTTCGAGGCCTACCAGCTGTTAAAATTCAAAAAATGTTTGAATTTTAATTTGTATGCAAAAAATTTCTATTTGAATCTAATTACAACTGGCACTTTTTAAATAATACATATATTTGGAGTGTTCGAAAAAAGAACACATTTGGATTTAGCAAAACTATTTGTCAATTCCAAGTGCTTCAATTATAATTTTCCAGACAAAATATCAATCCGATTATTTGAGGAGAGTATTTTTTTCACCGATAACCAAAAGCTATTTTAAGCTGTTTTATGTTCAAAATATTCCAAAACATAAAAGGTGTGTTCCTTTACTTTGAGACTTTGTTCATTTATGTGAATTTCTACACAAGTCTGTCAATGTTAATATACAAAACAAAAATTAAATGTGTAGAAATTCACACAAATGTACAGAGTTTCAAAGCAAAGGAACACACCTAATATTATTTCGAATAAAACTTATAAATTGAATCACATGAGATTTTAAAAGTGTTGTGCACATGTTCAATTATAATTCACAAACTTGTCCTTATTTTTTTTTTTGAGAACAAAAAAATCTAATATTTAAAATACATACCTATATTATTTATTCACGTGTTTTTTTTTGTGTTAGCAAGTGACGAGTAATAATAAGTTTGAAACAAAATATATAGGTTATACTGGTTTTGCAACTTGTTCAGTTTAACAAGCAGATTTAAATTGGTTGAGGTTATAAACTGAAAAAGGTTTCCTAAAATTAAATTCTATTTGAACATAAATTCTTTCAAGTGAAAAAAAGGTAAATATTTTTTTTTAATTTAATAAATACATACCTACATAGAATTAACTAAAAAAAAGTAACCAAACTTGAAAATCGAAAGTGAAAATTGTCAACTCATTATGGAATGCTTGTTATTTTTTTATTTTTATTTTATTTACTTTTGTTACGGTTTTTACAGTGAGCAGAGTTATGGGGTACCTACAGGCAGTAACAAATAGCTTTGGATTTATTTTAAGTTCGGTCTCATGATGAAATCGATAAGGGATTTTATAATCCGTATAATAAAACTATGTAAGTATAGATTGTATATTTTATTTTATTTTGTTCACAGCATTGAGTTCAATATTATAGACTATAGTAAACTCTCTAAGAGGTGACTGGTAATTTTACTCAGTTAGTGATGCAGATTTCAAAAGTCAAAAAGATGTTTGTTTTCAATTTATTTACAATAGGTCTGTTTTATTCTCAAAACTGCAAATTTCTACCAATTTCAGTCCAGTTTTATTTTTTATATGAACTTTGACATAACTTCGGAATAAAAGTGGTAGAAATTGGCAGTTTAAGTAAGTAAACAAACAGAGCTAATTGTTTATTTGATGCCTTTAATGGATGCCAACTGAAGTCATTAAAAAGTTTATATCTAATCTGGATGAAAGTTGTGTACCAGGTCCTGATGGTATACCTTCCATTATTTTGAAGAACTGTGTAAATCACTTGTCGTTTCCTTTGTCTATTCTTTTTAACTTCTCTATGTCTTCTTGTGTTTTTCCGTCTACTTGGAAAGATTCTTTTATAATCCCTTTACATAAGAAAGGTAAAAAAGATGATATTAAAAATTATAGACCAATTGCTAAGTTATCCGTTATTCCTAAACTCTTCGAGGCTATTATTTGCGAATCACTATGTTTTTATGTTAAATCAATTATCGCTGCAAATCAACATGGTTTTACAAAAGGTCGCTCTACTGTGACTTTTTTAATGGAATTGGCAGAAAGTTGTATTGATTCGTTTAAAAAAAGAAAACAAGTAGATTGTGTCTTCACTGACTTCAGTAAGGCATTTGACAAACTCTCACATCGAGTTTTGTTATTAAAATTGAGGAAGATGGGGTTTAGCGAACAGTTTGTATCGTGGCTCCAGTCTTATTTATTTGATAGATTTTATTCGGTTCTTTTCAATGGCTGTGAATCAATTAAGTTTAAGGTTAACTCTGGAATACCACAGGGTAGCCATTTAGGACCCGTACTTTTTATTTTATTTATTAATGACTTACCGTCTCTTCTGAAATATTCCAATTGTCTCATTTATGCGGACGATGTTACAATCTTCAAAACTATTGAAAATACTCGAGATTGTGAAGAGTTTCAGTGTGATCTTAATTCTTTTTTCGATTGGTGTGTTCGTAATTGTTTGACTCTCAATATTGATAAATGTAAAACTATTACTTTTACGAGAAAGCTATCTGTATCTCCTGCAAATTATTTTCTTAATGGTGTATTATTGTCACGAGTTAGCGATTTAACTGTCCTTGGTGTCCTATTTGATCAAAAACTTGACTTTATACAACACATCAACTCCATAACTAATAAAGCTAATTCAATTCTTGGGTGGATAAAGAGAGAGTCAAGGCAGTTTTCTGATCCTTTTGTTATCAAACAGCTTTTTGTGACATTTGTGCGACCCATTATTGAATATGCTTGTCAGGTTTGGTCACCCCACTATGACTGTCACATAGCCAGATTAGAACAAGTGCAAAAAAGATTTCTGAGGTTTGCACTCAGAGGATGGGGTTGGGAAAATCCTTACGAACTCCCGCCTTATAACAACAGACTGAAACTGATAGACATGCCTAGTCTTGAGAGCAGACGCTTGTATTTATCTTTTGTCTTCATTGTGAAACTTATAAACGGAAACATAGACTCTTTGCACCTTCTGTCTCGCATAAACTTTAATATTCCCCAAAGGAGTTTGAGGAATTTGTCCGGATGCATATTTATTTCAAATTATCGGACTAATTATGAACGATTTTCTCCTCTCAATAAAATGTTTAAATTATTTAATTTTTTCAACAGTAAATATACTAATTTGTTCAACCAAACTGTTAATACTTCAATTAAATTTAAATCAACTTTTTTTCAATTTTGTAACATGTACATATAATTATAACCTTTAAAGCTAGCAATTAGCTGAGTTAATAAATAAATAAATAAATAAGTGAGTTGCAGAATTGTCTTTTCATTTTAGAATATAAACTGTCACTCTAACACCCTGAAGTGTCAGTTATTAAGTTATAAATATCATTTTTGGTTGGTAATCCGGAAGAGAAATGTCAATCAAGCGATTCAAACTGATCTTATCGATTCTGAAATGTTAGTGCTTCTGGTTTCGACTGTGAATTCAAATTCAGAAACATTTTCTCTTCTATCGAGAAGAATAACTGTCATTTAATGAGGTTCAGAAGACTTCCAATCGAAAACGTAATAAATAAGTCACGAGGGTTTCATCCAATTTATTTCTGATTTTATTAAAAAACAACTCATATTTAACTATAAATAGTGTTATTTAATGTAAATCAGTCAATTTTTAATTGAATACACCTAAATTGACAGAAACAAAAGAAAGGAAAACTGCGATAAAGTACATATTAACTTCGTTCGTTTACTTCCCAAAACTGACCATTTCTACCATTTTCAGTCCGAAAGACTAATGTTCATATGCCTACAAAAAATTAAACATGTAGAATCTGGCAGTTTTAGGGCAAGTAAACGAACAGTCCTTTTATCTATCTGACTGTTTTACCAGTTTATAGAATAAAATTAATGTTTTGAAACATATTTCTAAAATTTTTAAATTCTAAGCGATTAATTCTATTACGAAATAACTAGTTTCAACTGGATGAAGAATATTTCAAAAATACAAAGAAACTAGGGGTATTCAAATTCAAGCAACGTCGGAAACTTTACGATGTTTAAGTAAAGTAAAGTAAAGTTTGCGACACACGATTCATAAACGCACCTAAAAACATTTTGCGTGAATGTGGTAAACGATATGGTAAACCAATCAGCTGTGCGTTAAACGTCGAACAGCTTAAAACATTTAATTTATGTCGAATTCCTTTCAACAAAAGAATCGAATTTTTTTCTAAAAGAATCGATTTTTTTCTGAACAATTCGAATTTTTTCTGTCAAAACAAATCTTGCTAATTTTGCAAGATTCAAGAAAGATTTACACCGATTTGCACACACACTTACAAGGTTTGAAATTTCTAAAATGTCAATATGAAAACAAATTGTGTTTTTGCTTGCAACGAATTTTATAGTAGATATTTGTGCGTTGTTTTTCAAATAATAATAATAATAATTTCCAAATTGAATATTTTCTGGAAATTTTACTTCAAAATTGCTGCTATCTAGTGCACACACACAATCACAAAAAAAAATCGATTCTTTTCGTCTTTTCGTATTCCTTTCAACGACAGAAAAACTTCGATTCTTTTTAGAAAAAAATTCTATTCTTTTGTTGAAAGGAATTCGACATTAATTTTAACATTCGTAAAATTTGTTAGGTATCCCCAATTTAAAAATGCCAAAAATAAGCCAAACAGGTAAATTTACACAATTGTATGAACAAATTGCTTTCAATGATCTATTAATTCTTGAGTTATTTGGCGAAAATGATGGTTAGTATGTTCATGTTGTGATCAACACATAAGTTCATGTGTGAGTGCATTTTTGTTTGTGTAACTCTATTTTGAAAAAAACCCTCACTTTTTCCTCGATATGCCCGTTCCTCTATTTCTTCTTCTAAGGTTAAAAATGTTTACTATGTTTACGATGTTTAACCATCTTCGTTTATCACACAAATTTGTGTCTTAAAGTTTAAGATTTGTTTGAAAAGATTTCCCATACAAATTTTAACAGTTCGTTTACGACGTCGTAAACTTTAAGACGTTTACCACGTTAACGATCCTTTTCCGACGTTGTATGAATACCCTTACTATATTTGTTGTAAGAGTTAAATACGAGTACTTTTTCGCTTTCAAAATATTTTTTGAGGTCCACTTTCATTTAAAATTGATAAAACCAACCCGTTTTAAAATTTTTCGCAGACCACTTTTATTTTAAATTAGAATTTTAAAAGAAAGTAGTTTTATTTGAAAATAAAAAATAGCTACCTACATCATTTGTATTTGATTTCGTTTCCCATTGGTCGTCGTCTACCCTTATGAACCCTAAAAATGACAGTTCTTCTTCTGGATTCCATTTCAGAAACGAAATCTGAAGGTTTCAGGACTACCAATGGAAAACGACATACCTATGTAAATATACAATTGTATTTTAAATATAAAAAGAAACATTTAAATAAAAATAATTATATCTAATTATACATAAACATAAACAAATCTTGTCTAAAGTGTGGAAGTTTTATAGATTTATAACCACTGATTTAATGCTGTTTTTTTTTATTATGAAAATAAAATCAAATAAAATAAAGTGAAATAAAATAAATATAAAAAAGAAATAAGAAATTCCAATTTACCACAATACAAGCATAGTTAGTTGCCGGAGGTCAGCCAAGATTCAATATTATTTTTATTGATAAATCAAATAGAATTTGATAAAGAAAGATGACCGATCACCGCACACGTTGAATTTAATGTAAATTATTATTGTTGTTATTCTTGATATTTTTGTTTTGTATTTTATTTCGAATTGATTTGTATTTATTATTCCACACACGGTAGGCGGCTTAAGTTATTATAAAACTTATTAGTCACACAAAACAAAAAAAAAAAACAACAACAAATCCACCACACACTAAAATCGCACTTTAGTTTTTCCAAGAAAAAAAGATTGGCTGGATGTTTTGTTTTTCCTTAGCGAAATGAGGCGCACTTAAAACCCACAATCCGGTTGGTGTAGTGTATAAGAAAGTATCTATAATAACTTTATAGTTTTATATATACATATGTATGTATTATATATAGTAGTTGTTTTTCGTTGAAAGAATTGATTATATTTTTTTTTGTTATGGAAGAGAAATCAAATCATCAATTAGTGATTTTTTTTTTTTTTTTTTATATCTGAGTGGATCCCGACACGATGTGTTATTTTTATTTTATTTCTTATTCGCTTAATTAATAAAGCAAAATAAAATAATTTAATTTATCTTGCTGTCGTGGTCACAGTTGTCTCGCTCGTCGTCGTCGTCACATGAGATTAATTCAATCTTTATATGAAGTTCGACTTTATATTTTTCCACTGTTGTGGGCAATTGAAAGAAATAAAATCACACAGAAATTACCAATTGATTTTGATAAATCAGCAAAGATAGAGAGAGAGAGAAAATAAAAGAAAACTGTTTGCAATTAAACTAAATTTATTTTTCGTATTTTAACACCAAATTGTTTAAAAATTAGTTTTTTTTTTTTAAGTCGACACTTTCTTTGAACAGACCTACTATAAAAACTTCTTCAATTAAGTTGTAGGTTCACGTCTTGTTATTGGAAGGTAAAATAACAAACACCTGTTACAAAATTTACGGACAGGTAGTTTCACGGAACAAAAATTTATTATTGTAGAGGTTTTTTATTTTTTTTTAATTTGTTTTTGTTCTAGTTGATTCTGTTTTATTAATAACCACGATGATTTGCGTGTTTGCAACACAATTCACATGTTGCTGCTAATCAACTAATTTAAGGGAAACAAGTACACAAAAAAAATCGTGAGTATTTATTTGCTTCTGTTAGATCAGCTTAAATGACACGTCCAAACCGAACGGTGTATCTTCAACGACTGAATCTGAACTAAATTTATATCTGAAAAAATGAAAATTGAATTGAGGAACAACAACAAGAAAAAAAGATACGTTAAGATGTGTATTTGTTGTCGACAAAACGATGAAAGCGAAGGCGAACACGAAAAAAAAAAATAAATAAATACAAAAAAAAAAACTAACAACAACGATGGCAGCTCTACTTCGAATTCGAATGAGTGAGTTGAGTAAATTGTGTTCAGTGTTGTCACTTCCAATTTAAAAAAAGAGGTAGATACAGCTAAAAAAAAGTGGTAGATTAAGATTTTCCGTGGTAGAATTAATTTAAATAAAGAAAGAAACAAATTTTTTCTTTATTTTTTATTTTTATTAAATATAGATACAAAAAAAATAATCTAGGTACCTTAAGTAAATTAAGTTAACATTCTTAACATTTTCTTTTGAAGAAAAATTAAATCACAATTATTATTTGGAATCAGTTTATTTAAGCACAGCCATAAATATAAAATATGTACATACATATTAAGAAAACATATTATAATTCTTTAATTGAATATTATGTACCAATTTGGTAGATACAATTTTCAAATAAATCTTATATTTTTTCAAATTTACTATCAACAAATTTAAATTTCAAATAAAAGCGATTCATTTCTGAAGATGGAATAAATATTTCATCTTTATTTGTCATTTCTTTTGCAAAAATAAGATGGTTTACTGTTTTTACATCAAGCTTGTTTCTTTTTTTGTTTTTAATGTCATTCATAATTGAAAATACTCTTTCCGCTGCAGCACTACTGTGCGGCAAGACAGCTAAATTGCACATGTACTGGCTAATATTTTTGAACATATACTCCTCATAAATATTCTGTTCTTTACTTAGGTCTATCCAGCCTTTAACAATATCATTTTTAAAAATCTCATTTATCTTATTTTTGTCAAAAATTAAGAGCGATCTCCACTCATTGTTTACTATTTCCTCTGAAGCCTCATTGAATGGGAAAATTTTAATTAATGGTAAAATTGTTTGCTGCCGGCCTTTTTGAATTTCTTTAGGATTTAAAAATTGGAGAAGTTTAAGATCGTCGCTCGAAAAATCAAATCTTTTTTTCAGTTCATCGCAAAGTTTAATATAATATTTAAGAAGAATCTCTTTTACCTCGCTTACATTTATTTCTTCATGAAAGTTTTGAATGTGATTTTCAAATTTCAGTCCGAAAAACATTTCGCAAAACGGCAAATGGATACTTTTATTTTTATAATCTGTATTTAAATCAATGTGTTCTGTTTTAATAAAATTTTGTAATATTTTTTTGAATAAATGTGTAATATGGGGGTATAATAAATGAATAACCGTTTTTTCAGATTGAAAAATTTTGTTTATTTTATTAACATCTGCAAGCACGAAAGATAAAAAGAAATAATACGCCAAATTAGTGGAATTAAGACCTTGTAGAATATCGCCGGCGCAGGATTCATTCAATTCTTCAAAGGACATAAGTAAAAAATAATGTTTTAAAGGCTCCCACTGTTCAATCAAGCGGTTCACTGCAGCTTCAAGAGATAGCCAACGAGTTTTACACAAGCTTAAAATTTTGTGCGGCTTTGTACCAAAACATTTTTGAAAATTTTCAAAATCTACTTGACGTTTTGAGCTGTGGGCAAAAAAGGAATACACATTTCTTACCAGTTTTTCAAGGTGGAGTGGTAATTCCCTTGAAGCTGCAGATGAACATAAACTTAAGGAATGACAAGTACAACCCATATAAAATAATTTTTTGTTTTCCATTTGCAACTTTGTTTTGACGCCCCCTTTGCTTCCCCGCATAACAGAAGCGTTATCAGAAGAAAAACCAATAAGGTTTTCTTGAGGTATTTGAAGTTCTTTAAGGTTGTTGATAACAGTATCATAAATGTGCGAAGCTGTTCCATCTTCTATTTCAAGTAGCCCGAAAAATTTGTCCACCGTACAGTCACTTTCCTTACAAACATAACGCACTGTCATAACAAGGCACTTTTTTGTTGTTATATCAGTGCCTTCATCAATTATCATCTGTGTTTTTAATATTTGAGCTGTTCTGTTCCTTGCGAAAGGTCCTAATATTTCAAGAGTCATGGAAGTTGCCTTTGTTTTGCCACACTTTAATGAAAAACTTGAAGGGGACAAGCTTTGAAAAAATTTTGGCATGGTGCCCATAATAGAAAATGGTAGGTTGTGTTGTATGCAGTACATTACCATGGACATTTCATTTTTTATTTTTGCGTATCGTGGACTGTCGTTTAAATTTTGCAAACATTCATTTAATGTTATCTGTTTGCTAGGATTTTCTTCGTTTTGTTTCATTTTGCTTATATGTTTCTTTGTTTGTTCATGTCGATCTAAATTGTTAAGGTCGTTTGTCAAACTCCGTCTGCAAATCTTGCAATAGGCTTCCCCTTCCAATTCTTTTAACCAGCGCTTTGTATTTTCCCATTCGACTCTGTATTTTTGAGAATATTTTATTTTCTTATGAGCGACTGCTTGGTTCGAGACATGGTCCTCAGTTAAATCTTGAATTTCAGTTTGATTCCTAATATAAGATTAAAATTCTTATATTAATTTACGTGGAGTTATAATTTATTTTTATTAAAGATAAGATTAAATATTTGTTGAATTGATTAGAGTATCATTCCTAAGCAAGGAAAATAATATCTTTTATTTGCGAAATGTATAACAGATACAAATTATAATAATACTATCCTTTGTCTAAATATTTTCGTCTTGAAATCCCAACATTGATACGTTAAGAATGATTCAGTTAAAAAAATACCCAATACAAACCATAAATATTTTGTTATTAAAAAAAAACCAAATTACGAAAAGGATTGGATTTTACTTTTGGTACAATGAAAGTGTTCGATTCGTCATTCGGGAAGTACTAAAAAGTAATTTACAATGTCCAATAAAAGCTCCTAAGATCTTATCTATGTATGTATGTATATAGATACATATGACAAAACTTCACCTTTCTATTTACCAGAAGCAGGGTGTAAGTTTATGAATTATAAACGTTAAGCTATCATAAGCTCTTTTTAGACTTGTGAATTAAAAAAGATTGAATTCGCAAGCTCTTTGTGATTTGTGAATTGAATTATATTCGGCCTTATCACAGGCCCCGTCGTAATAGATTCGTACTACGAATCCTGAAAAGAAAGTACTATAGCTGCCGTCCACAGAAGTCGATGGTGCTGTGAAATTTCATTACGACGGGGCCTGTGATAAGGTCGAATTCCAAATTTAGGCCTAAAGCTGTAATTTAATTTCAAAAACAAATACGTAATGTAATTAGGTACCATAAGCATCTAAGAAATTTACTTCATCATTAAAATTTACTTCATCGTTTGCCAAAACTTGTTTGAATACATACCTAACATATGGGCCCTCCCTTTAACATAATATTATGCCTGTTTGTTAACTGCAACTTCTCGCTAACGTTTCAAGTAACCAAACAGACATATGTTTTAATTTTTTCTTAAGTGTAGGTATGTATTATGCAGGTCGTAACACAATAAGTGTATATCAAAGCTTATTTCTTTTTATAGAGCTTCGAAATCAAAAAGATTGGTGTTTCTTTTGAAGGTATCTAAAGCAGATTCAAAAATGGTATCAACCGTCTTTGTGGTACCTACCGTTCGATAAAGACACCCCAAATAGTTTTTGAATTTTTCGACTTTTTCATCAAACGACCTACACATGAGTGTATTTAAAAGCTTATTTCTCTTTATAGAGCTTCGAAATCAAAAAGATTGGTGTTTCTTTTGAAGGTATCTAAAGCAGATTCAAAAATGGTATCAACCGTCTTTCTGGTACCTACCGTTCGATAAAGACACCCCAAATAGTTTTTGAATTTTTCGAGTTTTTCATCAAACGACCTACACATGAGTGTATTTAAAAGCTTATTTCTCTTTATAGAGCTTCGAAATCAAAAAGATTGGTGTTTCTTTTGAAGGTATCTAAAGCAGATTCAAAAATGGTATCAACCGTCTTTCTGGTACCTACCGTTCGATAAAGACACCCCAAATAGTTTTTGAATTTTTCGAGTTTTTCATCAAACGACCTACACATGAGTGTATTTAAAAGCTTATTTCTCTTTATAGAGCTTCGAAATCAAAAAGATTGGTGTTTCTTTTGAAGGTATCTAAAGCAGATTCAAAAATGGTATCAACCGTCTTTCTGGTACCTACCGTTCGATAAAGACACCCCAAATAGTTTTTGAATTTTTCGAGTTTTTCATCAAACGACCTACACATGAGTGTATTTAAAAGCTTATTTCTCTTTATAGAGCTTCGAAATCAAAAAGATTGGTGTTTCTTTTGAAGGTATCTAAAGCAGATTCAAAAATGGTATCAACCGTCTTTCTGGTACCTACCGTTCGATAAAGACACCCCAAATAGTTTTTGAATTTTTCGAGTTTTTCATCAAACGACCTACACATGAGTGTATTTAAAAGCTTATTTCTCTTTATAGAGCTTCGAAATCAAAAAGATTGGTGTTTCTTTTGAAGGTATCTAAAGCAGATTCAAAAATGGTATCAACCGTCTTTCTGGTACCTACCGTTCGATAAAGACACCCCAAATAGTTTTTGAATTTTTCGAGTTTTTCATCAAACGACCTACATACACGTACCTACATAAGTGTATTTATCGAACGGTATAGGCACCACAAGAATGGATGATAGCATTTTTGAATCTGTTTTCAATACCTTCAAAAGAAACACCAATGTTTTTGATTTCGAAGTCCTATAAAAAAAATTCACCTTTGAAATACACTAATATACCTATACATATTTGATAAATATAAATTTGTCGTATAAGCCGTGTTTTGGTGAGAATATACCTACATAGCTAAGTGAAGTTAAAAAAAATCAAGAAAACGATCCACAGTTCATACCCTACTGATTTTGAAGGCCAAACTACCTTTATCAAGTAATTGATTTGACTGGAGAAAAAAGTATGTAAATGTTGATGCCAGTAGATTTTTTTGTTTTATCCCTTGTAAAATTTGACTGACTGAGTCGCAGTTTGTCACCAAAACTCTTCTATAGTTACAAATTTCACATTTTTGATATACCTAATAATATTATATTAAAAGAAATATTTGAAAACTCACGATGACGGATTTTGAGTTTCCGCATTTTGTCTTTTTTGTTCCGACGATGTCGATTTAGGTGCCGATGATGTTGATTTTGGAGCCGATGATGCTGATTTTGGTGCCGATGATGTCAATTTTGGGGCCGAAGAAGTAGATTTTGTTGCCGATGATATCGTTTTTGGGGACGATATTGATTTTTCGCGTTCATGGTTCCTGTTATAAATACAAAATAGATTTATATTTATTGAATAAAATGAAAAATTGCAAAAAAATCTTACGAGCTAGGCTGATGATTTTTCGAATTTGGTGGCTTTTCTTTTGCCACTGAATATTTTTCGTTATAAAGGTTCCTAGTAAAAAAAAACAAACAATTTTATAATTATAGGATAAATATTATATCTGTATAATGATATACTTACTTTTCAGACGGTTTTATTAAAAATTTTCGCATTTTAATTTTTGTTTGCACTTCAAATAGGAATTTCACTGACCACACTTTTAGAATGTTTTGCAAACAATAAACGTTTAACTGTTTACCGTTACTACAAAATGCATGTGAACAACATTACTCTTCTGAAATAAGGCGCAAAATCTAAGGAGTAAGTGAGTAGGAAGTAAGATCTACCTACTTATTTTTCTTAAGCAGACTAGATAGAACTTTGTTTTTTACAAAAATAATGCGGAAAAATGAGAAAACGATAGGTAGATAGATACGCGTAAGAAAAATGACAGATGAAAGCATTCACATTGAGTAAAAAAAGCATTGTGAGATAAGGCCAATGGCTGTATTCAGGTAAAACAGCATAAAAGTGCAGAGATACAAAATTTTTTTTTTCAAAAATCGAAGGAGATGTTTAATTTATAGTTTTTATTTTTTTTATTTCTGAACGAGCAAAAAGGGGTAGAATTTTTTACTTCCGGGGTAGAAGTGGTAGATTATGAAAATGTTGGTGAAAAGGGGTAGATCTACCACAATTGTGGTAAAGTGACAACACTGATTGTGTTATTCGTTTTATTGCTATTTAGTGGATAGAGGTGGATTAATAATAAATATAGCTATATCTATGTACATACATACATATTATGTATGATTTCTTTTCTTTTGAATTATCGATTTAAAGGTAAGTTATGAAATCAGAAAAAAAAATATGGAACCCAAAGTAAAATCAAATATCTACGATATTAATATTAATCATCATCATCATCAATATAATAAAACGACAAACACGAATTTTGGGGTACCATTTACGCGGTCTACAAAAGCCGAAAGTATATAAATTATATATCGATGGAAAGGTTTTTTTGCACAGAAGTGCACAAAGCAAAAATTTATTAAATAATTTTACCACAAAGACTAAAAAAAAATAAAGTAAAATTGCATTATAAGTGCGAGGAGAGCGAGAACCATAGCAAAAGCCAGAGCGAGACCGAGTATTTGTTCACAACACTTATTATATTTTCGTTAAATGCAATGGTTCGTGCATTTAATATATTCGTTAAGATGGTTAGTGAATTCGAGTGAGGGAGTTTTGTGGGAAGAACTTTATTTCTGAGGATTTTTTTTCTGTTGTGTTGGATTTTCGGCCATTGGTCGATTTAATGCGAGGAAGCATAAATTATGTATAGTTGTAGGTATATTGGTTCTGCATGGAAATATTCTGCAATCTATTGTGTCTCTCATTGGGTGTTGTTTTTTAAATTGAAATAAAATGTGAGCAAAAAAGGAAGAATGCTTTCAATTTGTAGATGTAGTGTGAGGGATGTTTAAGCTGAGGCGTGGAACAATAACTTTTTATTTATATTCCTCGCTCCAATTCACTAACCATCTTACCGAATAGATATATTAAATACACGAATCAATGTATTCGACGAGTTTTATTTTCGATATAAATTTAATTGGTCTTTATGACTACTTCCGGGATGGTCTTGGGACCAGTGGTTCTGGGATCGGCTTAACCCAACCCGGCAGCGTTCAGTGCTGCAGGAAATAATAATAAGTAGCTCATATAAAATAACTAGCTCAGTTTTTCTCCACGCTAAAGACTGCTTTTAAACGATGGAATTATTCCTGCGATTTTTTACTTAATGTTGTAGTATCCACATCCAAAAATCGTATGCAACGAAAAATAAAGTTTTCTAGAATTTCATGTGAATTACAATATATTTTCTAGAAGTTGTTTTTCAATTAGACGATAATAATATTAGCACTCGAGTTTCGGGGGCTGGACGTACTAGTTACTATTAAAGGGCCATCACACACTTAATTTTGAGCGAGACGAAACCCAGAGTTACTTTTACTTCTATCGCACACAGAGTAAACTAAGGGCCAGTTGTACAATAGTGGTTCAGCCTCGGTTCAAGATTTTAACTCACCGATTTCGGCGGATTAACTAACGTTCAACGCTGGTTCAAGTATGTAATTGGTTATTATCACACACTTGAACAGTAAACCACTATTGAAACTCAATTAATCCGCCGAAATCGGTGGATAAAAATTGATGAACCGCGGTTTAAATAGCTGGAGGAAAATTGTAGGAGTATTTACTTTTTTCAATTTGACAATTTGGACAGCAAAAAATTATTTATGTACCTAGGTACTTTAGAAAATATGTAACAATTGAAGAATTCATGACAACAGATTGTTTTTTCTCCTAGAAACAAACAACTTATGTTTGTATTAAGGTAGAACTAGAATAGGAGGTAGGTAGCTGTCAAAACCGAACGAAAAGTTGCTTTCCAAAACGTCAAATTCATAAGTCAACGATAATGCACTTGGTATCTGTCATGTTCCAATTGAGCAAACAAACATGTTTTCCTTTAGCAACTGTGAAGTTTATAACTTTATTTTCTAGTTAAGCAATCAGAAATAAATAATAACTTTCTAAGTCAACTTTAAAATAATTAACTTATGTAAAAAATATTAATGTAATCTATGAAGTCTCAATAAAAATACATACATAGGGTAAAGGCACTAGTATCCGGACACTTAACACATTTCTTCACTTTGGTCTCAATTTATATTCATACTATGAAGATTTAAGAAACAAATTATGGTTTTTCTAAAAGTTTGGATATTTGTTGATAATGTTACATTTAAATAACTTACTAATTTTATAATTGAATAATTTATACAATTTTTAAAAAAAAAGTTCGATTTGCGCTAGTTTCCGGACAACAAAATTTAGTGCCCGGACACATTTATTTTAGTATCCGGACGCACTAGTTTTGTATGAAGTTGAAGTAAAATATGAAATGTAAAAATTGAAAAAATCTCCTTTTTGTTAACTTAACATTATGTACTTACTATGTAAATACAGTGTATTTAGATGATTTCTGAACCCCAAACCGGCTCAGGGTAGTCAAATACCTACCAAGTATAGGTATTAGGTATAGCAATTGATAAACTATGAAACTTATCAATTGATAGAAATATAGAATTGATAAATGTTATTTTTATTCTGAATATTAAACAATCCTTATGATTGTGAGTAAATGCTTATTTGATTTAAAATATCTTATATTTCAGTTGAGTCTCTATTATAAAGTTTGTCGAGTTTTTTGGATAATGATTACTTCTATCTTCATAGAATCACAGAAGGTCTTCAGAATTGTCTTATAGAATTCCCCCATTTTTCATAAAAAAATCCTTCAAAAACTTTGGTAGCAAGGAAAAATATTTTTAGAATTTAAATCCCAATTTTTTGGCTTTTGTCCAATTAATATTTTCTGTTAGATGGTTGATCATATTCTCAAGGACTTAAATTACGCAAGCCTCTTATCCTTAAATTTTTTAAATATTAAAGACAAAAAAGCCATACATTTTATAAAAAATCGACTTGTCCGGATACTGAACTCCATGGATTTTTAGTATCCGGACAGAGTTTTCTGAGTGATAAAACCCTTGTTCTCACTGATAAAACCCTGTCCGAATACTGAAACTATATGAGAAAAATATATTTCTCTTCTTCTTAATCATGTAGAATATGCGTAACTATCATTTAAGGGCATTAAAATAAGAATTTAAGATTTTTCTCTTATTTTCAGTATCCGGACGCTATGTCCGGAAACTGAAAATTATATAAATTTTAGTATTCAGTATCCGGACACCAAATATTTTGGTCAAAAACTAAGTTTACTTAACTTTTATGGTTTAATTATTAAAATTTATAATATTTTATAGAATGAAAGTCACTTTCTTTACCAATAAACTAATAAACACTCGGTAAAATAATTCAATCTTCAAAATGTTCACACTAATTTTTTTTTACTCAAATCGTCATTTTAATCGTTCTCTTAGATCTGAGAAACTGAAAGGTCGTATAACTTTTATATTATATCCTTAATTTACTTGAAACTTTGCATATATGTTTGTGATACATAAAGGATTGTATTTTGATGGTTATTGGGACTATTTATGAATGATATGCTTATTTTTTCCAAATAAACGACAAAGTGTCCGGAGACTAGCACTGTCCGGATACTAGTGCATTTACCCTACATACATACATAATGCACTTGAGTGGTTGCATGGAAATGATTTTTTTGATTTTTGAAGCTAGCTATCAGTCCACTTACGAAAGAACGGTCGGTGAGCGCTCTCACGTCCGACGGCAAAAGTTAACGAAAACTAAAGGAAAATTCCACTTCGCAATTATGTGCGCGTCATATGAATTTCATGTTTTCGCTCGGTTTCATACGATCACGTACGTTGGCTTCCGCCTATTCTAGCTCTACCTTTAGTAATTAAAGTTTGTTATTCTACTCAGAACAAGGCGGGACGTTTTGTTTGTGTCATTCCTCAGCTGGATCACCTATACAATTTACAAACTTCAATTTCCCCAGGTAGAATTGCTCTCGTGTGTGATGGCCCAAAGGGATGAAATACCTATATTCCCATCATATTAATATCTCATTGTGTTTATACCTACAGCCTTGCCTACAGGGTTAGCCTAAGGATTGAGGAATTTCTTATAACTTAAGTGCTTATCGAGATTGATAAAATTTCAAATATCATGTTGATCGTATAAATACATAAATCTTGTTCGTTAATATATCCCACCGCGGTGCTCATATGCACGCATGGAACTTAAAGCCCTTCCACACTACCCCACTGAGTATTAATACATGCCAAATTTGTGGGAGAGAAATGACTTTTCATTTTTTGACCACACCTCAATAAAAATGTGATGAAATAGAATTAAGCTATGAGGAGACGGCATATAAAAGTCGCATACGTTTGCGACTCTGACGTCATTTTTACGTCATCATATGCGACTTTGGTTGCATATCGTCTGAACACTTCTTTGGGACAGTCCGCATATGCTCGCAAATGATATGCGGACTATATGCGACACCCAGGTCGCATATAAGTTTGTGACTTTCTTGCATATCGTGTGAACACTTTTGCATATAATTTGTGACAGTTTGCGAGCATATGCGACCGTATGCAAGTTTGCGATGGGACGAAAACAGAACATTGCATATCCCTCACATATGCGAGCAAATCAGTTGTTTTAATCCCTCATTTTACTAGTATGAACTGCCGGTTATAAAAATAAGGGTTTTAAATTTCGAAGGAACACAAAAAAATATAATTGAAATAATTTCTTAGTGGGTGTCCGTTCTATTTAAATTGGTAAACAAAATTACTGACCAAACAAAATTTTTCTGATGTCATTAAACCGAAGGCCATTCTTATCAGTTATCACATATGCATAATATCTAAATTGAAATATGTAGGTATATATAGGTCTTTTAAAAGGCCGAATGCACAATAAAAATAAAGACAAAACTAAAATATTGAAATTTCAAATAAAAGACATAAAATGTTAACAAATCTTCTACAAATTTGTTTTGGGAAAAATATGGTCAGAGGTTTGGTCAAACATTTTTTAGGGCATAATAGGTATGATAAAAAAATAATTTGGGATATAATGGAAATCGTTGTTCCTTTTACGAAAAATTTACCCGATTTGCCATTCCAGCATAGTTGAGGTACATTAAAAATGAAAAAAGCATTTATGCATGTATTTTAAAACTTTGAATAAATTTTTTTTAAATTTGCTCTTCTTCACATACAAATCTGGAAAGCCTACGAACAGGGTTGGCCGAATTAACTACACTACATTTTCTACATCATTAACTACGCGTAGTTAATTTAATAAACTACACGTCTTATTTTCTACAAATTGTTACGTTTTCATATACATACAAAGTAAATTTAGAGAAATAATAAAGTTTCAATAAAAATTTTAACATTTAAACTCAAAATTCAAGCTTCAAAGTTACAACTGACAGATCATTTGATATTGAAACTAAGTTTGCTACAATTTGTTTCATTAACTACATTTAACTACATAAACTACGTAGCAAATGTGAAAAATGTAGTGGCCATCCCTGCCTACGAACACTTCTCCTTTTTTTGGTGTCCGTTTTATCATCTTCTTCGTATTCTGTTTCCTCAGACCAGTAAGAACATAGCATAAACGCAATAATTTTGTCTATTCCCCTGACGTTTCGCCTTCTTTCTCTACTCGGCGTTACACTTTTTTGAAATTCTGTTGATTTTTTCACATTGTTAGTAGGTATGCCTCCGCTTAAACATTTCTAATGTTAAAAGTATAACCACCCCACATTCTTGTCGACGAATTTATTGCAGGACTTTAATACATAATTTAAATATTCGAAACGAGCAATATTCACAAACACATATTTTAACCACCAAATTTAAAAAATTTTGTGATATGCGGATTTGGTCGCATATCGTCTGAACACTTCGCATATATAGACCACAGTATATGCGATCACATTTGCGGACACATGATATGCGAGCAACTTGATCGCAAATGCATTTGCGACTTTTGGGACAGTTTCTGCATATCGTGTGAACACCCCTATATGCAAGTTTGCGACTTTTGCGTGACGTCAGAGTCGCAAACGTATGCGACTTTTCATATGCCGTCTGCTCATAGCTTTAGAACCATTTCTAAAAATTCTCATGTATTAACACATGTCAAATCGTGTAGGCTGGAATATCATGCTGTGTAAGATGGGCTGTCATAATATTTTGTTTCCACACTATTATACATGACTTTTTTGCCACTTTTTTGACATTTGTTAATACTCAGTGGGATAGTGAGGAAGAGCTTTTACAGTTTAGACTGAAAAATAGTTAAAAAATCTCAATATAATAAGAAATAAATTGAATAAACAACCTCTGAAATTAATTTTACACCAACATTATGTAGGTACATCATCTGACTTCTTAAACGAATGTCAATTTATGAAAACAAATTTGAAAATCCGTGAAGTTGTTTTTTAAAATACATACATACATACATATGTACATACATATATAATTTTGTAAAATTTTTTAGGAAAGTTTGGTAGGTCTAGGTACGCAATTATTTAGTATCTATTAATTCGGAGTTGAAAAAAATTATTTTGAAAAAATCAAAAAATCGGCTGCAGCCGAACGAAGTGACAGACAGACAGAATTGAGAGACCAACTTTTATCGACTTCGCTATCATCGTTCAAGTTTAATCAAAATAGAGCTCGAATTCCATAGATACTAGAACTGTAATTGGAAGAACATGCTACCCAAAGGGGGTTTTTAATTTTTTTTATTTCTCACATTCCTAACCACAAGCAAGTACGTGCGACCTATAGTAGCTTGTTTTATAATGACGTCACCAAAAAAAATATCTTTCAGTTTTTTTTGATTTCTTTTTTTTTAGACAAATCTCCATCTTTTAGTTATTTTGGTTAGGTATTCAACTTTAAATTTTATTTTTATAAACCCTTTTTCAAAACTAGGAAAATACCTACAAATAAATCAATTATATTTATCCCTCCCGCTGTTATGGGTCACCACTCATATGCCATTTTATTCGTCGTCTGTTTCTGTTGTTATTTGAATAACTGACGCACATGGACGAATAAAACAAAAAAAAGGATTTATTTTCAATTAAATTACATAATCTACAGGTTGTCGTTACATAGAACACATGTTTTGTTCACGTTATAAAATCTTGAAAAAAAAAAAACACAACTAAACACAACACAACACACACACAGCTCACACCGCACAGTAACTCACCCTTGGCTTTTAGAAAAGGATTTTCTTCGTTGCATTTGAAACTACGTGAGTGTTTTGTTAGGTCTAAGGACTCTCCTAAAAAGAAATAAATACAAAACAGGAATGTTATTAATAAAAAAAAAACAATAAATTTAATAATAACTATACAAAAATAAATAGAAATAAAAAAAAAAATTGTGACAGCGGTGGGATTCGAACCCACGCTCTTTCGAACTGGTGCCTAAAACCAGCGCCTTAGACCACTCGGCCACGCTGCCTTATACATATGGCAAATTCAATTACGTATTTGACAACCAAGTAGTAGAAGAAGTTTGTATCAATGGTGGTTGTTTACAGTGGCCGACGTTGAAATATATTATGGAATTATGAAATTTAATAGATGAGGAACAGTTTTGATTTTAATTTTATTTAGAAGGTTCAAAAATAGTTTTAAATGTAAGAACGTGTAAATGTTGAAATTAATTTAAGGAAGAATAGTTTATTGTATACATTTATTAGGCTTTAAAAAATATATTTTGTTTTTTCTTCCATGAGCAGGTTGAACCTGAATGAGTTATAAATGCTTGAAAGTGACATTACCTATCTATGTATATTTTTTTATTTTTAAACGGCTTAAAACATAAAATAAATATAAAATAAGATCATTATTTAGGATTCTCGAGTTCCGAGGTATAAATCTATATGGTTGGGGACTACAAAAATAATATTTGTATGTTATGTACCTAGATACATTCATACGTATATGTTAGTGGGTGGTCCTTATATACATACATATGTATGTATATAGTTGGAAAAGTTTCATAGATATTGACAGAAGAACGGCTGTTCGTAGGAATTTTGTGAAGTTTTTTAGTTTTATTTTTTAAACGCTTGGTTTAGAAGTCCGAAAATCTTTAAAACGGAGCTCATATTGAACTCACTCCGCGCGACTTAATTTGACATCTCCTTAATTTATTCCACTCCCACCTCATGGTGAAAAATTTGGTTTCATCTATGGCGTTTTTGATTGATAATCCGGAAGAGAAATGCCAATCGAACAGACTTTATCAATTCGGAAGTGTTAGTGCTTCTAATTTCGATTTTGAATTCAAATCCAGAAGCATTTTCTCTTTTATCTAGAAGAAGAACTGTCATTTTGTGGGGTTCAGAAGGCTTCTGGGACGGCTAATCGCAAACGCTATTAATAAATGAAAATGAAAATGGTGTTTATTTATTTTATGAATTGTAAATGAGTGAGAAAGTTTGATTTTTGTCAAAATGAAAAAAAAAATCGAGTCTCAAACATTGGACACAGTGGAATATGGAAAAGGCTTGTTTATTTGTAAAAATAAATAAATAAATATGAAGATTAATGAACAAGATTAACTCAATAAATTTGTATGGTAAATTACACTTAAATCTCGGTTTAGTGGTGGGTGTTTTTGCCCGATTACTTTTATTTCACTTTTTTATTTATTAATCTCAATATTTTTTATCGGCAAAATGACAGGTAGGCACCTTTTTTTTTTATTTGGTGCTTCTTTCACATACACTGTATATATGATATATATGTACCTCTTCCTTATCTTCTTATTATATATGTGCACCTCTTCCTCATCTTCTTCTTCTAAGGTTTTCTTAAAAAAAAGATACCCAACAGACCTTACATTGAAAAAATCATGTCTCACTCCACTATCTATTTCATCTGTCAAAATGAGTGCCGCGAAATAAGTCTAATGTATTATATTAGGCATGTTCAGATCAGCATGTTGAGATCTCGGGGATCGCAGCAATCACAGATACCTGAACAGGATTCCTCAGCTAAATTTCTCAGCTTTGCTGTCAAAACTCTGAGGAAAAAAAATCTTGGATTCGCTTGCTCACTTTTTGAGTGAAAAAATTCTCTGAGATCTCATTTTTCTGAACACACCCAATTTATTTGTGTTCCGTGTGTCAAGAAATATTTTTCGTTCTCATTTTGATCGTTGGAATTCCAATCGAAAATAACATACATACATACATAATATATCTAAATTAAAAAAAAAAAACCAAAACAAAAAGTGATACAAAAATTTTTGCAGATTTTCGACATTATAAGTCAACATTGCAGACAAGAACATTGTCGACGTAACATTTTCCTTACTCAACACGAACATTTTTGTCACCAATATAAATCCTCACAGTAATGCTTTATTTTCAAATATTGGAGTAAAACTTATCCTCCCGCACTAAAATAAAACAAAAAATGATGCAGTACACCATTCAATATCTAACATTGCATTGACGCAACTGACATATAAACGAACTCTATAGGTTCTAATGCCAACAATTGACACGCAAAAATAGAAAGCAATAACGGCTTGCAAGACAATACCTGTATTGACCATCAACGATAAACATAAATGTCATTGACGTAAATCTCTATTTTCGAAAAAAAAAACGTTACAAACACATTATTGGTGGAAACTTTGTATCTGTCAATGTTTGCCTAAGTGTTGCCGGATGACGCGAGTTAATTAATAAAAACAATAACAGTAACTTTAATGTATATCTATAAGCATTGCTAATTTAAAGATCGTGCTTTGGCATCACTTTGCCAGCTTAATACCCTTAAAAGGAATTACCAACTTAAATTGACGTTCATTAACCACCATTTATTTAAACCATATAGTAGCCCTTCGTAACATATTCGATATGAATGCTGGATGGTGGACATCCTTCAGCATTTAGAACTTTCAAGAGTAGCAATGGTCGAACTAAGAGCGCGCAGTTACCCGACAACTATATAGAACCAGCGTCGAAGTCGACGACACAAATAGATTCAAGACTCTGTGAGAAGAGGTTTTACACACATCCCGAAATAAATTCATCTGATGCCTATTTTTAGATTTCACCTGACCTCTTCGTCTCATCTGTGCTTAAATTTTCCCATGGCAAAGTGAATTATTTTTAGCCTCATTGTGTGCGCAAGATACATTTTTGTATAAATAAAAGAAGGGACCCAACTGAAAATATGCACTCTGTATAGTAGTGGGGCGGAATGTCAAGCGGGGGAGATTATAGGTATCTAAATATATGTATTTTCTCTTTTGCTATGCACCAAAGATGCACAAGTGAAGATGCATCAGGCTGCAAAGTCTGATGTGGCTATATAAGAGTTAAAAGCATATTGAATTGTCTAAAATAAAATCCGGTTATTCTTAGAAACCCATCATTGAGAACATATGGCCAAAATTGAGGAATATAATAAAAAGGAAGATTTCATCTCTGATATTTGTTCAACACAAGACGACAAGGCAGACAAAATGAGTGAATGCTGTCGGGTTGAAGCTTTTAAATTTGTGTCCGAGGTAAAATTTTGGGGGTATAAACATTTTTAATTGCGTTGTATTTTGTGATTGGAGCTTGCATTGACTGCATTAGTTAGGATTTACGAAAAAAAAAGAAAAACTGCAATGTAGGCGTCATTCATGAAATTAGCATAGCTTTACTCATTTCCGATGCTAAAATTTATTTATTTTTTTTTTTGCTAATTTAAGAAGATTTCACTTTTTAGAGAATATTTTGTAATTGGCTCATCAGCAACTATAGGAAAATATTGATATACCTTTAAGGATTAACATTTAAGCATATAATACGCAGATCTAGCGATGTCAGATTTGAACATTTTTTTTTGCAAAAAAAATTGATTTTGAAAACTTACACATTCCGAAAACTTTGAAAAATGTATTTATTGTTTACTCAAACAAAAAAATTTTTTCATAATTTATTTGAACATTTGCCAGCGACCTTCCCTATGACCACTAAATCGAGATTTAAGTTGCACCAAAATACACTAAAAGCAATTTAAATTTATCGGAATGCCTCCGCCGACTTTTTTGACGTCATGTGTACTTTATCTCACTCCCACTGAAGAAAGGCATCTCTCTCTCTCTTGCTATAAAATGGGAGTAAGTACAGAGACGTCAACAAAAGTCACAGGAGAAAGTCTAATGTGAACATGTCGTGTTCCTTTCAACCACAGAATCCATTTTTTTCTAAAAAGAATCGAATTTGTGGTTGAAAGGAATACGAAAAGAATCGATTTTTTTTTTCAAAGAAGACGAACAAATTTGCAGCAACTCGTTTCTTCGTGTGAAAGATACTAACTGCAAAATGACTGTCAAAATACTGACAAAATTCATTGTCAATGAAAATACTTTCACACGAAGTCAAAAAGTTGCGCTGTAAATATAAATAAAGAAGAAAGTATGAGCAAGCTCTTCCTTTTTTATTTTTATTCTATTTAAACGGCAAAATAAAATGACAGTGCACTATCAGCTGTGATGGAAATACTGGCAGATTTGGGGCTCTCCCAAACCGACGCGAAACATTCGGAGTGACGACGAAGCTTTCGCTACTCTGAAGAATCGTCGCCTTGTAAATTGTGTTATGTTCGTTTATGATATATTGTCTTATTCCATATAAAATGCCCCGTTTTGCTAAATCTTTTTAATATCTATGTTCCAGGAAGAAATATACGCTCCAGAAATTTGTTTTATATTCCTTTGCAAAGATATAACTACGTTTATAATGAACCATTCACAAGATGTATGAGATTATATAATGAATTAAATTTTAATAAAGATTTAAGCCTTCAAAGAATGTATTTAAACTACAATTAAGTGAAAATGTAAATATTAATGTAAATTGAGTTTATATAAGTTTTAAGCTATCTGTAAGAGGAAACTCGATAGATGAATGAATAAATAAATAAATAAATAATTTGTCATAGTATTAAGGCTCCCCAAAACCAACGCGAAACATTCGAAACGAAGACGAAACTTTCGGCTGTTATAGGGCGATATATGAGAATAAGCAAATCCAATTTAAAATATATTAAAATAAGTTTCGTCATCGTTCCGAATGTTTCGCTTTGGTTTGGGGAAGCCTTAAAGTAGTAAAAATAGATGTAAGAATTGTAAATGAAATCATTCTTGAATCGAACTAAAACTGGAATCACACACAGAGGCTGTTGAGTATATCTTGAATTTAACATTCGTACATGTTTGGTCTAACATAATTGTTCCTTGGTTTATTAAGCGAGCTGCACTTTATCCACCTTGCAACAGCGCGGTACGCTAAAATATTTAAGGGGCTTGTTAGAGGCAATAAGAGGAAACATTACAGAAGCGTTCGATGCAAAATAAAAACCGCGAGCAGCCCTGAGTTTTTTTTACGGTTGATTGACAGAAAACATCGAACAAACCTATTATATGTCTGTTTGGTTACTCCAATTCCTTGGTACAAGTTTCTACTTGTTATTTTTTTTCTATTGAATTTGACAGCAAATTGTGCTACGACGCGACGTACGACGTCGTACAACGTTTCGATTTACCAAACAGACATAATTTCTCGGTCAAAATTTTGACAGAAAATGAATATCGAAATCGAGGATTTGGGAACAATTCATAATTTATCCGTGCCAAAGAAAATAATTCAATTTATTCGATTAAATTCACTTATAATTCTTTCAAATGGTTGCAAAAAATTTCATTTCATCGATATATTCTCCACAATCTTAAAATTAGGCAAGGATTTAAGCTGATGATGTTTGAAGAGAAAAGTGGAATCTATAAAATTGAGCATAAGCTGCGTTCTAAAGACTTTAAAACAAATTTTAATGGTAGTTTAAGTTTCCCTATGAACACTTTCTTCAATATCACATTCTTCACACATTTTTTCATTGTCATTCCATGTTATACAAATTTTCAGTTGATAAACGTTCCATATAGTAAAATTAAAAATCACTTACAATCATTTAAGGACAAAAATAAAAGAAATACAGACATACTCAGATAGATACTCCATGCAGAGACAAACATTTTGCCAGATTGTCTGATGTCTACTCTTATTGATGAACAACTTACACGGAATGTACGATTTTATCAATGACGCTGATTACACGAGTCTTTTTTTCGGTCGTTTCGTCTTTCGTCTTTTTGACAGCTTGCAGAAAAGTATGGATTTGTTGCTTCATTCGCCCTACATTTCTACTCCCCTCACCCGAGCTGTCAAAAAGACGAAAGGAAAAACAACTGAAAAAACGAGTTGTGTAATCAGCGTCAATGTGCGAAGAATTGACATCTGTTTGGTGCGTGACTGTCATCAATGTCATACTCTCGTGCTATAGCTATCAAATGAAATCTCAATAAAGTTTACTACTACTATTACTAGTTTACTACTACTATTACTGGCTCTCAAATGATAAAGTCATTAATTTGGTGATATAGTATTTGCAGAGCATTTAAATAGCCTCAGAATAATCAATGATTTATTTTGTTTCATATCTAAACCAACGTATATTTGTTTTGTTTTTCATAAAACTATGTACATATTTCTTTTTTTTTTAAGATTTTAATAAGGGTATTCATGCAACGTCGGAAAAGCATCGTAAACGTGTTAAACGTCTTAAAGTTTACGACGTCGTAAACGAACTGTCAAAATTTGTATGGGAAATCTTTTCAAACAAATCTTAAACTTTAAGACACAAATTTGTGTGTTAAGCGAAGATGGTAAACATTGTAAACATGGTAAACGGGCATATCGAGGAAAAATGTGGTTTTTTTCAAAATAGTGTGAGTTACACAAACACAAATGCATTTATACATGCACTTATGTGTTGATCACAACAATAAACATACTTACCATAATTTTCGCCAAATAATCAAGAATATAGATCATTGAAAGCAATTTGTTCATATAATTATATAAATTTACTTTTTTTGCTTATTTTCGGCATTTTTAAATTGCGGATGACAAATTTTACGAATGTTAAAATTAAATTAAATATTTTGAGCTGTTTGACGTTTAACGAACAGCTGATTTGTTTACCATATCGTTTACCACATTTACGCAAAATGTTTTTTGGTGCGTTCATGAAACGTGTGTCGGAAACTTTACGATTTTACGACATCGTAAAGTTTAAGACGTTGCATGAATACCCTTAATAATTTAAAACCCTTCTGCAACGCTCTTAAATAATTTGTGATGACAAAAAGGCAATGGTCTCATGAGCTTCATATAACCCAAGCATCTACTCTACACTTAGAGAAATAAAAGGTAGGATTAGCCCTGATAGCTTAACTGGTTTTGCAGTTGATTATACAGTTGGTATACATTGAAGGAATTTCCAATGACCGGCAATAGTACTTCGAATTATAAAAGTAGATGTTTGTTGCTTGGAATGCAAACTCTTGAGTCAAGGCGAAGAATGTTTAGTATTTTGTTCGTTCGTGATATTCTTTGTATGTGATATCGATTGTTGTGATTTTGTTGCATAAGTAAATATCTACGCACCAAGTAGATCTTTAAGAATGAGGCAGCTAATTTTTATTACGGCGGCGGTGTGAGCCAATTTCTCATTGTTGTAGATTATTCAATATAGTATTATGAAAATTTGGATTTGTTCATTCCTAGATATCAATTCAAAACATATATTTTAAATTTACTTCAAAATTTTTTGTAACTATGTAGTATGTTTTTATGTTTTCTTTTTAATTACATATTTTTTTAAATTCAACACTTAGTTATATTATTATAAATACTTATCATTATGTTATGGCAATAAGCAAAATCTGTTGATTAATAATCGTAGATTTGGATAAATAAATAAATAATATAATAATAAATAATACTACCATATACTAAAATACGTTTTAAGCCGGTGACATAAAATATACGCTTTCATAACTAATGCATTTCTTTTTAAATCAGACTATAAGATCTTACTTATTCAGAATTTAAAACCACAGTGTGATCGCACAGTCGTGCATTTTATTCGATACCTCTTATAAAAAAGTGCGGTTCAGATATCGCTTTTGTTTTCTATTGGGCGGCACACTACCAATATCCAGCAGAATATCAAAATCTTCATCAATATTAAAATCAAGTAACATTTCCATTTTTTGTTTTATTAGAAACGTACAAAGTATTTTCTATCATGTGTGAAAATGCACTTCCTTCGCCAATGCAATGATTTACGAACTTAAATTAGAAATTATTTTATTCCCATTTAATATTCCGTAGAATTGCAATATTTTAATCTCGAAAAAGTAAAGATAGAAAATTTTAAAAATAATATTTTAACACCTTCATCGTCCTTGCATCGCGATCGTCTCAAATATTTATACAAGAAGTTGCTAGCAAAATTAATTGACCATTACTGTGTGTACATCTGAATTAGCTTTATTTATATCTCAAAACAAAATAAATCCTTTTGTCTCTCTCTCTGCTGCCATACCTCTTGCCCAATATTGTCTTTCTGATGGCATACATAATTATCAACTCAGTTACTTAAAAAAAAAAAAAACTAAAAATAACTTAATTTTATTTCGGTGTTCTTCTTTTATCATTCTAAGACTATTGGTATTTTTATAGATTTTTCAGATTCTTTTTATAATTTTTTTTAATTTGTTGTTACTGCTGTGTTTTTTTTTTAGAAAATATAAAACAATCATAGATACACGTGAAGGTTATTGTTTAAAACAAAAAACCAAAAATATTAAAATAAAAATGAAAAGTTTAATTAATTTACAAAATAATATAAAAAGTTGTAGCAGAGATGTTTTCGAAATATGGAAGTTTTTTTTTTCAAATTAACCATAAGTTTTTCTGGAATGTGAGAGCGTGTGGGGTAAGGCATCTTCATATTGCACATAAAACATCTCAAACCACACACAAAGCATACCAAGAATCTCTAAATAGCATCTAAGCCATGGCAAGTGGATTCGAAGTGTGTCCTATTTTTGGAAATAATTTTGGATAAATATTTTTATTTTTATTTCTATTTTTATTTCTTGTTCTTTTATTTTTTTTTTGATGTTTTGTAAGAAGAAACAAAAAAAACGATGAAATTAGAATCAACTTTTCTTTTTTTTTTTTGTTCATTTCAATCGGCTCTGAAGTGGAAAAGAGCTATTTCGGGAAGGCTTTTCTTCCTCATTGCGCAGTTTTGTTTGTTGGATAAAGTGCAGCCGCAGCAAGCTGGCTGGTTGGGCAATAATAATATTATAATCAATTTACTGCGAGGAGACTTGAAACTATTTTTGGACAAATAATTTTGAATAAAGTTTTTTTTTTTTATCTTCACGTTTGTTTTTATAAACATTTACCAGATGGCAAGTGAAACGCCATAAATTCATAATGTGCTTACTGCTTATATAGCAGGTTCGCTGTTGGAGGAAATTTTAGATAGATGTTGCGAGTACGAATGAAGATTATTATTATTATTATTATAGGCGATGAAAAGAACATGCGCGTAAAATTGCTTTCCAGTTGTAATAATATAATTTTAATGTGGATTTCATGCATCTATCAAAAAGAACATACAACATATTTTATATGTACATTTACAATAAGACGACTCTGCTTTAAATAAATTGACTTTTCAGTCACGGAAACTAATAAAATGCACTTGGCCGACACTGTTATTTGACTTTGACGACCGTTTCGGGTGACAAACACGGACACGGATGGGTGGGTGTCGATAAATTTTCTTGTAATATTCGACAGTTGACAGCTGGCAGTGTAAATTGAATTTAAAAGATAGACAGGGTGATTACTATAATACATAAAGAAAAACTATCTGGTTCTTAGGCTTATAGTACTGAACCCCGGGAGTGAAAAATTTAATTTTACTTGCGATAAATAGAATGTTTGCCCCAGCAAGAAGTTGCTGGGGATGAATATGCGAACACAAAGGAAGTCGATACTTTAACAGACTATTAAACATTAAACGAAGGAAGTTCAGAAAAAGGCGTGAGGTGACCAATGACCGACGAATGAACGATAGAACATTCGTCCATTTCGACATTTCGTTCACATAGCATTTTTTTTATTCGTCGCGAATGACGTTTTCAATGTTTGTTTGAGCAATGACAAATCACCAAGTAAACAAAAACAAGAATGATTTTGAGATTATTCGCGAGTGAGCAATTCGTTCGTTGCAGTGTGGATGGTATGTGGAACCCGAATAGAGTTTGACACTTCGTAACAATCAGATTGCAATTCGTGAGGACAAATTTATTTTCTCAAATTTCACTTATTTTAGAAATATAAAAGGAAATTTTAGTATCTTTACATTAATTTAAATATAAGTTTTCTACCATTTTGTCTAGTTTGTTTCCCATTTGTTCTTTTATTAGTCGGTTGCTTTAATTTGAATAGTCCTTAAGATAGCGATTTCCAAACTTTTGTCTAACAAAGCTGATTTGGAAACTGTCAGAAATGAATATTGAAAATAAAAAAATTTGGTAAATTCTAGAATTTCCACATTTTGGAGTTTTATAGTAACAAAATTTTATATTACTTGAACAAGACCAAGAATGTTAAGTTTTTTTATTGTTTCTAATTTTATTAACATACATAAATAACATGAACATTAAATAAATCATTGCCTTCAAAAAATACTAAACATTTATTTCAACCGATTTTTATCGTCACTTTCAATGGAAATTCAGACAAAAAAAGCATGAAGCATATGAAAGTGTCTGATAGCATATCAACTAAAAATAACTTTTGATTACGATGCTGTTTTTATACATATTGCAAGAAGAAATTAAAATTTCTTAGAAAAGCTTAGGAATTGTTGGGATTCACATGTGGCGAACGACATCAATAAACTTGTAGTATGTAGTATTTTTTTGCTTGAGCTCGAATTTCGACTCGAATATTTTATTTAAGACAGAAAAAAAACCCTTTAAAAAACATTAATTATTCTTTTATGTAGACTTTTTTTCAGATTTGGTTATAGTAACGGAAACGCAGAAAAAGTGACATTTTTAGGCGTATTCGTTTAAAATTAAATTATCCAGATTAAAATTTAAATTAAAAACGAACATATTCTGCATTTCAAACGAAATCGAATTAAAATCGATTTTCGATTTCATTCGAAATCATTCTGCGTTCTACAATTCCTATAAGTTTTTTTTTCGAAAATTTCGTAATTGGGGTAATGGGGGTGGCCCCGGCGCAGTGGAAGTAGTGCTTGACTGCTAACCTGGATGTGTGGGTTCGATCCCCAGTCTAGGCAGCATTCTTTTCTATACACCCTCAACTGAACGCCACCCCTGGGATTTAGTGAGAAAATCAAAAACCTAATTTCTCAATCCACTGTGCCAACAAAAAATCTATCCTATCCTTCTATTCCTTCTAACATTTGCCTAATTTATAAGACCCTAGGTCTTACTGGCATATATATGTTTGTGTTGTCTTTTTTTAATTACTTTGAACGGTCAAAACTAAAGATGCATTCATTTTTAATTGTTTTGAAAAGTAAATTTAAACTGCGGATGAAAATGGATAAAATATTATTGACATTTTTTAGGGAAAAAATAAGCCAAATTCTAGCTACAAAATTTAACGAGCAATATAAACATATATACAGTCGTATTTAAAAACGCTATCCAACTTTTGATATCCGTCCAAGTTTTAGATAAACATTTTTAGTTAATGTTTAAGAGTTATCAAACTTTAAGAGTTGTCTAAACCTTGGCTAATGTAAAGCATATTTCCAACTTTTTCGGACTATCAAGACACTGTCTAACTAGTCAAAAATCTTATAAATTTGCCTACATTTTGCCCCGCCGCAAAAAAAAAAAAAACTAACTACAAAAATCCGAACGTTCTGCAACGTTCAGAAAATGGAATCAATACATTTTCGAAATTCCCACATTTAACACTTCTAAAAAAAATTGTGAATGTACAATAAGTGGAAGAATAAGTTCGAAAGTACATAAATTAATTCCTTTGAAACTAGAAAACTTTTAAAATACATTAAAGCATAATCCTAATACTTTAAGATAAGGTTGTTTAAAAATTTTCGCCAATGCCTTCAAACATGTTACTAATTACAAGATGGGCGGCTACCCTTAAATTTACTGGGAACTAATTTTATTCTTAAATATGTCGATGTTCGGTTAACCAGAAGTTTTTGATAAATCGTCTCAACAACTAGTTACATTTAAGAGTTGAACTACACAAGCACACATTTAGGATAGGAACATTCAGCACTCAATCAAACGTCGAAACAAAATCTGCTGTCAGAAAAATTAAATACACTATGCTTGAACACATTTGACGCGATTTAATCTAATACTATAACGTTTTCACCGAACGCTAATCCTCTTCAAATCTTGAAGATTTTCATAAAAATTTAATCCTCAAATCTCGTAGATTAGAAATGAATCTTGTTAAATTTTCATAGGGTCTATAGTTTTACAAATCGAACACACCTATTCCCCTACTGTGCAATATTTGAAACACGAATTTTAGGGTCAATGTGTTATTTATTTTGTGTGACCGTGTAATTCACCTTGTCAACGTAGATAGTTAGGACACATCGACACATGAACTGAACAAAAATAAAAACACTTATGAATTAAATTCAATATTCAGGATTTTCACGTTCAGTTTTTTACCTGAACCTGACCAAATTTGAAATGTCAAACCAAAAACCCCTTTTTGGGTTTGGTATGAAAAGACTATTATATAAATGAAACGGTTTCGTTTTTAATTAAGTTCCAACGGAATAAGTTAGCATTTTTACGAATTTTATTTTTGTCTTCTTGCTATGAATAGAAAACAATTTGTATTGGCAAACAAAAATATATAACTCAATCAATTTGTTTTAATGTCAAAACACTTCGAAAGGTCTTTTTTTTTTTTCTATTTTTAGCATTGTGAACTTTATTTTGCATTATTTATGTTTTATTTTATTTTTGTTTAACTCCTTTTCAAAACACGTTGCCTTGCACGACAAATAAACGTTTCCTTGCCGAACGAGCTATACCTGAGTTATTTTTGAAATCGAAATTGCAAGGAAGAGTACTGGGCCATGCGGCATTGGTATGGGGTTGGGTCGGTTATTATAGGCATCTCTTTAAGTGTAGGTATGTTGTGTATTAGTTTTTTTTTTTCCTGACAACTCTGTTTGAATGAAAGTCAAAGCAGAAAGTTCTTATGGCTTAAACTAAACGCTATAATTAGCAAATTCACTGGATACAAAAGTTTATACAGTAAACAAAGTTGGCAAAATAGAGTGAAAGGATATAAAGGGAAAGTGCACACAAACACATGTGTCTACCTATAGCTTAGATTAAAAAAGACACCCGACCGTATACTGAGGAAAGAGCTCTCTCTCTCTCTCTGTCTTTCTCTCTATGTAAAGATCCGAAAATAGAAATGAAATTACATTATTTCGTATAAATAAACGATTTGTGGAAGGAAAGGTGAATTGTTGCGGATGATGCGGAAGGAGGGCTGACATAAGAGGCGAGGACCTTAACAAGAATACTATTTGCGGAGGACTGATGTTGCAAATGGCTTTTACTCACTGGCATTGAATTTGCGCACCGTCAGAATGACATAATCTGGATAAAAATACACTTTTCGATTCCAGCTAGAGATATTCCATTAAATATATAAGTGACACACACCACTCCATAACGAGGTCTAAATTTAGTTCGCAAAGAATAAATACTAATAGCGGCTTAATCGAACCGAGAAGAACGCGAAAGAAGAAGATATAGGCAGGGCCAAATGGAGGCATAGCTGTATATTGAAGGTAAAGTATAGTTTATCGAGTTATAGCCCAGTTAGGCGGCGGAGTGCCTCCATATAGTCCAACAAATCGACAGGATATACAATTATATGAGTTTGTGTATACATATAGGTATGTATATGTACATAGTTATATTTGAAAATAGTAAATTGAGATTTTACGAAAATAGAAATGGCCTCTAGAGAGGTTGTATCTTGGAAGGAAAGTGCCTTATGGCAAGTAATAAAATTGGTTGTATATTTACAGTTAACATTGGTCCTGGAATTGGTTTTCTTTCAGTACATACTTACAAAAGTTTATTTTTACCACAAGAAATTATTTTTGAAATTTAAAAAGAATTCCTTAAATAGAAAGGTATACCTATGAACTTATAGAAATATGAATTTTTTAATTGGAAAAGGCAAATTAAAGGAAAACATAATAGTTTAATCAATCAATTTAAGTTACTTTGAAAGTGTATAGTAGTAAATATAACAGAGAATAGAAAATAAGAGAGAGGAGATTCGTTATCACAGGATCGCCATCAGATCATCGAGCATTAGTTCACGTTTTACACTGAAATTAGCACGTGTTTTGTTGTTTTGGGTTTCGTCACCCAACTTAACTTGCAATTTGTTATTATAGATAATTATTTTCTGTTAAATATATTACGATAAGTGGATCGATGTGTTGACCGAAAAAGATGCCGCAAAGTTTATCTTCTCTGATTTGTCTAGTTTTAGAATCTGAAAAAAAAATTTGGCCCAATTTCCCCCCCCCCCCCCCCCCCCCCCTTCCACTGGGAAACTTTTGGGTTGGTGGCGTCATTTTCCAAAAAAAAAAAGTGGAAAATTATCATAAACTTGTTTAAAAAATTCATTCTTATAGGCTGAACAATATAGAAAACCTTATCTGTAGTAACTTAAGATTTTGGAACAGAAATTCATAAATATGTAATGTTTTTTTGACATTTATATTCTTCAAAAATAATTTGGCGAAATCCTCATCCGGGGTCAACCAGATATTGTAGGCCACTTAAACTGAGTTTCTAAAAGAATCCACAGCAGAAAAAAAAGGATGGATAACCAAATTAAGGAGATCAAGAGCATACGGGTTTGATCATATAAGCAAATCGAACCCAGGGTTTGGAAACTCGAAAAAACATGTAATCCGATGCATTCAACTTTTTTCTATAGTCATTAGATCCTGTTTTGACACAAGCACGTGTAGAATTAAAACAAGCGACGATTTTACCAACAGTTCGATAGAAATTATTGTAGGCAACGATTGTGTGTTGTAACCCAGGAAAATTGTACAAAAATAAAGCCAAACTGCATACAAAAATTCAAGAAGCTTTTTAAACGCAAATATCGTTAACTTTTTTATGAAAACCAATTTTGGCAATGGACTTTTTGTCAGTATTTTTATGCCAATCCGGCTTAAAGGCTCCCCAAACCAACGCAAAACATTCGGAACCACTATGAAACTTTCGGCTGTCAAAATTTATTAACAGGGGCCAGGGCGATAAATTAGAGTACCCACACCAACGCGACGATGCATTTTTTTTATTTGGGATGATGAAACTTTCGGCTGTCAAAATTTATTATTTTATTTATTTTTTTATTTGATGACCATGAACCTTTCTGTGGCCAAAGTTTTAAAATGAAATGAGGTAAGTAAATCCATTGCCAGGTTTCCGTCTATTAAGAACAAGAATTAGATGAGTGATGTACGGTAAGAAACAAACATTTGATTTTTATCTAGAGTTGTGTACCTCTTGGCATAAATGCAATTCTTAATTTTAGATTGGCTAAATTTTGGAGAGATCTGAGAACTATATGGCTTAAAGGTGGAACATGTATCGCTGAGATGGCAAACTGGGGAAAGATTTACTGAAGAACTGTGTAAAAGCGCTGTCCGAAAGGTAATATTTCTATAGTCACACGAAAAAAGATTCATCGATACCAAATGCACGCAGTTTTGATATAAGAGAGCCTGATGCATAGTTCTATCAAACACTTTTGAAATAGCAAGTGCAATAATCTTACTTTCACCAAAATGATATAAAAATTTGTTCCATTGTTCGGTGAGATAGATACCTATACCATCAGATGACCGATGGATTTATAACTCTGACGCATCCTGTTGAACAGAAAACTTAAACACAATAATGAATCATATTTTTTTTGGGGAAATTTAAAATTCTCTGGACTCAGGTTATTATTGATTTAGGTGAAAAAAGCTATTTTCGCTTTTTTGATTGGGTTGGATTCAGCGATAAACAAACATAAATATGTACATATTTATAGTCATTCTATATTATAGGTATGTATATGACAAATTTGGGATTAATAAAAATAATCGGACTCGAGAATTTCATCAAACGTGGACATTACAATATGGTATAGGGAAGATCAACAAAATTAGGTCTTGCAATTCTGCCCGTATGTGTCTGTCTGTTAAACGGATGCGTTGATTTTCTTTAAACTTGGTAGGTATACTTATACAACATTCCAGACAATTTTTTGTATTTCTTTTAGTACAAAAAAAATAAAGTAATCTACCTGTCATAAAAAATTTGTTAGCCCTTAACAAAAATCTTATATTTATCAAGAGCTTTCTTTCAAAAAATAAATTGGTCAACAGACACAAGCGCATATTTATACTCAAACTTTAATCTAATTTTCTGGAAAACAAATAGGTACATATTGAATAACTTTAAAAAAAAATTAAATTAACTACACGCCTTATTTACTACAATTTTTTACGTTTGCTGCATTCATAGTCAAGCCTAGTACGCTGTTGATTCGAAACGAAAAATCCCATACAAAAATGACAGAACGAAATCATAAACGAAAAATTTCGTTATGTTTTTCGTTTTGCAGTACGCTGTTCGATGAGATAAATTCATAATTGTTACCGTTGCCACTTGAAAATAAAGTTCGTGTCCAAAATTAAAAATTAAAATGACCAACTGTAGCTAACAATGACCAAAATAATTTAAGTCCGAAATATTTATAAACATAGAACAATGAATTCATCACATTTATTAAAACATATTCCTCATATCACACAGTTAAAATAAAATTAAAGTTGAGTTCCTTTTTTCCATTTTGTAAAAAAATGACCAAATTGAATAAAAAATGACCATGCGACCAAGTGAAAAAATTATGACCAAATTTGGTCACAAATGACCAAAGTAGCAACCATGATTGTGGCAGATTATTTGGAGAAGTCTCCACTTTTTTTTTCGCACAAAATTAACTGCCCCGACCATTAATTATTTCCGGAAAAGTGACATTTGAGTTTTATTAATGTTTTTATTTGTCGTTTGTTTCATTTTTTGAGTTTGCTTCAATTGTTTTTTTTGCAATTGGTAATTATTTCAATGTGTATTTTTTCACTGTGATTTCCGTAAGCATTTCGTTGTCGTGTTGGAGCTTCAATCTAGAAAAATAATATAAGGTGCATGGTGTTCCTTTACCTTGAAAATCTGCACATTTTGTGTGAATTTCTACACAAAAATCTGTTAAAGTTCATATAAAAAGAAATAAAATGTGCAGTTTTGGACAGAAAATCACAGAGTTTCAAAGTAAAGGAACGCACCCATAATTACAGTAAAAAACTGAACATTTCAACTCAAAATTCAAGCTTCAAAATGACATCTGACAGATAATTTAACATCTTAAACTACGTTTGATACAATTTGTTTCATTAACTACGTTTAACTACATAAACTACGAAGCAAATGTAGTTTATTCTAAAAAGTGAAAGTTGGAAATGTCGCATTTTTTTTACAGGAAACCACACTTGTCCAGGGAATTGTTATTTCGACACTCTCTAGCTCTTACCGCTTTAAACAGTTCATTGCAACGTCTTGGAGGTTGATGAACGGAATGTCGACGATCTTCCACTGTCCCGTGCTCAACAAAATTTAACACCAAACAACGAATAGTGTTGTCAGACGGTGCTTGTTGGCTACGATATTTTCGACGATATGCACGGTTGAGTTAAACACAACTAAACGACAATTTTCAATGTACAGCGTCAATATTACGGCGCGTTGTTTCTTAGTGAAAGGATTTATGGTAAATTGTACTGAATTGACGTTTCAAAAAACCCCAAAAGACAACAGCGATTTTTTATCCTGTAGACTTATAACCCTGTGCCAATAGTTAAGGACTATTCCCATGAGAGCGATCAACGACCGTGACGAATTTTTGTATTCTTCGCAAATGACGTGAAAGCGATTACTTTGTTAGTTCGTAACAATCAGATTGCATACTTTTGACGACCAATTATTTTTTCAAATTTTAGTAATTAAAACGCACATTTAAGTATCTTAACATTAATTTAAATAAGTTTTCTACCATTTTGTCTAGTTTTTGTGAAGAATTAAATGTTAAATGTTTTAAATCCCATTGTTCTTTTATTTGTCGGTCGTTGGTCGCTTTCATGTGAATAGTCACAATAATAACAACTTTACTCATAACTGTCTGCCGACAAAAAATAAACATGTCTATCATTCAATCAAGTTTATACCTAAATCAAAAGAATTTTTTTCACACATTAGTTCGGTACTCAATCTTTAAGTTCAAATATACGTAACTACCTACAAATTTCATAAAAAAAGGCTGCCTGTATACACTGTATAGTACAATGTACATACATTTTACATGAGATATGCATGTATATGTTTTGTATGTAGGTAGTCCATATTGAAGGACACGTATAAGGGGGTATAGTAAGTCAATAAGGCTATACCTACTATAGTTGTAACACAACTAAGTCTCTTCACCTTTAATAGGCCAATTTATTCCTCTTGTTTTCTTTAAAGTCTGAAGCTATATACATAGATGCAGCCCACTCAATTATGTTACTTATATTCTTAACAATGTGTGTGTAATGAAAACGTAGAAAAATAAAAAAAAAACATCCAAAGCTCACATTGTAAATTCATTTCCATGGTGCGTTACTAAAAATAGATGCTTTTCTAACCAAATCAAATAAAAGAAAAAAAAAAATTGGCTTGGCTCAATGCCAACGGAACAATATTTCATATAGTTTTACAGAAAAGCTCGAAATTTCCATCAACAATAATAAAGAAGGATCAAAAAAATACAACAAATCTCCTTCACCTCATTTTCTATATACCCACATTTTGTTGTTAACTCCCTTAGTTGAGCTGTGTCGGCATGGGCATTGCCACTGCTCAAGGATATTCAACACCCATAAGACCCCGACCCCTAAAAAAGAAGAGCTTGCGCCCGGCAAAACTAATCCCGTTCGGGTTTATGATTTCAATAAAAAATATTAAAAGAAAAAAAAACAAACAGACTTAAGTGGGCCCAGTAATTTTTCAGGCGGCACACGGTTTTTTGTATTTTTTGTTGCTTCACGCAATTTTTTTTCCAGATTTTTTACCCATTTGTCTTGCTCTGATTCACGCTGAGCTAATGTGTATAACAAGAGGCACGAGCTCACGAAACCTCTTATACGCCTCCTCCCCGCCTCCCTCTTCTCAAACACTCAATACATCGCACCCCGGGTCGATTCTAAAAATAACCTTTCTCAATACGAAGACTAGGGATGGGCCAAACTGCTAGTTTGCAATATCTGTTACTACTAATATTGCTACTTTCAAATACCTGTTATAAATACCTGTTACTGAAATAACAGTTATGAAAAAAAAATGTTCGTTAAAGTACAGAGAAAAAATTTTCATTGCTGATTTTCTTTAAATTTGATTACTGACTTTCCTTAACGGGGATTCTGAATAATATCTAGTGATTTCAGCGTAAAAAAGTATAAATTTGTTAAAATTTCATTACTGATTTTGCTTAACTGTTATTCGGCTTATCGGTGATTACAATTTTCAAAGTTATCGTGCAAATCCAAAGTGTAACAAAAAGTTGCACCAATTTCATTACTTGATTTGCTTAACTGTTATTTGGCTTATCTGTGATTGCAAAGTTATCGTGCAAATCCGGAATGTAACAAAAAGTTGCACCAATTTCATTACTGGATTTGCTAAACTGTTATTTGGCTTATCTGTGATTGCAAAGTTATCGTGCAAATCCGAAATGTAACAAAAAGTTGCACCAATTTCATTACTGGATTTGCTAAACTGTTATTTGGCTTATCTGTAATTGCAAAGTTATCGTGCAAATCCGAAATGTAGCAAAAAGTTGCACAAATTTTATTACTGGATTTGCTTAACTGTTATTTGGCTTATCTGTGATTGCAAAGTTATCGTGCAAATCCGAAATGTAACAAAAAGTTACACCAATTTCATTACTGGATTTGCTAAACTGTTATTTGGCTTATCTGTGATTGCAAAGTTATCGTGCAAATCCGAAATGTAACAAAAAGTTGCACCAATTTCATTACTGGATTTGCTAAACTGTTATTTGGCTTATCTGTGATTGCAAAGTTATCGTGCAAATCCGAAATGTAGCAAAAAGTTGCACCAATTTCATTACTGGATTTGCTTAACTGTTATTTGGCTTATCTGTGATTGCAAAGTTATCGTGCAAATCCGGAATGTAACAAAAAGTTGCACCAATTTCATTACTGGATTTGCTAAACTGTTATTTGGCTTATCTGTGATTGCAAAGTTATCGTGCAAATCCGAAATGTAACAAAAAGTTGCACCAATATCATTACTGGATTTGCTAAACTGTTATTTGGCTTATCTGTGATTGCAAAGTTATCGTGCAAATCCGAAATGTAACAAAAAGTTGCACCAATTTCATTACTGGATTTGCTAAACTGTTATTTGGCTTATCTGTGATTGCAAAGTTATCGTGCAAATCCGAAATGTAGCAAAAAGTTGCACAAATTTTATTACTGGATTTGCTTAACTGTTATTTGGCTTATCTGTGATTGCAAAGTTATCGTGCAAATCCGAAATGTAACAAAAAGTTGCACCAATTTCATTACTGGATTTGCTAAACTGTTATTTGGCTTATCTGTGATTGCAAAGTTATCGTGCAAATCCGGAATGTAACAAAAAGTTGCACCAATTTCATTACTGGATTTGCTAAACTGTTATTTGGCTTATCTGTGATTGCAAAGTTATCGTGCAAATCCGAAATGTAACAAAAAGTTGCACCAATTTCATTAGTGGATTTGCTAAACTGTTATTTGGCTTATCTGTGATTGCAAAGTTATCGTGCAAATCCGGAATGTAACAAAAAGTTGCACCAATTTCATTACTGGATTTGCTAAACTGTTATTTGGCTTATCTGTGATTGCAAAGTTATCGTGCAAATCCGAAATGTAACAAAAAGTTGCACCAATTTCATTACTGGATTTGCTAAACTGTTATTTGGCTTATCTGTGATTGCAAAGTTATCGTGCAAATCCGGAATGTAACAAAAAGTTGCACCAATTTCATTACTGGATTTGCTAAACTGTTATTTGGCTTATCTGTGATTGCAAAGTTATCGTGCAAATCCGAAATGTAACAAAAAGTTGCACCAATTTCATTACTGGATTTGCTAAACTGTTATTTGGCTTATCTGTGATTGCAAAGTTATCGTGCAAATCCGAAATGTAACAAAAAGTTGCACCAATTTCATTACTGGATTTGCTAAACTGTTATTTGGCTTATCTGTGATTGCAAAGTTATCGTGCAAATCCGAAATGTAACAAAAAGTTGCACCAATTTCATTACTGGATTTGCTAAACTGTTATTTGGCTTATCTGTGATTGCAAAGTTATCGTGCAAATCCGAAATGTAGCAAAAAGTTGCACCAATTTCATTACTGGATTTGCTTAACTGTTATTTGGCTTATCTGTGATTGCAAAGTTATCGTGCAAATCCGAAATGTAGCAAAAAGTTGCACAAATTTTATTACTGGATTTGCTTAACTGTTATTTGGCTTATCTGTGATTGCAAAGTTATCGTGCAAATCCGAAATGTAACAAAAAGTTGCACCAATTTCATTACTGGATTTGCTAAACTGTTAGTTGGCTTATCTGTGATTGCAAAGTTATCGTGCAAATCCGAAATGTAACAAAAAGTTGCACCAATTTCATTACTGAATTTGCTAAACTGTTATTTGGCTTATCTGTGATTGCAAAGTTATCGTGCAAATCCGAAATGTAACAAAAAGTTGCACCAATTTCATTACTGGATTTGCTAAACTGTTATTTGGCTTATCTGTGATTGCAAAGTTATCGTGCAAATCCGAAATGTAACAAAAAGTTGCACCAATTTCATTACTGGATTTGCTAAACTGTTATTTGGCTTATCTGTGATTGCAAAGTTATCGTGCAAATCCGAAATGTAACAAAAAGTTGCACCAATTTCATTACTGGATTTGCTAAACTGTTATTTGGCTTATCTGTGATTGCAAAGTTATCGTGCAAATCCGGAATGTAACAAAAAGTTGCACCAATTTCATTACTGGATTTGCTAAACTGTTATTTGGCTTATCTGTGATTGCAAAGTTATCGTGCAAATCCGAAATGTAACAAAAAGTTGCACCAATTTCATTACTGGATTTGCTAAACTGTTATTTGGCTTATCTGTGATTGCAAAGTTATCGTGCACATCCGAAATGTAGCAAAAAGTTGCACAAATTTTATTACTGGATTTGCTTAACTGTTATTTGGCTTATCTGTGATTGCAAAGTTATCGTGCAAATCCGGAATGTAACAAAAAGTTGCACCAATTTGATTACTGGATTTGCTAAACTGTTATTTGGCTTATCTGTGATTGCAAAGTTATCGTGCAAATCCGAAATGTAACAAAAAGTTGCACCAATTTCATTACTGGATTTGCTAAACTGTTATTTGGCTTATCTGTGATTGCAAAGTTATCGTGCAAATCCGGAATGTAACAAAAAGTTGCACCAATTTCATTACTGGATTTGCTAAACTGTTATTTGGCTTATCTGTGATTGCAAAGTTATCGTGCAAATCCGAAATGTAACAAAAAGTTGCACCAATTTCATTACTGGATTTGCTAAACTGTTATTTGGCTTATCTGTGATTGCAAAGTTATCGTGCAAATCCGAAATGTAGCAAAAAGTTGCACCAATTTCATTACTGGATTTGCTTAACTGTTATTTGGCTTATCTGTGATTGCAAAGTTATCGTGCAAATCCGGAATGTAACAAAAAGTTGCACCAATTTCATTACTGGATTTGCTAAACTGTTATTTGGCTTATCTGTGATTGCAAAGTTATCGTGCAAATCCGAAATGTAACAAAAAGTTGCACCAATTTCATTACTGGATTTGCTAAACTGTTATTTGGCTTATCTGTGATTGCAAAGTTATCGTGCAAATCCGAAATGTAACAAAAAGTTGCACCAATTTCATTACTGGATTTGCTAAACTGTTATTTGGCTTATCTGTGATTGCAAAGTTATCGTGCAAATCCGAAATGTAGCAAAAAGTTGCACAAATTTTATTACTGGATTTGCTTAACTGTTATTTGGCTTATCTGTGATTGCAAAGTTATCGTGCAAATCCGAAATGTAACAAAAAGTTGCACCAATTTCATTACTGGATTTGCTAAACTGTTATTTGGCTTATCTGTGATTGCAAAGTTATCTTGCAAATCCGAAACGTAACAAAAAGTTGCACCAATTTCATTACTGGATTTGCTAAACTGTTATTTGGCTTATCTGTGATTGCAAAGTTATCGTGCAAATCCGAAATGTAGCAAAAAGTTGCACAAATTTTATTACTGGATTTGCTTAACTGTTATTTGGCTTATCTGTGATTGCAAAGTTATCGTGCAAATCCGAAATGTAACAAAAAGTTGCACCAATTTCATTACTGGATTTGCTAAACTGTTATTTGGCTTATCTGTGATTGCAAAGTTATCGTGCAAATCCGGAATGTAACAAAAAGTTGCACCAATTTCATTACTGGATTTGCTAAACTGTTATTTGGCTTATCTGTGATTGCAAAGTTATCGTGCAAATCCAAAATGTAACAAAAAGTTGCACCAATTTGCAAAGTTATCGTGCAAATCCGAAATGTAGATTAAAGCAATTAGCAAATAGCACTTAGCTGTTTGAATATAGAAATTCAAATTCGTTTCGTGAATCGTCATTCGTCAATCGTGACACATCATATTATATTCATATTACATGTATATATACGCTTATATAAATATATACGAGTGTCGAGTACGGTACATTAGCCGGTATCAGTAATTTCAGATGAAATATAAAAAATCCTACCAGATTCGAAAAAAAATCCCACCATTTTTGTACTGGACGGAAAAAAACCAGCATAATGGGCTGGTAAATATGATGAAATGTGTGATAGAATTAGAACCATTCCTAAAAATGTTCATGTATTAAAACATGTCAAATCGTTTAGGCTGGGAATATCATATTTTGTTTCCACACTATTATACATGATTTGTTTCACACTTTTTGACATGTATTAATAATAATAATGTGGAAGGGTTTTAAGGTAGATGCAACTATGCAATTCAAGAAGGAAGTTTGCTGTTGCAATTTAGTGAACAAAAAATGATTTTTTTGGAAAGAAGAACAAAAGATAGGTTCTTTCTGATTGTTTGGCAAAGTGACATTTGACAGGTTAAAGGTTTTTTGTATCATTAATGGTCAGACCAAATATTTTTATTTTTGAATTATAAATGTAGGTAAGGGAAGAAAACAAAATTTGAGGAAATATATAGTAAGTATAGTAAATTGCAATTATGGCAAACATATTTTTTCCCCACTATAAAAAAAACGTTTGGTATATTTTACCACCATATAATCTCACCATGAATTTTATCCCACAAAAAGTCCATCGAAACTGATGTTTTCCTACCATTTTGGTTTGAAAAACCACTAGTCTGAGAACACTGGCCAACAATCGCAAAAAATGCCAACTACAATTTTGGAGGGAAATAACTAATACATTGAAACAAAATAGACTAGGCATACTGGTAAACAGAAATACGTAGGTATTTGTGTATTGGCTTGAGTTATATCAATGCAATTTTGTACAAACGGTAAAATAACGATTAAAAAAACACCTACACATCTGCAGTCATCAACAAACAAAAAATTATCGCGTTCAATATAATTCATACTTCATATACTTCTGTCCCATAAATTTTAGAATATAATTCTATGCCATTTCATTTCATTTTCTGTCTTCTTTTTCTGACGCCATTTGAGAAGAGTGAATATTGCCGACAATCTTTCGTGCGCGAATAATAATAATTTGTTAAAAAAACTTACTTTTTGTTACATTTTGGATTTGCACGATAACTTTGCAATCACCTATAAGCCGAATAACTGTTAAGTTAAATAAGTATTGAAATTGAAGCAACTTTTCGTTACATTTCGGATTTGCACGATAACTTTGCAATCACAGATAAGCCAAATAACAGTTAAGCAAATCCAGTAATGAAATTGGTGCAACTTTTTGTTACATTCCGGATTTGCACGATAACTTTGCAATCACAGATAAGCCAAATAACAGTTTAGCAAATCCAGTAATGAAATTGGTGCAACTTTTTGTTACATTTCGGATTTGCACGATAACTTTGCAATCACAGATAAGCCAAATAACAGTTAAGCAAATCCAGTAATAAAATTTGTGCAACTTTTTGCTACATTTCGGATTTGCACGATAACTTTGCAATCACAGATAAGCCAAATAACAGTTTAGCAAATCCAGTAATGAAATTGGTGCAACTTTTTGTTACATTTCGGATTTGCACGATAACTTTGCAATCACAGATAAGCCAAATAACAGTTTAGCAAATCCAGTAATGAAATTGGTGCAACTTTTTGTTACATTTCGGATTTGCACGATAACTTTGCAATCACAGATAAGCCAAATAACAGTTTAGCAAATCCAGTAATGAAATTGGTGCAAATTTTTGTTACATTCCGGATTTGCACGATAACTTTGCAATCACAGATAAGCCAAATAACAGTTAAGCAAATCCAGTAATGAAATTGGTGCAACTTTTTGTTACATTCCGGATTTGCACGATAACTTTGCAATCACAGATAAGCCAAATAACAGTTAAGCAAATCCAGTAATGAAATTGGTGCAACTTTTTGTTACATTTCGGATTTGCACGATAACTTTGCAATCACAGATAAGCCAAATAACAGTTTAGCAAATCCAGTAATGAAATTGGTGCAACTTTTTGTTACATTCCGGATTTGCACGATAACTTTGCAATCACAGATAAGCCAAAAAACAGTTTAGCAAATCCAGTAATGAAATTGGTGCAACTTTTTGTTACATTTCGGATTTGCACGATAACTTTGCAATCACAGATAAGCCAAATAACAGTTTAGCAAATCCAGTAATGAAATTGGTGCAACTTTTTGTTACATTTCGGATTTGCACGATAACTTTGCAATCACAGATAAGCCAAATAACAGTTTAGCAAATCCAGTAATGAAATTGGTGCAACTTTTTGTTACATTCCGGATTTGCACGATAACTTTGCAATCACAGATAAGCCAAATAACAGTTAAGCAAATCCAGTAATGAAATTGGTGCAACTTTTTGTTACATTCCGGATTTGCACGATAACCAATTGCAATCACAGATAAGCCAAATAACAGTTTAGCAAATCCAGTAATGAAATTGGTGCAACTTTTTGTTACATTCCGGATTTGCACGATAACTTTGCAATCACAGATAAGCCAAAAAACAGTTTAGCAAATCCAGTAATGAAATTGGTGCAACTTTTTGTTAAATTTCGGATTTGCACGATAACTTTGCAATCACAGATAAGCCAAATAACAGTTAAGCTAGGACCGCACTCGGCGGAACTGCACTTCAGCGGAACTGAACTTCAAGACTTATTTGTATTAAATTGTATGAGCTATATCGCACTAAGCGACAACTGCACTTCACGGCGCGACACTATGCGACAAAGTTGGTAATCTGACCAACTGTGTCGCGACGTGAAGTTTCGTTCAGTTTCGTGCGAAAGTGCGCACGGTGTTGCTGAAGTGCAGTTCCGCCTAGTGCGGTTCTACCTTTAAGCAAATCCAGTAATAAAATTTGTGCAACTTTTTGCTACATTTCGGATTTGCACGATAACTTTGCAATCACAGATAAGCCAAATAACAGTTTAGCAAATCCAGTAATGAAATTGGTGCAACTTTTTGTTACATTCCGGATTTGCACGATAACTTTGCAATCACAGGTAAGCCAAATAACAGTTAAGCAAATCCAGTAATGAAATTGGTGCAACTTTTTGTTACATTCCGGATTTGCACGATAACTTTGCAATCACAGATAAGCCAAATAACAGTTTAGCAAATCCAGTAATGAAATTGGTGCAACTTTTTGTTACATTTCGGATTTGCACGATAACTTTGCAATCACAGATAAGCCAAATAACAGTTAAGCAAATCCAGTAATGAAATTGGTGCAACTTTTTGCTACATTTCGGATTTGCACGATAACTTTGCAATCACAGATAAGCCAAATAACAGTTAAGCAAATCCAGTAATGAAATTGGTGCAACTTTTTGTTACATTTCGGATTTGCACGATAACTTTGCAATCACAGATAAGCCAAATAACAGTTTAGCAAATCCAGTAATGAAATCGGTGCAACTTTTTGTTACATTCCGGATTTGCACGATAACTTTGCAATCACAGATAAGCCAAATAACAGTTTAGCAAATCCAGTAATGAAATTGGTGCAACTTTTTGTTACATTTCGGATTTGCACGATAACTTTGCAATCACAGATAAGCCAAATAACAGTTTAGCAAATCCAGTAATGAAATTGGTGCAACTTTTTGTTACATTTCGGATTTGCACGATAACTTTGCAATCACAGATAAGCCAAATAACAGTTTAGCAAATCCAGTAATGAAATTGGTGCAACTTTTTGTTACATTTCGGATTTGCACGATAACTTTGCAATCACAGATAAGCCAAATAACAGTTTAGCAAATCCAGTAATGAAATTGGTGCAACTTTTTGTTACATTCCGGATTTGCACGATAACTTTGCAATCACAGATAAGCCAAATAACAGTTAAGCAAATCCAGTAATGAAATTGGTGCAACTTTTTGCTACATTTCGGATTTGCACGATAACTTTGCAATCACAGATAAGCCAAATAACAGTTTAGCAAATCCAGTAATGAAATTGGTGCAACTTTTTGTTACATTTCGGATTTGCACGATAACTTTGCAATCACAGATAAGCCAAATAACAGTTTAGCAAATCCAGTAATGAAATTGGTGCAACTTTTTGTTACATTCCGGATTTGCACGATAACTTTGCAATCACAGATAAGCCAAATAACAGTTTAGCAAATCCAGTAATGAAATTGGTGCAACTTTTTGTTACATTTCGGATTTGCACGATATCTTTGCAATCACAGATAAGCCAAATAACAGTTAAGCAAATGCAGTAATAAAATTTGTGCAACTTTTTGCTACATTTCGGATTTGCACGATAACTTTGCAATCACAGATAAGCCAAATAACAGTTTAGCAAATCCAGTAATGAAATTGGTGCAACTTTTTGTTACATTTCGGATTTGCACGATAACTTTGCAATCACAGATAAGCCAAATAACAGTTAAGCAAATCCAGTAATAAAATTTGTGCAACTTTTTGCTACATTGCGGATTTGCACGATAACTTTGCAATCACAGATAAGCCAAATAACAGTTTAGCAAATCCAGTAATGAAATTGGTGCAACTTTTTGTTACGTTTCGGATTTGCACGATAACTTTGCAATCACAGATAAGCCAAATAATAGTTTAGCAAATCCAGTAATGAAATTGGTGCAACTTTTTGCTTTATTTCGGATATGCATGATAACTTTGCAATCACAGATAAGCCAAATAACAGTTAAGCAAATCCAGTAATAAAATTTGTGCAACTTTTTGCTACATTTCGGATGTGCACGATAACTTTGCAATCACAGATAAGCCAAATAACAGTTTAGCAAATCCAGTAATGAAATTGGTGCAACTTTTTGTTTCATTTCGGATTTGCACGATAACTTTGCAATCACAGATAAGCCAAATAACAGTTTAGCAAATCCAGTAATGAAATTGGTGCAACTTTTTGTTACATTCCGGATTTGCACGATAACTTTGCAATCACAGATAAGCCAAATAACAGTTTAGCAAATCCAGTAATGAAATTGGTGCAACTTTTTGTTACATTTCGGATTTGCACGATAACTTTGCAATCACAGATAAGCCAAATAACAGTTTAGCAAATCCAGTAATGAAATTGGTGCAACTTTTTGTTACATTTCGGATTTGCACGATAACTTTGCAATCACAGATAAGCCAAATAACAGTTTAGCAAATCCAGTAATGAAATTGGTGCAACTTTTTGTTACATTTCGGATTTGCACGATAACTTTGCAATCACAGATAAGCCAAATAACAGTTTAGCAAATTCAGTAATGAAATTGGTGCAACTTTTTGTTACATTCCGGATTTGCACGATAACTTTGCAATCACAGATAAGCCAAATAACAGTTTAGCAAATCCAGTAATGAAATTGGTGCAACTTTTTGTTACATTTCGGATTTGCACGATAACTTTGCAATCACAGATAAGCCAAATAACAGTTTAGCAAATCCAGTAATGAAATTGGTGCAACTTTTTGTTACATTTCGGATTTGCAAGATAACTTTGCAATCACAGATAAGCCAAATAACAGTTTAGCAAATCCAGTAATGAAATTGGTGCAACTTTTTGTTACATTTCGGATTTGCACGATAACTTTGCAATCACAGATAAGCCAAATAACAGTTTAGCAAATTCAGTAATGAAATTGGTGCAACTTTTTGTTACATTTCGGATTTGCACGATAACTTTGCAATCACAGATAAGCCAAATAACAGTTAAGCAAATCCAGTAATAAAATTTGTGCAACTTTTTGCTACATTTCGGATGTGCACGATAACTTTGCAATCACAGATAAGCCAAATAACAGTTAAGCAAATCCAGTAATGAAATTGGTGCAACTTTTTGCTACATTTCGGATTTGCACGATAACTTTGCAATCACAGATAAGCCAAATAACAGTTTAGCAAATCCAGTAATGAAATTGGTGCAACTTTTTGCTACATTTCGGATTTGCACGATAACTTTGCAATCACAGATAAGCCAAATAACAGTTTAGCAAATCCAGTAATGAAATTGGTGCAACTTTTTGTTTCATTTCGGATTTGCACGATAACTTTGCAATCACAGATAAGCCAAATAACAGTTTAGCAAATCCAGTAATGAAATTGGTGCAACTTTTTGTTACATTCCGGATTTGCACGATAACTTTGCAATCACAGATAAGCCAAATAACAGTTTAGCAAATCCAGTAATGAAATTGGTGCAACTTTTTGTTACATTTCGGATTTGCACGATAACTTTGCAATCACAGATAAGCCAAATAACAGTTTAGCAAATCCAGTAATGAAATTGGTGCAACTTTTTGTTACATTTTGGATTTGCACGATAACTTTGCAATCACAGATAAGCCAAATAACAGTTTAGCAAATCCAGTAATGAAATTGGTGCAACTTTTTGTTACATTTCGGATTTGCACGATAACTTTGCAATCACAGATAAGCCAAATAACAGTTTAGCAAATTCAGTAATGAAATTGGTGCAACTTTTTGTTACATTTCGGATTTGCACGATAACTTTGCAATCACAGATAAGCCAAATAACAGTTAAGCAAATCCAGTAATAAAATTTGTGCAACTTTTTGCTACATTTCGGATGTGCACGATAACTTTGCAATCACAGATAAGCCAAATAACAGTTAAGCAAATCCAGTAATGAAATTGGTGCAACTTTTTGCTACATTTCGGATTTGCACGATAACTTTGCAATCACAGATAAGCCAAATAACAGTTTAGCAAATCCAGTAATGAAATTGGTGCAACTTTTTGCTACATTTCGGATTTGCACGATAACTTTGCAATCACAGATAAGCCAAATAACAGTTAAGCAAATCCAGTAATAAAATTTGTGCAACTTTTTGCTACATTTCGGATTTGCACGATAACTTTGCAATCACAGATAAGCCAAATAACAGTTTAGCAAATCCAGTAATGAAATTGGTGCAACTTTTTGTTACATTTCGGATTTGCACGATAACTTTGCAATCACAGATAAGCCAAATAACAGTTTAGCAAATCCAGTAATGAAATTGGTGCAACTTTTTGTTACATTTCGGATTTGCACGATAACTTTGCAATCACAGATAAGCCAAATAACAGTTAAGCAAATCCAGTAATAAAATTTGTGCAACTTTTTGCTACATTTCGGATTTGCACGATAACTTTGCAATCACAGATAAGCCAAATAACAGTTTAGCAAATCCAGTAATGAAATTGGTGCAACTTTTTGTTACATTTCGGATTTGCACGATAACTTTGCAATCACAGATAAGCCAAATAACAGTTTAGCAAATCCAGTAATGAAATTGGTGCAACTTTTTGTTACATTTCGGATTTGCACGATAACTTTGCAATCACAGATAAGCCAAATAACAGTTAAGCAAATCCAGTAATAAAATTTGTGCAACTTTTTGCTACATTTCGGATTTGCACGATAACTTTGCAATCACCGATAACCCGAATAACACTTAAGCAAAATCAGTACGTCAATTACATTTCTGTGATGTATGTTCCGTGAAATAATAGGCCCCAGTTAGGCAAAACATTAATAAAACCAAAGAATTTAAAGGAGTTTTTTTAATTTTATTATTTAATGTAGCCTATTGCCAATTGCGTATCGATTATTGAAAATACATAAATAAAATATAAATTTAAAAATTTATAAATCTTATCTGTTATTTCAATAACTGTTATTTTTGATATTCAATAACAAGTTGTTATTGTTATTTCCAAATACCTGTTACTCAATACCTGTTACCAAAATATTGACTCATCCCTACCTACGCAGTTCAAAGACCGAAATTTCTTATTATAAAAACCCTTCCACACTATCCCACTGAGTATTAACACATGGCAAAAAAGTGGGAATCAAATAATGTATAATAGTGTGGAAACAAAATATGACAGCCCATCTATGCATAATTAATGTCAGTTTCACTTGGCAGTTTTTTAATGACAAAAATACTGACAGATTTGCGACCGTTTACACGACAAAAAGAATAATGACTAGATTTTGACAGAAACACTGACAATAATGCTGGATTTACACGAATGACAAATTGTCGGTATTTCTGTCAAAACCTAGTCATTATTCTTTTTGTCGTGTAAACGGTCGCAAATCTGTCAGTATTTTTGTCATTAAAAAACTGCCAAGTGAAACTGACAAATTGTCAGTATTTCTGTCAAAATCTAGTCATTATTCTTTTTGTCGTGTAAACGGTCGCAAATCTGTCAGTATTTTTGTCATTAAAAAACTGCCAAGTGAAACTGACATGAAATTTTGGCATTATACTGACATCGTGTAAATACAGTGCTGACAATTTTTTTGGATTGTGGTCAAAAAATAAAAAATCATTTCTCCCACGAATTTGGCAGTAGTATGGAATTCTTTCCCACTTATAATTTGACATATATTTTCTTCTTGTGTGGAATATGAGACACAGTCAGCCCGAGAAATGAAAAAATTGTAAACTCCATATTCAGGTTTTTTCACTATTTGGATGATTTAAAATCTCAAAACACATTCCTCAAGAAACCATCTAAAAGTTCCTTTGGGCGCCGCGCCGACCCTTCGTTAATGCATTTGTGTTTATGTAACTCACACTATTTTGAAAAAAAGCCTCACTTTTTTCTCCATATGCCTGTTCTTGTATTTCTTCTTCAAGGTTCATGTCTAGTGGCATTCAAAGCCGGAACACACTTATTTCTTGTGGTGTGCCGCTATCGAGACAATTGTTGCTCCGGCTTAATGAAAACGAAGGATAACATCCCTGTTGATTTGATAAAAATTCGCGAGTATCGAAATCATTTCGGTACATCTGTCAAATATGACAACTTACTAAATAAGTGCGCCGCCAACAAGAAAACTAAACGTTTATTTTTGTGAATTTAATAATATCTAAATAAATAAAAAACATTAATTATGGTAAGTTATTAAAAACTAAATGAACACAATCTTATTCCACTTAAACAAATTCTTTTAATTAATTTTTAAGGCTAGAAATGCAGAAAAAGCAATGTAAGTTCGTGTTTTAAAAGTAAACTCAAAATTGATTACAAAATCATTCACAGGACCACACTTGCTCGATGGCGGGCTGCAAAGGAAGCTGAAACTGGGGCAAAAGATAGAAGACCATATTTGGCTTCCGAATGTTCTGAATTGCCGAAATGCGAAAAGTACCGACTTGAAATTATAAGGGAAATATCGAAAAAGGTTACACAAATACAAAATGGTAAAAAAAACAACTTGAAACTCAGAAATTGACCTCATAATTTTTATTTTTACTTTTCAACAGCTGGGTTAGGTGAATTCCGTATCAGGGATCTAAACGATGAAATAAACAAACTTCTGCGAGAAAAACGCCATTGGGAGAATCAGATCTCGGCGCTAGGTGGACCACATTACCGCCGTTATGGTCCAAAAATGTTCGATGCAGAGGGGCGGGAAGTACCAGGCAACAGGGGATATAAGTACTTCGGTGCTGCCAAAGACTTACCTGGAGTTAGAGAACTCTTCGAACAAGAACCACCAGCTCCGCAGAGAAAAACTCGAGCCGAGTTGATGAAGGATATCGACGCGGAGTATTATGGCTATCGAGATGACGATGATGGAATTCTTATTCCTCTTGAAGAAAAAGCAGAAAAACTGGCCATACAAAAGGCGCATCTAGAATGGAAAGAGAAGAAGGCTAACAATGAAAAGTTTGATGATGAGGTGGAGGAAGATATTTATCCTGTTTCAGCTCCCGCGCCAGACACGCCGGAACACCATTCCAAAGATGTCAGCGATCCAATGGACATGCTTGCACCACGGTTTACAGCTCACGTTCCAGTTCCCTCGCAAAAAGATATCGAATCAGCTTTGTTAAGAAAGCGAAAGCAGGAACTTTTGGACAAATATGTTGGAGAGGAGTAAATCTTACCAATAAATTAAGGATTTATCACTTGTTTTGTAAAACATTCTTGTTTTCTTCAAAGAATAAGAAAATTATTCTCAAGGAGCTTGGACTCAACATTTCATCATTTAAATCACCTTTAACTCATGGTATTGAATTTAAAATAAATCGAATCTGGGCGTTTTACTTAAAGGCGCATCTAGTGATGTAAATTTTATGTGTGTATAAACGAGAGAGGTAGATGCACCGATGTGCCAGTTTCAAGAAGTGCTCTCGCATTAAGAGATTATGAATTTTGAGGGCATAATAAAGGAAAGGGCATATTGAACTGAAAGGATTTTTGAAATTGTAAATCACCTACACGATGAAAAACAAAAACAATGCCAATCTACTACTTAACCTATTGCAAGTTCTGGAAAACGGATCTGAAAAAGTTTCATGAAATTGAATAGCAAACAAAAAAAATGTCATTTTTTTGTTCGAAATTCTCCTGTTGGGCGATTAAAAATTGGGACTAAAATCGAATTAAGTTTTCCAAAATCAAGAAAATAACTAAAATATATTTAAAAAAATAATTGTTCAATTAACAAATTGCAGGTATTTTGCTAAAAAAAATTCTTTGAGTTATTTGTCATCGTCTCGTCGAATGGCGTAGTATTTTTGTTTCAAATAAGAACACCGTATAGCTTGAACCAAATTACTTGGCCATTTTACTGCGCAGTTCTCTTTTAATTTCTCTGCAGATACACAAAAAAAATATAAAAATCACTGAGTTTTGCTTATATAGCTGGAACCAAATCACTTGGCCAACGGTCGGTTGCGCAGAGAACAAAATGGTGCGCAAGATATTTAATGAGTAAAGTGAGCGAAGCTATAAGCAAAACACAGTTATTTTCGTATTTTTTTGTGTATCTGCACTCTTGCTCATTTGAAGTTTTGCAATTGTAGCAACATTTTTTCTAATTTTTTCTCAAGATTTTTTTTATTTAACTCTTATTTTGTATTTTTAATATTTTTTGCCTTCCAAATACAAAAAAGCAATTTTAAAATTAGACATTTTTGGATATTATCCATTTCACCCTATAAATAAAGAGGATTTTGTTTTTTACCCAATAAATAAATGTTGTTAAATGTTACTCATAAATCCATCCCTTATTTTAAATTTTTCAAAAAGAATTTTTAAAATCTTAGCTATAATTTTTGTTTAACTGATTTCACATTTAAATGGGTACCTATAGTTACTTTTGTTCCATTTTTCAACGTTTATCGACCAATTTTATCGATGCGATTGTTACAGAACGTAGGCACAGTTCTGAGATTTCAGATTCAAGATTTTTTTTACAATTTTACAATTTGCGCTAGTTATCTTAAAGCATACAGATTATATTTAGCCCTATCATGAATTCCATCGTAATCGGAAACTTTTCCGAATTCCGAAAATAACTATCGCGAATCCCTTCGTAATGACTATTTGTATGAGATTTTCCACCACGATGGAATCTATGATAGTTTTTTCGGGATTCGTAAGAAGTTTCCGATTACGATGGAATTCGTGATAGGGCTGATTAGTTATATGTTGGAACATAGGGGGCCTACCTATTCTTATAAAATATATAAAAACGCGTATTCGAATGCAATGTTGTGTGAATTGCAAAAGTGACGAACTTTCGGAGATTTGAGGTTAGGAAGAAACAAACGTTTACATCAACACATTTCTGTTGCTACAGTTTTACTTTATGGCATGGTTCGAAATTAAAATCGAAATATTATAGCTATTTCACAAAGCTACAAGCGCTGACTGCTAGGTGTACTCTTCGTCACCGCTTCGAGTATCGAAAAGTTCTTTTTTTCATCGCATGTCAAGAAAATGTCAACAAAATATGGACTGGAAATGGAAAGATGGAAACACTCTGGTGCTGTCATCTGCAGAATTGGATGTCAAACAAAGCAAAGTTGAAAATTAAAAAATCGCCCATCGAAATTTTTTTGCAAAAACCAAAAAGAAAAAATTTTGGGCGTATAAAGAGTTTTTTTATAAAGAAATTCAAAAATAATAAAATTTTAATTTTTTCTATTCAAAGTTCTTAGTTAAAGAATAATTTATCGAAAATGTTGGCTTTAATCAATAGAATATTGGATTGGTTTAAAAGTATTTTTTGGAAAGAAGAAATGGAACTCACACTAGTCGGATTACAGTTTTCGGGGAAGACAACTTTTGTTAATGTTATTGCTGTGAGTACCCTCATTTTAATGATTGATATAATTAAAATGTTAATTTAAGTCTACAAGTAATTTTTTTGTTTTAAATGGCAAAATTAAAGACAAATAAGGACAATAGTGTTGCAAGATCATGTACCCACCGATTGGGGCAGTAGAAATAGCGTAGAGCCTTTCGGTAAAATCAATAAAATTTAAAATTTCTGCACCTAACAATTAACATTTTGTGAGATAAGTTTTCTCTGTGACTTGTGGAGTACAGAGGGATACACTTGATTGTTTACGTCGTCCGGTTAAAGCATATTTATGAATCTTGTTTTTTTCAATGTTTTTTTTTGCATACATATTAAATTTATGTAGGTACAATCACAATTAGGATTTTATTCTTTTCAAAACATCATGACTAATAAAATGATAGTTTTTTTTTGTTTGGAATGAGAGTAACTTGCCATTTATTTCAAAGACGTTATCAAGTTAATATTATAGGTCATTGCTCAACTTCGCTTGGTGTTTATTAGAACGTATATTATACATTTTCAAGCAGAAATTTGAATTCGATGATTCACAAAATTTTAAGACTTGTAGAAAATAGCATGACCCTGTCGCATAACCAATGAGCCGAAGTAAATTTCACGGGTTTATTTTTTTTTTATTATTTCTTCCTACCAAACCTTACTTTTTTATTGTTAACAATCGATACAAATCATCCTTTATAACAGGATGAATATACATCACCGTTTAGAATTTGATTTTCAAGGACAAATTGAAAGTATTTTTAGTCGTTAAGGCGATTCAGCCATTATATTAATTAAATTCAGAGATACAAAGATACAGTGAGACAAAATACTGTGCAGTAGATTGTATAAATGAATATTTTAATGAATTAATTCTTCCTGCCAGTGGTTCATAATTTTGTTGACAAGGTTCTGATAAGAATTAAATTTCTCGTGTGATGATTTCGATTGTTACTTTTTTTTTGTTGAGTGATTTGAATCCCAGAGCCTATGTTAAAATCCACTAACAGGCACATCAACGATAACAACACATAATGTACCTATGTATATAAAATTAATATCAACACGATTTATCAGGTCAATATTCTGTGATTTTCTTTATTTGGCACTAAACCAAACATAATTATGTATGTTCATAGCTTCTTTTGAGCGACTGTAGAGAATTGATCACCATTTTAAAAACTCGAGTAGGTACATTAAATACTTAAAATAATGAGAGCAAAATTCGAATAAATCTTTTTTTCGATAAGGTTTCGCTATTTAATTTCTTTAAAAACAGATTTTGAAGAGAAATCGAATTATAATGCTTATCACTATTTTTTTTTTACTGTAATACATAGGTATAATATTCTCAGGTACCTAGGTATAAAATTTATCACACTTTTGATTTGTTTGCAAACAGAGGAAGAGGAAAAGCTTCTACATACGTACATATATATATGTATAAAGGCACATACCTACATATATTTGAATTTTTTGTCTTTTCATTAAAATTGCTTAGCAACAATTAGTTGATGATCTTTTGACTCAAAAAAATACTGATATCATATAAATTAACACCACTTTCTTCAGAAAAAAAAACTTTTTTGAGAATGGGTGGAGATTGTGTTGTTGTTTTGCTTGGACAGGAGAAATGGAGTACTCGTCAGAAGAAGAATTTTTCTTTTAACTATAGATAGATTATCTTTGTATCCATTTTTATATTTTTTGCGGGATATGTACAACATTGCAGCACTTACATATTTTGTACCTACACATTATTATTTATTTTAAACTAATTATACCGTACCATGTTTCACAGTGTTTTTGTTTCTAATTACATAGATTAATTTATTTACGTTTTTACATAAATTTTCTATCTGGCAATTTTGATCCATTAAACTTTCTCTTGATCGTTTTCTATATTTTGTTCGTTTGTTTCATTTGAACGTGACTGTGAATTTCTTAGAAGCATTGATATAATTCATAAATTTCATTATTAAATAATTGAATTATATCCTTTTTTGTTTGCGGGTATTTCTATCAATATTTTATCTTTTTGGTAGCATTTTTTATTTTTTTGTTGTACATGTGTATGTATGTTAAATGTACATGAACATGTAGCTCATTTTTTTGTTTTTTAATTTTATTTTGTATAATAATTTTCTTCAGGGTACACCTATACGTACATATCACTTTATAATCTTTTTTAATTTTTATTTATTTAATTTCTTCAATCGACATATAAATGTTATATGTTAGTATATAGGTTATGTATTTACTCCTAACTTACATTATACATATGTACATATGTATATAGAAACTGTTTTTTTCAAATAAATTTTTTGTACTAAAGT